>CM057349.1:185547510-186996066 GCA_030015575.1 Agapanthus africanus | reverse complement strand
AATAGCTGGTGGCCCGTTACGTATTGGCTTATACCTCTGACGGGCTAGTGGTTAAATCCACAGCCATAGTATTGACGAGTCTTTAGAGTCCACCACACTTTCAGTTACTCAGCTTTCGGGCGAAACGCTGTAGAGGCCGTATGGAGATATGGCAGGGTCCGATCAGATACGTGCGGTATTGCACGGATCAGGATCGGACAGTTTTTGTACTAGTGGCCGTATAGTTATATGGCAGGGTTCGATCAGATACGTGCGGTATTGCACGGATCAGGATCGAACGGTTTTTACTAGCCGGCTTTGGTTTAAGCCGGTCCTAGTTTAGTACAGTGTAGATTTTGTCTCATTGCATTTGTATCCGGACGGAATACAGATGCGGGTGTGTATGCACAGTATTGGGGTTTTCCTGTAATTTATTACGGGACCAGTTTTCTGGAGTTGCCAGTTTGCATTCCGTTCCGGCCGGTTTTCCTTTGTTCTTTCCCGGCCGGACTTTCCCGATGGAGGGGGTTATTTGCAATTGTGCAAATAACATTTGTGGAGGGGGTTTCTTGAATATATATTGATTATGATAGCTTTCTTTTCTTTGCACCATAACTTGCTTTGACTTGTTTTAAAGTGAAGTGAAAGGTTATGGTGGCATAGTGTTTTTAAGCATGGTTGATGTTTTGTTGACTTTGGATGTGGTCACCCCTCTCTTGCTCCTACACTCACCTCCCTCTTGCTATCATATTATCATTCCTCCACCATTCTCATTCTCACTTGATGATAAGTCTTTCAAGAAAGTGAGAAGAAAAAGAGAGAGCTTCATTCTTGAGAGTTTCCTTCTTGATCTTGCTTTCATGCAAGGAAAAATGAAAGCACCATATTTTCCTTGTCCTCTCTCCTCCATCATGGCAACAAAACCCCATTGAGACAAAGCGTATTCTACACTACATTCTACAGCACTTCTTGAGCATGTCGAGTTGCCGGCTTCATGCTCGAGTTGCCTCGGTATTGAGGCGGGAGCCCGTAAAAGACGAAGGCGATGTGGTGCCCTTTCCGGCGAGGAGGCGACGATGTGGACGGAGGTCTCGCGAGGAGATCGGAGTGGAGATGAAGACCGGAGGACTTGGATCGTCGGTATATCTCTATTCCCATTCTTGTAGATAGCTTAGACTAGTTAATGGTCCGATCCGGTTAAAGTGCGCGGTGGTGCCGGTTTGCAAAGTCCGCAAAATTTAAGTTATTCACCGCTTCCGCATTCCGGCGTCGGATTGACGGCCGGGGCGCCGCCGTGCACTTACATTGGTATCAGAGCCTCCCCATTAACTTAGTCTAGCTTTGTGTAATGTGTTTGCCTTTCCGATCGATCAAAAAGTTCCAAAACCCGTATTTTGTTAGCATCAGTTTTCTGTTGGAAATTTTTGGTGTCTAAAAATTTTTCAGGTGGTCTCAGAATGATGTGCAGGAAATTCTAAGCACTCTGGGAAAATTCGACGCACTGATCCCTCTTCCAGAGCGCGGAACCGCGGCCTCACCCTTCTATTGGGCCGCGGATCCGCCGCAACTTAGAGAGGTCAGTGGGCCATCTTTTTCCAGTGGGCTTCAGGGTAGTAATTAGGGGTTTTGGAATATTAAAATTGGGCCAATTATTTCTGTGAGTGCTACAGTATTAGTTTGGGGCCCACTTGTTAATTTTTGGTCAATCGGAAAATCTTAAACACATTTTTCACAGTATTTACATTATATCTGCGACCGTGAATGTCACTCGATCGGTAAATCCGGTCTAACTGCTATAGCCCGGTTAGACGGATTTGCGAACGTGACTTTCACGTTGATGTTCATTGTATTTGCTGTGTTGTTGCGGATCGGTCGTGGGGGATAGCCTGGATGCAATGCTAGTACAGTTTTGTTGTATTATGTACATTTGTTATTGCGGGGCGAGCGTCCGACATGTGGACTGCCGTCACTGCCTGATTGTATTATTATTTTGGGGCACGACCTGGTTGCGGTCGATGTACCCGGTGTATGTATATTTTACTTTTTGTACTAGGCTTACCCCGCGGAGGGGTGCACGGATAGCCGGGTTCTAGAGGGCAACAAGCCCGCATCTCATGGCATTGAGACGGAGGGGGCTTCACTCTAGGATTGGCGGGCTATTCGCCGCACTCGTAGGGGGTATAGGTTTGACCCAGGAGGGGTGCCCAAGTTGCCGGATTCCGTGGAGTGCTGGGTGGTCCATTCACGGAGCTGAAGGGGGCTGCCTCGCTTCAGGTTTTGGCGGGTGACTTGCCGCGCCCGTAGGGGTCTAGTTTTTCATTGCACAGGCTATCCACACGACCAGGGGAACGTCGGGTTTCAGTAGTGGCTCTGTGAAACCCGGGGATCCCAGATATCTGTATTGTTTCTGTGATGCTGTTCATTATCTGTGATGTTGCATTTCATTCACGCCTTGAGCGAATATAATATATTGGTATATATATTAGTAGATGTTGTATATGTTTTACATCCGCGCTAGTCCAGTCCCCGCTCTGTCGTTAGTTAGCTAACCTAACGGGTAATGACGGGACCCAGTGGCGAATGCGGATGGCATATACGTACATCAGTATATTTTCGTTCTTTTTGGTGTGATCAATTGATGGGACTGCATTGATTCGGGTCAATGCAAAGTTAAAAACAAACCTAATCTGATGTTGTTGGAACACTTTTTCAAAAGCTGTTATTGCAAGGACGTTTACTTTTGTTTTGCATCGTGGTATTCATTGGAATATCCTGCTCCTCAGTCGACGAGGCAAGGGCCGAGATCCCTTTACCGGGAGTGACCCCTTGGACAGAAGTTTGCGTCAGGGCATTAACTTCACTATAGCCGATTACTTTTGCTTTGCATCGCGGTATTCATTTGGAATATCCTGCACCTCATTCTACGGGGAAAGAGCCGAGATCCCTTCACCGGGAGTGACCTCTTTAGCAACGGTTTTCGTCACTATATTTTTAAAAGCTATCCGTTCCTTCAACGATATCAAGTTCATTACGTTAAAGGTTTTCGCCAGAAACCATTCGTAGCCCTCCGTCGTTTCATATGGGTGGTCAATAGTATTCAAGCTGTGTATGTTGGCCAAAGTCAAGGCACAGTGATTGGTAGCTATTGGGGTATTCATATGCAGCATAGATAGATGCGTTGGTTTGGGACAGTCGTGCTGCCATTTTGGCCAAAGTCAAGGGTATGTACGGGTGGATTCAAATTAACCTGGAGAATGACGGGCAGAACTTGACATGTGACTTATGATATGTTGGCCAAAGTCAAGGTCATAAGAGCATGGGGCAGAAATCACATCGGGAGTTTCAAAAGTACTGAAACTTGCCAGATATGCGCATACCTTCTGGAGTGTGATACCGTGAGCGGATTCCGTCACGTTATCATGCGATGATAGTTGGATCCCGATTCCCACTGATGAGTTAGTTTACTCCTCGGGTGACCCCGACTAATTCTTCTTTTAGGTTTGGAGAAGAATTTGAGGTACAGTGGGAGGTTTCCAGATTAGATAAATTGGTAACCATTCTGATCTAGGTTAGAGTGCACGCTGAGTGTTTCTTTTCTCTCTCTCTCTGGCAGCGACCATTTGACCCGACCCTAAGACTTTGACTCAGTGACCAAGTTGACCGAACCTTCTTAACACTGGCTTTTGGATTGTCAGAGTTGCAAACCTCATTGCCACTCCTACTTTTACCCTTTTCTCCAGGACACCCCGTTTTACTACGAACGTCCACTTCCATTGGACAAAACCATCGTATGGTTAGATACGAACTCGAAAGAATTTATTCGAGGATGGTTTCCGGTTCTGGAGAAAACGGATAGGATTATTCAGTTGTCTTTTCCTTTTACCCTCTCTCAGGTTACGAGTACTCCTTGGTTTAGGGGTAGTACACCTATTACGCAAATTGGATTGTCTTCTTCCAAACCTTAGGCTGGTGCCGACCGGTAGGGAATGAAGAAAACCAATTAGCATAACGATGGTGTGCAGAAGGTATTAAGTTCAGACAAAGCAAGGGATTAGTAAGAGGGCAAAGTAAATTGCAACAGATATTCACGACCAAACCAAATATTTCGTTACCACTCCCACATCACCTTTGTATTTCTCCAGGACACTCCGTATCACTACGAAGATCCCATTTTATTGGATACTCCATCGTATGGTTATATACGAACTCGAATGGAACTTGTTCCAGTTCGGGGATGGATTCTGGTCCAGGAGAAATAGGAATAAAGTACATTCAGGTGTCTTTTATCTTCACCTTCTCTCGCATTGCGAGTGTTCCTAGGATTGGGACAGTACACCCATTATGCTTATTGGATAGTCTTCTTCCAAACCATAGGCTGGTGCCGAACGGTAGGGAAGGAAGAAAACCATTGGGCCTAAGGGGTGTGCAGAAGGCAAAGACTAAAGACATATGAAGGGATTTGGAGAGGTGGCAAAGAACTATACGGTTACAGTCGTGAATCTGGAAGAGGCATTACTAGGAATACCAAAATACCCCATCGGAACATTTCAATGTTTCAATTTCACTGTGTAATGTTAAAGAAAAACTGATTTCCCGATTAAATACTTACTCCAGGGTATGTATTTACCAGGTATGATTCTCACATCTGTATGGTTTTACAGATGATGAGTGGGAGTAAGTTATTGGGAATTGGGTGATTATCCTCATTATATCAGGATTCGTTGTAATCGGTGATATTTGAGGAAATCACCTGGGCTGTTTGCCGGTCGGCAAATATTTGGTTTTGAATATCCGCTGTTATGCACCAATTTCAAATTGATATATCTGTACGTCTATTTTTATAGAGTGAGATATACCTTTCTGAAATTATGTCTACGACATTTACCTATATCAGTGGATGGTTAGGTAAGGAGCATTAAACAGCGGTGTAATTCTTCTTAACCATAAGTACAGTTTTCAACCTACGGCACACAGTGAATGAGTTATCAGACTCAAGGGACTTTTACAGAGTATTGTATGTTGTCCAGGGTCCATCAGGACAGAGGGGTTGGTCCTCGTACTATATTCGGTTTACTTATGACTTCTCTAGTTCTTAGACATGTGTTTCGTAGAAACACAGGGTCTAAGTTTTGAGGAGTTATAGGTATTTGAATAGAGCAGAGAACCAGGTGTTGCAAGTATCGGGATTCTTCAAAGTGATCGAAGATGTAGATACTTGTGTATGGTATTCAGTTGATAGTAATGATAAAGAGATCTTGCTTCTCTTTCAGGTTACTCATAATTGGAAGCTCTCCTAAGTTGAGTAACGCTGATCGGCCTCCTTCCATTTAGTTGACATGCGCTGGGGACAGCTGCATGATTTGAATCTGGTTCAATTAAATCAGTGCCTCTGTTTCTATATTGGATATAGAACAGTTCATATCTTAACGATGTTAAGGTACGGGGAGTTGTCCGGTTTATGATTAAAACCAGACACTGGACAACTCAAGGCACGTTTCTGTAATGGCTGTTTGTGGGTTGACCCAGGCTATGACGAGGGTTGACTTTCTACCATCTGGATGAACAATAGCAATATTGTTCTAGACTCGCCACAGTTTTATTAAAAATGGATTTTTTTCAGAAAACAGTAGTGGGAGTATGGTAAAACTGGAAGTGATTCCAGAACCACAAACGATTACTGAAGATTTGATAAGGAACCTAAAGATTCAATCTGGATTGACATTCCATTGGCCACTCCGCAGATAAGGTGGGTAACTTCAGGCACCCGAGAGGTACTACGGTAGCCTCAAGGACGGTGACAAGGAAGTTCTTGTTTACCCACAATTACCATTGCTGTTGTTCCAGGTTACGAGACCCGGCGGGAGGATGAGTATAGCGTCGTTCTAAACCAGTTTTAGAAGTGTACGTCTATATGACTCTGCCAGAGGGTTGTCGTAGTCAGTGGGAGCAGCGGAAGCATTGGTGGACAGGTAGCTTATGTCTATTTATAGACTAAAGCAGATGTAGCGGAGATAGATCATCAATTTCTGATATGACAGTCATGGGTTTGACTTCATCAGAATAGGGGATGGATCAGTTGAGAAGGTAGTAGGGTGTGATATCCTGGTATTTGGATGATCTACACAGAGTAGGAAAAGAAGCTCCTGCACTACGATCGGTTATACTTTGGTCGTCACACAGTTGTTTCTCCACAAAGGAAATGGATTTTATATCAGACATACTGGTTACTAGATCTATGGTTTTGGATCTAGATTTGGGTGGTTTCCCAATCAGGGTACTTGACAGCATTCTAAGAGTATTTAGGATGGACGACTCCTGGCACGGTAGTGTACCTGCAGGTAATGGAGTCACCCTCTCTAAAGGTGTCTTACAGACTAAAGGGGAGAGGGACGTGCATGATTGGCAGATCACTTGCTTAGGCAATTGAGTCAATCATGAGATGTCAAGTACCACACCAGATGTTGTTCTTGCACTAGATGCAATAAGTTGACATTAATCCAATCCTGGAGAAACAGTCGGAAGCAGTTTTAGAACATAAGTGGATGTTCTAGGGATATGATAACGACAGCCTCATTTAGGAGACAGTTATCATTCCAGGCTTCCAAGGTGACATGGACAACAAGGAGGTTGTCAGAGTTATAGTTTTCCCTCTGACGAGGGGCAGTATTTTGGACAGGTGGTCCAAGGCAATACTGAGGGAGGCATGGCGCGCAGGATACTGATTAAGTTCAGTTGACGATACAGTCTAAGAAGTTTGGATTTGGAGTTCATTTATGAGCTATGTCCCATCAGACATCCAGACACATTCTAAGACAGGTATTGCTCATTTCGGGAGATGGGTTTCTCCGCGAACTTGAGATATAGAGAGACATAGAAAGAAACTACTAAGCGGATCCACTCACTGAGGCTATTCCTCGAACGCAATAGTTCCGCAAACGAGCTTTGTGAGACTGACTAGTAGAGGAGTTGGATGTTCGGTATCACACGGGCTGTGAGTATGCGACATCGCAATAATTAGCCTTGAGTGCAAGTGGGAGATTGTTGGAGATAGTGCCCTCAGAGTCAATTATTAGGTCACAGGTACGTGATTGTAATGATTGAGGGAGGACCTATCCCGGTAGGACAGTCTTACTCGAGATGATAGTATGCTATTTGGTTTACCTTTATCATCGTGTACTGCTTTAGGTGACATGACACGTCGCTATTACACGTTGATAGAGCCCCTAGGATTCTTGCTTGACCACCAGCAGTATGAGGGCGATCATATAAGTGGGAGCTGGGGGTCTACAAGCATATCCTTAAAAGGTCCCTAGTCGTGGGAGTTTCGAGACCGGGCATCGATACTCCATTAGTAGACTAGTGTATACAGTCGAGACCCCGACGAGGGGCGGTGGCCGGTCTCACAAGCCACTGGTGTCAGTTGGATCACCTAAGATGTATACAGGTGCTCATTGGGTTATGAGTACACCGGACAGGACTCGCCGGGAACATGCTAGTTGGTCATATACCAGACGTCAGATGGCAGTTCCCTGGTGACATGTGTGCAGGTTAGTTCATCGACCTGGGGATCGTCATTTGTCTCGTGTGAGTTCCCACTGTACTTTGATTACTACCCTACCACGGCTCAAAGGAGTCGTGCAAACAGGTTTTAGTTGGGTACAGTCCCAAGCCACATGGAGGCAGTGAGCGTATCTTCAGGGGTTCGTCTCTCCCGGTATTGGGGGTGAGGTCGTGCTGTGTCTAGGAGAGCCATTACACAAAGTCCTTGGCCAAGGCAAGGAGATTTACTGGTAGGTATTCCAGTAGTATCTCAGGGTGTTCTGGGCTACACTCCGACACGACTTGTACCGCTTTTGGGGGTCTGACTTTTACCAACCCCCTAGGCCCGCCATGCGATACTCATAGACGAACGGACCGGACTGCACGGATATTGTCACTGACAGGCTCAGTTGGGTGTCGGGATGAGCTTCCTCATCGACGTCCCATTTGGTCAATAGCTGGTGGCCCGTTACGTATTGGCTTATACCTCTGACGGGCTAGTGGTTAAATCCACAGCCATAGTATTGACGAGTCTTTAGAGTCCACCACACTTTCAGTTACTCAGCTTTCGGGCGAAACGCTGTAGAGGCCGTATGGAGATATGGCAGGGTCCGATCAGATACGTGCGGTATTGCACGGATCAGGATCGGACAGTTTTTGTACTAGTGGCCGTATAGTTATATGGCAGGGTTCGATCAGATACGTGCGGTATTGCACGGATCAGGATCGAACGGTTTTTACTAGCCGGCTTTGGTTTAAGCCGGTCCTAGTTTAGTACAGTGTAGATTTTGTCTCATTGCATTTGTATCCGGACGGAATACAGATGCGGGTGTGTATGCACAGTATTGGGGTTTTCCTGTAATTTATTACGGGACCAGTTTTCTGGAGTTGCCAGTTTGCATTCCGTTCCGGCCGGTTTTCCTTTGTTCTTTCCCGGCCGGACTTTCCCGATGGAGGGGGTTATTTGCAATTGTGCAAATAACATTTGTGGAGGGGGTTTCTTGAATATATATTGATTATGATAGCTTTCTTTTCTTTGCACCATAACTTGCTTTGACTTGTTTTAAAGTGAAGTGAAAGGTTATGGTGGCATAGTGTTTTTAAGCATGGTTGATGTTTTGTTGACTTTGGATGTGGTCACCCCTCTCTTGCTCCTACACTCACCTCCCTCTTGCTATCATATTATCATTCCTCCACCATTCTCATTCTCACTTGATGATAAGTCTTTCAAGAAAGTGAGAAGAAAAAGAGAGAGCTTCATTCTTGAGAGTTTCCTTCTTGATCTTGCTTTCATGCAAGGAAAAATGAAAGCACCATATTTTCCTTGTCCTCTCTCCTCCATCATGGCAACAAAACCCCATTGAGACAAAGCGTATTCTACACTACATTCTACAGCACTTCTTGAGCATGTCGAGTTGCCGGCTTCATGCTCGAGTTGCCTCGGTATTGAGGCGGGAGCCCGTAAAAGACGAAGGCGATGTGGTGCCCTTTCCGGCGAGGAGGCGACGATGTGGACGGAGGTCTCGCGAGGAGATCGGAGTGGAGATGAAGACCGGAGGACTTGGATCGTCGGTATATCTCTATTCCCATTCTTGTAGATAGCTTAGACTAGTTAATGGTCCGATCCGGTTAAAGTGCGCGGTGGTGCCGGTTTGCAAAGTCCGCAAAATTTAAGTTATTCACCGCTTCCGCATTCCGGCGTCGGATTGACGGCCGGGGCGCCGCCGTGCACTTACAGACAGGTGGTCTAAGAGGATACTGTGGGAGGCATGGTGCAGAATACTGATTAGGCTCAGTTATCGATACAGTCTAAGAATTTTGGATTTGGAGTTTATTTATGAACTAGGACCCATCAGATATCCAGACATACTCTAAGACGGGTATTACTCGATTCGGGAGATGGCTTTCTCCGCGAACTTAAGATTAAGAGAGACATAGAAAGAAACATCAGGGCGGATCCACTCACTGAGGCTATTTCTCGAACACAAGAGTTTTACGAACGGGCTTTGTGAAACTGATTAGTAGAGGAGTTGGGTGTTCGGTATCACATGGGCTGTGAGTATGCGACATCGCAATAATTATCCTTAAGTGTAAGTGGGAGATTGTTGGATATAGTGCCCTCAAAGTCAATTATTGGATCGCAGGCACGTGATTGCAATGATTGAGGAGGACCTATGCCGGTAGGACAGTCTTACTCGAAATGATCGTATGCTATCTGGTTTGCCTTTATCAGTCATGTACATGTTCAGGTGACTGATTACATGTTACACGTTGATAGAGCCCTTAGGATCTTGCTTAACTACCAACAGTATGAGGGCGATCATATACGTGAGAGTTGGGTAGTCCATAAGCACATCCTTAATAGTGGTCCCTAGTCGTGGGAGTTTCGAGATAGGGCATCGATACTCCGGAGTAGACTAGTGTATACAGTCGAGACCCCGACGAAGGGCGGTGGCCGGTCTCACAAGCCACTGGTGTCAGTTGGATCACCTAAGATGTATACAGGTGCTCATCGGGTTATGAGTACACCGGACATGACTCGCCGGGAATCTGCTAGTTGGTATTATACATATCGTCAGATAGCAGTTCCCTGGTGACATGTGTACAGGTTAGTTCATCGACCTGAGGTCGTCATTTGTCTCGTGTGAGTTCCCACTGTGCTTTGATTTCTACCCTACCACGGCTCAAAGGAGTCGTGCAAACAGGTAGTTTTTGGGTACAGTCCCGAGCCACATGGAGGCACGTGAGCGGATCGGCAGGGGATTCGTCTCTCCCGGTATTAGGGGTGGAGATCACGCTGTGTCTAGGAAAGCCATTACACCAAGTCCTTAGCCAAGGCAGGTGAGAATTACTGGTAGGTACTCCGGTAGTTTCTCAGGGTGTTCAGGGCTTGTCTCCGACACGACTTATACCGCTATTGAGGGTCTGACGTTACCAGCCCCTTAGGCCGGATATGCGATACTCATATACGAACGGACCAGAATGTATATACATTGTCACTGTTAGGCTCAGTAGGGTTCAGGGATGAGTTCGCTCATCGGCTTCCTTTGAGGTCGGTACATGGGCAGCCGTTACGCACAGCTAGTGCCGCTGACGGCTTGTGGTTAAACCCACTGCCAGGGTAACTGACGAGTCATTAGAGTCCCCCACAGATAGTATCCCAAGTTCGGGCGAAATGTTGTAGAGGCCGTATGGTTTTATGGAAGGATTCGGAAAATGCACGTGCATTTACGCACGTGTCATATTTCGGGCAGATAATACTAGTTGGTTTTGGTTTAAGCCAGATCCATGTATTATACTTAGTAAATATAATATCTTTTTCTCAGTTGTATTTGTATTCGGTTGTAATACAAATGCGGGTATATTTATACAGTTACGGGGTTATCCTGAAATTCGTTTCGGGATCACTTTTGGAAGTTTCCAGTTTCCAATTTTCTATCACCCGTATTAAACATTCGTTTTAAATACGGATTTATCTTTTCTTGAGATGAGTGTGGAAGCTTCTAGATGGTGACTAGGATGATGAGGTGGCTTGTGACTCATTTGTTCATTAATGATGCATTAATGAAAGGGTGACTAAAGTTAATGAGTTATTCTTTACATTAATGTGTTCATACTAGGTGTTTAAGTGAGTCATTGATAAGCTTTATCTTTATGGTCACCATCCCTCCTCCTACTCTCACCCCCTTGCCTATTTAGTGGCCGGCTACCCCTTGGTGGAAGATGATGGTTGTTGTTTGAAAAAGATGATAGTTTTCGGTGTATGGAAATTTCATAGCTCATTTCATTCCATCACCCGACTCAAATGGCAACTTCATTAACCGTTCGACCATGGCTTTGGACGAAGCGAGACAAAATGTTGTACTTATTCTCTACATCAATCTTGGTCATCTCTTCTAGCAAACTTGATGACCGAGTTGCCTCGTGTCAGAGGCGGGAGCCCGTTTAAATATCCGATGACGTTGTGCCACCTGGACGAGAAGATCGGAGATCGACTAGATCGGAGCAGCCGCAACGGAGTGTGGGATGATGGTTAAAGAAAGAAAGACCCGCAACGTTCGGTATAACCTTTCTACCCTCTTTGTAGTTTGTTAGTTTAGCTTTAATGGCAGATCCGGGTTACAGTATGCGATAGGGCCAGTTGTAAAAGTTTTTGTTCCGCATTTGGCGTCTGTTATACGGACGGGGCGCAACCGTGGACTTAAAGTTATGTGTTGCTGTGATATGTTATATTGGATCATCGTGTATTGAATAGCCGGGGGGTTTATGTGAGATAAGGGTTTTTATTTTCATTCAAGTAAAATTCATTTGTTTGTAATATTCTTTTATTGGGGCACTTCCGGGATGAGGATGGTGTCACCATTGTATATTATTTACTTTTCCGGATTAGGATAGACCCAAGACGGAGAGCACAAGTAACCGGGTTCTAGGGTCCAGTGGGAGGCTATCTCGAGGAGTCGAGATCGGGTCTCCTAACCCTAGAATTGACAGGGTTACTTGCCGCTTTCGTAGGGGGTCTAGGGATGTGGGTTTGTCTATTCATCGCAACTGTGGAATCCGTGTTTTATATAGGCTCAAAATAAAACACAGACGTCCTAGTATATCCAATATTTCATATGTTGACTTCTGCTGCAATGTTCTATGATGAGATCATATTACTGCCTTAGACGAATGCTTATACTATATGTATATGTTGATATATAAATATTACTGCTTTCGTTTCTTCTATGATACTCAGGAAGCTTAAATGATGGGTGTTATTAATGAGATTAATAAAAGAAAAGAAACCTAAAAGATATTGTAGAATCAAATTTTCAAAAAGGGTATATACTGTTTTTGCTTTGTATAGCGGTATTCCTTGTAGAATATCCATCACCTTATTCGATAAGGAAAGAGCCGAGATCCCTTCACCGGGAGTGACCTCCTTAGCAAAACTGGCAGATGCTACAAACTCACGGTTTAGTTTTTGATTGCTACTATAGTTCTTTCTTTGCACAGCGGTATTTATGAAATATCCTGCACCTTATTCGATGAGGAAAGAGCCGAGATCCCTTCACCGGGAGTGACCGCTTTAGCGAAACTAGAAAAGCCTAAAAAACACTCCTTTTCAATATCACTTGTTTCTAGAACGATATCAGGTTCATTACGCAAAAGGTTCTTTGAAAAACCTGTCGTAGCCCTCCGTCATTTCAGATAAGTCCTACTTAGTATTCGTGCTACGTTTGTTGGCCTGCGTCAAGACATAGTGTGCGGTAGCTAACTAGTGCTTATCTGCAACATAAGATGTGGTTGGATTAGGGTAGTCGTGTGACTTTGTTGTCCTGCGTCAAGGGTCGTACGGGTGGGTTTAATTCAATCAGGAAATGACGGGTTGAAATTGACTAGCGGACTATGGTTTGTTGGCCTGCGTCAAGGTCATAACACGCTAGGGGCAAAAGCATTAGCGGGAATTTCAAGTGTTGAAATTTGCTATGAGATTGCATATCTCGTATGAGATAGTTGGATCCCGATACCCATTGTGAGTAAGAGTTATTCCTGGGAGAGTTTTACACATGACAAATTAGCGGATCAAGTAGGTGTCTAGAAAGGTGTTAACGGTGTTATGCCTCTGGGAAGACGAGGTTTATTTTAATTAGGTCCGTGCGAAAGCACGGGGAACCTCCCTCAAAGTACCAACACTGATTTAGCTGAAAGATTGGCGAACTTGTAAGGTGTAATTAATCTCGGCTAATCTTACCTTTTAGGGTTTGAAGGAAGATTTGATTAAAACAGTGGGAGCCATCCTGATTAGATAAGATAATGACCAATCTAATGTTGCAAGTGCGCACGCTAAAGTGTTTTCTTCTCTCTCTCTCTCTCCAGGTAGCGACCATATCAGGCCTTAATCAAGATAATAATATAGATGTATTGACTGAACCCACTTTTTATGCTGAGCAGGGGAACGTTGGTCCCGCTCCCAGTTATAATTGTTATAAGTCCGAGCAGCGAATAGGAGAATATCTGGATTCTCACGCCACCCAAACGAAGAATAAGCATGTTGATGCATCTTCTTCTGGTGTGTTAGTTACCGAGAACTGTTTCTCAGTTCACTCTACGTCCTGGGCATTAGATACCGAATTAGGATCCCACACCTGCAATATATTGCATGGGCTAAAGAAAGGTAGAGAACCGGGAATGGGTGATCATTCCGTAAGATTAGGGAATGGTGCAAATGTTGCAGTCAAAGCAGTTGGCGAATATCACCTTGTATTACCAAGTGATAATACATTGATTCTAAACGAATGCTATTATATACCGAACATGATATGCAACATTATATCGGTTTCTTTATTAAGTAAAGAAGGATATAATTTTGTAATACACGATAATGTTATGAACATCTTCCTAAATCAAAAGTTGATTGGATCAGGCTCGTGACATAATGGCATATACATTCTAAATCAAAACACGGTTCTTAATATACCGAACACACACAAGAGGAAAAGTTCAGAAATGAACGAATCCTTCTTGTGGCATTGTAGACATGGTCATATCAATGCGACACGACTTGCTAAGTTACATAAAGATGGTTATTTAAATACGTTCGAATTATCATCTTATGAAACTTGCCATTCATGTCTCAAAGGCAAAATGACCAAAACCCCGTTTAGTGGACACGGAGAAAGAGTTACAGAACTCTTAGGACTGATGCATAGTGATGTATTCGGTCCCATGTCTACACATGCCAGTAATGGTTCCTTGTACTTCATTACATTCACTGACGATCTCTAAAGATACGGACATGTGTTCCTGTTGAAACACAAGTCTAAAGTTTTTGAGAAATTCAGAGAATATAAGAACTAAGTAGAGAACCAAACGGGTAAAAGTATTAAGATCCTTTGATCTGATCGAGGAGGAGAATACTTAAGCAATGAGTTCCTAGATTATCTAAAAGAGAATGGGATTCTCTCTCAGCTCACTCATCCCTTTACACCACAGCACAACGGTGTATCGGAGTGGAGGAATCGCACCCTATTAGATATGATGCGCTCTATGATGAGCACTACTGAGTTACCTATTTCCTTTTGGGAATATGCACTGGAAACAGCTGCAGACCTATTGAATATGGTTCCTACCAAATCTGTGCCAACCACTCCATATGAGATATGAAAAGTAAAGAGACCATATCTTAATTATGTTAAGATATGGGGTTGTCCGGCATATGTAAAAACACAGAATCCGGACAAGCTCGGGGAAAGGTCTTTTCTGTGTAAGTTTATTGGATATCCTAAATATTCGCACGGGTATATCTTCTACCACCCTGAGGAACAAAAGGTGTTTGTTGCTCAGCATGCCACCGTTTTAGAAAAGGAATTTCTTGCAAAGAAAATTAGTGGCAAGGAGGTAGAACTGGAAGAAGTTCCAGTTACAAAAACTGAAACAGAAGATTTTGTAGAACCAGAGGATTCAGTAGTTCCCAACGAACCCCAGCCTATCAGCCGATCTAGTAGGGTTTCTCATCCACCTGAGAGATACTAAGGTTTTCTCATCGATGGTAGGAGCGATGATTGTTAGTGTATATGCCCTAGAGGCCATTACTGTATCATACTAGTTTGTATATTACTTAATGGAAGCTTGGGATATTCACCTTGTATATACAATCTTACTCAAAATAGTAGTATGCTACTTGGTTTGTTTCTACTTCAATGTGTACATGTGTTTATTTTAGTATATCGCCTATACACATTAGTGGAGCCCTTAGGATCTTTGGTTGATTACCAGCGTTGTGATGGCAGTCACACTAGTGGGGCTGGGTAATCTATAAGCACATCCTTATGCAGGTCCCTAGTCGCAGGACTATCGAGACAGGGCATCGATACTCCGGAGTAGACTAGCGCATGCGCTTCTCATCCCAGTATGGGAGACGGTCTATCCCACAGCCGTCAGTACGTCGTACTTGAGATAGTATGCGGGTGCTCGTTGGGTTACGAGTACACTGGACAGGACTCGTCGGGAACTGACTAGTTGGTATTATGCCTATCGTCAGTTATCAGTTCCCTGGTGACATGAGTACAGCTTAGTCCGCTGACTTGACACTATCACTTCGCCTCGAGTGTGTTCCCACTGTACTTTGATCACTACCCTACCACGGCTTAAAGGAGTCGTGCAAACAGGTAGTGGTTGGGTGCGGTCCCGAAGCACTTGGAGGCAGTGATGGTTAGACAGGATTCGTCTCTCCCTGTATTGGGGGTTGACATCGCGCTGTGTCTAGGAGAGCCATTACATGAGTAGTCCCTGGCTATGGCAAACGAGATATACTGGTAGGCTTCCAGTGTTATCTCAGGGTGTTTTGGGCTTCACTCCGACACGGCTTGTACCGCTATTGGGGGACTGACGTTTACCGCCCCTTAGGCCCGCCATGCGATGT
This sequence comes from Agapanthus africanus, assembly GCA_030015575.1. Classification (NCBI taxonomy): domain Eukaryota; kingdom Viridiplantae; phylum Streptophyta; class Magnoliopsida; order Asparagales; family Amaryllidaceae; genus Agapanthus; species Agapanthus africanus. Next base: position 186,980,141 of record CM057349.1, on the reverse strand, counting down.
ATCAGACGAACAGACCGGACTGTACGGAGAATGTCACATTCAGGCTCAGTAGGAGTTCAGATGGGTTTCGCCTCGTCGGTCTTCTTGTCGGCACTACCTGGGGACCGTTACACACAGCTAGTGCCGCTTGCGGTCTGTGGTTAAACCCACTGCCAGCGTAGTGTCGAGTCTTTAGAGTCCCACACAGAAAGCTATTCGCCTTTAGGAAAAAGAGTAGAGGTCGCATGGTTTTGCGACAGGTCGCATGGTTTTGCGACAGGGTTCGGTCACATCCGTGCACTTGTGCACGTACAGTGTCCGGACAGTTTACACTAGTGGGCTTTGGTTTAAGCCAGATCCTAGTGTACCTTTTGGGATTGGATTTATCCAGTTTGTAATCGTGTTCCTCGGAAAGCGGATGCGGGTGTGTATGCACAGTTGACGGAGAGACAGAGGCAGAGGATTCTCATTAGGGTTGTTGACCGTTGACCGTTGACTATTGAATTTTTGCTCAACCCTAATGAGAATATGATATGTGATTAACAATTATATTAATTAAGTATTATGGTGACATGGTTGTCGAGGGCTTGACTTTGTTGACTTGTTGACTTTGTTGACCTGTTGACTTTGTTGACTTGTTGACTTTGGTGACCGGTTGACTTTATTGACCGGTTGACTAGGCTTGACTAGTTGACCATCTTGATAACTATAGCTATCATTTCATGGCAAAGACTTTTGCTTGCTTCCTCTTTTGTGCAAAATGAGTGCATGAAATGATATGGCTATGGTTGCTTAAACCATCACATAATACTTGATTGATATTAGGTGTTATGATTGTTTTGGATTATGAGAGCCAAATGAGAAAAGTCTTCTCTCATTCTTTCATACTCATTCTCTCTCTTGTTCTTGAGCTCTCATCTTCCTCCTCTTGCTCTCCCTCTCTTGACTCTATGGTTCACTTGTCTCAGGAGTTGAGAACCAAGAACCATAGATAAAATCCCATACAAACTCTTCTCTACTCACTCTAGTTCACAAGGTTTAGCAAACCGAGTGAACTAGTTTCTTCAAAGATCGAAGAAGGAGCCAAAGGTTGAAGCTTTCAGGTGGATCTATCTTCGGCGCAAGGAGACGACGGGGTGAAGCCGATCCGGACGACCATCGAAGCTTGAAGACGAAGGAGTTCGAGAAATAGAAAGGTATAACCCCCTAACCTAGTAGTTAGCAACTTGTAGTTAGGTTGTTAGTTAGATTTTTAACCAAGATCCGGGTTTTAAGTCCATGTTACCACCTCTAAGAAAATCGTTTTTTATCAAATTCCGCATGCCCGAAAGTACCGGGAGAGGTAGCATGGACTTACAGTGGTATCAGAGCCTAGTTAAACTCTATCTAACATGTTAGCAAAGTAGCTAGAAGATCGATCAAAGAAAAGTCGCAAAACGAACCCGGTTTTTTTAAAGTTTCTGTCGATTTTAAAAGTGCTGGAAATTTTTTTTGAGATACACCAAAAATCGACTCAGGGTTTTCTGAAGAAACTGCAAAAATTTGACCCCCTAACTCGATCAAAGCGCCGCGGAACCGCGGCCGAGTTGACTCGGTCATGGGGTTTCTTCTTTGCAGTTTGCTCATAGGGGTATTTTGGGATTTTTGGAATATGTCTTTTTAGCCCAGATTTTCCAGAACGAAAATTTTGTGTTTGGGGCCTAAAAATCCGTATTTTTGATAGAACTTCTAAAAGACTTTAGCTGACGGGTTTTTCTGTAATGTGATATTTGTATTGAACGTCTGCTAATCGCTATATGTCGATTAGTGGGGGTTATACAAATCTGTGATCTGTAATGTTGTTGGAATGTGTATATGAATTCATTGGATTGTCGTGGGTGAATAGCCGGGGGTTGTGAGACGAGAGTTTTCTTTTCTTTTAATTCATGTAAATTTGTAAATTGATGTAATAATTATTTGTATGGCCGCACAACCGGGTCGGGGTTGTAGCCGTCATTGTATAATTTCTTTTTACTGTTTTTGCTCCTAGGATAGACCCATGGAGAGGGTGCACAAACTACCGGGTATGCCGAAGTGCCGACTGGCCTACTCACGGGGATGAGGGAGGTTGCTTCGCTTCGGGTACTTGGCGGGTAGTTTGCCGCACCAGTAGGGGTCTTGGGTGGGGTTTTGGCTATTCACCGCGACCGTGTAATCTGCTTTTCGTTACAGGCACGTACGAATTGCGGATTCCTAGTATATCCAATGTGTTCATCTGTGATCTGAAATGGCTATCATTGCAATATATCTACATATGATATTATTTAGGCGTTGCTTATGTTTTACAGCCGCGCTAGCCCAGCCCCCGCTCTGTCGTTAGTTAAGTAACCTAACGGGTAATGACGGGGCCCAGTGGCGAATGCGAATGGCATAAGCGTACGTCATATTTTGGTTGTTTTCTGCAATGGTAGGATTAAATGATGGGACGCATTAAAAGAACTAATGCAAGAATATCACGCATTAAAAGAACTAATGCAAGAAAATAAACCAAGTAAAAGTCGTTGGAACACTTTCGAAAAACCACTCGGTTCTTTTCAAAACAAACTTTTAAAATGCGGAGTTTGAGCCACTCCTTTTAAAAGCTATCTCGTTCCATCGATTATATCAAGTTCTCTACTTTCACGGTTTCGCCAAAACCATTCGTAGCCCTCCGTCGTTTCACATGAATAGTCAATAGTATTCAAGCTGTGTTTGTTGGCCAAAGTCAAGGCATAGTGATTGGTAGCTATTGGGTATTCATGTGCAGCATAGATAGATGGGTTGGTTTGGAACAGTCGTACTGCCTTGTTGGCCAAAGTCAAGGGTAAGTACGGGTGGATTCAAATTAACCTGGAGAACGACGGGTAGAACTTGACATGTGACTTATGAATTGTTGGCCAAAGTCAAGGTCATAAGAGCATGGGGCAAAAATCCACATCGGGAGTTTCAAAAGAACTGAAACTTGCTAGTGTTGCATACCTTTTGGAGTGTGATGATTCTGGTAGGATTCCTTCAGTTTCGTCACGCGATGATATTTGGATCCCGATCCTACTGTGAGTATATGCTACTCCTCGGGAAATTTCTCACTTAACGATCAATGGTATAAACCAAGTAGGTGTCTAGAAAGGTGTTAGCGGGGCTACGCCCCCAGGGAAAAGAGGTTCTTGAATTAAGGAACTTCGCGAAAGCGTTGGAAAACCTCCCTCGAAGTACCGACACTGGCCTGGCTGAACGGTTAAGCAAGTATTGTACGGTGAGATTGATCCTGACTAATTCTTCCTTTTTGGTTTGAGGAGGGATTCGAGAAACAGTGGGAGCCATCCTGTTTAGACAAACTAAAAACCACTCTAAACTTGCAAGAGCATCATGCTGAGTGTTTCTTCTCTCTCCTAATTGCAGCGACCAATCGACATGACTTGGCTTAAGTTACTTCTAGATAAAAACATACTGACAGGGCCAAACTACAAAGATTGGCTCAGGAATGTCAAAATGGCAATCACTTACGACAAGCTGGGGTATCTTCTTACCACCAAAGCTCCCCCTGTCCCTGGTCCCACTTCCAGCGTCGCGGATAAGGAAATCCGTAAGACTTGGGAGATTGATAGCGCGAAGGCCAAGTGCCTCGTGCTTGCCTCTATGGACAATGAACATCAGAGGAGGCACGAGAATATGGACTTGGAATCCATATTTCTTCATACAAAAGAACTGTACGGAGAGCAGTCTCGTATCGCAAGATACGAAACGTCGAAAAAGTTATTTTCGGCAAGGATGGCCGTCGGATCATCAGTAGCAGAGCACGTGCTTAAGATGATCGGCTACATTGAGGAGCTCGCGGACCTAGGGACCACATTGGAGAGTGAGCTCTATACGGACTTAGTTCTCCAGTCCCTTCCTTCAACTTACGCCCAGTTTATACTGAACTTCAACTTACAAGAAAAAGAAGTTGAACTTTCAGAGCTCCTCAACATGCTGAGGAGCGCAGAGGGCACCCTACAGAAAAGTAGGGAAACATCCACTTTGTTTGTAGGAGGATCATCTTCTTCTAAGTCCAAGGCGAAAGCCAAGGGAAAGAAGAAGAAAGCCCCCGCCAAACCAAGGGGCGGTGTTAGTAAAGTGGATACGAAGGGAAAAGCAAAAGCAACAAAGAAAGCGGGGAAGCTTGTGGATAAGGAAGAATGCTTCTATTGTCATAAGAAGGGACACTGGAAGAATGATTGCAGGGCTTGGAAAGCCAGGACACAGGAATTGAAGCAAGTTGCGGCTTCAGCTTCAGGTGTGTATGTTATTGAAAACTGTCTTTCAATAAACTCTACTTCCTAGGTATTGTATACCGGATCAGGATCTCATATCTGTAATTCTTTGCAGGCGTTGAGAAACCGTAGGGTTTTGAAGGCAGGTGACATGACCCTCAGAGTTGCGAACGGAGCTAGCATGGATGCTAAAGCCGTGGGGGATTATCACCTGGGAATGTCAGATGGACATGTTTTGGTTTTGCGTAATTGCTTTTTTGTACCCAACGCAACTTGTAATATCATTTCTGTATCTTTAGTTTCTAAAGAAGGTTATGAATTTGCGTTTGTAAGTAATATTGTAAACATTCACCTTAACCAAGTTTTGATTGGGTCAGGTACATTGAGCAATGGTATATACGTATTAAACCAACCACAGATTTTCAATGTCCAGAATACACACAAAAGAAAGTCTCCGAAAATAAATCAGACTTTCTTATGGCATTGTAGACTGGGTCACATCAATGAGAGAAGGTTGACGAAGTTACATACAGAAGGATATTTGAATCCGTTCGAATATTAATCGTATGCCACTTGTCAATCCTGTCTCAAAGGAAAGATGACAAAGACTCCGTTTACTGGACACGGAGAAAGAGCGAGCTCGCTCTTGGGACTCGTACACAGCGACGTGTGCGGTCCAATGTCTACACATGCGCGAAGCGGTTATTCTTACTTCATTACTTTTACGGATGACTTTTCAAGGTACGGTTATGTCTTCTTAATGAAACATAAGTCCGAAGCCTTTGGAAAGTTCCACGAATATAAGAATGAAGTAGAAAAACAAACCGGCAAAAGTATCAAGATTCTAAGATCGGATCGAGGTGGAGAATACTTAAGTGCCGAGTTCCTGGACTATTTAAAAGAGAACGGAATTCTCTCTCAGCTTACTCCTCCATACACTCCGCAACATAACGGTGTATCGGAGAGACGGAACCGAACCCTATTGGATATGGTACGGTCCATGATGAGTAACGCTGAGTTACCGCGATCATTCTGGAGGTATGCGCTAGAATCAGCTGCATACCTTTTGAACCGAGTTCCAACTAAGACTGTGCCTACTACACCATATGAAATGTGGTGTGGGAAGAGACCCTATCTTAAGCACATTAAGACATGGGGATGTCCAGCTTTTGTTAAAAAGCAGAATGCGGACAAGCTCGAGGCACGCTCAGTACAGTGTAAGTTCGTGGGATATCCAAAGAACTCCAAGGGATATTTCTTCTACTGCGAAGAGGAACAAAAAGTTCTTGTTTCTCGTCATGCCTACTTCTTGGAAACTGAGTTTTGGGAAACCCAGATAAGTGGGAGCACAGTAGAACTGGAAGAAATTCCAGAACCACGAGCTATTACTGAAAGCTTAGTAGAACCAGAGGGTTCAAAAGAACAGGACATTCCTACGCCGCTCCGCAGAAGTAGTAGGCAGTCTCATCCGCCCGAGAGATACTACGGTTTTCTCGTAGACGGGGATAGAGAGGATTGCATCATAGATTATGATGAGCCTACTAGCTTCCAACAGGCCGTTCAGAGCGTTGACTCAGTAAAATGGCTGGATGCAATGCGGACCGAAATGGAGTCCATGTACACCAACAAAGTATGGACGTTGGACATTGCTCCAGACGGGGTAAAACCGTAGGATGCAAGTGGATCTTCAAAAGGAAGATTGGTGTAGATGGACAGGTTGAGACCTATAAAGCTAGACTTGTTGCAAAGGGTTTCCGTCAAAGACCTGGCTTGGACTATGACGAAACCTTTTCTCCAGTGGCTATGCTGAAATCCATTCGGATCCTTCTTGCCATTGCTGCCTTCCACGATTATGAGATCTGGCAGATGAACGTAAAGACTGCTTTTCTAAATGGAAATTTAGAGGAGTGTGTCTATATGGACCAACCAGAGGGTTTCATTCAGAGTGGGAGCAGCGGAAAGCTGTGCAAGTTGCTTAAGTCTATCTACGGACTAAAGCAGGCATCGCGGAGTTGGAACATCTGTTTTGATGAGACGGTCAAGGAATTTGGCTTTATCAAAATCCAGATGAACCATGTATCTATAGTAGATTTGTAGCGAGAACTGTAGTATTCCTCGTTTTATACGTGGATGACATTCTCTTAATAGGAAATGACATTCCTATGCTACAATCTGTCAAGGGGTTCTTGTCACACAGGTTCTCCATGAAAGACCTGGGTGATGCCTCATACATCCTGGGGATCCGGATCCATCGTGATAGATCCAAGAGGATATTAGGACTTTCACAGTCCAGGTACATCGACACTATACTGAAGAGATTCAGTATGGAAGATTCCAAGCGCGGTAACCTACCGGCTTGTCACGGGATCACCTTCTCTAAAGAGATGTCTCCCAAGACTGATTTGGAGAGGGATCGCATGTCTATTATACCCTACGCTTCTGCGGTAGGCTCTATAATGTATGCGATGTTGTGTACCAGACCGGATGTAGCTTATGCACTGAGTGTGGTAAGCCGGTATCAGTCAAACCCTGGGAGAAACACTGGATAGCGGTAAAGAACATTCTCAAGTACCAAAGAAGGACTGAGGAGATGTTCTTGGTGTATGGCGGAAAAGACCTCCAGATCGAGGCCTTTGCTGACTCCAGCTTCCAGAGTGATAAGGATGATTCCAAGTCCATGTCGGGTTTTGTCTTTACCCTCAATGGAGGGGCGGTGTGTTGGAAGAGTTCCAAACAGGAAACCGTTGCAGACTCGATGATGGAAGCGAAATACATCGCTGCATCTGATGCCGCAAAAGAAGCTGTTTGGATGAGGAAGTTCTTGAAAGAGCTTCAGGTGGTTCCGTCCATTGTTGATCCAATACCTCTGTATTGCGACAACAACGGGGCTATTGCTTTAGCGAAGGAACCCAGGTCCCATCAGAGATCCAGACACATCTTGAAGCGGTATCACCTGATCAGGGAGATCGTAGATCGCCAGGAGATCGAGGTTCGGAGAGTCGCTTCAGAAGATAACACTGCAGATCCATTCACCAAGGCCCTGCCCCAGACTCAGTTCGAGCGGCTGATCGAGATGATAGGTCTTCGATACGCCAGTACATGGCCTTAGTGCAAGTGGGAGATTGTTAGTGTATATGCCCTAGAGGCCATTACTGTATCATACTAGTTTGTATATTACTTAATGGAAGCTTGGGATATTCACCTTGTATATACAATCTTGCTCAAAATAGTAGTATGCTACTTGGTTTGTGTAAGTGCACGGCGGCGCCCCGGCCGTCAATCCGACGGCCAAATGCGGAAGCGGTGATAAACTTTAATTTTTACTCGAACTGGCAAACCGCCGCGCACAAATACCCGGATCGAACCATTAATTAGTCCTAGCTAACTACAAGATAGGGAATAGAGATATACCGACTGATCCAAGTCCTCCGGTCTTCTCGTCGTCGTCCCGATCTCCTGCGGAAGGTTCCGGTCTCCACCTCGTCGCCGGAAGTGCACCACATCGCCTACTTCTTTTACGGGCTCCCACCTCAATGCCGATGCAACTTGGGCACGAAGCTGGCTAGTCGACGTGCCCAAGGTTTGCTGTAGAATATGTGTAGTGAAGAAGTCTCATTTGGGGTTGTAGGAATTGCCTTTTGTGGAGGAATTGATACAATCTCATGGAGAGGGAACTTGTGGGATTTTTCCAAGAGCAAAAGAGCAAAAATCCCCACCTCAAATTTTTGGACAGCCCCCTTGAAGCTTGGGCCGGCCATGACATGAAGAGGGAGAGAGAGGGTGTGTGGTGTGCAAAAGAATGAGCGAGGTTCCCACACAATAATACAAGTGATAGAGGTCAAATGATGTCATGAAAGGAAATGATCACAAAACCAAAACCACACTCCACCACCAACCACCAACCTCATCATCAACAACCATGATGAGCCAAAAGTCAAGCCATGATCAACTAAAGAAAGTCAAGGTATGGTGCAACATCATGAAACCATCATGACACAAATATATACAAAGAACACCCTCCACAAATGCCTATTTGTAACAATGCAAATAAGCCCTCCTCCACCAAACTTCGGCCAATGAACGATACAAAGGAAATCGGCCGAAACGAAAAGCAAACTGGAAACTCCAGAAAACTGGTCCCGTAATAAATTACAGGAAAACCCCGATACTGTGCATACACACCCGCATTTGTATTCCGACCGAAATACAAATGCAATGAGACAAAATCTACACTGTACTATACTAGGATCCGGCTTAAACCAAAGCCGGCTAGTATTATCCGTTCGATCCCGATCCGTGCAATACCGCACGCATCTGATCGAACCCTGCCATATAACCATACGGCCTATAGTACAAACTGTCCGATCCTGATCCGTGCAATACCGCACGTATCTGATCGGACCTTGCCATATCTCCATACGGCCTCTACAACCTTTCGCCCGAAAGCTGAGTAACTGAATATGGGGGACTCTAAAGACTCGTCAACACCTTGGTTGTGGATTTAACCACTAGCACGTCAGAGGTATAATCCAATACGTAACGGGCTACCAGGTATAGACTAAAAGGGATGTCTGTGAGCGAACTCAGCCTGACAACCCTACTGAGCCTGTCAGTGACAATATCCGTACAATCCTGTCCGTTCGTCTATGAGCATCGCATGGCGGGCCTAGGGGGTTGGTAAAAGTCAGACCCCCAAAAGCGGTACAAGTCGTGTCGGAGTGTAGCCCAGAACACCCTGAGATACTACTGGAATACCTACCAGTAAATCTCCTTGCCTCGGCCGAGGGCTTCGTGTAATGGCTCTCCTAGACACAGCACGACCTCACCCCCAATACCGGGAGAGACGAACCCCTGAAGATACGCTCACTGCCTTCATGTGGCTCTGGACTGTACCCAACTAAAACCTGTTTGCACGACTCCTTTGAGCCGTGGTAGGGTAGTAATCAAAGTACAGTGGGAACTCACACAAGACAAATGACGATCCCCAGGTCGATGAACTAACCTGTACACATGTCACCAGGGAACTGCCATCTGACGTCTGGTATATGACCAACTGGCATGTTCCCGGCGAGTCCTGTCCGGTGTACTCATAACCCAATGAGCACCTGTATACATCTTAGGTGATCCAACTGACAACAGTGGCTTGTGAGACCGGCCACCGCCCCTCGTCGGGGTCTCGACTGTATACACTAGTCTACTCTGGAGTATCGATGCCCTGTCTCGAAACTCACACGACTAGAGACCATTTAAGGATATGCTTATAGACCCCAGCTCCCACTTATATGATCGCCCTCATACTGCTGGTGGTCAAGCAAGAATCCTAGGGGCTCTATCAACGTGTAATAGCGACTTGTCAGGTCACCTAAAGCAGTACACGATGATAAAGGTAAACCAGATAGCATACTATCATCTCGAGTAAGACTGTCCTACTGGGATAGGTCCTCCATCAATCATTGCAATCACGTACCTGTGACCTAATAATTGACTCTGAGGGCACTATCTCCAACAATCTCCCACTTGCACTCAAGGCTAATTATTGTGATGTCGCATACTCACAGCCCGTGTGATACCGAACACCCAACTCCTCTACTAGTCAGTCTCACAAAGCTCGTTTGCGAAACTATTGCGTTCGAGGAATAACCTCAGTGAGTGGATCCGCTTTGTTGTTTCTTTCTATGTCTCTCTATATCTCAAGTTCGCGGAGAAAGCCATCTCCCGAAATGAGCAATACCTGTCTTAGAATGTGTCTGGATGTCTGATGGGACCTAGCTCATAAATGAACTCCAAATCCAAACTTCTTAGACTGTACCGTCAACTGAACTTAATCAGTATCCTGCGCCATGCCTCCCTCAGTATTCCCTTGGACCACCTGTCCAAAATACTGCCCTTCATCAGAAGGAAAAATATAACTCTGACAACCTCCTTGTCGTCCATGTCACCTCGGAAGCCTGGATTGATAACTGTCTCCCGAATGAGGCTGTCGTTATCATATCCCTAGAACATCCACTTATGTTCTAAAACTGCTTCCGACTGTTTCTCCTGGATTCGATCAATGTTAACTTATTGCATCTAGTGCAAGAACATCATCTGGTGTGGTACTTGACATCTCACGATTGACTCAATTGCCTGAGCAAGTGATCTGTCAATCATGCGCATCCCTCTCCCCTTTAGTCTGTAAGACACCTTTGGAGAGGTTGACTCCATCACCTTCAGGTATACTACCGTGCCAGGAGTCGTCCATCCTAAATACTCTTAGAATGCTGTCAAGTACCCTGATTGGGAAACCACCCAAATATAGATCTAAAACCATAGATCTAGTAACCAGTATGTCTGATATAAAATCCATTTCCTTTGTGGAGAAACTACTGTGTGACAACCAAAGTACAACCGATCGTAGTATAGGAGTTTCCTTTCCTATTCTGAGTATGTCATTCAAATACCAGGATATCACACCCTACTACCTTCTCAACAGATCCATCCCCTATTCTGATGAAGTCAAACCTATGACTGTCACGTCAGAAATAGATGATCTATCTCCGCTATATCTGCTTTAGTCTATAAATAGACATAAGCTACCTGTCCACCAATGCTTCCGCTGCTCCCACTGACTACGACAACCCTCTGGTAGAGTCATATAGACGTACACTTCTAAAACTAGTTTAGAACGACGCTATACTCATCCTCCCGCCGGGTCTCGCAGCCTGGAACAACAGCAATGGTAATTGTGGGTAAACAAGAACTTCCCTGTCACCATCCTTGAGGCTACCGTAGTACCTCTCGGGTGCCTGAAGTTACCCACTGTATCTGCGGAGTGGCCAATGGAATGTCAATCCGGATTGAATCTTTAGGTTCCTTATCAAATCTTCAGTAATCGTTTGTGGTTCTGGAATCACTTCCAGTTCTACCATACTCCCACTACTGTTTTCTGAAAAAATCCATTTTTAATAAAACTGTGGCGAGTCTAGAACAATATCGCTATTGTTCATCCAGATGGTAGAAAGTCAACCCTCGTCATAGCCTGGGTCAACCCACAAACAGCCATTACAGAAACGTGCCTTGAGATGTCCAGTGTCTGGTTTTAAGCATAGACCGGACAACTCCCCGTACCTTAACATCGTTAAGATATGAACTGTTCTATATAGAAACAGAGGCACTGATTTAATTGAACCAGATTCAAATCATGCAGCTGTCTCCAGTGCATGTCAACTAAATGGAAGGAGGCCGATCAGTGTTACTCAACTTAGGAATGCTTCCAATTATGAGTAACCTGAAAGAGAAGCAAGTTCTCTTAATCATCACTATCAACTGAATACCATACACAAGTATCTATATCTTCGATCACTTTGAAGAATCCCGATACTTGCAATACCTGGTTCTCTACTTTATTCAAATACCCATAACTTCTCAAAATTCGGACCTTGTGTTTCTACGAAACACCTGTCTAAAAACTAGAGAAGTCATAAGTAAACCGAATATAGTACGAGGACCAACCCCTCTGTCCTGATGGACCCTGGACAACATACAATACTCTGTATAAGTCCCTTGAGTCTGATAACTCATTCACTGTGTGTCGTAGGTTGAAAACTGTACTTATGGTTAAGAAGAATTACACCGCTGTTTAATGCTCCTTACCTAACCATCCACTGATATAGGTAAATGTCATCGACATAATATCAAAAGGTATATCTCACTCTATGATAATAGACGTACAGATATATCAATTTAAAATTGGTGCACAACAGCGGATATTCAAAACCAAATATTTGCCGACCGGAAAACAGCCCAGGTGATCTCCTCAAATATCACCGATTACAACGAATCCCGATATAATGAGGATGATCACCCAATTCCCAATAACCTACTCCCACTCATCATCTGTAAAACCATACAGATGTGAGAATCGTACTTGGTAAATACATACCCTGGAGTAAGTATCTAATCGGGAAATCAGTTTTCCTTTAACAGTACACAGCGAGACTGAAACATTGAAATGTTTCGATGGGGTATTCCGGTATTCCTAGTAATGCCTCTTCCAGATTCACGACTGTAACCGTATAGTTCTTTGCCACCAAATCCCTTCATATGTCTTTAGTCATTACCTTCTGTACACCCGTTAGGCCAAATGGTTTTCTTCCTTCCCTACCGTTCGGCACCAGCCTATGGTTTGGAAGAAGACTATCCAATAAGCATAATGGGTGTACTGTCCCAATCCTAGGAACACTCGCAATGCGAGAGAAGGTGAAGATAAAAGACACCTGAATAAACCTTATTCCTATTTCTCCTGAACCAGAATCCATCCCCGAACTGGAACAAGTTCCTTTCGAGTTCGTATATAACCATACGATAGAATATCCAATCAATTGTGGATCTTCGTAGTGATACGGAGTTTCCGGGAGAAATACAAAGGTGATTTAGGATTGGCGAAGGAATACATGGTTTGGTCGTGAATATCTGTTGCAATTTACTTTGCCCCCTTACTAATCCCTTGTTTTGTCTTAACTTAATACCTTCTGTACAACATCGTTAGGCTAATTGGTTTTCTTCATTCCCTACCGGTCGGCACCTGCCTATGGTTTGGATGAAGACTATCCAATTTGCATAATAGGTGTACTACCCCTAAACCAAGGAGTACTCGTAACCTGAGAGAGGGTAAAAGGAAAAGACAACTGAATAGTCCTATCCATTTTCTCCAGAACCTGAAACCATCCTCGAATGAATTCCTTCGAGTTCGTATCTAACCATACGATGGTTTTGTCCAATGGAAGTGGACGTTTGTAGTAATACGGGGTGTCCTGGAGAAAAGGGTAAAAGTAGGAGTGGCAATGAGGTTTGCAACTCTGACAATCCAAAAGCCAGTGTTAAGAATGTTCGGTCAACTTGGTCTCTGAGTCATAGTCTAGGGTCGGGGCAATGGTCGCTGCCAAAGAGAGAGAGAAAAGAAACACTCAGCGTGCACTCAAACCTAGATCAGAATGGTCACCAATTTATCTAATCTGGAAACCTCCCACTGTACCGTCAAATTCTCCTCCAAACCAAAAAGAAGAATTAGTCGGGATCACCCGAGGAGTAAACCAACTCATCAGTGGGAATCGGGATCCAACTATCACCGCATGATAACGTGACGGAATCCGCTCACATCATCACACTCCAGAAGGTATGCGCATATCTGGCAAGTTTCAGTTCTTTTGAAACTCCCGATGTGATTTCTGCCCCATGCTCTTATGACCTTGACTTTGGCCAACATATCATAAGTCACATGTCAAGTTCTACCAGTCATTCTCCAGGTTAATTTGAATCCACCCGTACCTACCCTTGACTTTGGCCAAAATGGCAGTACGACTGTCCCAAACCAACGCATCTATCTATGCTGCATATGAATACCCCAATAGCTACCAAACACTGTGCCTTGACTTTGGCCAACATACACAGCTTGAATACTATTGACCATCCATATGAAACGACGGAGGGCTACGAATGGTTTCTGGCGAAAACCTTTAACGTAAAGAACTTGATATCGTTGAAGGAACGGATAGCTTTTTAGAAAAATATAGTGACGAAAACCTTTGCTAAAGAGGTCACTCCCGGTGAAGGGATCTCGGCTCTTTCCCCATAGAATGGGGTGCAGGATATTCCAACTGAATACCACGGTGCAAAGCAAAAGTAATCGGCTATAGTGAAGTTAATGCCCTGACGCAAACTTTTGTCCAAGGGGTCACTCCCGGTGAAGGGATCTCGGCCCTTGCCTCGTCGACTGAGGAGCTGGACATTCATAACCGAATATCACTGTGCAAAACAAAAGTGAACATCCTTGCAATAACATCCTTTTGAAAAGTTTTCCAACAACATCAGATTAGGTTTGTTTTTAAACTTGCAATTATCCGAATCAATGCAGTCCCATCAATTGATCACACGAAAAAAGAACGAAAATATACTGATGTACGTATATGCCATCCGCATTCGCCACTGGGTCCCGTCATTACCCGTTAGGTTAGCTTACTAATGACAGAGCGGGGACTGGACTAGCGCGGATGCAAAACATATACTACATCTACTAATATATATACCAATATATTATATTCGCTCAAGGCGTGATAAGAAATGCAACATTACAGAAAATGTACAGCATCACAGAAACAATACAGATATCTGGGATCCCCGGGTTTCACAGAGCCGCTGAAACCTGACGTTCCCCTGGTCGTGTGGATAGCCTGTGCAATGAAATCCTAGACCCCTACGGGCGCGGCAAGTCACCCGCCAAAACCTGAAGCGAGGCAGCCCCCTTCAGCACCGTGAATGGACCACCCAGCACTTCACGGAATCCGGTAACTTGGGCACCCCTCCTGGGTCAACCTGTACCCCTTACGAGTGCGGCGAATAGCCCGCCAATTCTAGAGTGAAGCCCCCTCCGTCTCAATGCCATGAGATGCGGGCTTATTGCCCTCTAGAACCCGGCTATCCGTGCACCCCTCCGCGGGGCAATCCTAGTACAGAAAGTAAAATATACATACAACGGGTACATCGACCGCAACCTGGTCGTGCCCCAAAATAATAATACAAACAGGCAGTGACGGCAGTCCACATGTCGGACGCTCGCCCCGCAATATCAAATGTACATAATACAACAAAACTGTACTAGCATTGCATCCAGGCTATCCCCCACGACCGATCCGCAACATCACAGCAAAAACAGAACATCAACGTGAAAATCACGTTCGCAAATCCGTCTAACCGGGCTATAGCAGTTAGACCGGATTTACCGATCGAGTGACATTCACGGTCGCAGATATAATGTAAATACTGTGAAATAATGTGTTTAAAATATCCGATCAATCAAATTTTAACAAGTGGGCCCCCAAGTACTACTGTAGCACATCAAGAAATTCTGGGCCCAAAATTAATATTCCAAAACCCATATTTTAAGCCCACAAAGACACTGTAGAAATTTGGTGCAGGGATCTCCACAGTGCGCGGCGGAACCGCAGCGATAAGGGGGTTTGTGCGGCGGTTCCGCGCTCCCACAGTGGAATCACTTCATCGAATTTTTACAGAGCTCTTATAATCTCCAGTACATCAATTTTATACAACCTGAAAAATTTTTGGAGACCAAAAAATTTCAACAGAAAACTGTCGCTTTAAAAAACTCGGTTTTGGAACTTTTGATCGATCGGAAATGCAAACACATTACACAAAGCTAGACTAAGTTAATGGCGAGGCTCTGATACCACTGTAAGTGCACGGCGGCGCCCCGGCCGTCAATCCGACGGCCAAATGCGGAAGCGGTGATAAACTTTAATTTTTACTCGAACTGGCAAACCGCCGCGCACAAATACCCGGATCGAACCATTAATTAGTCCTAGCTAACTACAAGATAGGGAATAGAGATATACCGACTGATCCAAGTCCTCCGGTCTTCTCGTCGTCGTCCCGATCTCCTGCGGAAGGATCCGGTCTCCACCTCGTCGCCGGAAGTGCACCACATCACCTACTTCTTTTACGGGCTCCCACCTCAATGCCGAGGCAACTCGGGCACGAAGCTGGCTAGCCGACGTGCCCAAGGTTTTCTGTAGAATATGTGTAGTGAAGAAGTCTCATTTGGGGTTGTAGGAATTTCCTTTTGTGGAGGAATTGATACAATCTCATGGAGAGGGAACTTGTGGGATTTTTCCAAGAGCAAAAGAGCAAAAATCCCCACCTCAAATTTTTGGACAGCCCCCTTGAAGCTTGGGCCGGCCATGACATGAAGAGGGAGAGAGAGGGTGTGTGGTGTGCAAAAGAATGAGGGAGGTTCCCACACAATAATACAAGTGATAGAGGTCAAATGATGTCATGAAAGGAAATGATCACAAAACCAAAACCACACTCCACCACCAACCACCAACCTTATCATCAACAACCATGATGAGACAAAACTCAAGCCATGATCAACTAAAGAAAGTCAAGGTATGGTGCAACATCATCAAACCATCATGACACAAATATATGCAAAGAACACCCTCCATAAATGCCTATTTGCAACAATACAAATAAGCCCTCCTCCACCAAAGTTCGGCCAATGAACGATACAAAGGAAATCGGCCGAAACGAAAAGCAAACTGGCAACTCCAGAAAACTGGTCCCGTAATAAATTACAGGAAAACCCCGATACTGTGCATACACACCCGCATTTGTATTCCGACCGAAATACAAATGCAATGAGACAAAATCTACACTGTACTATACTAGGATCCGGCTTAAACCAAAGCCGGCTAGTATTATCCGTTCGATCCCGATCCGTGCAATACCGCACGCATCTGATCGAACCCTGCCATATAACCATACGGCCTATAGTACAAACTGTCCGATCCTGATCCGTGCAATACCGCACGTATCTGATGGGACCTTGCCATATCTCCATACGGCCTCTACAACCTTTCGCCCGAAAGCTGAGTAACTGAATATGGGGGACTCTAAAGACTCGTCAACACCTTGGTTGTGGATTTAACCACTAGCACGTCAGAGGTATAAGCCAATACATAACGGGCTACCAGGTATAGACTAAAAGGGATGTCTGTGAGCGAACTCAGCCTGACAACCCTACTGAGCCTGTCAGTGACAATATCCGTACAATCCGGTCCGTTCGTCTATGAGCATCGCATGGCGGGCCTAGGGGGTTGGTAAAAGTCAGACCCCCAAAAGCGGTACAAGTCGTGTCGGAGTGTAGCCAAGAACACCCTGAGATACTACTGGAATACCTACCAGTAAATCTCCTTGCCTCGGCCGAGGGCTTCGTGTAATGGCTCTCCTAGACACAGCACGACCTCACCCCCAATACCGGGAGAGACGAACCCCTGAAGATACGCTCACTGCCTTCATATGGCTCGGGACTGTACCCAACTAAAACCTGTTTGCACGACTCCTTTTGTAAGTGCACGGCGGCGCCCCGGCCGTCAATCCGACGGCCAAATGCGGAAGCGGTGATAAACTTTAATTTTTCTTGAACTGGCAAACCGCCGCGCACTAATACCCGGATCGAACCATTAACTAGTCCTAGCTAACTATAAGATGAGAAAGAGATATACCGACGATCCAAGTCCTCCGGTCTTCTCATCATCGTCCGGATCTCCTGCGGAATGTCCCGTCTCCTCCTCGTCGCCGGAAGTGCACCACATCGCCTACTTCTTTTACGGGCTCCCACCTCAATGCCGAGGCAACTCGGGGACGAAGCCGGCTACTCGACGTGCCCAAGGTTCGCTGTAGAATATGGTAGAACTAGTGTCTCACTTTGGGGTTTTGGATGTTGCCTTTTGGTGGAGGAATTGAACTTAACTCTTGAGATGGAGATGTGGGGATTTTTGAAGCAACAAGAGAACAAAAATTTCCCCACCCAAAAACTTCGCAGCCCTTCACTTGGCCGGCCCCTACTTATGAATGGGGAGAGAGTGTAAGAGAGAAGAGATCCAAAGATGAATCAATCACAACCATAAGGCAAGGGAGAGAGAAAAGCTCATGATATCAAGAAATGATTGCAAGTAAATAACCTCACTCCAACTACCAAATCATCAACAACCATGATGGCAAAAAGTCAAGCCATGATCAACTAAAGAAAGTCAAGGTATGGTGCAATAATCATGATGTCACAAAGTGCAAAGACCCCCTCCACAAATACTTATTTGCAACAAAGCAAATAAGCCCTCCTCCACCAAACATCGGCCAATGAACGATCAAAGGAAAATTGGCCGAAACGGAAAACAAACTGGCAACTCCAAAAACTGGTCCCGTAATAAATTACAGGAAAACCCCGATACTGTGCATACACACCCGCATCTGTATTTCGACCGAAATACAAATGCAATGAGACAAAATCTACACTGTACTATACTAGGATCCGGCTTATACCAAAACCGGCTAGTAATATCTGTTTGATCCTGATCCGTGCAATACCGCACGTATCTGATCGAACCCTGCCGTATATCCATACGGCCTATAGTACAAACTGTCCGATCCTGATCCGTGCAATACCGCACGTATCTGATCGGACCTTGCCATATCTCCATACGGCCTCTACAACCTTTCGCCCGAAAGCTGAGTAACTGAATGTGGGGGACTCTAAAGACTCATCAACACCTTGGTTGTGGATTTAAGCACTAGCACGTTAGAGGTATAAGCCAATACATAACGGGCTACCAGGTATTGACCAAAAGGGACGTCTGTGAGCGAACTCAGCCTGACTCCCTACTGATCCTGTCAGTGACAATATCCGTACAGTCCGGTCCGTTCGTCTATGAGCATCGCATGGCGGGCCTAGGGGGTTGGTAAAAGTCAGACCCCCAAAAGCGGTACAAGTCGTGTCGGAGTGTAGCCCAGAACACCCTGAGATATTACTGGAATACCTACCAGTAAATCTCCTTGCCTCGGCCGAGGGCTTCGTGTAATGGCTCTCCTAGACACAGCACGACCTCACCCCCAATACCGGGAGAGACGAACCCCTGAAGATACGCTCACTGCCTCCATGTGGCTCGGGACTGTACCCAACTAAAACCTGTTTGCACGACTCCTTTGAGCCGTGGTAGGGTAGTAATCAAAGTACAGTGGGAACTCACACGAGACAAATGACGATCCCCAGGTCGATGAACTAACCTGCACACATGTCACCAGGGAACTGCCATCTGACGTCTGGTATATGACCAACTAGCATGTTCCCGGCGAGTCCTGTCCGGTGTACTCATAAACCAATGAGCACCTGTATACATCTTAGGTGATCCAACTGACACCAGTGGCTTGTGAGACCGGCCACCGCCCCTCGTCGGGGTCTCGACTGTATACACTAGTCTACTATGGAGAATCGATGCCCTGTCTCGAAACTCTCACGACTAGGGACCTTTTAAGGATATGCTTATAGACCCCCAGCTCCCACTTATATGATCGCCCTCATACTGCTGGTGGTCAAGCAAGAATCCTAGGGGCTCTATCAATGTGTAATAGCGACGTGTCAGGTCACTTAAAACAGTACACGATGATAAAGGTAAACCAGATAGCATACTATCATCTCGAGTAAGACTGTCCTACCGGGATAGGTCCTCCATCAATCATTACAATCACGTACCTGTGACCTAATAATTGACTCTGAGGGCACTATCTCCAACACCTTTGAGCCGTGGTAGGGTAGTAATCAAAGTACAGTAGGAACTCACACTAGACAAATGACGATCCCCAGGTCGATGAACTAACCTGTACACATGTCACCAGGGAACTGCCATCTGACGTCTGGTATATGACCAACTGGCATGTTCCCGGCGAGTCCTGTCCGGTGTACTCATAACCCAATGATCACCTGTATACATCTTAGGTGATCCAACTGACACCAGTGGCTTGTGAGACCGACCACCGCCCCTCGTCGGGGTCTCGACTGTATACACTAGTCTACTCTAGAGTATCGATGCCCTGTCTCGAAACTCACACGACTAGGGACCATTTAAGGATATGCTTATAGACCCCAGCTCCCACTTATATGATCGCCCTCATACTGCTGGTGGTCAAGCAAGAATCCTAGGGGCTCTATCAACGTGTAATAGCGACTTGTCAGGTCACCTAAAGCAGTACACGATGATAAAGGTAAACCAGATAGCATACTATCATCTCGAGTAAGACTGTCCTACCGGGATAGGTCCTCCATCAATCATTGCAATCACGTACCTGTGACCTAATAATTGACTCTGAGGGCACTATCTCCAACAGTTTGTTTCTACTTTAATGTATACATGTGTTTATTTTAGTATATCGCCTATACACATTAGTGGAGCCCTTAGGATCTTTGCTTGATTACCAGCGTTGTGATGGCAGTCACACTAGTGGGGCTGGGTAATCTATAAGCACATCCTTATGCAGGTCCCTAGTCACAGGACTATCGAGACAGGACATCGATACTCCGGAGTAGACTAGCGCATTCGTTTCTCATCCCAGTGTAGGAGACGGTCTGTCCCACAGCCGTTAGTACGTCGTACTTGAGATAGTATGCGGGTGCTCGTTGGGTTACGAGTACACTGGACAGGACTCGTCGGGAACAGACTAGTTGGTATTATGCCTATCGTCAGTTATCAGTTCCCAGGTGACATGAGTACAGCTTAGTCCGCTGACTTGACACTGTCACTTCGCCTCGAGTGTGTTCCCACTGTACTTTGATCACTACCCTACCACGGCTCAAAGGAGTCGTGCAAACAGGTAGTGGTTGGGTGCGGTCCCGAAGCACTTGGAGGCAGTGACGGTTAGACAGGATTCGTCTCTCCCGGTATTGGGGGTTGATATCGCGCTGTGTCTAGGAGAGCCATTACACGAGTAGTCCCTGGCCAGGGCAAACGAGATATACTGGTAGGCTTCCAGTGTTATCTCAGGGTGTTTTGGGCTTCACTCCGACACGACTTGTACCGCTATTGGGGGACTGACGTTTACCGCCCCTTAGGCCCGCCATGCGATGTATCAGATGAACAGACCGGACTATATGGAGAATGTCACATTCAGGCTCAGTAGGAGTTCAGATGGGTTTCGCCTCGTCGGCCTTCTTGTCGGCACAACCTGGGGACCGTTACGCACAGCTAGTGCCGCTTGCGGTCTGTGGTTAAACCCACTGCCAGCGTAGTGTCGAGTCTTTAGAGTCCCACATAGAAAGCTATTCGCCTTTAGGCAAAAGAGTAGAGGTCGCATGGTTTTGCGACAGGGTTCGGTCACATCCGTACACTTGTACACGTACAGTGTCCGGAGAGTTTACACAAGCGGGCTTTGGTTTAAGCCAGATCCTAGTGTACCTTTTGGGATTGGATTTATCCAGTTTGTATTCGTGTTCCTCGGAACGCGGATGCGGGTGTTTATGCACAGTTGACGGAGAGACAGAGGCAGAGGATTCTCATTAGGGTTGTTGACCGTTGACCGTTGACTATTGACTTTTTGCTCAACCCTAATGAGAATATGATATGTGATTAACAATTATATTAATTAAGTGTTATGGTGACATGGTTGTTGAGGGGTTAACTTTGTTGACTTTGTTGACTTGTTGACTTTGTTGACCGGTTGACTAGGCTTGACTAGTTGACCATCATGATAACTATAGCTATCATTTCATGGCAAAGACTTTTGCTTGCTTCCTCTTTTGTGCAAAATGAGTGCATGAAATGATATGGCTATGGTTGCTTAAACCATCACATAATACTTGATTGATATTAGGTGTTATGATTGTTTTGGATTATGAGAGCCAAATGAGAAAAGTCTTCTCTCATTCTTTCATGCTCATTCTCTCTCTTGTTCTTGAGCTCTCATCTTCCTCCTCTTGCTCTCCCTCTCTTGACTCTATGGTTTACTTGTCTCTTGAGTTGAGAACCAAGAACCATAGATAAAATCCCATACAAACTCTTCTCTACTCACTCTAGTTCACAAGCTTTAGCAAACCGAGTGAACTAGTTTCTTCAAAGATCGAAGAAGGAGCCAAAGGTTGAAGCTTTCAGGTGGATCTATCTTCGACGCAAGGAGACGACGGGGTGAAGCCGATCCGGACGACCATCGAAGCTTGAAGACGAAGGAGTTCGAGAAATAGAAAGGTATAACCCCCTAACCGAGAAGTTAGCAACTCGTAGTTAGGTTGTTAGTTAGATGTTTAACAAATATCCGGGTTTTAAGTCCATGTTACCACCTCTAAGAAATTCGTTTTTTATCAAATTCCGCATGCCCGAAAGTACCGGGAGAGGTAGCACGGACTTACAATGATTGCATCATAGAAGATGATGACCCGACTAGTTTCGAGCAGGCCATCACGAGTGGTGACTCTGTGAAATGGCTGGATGCAACGCGATCTGAGATGGAATCCATGTACACCAACAAAGTATGGACTTTGGAAATTGCTCTTGAAGGGGTAAAACCCATTGGGAGCAATTGGATCTTTAAGAAGAAACTTGGTGTAGATGGAAAAGTTGAGACTTTCAAAGCTATACTTGTTGCAAAGGGTTTTCGTCAACGACCAGGTGTGGATTATGACGAAACCTTTTCTCCAGTGGCTATGCTTAAGTCCATCCGGATCCTACTTGCCATTGCTGCATTCCATGACTATGAAATCTGGCAAATGGATGTTAAGACAGCCTTTCTAAATGGTGATTTAGAAGAGTGCGTGTACATGACTCGGGCAGAGGGCTTCGTGGACAGTGGGAGCAGCGGAAAGGCGTGCAAGCAGCTTAAATCCATTTATGGGTTGAAGCAGGCATCGCGGAGTTGGAACATATGTTTTTGATGTGTTAGTCAAAGAGTTTGACTTCATCAAAAACATAGATGAACCTTGTATATACAAGAAGGTGGCAGAGAGTAAGATTGTCTTCCTCGTATTATACGTAGATGACATACTCTTGATAGGAAATGATATTCCTTTGATGCACTCGGTCAAGCTCTTCTTATCACATAGATTATCAATGAATGATCTATGTGATGCCTCCTGCATTTTTGGGGATTAAGATCTATAGAGATAGATTTAGACGGATACCGGGATTGTCCCAATCCAGATACATTGACACCATACTAAAGAGGTTTAGTATGGAAGAATCCAAGCATGGGTACTTACCCACGCTCTCTGGACTCACTCTCTCCAAAGAGATATCTCCCAAGACTGATTTGGAAAGAGCTCGCATGCAAGGGATACCCTATGCTTCGGCCGTAGGCTCTATCATGTACGCGATGCTATGTACCACATCCGATGTAGCATACTCACTTAGTGTAGTGAGTAGGTATCAAGCAGATCCTGGAGAGAATCACAGGACAGCTATGAAGAACATTCTCAAGTACTCGAGAAGGACTAAAGAGATGTTCTTGGTGTATGGTAATGGAGAAATCCAGGTGGAGTCCTTTACCGATTCGATCTTCCAAAATGATAAGGACGACTCTAAGTCGCACTCGGGTTTTGACTTTACCCTAAATGAAGGGGCGGTGTGTTGGAAGAGTTCCAAACAGGAAACCGTGGTAGACTCGACGATGGAGGCTGAATACATCGCTGCCAACGATGCTGCCAATGAGGTTGTCTGGATAAAGAAGTTCATCACTGAACTTGGTGTAGTTCCATCCATTGAGCATCCAATACCTCTGTATTGCGATAACAATGGAGCTGTGGCTTTAGCTAAGGAACCCAAGTCCCATCAGAACTCCAGACATATTCTGAAGCGGTATCACCTAATCCGGGAGATAGTTGATCGCCGGGAGATCGAGGTCAGGAGAGTTGATACGAAGGATAACACTGCAGATCCACTCACAAAGGCCATTCCTCAAATATAATTTGAGAGACTCTTCGGGATGTTGGGTATGAGATACTACAACTGCTAACCATAGTTCAAGTGGGAGATTATTAGTTATGTATATGCCCTAGAGGCCATTGTTGTACATGTGATGTATATTAGAATGGATGCTTGGATATATATAGAGAGGAATTTCTTGCTCGATATGATAGTATGCTATCTGGTTTCACTTTATCTTAACGTGTTAACAAATACTGTTTTGTGATCACATGTTGATAAAGCCCTTTGGATATGTACTCGACTACTAGGACTATGATGAGATCATACAAGTGGGGCCAGGGTAGTCCACGAGTACATCCTATAACTGTTCCTAGTCGAGGGTATATCGAGACAGGGCATCGATACTCCAGAGTAGACTAGCGTACACGCATCTTGACCCATATCATGGGCGATGGATGATCCTATATCCATTGGTGTTGGACATCAAAGATGGTGTATGGGTGCTCAGTGGAGACTGGGTACACTGAACGGACTCACCGAGAACTCCTGGATGGTATTATACCTATCGTTAGATAGCAGTTCTTCGGTGACACCGGTACAGGTTAGTCTGTAGACCCGAGATCGTCATAGAGTCTTGTGTGATTCCCACTGAGCTTTGATTTCCACCTTACCACGTCTAAGAGGGCGTGAAAAATGGTGGCTTTTAGGTACAGTCCCGAATCACATGGAGGCAATGAGCGATAGGAGGGATTTCGTCTCTCCCGGTATAGGGAGTTGATGTTGTGCTGTGTTCGATTGGCTATAACTGGATGTCCCTGGCTTGGGATGATATGGAGATTTACTGGTAAGAGTTATCAGTAGTTTCTCAACTTGTTATGAGCCTTACATCGACACGACTTACCGGTTACTGGGGTCTGACGTTTACCACCCCTAGACTAGATATGCAACATATCAGACGAAGAGATCGGACTGTACGGTAGTGTTACTGATTGGATTTGCAGGAGTATGTACATGCTTGCTTGTTGATATTCTGGTCGCTCAATACCTGGGTGGCTGTTACGTTTAGCTGACCGCTTGCAGCTTGTGGGTGTTTGATATGATCATCACTTACTGCCGGCGTATTGGTGAGTCTTTAGAGTCCTAAATAGAGCTTTCCTGGCTTAGGAGAAACGTAGTAGGATCACGTATGTGATATGTGTGGGATCGATATTGATACGTGTATGTGATACCGTATTCGATTCTCGCGATATGTGATATCGGTCGGTTATATATGATATAGCCGGGTTATCGGATCAAGTGTTGATTCGATTAAATATAATATATATATATATATATATATGTCTGTATTATGTGCTCACTTATATATTTATTATTATCACTTATGATATATTTAACATATATGTGATATATGTTTATTGTATTGTTTTCTTTTGTTACATAAATATTATATATGTGATATATAATATTGTATCATGCTAGGTTATACATGCAACATGTTTGTATGAGAATTATATCATGCTATATGTAATGTTTGGGTTTAAATATCTAAGTAATTCAAATTGTGGAAATGAGTCATGGATGAAGCTTCATGAAACTTGTAAATTACCATTGACCAAGTCCACCCTTTTTGTTTTGTCCTAGATATTTCTAACCCAACCTTGACTCATAGCCATGGTTAACTCTCTACAATGGTTAAGGATGATATACGTGACCCATGGTTGCATTTCTAACCTCACTCTCATTCATTCTTCTTCTTCCTCCTCATTCTCATTTTGCTTTCTAGCTTTTGAGATCAAGAAGAAAATAGTGAGAAATTAAATAATAAAATGAGCAAAATTCCTACTTCATCATCCTCTTCTATACAAGCCATATAGATTAGTGTGTTAGCTTCACTAATTCATAATTAGTGAATTCATAGCTTGAGTTCGTGTTTCCTCGAAGTAGATCAACTTGGATTTCAAAGTCTTCAAGCAAGCATAGATCATTCTACTTGTGGAGCCTCTCTAAAGTCCGGGATTTCATGGATCGCGGCGAAGGGACTACTACTCGGAGCTTATGAAGTGATGAAACGGACTACAAAGGTTGTAATCCCTCTCTCTTAGATGTAAAGTTGTTTACATGCAAGTTAACCCTAATTCTCTAGTTAAGATCTTGGTTATGGTTTGTTTAGCACCCCAAAATTTTTAATATAGCATGTTTGATGCTTGCCAAAACCTTGCTAAGGTGCTAAGCTAACCCTACATGTTAGAAACCCATTTTTCCAAGTTTAAGTATTCGGAAGAACATGCAAGTAATTCTGTGGACCCTCTAGAAGAATGAAACCCTAACTCGACATGATGACCATGGAACCGATTTTGAACCTTAGGGTTTGCGGCAGTTTAGCGGTGCCATCAGTGAGGCTTGGGTTTGCCCTTCTACGGTTGGTCCGTAAGTACTGTGGTATGTACCAGATATTATTAGACTGTGCTTAGGTGTTAAGCTTTCAGGGAATTATGGGACTTTGATGACTCGATCGAAAAGTTTGACGTTTTCCGGATATCATGTGATAAGAGACCAGCAAGCTGACCAGCTTTTGATAGAGGACCTCACCCAGATGCGTTGTTAGTTGATGGAGAGCGGACGAGTATTGAGTTTTCCTCCGATGGTTGGGACGAGTTCCCGGGGACGTGTTCGGCCAGCTATCTTCTACAGAGTGATGAAGATACCGAGTTCGTAACTTCGAGTCCGTGTGAGAGACTCCGGATTGACCGTGGCCGAGAATAGTTGCAGTGCGCAGATAGCATGACGTGACGTCGAAGCGGGCAATAATAAAGACGAGTGGAACAGGTGGTTCGTGCGAGATGTCACGAGCTGTTGTTACTCTCCGTTGAGATTAGAGATCCGTTGAGATTAGAGATCTGATATGTATACAGAGGCATTGGGATGCGACCAGTTCCCGAGGAAATATTGTGCTGAAAACAAAGATGTCCAGAAGACGAGAACGGATTATGTAAGAGTACCAGCCTCCGTATAATTCGGCATAGGCGAGATTGGAAGAGACCTTGAGCAGGATTCCTTCCAGGACACTGCTGCAATAAGATTCGCACCGAGGATCAGATGTGTCACATATATTCAGAGAGATAGAGGCCGACGCCAGTGACGTGCTGCCTTATGGGTGGTCATACTAATTGGCCGAGAGATGACCAGAAGAGTACTAGAGTAGATCGTTCCCGTTAGCACACCTGACCGGGCCGTGAGCCGATGGATTGCGAGATTGGTAATCCACAGAGAAATGAAGACCCAAAGACAGAAGACGCCAGACCGTGAGCAGGAGGCAAGCGGATGTTCTTGCTCCGCCAGTTTGGGCGCACCGACACATTTTTCGACATTGTAGGAGGTGTACCTCAATGCCATTTACTGCGATTTGCGTTGTGATCCGAGTATCACGCTTATATCGCTTGGATTTGAGTTTTGATGATTGAGTTTCATGATACTGTTTTCGTGCATCATGGCTGCACCTGCTGGGTATTTACATTTTACGCATAGTTATCACACTTGATATATATTTTATACACCATTGTGTTGATTTGCGATTTGTGCATATCTATTATATTTGATGTCGATTTTGTACCTTCGTAGCATGTGTTTATGATTTCGTGGATTTCATACGGATGATGTGATTTTTGCACTCGGTATAGCTCACGTGTGCTTGTAGTGCATTGATACGGATTTGTGCTCATAATTGCACACGTTTTTTATTTATACACCTTGGTACACTCGGTGTCGTTCTTATACGCATTTGAGTTATTAATGTGATTTTCGTGCATTGGTTGCACCCTACTTGTATTTCGCGCATTAGATACACCAGATTTGAGATTTTCGTGCACAATAGATGCACCAGATATTGTTGTCGTGCAAACCCGTTGCACTGGACAGATGTTTTCCTGCACACCTGTTGCACTTAGTTTTGCTTTGTGCATATTGTGGCACCTGTATTTGGATTTGATTTCCGTGTGCACCAGACGCACGTGATAGTTGGATATGCCTTTTGAGCCTGATTTTGCTTTTGAGCATCTTGTTTTCATGATGGGCACTATGTTAAGTAGTAGCCGAACAGGACTGATCCGAGGATAGTACCTGAGTACTTTGCATGCATTAAAAGTTTAAGAAGAGGTTTTCAAAAAGGAGCTTTAGTCTCGTTATTTCCTATGTGTCCGTGAGTGACACAAACGCTTACAAGGAAAACCTTTTGGGATATTTCAAAATGGACGGGACGTATATCTGAGCAAAACATGTACGAAACTATATTTATTATTTTACAAATGAGCATCCATCACTTATGCCGTGAGTTTCGCATCACGCGGCGATTCAGAAAAGATTTTGCATGTATTTTATTCAGATTTTGGAGTTTTCCAAAGATGCATATTATACACATATTATAGCATTTGACTAGTGTATATTGGATTTCAGTAGTGCATTTCGAGATCTGTATCTCTATTGTAACTCCGAGGATATGCGTGAAAATCAGATGATTTGCGTGACGCTTGACGGAGTCCGATTTTTAGTTTTGTACTCGTTTTCATGCGCACTGACGCACTGTGTTATTCTGTATCTTCCGTGATTTCGGAGCTGCGTTGATTTGAGTTAATTATTAAATGTTTTAGGTTTTGGGGGTTTAAATTTAAATTCGGGGACCAAATTTATTTAAGGGGGGAATATTGTAACATTTCAGAAAATATAAAATTTATTTTTGGAATTTAATATTAAAATAATATTTTTCCCGAAAACTGCCCGATTTGCGAGATTGGGGTTTTCGAAAAAGGGTATAAATATATACCAATAATGGTGAAATAAATGGAAATTAAAATGATTATTCATTTAAAAATATTTTTAAAGGATTTGGCAATTTAAAAATTTATTATATGCAGTTTAAATGAAAACCTGATTAGTGCACTGCTAATCGCGATTAGGCCAAATCCGTGTTTCTACAGTTTTCCGTGGCTAGTGCACCATGTCATGTTGCATTTGGTTGCATGTGGTTCATTTTTGCTATTGGTTTCATATTGTGTTTTGGTTTTGTGAGGGAAAAAGAAAAGAATAAGAGAAAGGGAAATACGGTAAATTAGTGAGAGAGAGGGTGAGAATAAAGAAGAGAGAGAGAGGGCAGCCACATCTTTCCTCCCCCATAAATTCTTTCTCATTCTTCTTCTTCACTTCCCTCCACCTTCACCCCATGATATCATCTAAAAATATTCATCCAAATCCTAAACCCCTTTCATTGAAGTTGATCCCCTCATCACCCTCTGCACTTTGGACCAATCAATGTTGGATTTTGAGGACTTGGGACTTCTAGGGTTTTGCTTGGTTGCATCCATGAGGTAGATTTCCCCTCACTTAGTTAGTTTATGTTTTCCTAGCATTCTAGTCAGTTTAGATTTGGGATAAGGTATGGATTGGTGAACTTGGAAATTCCTAGAGAAGGGTTTGAGTGTTGTGTGGATTGGGTGATGCCTAGTGGCTGTTACAAGGCCCTAGAGACCAATTCTTGACCTGGACTGTAAGTCCACGTTGCTCACCCCGGTTCTTACGGGGAGGCGGAAACGGCGAAAAACAAGTGTTTGGCGCAAGGCAACATGGACTAAAAGCCGGATCTTTGCTAAACAAGAAACTAACAAACTACTAGAGGCTTTAACTACTATGCTGTAGAAATTATACCTCACGGAACCGGTCCTACGTGTTAGTGTATATGCCCTAGAGGCCATTACTGTATCATACTAGTTTGTATATTACTTAATAGAAGCTTGGGATATTCACCTTGTATAGACAATCTTGCTCAAAATGGTAGTATGCTACTTGGTTTGTTTCTACTTTAATATGTGCATGTGTTTCTTTTAGCATATTGCTTATACATATTAGTAGAGCCCTTAGGATCTTTGCTTGATTACCAGCGTTGTGATGGCAGTCAAACTCGTGGGGGCTGGGTAATCTATAAGCACATCCTTATACAGGTCCCTAGTCGTAGGACTATCGAGACAGGGTATCGATACTCCGGAGTAGACTAGCGTATGCGCTTCTCATCCCAGCAGGGGAGACGGTCTGTCCCACAGCCGTCAGTACGTCATACTTGAGATAGTATGCGGGTGCTCGTTAGGTTACGAGTACACTGGACCGGACTCGTCGGGAACTGATTGGTTGGTACTATACCTATCGTCAGTTATCAGTTCCCAGGTGACATGAGTACAGCTTAGTCCGCTGACTTGACACTGTCACTTCGCCTCGAATGTGTTCCCACTGTACTTTGATTACTACCCTACCACGACTCAAAGGAGTCATGCAAACAGGTAGTAGTTGGGTGCAGTCCCGAAGCACTTAGAGGTAGTGACGGTTAGACAGGATTCGTCTCTCCCGATATTGGGGGTTGACATCGTGCTGTGTCTAGGGAAGCCATTACACAAGTAGTCCCAGGCCAGGGCAAGCGAGATATACTGGTAGGTTTCCAGTGTTATCTCAGGGTGTTCTGGGCTACACTCCGACACGACTTGTACCGCTTTTAGGAAACTGACGTTTACCGCCCCCTAGGTGTAAGTGCACGGCGGCGCCCCGGCCGTCAATCCGACGCCGGAATGCGGAAGCGGTGATAAACTTTAATTTTTGCGGACTTTGCAAACCGGCACCACCGCGCACTAAACCCCAGAACGTAACCATTAACAAGTCTAAGCTACTAACAAGAAAGGGAAGAGATATACCGAGTGATCCGAGTCCTCCGGTCTTCTCGTCGTCGTCCCGATCTCCCGCGGAAAGTCCTGTCTCCAAATCGTCGCCTCCTCGCCGTAAAGGGCACCACATCGCCTGCATCTTTTACGGGCTCCCTCCTCAATACCGAGGCAACTCGGGCGCGAAGTTGGCTGGCCGACGCGTCCAAGATTTGCTGTAGAATAATGTAGAATCGTTGTCTCTTTGGGGTTTTGTATAGTTTCCATGATGGAGGAATATGTGCAAAAGAATTTTCCATTTAATCTTGCTAGATAAATGGAGTAGACAAAGAAATGAGCTCGGCCAGGGCATTTTTTGTTCTCTGGAAAAATGAGGCAAGCACTCACTTGAAGAAAGAATGTAGGAATTAATACCAAAAAAGGAAATGAAGAATTCCTTCACTGCACACAAAAGTTCTCCCCTTTTCTAATAAATTAATCCCCTCAAAATCATTCCAGCACACACACATTTGTACTCCCCTGCACACTAATTAAAAGCACAGTGCCCTTTTAATAAATTAATCCATCCCATACTTGTAAACAGTGGCCGGCCAAAACAAATTCCAACACAAAATCAAAAACCCATACCCTCTGAAATCATAATAAATGCAAGGGATGGAGCAAAGGATAATGATGCTATCATAATCAATCTTTTACATAAAACCCCTCCACAAATGTGTTATTTTCAAACTTGCAAATAACACCCTCCATCGGAAAAGTCCGGCCGGGAAAGAACAAAGGAAAACCGGCCGGAACGGAATGCAAACTGGCAACTCCAGAAAACTGGTCCCATAATAAATTACAGGAAGACCCCGATACTGTGCATACACACCCGCATCTGTATTCCGTCCGGATACAAATGCAAAGAGACAAAACTACACTATCAAATACTAAGATCCGGCTTAAGCCAAAGCCGGCTAGTAAAAACTGTCCGATCACGATCTGTGCAATACCGCACGTATCTGATCGAACCCTGCCATATCTCCATACGGCCTCTACAGCGTTTCGCCCGAAAGCTTGAGTAACTGAAAGTGTGGTGGACTTTAAAGACTCATCAATACTATGGCTGTGGATTTAACCACTAGCACGTCAGAGGTATAAGCCAATACGTAACGGGCCACCAGCTATTGACTAAAAGGGACGTCGATGAGCGAACTCATCCTGACACCCTACTGAGCCTGTCAGTGACAATATCCGTACAGTCCGGTCCGTTCGTCTATGAGCATCGCATGTCGGGCCTAGGGGGTGGGTAAAAGTCAGACCCCCAAAAGCGGTACAAGTCGTGTCGGAGTGTAGCCCAGAACACCCTGAGATACTACTGGAATACCTACCAGCAAATCTCCTGCCTTGGCCAAGGACTTCGTGTAATGGCTCTCCTAGACACAGCGCGACCTCACCCCCAATACCGGGAGAGACGAAACCCCCGAAGATCCGCTCACTGCCTCCATGTGGCTCGGGACTGTACCCAACTAAAACCTGTTTGCACGACTCCTTTGAGCCGTGGTAGGGTAGTAATCAAAGTACAGTGGGAACTCACACGAGACAAATGACGATCCCCAGGTCGATGAACTAACCTGTACACATGTCACCTGGGAACTGCTATCTGACGTCAGGTATAAGACCAACTAGCATGTTCCCGGCGAGTCCTGTCCGGTGTACTCATAACCCAATGAGCACCTGTATACATCTTAGGTGAACCAACAGACACCAGTGGCTTGTGAGACCGGCCACCGCCCCTCGTCGGGGTCTCGACTGTATACACTAGTCTACTCTGGAGTATCGATGCCCTATCTCGAAACTCCCACGACTAGGGACCTTTTAAGGATGTGCTTTTAGACTACCAGCTCCCACGTATATGATCGCCCTCATACTGCCGGTAGTTAAGCAAGAATCTTAGGGGCTCTATCAACGTGCAATAGCGACATGTCATGTCACCTAAAGCAGTACACGATGACAAAGGTAAACCAGATAGCAAACTATCATCTCGAGTAAGACTGTCGTCCCGGGATAGGTCCTCCCTCAATCATTGCAATCACGTGCCTATGATCCAATAATTGACTCTGAGGGCACTATCTCCAACACTAGGCCCGCCATGCGATGTATTAGACGAACAGACCGGACTGTACGGAGATTGTCACATTCAGGCTCAGTAGGAGTTCAGATGGGTTTCACCTCGTCCGTCTTCTTGTCGGCATCTACCTGGGGACCGTTACGCACAGCTAGTGCCGCTTGCGGTCTGTGGTTAAACCCACTGCCAGCGTAGTGTCGAGTCTTTAGAGTCCCACAAAGAAAGCTATTCTCCTTTAGGCAAAAGAGTAGAGGTCGCATGGTTTTGCGACAGGGTTCGGTCACATCCGTGCACTTGTGTACGTTTGGTGTCCGGACAGTTAACACCAGCGGGCTTTGGTTTAAGCCAGATCCTAGTGTACTTTTTGGGATTGGTTTTATCTCTTTTGTATTCGTGTTCCTCGGAACGCGGATGCGGGTGTGTATGCACAGTTGACAGAGAGACATAGGCAGATGATTCTCATTGGGGTTGTTGACTGTTGACTGTTGACCATTGACTTTTTGCTAAACCCTAATGAGAATAAGAAATATGATTAGCAATAATATTAATTAAGTATTATAGTGACATGGTTTTTGAGGTGTTGAATTGTTGACTTTATTGACCGGTTGACTAGGTTGGACTAGTTGACCCTCATGATTACAATGGTTGTCATTTTTCATGCAAAGACTTTTGCTTGCTTGTTGTGGTTTGCAAATGAGTGCATGAAAATGATATTGCCTTTGATATGATATGAACCATCACATAATACTTTATTATCATTATGGCTCATGATGCTTTTGGATTATGAGAGGTTGGATGAGAAAAGGGTTGCTCATTTCTTTTCATTTGTTTTCTCTCTCTTGAGCTCTCTCATTCTCAAGCTCTCCCTCTTCCTCTTGTTCTCTCTTGATCAAGGCAAACCCTTCTCATGAGTTGAGAACCAATGCCTTAGAGATAAAAACACCAAAACAATCCTCTACTCATCCTAGTTCACAAGGCCTAGCAAGCTAAGTGTTCTAGTTTCTTCAAGTTCGAAGAAGAAGACAAAGGTAGAAGCTTTCGGGTGGATCCATCTTCGGCGCGAGGAGACGACGAAGTGAGGGCCATCCGAACACCGCAAGGAGTTGAAGATGAAGGAGTTCAAGTAAGGTATAACCCCCTAACCGAGTAGGTAAAACTCCTAGTTAGGTTATTAGGTTGTTGTTTAACAAAGATCCGTATTTGTAGTCCATGTTACCACCCTAGAAAAAATCGTTTTTCACCCATTCCGCAACCCCGTAAGTACCAGGGAAGGGTAGCATGGACTTACAGTGGTATCAGAGCCTAGTTAAACACTATCTAACATGTTAGCACTGTAAGTAGAAGTTCGATCGGAGAAAAAGTCGCGAAATACACCCGGAACTCAAACTTTCTGTCGATTTTCAAAGTGCTGTAAAAATTATTTGACATATACCAAAAATCGACTCAGGGTTTTTATAGTATACTGCAGAAAAACGATCCACTGAGCCGTTCAACTCACCGTGGTTCTGCGGCAAGAACAGCTTCTTGCCGCGGATCCGCAGCCGAGTTGACTCGGCCGTGGATCGGTTTCATTGCAGTATACTCTGTGGGGTATTTTGGGATTTTTGGAGCATGTCTTTTCATCCCAGATTTTCCAGAAAGCAAAATTTGTTTTTGGGCTTGAAAATCCGTATTTTTGTCAAATCCGTATTTTTATCGAAATTCTCAAAACTGTTAGTTGTATGTATGCCCTAGAGGCCAGTATTGTACAGATGATGTATATTATATTGGATGCTTGGACATATATAGAGATGACTTTCTTGCTCGATATGATAGTATGCTATCTGGTTACTCTTTATCTTAACATGTACACTTGTCTCTTTAAACTGTCTTATAGTTACATGTTGGTAAAGCCCTTAGGATTTGTACTTGACTACCTGGACTATGATGTAGATCATACTAGTGGGGACATGGTAGTCCATAAGTACATCCTTCAAGGTCCCTAGTCGTGGGTGTATCGAGACGGGGCATCGATATACCAGAGTAGACTAGCGTATACGCTTCTCGACCCATGAGATGGGCGATGGATGATCCCATGTCCATTGGTGTTTGACATCAGAGATGGTGTACGGGTGCTCAGTGGAGACTGGGTACACTGGACGGACTCGCCGAGAACTCCCAGATGGTATTATACCTCACGTCAGATGGCAGTTCTCAGGTGACACTTGTGCAGGTTAGTCTGTAGACCCGAGATCGTCATAGAGTCTTGTGTGATTCCCACTGTGCTTTGATCTCCACCTTACCACGTCCACGAGGGCGTGCAAAACGGTGGTCTTTGGGCACAGTCCCGAGTCACATGGAGGCAATGAGCGATAGGAGGGGTTTCGTCTCTCCCGGTATTGGGGGTTGATGTTGCGCTGTGCTCGATTGGCCGTAACAGGGAAGTCCCTGGTCAGGGCTGATCAGAGATTTGCTGGTAAGTGTTACCAGTAGTTTCTCGACCCGTTATGAGCCTCACATCGGCACGACTTATCGGTTATTGGGGTCTGACGTTTACCACCCCTAGACTTGATATGCGACATATCAGACGAACAGACCGGACTGTACGGTAAGTGTTACTGGTTGGATTCACAGGAGTGTGAGCGGGCTAGCTCGTCGATCTTCCGATCGCTTAATACCCGGGTGGCCGTTACGTTTAGCAGACCGCTTGCGGCTTGTGGGTGTCTGATATGATCATCATCTGCTACCGGCGTATTGACGAGTCTTTAGAGTCCTACACAGAGGTTTCCTGGCTCAAGCGAAACGAAATAGGAGCGCATATGAGATATGTGCGGGAGCGAGAATAATGCGTGTATGTGATACCGTATTTCATTCTCGCGATAAATGTTTCGATTGGTTATATTCGATATGACCTAGTTATCGAATCATTGATTCGATAAATCGATACATTGGATACTAGTCGGTTATATGCGATATGACCGGATCGTTAAATCAAGTGTTGATTTAATGATTTTATGTATAATTATATATTTGATATATTATTTTGCATTAACTAGTATTGGTTTATTTTAAATGGATTTTCTCACTTGATGTGTAAGAAGTATATGTGATATATTTTTGTGCACTTGTTTGTATCATGTTTGATGATACTTGCTCACTTGGGTTTGTGTAAAGATTAAACCATGGTTACATGTATAATGGTTAGGGTTTTGATTATTTACTTAGTTATTTATTTATTTATTCATTTTGGATATTATTAAGTATGGTGGCTTATTTTGTTTCTATGTTGAAGCTTCTTGAAGCTTTGACAAAGTCCACCATCCTTATCTCATCCTTAACCCTAACCATTCCTACTAACCTTAGTTTAATCTCTACACTTGACCATGGTCAAGATATGATAAGTATTCATATTAGTTTCCTTTTTAAATACTTATCATATTCTAGCTTGACCTTCTTCTTCATTTTTTCAAGAGAGAAAGCTTGATGCCATCAATGGCATCTTGAGTTCCAAAGTGAGAAATCCAATTCTAAAGTGAACCCACCTCGTATTTCTTCACCCTCTACCTCTTGCCAAGTTGTTTTGGGTGTTTTCTTCACAAGTTTCACAAATTTGTGAAGTCGGAGCTTGAACTTGTGATGCCTCGACGTAGATCATCTTCGGCACGAAGCCGACGACCTAGTCCGCCCAATTCTCCGATGAAGCCGACGTTTGAGTTCGGGATTCGAGATGGACAGCGAGAGGACGCCTACGTGGAGTCAAGGAAGTGGATATCCGGATCTACAAAGGTTGTAGCTTCTTATCTTTAGTTAAGTTGTTAACTAGATTAGCATTTCGCCTAAAATTCTAGTCAACGATCCGTGTTAGGTTTTCTCGGCACCCTAAAAATTTGAAATTGGCATGGTTGATGCCTTGTGAGACCTCTTGAGAGTGCCTAGGAACCCTACAGTGGTATCAGAGCCTAGCTAGGGCCTTAGGCGAAGTCTAGAAGGAGTTTGATGTCCGAACGAACCGAAACCCTAACTCACAAAATGCTCTCTGTACATTTTCTAAAATCTGGGATTTTTCCAAATTAAAAATATGCAGAAAAATCAGCAGGTGATTCTAAGAGTTACTGTGAAATTCGACAGCCCAAATCCACCAAGTCGCCGCGGTTCCGCGGCATGAGCATGGCTCATGCGGCTGTTCCGCGGCCGTACGACCTCATTAAACAATGAATTCTGCACAGTAATTCTTAGTTTCCAGTGCTGGTTTTCCTGGGAATTTTTAAAATTTATTCAAGAGTTTCATTTTCTGGGGTTGTTTTGGAGCTTCGATAGTTCGATCGGATTATCAAATTTCGTCTATGTGTTTTTCCGGATATTTTAAGAATATGTTAAAAAGTTCGACCAGATAAAAATACCCAACTTTTCCCCTGCCGGAATATTTCCAAGTGTTGGATCTTTCTATGGTTTAAAGACGTTCTGAGTAGTGCAAGTAACGCGATGGTCCCTCTAGAAGACAACAAACCTTAACTCGATTATGTGACCGTCTTGAACTGCCCTTTGAACCTTCGGGTTTGGGACAGTACGGCGTGCCACATGTGAGGCGTTGGCTTGACCCTTCTACGGCTGGACCGTTGGTACTGAGGCATGAAGTGAATGTCTTTGAACTTATTTCATGTGTTGATCGGTTTCGGGAAAACTTGGGTGTTCGAATGTTCGATCGGAAAATTTAATATTTTCTTTTTATCCGGAATGGGATACAATAATTGGAATTCACAAACAGTTTTGAGATAACTGAATGAATGTTATAAATCTAGCGGTTTAGTTTCACTTAATATTGAAAAGAGTTTTCGATAATGAGACTGAAATGCGGGGTTTATAACTGTTAGGCATGTGATGTCTAAGTGTTTCATTTGATTAGGCATGCGATGTCTAAAGAGATTGCGGATTCCAATTGTTGTAGTTTTACACTTTCTTTTCTGTGACCGTAAGTGTAATATGTGATATCGCCGGTTTCGTTGCTATATGTCAACGACAATTGGGATGCACATATTTACTTACGTTGATGACATGTGATGTTATGTGTTGCTGGATATGTTATATTGGATTGTCGTGTTTGAATAGCCGGGGTTTTTTATGTGAGATGAGTGTTTTTTCATTTTCATTCATGTAAAAACTTGTATGTAATATTCTTTTATTTGGGGCACTTCCAGGTTGCGGAAGTTGTCACCCTTTGTATATTATTTACTTTTCTGCACTAGGATAGACCCAAGGAGGGGAGCACAAGTAACCGGGTTCTAGGGTCCAGTGGGAGACCAACTCGAGGAGTCGAGTCTGGGTCTCCTAACCCTAGAATTGGCAGGGTTGCTTGCCGCTCTCGTAGGGGTCTAGGGGTGTGGGATTGGCTATTCATCACGACCGTGGAATCCGTGTTTTATACTGGCTCGTATTGAAAACACGGACGTCCTAGTATATCCAATGTTTCATATGTTTCTTCTGCTGCGATATCTGTGATGTGATCATGTGATGTTCTGTGATAGATACAGTATATATTATATATGATATATTATATAGACGTTACTTATGTTTTGCACCCGTACTAGCCCTGCCCTGCTCTGTCGTTAGTTACCTAACCTAACGGTGCACGAGGGGACATCGAGGTGAATGCGGATGGCACAAGTGTACGTCGTATTTATCTGTGATGTTTAGGTATTTAAATGATGGGACTTCATTAATGTGATTAATGAAAGAAAAGAAACCTAAGATGTTGTAGAATCAAATTTTAAACAAAACAGGTATCTACAGTTCTTGCTTTGCATAGTGGTATATATGATATACCCTGCACCTTATTCGATGAGGAAAGGACCGAGATCCCTTCACCGGGAGTGACTCCTTTAGCAATAACTGGCAGATGCTACACACTCGGTTTGTTTTTGATTGCTTTTATAGTTTCTGCTTTGCATAGTGATATATATGATATATCCCGCACCTCATTCGACGAGGAAAGGGACGACGATCCCTTCACCGGGAGTGACCCCTTTAGCAAAACTAGAAAAAGCCTCAAAATCACTCCATTTCAAAAACTTCATTTGACTCTACAATGATATCAAGTTCATTACGCAATAGGTTTTCAGAAAAACCTGACGTAGCCCTCCGTCATTTCAGATAAAGACTATTTAGTATTCGTGCTGCGTTTGTTGAACTCTGTCAAGGCGTAGTGTGCGGTAGCTAACTAGTAGTTATCTGCAAAGCATGTGATGTGATTGGATTAGGGTAGTCGTACGACCTTGTTGACCTCTGTCAAGGGTCGTGCGAGTGGGTTTGATTCAATCAAGAAATGACGGGTTGAACTTGACTAGTGCACTATGATTTGTTGACCTCTGTCAAGGTCATGGCACACTAGGGGCAAAATATTAACGGGAATTTCAAGTGTTGAAATTTGCAATGAGATTGCATACCTTCTATGAGATAGTTGGATCCCGATACCCGCTGCGAGTAAGAGTTACTCCTGGGAGAGTTTTGCACATTGCAATTAGCCGATCAAGTAGGTGTCTAGAAAGGTGTTAACGAGGTTACGCCTCTGGGAAAACGAGGTTTACATTA
The DNA here is from genome assembly GCA_030015575.1 of Agapanthus africanus. NCBI lineage: Eukaryota > Viridiplantae > Streptophyta > Magnoliopsida > Asparagales > Amaryllidaceae > Agapanthus > Agapanthus africanus. Next base: position 186,941,296 of record CM057349.1, on the reverse strand, counting down.
ATTAGGTTCGTGCGAAAGCACGGGGGACCTCCCTCAAAGTACCGACACTGGCCTGGCTGAAAGATCGACGAACTTGTAGTGTGTAGTTAATCCCGGCTAGTCTTACCTTTTAGGGTTTGAAGGAAGATTTGATAAAAAGCAGTGGGAGCCATCCTGATTAGATAAGATAATAACCAATCTGATCTTGCACGAGCATACGCTAAAGTGTTTTCTTCTCTCTCTCTCCAGGTAGCGACCATTTCATGCCCTAATGAAGATAATAATATGGATGTATTGACCGAACCCGCATGTTATACTGTGCTGGGGAACGTTGGTTCCGTTCATTCTTATAAGAGTTATAGGAATGAACAGGATATAGGGGAATACCAGGATTCCCATGCCACCCGATTGAAGAAAGTACATGTTGATGCATTTTCTTCGGGTGTGTTCGTTACTGAGAACTGTTTCTCCATTTGCTCTACATCCTGGGTATTAGATACCGGATCAGGATCCTATATATGTAATCAGTTACATGGGCTTAGAAAAGGTAGAGAACTTGGAGAAGGTGATAAAGACATTAGAGTTGGAAATGGTGCAATTGTTGCAGCTAAGACTGTCGGGGAATATCACCTTGCATTACCAACTGGTAATACATTGGTTCTGAACGAATGCTATTACATGCCGAACCTGATATGCAACATTATATCGGTTTCTTCGTTAAGTAAAGAGGGATATAATTTTGTATTACAGGACAATGTTATGAACATTTTCCGTAACCAAAAGTTGGTTGGATCAGGCACGTTGTGCAATGGCATTTATGTTCTAAATCAATCAACAATTCTGAGTATAACAAACACACACAAGAGGAAGAGTTCTGAACTGAACGAATCCTTCTTGTGGCATTGTAGACTGGGTCACATCAATGCGACACGACTGGCTAAGTTGCATAAGGATGGGTATTTGAAACCATTCAAATTTTCATCTTATGACACTTGCCAGTCATGTCTCAAAGGCAAGATGGCCAAAACTCCATTTACGGGACACGGAGAAAGAGTTACCGAACTCTTGGGACTAATACATAGTGATGTATGCGGTCCCATGTCTACACATGCCAGGGATGGTTCTTCGTACTTCATTACATTCACTGACGATCTCTCAAGATACGGACATGTGTACTTGATAAGACACAAGTCTGAAGCTTTTGAGAAATTTAGAGAATATAAACAAGAAGTCGAGAAACAAACCGGAAAAAGTATTAAAATCCTTCGATCTGATCGAGGAGGTGAATACTTGAGCAATGAATTCCTGGACTTCCTAAAAGAGAATGGGATTCTCTCTCAGCTTACTCCTCCTTATACACCACAGCACAACGGTGTATCAGAGCGGAGGAATCGCACCCTATTAGATATGGTGCGCTCTATGATGAGTACAGCTGAGTTACCTATTTCCTTCTGGGGGTATGCGCTTGAGACAGCGGCATACCTATTGAATCAAGTTCCAACTAAATCTGTACCTACCACACCATATGAGATATGGAGTGGGAAGAGACCATGTCTTAAACGAGTTAAGATATGGGGTTGTCTGGCCTATGTCAAAAGGCAAAATCCAGACAAACTCGAGGCACGGTCAGTTCTATGTAAGTTTGTGGGATATCCTAAACATTCAAATGGATATTTTTTCTACCACGGTGAACAACAAAAAGTGTTTATTGCTCAACATGCCACCTTTTTAGAAAAGGAATTTCTTGCAAAAGAGATTAGTGGCTTTGAGGTAGAACTGGAAGAAGTTCCAGAAACACAAACTATAACTGAAGATTTAGTGGAACCAGAAGATTCGGTAGTACCCGACGAACCCCAGCCTCTCCGCCGATCTAGTAGGGTTTCTCGTCCACCTGAGAGATACTACGGTTTTCTCATTGATGGTGGAAGTGAGGATTGCATCATGGAAGATGATGACCCGACTAGTTTCGAGCAGGCCATCACGAGTGGTGACTCTGTGAAATGGCTGGATGCAATGCGGTCCGAGATGGAATCCATGTACACCAACAAAGTATGGACTTTAGAAGTTGCTCCTGAAGGGGTAAAACCCATTGGGAGCAAGTGGATCTTCAAGAAGAAACTTGGTGTAGATGGGAAAGTGGAGACTTTCAAAGCTAGACTTGTAGCAAAGGGTTTTCGTCAAAGACCAGGTGTGGACTATGACGAGACCTTTTCTCCAGTGGCTATGCTTAAATCCATCCGGATCATACTTGTCATCGCTGCATATCATGATTACGAAATCTGGCAAATGGATGTTAAGACCGCCTTTCTAAATGGTGATTTAGAAGAGTGCGTGTACATGACTCAGCCAGAGGGCTTCGTAGACAGTGGGAGCAGCGGGAAGGTGTGCAAGCTGCTTAAATCCATTTATGGATTAAAGCAAGCATCGCGGAGTTGGAACATCTGCTTTGACGTCGTAATCAAAGAGTTTGATTTCGTCAAAAACCCAGATGAACCTTGTATCTACAAGAAGGTGGCAGAGAGTAAGGTTGTCTTCCTCGTATTGTACGTGGACGACATACTCTTGATAGGAAATGATATTCCTATGCTGCAATCGGTCAAGCTCTTCTTATCACAAAGATTCTCAATGAAAGATCTTGGTGATGCCTCCTGCATATTAGGAATAAGGATCCATAGAGATAGATCCAAACGGATATTGGGATTGTCCCAATCCAGGTACATTGACACCATACTAAAGAGGTTTAGTATGGAAGAATCCAAGCGTGGGAATTTGCCCACGATCTCTGGTGTCACTCTCTCCAAAGAGATGTCTCCCAAGACTGATTTGGAGAGAGCTCGCATGCAAGGGATATCCTATGCTTCGGCTGTAGGCTCTATCATGTATGCGATGCTATGTACCAGACCCGATGTAGCATACTCACTAAGTGTAGTGAGCAGGTATCAAGCTGATCCTGGAGAGAGTCACTGGACAGCTGTGAAGAGCATTCTCAAGTACTTACGAAGGACTAAAGAGATGCTCTTGGTGTATGGTAACGGAGAACTCCAAGTGGAGTCCTTTACCGATTCGAGCTTCCAGAGTGATAAGGACGACTCTAAGTCGCAGTCGGGATTTGTGTTTACCCTATACGGAGGGGCGGTTAGCTGGAAGAGTTCCAAGCAGGAAACTGTGGCAGACTCGACGATGGAGGCTGAATACATCGCTGCCAACGATGCTGCTAAAGAGGCTGTCTGGATCAAGAAGTTCATTGCTGAACTTGGAGTGGTTCCATCCATTGAGCATCCAATACCTTTGTATTGCGATAACAATGGAGCGGTGGCTTTGGCCAAGGAACCCAGGTCCCATCAGCGATCCAGGCATATTCTGAGGCGGTATCACCTGATCCGGGAGATAGTTGATCGCCGGGAGATCGAGGTCAGGAGAGTTGACACGAAGAACAACACAGCGGATCCACTTACGAAGGTCATTCCCCAGATACAGTTTGAGAGACTCTTCGGGATGCTCGGTATGCGATACTACAGCAGCTGGACCTAGTGCAAGTGGGAGATTGTTAGTTGTAGGTATGTCCTAGAGGCCAGTATTGCACAGATGATGTATATTATATTGGATGCTTGGACATATATAGAGATGACTTTCTTGCTCGATATGATAGTATGCTATCTGGTTACTCTTTATCTTAACATGTACACTTGTCTCTTTAAACTGTCTTATAGTTACATGTTGGTAAAGCCCTTAGGATGTGTACTTGACTACCTGGACTATGATGTAGATCATACTAGTGGGGACATGGTAGTCCATAAGTACATCCTTCAAGGTCCCTAGTCGTGGGTGTATCGAGACGGGGCATCGATATACCAGAGTAGACTAGCGTATAGGCTTCTCGAACCATGAAATGGGCGATGGATGATCCCATGTCCATTGGTGTTTGACATTAGAGATGGTGTACGGGTGCTCAGTGGAGACTGGGTACACTGGACGGACTCGCCGAGAACTCCCAGATGGTATTATACCTCACGTCAGATGGCAGTTCTCAGGTGACACTTGTGCAGGTTAGTCTGTAGACCCGAGATCGTCATAGAGTCTTGTGTGATTCCCACTGTGCTTTGATCTCCACCTTACCACGTCCACGAGGGCATGCAAAACGGTGGTCTTTGGGCACAGTCCCGAGTCACATGGAGGCAATGAGCGATAGGAGGGGTTTCGTCTCTCCCGGTATTGGGGGTTGATGTTGCGCTGTGCTCGAATGGCCGTAACAGGGAAGTCCCCGGCCAGGGCTGATCAGAGATTTGCTGGTAAGTGTTACCAGTAGTTTCTCGACCCGTTATGAGCCTCACATCGGCACGACTTATCGGTTATTGGGGTCTGACGTTTACCACCCCTAGACTTGATATGCGACATATCAGACGAACAGACCGGACTGTACGGTAAGTGTTACTGGTTGGATTCACAGGAGTATGAGCGGGCTAGCTCGTCGATCTTCTGATCGCTTAATACCCGGGTGGCCGTTACGTTTAGCAGACCGCTTGCGGCTTGTGGGTGTTTGATATGATCATCATCTGCTACCGGCGTATTGACGAGTCTTTAGAGTCCTACACAGAGGTTTCCTGGCTCAAGCGAAATGAAATAGGAGCGCATATGAGATATGTGCGGGAGCGAGAATAATACGTGTATGTGATACCGTATTTCATTCTCGCGATAAATGTTTCGATTGGTTATATTCGATATGACCTAGTTATCGAATCATTGATTCGATAAATCGATACATTGGATACTAGTCGGTTATATGCGATATGACCGGATCGTTAAATCAAGTGTTGATTTAATGATTTTATGTATAATTATATATTTGATATATTATTTTGCATTAACTAGTATTGGTTCATTTTAAATGGATTTTCTCACTTGATGTGCAAGAAGTATATGTGATATATTTTTGTGCACTTGTTTGTATCATGTTTGATGATACTTGCTCACTTGGGTTTGTGTAAAAATTAAACCATGGTTACATGTATAATGGTTAGGGTTTTGATTATTTACTTAGTTATTTATTTATTTATTCATTTTGGATATTATTAAGTATGGTGGCTTATTTTGTTTCTATGTTGAAGCTTCTTGAAGCTTTGACAAAGTCCACCATCCTTATCTCATCCTTAACCCTAACCATTCCTACTAACGTTAGTTTAATCTCTACACTTGACCATGGTCAAGATATGATAAGTATTCATATTAGTTTCCTTTTTAAATACTTATCATATTGTAGCTTCATCTTCTTCTTCATTTTTTCAAGAGAGAAAGCTTGATGCCATCAATGGCATCTTGAGTTCCAAAGTGAGAAATCCAATTCTAAAGTGAACCCACCTCCTATTTCTTCACCCTCTACCTCTTGCCAAGTTGTTTTGGTTGTTTTCTTCACAAGTTTCACAAATTTGTGAAGTCGGAGCTTGAACTTGTGATGCCTCGACGTAGATCATCTTCGGCACGAAGCCGACGACCTAGTCCGCCCAATTCTCCGATGAAGCCGACGTTTGAGTTCGGGATTCGAGATGGACAGCGAGAGGACGCCTACGTGGAGTCAAGGAAGTGGATATCCGGATCTACAAAGGTTGTAGCTTCTTATTTTTAGTTAAGTTGTTAACTAGATTAGCATTTCGCCTAAACTTCTAGTCAACGATCCGTGTTAGGTTTTCTCGGCACCCTAAAAATTTGAAATTGGCATGGTTGATGCCTTGTGAGACCTCTTGAGAGTGCCTAGGAACCCTTCAAAGAATAAGGCTAACGGGTTTATATCTGTGATGTGATATATGTATTGAACGTCCGCTAATCGCTATACGTCGATTAGTGTGGATTATACATATCTGTGATCTGTAATGTTGATGGTATGTGTATATGAATTCGTTGGATTGTCGCGGGTGAATAGCCGGGGGTTGTGAGATGAGAGTTTTCCTTTCTTTCAATTCATGTAAAATATGTAAATTCATATAATATTATTTGTATGGCCGCACAACCGGGTCGGGGTTGTAGCCGTCATTATATAATTTCTTTTTACTGTTTTTGCTCCTCGGATAGACCCAAGGTGGGGTGCACAAACTACCGGGTATCTCGAAGTGCCGAGTGGCCTACTCACGTCGTTGAGGGAGGTTGCTCCGCTTCGGATATTTGGCGGGTAGTTTGCCGCACCCGTAGGGGTGTTGGGTGGGGTATTGGCTATTCACCGCGACCGTGTAATCCGCTTTTCGTTACAGGCTCGTACGAATTGCGGATTACTAGTATATCCAATGTATTCATCTGTGATCTGAAATGGCTATCATTGCAATATATCTATATATGATATTATTTAGGCGTTGCTTATGTTTTTCAGCCGTGCTAGCCCAGCCCCCGCTCTTTCGTTAGTTAAGTAACCTAACGGGTAATGACGGGGCCCCGTGGCGAATGCGAATGGCATAAGCGTAAGTCATATTTTGGTAGTTTTCTGCAATGGTAGGATTAAATGATGGGACACGTTAAAAGAACTAATGCAAGAAAATAAACAAAGTAAAAGTCGTTGGAACACTTTCAAAACCACTCGGTTCTTTTCAAAAGCCAACTTTTAAATGCGGAGCTTGAGCCACTCCTCTTAAAAGCTATCAAGGTTCCATCGATTATATCAAGTTCACTACGTTCACGGTTTCGCCAAAACAATTCGTAGCCCTCCGTCGTTTCGTATGAATATTCAATAGTATTCAAGCTATGTTTGTTGACCTTCCTCAAGGCACAGTGATTGGTAGCTGTTGGATATTCATATATAGCATAGATAGATGCGTTGGTTTGGGACAGTCGTATTACCTTGTTGACCTTCGTCAAGGGTATATACGGGTGGGTTCAAATTAACGTGGACAATGACAGGTAGAACTTGACATGTGACTTATGATTTGTTGACCTTCGTCAAGGTCATAAGAGCATGGGGCAAAATTCCACATCGGGAGTTTCAAAAGAACTGAAACTTGCTAGCGCTGCATACCATTTGGAGTGTGATGATTCTGGTAGGATTCCTTCAGTTTTGTCACGCGATGATATTTGGATCCCGATCCTACTGTGAGTATATACTACTCCTCGGGAACTTTCTCACTTAACGATCAATGCTATAAACCAAGTAGGTGTCTAGAAAGGTGTTAGCGGGGCTACGTCCCTAGGGAAAAGAGGTTATTTAATTAAGGAACTTCGCGAAAGCGTTGGAAAACCTCCCTCGAAGTACCGACACTAGCCTGGCTGAACGGTTAAGCAAGTATTGTACGGTAAGATTGATCCTGACTAATTCTTCCTTTTTGGTTTGAGGAGGGATTCGAGAGACAGTGGGAGCCATCCTGTTTAGATAAATTAAAAACCAATCTAAACTTGCAAGAGCATCATGCTGAGTGTTTTCTTCTCTCTCTCTTAATTGCAGCGAGCCAGTGACCACACATAGGTTACATCTAGATAATAAAATGACTGAACCTGACTGTTATGACTGGCAAAGGTCTGTCCAGATGTTCATTAATCATGACAAGCTAGGACACCTCTTAACTAATCAAACCCCTGCCGTCTCAGGACCAGTTTCCCCTGTCACGGATAGTGATATCCGTAAGACATCGGAAAAAGACTGTGCGAAAACCAAGTGCCTTGTGTTAGCTTCAGTTGATGGTGAAAACCAGAGGCAGCACGAGAAGATGGACTTAGTTTCTATCTTCCTCCATAACGAAGATTTATATGGAGAGCAATCTCGTATCGCAAGATATGAGACCTCGAACGAATTGCTTTAAGCAAGGTTGGCTGTCGGGTCATCTGTAGGGGGAAACGTCCTTACAGAGACCAGCTATTTTGAGCTCACGGACCTGAAGACCACGTTGGAGAACAGGTCGAATACTGACTTGATTCTACAGTCCCTGCCCTCTGCTTATTCCCTGAAAGAAACCAGGGAAGAAGAAGGAAAAGGAAGGGCAAAAGTTTCGGGACTGGATGTAGTTAAAGAGGTACTATCCTATTGTAACGGGAATGAACATTGGCAGAAGGATTGCAGGGCTTGCAAAGCCAGTAGCCAGAATTCGAAGCATGTTGTGGCTTCGGCTTTGGGTGTGTTTGTAATAGAGAACTGTAAGTCAGTTAACCCTACTTCCTGGGTATTGGATACCGGATCAGGATCTCACATCTGTAATTCATTACAGGCTCTGAGAAACCGTAGGGTTATCAGGAAAGGTGATATGACTCTCAGGGTTGCTAACGGAATGAGCATGGATGCTTAATTCATAGGGGAATATCATCTTGGACTGACAACTGGGCAGACATTGATTTTGCATAACTGTTTGTATGTACCAGGTGCGACTTATAATATCATATCTGTATCCTTACTTTCTAAGGAAGGATATGAATTTACATTTGTAAGCGATGTAGTACACATCCACCTAAATCAAGTTCTGATTGGATCAGGTACATTAAATAACGGGATATACGTATTGAATCAAGCTCAGATTTTCAGTGTCCAGAACACACTTAAAAGAAAGTCTCCGGAAACAAATCAGGCTTTCTTATGGCATTGTAGACTGGGTCACATTAATGAGACACGATTAACTAAGTTACATAAAGAGGGATACTTGAATCCGTTCGAGTATCAGTCTTATGCCACTTGTGAATCTTGTCTCATGGGAAAAATGACGAAGACTCCGTTCACTGGACACGCAGTAAGAGCGAGCGAGCTCTTGGGACTCATACACAGTGATGTGTGTGTTCCAATGTCTACACATGCGCGAAGTGGTTATTCATACTTCATTACTTTCACAGATGATTTCTCTAGGTATGGACATGTCTTCTTTGTTGGAGATAGTGCCCTCAGAGTCAATTATTGGATCACAGGCACGTGATTGAAATGATTGAAGGAGGACCTATCCCGGTAGGACAGTCTTACTCAAGATGATAGTATGCTATATGGTTTATCTTTATCATCGTGTACTGCTTTAGGTGACCTGAATGCTCACTATTACACGTTGATAGAGCCCCTAGGATTCTTGCTTGACTGCCAGCAGTATGAGGGCGATCATATACGTGGGAGCTGGTAGTCTATAAGCGCATCCTTAAAAGGTCCCTATTCGTGGGAGTTTCGAGACATGGCATCGATACTCCAGAGTAGACTATTGTATACAGTCGAGACCCCGACGAGTGGCGGTGGCCGGTGTCACAAGCTATTGGTGTCAGTTGGTTCACCTAAGATGTATACAGGTGCTCATTGGGTTATGAGTACACCGGACAGGACTCGCCGGGAACATGCTAGTTGGTCTTATACCTGACGTCAGATAGCAGTTCCCTGGTGACATCTGTACATGTTAGTTCATCGACCTGAGGATCGTCATTTGTCTCGTGTGAGTTCCCACTTTACTTTGATCACTACCCTACCACGCTCAAAGGAGACGTGAAAATAGGTTTTAGTTGGGTACAGTCCCGAGCCACATGGAGGCAGTGAGCGGATCTTCGGGGGTTCGTCTCTCCCGGTATTGGGGGTGAGGTCGCGCTGTGTCTAGGAGAGCCATTACACGAAGTCCTTGGCCAAGGAAGGAGATTTACTGGTAGGTATTCCAGTAGTATCTCAGGGTGTTCTGGGCTACACTCCGACACGACTTGTACCGCTTTTGGGGGTCTGACTTTTACCAACCCCTAGGCCCGCCATGCGATGCTCATAGACAAACGGACCGGACTGTGCGGATATTGTCACTGACAGGCTCAGTAAGGTGTCAGGATGAGTTCGCTCATCGACGTCCCTTTTGGTCAATAGCTGGTAGCCCGTCACGTATGGCTAATACCTCTGACGTGCTAGTGGTTAAATCCACAGCCATAGTATTGACGAGTCTTTAGAGTCCCCCACATTCAGTTGCTCAAGTTTTCGGGCGAAATGCTGTAGAGGCCGTATGGAAATATAGCAGGGTTCGATCAGATACGTGCGGCATTGCACGGATCAGGATCGGACGGATAATACTAGCGGGTTTTGGTTTAAGTCGGATCCTAGTATTGTACAGTATAGATTTTGTCTCATTGCATTTGTATTTCGGTCGGAATACAAATGCGGGTATGTATATACTGTAGCGGGGTTTTCCTGTAATTTATTACGGGATCAGTTTTATGAAGTTGCCAGTTTTTTTTCCGTTTCAGCCATATTTCTTTGTATCTTTCTTTGGCTAAAAATTGGTGGAGGAGGGCTTATTTGCATTTGTGCAAATTAGCATTATGGAGGGTTGTCCTTGCATATTGTTGTGTCATGATCACTTCACTTTCTTTAGTCATCATGGTTTGATTTGTGGAGATATGATAGCTTGACCTTTGGTCTCATGATGAGGTTTTGGAGTGTGGATTTGGTTCTAATGATTCTTGATCATGATCACTTTTCTCTCTCTTGTTATTGATCCACACCCCCCCTTTTTTGGTTAGAGTTTTTCTCTCCCATTCCATAATGGCCGGCCAAGTTAGGGGCTGTCCATGTTTTTGGTGGGGATTTTTTGGCTATCTCATGCTTGCAAAAATCCCCAAGTTCATCACAAAATTCCATATATCATTCCTCCACCAATAAGGCAACTTCCTCTACCCTAAACGAGACATAGAGTTCCACACTTATTCTACAGCAATCCTTGGGCACGTCGACTCGCCAACTTCGTGCCCGAGTTGCCTCTGTCCAGAAGTGGGAGCCCGTAAAAGAAGCCGACGACGTGGTGCCCTTCCGGCGACGAGGTGGAGACCGGAGATTCCGCGGCGAGATCGTGACCACGACGAGAAGACCGAAGGACACGGATCGCTCGGTATATCTCTCTACCCGTTCTCTAGATAGCTAGGACTAGTTTAATGGCACGATCCGGGTATATAGTGCGCGGTGGTGCCGATTTTAAAAGTTAAAGTAAATCATCGCTTCCGCATTCCGGTGTCGGATTGACGGCCGAGGCGCCGCCGTGCACTTACAGTGGTATCAGAGCCTCGCCATTAACCTAGTCTAGCTTTGTCTAATGTGTTTACATTTCCGATCGAACAAAATTCAAAAAACCGCGTTTTCATGTGCATCAGTTTCTGTCGAATTTTTTTGGCTCCAAAAATTTTTCAGGTTGTTTCAGAATGATGTGCAGGGATTGTAAGCATACTGTGAAAAATTGGTTGCATGAAGTCATCATACCACCGTGGAACCGTGGCCAAACCCATGCTTGGGCCGCGGTTCCGCCGCCGTATTTACTGTTCACTACACCAATTTTTTACAGAGGCCTCCTGACTTGAATATAGGGTTTTTGGAACATTCTTTTTGGGCCCAGATTTTCTGTGAGTGCTACAGTAGTGCTTGGGGCCCACTCGGGTAAATTTGATCGATCGAAAGTTTTAAACATGTTAGTTGACAGTATTTACATTATATCTGCGACCGTGAATGTCACTTGATCGGTAAATCCCGTCCAACTGCTATAGCCCGGTTAGACGGATTTGCGAACGTGACATCCACGTTGATGTTCGGTGTTGTGCTGTGATGTTGCGGATTGGTAGTGGGGGATAGCCTGGATGCAATGTTAGTACAGTTTTGGTTGTCTTATGTACATTTGATATTGCGGGGCGAGCGTCCGACATGTGGACTGCCGTCACTGCCTGTTTGTATATTATTCTTTTGGGGCACGACCACGTTGAGGTCGATGTACCCGTTGTATGTATATTTTTACTTTATGTACTAGGATTACCCCAAGGTGGGGTGCACGGATAGCCGGGTTCTAGAGGGCAATAAGCCCGCATCTCATGCCATTGAGACGGAGGGGGCTTCACTCTAGAATTGGCAGGCTATTTGCCGCACTCGTAGGGGGTATAGGTTGACCCAGGAGGGGTGCCCAAGTTACCGGATTCCGTGAAGTGCTGGGTGGTCCATTCACGTTGCTCAAGGGGGCTGCCCCGCTTCAGGTTTTGGCGGGTAACTTGCCGCGCCCGTAGGGGTCTAGGATTTCATTGCACAGGCTATCCACACGACCAGGGGAACGTCGTGTTTCAGTAGCGGCTCTGTGAAACCCGGGGATCCCAGATATCTGTATTGTTCTGTGATGCTGTACATTTTTGTGATGTTGCATTTTATCACGGATTGAGTGAAATATTATATATTGATATATATACTAGTAGATGTTGTATATGTTTTGCATCCGCGCTAGTCCAGTCCCCACTCTGTCGTTAGTTAAGTAACCTATCGGGTAATGACGGGACCCAGTGGCGAATGCGGATGGCATATACGTACATCATTATTTTCGTTCTTTATTGGTGTGATCAATTGATGGGACTGCGTTGATTCGGATCAATGCAAGTTAAAAACAAACCTAATCTGATGTTGTTGGAACACTTTTCAAAAAGCTGTTATGGCAAGGACGTTCTCTTTTGTTTTGCATCGTGGTATTCAGTTGGAATATCCTACTCCTCAGTCGACGAGGCAAGGGCCGAGATCCCTTCACCGGGAGTGACCCCTTGGACAAAAGTTTGCGTCAGGGCAATAACTTCACTATAGCCGATTACTTTTGCTTTGCATCGTGGTATTCAGATGGAATATCCTGCACCTCATTCTACGGGGAAAGAGCCGAGATCCCTTCACCGGGAGTGACCTCTTTAGCAAAGGTTTTCGTCACTATATTTTTATAAAAGCTATCCGGTTCCTTCAACGATATCAAGTTCATTACGTTAAAGGTTTTCGCCAGAAACCATTCGTAGCCCTCCGTCGTTTCAGACGGGTAGCAAGTAGTATTCATGCTATGTTTGTTGGCCTTCGTTAAGGCATAGTGTATGGTAGCTGCTTGTTGCCTTTCTGCAGCATAGATAGATGCGTTGGTTTGGGGCAGTCGTATAGCCTTGTTGGCCAAAGTCGAGGGCTTCTACGGGTGGGCTCAAATTAACTTGGACAATGACGGGTAGAACTTGACATGTGACTTATGAGTTTTTGACTTTCGTCAAGGTCATAAGAGCATGGGGCAGAAATCACATCGGGAGTTTCTAAAGAAACTGAAACTTGCCAGATATGCGCATACCTTCTGGAGTGTGATGACGTGAGCGGATTCCGTCACGTTATCATGCGATGATAGTTGGATCCCGATTCCCACTGATGAGTTGGTTTACTCCTCGGGTGATCCCGACTAATTCTTCTTTCAGGTTTGGAGGAGAATTTGACGGTACAGTGGGTGGTTTCCAAATTAGATAAATTGGTATCCATTCTGATCTAGGTTAGAGTGCACGCTGAGTGTTTCTTTTCTCTCTCTCTTTGGCAGCGACCATTGACCCGACCCTAAGACTATGACTCAGTGACCAAAATTAACCGAACCTTCTTAAACACTGGCTTTTGGATTGTCAGAGTTGCAAACCTCATTGCCACTCCTACTTTTACCCTTTTCTCCAGGACACCCCGTATTACTACGAACGTCCACTTCCATTGGACAAAACCATCGTATGGTTATATACGAACTCGAAGGGATTTATTCGAAGATGGTTTCCGGTTCTGGAGAAAACGAATAGGACTATTCAGTTGTCTTTTCCTTTTACCTTCTCTCAGGTTGCGAGTACTCCTTGGTTTAGGAGATAGTACACCAATTACGCAAATTGGATAGTCTTCTTCCAAACCTTAGGCTGGTGCCGACCGGTAGGGAATGAAGAAAACCAATTAGCCTAACGATGGTGTACAGAAGGTATTAAGTAAAGACATATCAAGGGATTAGTAAGAGGGTAAAGTAAATTGCGACTGCTATTTATGACCAAACCAAGTATTTCTTCGCCAATCCTAAATCACCTTTGTATTTCTCCAGAACACTCCGTATCACTACGAAGATCCACAGTTTATTGGATACTCCATCGTATGGTTATATACGAACTCGGAAGGAACTTGTTCCAGTTTGGGGATGGATTCTGGTTCAGGAGAAATAGAATAAGGTTTATTCGGTTGTCTTTTATCTTCATCTTCTCTCGCATTGCGAGTGTTCCTAGGATTAGGACAGTACACCCATTATGCTTATTGGATAGTCTTCTTCCAAACCATAGGTTGGTGCCGAACGGTAGGGAAGGAAGAAAACCATTTGGCCTAAAGGGGTGTACAGAAGGTAATGACTAAAGACATAGAAAGGGATTTGGAAAGATGGCAAAGAATTACACGGTTACAGTTGTGAATCTGGATAATGGAAGAGGCATTACTAGGAATACCGGGATACCCCATCGAAACATTTCAATGTTTTAGTTTCACTGTGTACTGTTAAAGGAAAACTGATTTCCCGATTAGATACTTACTCCAGGGTATGTATTTACCAGGTTTGATTCTCACATCTGTATGGTTTTACAGATGATGAGTGGGAGTAAGTTATTGGGAATTGGGTGATCATCCTCATTATATTGGGATTCGTTGTAATCGGTGATATTTGAGGAAGTCACCTGGGTTGTTTGCCGGACGGCAAATATATGGTTTGAATATCCGCTGTCATGCACCAATTTCAAATTGATAAATCTGTACGTCTATTTTTATAGAGTGAGATATACCTTTTTCGAAATTATGTCGATGACATTTACCTATATCAGTGGATGGTTAGGTAAGGAGCATTAAACAGCGGTGTAATTCTTCTTAACCATAAGTACAGTTTTCAACCTACGACACACAAGGTTTAAGTTATTAGACTCAGGAGACTTATACAGAGTATTGTATGTTGTCCAGCGTCCATGAGGACAGAGGGGTTGGTTCTCGTACTATATTCGGTTTACTTATGACATCTTTAGTTTTTAGACAGGTGTTTCGTAGAAACACAGGGTCCAAGTTTTGAGAAATTATAGGTATATGAATAAATTAGAGAACCAGGTATTGCAAGTATCAGGATTCTTCAAGGTGATCGAAGATGTAGATACTTGTGCATGGTATTCAGTTGATAGTAGTGATTAAGAGAACTTGCTTCTCTTTCAGGTAACTCATAATTGGAAGCATTCCTAAGTTGAGTAACGCTGATCGGCCTTCTTCCATTTTGTTGACATGCACTGGAGACAGCTGCATGATTTGAAACTGGTTCAATTAAATCAGTGCCTCTGTTTCTGTATTGGATATAGAACAGTTCATATCTTAACGATGTTAAGGTATGGGGAGTTGTCCGGCTTATGCTTAAAACCAGACTCTGGATAACTCAAGGCACGTTTCTGTAATAGCTGTTTGTAGGTTGACCCAGGCTATGACGAGGGTTGACTTTCTACCATCTGGAAGATCAATACTGATATTGTTCTAGACTCGCCACAGTTTTAATAAAAATGGATTTTTTTCAGAAAACAGTAGTGGGAGTATTGTAGAACTGGAAGTGATTCCCGAACCACAAACGATTACTGAAGATTTGATAGGAACCTAAAGATTCAATCTGGTTTGACATTCCATTGGCCACTCCGCAGATAAGGTGGGTAACCTCAGGCACCCGAGAGGTACTCCGGTAGCCTCAAGGACGGTGACAGGGAGGTTCTTGTTTACCCACACTTGCCATTGCTGTTAGTCCAGGCTGCGAGACCCGGCGGGAGGATGAGTATAGCGTCGTTCTAAACTGTCTTTAGACATGGACGTCTATATGACTCTGACAGAGGGCTGTCGTAGTCAGTGGGAGCAGCGGAAGCATTGGTGGACAAGTGGCTTATGTCTATTTATAGACTAAAGCAGATGTAGCGGAGATAGATCATCTATTTCTGACGTGACAGTCATAGGTTTGACTTCATCAGAATAGGGGATGGATCTGTTAAGAAGGTAGTAGGGTGTGATGTCCTTGTATTTGGATGACATACACAGAGTAGGAAGTGATATTCCTATACTACGATCGGTTATACTTTGGTCGTCACACAGTGGTTTCTCCATATGGGACTTGGATATTATATCATACATACTGGTTACTAGATCTATGGTTTTAGATCTAGATTTGGGTGGTTTCCCAATCAGGGTACTTAGACAGCATTCTAAGAGTATTTAGAATGGACGACTCCTGGCGCGGTAGTGTACCTGCAGGTGATGGAGTCACCCTCTCTAAAGGTGTCTTACAGACTAAAGGGGAGAGGGATGTGCATGATTAGCAGATCACTTGCTTAGGCAATTGAGTCAATCATGAGATGTCAAGTACCCCACCAGATGTTGTTTCTGCAGTAGAAGCAATAAGTTGGTATTGATCCAATCCTAGAGAAACAGTCGGAAGAAGTTTCAGAACATAAGTGGATGTTCTAGGGATATGATAATGACAGCTTCATTCGAGAGACAGTTATCATTCCAGGCTGCCAAGGTGACCTGGACGACAAGGAGGTTGTCAGAGTTATAGTTTTTCCTTCTGACGAGGGGCAGTATTTTGGACAGGTGGTCCAAGGCAATACTGAGGGAGGCATGGCGCAGGATACCGATTAAGTTCAGTTGACGATACAGTCTAAGAAGTTTGGATTTGGAGTTCATTTATGAGGTAGGTCCCATCAGACATCCAGACACATTCTAAGACAGGTATTGCTCATTTCTGGAGATGGCTTTCTCCGTGAACTTGAGATATAGAGAGACATAGAAAGAAACATCAATGCGGATCCACTCACTGAGGCTATTCCTTGAACGCAATAGTTTCGCAAACGAGCTTTGTGAGACTGACTAGTAGAGGAGTTGGGTGTTCGGTATCACACGGGCTGTTAGTATGCGACATCGCAATAATTAGTCTTGAGTGCAAGTGGGAGATTGTTGGAGATAGTGCCCTCAGAGTCAATTATTGGATCACATGCACGTGATTGCAATGATTGAAGGAGGACCTATCCCGGTAGGACAGTCTTACTTAAGATGATAGTATGCTATCTGGTTTATCTTTATCATCGTGTACTGCTTTAGTTGACCTGAAAGGTCACTATTACACGTTGATAGAGCCCCTAGGATTCTTGCTTGACTGCCAGCAGTATGAGGGCGATCATATATGTGTGAACAGGTAGTCAATAAGCGCATCTTTAAAATGTCCCTAGTCGTGGGAGTTTCGAGACAGGGCATCGATACTCCAGAGTAGACTAGTGTATAAAGTCGAGCCCCCGACGAGGGGCGGTGGCCGGTCTCACAAGCCACTGGTGTCAGTTGGTTCACCTAAGATATTTACAGGTGCTCATTGGGTTATGAGTACACCGGACTTGACTCGCCGGCAACATGCTAGTTGGTCTTATACCTGACGTCAGATAGCAGTTCCCTGGTGACATGTGTACAGGTTAGTTCATCGACCTGAGAATCGTCATTTATCTCATGTGAGTTCCCACTGTACTTTGATTACTACCCTACCACGCTAAAAGGAGACGTGCAAACAGGTTTTAGTTGGGTACAGTCCCGAGCCACATGGAGGCAGTGAGCGGATCTTCGGGGGTTCGTCTCTCCCGGTATTGGGTGTGAGGTCGCGCTGTGTCTAGGCGAGCCATTACACGAAGTCCTTGGCCAAGGAAGGAGATTTACTGGTAGGTATTCTAGTAGTATCTCAGGCTGTTCTGGGCTACACTCCGACACGACTTGTACCGCTTTTGGGGGTCTGACTTTTACCAACCCCCTAGGCCCGCCATGCGATCCTCATAGACAAACGGACCGGACTGTACGGCTATTGTCACTGACAGGCTCAGCAGGGTGTCAGGATGAGTTCGCTCATCGACATCCCTTTTGGTCAATAGCTGGTAGCCCGTCACGTATGGCTAATACCTCTGACGTACTAGTGGTTAAATCCACAGCCATAGTATTGACGAGTATTTAGAGTTCCCCACATTCAGTTGCTCAAGTTTTCGGGCGAAACGCTGTAGAGGCCGTATGGAGATATGGCAGGGTTCGATCAGATACGTGCGGCATTGCACGGATCAGGATCGGACGGATAATACTAGCGGGTTTTCGTTTAAGCCGGATCCTAGTATTGTACAGTGTAGATTTTGTCTCATTGCATTTGTATTTCGGTCGGAATACAAATGCGGGTATGTATATACAGTAGCGGGGTTTTCCTGTAATTTATTACGGGATCAGTTTTATGAAGTTGCCAGTTTGTTTTCCGTTTCAGCCATATTTCTTTGTATCTTTCTTTGGCTGAAGATTGGTGGAGGAGGGCTTATTTGCATTTGTGCAAATTAGCATTGTGGAGGGTTGTCCTTGCATATTGTTGTGTCATGATCACTTGACTTTCTTTAGTCATCATGGTTTGATTTGTGGAGATATGATAGCTTGACCTTTGGTCTCATGATGAGGTTTTGGAGTGTGGATTTGGTTCTAATGATTCTTAATCATGATCACTTTTCTCTCTCTCTCTTGTTATTGATCCACACCCCCCTTTTTTGGTTAGAGTTTTTCTTTCCCATTCCATAATGGCCGGCCAAGTTAGGGGCTGTCCATGTTTTTGGTGGGGATTTTTTGGCTATCTCATGCTTGCAAAAATCCCTAAGTTCATCACAAAATTCCATATATCATTCCTCCACCAATAAGGCAACTTCCTCTACCCCAAATGAGACATAGTGTTCCACACTTATTCTACAGCAATCCTTAGGCACATCGACTCGCCAACTTCATGCCCGAGTTGCCTCGGTCCAGAGGTGGGAGCCCGTAAAAGAAGCCGGCGACGTGGTGCCCTTCCGGCGACGAGGTGGAGACCGGAGATTCCGCGGGGAGATCGGGACGACGACGAGAAGACCAAAGGACACGGATCGCTCGGTATATCTCTCTACCCGTTCTCTAGATAGCTAGGACTAGTTTAATGGCACGATCCAGGTATATAGTGCGCGGTGGTGCCAGTTTTAAAAGTTAAAGTAAATCATCGCTTCCGCATTCTGGCGTCGGATTGACGGCCGGGGCGCCGCCGTGCACTTACATTCTTAATGAAGCACAAATCCGAGGCCTTTGAGAAATTTCGGGAATACAAGAATGAAGTTGAAAAACAAACAGGCAAAAGTATAAAGACACTGAGATCTGATCGAGGTGGTGAATACTTGAGTGCCGAGTTTCTGGACTACTTAAAGGAGAATGGAATTCTCTCTCAGCGTACTCCTCCATACACACCACAACACAATGGTGTATCTGAAAGACGGAATCGAACCCTATTGAATATGGTTCGTTCCATGATGAGTAAGGCTGAATTACCGCAATCTTTCTGGCGTTATGCACTAGAAACAGCTGCATATCTCTTGAACAAGGCTCCAACCAAGACTGTGCCTACCACCCCATATCAGATGTGGAGTGGGAAGAAACCCTGTCTTAAGTATCTTAAGAAATGGGGATGTCTAGCTTTTGTAAAAAAGCAGCATGCGGACAAGCTCGAGGCATGCTCAGTACTGTGTAAGTTTGTGGGATACCCAAAGAACTCCAGAGGGTATCTTTTCTATTCCGCAGAAGAAAAAAAGTTTTTGTTTCTCTGCATGCCCACTTCTTGGAAACTGAATTTTTGGAAAATCAGATAAGTGGGAGCGCAATAGAACTGGAAGAAATTCCAGAACCACAAGCTATTACTGAAAGCTTAGAAGAACCAGAAATTTCAGGGGAACCGGACATTCCTGCGCCGCTCCGCAGGAGTAGTAGGCGGTCTCATCCGCCCGAGAATTACTACGGTTTTCTCATAGACGAGGATAGAGAGGATTGCGTCATTTATTATGATGAGCCTACTAGCTTCCAGCAAGCCATTCAGAGCGGTGACTCGGTAAAATGGCTGGATGCAATGCGGACCGAGAAGGAGTCCATGTACACCAACAAAGTTTGGACTTTGGACTTTGCTCCAGAAGGGGTAAAACCCGTAGGCTGCAAATGGATCTTCAGAAAGAAGATTGGTGTAGATGGGCAGGTTGAAACCTCTAAAGCTAGGCTTGTTGCAAAGGGTTTTCGTCAAAGACCTGGTTTGGACTATGACGAGACCTTTTCTCCGTTAGCCATGCTTAAATCCATTCGGATCCTTCTTGCCATTGCTGCCTTCCACGATTATGAAATCTGGCAGATGGACGTAAAGACGGCTTTCCTAAATGGAAATTTGGAAAAGTGCGTCTATATGGATCAGCCAGAGGGATTCAATCAGAGTGGGAGCAGCGGTAAAGTGTGCAAGTTGCTCAAGTCCATCTATGGACTGAAGCAGGCATCGCGGAGTTGGAACATCTGCTTTGATGATACTGTCAAAGAATTCGACTTTATCAAAAACCCAGATGAACCATGCATTTACAGTAAGATTGTAGGGAGAAATGTGGTATTCCTCATCTTGTACGTCGATGACATTCTCCTAATAAGAAATGATATTCCTATGCTACAGTCGGTCAAAGGATTCTTGTCGCAGAGGTTCTCCATGAAGGACCTGGGCGATGCCAACTACATTGTGGGGATCCAGATCTATCGTGATAGATCTAAGAGGATACTGGGACTTTCACAGTCAAGGTACATCGACACCATACTGAAAAGATTCAGTATGGAAGATTGCAAGCACGGTAATCTACCGGCTTGTCACAGGATCACCCTCTCCAAAGAGATGTCTCCCAAGACTGATTTGGAAAGGACTCGCATGTCATCAATACCCTACGCATCTGCGGTAGGCTCTATTATGTATGCAATGTTGTGTACCAGACCAGATGTAGCATACGCATTGAGCGTTGCAAGCCGGTATCAGTCAGACCCAGGGGAGAAGCACTGGATAGCGGTAAAGAACATTCTCAAGTACCTGAGAAAGACTAAGGAGATGTTCTTGGTGTATGGAGGAAAAGTCCTCCAGATCGAGGCCTTTGCTAACTCCAGCTTCCAGAGTGACAAGGATGACTCTAAGTCCATGTCGGGTTATGTCTTTACCCTCAATGGAGGGACGGTTTGCTGGAAGAGTTCCAAGCAGGAGATCGTTGCTGACTCAACTATGGAAGCGGAGTACATAGCTGCTTGCGATGCCGCAAAGGAAGCTGTCTGGATGAGGAAGTTCCTCACGGAGCTTCAGGTGGTTCCTACCAGTGTTGATCCAATACCGCTGTATTGTGACAACAACGGCGCTATAGCGTTAGCGAAGGAACCCAGGTCCCATCAGAAGTCCAGGCACATTTTGAGGCGGTACCACCTGATCTGGGAGATCGTAGATCGCCGGGAGATCGAGGTGAAGAGAGTAAATACGGAGAACAACACTGCAGATCCACTCACGAAGGCCCTACTCCAGACTCAGTTCGAGCGGCTGATCGAGATGATAGGTCTTCGATACGCCAGTACTTGGCCTTAGTGCAAGTGGGAGATTGTTAGTTTATATGCCCCAGAGGCCATTACTGTATCATACTAGTTTGTATATTACTTAATGGAAGCTTGGGATATTCACCTTGTATAGACAATCTTGCTCAAAATGGTAGTATGCTACTTGGTTTGTTTCTACTTTAATATGTGCATGTGTTTCTTTTAGCATATTGCTTATACATATTAGTAGAGCCCTTAGGATCTTTGCTTGATTACCAGCGTTGTGATGGCAGTCACACTCGTGGGGGCTGGGTAATCTATAAGCACATCCTTATACAGGTCCCTAGTCGTAGGACTATCAAGACCGGGCATCGATACTCCGGAGTAGACTAGCGTATGCGCTTCTCATCCCAGCAGGGGAGACGGTCTGTCCCACAGCTGTCAGTACGTCGTACTTGAGATAGTATGAGGGTGCTCGTTAGGTTACGAGTACACTGGACAGAACTCGTCGGGAACTGATTGGTTGGTACTATACCTATCGTCAGTTATCAGTTCCCAGGTGACATGAGTACAACTTAGTCCGCTGACTTGACACTGTCACTTCGCCTCGAGTGTGTTCCCGCTGTACTTTGATTACTACCCTACCACGACTCAAAGGAGTCGTGCAAACAGGTAGTAGTTGGGTGCAGTCCCGAAGCACTTGGAGGCAGTGACGGTTAGACAGGATTCGTCTCTCTCGGTATTGGGGGTTAACATCGCGCTGTGTCTAGGAGAGCCATTACACAAGTAGTCCCTGGCCAGGGCAAGCGAGATATTCTGGTAGGTTTCCATTGTTATCTCAGGGTGTTCTGGGCTACACTCCGACATGACTTGTACCACTATTAGAGGACTGACGTTTACCGCCCCCTAGGACTGCCATGCGATGTATCAGACGAACAGACCGGACTGTACGGAGATTGTCACATTCAGGCTCAGTAGGAGTTCAGATGGGTTTCACCTCGTCCGTCTTCTTGTCGGCATCTACATAGGGACCATTACGCATAGCTAGTGCCGCTTGCGGTCTTTGGTTAAACCCACTGCCAGCGTAGTGTCGAGTCTTTAGAGCCCACACAGAAAGCTATTCGCCTTTAGGCAAAAGAGTAGAGGTCGCATGGTTTTGCGACAGGGTTCGGTCACATCCGTGCACTTGTGCACGTTTGGTGTCCGGACAGTTAACACTAGCGGGCTTTGGTTTAAGCCTGATCCTAGTGTACATTTTGGGATTGGTTTTATCTCGTTTGTATTCGTGTTCCTCGGAACGCGGATGCGGGTGTGTATGCACAGTTGACAGAGAGACAGAGGCAGAGGATTCTCATTGGGGTTGTTGACTGTTGACCATTGACTTTTTCCTAAACCCTAATGAGAATAAGAAATATGATTAGCAATAATATTAATTAAGTATTATAGTGACATGGTTGTTGAGATGTTGACTTGTTGACTATGTTGACCGGTTGACTATGTTGGACTCGTTGACCATCATCATTACAATGGTTGTCATTTTTCACACAAAGACTTTTGCTTGCTTATTGTGGTTTGCAAAATGAGTGCATGAAAATGATATTGCCTTTGATATGATATGAACGATCACATAATACTTGATTATCATTATGGCTCATGATGCTTTTGGATTATGAGAGGTTGGATGAGAAAAGGGTTGCTCATTTCTTTTCTTTTGTTTTCTCTCTCTTGAGCTCTCTCATTCTCAAGCTCTCCCACTTCCTCTTGTTCTCTCTTGCTCAAGGCAAACCCTTCTCATGAGTTGAGAACCATTGCCTTCGAGATAAAAACACCAAAACAATCCTCTACTCATCCTAGTTCACAAGGCCTAGCAAGCCAAGTGTTCTAGTTTCTTCAAGTTCGAAGAAGAAGCCAAAGATAGAAGCTTTCGGGTGGATCCATCTTCGGCGCGAGGAGACGACGAGATGAGGGCGTCCGAACACCTCAAGGAGTTGAAGACGAAGGAGTTCAAGTAAGGTATAACCCCCTAACCGAGTAGGTAAAACTCATAGTTAGGTTGTTAGGTAGTTGTTTAACAAAGATCCGTATTTGTAGTCCATGTTACCACCCTAGAAAAAATCGTTTTTCCCCCATTCCGCAACCCCGTAAGTACCGGGGAAGGGTAGCATGGACTTACACTTCGGGTCTTCATTCCGCTGTCCCGCTCGTCCGTCCAAGCTCCAAGGTACGATCCGGATCTAGGTCACCTCCGCGGCCTCCTTGAGTCGAAGACGATCCACCCGAGAGTTGTACACCGAACTCCTCCTCGAGCCGAGGCAACTAGGGCAACGAGATCGCTAGTCTAGATGCCCTAGGTTATGTAGAAGAGAAAGATGGAAGTATTTGTCTATGTGGATTCTTTTTCTCTCAACACATGAGATCAAAAGAATTTATCAAGAGGAGGAAGAAGGAGGAGCTAGCAACCATGAGAGCTTTTCTTTTCTTCTCACAAAAACAAGAGAGAGAAATGAAAATGAATTATGAGCTAGAGAAATGAACCATGGTTGCAATAATGCAAAACTATCATCATTACCAATCCTTTCATGATAAAGTTGATGGCTACTAATTGAATTGACCATTTTCATAATCCATAAAAAAAAAGATATCCAAAGAAGAGTGTAGACCTCTCATGAAGGTCAATGGTCAACTCCGGTCAACGGGTCAACAAAGTCAAGAGAGGTCATGGTGGTCAAATGGTCAATGCAATTAGCCATCACTAAACTATCACTAAAAGGATTAATAAACAATGCCTCCTGCTCATATTGGTTTTGACCAAACGAATTGCCAAAACCCTAATGAGTCCGCCTGAAAATGGTTTTGACCGAATCAACTATCGAAACCCTAATGAGCCTGCCACATAATGGTTTTGGCCGAACCAACTGCCAAAACCCTAATGAGGCACCTCCTCCTTCATCGCTCCTCAAAACTGTGCATACACACCCGCATCCGCATTCCGTAGAATGCGAATGCACAGAAGACAAAACAAATCCATCCGTGCAATACTAGGATCCGGCTTAAACCAAAGACGACTAGTATTGCCTGCCCGAATAGCATATGCACACAAGTGCACGTAAGTGATCGTAGCCCAGCCGTAAAACCATACGGCCTCTACATGTTTCACTCAGTGCAGGGAAACTCTCTGTGTGGGACTCTAAAGACTCGACACTACGCTGGCAGTGGGTTTAACTACAGACCGCAAGCGGCACTAGCTGTACGTAACGGTCCCCAGGTAGATATCGATAAGAAGGCCGATGAGGTAAACCCATCTGAACTCCTACTGAGCCTGTATGTGACAATCTCCGTACAGTCCGGTCTGTTCGTCTGATACATCGCATGGCGGGCCTAGGGGGTGGTGAACGTCAATCCCCTAATAGCGGTACAAGTCGTGTCGGAGTGTAGCCCAGAACACCTTGAGATAACACTGGAAACCTACCAGTATATCTCGCTTGCCCTGGCCAGGGACTACTTGTGTAATGGCTCTCCTTGACACAGCGCGATGTCAACCCCCAATACCGGGAGAGACGAATCCTGTCTAACCGTCACTGCCTCCAAGTGCTTCGGGACTGTACCCAACTACTACCTGTTTGCACGACTCCTTTGAGCCATGATAGGGTAGTAATCTAAGTACAGTGGGAACACACTCGAGGCGAAGTGACAGTGTCAAGTCAGCGGACTAAGCTGTACTCATGTCACCTGGGAACTGATAACTGATGATAGGTATAATACCAACCAACAGTTCCCGACGAGTCCTGTCCAGTGTACTCATAACCTAACGAGCACCCGCATACTATCTCCAGTACGACGTACTGATGGCTGTGGGACAGACCATCTCCCCCGCCGTGATGAGAAGCGCATACGCTAGTCTACTCCGGAGTATCCATGCCCTGTCTCGATAGTCCTATGACTAGGGACCTGTATAAGGATGTGCTTATAGATTACCCAGCCCCCACGAGTATGACTGCCATCACAACGCTGGTAATCAAGCAAAGATCCTAAGGGCTCTACTAATATGTATATAAGCGATATGCTAAAAGAAACACATGCACATATTGAAGTAGAGACAAACCAAGTAGCATACTACCATTTTGAGCAAGATTGTCTATACAACTATGAATATCCCAAGCTTCCATTAAGTAATATACAAGCTAGTATGATACAGTAATGGCCTCTAGGGCATATACACTAACAATCTCCCACTTGCACTAAGGCCAAGTACTGGCGTATCGAAGACCTATCATCTCGATCAGCCGCTCTAACTGAGTCTGGTGTGGGCCTTCGTGAGTGGATCTGCAGTGTTATTCTCCGTATTTACTCTCTTCACCTCGATCTCCCTGATCAGGTGGTACCGCCTCAAAATGTGCCTGGACTTCTGATTGGACCTGGGTTCCTTCGCTAAAGCTATAGCGCCGTTGTTGTCGCAATACAGCGGTATTGGATCAACAATGGTTGGAACCACCTGAAGCTCCGTGAGGAACTTCTTCATCCAGACAACTTCCTTTGCGGCATCGCAAGCAGCTATGTACTCCACTTCCATAGTTGAGTCAGCAACGGTCTCCTGCTTGGAACTCTTCCAGCAAACCTCCCCTCCATTGAGGGTAAAGACATAACCCGACGTGAACTTGGAGTCAACCTTGTCACTCTGGAAGCTGGAGTCGGCAAAGGCCTCAAGCTGGAGGTCTTTTCCGCCATACACCAAGAACATCTCCATTGTCCTTCTCAGGTACTTGAGAATGTTCTTTACCGCTATCCAGTGTTTCTCCCCTGGGTTCGATTGATACCGTCTTACAACGCTCAATGCGTATGCTACATCTGGTCTGGTACATAACATCGCATACATTATAGAGCCTACAGCAGAAGCTTAGGGTATAATAGACATGCGATCCCTTTCCAAATCAGTCTTGGGAGACATCTCTTTGGAGAGGGTGATCCCGTGACAAGCCGGTAAATTACCACGCTTAGAATCTTCCATACTGAATCTTTTCAGTATGGTGTCGATGTACCTTGACTGTGAAAGTCCCAATATCCTCTTAGATCTATCACGATAGATCTGGATCCCCAGAATGTAGTTGGCATCGCCCAGATCCTTCATGGAGAACCTCTGCGACAAGAATCCTTTGACTGACTGTAGCATAGGAATATCATTTACTATTAGGAGAATGCTATCCACGTACAAGACGAGGAATACCACAGTTCTCCCTACAATCTTACTGTAAATGCATGGTTCATCTGGGTTTTTGATAAAGTCGAATTCTATGACAGTATCATTAAAGCAGATGTTCCAACTCCGCGATGCCTGCTTAAGTCCATAGATGGACTTTAGCAACTTGCACACTTTACCGCTGCTCCCACTCTGAATGAATCCTTCTGGCTGATCCATATAGATGCACTCTTCCAAATTTCCATTTAGGAAAGCCGTCTTTACGTCCATCTGCCAGATTTCATAATCATGGAAGGCAGCAATGGCAAGAAGGATCTGAATGGATTTCAGCATAGCCACTGGAGAAAAGGTCTCGTCATAGTCCAAGCCAGGTCTTTGATGAAAACCCTTTGCAACAAGTCAAGCTTTATAGGTCTCAACCAGCCCATCTACACCAATGTTCTTTCTGAAGATCCATTTGCAGCCTACGGGTTTTACCCTTTCTGGAGCAAAGTCCAAAGTCTAAACTTTGTTGGTGTACATGGACTCCATCTCGGCCCGCATTGCATCCAGCCATTTTACCGAGTCGCCGCTCTGAATGGCTTGCTGGAAGCTAGTAGGCTCACCATAATTAATAGTGCAATCCTCTCTATCCCCGTCTATGAGAAAACCGTAGTATCTCTCGGGCGGATGAGACTGCCTACTACTCCTGCGGAGTGGCGCTGGGATGTCCGGTTCTCTTAAAACTTCTTGTTCTTCCAAGCTTTCAGTAACAGCTTGTGGTTCTGGAATTTCTTCCAGTTCTACTATGCACCCACTTGCTTCTTATTCTAAAAACTGATGTTCCAGAAAGTGGGCATGACGAGAAACAAAAACCTTTTGTTCCTCTGCGTAATAGAAGAAATACCCCCTGGAGTTCTTTGGGTATCCCACAAACTTACACAGTACTGAGCGTGCCTCGAGCTTGTCCGCATGCTGCTTTTTTACAAAAGCTGGACATCCCCATATCTTCAGTTACTTAAGACAGGGTTTCTTCCCACACCACATCTGATATGGTGTGGTAGGCACAGTCTTGGAGGGAACCTTGTTCAAAAGATATGCAGCTGATTCTGGTGTATAACCCCAGAAGGAGCGCGGCAACTCAGCCTTACCTATCATGGATCGAACCATATCCAATAAGTTTCAATTCCGCCTTTCCGATACACGTTGTGTTGTGGTGTGTATGGAGAAGTAAGCTGAGAGAGAATTCCATTCTCTTTTAAGAAGCCCAGAAACTCGGCACTTAAGTATTCACCACCTCGATCAGATCTCAGTGTCTTTGATACTTTTGCCTGTTTGTTTTTCAACTTCATTCTTGTATTCCCGAAATTTCTCAAAGGCCTCGGATTTGTGCTTCATCAAGAAGACATGCCCACACCTAAAGAAATCATCTGTGAAAGTAATGAAGTATGAATAACCACTTCGCGCATGTGTAGGCATTGGACCACACACGTCACTGTGTATGAGTCCCAAGAGCTCGCTCGCTCTTTCTCCGTGTCCAGTGAACGGAGTCTTTGTCATCTTTCCCATGAGACAGGATTCACAAGTGGCATAAGACTGGTACTCGAACGGATCCAAGTATCCTTCTTTATGTAACTTTGTCAACCGTGTCTCATTGATGTGGCCCAGTCTACAAGGCCATAAGAAAGCCTGATTTAATTCCGGAGACTTTCTTTTAAGTGTGTTCTAGACACTGAAGACCTGAGCTTGATTCAAAACGTATATACCGTTTTTCAATGTACCTGACCCAATCAGTAATTGATTTAGATAGATGTTTACTACATCGCTTACAAAAGTAAAATCATATTCTTCCTTAGAAAGTAAGGATACAGATATGATATTACAAGTCGTACCTGGTACATAAAAACAGTCACGCAGAATCAATATCTACCCAGTTGTCAGTCCTCGATGATATTCCCCTACGGATTAAGCATACATGCTCATTCCGTTAGCAACCCTGAGAGTCATATCACCTTTCTTGATAACCCTACGGTTTCTCAGAGCCTGTAACGAATTACAGATATGAGATCCTGATCCGGTATCCAATACCAAGGATGTAGGGTTAACTGACATACAGTTCTCTATTGCAAACACACCCGAAGCCGAAGCCACAACATGCTTCGAATTCTGGCTACTGGCTTTACAAGCCCTGCAATCCTTCTGCCCATGTTCATTCCTGTAACAATAGGAACATCCCACTTTTACTACATCCATTCCCGAAACTTCTGTCCTTCCCTTTCTTTCTACTTCCCTGGTTTCCTTCAGGGTAGTAGGTAGAGACTGTTGAACTAAGTCAGCATCTGACCCGTTCTTCAACGTGGTCTTCAGGTCCGTGAGCTCAAAAGAGCTGGTCTCTGTAAGGACGTTGCCCCCTATAGATGACCCGATAGCCAACCTCGCTGGAAGCAATTCGTTCGAGGTCTCATATCTTGCGATACGAGATTGCTCTCCATATAAATCCTTGTTATGGAGGAAGATAGAAACTAAGTCCATCTTCTCGTGCTGCCTCTAGTTGACACCATCAACTGAGGCAAACACGAGGCACATGGCTTTCGCACAGTTCTTTTCCGATGTCTTACGGATATGAATATCCGTGACAGGGGAAACTGGAACTGAGACGGCATGGGTTGGATCAGTCAAGAGGTGTCCCAGCTTGTCATGGGCAATGGACATCTGGACAGACCTTTGCCAGTCATAACAGTCAGATTCAGTCATTTTATTATCTAGATGTAACCTAGGTGCGGTCACTGGGTCGCTGCAATTAAGAGAGAGAGAATAAAACACTCAGCATGATGCTTTTGCAAGTTTAGATTGGTTTTTAATTTATCTAAACAGGATGGCTCCCACTGTCTCTCGAATCCCTCCTCAAATCATAAAGGAAGAATTAGTCAGGATCAATCTCACCGTACAATACTTTCTTAACCGTTCAGCCAGGCCAGTGTCGGTACTTCGAGGGAGGTTTTCCAACGCTTTCGCGAAGTTCCTTAATTAAATAACCTCTTTTCCCTGTGGGCTTAGCCCCGCTAACACCTTTCTAGACACCTACTTGGTTTATAGCATTGATCGTTAAGTGAGAAAGTTCCCGAGGAGTAGCATATACTCACAGTAGGATCGGTATCCAAATATCATCGCGTGACAAAACAAAAGGAATCCTACCAGAATCATCACACTCCAAATGGTAAGCAGCGCTAGCAAGTTTCAGTACTTTTGAAACTCCCGATGTGGATTTTTGCCCCATGCTCTTATGACCTTGACGAAGGCCAACATATCATAAGTCACATGTCAAGTTCTACCCGTCATTGTCCAGGTTAATTTGAACCCACCCGTACATACCCTTGACGAAGGCCAAAATAGTAGTACGACTATCCCAAACCAACGCATCTATCTATGCTACAGATAAATATTCAGCAGATACCAATCATTATGCCTTGGCGAAGGTCAAAATACATAGCTTGAATACTACTGAATATTTAACCGAAATGACGGAGGGCTACGAATGGTTTTGGCGAAACCGTGAACGTAGTGAACTTGATATAATCGATGGAACGAGATAGCTTTTTAAAAGGAGTGGTTCAAGCTTCGCGTTTAAAAGCTGGTTTTTGAAAAGAACCGTGTGGTTTTGAAAGTGTTCCAACGACTTTTACTTGGTTTATTTTCTTGCATTAATTCCAATGCGTCCCATCATTTAATCCTACCATTGCAGAAAACAACCAAAATATGGCATACGCTTATGCCATCCGCATTCGCCACGGGGCCCCGTCATCACCCGTTAGGTTACTTAACTAACGACAGAGCGGGGGCTGGACTAGCGCGGATGCAAAACATAAGCAACACCTAAATAAATATCATATATAGATATATAGCAAGGATAGCCATTCCAGATCACAGAAGAACACTTTGGATATACTAGGAACCCGCAATTCGTTCGAGCCTGCAACGAAAAGCGGATTACACGGTCGCGATGAATAGCCAAACCCCACCCTAGATCCCTACGGGTGCGGCAAACTACCCGCCAAGTACCCGAAGCAAAGCAACCTCCCTCAACCCATGAGTAGGCCACTCGGCACTTCGAGATACCCGGTAGTTTGTGCACCCCTCCTTGGGTCTATCCTAGGAGCAAAAACAGTAAAAAGAAATTATACAATGACGGCTACAACCCAGACCCGGTTGTGCGGCCATACAAATAATATTACATCAATTTACAAATTTTACAATGAATGAAAGAAAAAGAAACTCTCATCTCACATCCATTCCCGGCTATTCATCCGCGACAATCCAACGAGTTCATATACACAAACCATCAACATTACAGATCACAGATACGTATAACCCCCACTAATCGACGTATAGCGATTAGCGGACGTTCAATACATATATCACATTACATAAAATATTCATTAGCCAAAGTGTATGGAATATCGATCAAAATACGGATTTGTAACCACCCCAAAAGTCATTTTGTTCTCTGGAAAATCTTGGTAGAAACAACATGTATTAAAAATACCAAAACAGCGAAATAAAAACACTGCAGAAAACCCGGTCCACGGCCGAGTCAACTCGGCCGCGGATCAGCGGCAGAAAGCATGTTCTTGCCGCGGATCCACGGCGCGTTGACCGAGTCACTGGATTGTTTTTCTGGTGTGTTTTTACAAAACCCTGAGACGATTTTTCATATATGTTAAATCACTTTTTGAGCAGTATAAAAATTCGTCAGAAACATGGTTTTTTCTGGACTTGTTTTGTAATTTTTTCCGATCGATATTCTTAACAGTTTGCTGACTTGCTAGTTTATGTTTAGCTAGGCTCTGATACCACTGTAAGTCCACGTTGCTCACCCCGGTTCTTACGGAGAGGCGGAAACGGCGAAAAACAAGTGTTTGGCGCAAGGCAACATGGACTAAAAGCCGGATCTTTGCTAAAAAAGAAACTAACAAACTACTAGAGGCTTTAACTACTATGCCGTAGAAATTATACCTCACGGAACCGGTCCTTCGGGTCTTCATTCCGCTGTCCCGCTCGTCCGTCCAAGCTCCAAGGTACAATCCGGATCTAGGTCACCTCCGCGGCCTCCTTGAGTCGAAGACGATCCACCCGAGAGTTATACACCGAGCTCCTCCTCGAGCCGAGGCAACTAGGGCAACGAGATCGCTAGTCTAGATGCCCTAGGTTGTGTAGAAGAGAAAGATGGAAGTGTTTGTCTATGCGGATTCTTTTTCTCTCAACACATGAGATCAAAAGAATTTATCAAGAGGAGAAAGAAGGAGGAGCTAGAAACCAAGAGAGCTTTTCTTTTCTTCTCTCAAAAACAAGAGAGAGAAATGAAAATAAATTATGAGCTAGAGAAATGAACCATGGTTGCAATAATGAAAAACTATCATCATTACCAATCCTTTCATGATAAAGTTGATAGCTACTAATTGAATTAACCATTTTCATAATCCATAAGAGAAAAAGAAATCCAAAGAAGAGTGTAGACCTCTCATGAAGGTCAATGGTCAACTCCGGTCAACGGGTCAACAAAGTCAAGAGAGGTCATGGTGGTCAAATGGTCAATGCAATTAGCCATCACTAAACTATCACTAAAAGGATTAGTAAACAATGTCTCCAGCTCATATTGGTTTTGACCAAACGAATTGCCAAAACCCTAATGAGTCCGCCTCAAAATGGTTTTGACCGAATCAACTGTCAAAACCCAAATGAGCCTGCCACATAATGGTTTTGGCCGAACCAACTGCCAAAACCCTAATGAGGCACCTCCTCCTTCATCGCTCCTCAAAACTGTGCATACACACCCGCATCCGCATTCCGTAGAATGCGAATGCACAAAAGACAAAACAAATCCATCCGTGCAATACTAGGATCCGGCTTAAACCGAAGCCCACTAGTATTGCCTGCCCGAACAGCATACGCACACAAGTGCACGTAAGTGATCGTAGCCCTGCCGTAAAACCATACGGCCTCTACACGTTTCGCTCAGTGCAGGGAAACTCTCTGTGTGGGACTCTAAAGACTCGACACTACGCTGGCAGTGGGTTTAACCACAGACCGCAAGCGGCACTAGCTGTACGTAACGGTCCCCAGGTAGATATCAATAAGAAGGCCGTTGAGGTAAACCAATCCGAACTCCTACTGAGCCTGTATGTGACAATCTCCGTACAATCCAGTCTGTTCGTCTGATACATCGTATGGCGGGCCTAGGGGGTGGTGAACGTCAGTCCCCTAATAGCGGTACAAGTCGTGTCGGAGTGTAGCCCAGAACACCCTGAGATAACACTGGAAACCTACCAGTATATCTCGCTTGCCCTGGCCAGGGACTACTTGTGTAATGGTTCTCCTTGACACAGCGCGATGTCAACCCCCAATACCGGGAGAGACGAATCCTGTCTAACCGTCACTGCCTCCAAGTGCTTCGGGACTGCACCCAACTACTACCTGTTTGCACGACTCCTTTGAGCCGTGGTAGGGTAGTAATCTAAGTACAGTGGGAACACACTCGAGGCGAAGTGACAGTGTCAAATCTGTAGACTAAGATGTACTCATGTCACCTGGGAACTGATAACTGACGATAGGTATAATACCAACCAACAGTTCCCGACGAGTCTTGTCCAGTATACTCGTAACCTAACGAGCACCCGCATACTATCTCCAGTACGACGTACTGATGGCTGTGGGACAGACCATCTCCCCCGCCGGGATGAGAAGCGCATACGCTAGTCTACTCCGGAGTATCGATGCCCTGTCTCGATAGTCCTACGACTAGGGACCTGTATAAGGATGTGCTTATAGATTACCCAGCCCCCACGAGTATGACTGCCATCACAACGCTGGTAATCAAGCAAAGATCCTAAGGGCTCTACTAATATGTATATAAGCGATATGCTAAAAGAAACACATGCACATATTGAAGTAGAGACATTCCAAGTAGCATACTACCATTTTGAGCAAGATTATCTATACAACTGTGAATATCCCAAGCTTCCATTAAGTAATATACAAGCTAGTATGATACAGTAATGGCCTCTAGGGCATATACACTAACATGGACCAGTGACCAAACGCCAAATACGAACTTTAGATTCGTCGATATCGGGTTTTTGTGGATTTAGTGATGGTATTTAGAGATCTGGGATGACCCGAGACAACCATAAAAGAAGTTCCCATGACCATGAGACGTGCAGGGAACCATGAACCACCACCTGAAACCCGAGCCCAATATTCCCTAGTCTGTCCGCAGATTTATTGCTATAGGCCGCAAATTTCGGCCAAGTTGGAGTGAAACCTTGTGATTTTGTTCTCGGGCATTGTTATCCTATATCTAGAGCAACCCCATATGCAAAATTGGCTAATTTTGCCTGATGGAAAATATGGGAGCACATTGGTGTCAGTTTTGGTTATGTTTTCCGCATTTTGAATGCTTGGTTTTGGTATTTGATATTATTTTTGTTGTTGGATGTTTGTACATCGACAACAAGGGTTGTTTGATTGTTTTTGCATGCGTAGGCCATAGGTTCTAACCTATGAGTGCGCCGTGTGCCGTATCGGTTTTCCGGATTCGATTTTAATAAACGATTGCGATTGTGTATTATTATAGGTACCTTCGCGTGGATTTCGAGGCGACGGAGCATGGCGTCATCGAGTTCTGCAAGTAAGGATCAAGGTGACCAGATCTATATCGACGGGGGAAGTCGGGTGGATGGCGTATAGCCCCCCCGCAAACTTTGATGGAAACCGATTTATATATAGAATATGGTTAAGGGAATCTTTAATAGAATACTATAGATAGAGCTATTGGATAGTTAGAAGTTATGATACGGCTAATATATGATGACGGGATTTGAGGATGTTGTTTCATGATATTGCCGTTTAGGGTACTATAGGACTAGATAGCCGACGTAGACGTGTCATCCGAACCATACCTATTTCCAAACTGAAGAATCGTATGTATCTTTTAAACAGATACCTCAAGGGACGTTTCCGATTTTCAAATGATATCTTTTCCTTAAAAACACCGTAACCCCTACTTTCAAAACTACGATTTGCATCTTTTAAAAACTGATCATATGGTTCGGGTGTGTATGTTAGATTAGATACGTATGCTTATAGTAATAGTAGAATGTAGTTGTATAATGAACTTTTGTGAGATACAAATACGATGAAAAGAGAATACGATTGACATGTGAAATGACGATATGTTTGTAAGTCTACGGCAGCGCCCCGGCCGTCTGTCCGAGGCTAAAATGCGGAAACGAAAACTTTTTTCAAACTAGAAACCGGCGCTATCGTATACTTTAAATCCGGATTGAACCATTAACCTATAACTAGCTAACAAGAGAAGGGTTGGAAAAGCTATACCGATCGATCCATGTCCTTCGGTCTTGGCCACCATCCCAAGCTCCTCGCGGCATCCCGGTCTCGATCTCCTCGTCGGAAAGGGTACCACATCTTCGAGTCTTGTTACAGGCTCCCGCTTCATCCGAAGCAACTCGGGCACGAAGTTCGCTAGCCGACGTGTCCAAGGCGATGTAGAGAATGTGTCTGATCACTTTGTCTCTTAAGGATTTAGTGGATGCCATTAGTGAGGAGATAGTGAGCTCAAGAAAGAAGAGGAAGAAGAAGAAGTTTCCTTTTCTTTTTCTTTTGTTGTTGTGATGATAAATGAGAGTGAGAGAGTGTTCAAAAATACAAGACCAAACTCTATCATATGGCATCCCCTCTCTCTCTTCTTATCATTTCAACTCACAAAACCATCAAATAATGTGACATTTGCACAAGAAATGAGACCATGAGTCACCCATGAGGTACATGTCTCATTTAAAGCACAAAATGATAACTTAAGCTCACAATTTCCATTTGTAAACGTTAACCCAAATGTTTAAAACAATAAAAACATACGGCAACATCTAAAGTAAACTCATGACAGATCACAAGGATACCCCTCACCTGTAAATACATACCTGCATCCGCATTTCGACTGAATGCGAATGCGATGAGACTAAAGTAATCAACAAATCTAATATTAGGATCCGGCTTAAACCAAAGCCCACTAGTATTGTAGGTCTACGGTAGCGCCCCGTGTTGGAGATAGTGCCCTCAGAGTCAATTATTGGGTCACAGGCACGTGATTGCAATGATTGATGGAGGACCTATCCCGGTAGGACAATCTTACTCGAGATGATAGTATGCTATCTGGTTTACCTTTATCATCGTGTACTGCTTTAGGTGACCTGACAAGTCGCTATTACACGTTGATAGAGCCCCTAGGATTCTTGCTTGACCACCAGCAGTATGAGGGCGATCATATAAGTGGGAGCTGGGGTCTATAAGCATATCCTTAAATGGTCCCTAGTCGTGTGAGTTTCGAGACAGGGCATCGATACTCCAGAGTAGACTAGTGTATACAGTCGAGACCCCGACGAGGGGCGGTGGCCGGTCTCACAAGCCACTGGTGTCAGTTGGATCACCTAAGATGTATACAGGTGCTCATTGGGTTATGAGTACACCGGACAGGACTCGCCGGGAACATGCTAGTTGGTCATATACCAGACGTCAGATGGCAGTTCCCTGGTGACATGTGTGCAGGTTAGTTCATCGACCTGGGTATCGTCATTTGTCTCGTGTGAGTTCCCACTGTACTTTGATTACTACCCTACCACGGCTCAAAGGATTCGTGCAAACAGGTTTTAGTTGGGTACAGTCCCGAGCCACATGGAGGCAGTGAGCGTATCTTCAGGGGTTCGTCTCTCCCGGTATTAGGGGTGAGGTCGCGCTGTGTCTAGGAGAGCCATTACACGAAGTCCTTGGCCAAGGCAAGGAGATTTACTGGTAGGTATTCCAGTAGTATCTCAGAGTGTTCTGGGCTACACTCCGACACGACTTGTACCGCTTTTGGGGGTCTGACTTTTACCAACCCCCTAGGCCCGCCATGCGATGCTCATAGACGAACGGACCGGACTGTACGGATATTGTCACTGACAGGCTCAGTAGGGTTGTCAGGCTGAGTTCGCTCATAGACGTCCATTTTAGTCAATACCTGGTAGCCCGTTACGTATTGGCTTATACCTCTGACGTGCTAGTGGTTAAATCCACAACCATGGTGTTGACGAGTCTTTAGAGTCCCCCACATTCTGTTACTCAGCTTTCGGGCGAAAGGTTGTAGAGGCCGTATGGAGATATGGCAAGGTCCGATCAGATACGTGCGGTATTGCACGGATCAGGATCGGACAGTTTATACTACAGGCCGTATGGTTATATGGCAGGGTTCGATCAGATACGCGCGGTATTGCACGGATCAGGATCGAACGGACATTACTAGCCGGCTTTGTTTTAAGCCGGATCCTAGTATAGTTGTTAGTGTATATGCCCTAGAGGCCATTACTGTATCATACTAGTTTGTATATTACTTGATGGAAGCTTGGGATATTCACCTTGTATAAACAATCTTGCTCAATATAGTAGTATGCTACTTGGTTTGTTTCTACTTCAATGTGTACTTGTGTTTATTTCAGTATATCACTCATACGCATTAGTGGAGCCCTTGGGATCTTTGCTTGATTACCAGCGTTGTGATGGCAGTCACACTAGTGGGGGCTGGGTAATCTATAGGCACATCCTTATACAGGTCCCTATTCGTAGGACTATCGAGACAGGGCATCGATACTCCGGAGTAGACTAGCGTATGCGCTTCTCATCCCAGTATGGGAGATGGTCTGTCCCACAGCCATCAGTACGTCGTATTGGAGATAGTATACGGGTGCTCGTTGGGTTACGAGTACACTGGACAGGACTCGTCGGGAACTGAGAGGTTGGTATTATACCTATCGTCAGTTATCAGTTCCCAGGTGACATGAGTACAGCTTAGTCCGCTGACTTGATACTGGCACTTCGCCTCGAGTGTGTTCCCACTGCACTTTGATCACTACCCTACCACGGCTCAAAGGAGTCGTGCAAACAGGTGGTGATTGGGTGCAGTCCCGAAGCACTTGGAGGCAGTGACGGTTAGACAGGATTCGTCTCTCTCGGTATTGGGGGTTGACATCGCGCTGTGTCTAGGAGAGCCATTACACGAGTAGTCCCTGGCCAGGGCAAGTGAGATATACTGGTAGGTTTCCAGTGTTATCTCAGGGTGTTTTGGGCTTCACTCCGACACGACTTGTACCGCTATTGGGGGACTGACGTTTTACCACCCCCTAGGCCCGCCATGCGATGTATCAGACGAACAGACCGGACTGTACGGAGAATGTCACATTCAGACTCAGTAGGAGTTCAGATGGGGTTTCACCTCGTCAGCCTTCTTGTCGACTTCTACCTGGGGACCGTTACGCACAGCTAGTGCCGCTTGCGGTCTGTGGTTAAACCCACTGCCAGCGTAGTGTCGAGTCTTTAGAGTCCCACACAGAGGGTATTCGCCTCTGGGCAAAACAGAGTAGAGGTCGCATGGTTTTGCGACAGGGTTCGTTCTCATCCGCGCACTTGTGCACGTTTGGAGTCCGGACGGATTTTACCAGCGGGCTCTGGTTTGAGCCGGATACTGGTATAGTATTTGGGGTTGCTTTTATCTCTCAGTATTCATGTTCCTCGGAACAAGAATGCAGGTGTGTATGCACAGTTCTTTTTGAGGAGGAGGAAGATGATTTTTCATTAGGGTTTCGGAACGGGTGCGTATGCACAGTTGACAGTTGTATTTTTCCAAACCCTAATGGATTTGTATTATATCATTTAATAATATATAATAAAATGAAATTGTGTCATGGTTAGTTTTTGTTGACTTGTTGACCATGGTTGACTTGTTGACCATGGTTGAACATTTGACCATTATCATTACAAGAGAAAGATGCTCTTGATTCTTGCATTTTCATTTAATGCTTGTAATGATATTAGTCATTCTAAAACTTTCCATCAACCTTTTCATTTTGATTATTATTATTTGATAATTCATTTTCTTTTTGCATTATGGTTGCAAGAAAGGAAATGATAGCTCATTCTATCATATTCACTCTCTCTCTTCACTTCATCTTCTTCTTCCTCTAGCCAAGAGAAACCTTCTCATGTGTTGAGAATCCTTCTCTTGAAAAACAAAAGCAACCCTTAGACACTCTCTACTCACTCTAGGATCAAGGGTTTAGCAAGCCGGCGATTCTAGTTCACTCCAAGTACGAGAAAGAGCCCAAAGGTCGAGCCTTCGAGGTGGATCCATCTTCGACGGAAGAAGGCGACAAAGGAGAACCATCAAACTCTACAAAGTTTGAAGACGAAGGAGTTCAAGTCTAGGTATAACCATCTTCATCCGAGTAGCTAACTCTCTTTAGCATAGTTTGCTAGTTTTAGTTTAGACAACGATCCCGACCATAGTTTAGTCCATGTTGCCTCTTGCGATAAAAATTCATTTTTTATACCGTTTCCGCCTCCCCGTAAGAACCGGGGGTCGCAATATGGACTTACATTGGTATCAGAGCCTAACTAAACTTAAACTAGCTTGGTAGTGAAGTGTAACGAAGTTCGGAACCGGAAAAATCCAAAAACCAAACTTTACAAAAACCCGAGTTTCTGTTGAAATTTTTTCTGGTCAAAATGAAAAACTTTATACTTGTAAATTCGGCTCAGGGTTTTGTGTGAACACCCAAGAAAAACGATACAGTGATTCGTCTAAACTGCCGCCCTTCCGCCGCGTGAGCCTTCTTAGTCGCCGCGGAACCGCCGCGAGTTGTTGTCTTCTCTGCATCGTTTTTCGTGCAGTGTGTTTGTGTGTTGGTTTTGGGATTTTTAAAATATATTATATGTGCCCAGATTTTCCAGAAAAGAAATTTCCTTTTGGGGTCCTATAATTCCGTATTTTTTCCGAACTTCACTGCACTTTGACTATGATGGTTATATCTGTGATGCTTGCATGTATTGAACGTCGGCTAATCGCTATAAGTCGATTAGTCGGGGTTATACATGATCTGTAATGTGCTGGAATGTGTATATGAATGTGTTGGACTGTCGCGGGTGAATAGCCGGGGTGGATGTGAGATGAGCTTTTGTTTTTCTTTCATTCATTGTAAATGTAAATTGATGTAATAATATTATTTGTTTGGCCGCACAACCGGGTCGGGGTTGTAGCCGTCATTGTATAATTCTTTTTACTGTTTTTGCTCCTAGGATAGACCCATGGAGG
Organism: Agapanthus africanus; assembly: GCA_030015575.1. Lineage (NCBI taxonomy): Eukaryota > Viridiplantae > Streptophyta > Magnoliopsida > Asparagales > Amaryllidaceae > Agapanthus > Agapanthus africanus. The sequence continues at coordinate 186,901,831 of CM057349.1, read as the reverse complement.
GGTGCACAAACTACCGAGTACTTGGCGGGTAGTTTGCCGCACCCGTAGGGGTCTTGGGTGGGGTATTTGGCTATTCACCGCGACCGTGTTATCCGCTTTTCGTTTCAGGCTCGAAAGGATTGCGGATTGCTAGTATATCCAATGCATTCATCTGTGATCTGTAATGTCTATCATTGCTTTCTATTTAGGCGTTGCTTATGTTTTACAGCCGCGCTAGCCCAGCCCCCGCTCTGTCGTTAGTTAAGTAACCTAACGAGTGATGACGGGACCCCGTGGCGAATGCGAATGGCATAAGCGTACGTCATATTTTAGTTGTTTTCTGCAATGGTAGGATTAAATGATGGGACGCATTAAAAGAACTAATGCAAGAATATCACGCATTAAAAGAACTAATGCAAGTTAATAAACCAAGTTTAAGTCGATGGAACACTTTCGAAAAACCACTCGGTTCTTTTCAAAAACTAACTTTTAAATGCGGAGCTTGAGCCACTCTTTCTAAAAGCTATCTCGTTCCATCGATTATATCAAGTTCACTACGTTCACGGTTTTACCAAAACCATTCGTAGCCCTCCGTCATTTCACATAAATAGTCAATAGTATTCAAGCTGTGTTTGTTGGCCAAAGTCAAGGCATAGTGATTGGTAGCTATTGGATATTCATGTGCAGCATAGATAGATGCGTTGATTTGGAACAGTCGTACTGCCTTGTTGGCCAAAGTCAAGGGTATGTACGGGTGGATTCAAATTAACCTGGAGAACGACGGGAAGAACTTGACATGTGACTTATGATTTGTTGGCCAAAGTCAAGGTCATAAGAGCATGGGGCAAAAATCCACATCGGGAGTTTCATAAGTACTGAAACTTGCTAGATTTGCATACCATTTGGAGTGTGATGATTATGGTAGGATTCCTTCATTTTCGTCATGCGATGATATTTGGATCCCGATCCTACTGTGAGTATATGCTACTCCTCGGGAAATTTCTCACTAAACGATCAATGCTATAAACCTAGTAGGTGCCTAGAAAGGTGTTAGCGGGGCTACGCTCCCAGGGAAAAGAGGTTCTTAAATTAAGGAACTTCGCGAAAGCGTTGGAAAACCTCCCTCGAAGTACCGACACTGGCCTGGCTGAACGGTTAAGCAAGTATTGTACGGTGGGATTGATCCCGGCTAATTCTTCCTTTGTGGTTTGAGGAGGGATTCGAGAGACAGTGGGAGCCATCCTGTTTAGACAAATTAAAAACCATTCTAAACTTGCAAGAGCATCGTGCTAAGTGTTTCTTCTCTCCCCCTGCAGCGACCAAATCGAAATGACTGGACTTAAGTTACTTCTAGATAAAAACATATTGACAGGGCCAAACTACAAAGATTGGCTCAGGAATGTCAAATTGGCAATCTCTTACGACAAGCTGGGGTATCTTCTTACCACCAAAGCTCCCCCCGTCCCAGGTCCCACCTCCAGCGTCGCGGATAAGGAAATCCGTAAGACTTGGGAGATTGACAGCGCGAAGGCCAGATGCCTCGTACTTGCCTCGATGGACAATGACCATCAGAGGAGGCACGAGAATATGGATTTGGAATCCATATTTCTTCATACAAAAGAACTGTATGGAGAGCAGTCTCGTATCGCAAGATACGAAGTGTCGAAGATGTTATTTTCGACTAAGTTGGCCGTCGGATCATCGGTAGCGGACCACGTGCTTAAGATGATTGGCTACACTGAGGAGCTCGCGGAACTTGGGACCACGTTGGACAGTGAACTTTATACAGATATAATTCTCCAGTCCCTTCCATCCACTTACGCCCAGTTCATACTGAATTTCAACTTGCAAGAAAAGGAAGTTGAACTTTCAGAACTCCTCAACCTGCTGAGGAGCGCAGAGGGCACCCTACAGAAGGGTAGGGATACATCCACTTTGTTTGTAGGAGGATCTTCTTCTTCTAGGTCCAAGGCGAAAGCCAAGGGAAAGAAGAGGAAAGCCCCCGCCAAACCAAGGGGCGGTGTTAGTAAAGTGGGTACGAAGGGAAAGGAAAAGGCAACAAAGATAGCGGGGAAGCTTGTTGGTAAAGAGGAATGCTTCTATTGTCACAAGAGTGGACACTGGAAGAAAGATTGCAGGGCTTGGAAAGCCAGGACACAGGAACTGAAGCAGGTTGCGGCTTCAGCTTCAGGTGTGTATGTTATTGAAAACTGTCTTTCTATAAACTCTACTTCCTGGGTATTGGATACCGGATCAGGATCTCATATCTGTAATTCTTTGCAGGCGTTGAGAAACCGTAGGGTTTTGAAGGCAGGTGACATGACCCTCAGAGTTGCGAACGGAGCTAGCATGGATGCTAAAGCCGTGGGGGACTATCACCTGGGAATGTCAGATGGGCATGTTTTGGTTTTGCGTAATTGCTTTTTTGTACCCAACGCAACTTGTAATATCATTTCTGTATCTTTGGTTTCTAAAGAAGGTTATGAATTTGCGTTTGTAAGTAATGTTGTAAACATTCACCTTAATCAAGTTCTGATTGGGTCAGGTACACTGAGCAATGGTATATACGTATTAAACCAACCACAGATTTTTAATGTCCAGAATACACACAAAAGAAAGTCTCCAGATATCAATCAGGCTTTCTTATGGCATTGTAGACTGGGTCACATCAATGAGAGAAGGTTGACTAAGTTACATACAGAAGGATATTTGGATCCGTTCGAATATCAATCGTATGCCACTTGTCAATCCTGTCTCAAAGGAAAGATGACAAAGACTCCGTTCACTGGACACGGAGTAAGAGCGAGCGAGCTCTTGGGACTCGTACACAGCGACGTGTGCGGTCCAATGTCTACACATGCGCGAAGCGGTTATTCTTACTTCATTACTTTTACGGATGATTTTTCAAGATACGGTTATGTCTTCTTAATGAAACATAAGTCCGAAGCTTTTGAAAAATTCCAGGAATTTAAGAATGAAGTAGAAAAACAAACCGGCAAAAGTATCAAGATTCTAAGATCGGATCGAGGTGGAGAATACTTAAGTGCCGAGTTCCAGAATTATTTAAAAGGGAATGGGATTCTCTCTCAGCTTACTCCTCCATACACTCCGCAACACAACGGTGTGTCGGAGAGACGGAACCGAACCCTATTGGATATGGTACGGTCCATGATGAGTAATGCTGAGTTACCGCGATCATTCTGGGGGTATGCGCTAGAATCAGCTGCGTACCTTTTGAACCGAGTTCCTACTAAGACTGTGCCTACTACACCATATGAGATGTGGTGTGGGAAGAGACCCCATCTCAGTTACATCAAGACTTGGGGATGTCCAGCTTTTGTTAAAAAGCAGCATGTGGACAAGCTCGAGGCACGCTCAGTACAGTGTAAGTTCGTGGGATATCCAAAGAACTCTAAGGGATATTTCTTCTACTGTGAAGAGGAACAAAAAGTTCTTGTTTCTCGTCATGCCTACTTCTTGGAAACTGAGTTTTTGGAAAACCAGATAAGTGGGAGCACAGTAGAACTGGAAGAAATTCCAGAACCACGGACTATTACTGAAAGCTTAGTGGAACCAGAAGGCTCAAATGAACAGGACATTCCTACGCCGCTCCGCAGAAGTAGTAGGCAGTCTCATCCGCCCGAGAGATACTACGGTTTTCTCATAGACGGGGATAGAGAGGATTGCATCATAGACTATGATGAGCCTACTAGCTTCCAGCAGGCCGTTCAGAGCGTTGACTCGGTAAAATGGCTGGATGCAATGCGGACCGAAATGGAGTCCATGTACACCAACAAAGTATGGACGTTGGACATTGCTCCAGACGGGGTAAAACCCGTAGGATGCAAGTGGATCTTCAAAAGGAAGATTGGTGTAGATGGACAGGTTGAGACCTATAAAGCTAGACTTGTAGCAAAGGGTTTCCGTCAAAGACCTGGCTTGGACTATGACGAAACCTTTTCTCCAGTGGCTATGCTGAAATCCATTCGGATCCTTCTTGCCATTGCTGCCTTCCACGATTATGAGATTTGGCAGATGGACGTAAAAACCGCTTTTCTAAATGGAAGTTTAGAGGAGTGTGTCTATATGGATCAGCCAAAGGGTTTCATTCAGAGTGGGAGCAGCGGAAAGGTGTGCAAGTTGCTTAAGTCCATCTATGGACTAAAGCAGGCATCGCGGAGTTGGAACATCTGTTTTGATGAAACGGTCAAGGAATTTGACTTTATCAAAAATCCAGATGAACCATGCATCTATAGTAGATTTGTAGCGAGAACTGTAGTATTCCTTGTTTTATACGTGGATGACATTCTCTTAATAGGAAATGACATTCCTATGCTACAATCTGTCAAGGGTTTCTTGTCATACAGGTTCTCCATGAAAGACCTGGGTGATGCCTCCTACATCCTGGGGATCCGGATCCATCGTGATAGATCCAAGAGGATTTTAGGACTTTCACAGTCCAGGTACATCGACACCGTACTGAAAAGATTCAGTATGGAAGATTCCAAGCGCGGTAACTTACCAGCTTGTCACGGGATCACCCTCTCTAAAGAGATGTCTCCCAAGACTGATTTGGAAAGGGATCGCATGTCTATTATACCCTACGCTTCTGCGGTAGGCTCTATAATGTATGCGATGTTGTGTACCAGACCGGATGTAGCTTATGCACTGAGTGTAGTAAGCCGGTATCAGTCAAACCCTGGGGAGAAACATTGGATAGCGGTAAAGAACATTCTCAAGTACCTGAGGAGGACTAAGGAGATGTTCTTGGTGTATGGCGGAAAAGACCTCCAGATTGAGGCCTTTGCTGACTCCAGCTTCCAGAGTGACAAGGATGATTCCAAGTCCATGTCGGGTTTTGTCTTTACCCTCAATGGAGGGGCGGTGTGTTGGAAGAGTTCCAAACAGGAAACCGTTGCAGACTCGACTATGGAAGCGGAATACATCGCTGCATCTGATGCCGCAAAAGAAGCTGTCTGGATAAGGAAGTTCTTAAAAGAACTTCAGGTGGTTCCGTCCATTGTTGACCCAGTACCTCTGTATTGCGACAACAACGGGGCTATAGCTTTAGCAAAGGAACCCAGGTCCCATCAGAGATCCAGGCACATCTTGAGGCGGTATCACCTGATCAGGGAGATCGTGGATCGCAAGGAGATCGAGGTTCGGAGGGTTGCTTCAGAAGAGAACACTGCAGATCCATTCACCAAGGCCCTACCCCAGACTCAGTTCGAGCGGCTGATCGAGATGATAGGTCTTCGATACGCCAGTACATGGCCTTAGTGCAAGTGGGAGATTGTTAGTGTATATGCCCTAGAGGCCATTACTGTATCATACTAGTTTGTATATTACTTGATGGAAGCTTGGGATATTCACCTTGTATAAACAATCTTGCTCAATATAGTAGTATGCTACTTGGTTTGTTTCTACTTCAATGTGTACTTGTGTTTATTTCAGTATATCACTCATACGCATTAGTGGAGCCCTTGGGATCTTTGCTTGATTACCAGCGTTGTGATGGCAGTCACACTAATGGGGGCTGGGTAATCTATAGGCACATCCTTATACAGGTCCCTAGTCGTAGGACTATCGAGACAGGGCATCGATACTCCGGAGTAGACTAGCGTATGCGCTTCTCATCCCAGTATGGGAGATGGTCTGTCCCACAGCCATCAGTACGTCGTATTGGAGATAGTATACGGGTGCTCGTTGGGTTACGAGTACACTGGACAGGACTCGTCGGGAACTGAGAGGTTGGTATTATACCTATCGTCAGTTATCAGTTCCCAGGTGACATGAGTACAGCTTAGTCCGCTGACTTGATACTGGCACTTCGCCTCGAGTGTGTTCCCACTGCACTTTGATCACTACCCTACCACGGCTCAAAGGAGTCGTGCAAACAGGTGGTGATTGGGTGCAGTCCCGAAGCACTTGGAGGCAGTGACGGTTAGACAGGATTCGTCTCTCCCGGTATTGGGGGTTGACATCGCGCTGTGTCTAGGAGAGCCATTACACGAGTAGTCCCTGGCCAGGGCAAGCGAGATATACTGGTAGGTTTCCAGTGTTATCTCAGGGTGTTTTGGGCTTCACTCCGACACGACTTGTACCGCTATTGGGGGACTGACGTTTTACCGCCCCCTAGGCCCGCCATGCGATGTATCAGACGAACAGACCGGACTGTACGGAGAATGTCATATTCAGACTCAGTAGGAGTTCAGATGGGGTTTCACCTCGTCAGCCTTCTTGTCGACTTCTACCTGGGGACCGTTACGCACAGCTAGTGCCGCTTGCGGTCTGTGGTTAAATCCACTGCCAGCGTAGTGTCGAGTCTTTAGAGTCCCACACAGAGGGTATTCGCCTCTGGGCAAAACAGAGTAGAGGTCGCATGGTTTTGCGACAGGGTTCGTTCTCATCCGCGCACTTGTGCACGTTTGGAGTCCGGACGGATTTTACCAGCGGGCTCTGGTTTGAGCCGGATACTGGTATAGTATTTGGGGTTGCTTTTATCTCTCAGTATTCATGTTCCTCGGAACAAGAATGCAGGTGTGTATGCACAGTTCTTTTTGAGGAGGAGGAAGATGATTTTTCATTAGGGTTTCGGAACGGGTGCGTATGCACAGTTGACAGTTGTATTTTTCCAAACCCTAATGGATTTGTATTATATCATTTAATAATATATAATAAAATGAAATTGTGTCATGGTTAGTTTTTGTTGACTTGTTGACCATGGTTGACTTGTTGACCATGGTTGAACATTTGACCATTATCATTACAAGAGAAAGATGCTCTTGATTCTTGCATTTTCATTTAATGCTTGTAATGATATTAGTCATTCTAAAACTTTCCATCAACCTTTTCATTTTGATTATTATTATTTGATAATTCATTTTCTTTTTGCATTATGGTTGCAAGAAAGGAAATGATAGCTCATTCTATCATATTCACTCTCTCTCTTCACTTCATCTTCTTCTTCCTCTAGCCAAGAGAAACCTTCTCATGTGTTGAGAATCCTTCTCTTGAAAAACAAAAGCAACCCTTAGACACTCTCTACTCACTCTAGGATCAAGGGTTTAGCAAGCCGGCGATTCTAGTTCACTCCAAGTACGAGAAAGAGCCCAAAGGTCGAGCCTTCGAGGTGGATCCATCTTCGACGGAAGAAGGCGACAAAGGAGAACCATCAACCTCTACAAAGTTTGAAGACGAAGGAGTTCAAGTCTAGGTATAACCATCTTCATCCAAGTAGCTAACTCTCTTTAGCATAGTTTGCTAGTTTTAGTTTAGACAACGATCCCGACCATAGTTTAGTCCATGTTGCCTCTTGCGATAAAAATTCGTTTTTTATACCGTTTCCGCCTCCCCGTAAGAACCGGGGGTCGCAATATGGACTTACAATAGTACAGTGTAGATTTTGTCTCATTGCATTTGTATTTCGGCCGGAATACAAATGCGGGTGTGTATGCACAGTATCGGGGTTTTCCTGTAATTTATTACGGGACCAGTTTTCTGGAGTTGCCAGTTTGCTTTTTGTTTCGGCCGATTTCCTTTGTATCGTTCATTGGCCGAAGATTGGTGGAGGAGGGCTTATTTGCATTGTTGCAAATAAGTATTTGTGGAGGGGTCCTTTGCATATATTTGTATCATGATGGTTTTTCATGATGAGCACCATCACTTGACTTTCCTTTTTCATGATAGCTTGACTTTGGATGTCATCATGGTTGTTGTTGATTGGTTGGTGGAGTATGGATTTGGTTGTGATGATTGTTTCTTTTCACCATTCTTTTTCTCTCATGATTATGATAGTGGTTCAATCATCCATACACCACACACTCTCTCTCCATTCTCACTCCCTCTTGTTTTTGGCCGGCCATTCCCTTAGGGCATGGGGTGGATTCATTTTATGGGTGGCATTTTGTTTCTCATGCTTGCTAGAAAAGCCCTCTAGTTCATTTCCTAAAGTTGCTCTCTTTTCTTCCACCAAAATGGCAAAGCTCCAAAACCCGATATGAGACTTGAGTACTACATATTCTACAGCAAATCTTGGGCACGTCGACTAGCCAGCTTCGTGCCCGAGTTGCCTCGGCATTGAGGTGGGAGCCCGTAAAAGAAGTAGGCGATGTGGTGCACTTCCGGCGACGAGGTGGAGACCGGAGATTCCGCAGGAGATCGGGACGACGACGAGAAGACCGGAGGACTTGGATCAGTCGGTATATCTCTCATCCCCAACTTATAGTTAGCTAGGACTAATTAATGGTTCGATCCGGGTATTAGTGCGCGGCGGTTTGCCAGTTCGAGAAAAATTAAAGTTTATCACCGCTTCCGTATTTGGCCGTCGGAATGACGGCCGGGGCGCCGCCGTGCACTTACAGTGGTATCAGAGCCTCGCCATTAACTTAGTCTAGCTTTGTTTAATGTGTTTTGCATTTCCGATCGACCAAAATTCCAAAATCTACATTTTTGTTCACATCAGTTTTCTGTTGAAATTTTTTGGTCTCCAAAATTTTTTCAGGTTGTATAAAATTGATGTACTGGAGACCACTAGGCTACTGTATAAATTCGACAGGGTGAATCGACACTGGAGGCGCGGAAACGCGGCCAAAACCCCCTTTGGGCCACGGTTCCGCCGCGCACTGTGGAGATCCCTGCACCAAATTTCTACAGTGTCTTTGTGGGCTTAAAATATGGGTTTTGGAATATTAATTTTGGGCCCAGAATTTCCTGATCTGCTACAGTAATGCTTGGGGGCCCACTTGTTAAAATTTGATTGATCGGATATTTTAAACACATTATTTCACAGTATTTACATTATATCTGCGACCGTGAATGTCACTTGATCGGTAAATCCGGTCTAACTGCTATAGCCCGGTTAGACGGATTTGCGAACGTGACTTTCACGTTGATGTTCTGTTTTTGCTGTGATGTTGCGGATCGGTCGTGGGGGATAGCCTGGTTGCAATGCTAGTACAGTTGTGGTTGTATTATGTACATTTGATATTGCGGGGCGAGCGTCCGACATGTGGACTGCCGTCACTGCCTGTTTGTATTATTATTTTGGGGCACGGCCAGGTTGCGGTCGATGTACCCGTTGTATGTATATTTTACTTTCTGTACTAGGATTGCCCCGCGGAGGGGTGCACGGATAGCCGGGTTCTGGAGGGCAACAAGCCCGCATCTCATGGCATTGAGACGGAGGGGGCTTTACTCTAGAATTGGCGGGCTATTCGCCGCACTCGTAGGGGGTACAGGTTGACCCTGGAGGGGTGCCCAAGTTGCCGGATTCCGTGAAGTGCCGGGTGGTCCATTCGCGTCGCTGAAGGGGGCTGCCTCGCTTCAGGTTTTGGCGGGTAACTTGCCGCGCCCGTAGGGGTCTAGGTTTTCATTGCACAGGCTATCCACAAGACCAGGGGAACGTCGGGTTTCAGCGGCTCTGTGAAACCCGGGGATCCCAGATATCTGTATTGTTTCTGTGATGCTGTACATTTATGTGATGTTGCATTTTATTCACGCCTTGAGCGAACATAATATATTGGTATATATATTAGTAGATGTAGTATATGTTTTGCATCCGCGCTAGTCCAGTCCCCGCTCTGTCGTTAGTTAGCTAACCTAACGGGTAATGACGGGACCCAGTGGCGAATGCGGATGGCATATACGTACATCAGTATATTTTCGTTCTTTTTGGTGTGATCAATTGATGGGACTGCATTGATTCGGATCAATGCAAGTTAAAACAAACCTAATCTGATGTTGTTGGAACACTTTTCAAAAAGCTGTTATTGCAAGGACGTTCACTTTTGTTTTGCATCGTGGTATTCATTTAGAATATCCTGCTCCTCAGTCGACGAGGCAAGGGCCGAGATCCCTTCACCGGGAGCGACCCCTTGGACAGAAGTTTGCGTCAGGGCATTAACTTCACTATAGCCGATTACTTTTGCTTTCCACCGTGGTATTCAGTTGGAATATCCTGCACCCCATTCTACGGGGAAAGAGCCGAGATCCCTTCACCGGGAGTGACCTCTTTAGCAACGGTTTTCATCACTATATTTTTAAAAGCTATCAGTTCCTTCAACGATATCAAGTTCTTTACGTTAATGGTTTTCGCCAGAAACCATTCGTAGCCCTCCGTCGTTTCATATGGGTAGTCAATACTATTCAAGCTGTGTTTGTTGGCCAAAGTCAAGGCACAGTGTTTGGTAGCTATTGGTTATTCATATGCAGCATAGATAGATGCGTTGGTTTGGAACAGTCGTATAGCCTTGTTGGCCAAAGTCAAAGGCTTGTGCGGGTGGATTCGAATCAACCTGGAGAATGACGGGTAGAACTTGACATGTGACTTATGATTTGTTGGCCAAAGTCAAGGTCATAAGAGCATGGGGCAGAAATCACATCGGGAGTTTCAAAAGAACTGAAACTTGCCAGATATGCGCATACCTTCTGGAGTGTGATACCGTGAGCGGATTCCGTCACGTTGTCATGCGATGAGAGTTGGATCCCGATTCCCACTGATGAGTTAGTTTACTCCTCGGGTGACCCCGACTAATTCTTCTTTCAGGTTTGGAGAAGAATTTGACGGTACAGTGGGAGGTTTCCAGATTAGATAAATTGGTAACCATTCTGATCTAAGATAGAGTGCACGCTGAGTGTTTCTTTTCTCTCTCTCTATGGCAGCGACCATTGACCCGACCCTAAGACTATGACTCAGTGACCAAGTTGACCGAACCTTCTTTAACACTGGCTTTTGGATTGTCAGAGTTGCAAACCTCATTGCCCCTCCTACTTTTACCCTTTTCTCCAGGACACCCCGTATTACTACGAACGTCCACTTCCATTGGACAAAACCATCGTATGGTTAGATACGAACTCGAAAGAATTTATTCGAGGATGGTTTCCGCTTCTGGAGAAAACGGATAGGATTATTCAGTTGTCTTTTCCTTTTACCTTCTCTCAGGTTGCGAGTACTCCTTGGTTTAGGAGATAGTACACCTATTACGCAAATTGGATAGTCTTCTTCCAAACCTTAGGCTGGTGCCGAACGGTGGGGAATGAAGAAAACCAATTAGCCTAACGATGGTGTACAGAAGGTATTAAGTTAAGACAAAACAAGGGATTAGTAAGAGGGCAAAGTAAATTGCAACAGATATTCACGATGTAAGTGCACGGCGGCGCCCCGGCCGTCATCCCGACGGCCAAACGCGGAAACGGTGAATAACTTAAATTTTTGCGGACTTGGCAAAACGGCACCACCGCGCACTAAAACCGGATCGGGCCATTAAACTAAATCTAGCTAACTACAAAGAGAAGGGAAGAGATGTACCGACTGATCCGAGTCCTCCGGTCTTCATCTCCACTCCGATCTCCTCGCGGGATCTCCGGCCGTCTCCTCCTCGTCGGAAAGGGCACCACAGAGCCGGGTACTTTTACGGGCTCCCACCTCAATACCGAGGCAACTCGCGCATGAAGCTGGCTACTCGACATGCTCAAGATATGCTGTAGGGAGTGTAATGTAGAATGTATGTCTCACTTTGGGGTTGGTTGCCATTTGAAGATGATGGAGGAAACAAGACAAGAAAAATGGTGCTTGCATTTTTCTTAACATGAAATGAGATCAAGAAAATGAAACACTCTCAAGGATGAAGATGAAACTCTCTTCTTCTCTTTTCTTTCTCTCTTTCTTTTTCTCTTTCTTTTTCTCAACCATGATCATCATCTCTTATCTTTTAGAAATGGTGGAGGATAACAATATGAAGCAAGAGGGAGGTGAGTGTAGTAAAAGGAGGAGGGTGACCACATCCAAACATAATCATCACTAAACTTACATCAACCTCAAATCATTTCTAATCTCATCAAATCATGAAAAGCAAAGATGCTTATCATATCACACTTTATGCAAATAAGTCCTCCACAAAGTGTAATTTGCAAAACTGCAAATTACCCCTCCATCGGAAAAGTCCGGCCGGGAAAGAACAAAGGAAAACCGGCCGGAACGGAATGCAAACTGGCAACTTCAGAAAACTGGTCCCGTAATAAATTACAGGAAAACCCCCATACTGTGCATACACACCCGCATCTGTATTCCGACCGGATACAAATGCAAAGAGACAAAATCTACACTGTACTAAACTAGGACCGGCTTAAACCAAAGCCGGCTAGTAATATCCGTTCGATCCTGATCCGTGCAATACCGCACGTATCTGATCGAACCCTGCCATATAACCATACGGCCACTAGTACAAACCGTCCGATCCTGATCCGTGCAATACCGCACGTATCTGATCGGACCCTGCCATATCTCCATACGGCCTCTACAGCGTTTCGCCCGAAACTTGAGTAACTGAAAGTGTGGCGGACTCTAAAGACTCGTCAATACAATGGCTGTGGATTTAACCACTAGACCGTCAGAGGTATAAGCCAATACGTAACGGGCCACCAGCTATTTGACTAAAAGGGACGTCGATGAGCGAACTCATCCTGACACCCTACTGAGCCTGTCAGTGACAATATCCGTGCAGTCCGGTCCGTTTGTCTATGAGTATCGCATGGCGGGCCTAGGGGGTTGGTAAAAGTCAGACCCCCAAAAGCGGTACAAGTCATGTCGGAGTGTAGCCCAGAACACCCTGAGATACTACTGGAATACCTACCAGCAAATCTCCTTGCCTTGGCCAAGGACTTTGTGTAATGGCTCTCCTAGACACAGCACGACCTCACCCCCAATACCGGGAGAGACGAACCCCTGAAGATACGCTCACTGCCTCCATGTGGCTCGGGACTGTACCCAACTAAAACCTGTTTGCACGACTCCTTTGAGCCGTGGTAGGGTAGTAATCAAAGTATAGTGGGAACTCACACGAGACAAATGACGATCCCCAGGTCGATGAACTAACCTGCACACATGTCACCAGGGAACTGCTATCTGACGTCTGGTATATGACCAACTAGCATGTTCCCGGCGAGTCCTGTCCGGTGTACTCATAACCCAATGAGCACCTGTATACATCTTAGGTGATCCAACTGACACCAGTGGCTTGTGAGACCGGCCACCGCCCCTCGTCGGGGTCTCGACTGTATACACTAGTCTACTAATGGAGTATCGATGCCCGGTCTCGAAACTCCCACGACTAGGGACCTTTTAAGGATATGCTTGTAGACCCCCAGCTCCCACTTATATGATCGCCCTCATACTGCTGGTGGTCAAGCAAGAATCCTAGGGGCTCTATCAACGTGTAATAGCGACGTGTCATGTCACCTAAAGCAGTACACGATGATAAAGGTAAACCAGATAGCATACTATCATCTTGAGTAAGACTGTCCTACCGGGATAGGTCCTCCCTCAATCATTACAATCACGTACCTGTGACCTAATAATTGACTCTGAGGGCACTATCTCCAACAATCTCCCACTTGCACTCAAGGCTAATTATTGCGATGTCGCATACTCACAGCCCGTGTGATACCGAACATCCAACTCCTCTACTAGTCAGTCTCACAAAGCTCGTTTGCGGAACTATTGCGTTCGAGGAATAGCCTCAGTGAGTGGAACCGCTTAGTTGTTTCTTTCTATGTCTCTCTATATCTCAAGTTCGCGGAGAAACCCATCTCCCGAAATGAGCAATACCTGTCTTAGAATGTGTCTGGATGTCTGATGGGACATAGCTCATAAATGAACTCCAAATCCAAACTTCTTAGACTGTATCGTCAACTGAACTTAATCAGTATCCAGCGCGCCATGCCTCCCTCAGTATTGCCTTGGATCACCTGTCCAAAATACTGCCCCTCGTCAGAGGGAAAACTATAACTCTGACAACCTGCTTGTCGTCCATGTCACCTTGGAAGCCTGGAATGATAACTGTCTCCTAAATGAGGCTGTCGTTATCATATCCCTAGAACATCCACTTATGTTCTAAAACTGCTTCCGACTGTTTCTCCAGGATTGGATTAATGTCAACTTATTGCATCTAGTGCAAGAACAACATCTGGTGTGGTACTTGACATCTCACGATTGACTCAATTGCCTTAGCAAGTGATCTGCTAATCATGCACGTCCCTCTCCACTTTAGTCTGTAAGACACCTTTGGAGAGGGTGACTCCATTACCTGCAGGTACACTACCGTGCCAGGAGTCGTCCATCCTAAATACTCTTAGAATGCTGTCAAGTACCCTGATTGGGAAACCACCCAAATCTAGATCTAAAACCATAGATCCAGTAACCAGTATGTCAGATATAAAATCCATTTCCTTTGTGGAGAAACCACTGTGTGACGACCAAAGTATAACCGACTGTAGTATAGGAGTTTCTTTTCCTACTCTGTGTATGTTATCCAAATACCAGGATATCACACCCTACTACCTTCTCAACAGATCCATCCCCTATTCTGATGAAGTCAAACCTATGACTGTCACATCAGAAATAGATGATCTATCTCCGCTACTTCTGCTTTAGTCTATAAATAGACATAAGCTACCTGTCCACCAATGCTTCCGCTGCTCCCACTGACTACGACAACCCTCTGGCAGAGTCATATAGACGTACACTTCTAAAACTAGTTTAGAACGACGCTATACTCATCCTCCCACCGGGTCTCGCAGCCTGGAACAACAGCAATGGTAATTGTGGGTAAACAAGAACTTCCCTGTCACCGTCCTTGAGGCTACCGTAGTACCTCTCTGGTGCCTGAAGTTACCCACCTTATCTGCGGAGTGGCCAATGGAATGTCAATCCAGATTGAATCTTTAGGTTCCTTATCAAATCTTCAGTAATCGTTTGTGGTTCTGGAATCACTTCCAGTTCTACCATACTCCCACTACTGTTTTCTGAAAAAAAAAATCCATTTTTAATAAAACTGTGGCGAGTCTAGAACAATATCGCTATTGTTCATCCAGATGGTAGAAAGTCAACCCGCGTCATAGCCTGGGTCAACCCACAAACAGTCATTACAGAAACGTGCCTTGAGTTGTCCAGTGTCTGGTTTTAATCATAAACCGGATAACTCCCCGTACCTTAACATCGTTAAGATACGAACTGTTCTATATCCCATATAGGACCAGAGGCACTGATTTAATTGAACCAGATTCAAATCATGCAGCTGTCCCCAGCGCATGTCAACAAAATGGAAGGAGGCCGATCAGCGTTACTCAACTTAGGAATACTTCCAATTATGAGTAACCTGAAAGAGAAGCAAGATCTCTTTATCAACTGAATACCATACACAAGTATCTACATCTTCGATCACCTTGAAGAATCCCGATACTTGCTACACCTGGTTCTCTACTCTATTCAAATACCTATAACTCCTCAAAACTTAGACCCTGTGTTTCTACGAAACACATATCTAAGAACTAGAGAAGTTAAAAGTAAACAGAATATAATATGAGGACCAACCCCTCTGTCCTAATGGACACCGGACAACATACAATACTCTGTATAAGTCCGCTGAGTCTAACAACTCTTTCACTGTGTGTCGTAGGTTGAAAACTGTACTTATGGTTAAGAAGAATTACACCGCTGTTTAATGCTCCTTACCTAACCATCCACTGATATAGGTAAATGTCATCGACATAATATCAAAAGGTATATCTCACTCTATGAAAATAGACGTACAGATATATCAATTTTAAATTGGTGCACAACAGCGGATATTCAAAACCATATATTTGCCGACCGGCAAACAGCCCAGGTGATCTCCTCAAATATCACCGATTACAACAAATCCCGATATAATGAGGATGATCACCCAATTCCCAATAACTTACTCCCACTCATCATCTGTAAAACCATACAGATGTGAGAATCATACCTGGTAAATACATACCCTGGAGTAAGTATCTAATCGGGAAATCAGTTTTCTTTTAACAGTACACAGTGATACTGAAACATTGAAATGTTTCGATGGGGTATCCTGGTATTCCTAGTAATGCCTCTACCATTATCCAGATTCACAACTATAACCGCATAATTCTTTGCCACCTCTCCAAATCCCTTTATATGTCTTTAGTCGTTACCTTCTGTACACCCCTTAGGCCAAATGGTTTTCTTCCTTCCCTACCGTTCGGCACCAGCCTATGGTTTGGAAGAAGACTATCCAATAAGCATAATGGGTGTACTGTCCTAGTCCTAGGAGCACTCGCAATGCAAGAGAAGGTGAAGATAAAAGACAACCGAATAAGCCTTATTCTTATTTCTCCTGAACCAGAATCCATCCCCGAACTGGAACAAGTTCCATTCGCGTTCGTATATAACCATACGATGGAGTATCCAAATAAACTGTGGATCTTCGTAGTGATACGGAGTGTCCTGGAGAAATACAAAGGTGATGTGGGAGTGGTAACGAAATATTTGGTTTGGTCATGAATATCTGTTGCAATTTACTTTGCCCTCTTACTAATCCCTTGCTTTGTCTGAACTTAATACCTTCTGCACACCATCGTTATGCTAATTGGTTTTCTTCATTCCCTACCGGTCGGCACCAGCCTAAGGTTTGGAAGAAGACAATCCAATTTGCGTAATAGGTGTACTACCCCTAAACCAAGGAGTACTCGTAACCTGAGAGAGGGTAAAAGGAAAAGACAACTGAATAATCCTATCCGTTTTCTCCAGAACCGGAAACCATCCTCGAATAAATTCTTTCGAGTTCGTATCTAACCATACGATGGTTTTGTCCAATGGAAGTGGACGTTCGCAGTAATACGGGGTGTCCTGGAGAAAAGGGTAAAAGTAGGAGTGGCAATGAGGTCTGCAACTCTGACAATCCAAAAGCCAGTGTTAAGTAGGTTCGGTCAATTTGGTCTCTGAGTCATAGTCTTAGGGTCGGGTCAATGGTCGCTGCCAAAGAGAGAGAGAAAAGAAACACTCAGCGTGCACTCTAACCTAGATCAGAATGGTTACCAATTTATCTAATCTGGAATCCTCCCACTGTACCTCAAATTCTCCTCCAAACCTGAAAGAAGAATTAGTCGGGGTTACCCGAGGAGTAAACTAACTCATCAGTGGGAATCGGGATCCAACTATCATCGCATGATAACGTGACGGAATCCGCTCACGCTATCACACTCCAGAAGGTATGCACATATCTGGCAAGTTTCAGTTCTTTTGAAACTCCTGATGTGATTTCTGCCCCATGCTCTTATGACCTTGACTTTGGCCAACAAATCATAAGTCACATGTCAAGTTCTGCCCGTCATTCTCCAGGTTAATTTGAATCCACCCGTACATACCCTTGACTTTGGCCAACAAGGCAGTACGACTGTTCCAAACCAACGCATCTATCTATGCTGCATATGAATAACCAACAGCTACCAAACACTGTGCCTTGACTTTGGCCAACAAACACAGCTTGAATACTATTGACTACCCATATGAAACGACGGAGGGCTACGAATGGTTTCTGGCGAAAACCTTTAACGTAATGAACTTGATATCGTTGAAGGAACGGATAGCTTTTTAGAAATATAGTGACGACAACTTCCGCTAAAGAGGTCACTCCCGGTGAAGGGATCTCGGCTCTTTCCCCGTAGAATGGGGTGCAGGATATTCCAACTGAATACCACGGTGCAAAGCAAAAGTAATCGGCTATAGTGAAGTTAATGCCCTGACGCAAACTTATTGTCCAAGGGGTCACTCCCGGTGAAGGGATCTCGGCCCTTGCCTCGTCGACTGAGGAGCAGGATATTCTAAATGAATACCGCGATGCAAAACAAAAGTGAACGTCCTTGCAATAACAGCTTTTTGAAAAGTGTTCCAACAACATCAGATTAGGTTTGTTTAACTTGCATTGATCCGAATCAATGCAGTCCCATCAATTGATCACACCACAAAGAACGAAAATATACTGACGTACGTATATGCCATCCGCATTCGCCACTGGGTCCCGTCATCACCCGTTAGGTTAGCTTACTAACGACAGAGCGGGGACTGGACTAGCGCGGATGTAAAACATATACAACATCTACTAATATATATACCAATATATTATATTCGCTCAAGGCGTGAATAAAATGCAACATCACAGAAATGTACAGCATCACAGAACAATACAGATATCTGGGATCCCCGGGTTTCACAGAGCCACTACTGAAACCCGACGTTCCCCTGGTCGTGTGGATAGCCTGTGCAATGAAATCCTAGACCCCTACGGGCGCGGCAAGTCACCCGCCAAAACCTGAAGCGAGGCAGCCCCTTTCAGCTCCGTGAATGGACCACCCAGCACTCCACGGAATCCGGCAACTTGGGCACCCCTCCTGGGTCAACCTGTACCCCCTACGAGTGCGGCGAATAGCCCGCCAATCCCAGAGCGAAGCTCCTCCGTCCCAATGCCATGAGATGCGGGCTTGTTGCCCTCTAGAACCCGGCCTAGGATTACCCCACCGCGGGGTAATCCTAGTACAGAATGTAAAATATACATACACCGGGTACATCGACCGCAACCAGGTCGTGCCCCAAAAGAATAATACAAACAGGCAGTGACAGCAGTCCACATGTCGGACGCTCGCCCCGCAAAATCAAATGTACATGATACAACAGCACAGTACTAGCATTGCATCCAGGCTATCCCCCACGACCGATCCGCAACATCACAGCAAATACATAGAACATCAACGTGAAAGTCACGTTCGCAAATCCGTCTAACCGGGCTATAGCAGTTAGACCGGATTTACCGATCGAGTGACATTCACGGTCGCAGATATAATGTAAATACTGTGAAAAATGTGTTTAAAAAATTTCCGATTGATCAAACAATTAACAAGTGGGCCCCAAAGAAAACTGTAGCACTCACAGAAACAATTGGCCCAACTTTAATATTCCAAAGCCCATATTTTAAGCCCAGAAGGCCTCTGTAAAAAAATGGTGAAGTGATGTGAAAAGTGCGCGGCGGAAGGGCCGCACAAAAGGGGTTTTCGCGGCGGTGCCGCGCTCCAACTGTGGATTTACTTCGTCAAATTTTTACAGAACTCTTAGATTTTCCAGTACATCAATATTTTATAACCTGAAAAATTTTTCGAGACCAAAAATTTTCAACAGAAACTGATGCGAACTAAAATGCAGTTTTGGAACTTTTTGATCGATCGGAAATGCAAACACATTACACAAAGTTAGACTAAGTTAATGGCGTGGCTCTGATACCACTGTAAGTGCACGGCGGCGCCCCGGCCGTCATCCCGACGGCCAAACGCGGAAACGGTGAATAACTTAAATTTTTGCGGACTTGGCAAAACGGCACCACCGCGCACTAAAACCGGATCGGGCCATTAAACTAAATCTAGCTAACTACAAAGAGAAGGGAAGAGATTTACCGACTGATCCGAGTCCTCCGGTCTTCATCTCCACTCCGATCTCCTCGCGGGATCTCCGGCCGTCTCCTCCTCGTCGGAAAGGGCACCACAGAGCCGGGTACTTTTACGGGCTCCCACCTCAATACCGAGGCAACTCGCGCATGAAGCTGGCTACTCGACATGCTCAAGATATGCTGTAGGGAGTGTAATGTAGAATGTATGTCTCACTTTGGGGTTGGTTGCCATTTGAAGATGATGGAGGAAACAAGACAAGAAAAATGGTGCTTGCATTTTTCTTAACATGAAATGAGATCAAGAAAATGAAACACTCTCAAGGATGAAGATGAAACTCTCTTCTTCTCTTTTCTTTCTCTCTTTCTTTTTCTCTTTCTTTTTCTCAACCATGATCATCATCTCTTATCTTTTAGAAATGGTGGAGGATAACAATATGAAGCAAGAGGGAGGTGAGTGTAGTAAAAGGAGGAGGGTGACCACATCCAAACATAATCATCACTAAACTTACATCAACCTCAAATCATTTCTAATCTCATCAAATCATGAAAAGCAAAGATGCTTATCATATCACACTTTATGCAAATAAGTCCTCCACAAAATGTAATTTGCAAAACTGCAAATTACCCCTCCATCGGAAAAGTCCGGCCGGGAAAGAACAAAGGAAAACCGGCCGGAACGGAATGCAAACTGGCAACTTCAGAAAACTGGTCCCGTAATAAATTACAGGAAAACCCCCATACTGTGCATACACACCCGCATCTGTATTCCGACCGGATACAAATGCAAAGAGACAAAATCTACACTGTACTAAACTAGGACCGGCTTAAACCAAAGCCGGCTAGTAATATCCGTTCGATCCTGATCCGTGCAATACCGCACGTATCTGATCGAACCCTGCCATATAACCATACGGCCACTAGTACAAACCGTCCGATCCTGATCCGTGCAATACCGCACGTATCTGATCGGACCCTGCCATATCTCCATACGGCCTCTACAGCGTTTCGCCCGAAACTTGAGTAACTGAAAGTGTGGCGGACTCTAAAGACTCGTCAATACAATGGCTGTGGATTTAACCACTAGCCCGTCAGAGGTATAAGCCAATACGTAACGGGCCACCAGCTATTTGACTAAAAGGGACGTCGATGAGCGAACTCATCCTGACACCCTACTGAGCCTGTCAGTGACAATATCCGTGCAGTCCGGTCCGTTTGTCTATGAGTATCGCATGGCGGGCCTAGGGGGTTGGTTAAAGTCAGACCCCCAAAAGCGGTACAAGTCGTGTCGGAGTGTAGCCCAGAACACCCTGAGATACTACTGGAATACCTACCAGCAAATCTCCTTGCCTTGGCCAAGGACTTTGTGTAATGGCTCTCCTAGACACAGCACGACCTCACCCCCAATACCGGGAGAGACGAACCCCTGAAGATACGCTCACTGCCTCCATGTGGCTCGGGACTGTACCCAACTAAAACCTGTTTGCACGACTCCTTTGAGCCGTGGTAGGGTAGTAATCAAAGTACAGTGGGAACTCACACGAGACAAATGACGATCCCCAGGTCGATGAACTAACCTGCACACATGTCACCAGGGAACTGCTATCTGACGTCTGGTATATGACCAACTAGCATGTTCCCGGCGAGTCCTGTCCGGTGTACTCATAACCCAATGAGCACCTGTATACATCTTAGGTGATCCAACTGACACCAGTGGCTTGTGAGACCGGCCACCGCCCCTCGTCGGGGTCTCGACTGTATACACTAGTCTACTAATGGAGTATCGATGCCCGGTCTCGAAACTCCCACGACTAGGGACCTTTTAAGGATATGCTTGTAGACCCCCAGCTCCCACTTATATGATCGCCCTCATACTGCTGGTGGTCAAGCAAGAATCCTAGGGGCTCTATCAACGTGTAATAGCGACGTGTCATGTCACCTAAAGCAGTACACGATGATAAAGGTAAACCAGATAGCATACTATCATCTCGAGTAAGACTGTCCTACCGGGATAGGTCCTCCCTCAATCATTACAATCACGTACCTGTGACCTAATAATTGACTCTGAGGGCACTATCTCCAACACACGACCATACCAAGTTTTTCGTTACCACTCCCACATCACCTTTGTATTTCTCCAGGACGCTCCGTATCACTACGAAGATCCACAGTTTATTGGATACTCCATCGTATGGTTATATACGAACTCGAAAGGAACTTGTTCCAGTTCGGGGATGGATTCTGGTTCAGGAGAAATAGGAATAAGGTTTATTCGGTTGTCTTTTATCTTCACCTTCTCTCGCATTGCGAGTGTTCCTAGGATTAGGACAGTACACCGATTATGCTTACCGGATAGTCTTCTTCCAAACCATAGGCTGGTGCCGAACGGTAGGGAAGGAAGAAAACCATTTGGCCTAAGGGGTGTGCAGAAGGTAATGACTAAAGACATATAAAGGGATTTGGAGAGGTGGCAAAGAATTATACGGTTATAGTTGTGAATCTGGATAATGGTAGAGGCATTACTAGGAATACCGGGATACCCTATCGAGACATTTCAATGTTTCGGTTTCACTGTGTAATGTTAAAAGAAAACTGATTTCCCGATTAGATACTTACTCCAGGGTATGTATTTACCAGGTATGATTCTCACATCTGTATGGTTTTACAGATGATGAGTGGGAGTAAGTTATTAGGAATTGGGTGATCATCCTCATTATATCGGGATTCGTTGTAATCAGTGATATTTGAGGAGATCACCTGGGCTGTTTGCCGGTCGGCAAATATTTGGTTCTGAATATCCGCTGTTGTGCACCAATTTCAATTTGATATATCTGTACGTCTATTTTCATAGAGTGAGATATACCTTTTGATATTATGTCGATGACATTTACCTATATCAGTGGATGGTTTGGTAAGGAGCATTAAACAGCGGTGTAATTCTTCTTAACCATAAGTACAGTTTTCAACCTACGACACACAGTGAATGAGTTATCAGACTCAAGGGACTTATACAGAGTATTGTATGTTGTCCAGGGTCCATCAGGACAGAGGGGTTGGTCCTCGTACTATATTCGGTTTACTTATGACTTCTCTAGTTTTTAGACAGGTGTTTCGTGGAAACACAGGGTCCGAATTTTGAGAAGTTATAGGTATTTGAATAGAGTAGAAAACCAGGTATAGCAAGTATCGGGATTCTTCAAAGAGATCGAAGATGTAGATACTTGTCAATGGTATTCAGTTGATAGTAATGATAAAGAGATTTTGCTTCTCTTTCAGGTTACTCATAATTGGAAGCATTCCTAGGTTGAGTAACGCTGATCGGCCTCCTTCCATTTAGTTGACATGCACTGGAGACAGCTGCATGATTTGAATCTGGTTCAATTAAATCAGTGCCTCTGGTTCTATATTGGATATAGAACAGTTCATATCTTAACGATGTTAAGGTACGGGGAGTTGTCCGGTTTATGCTTAAAACCAGACACTGGACAACTCAAGGCACGTTTCTGTAATGGCTGTTTGTGGGTTGACCCAGGCTATGACGCGGGTTGACTTTCTACCATCTGGAAGATCAATAGCGATATTGTTCTTGACTCGCCACAGTTTTATTAAAAATGGATTTTTTCAGAAAAACAGTAGTGGGAGTATGGTAGAACTGGAAGTGATTCCAGAACCACAAACGATTACTGAAGATTTGATAAGGAACCTAAAGATTCAATCTGGTTTGACATTCCATTGGCCACTCCGCAGATAAGGTGGGTAACTTCAGGCACCCGAGAGGTACTACGGTAGCCTCAAGGACGGTGACAGGGAAGTTCTTGTTTACCCACAATTACCATTGCTGTTGTTCCAGGCTGCGAGACCCGGCGGGAGGATGAGTATAGCGTCGTTCTAAACTTGTTTTAGAAGTGTACGTCTATATGACTCTGCCAGAGGGTTGTCGTAGTCAGTGGGAGCAGCGGAAGCATTAGTGGACAGGTAGCTTATGTCTATTTATAGACTAAAGCAGTTATAGCGGAGATAGATCATCTATTTCTGACATGACAGTCATAGGTTTGACTTCATCAGAATAGGGGATGGATCTGTTGAGAAGGTAGTAGGGTGTGATGTCATGGTATTTGGATGACATACACAGAATAGGAAAAGAAACTCCTATAATACAATCGGTTATACTTTGGTCGTCATATAGTGGTTTCTCCACAAAGGACTTGGATTTTATATCTGACATACTGGTTACTAGATCTATGGTTTTAGATCTAGATTTGGGTGGTTTCCCAATCAGGGTACTTGACAGCATTCTAAGAGTATTTAGAATGGACGACTCCTGGCACGGTAATGTACCTGCAGGTAATGGAGTCACCCTCTCTAAAGGTGTCTTACAGACTAAAGTAGAGAGGGATGTGCATGATTGGCAGATCACTTGCTCAGGCAATTGAGTCAATCATGAGATGTCAAGTACCACACCAGATGTTGTTCTTGCACTAGATGCAATAAGTTGACATTTGATCCAATCCTGGAGAAACAGTCGGAAGCAGTTTTAGAACATAAGTGGATGTTCTAGGGATATGATAGCGACAGCCTTATTCGGGAAACAGTTATCATTCCAGGCTTCCAAGGTGACATGGACGACAAGGAGGTTGTCAGAGTTATAGTTTTCCCTCCGACGAGGGACAGTATTTTGGACAGGTGATCCAAGGCAATACTGTGGGAGGCATGGTGCAGGATAATGATTAAGTTCAGTTGACGATACTGTCTAAGAAGTTTGGATTTGGAGTTCATTTATGAACTAGGTCCCATCAGACATCCAGACACATTCTAAGACAGGTATTGCTCTTTTCGGGAGATGGCTTTCTCCGCGAACTTGAGATATAGAGAGACATAGAAAGAAACAACAAAGCGGATCCACTCACTAAGGCTATTCCTCGAACGCAATAGTTTCGCAAACGAGCTTTGTAAGACTGACTAGTAGAGGAGTTGGGTGTTCGGTATCACACGGGCTGTGAGTATGCGACATCGCAATAATTAGCCTTGAGTGCAAGTGGGAGATTGTTGGAGATAGTGCCCTCAGAGTCAATTATTGGGTCACAGGCACGTGATTGCAATGATTGATGGAGGACCTATCCCGGTAGGACAATCTTACTCGAGATTATAGTATGCTATCTGGTTTACCTTTATCATCGTGTACTGCTTTAGGTGACCTGACAAGTCGCTATTACACGTTGATAGATCCCCTAGGATTCTTGCTTGACCACCAGCAGTATGAGGGCGATCATATAAGTGGGAGCTGGGGTCTATAAGCATATCGTTAAATGGTCCCTAGTCGTGTGAGTTTCGAGACAGGGCATCGATACTCCAGAGTAGACTAGTGTATACAGTCGAGACCCCGACGAGGGGCGGTGGCCGGTCTCACAAGCCACTGGTGTCAGTTGGATCACCTAAGATGTATATAGGTGCTCATTGGGTTATGAGTACACCGGACAGGACTCGCCGGGAACATGCTAGTTGGTCATATACCAGACGTCAGATGGCAGTTCCCTGGTGACATGTGTGCAGGTTAGTTCATCGACCTGGGGATCGTCATTTGTCTCGTGTGAGTTCCCACTGTACTTTGATTACTACCCTACCACGGCTCAAAGGAGTCGTGCAAACAGGTTTTAGTTGGGTACAGTCCCGAGCCACATGGATGCAGTGAGCGTATCTTCAGGGGTTCGTCTCTCCCGGTATTGGGGGTGAGTTCGCGCTGTGTCTAGGAGAGCCATTACACGAAGTCCTTGGCCAAGGCAAGGAGATTTACTGGTAGGTATTCCAGTAGTATCTCAGGGTGTTCTGGGCTACACTCCGACACGACTTGTACCGCTTTTGGGGGTCTGACTTTTACCAACCCCCTAGGCCCGCCATGTGATGCTCAGAGACGAACTGACCGGACTGTACGGATATTGTCACTGACAGGCTCAGTAGGGTTGTCAGGCTGAGTTCGCTCACAGACGTCCCTTTTAGTCAATACCTGGTAGCCCGTTACGTATTGGCTTATATCTCTGACGTGCTAGTGGTTAAATCCACAACCATGGTGTTGACGAGTCTTTAGAGTCCCCCACATTCTGTTACTCAGCTTTCGGGCGAAAGGTTGTAGAGGCCGTATGGAGATATGGCAAGGTCCGATCAGATACGTGCGGTATTGCACGGATCAGGATCGGACAGTTTGTACTACAGGCCGTATGGTTATATGGCAGGGTTCGATCAGATACGCGCGGTATTGCACGGATCAGGATCGAACGGACATTACTAGCCGGCTTTGTTTTAAGCCGGATCCTAGTATAGTACAGTGTAGATTTTGTCTCATTGCATTTGTATTTCGGCCGGAATACAAATGCGGGTGTGTATGCACAGTATCGGGGTTTTCCTGTAATTTATTACGGGACCAGTTTTCTGGAGTTGCCAGTTTGCTTTTTATTTCGGCCGATTTCCTTTGTATCGTTCATTGGCCGAAGATTGGTGGAGGAGGGCTTATTTGCATTGTTGCAAATAAGTATTTGTGGAGGGGTCCTTTGCATATATTTGTATCATGATGGTTTTTCATGATGAGCACCATCACTTGACTTTCCTTTTTCATGATAGCTTGACTTTGGATGTCATCATGGTTGTTGTTGATTGGTTGGTGGAGTATGGATTTGGTTGTGATGATTGTTTCTTTTCACCATTCTTTTTCTTTCATGATTATGATAGTGGTTCAATCATCCATACACCACACACTCTCTCTCCATTCTCACTCCCTCTTGTTTTTGGCCGGCCATTCCCTTAGGGCATAGGGTGGATTCATTTTATGGGTGGCATTTTGTTTCTCATGCTTGCTAGAAAAGCCCTCTAGTTCATTTCCTAAAGTTGCTCTCTTTTCTTCCACCAAAATGGCAAAGCTCCAAAACCCGATATGAGACTTGAGTACTACATATTCTACAGCAAATCTTGGGCACGTCGACTAGCCAGCTTCGTGCCCGAGTTGCCTCGGCATTGAGGTGGGAGCCCGTAAAAGAAGTAGGCGATGTGGTGCACTTCCGGCGACGAGGTGGAGACCGGAGATTCCGCAGGAGATCGGGACGACGACGAGAAGACCGGAGGACTTGGATCAGTCGGTATATCTCTCATCCCCATCTTATAGTTAGCTAGGACTAATTAATGGTTCGATCCGGGTATTAGTGCGCGGCGGTTTGCCAGTTCATGAAAAATTAAAGTTTATCACCGCTTCCGCATTTGGCCGTCGGAATGACGGCCGGGGCGCCGCCGTGCACTGACACCCCGGCCGTCAAACTGACGCCAAATGCGGAACAAAAAAACTATTATACTGGCGCTATCACATACTATAACCCGGATCTGCCATTAACGCTAAAATAACAAACTATAAAGTGGGTAGAAAAGATTATACCGAACGATCCAAGTCCTTCATTCTTTAACCATCATCCCACGCTCCGTTGCGGCTGCTCCGATCTCCTGTCTCCTCGTCGAGGTGGCACCACATCTACGGATCTTTAAACGGGCTCCCGCCTCTGAACCGAGGCAACTCGGTCATCAAGTCTACTAAAAGAGATGACCAAGATTGATGTAGAGAAAGAGTAGAACACTTTGTCTCGTTACATCCAAAACCATGGATGAACGGTTAATGAAGTTGCCTTTTGGAATGGAATGAAATGAGCAATCTAATTTCCATGAACCCAAAACTATCATAATTTTTTTTCAAGCGACCATTTCTTTTTCCAAATCATCATGCATCCTCAAATGGATGGGCCGACCACTTAATAGGAGGAGGGAGGTGAGTGTAGGAGTAGAAGAGGGTAACCATAACATTGAATGAATGAATGAGTCATAATACACCTTGCAACAACAATTAATGAATACAATGAATCATAAACCTAGTCATCATCCATCATTAGATGCATCCAATGAATCAAGAACACCTCACTAACCTAGTCACCTCTTCTAGAAGCTTCTAGAACCTTCCACACTCATTACTCACTCTCAAGAAAAGATAAATCCATATTAAACCGAAAGTTTAATACGGGTGATAGAAAACTGGAAACTTCCAAAAACGATCCCGAAATGAATTTCAGGATAGCTCCGTAATAGTATAAACATACTCGCATTTGTATTACGACAGAATACAAATGCAACTGAGACAAAGATATTATATCTACAAAGTATATACTCGGATCCGTCTTAAACCAAAGCCCACCAGTATTATCTGTCCGAAATATGACACGTGCGTAAACGAACGTGCATTTTCCGAACCCTGCCATAAAACCATACGGCCTCTACAACGTTTCGCCCTAACTTGGGAAATTATCTGTGGGGGACTCTAATGACTCGTCAGTACCCTGGCAGTGGGTTTAACCATAAACCGTCAGCGGCACAAGCTGTGCGTAACGGCTGCCCATGTACTGACCTCAAGGGAAGCCGATGAGCCAACTCATCCTGGAACCCTACTGAGCCTAATAGTGACAATATACACACAGTCCGGTCCGTTCGTCTATGAGTATCGCATATCGGGCCTAGGGTGCTGGTAACATCAGACCCCCGATAGCGGTATAAGTCGTGTCGGAGTGTAGCCCAGAACACCCTGAGATACTACTGGATTACCTACCAGTAAATCTCCTACCTCGGCCGAGGGTTTTGTGTAATGGCTCTCCTAGACACAGCGTGATCTCACCCCCAATACCGGGTGAGACGCATCTCCTGCCGATCCGCTCACTTGCCTCCATGTGGCTCGAGACTGTACCCAAAAAAGACCAGTTTGCAAGACTCTTTTGAGCCGTGGTAGGGTAGAAATCAAAGCACAGTAGGAACTCACAAAAGACAAATGACGACCTCAGGTCGATGAACTAACCTGTACACATGTAACCAGGGAACTGCTATCTGACACTAGGTATAAATACCAACTAGCAGGTTCCCGGCGAGTCATGTCCGGTGTACTCATAACCCAATGAGCACCTGTATACATCTTAGGTGATCCAACTGACACCAATGGGTTGTGAGACCGGCCGCCGCCCCTCGTCAGGGTCTCGACAGTATACACTAGTCTACTCCGGAGTATCGATGCCCTGTCTTGAAACTCCTACGACTAGGGACCACAATTAAGGATGTGCTTATAGACTACCCAACTCTCACATATATGATCGCCATCATACTGTTGGTAGTCAAGAAAGATCCTAAGGGCTCTATCAACGTGTAATAGAGATCAATCACCTGAACCTGTACACGACTGATAAAGGCAAACCAGATAGCATACTATCATCTCGAGTAAGACTGTCCTACCAGTATAGGTCCTCCTCAATCATTGCAATCACGTACCTGCGATCCAATAATTGACTTATAGGGCACTATTTCAAACAATCTCCCACTTGCACTTAAAGCTAATTATTGCGATGTCGCATACTCACAGCCTGTGTGATACCGAACATCCAACTCCTCTACTAATCAGTTTCACAAAGCCCGTTTGTAAAACTATTGTGTTCGAGAAATAGCCTCAGTGAGTGGATCCGTCCTGATGTTTCTTTCTATGTCTCTCTTAATCTCAAGTTCGCGGAGAAAACCATCTCCCGAATCGAGTAATACCTGTCTTAGAATATGTCTGGATATCAATTGGGACCTAGTTCATAAATGAACTCCAAATCCAAACTTCTTAGACTGTATCGATCATTGAAACTAATCAGTGTCCAGCACCATGCCTCCCACAGTATCCTCTTGGACTACCTGTCCATAATACTGTCCCTCGTAAGAGGGAAAACTATAACTCTGACAATCACTCTGTCATCCATGTGACCTTTGAAGCGTGGAATGATAACCGTCCCTCGAAGGAGGCCTCCGTCATCAAATCCGTAGAACATGCACTTATGTTCTAAAACTGCTTCCGAATATTTCTCCAGGAATAGATTAATATAAACTTATTACAACTAGTGCAAAAACAACATCTGGTGTGGTACTTGACATCATACGATTGACTCAATTGCCTAAGCTAGTGATCTGCCAATCATGTACATCCTTCTCTCATTTAGTCTGTAAGACACCTTTAGAGAGGGTGACTCCATTACCTGTAGGTACATCACCATGCCAGGAGTCATCTATTCTAAAATACTATTAGAATACTGTCAAAGTACCCACATTGGGAAACTACCTAAATCTATATCTAAAACCATAGATCTAGTAACCAGAATGTCTTATATTATATCCATATCCTGTGTGGAGAAACAACTGTCTGACGACCACAGTATACCCGATCGTAGTATAGGAATTTTAGGAAGATGTCATCCAAATACCAGGACATCACACCCTACTACCTTCTTAACAGATCCATCTCCTATTCTGATGAAGTCAAACCCATGACTGTCACTTCAAAATTAGATGATCTATCTTCGCTATATCTGCTCAAGTCTATAAATAGACATAAGCTACTTGTCCACTATGCTTCCGCTGCTCCCACTGACCACAACAACCCTCTGGCAGAATAATATATACGTGCGCTTCTAAAACTAGTTTAGAACGACGCTATACTTAACCTCTTGCCGGGTCTCATAGTCTGGAACAACAGTAGTGTCAAGTCTGGGTAAACAAGAACCTCCATGTCACCGTCCTTGAGGCTACCGGAGTACCTCTCCGGTGTCTGAGGTTACCCACCATATCTGCGGAGTAGCTAATGGAATGTCAAACCTGATTGAATCTTTAGGTCCTATTAAATTTTCCGTAATCGTTTGCGGTTCTGGAATCACTTCCGGTTCTACCATACTTCCACTACTGTTTTCTGAAAAAATCCATTTTACTAAAACTGTGGCAAGTCAAGAACAATATTACTATTGATCTTCCAGATGGTAGAAAGTCAACCCTCGACATAGCCCGGGTCAACCCACAAACTGCCAATACAGAAACGTGCCTTGAGTTATCCAGAGTCTGGTTTTAATCATAAGACGGACAACTCCCCGTGCCTTAACATCGTTAAGGTATGAACCATTCTATATCCAATATAGAAACTTTGGAACTTATTTAATTAGAACCAGATTCAAATCATGCAGCTGTCTCCAGTGTATATCAACTTAATGGAAAGAGGCTAATCAGCATTACTCAACTTAGGAATACATCCAATTATGAGTAACCAGAAAGAGAAACAAGTTTCTCAAACCATTACTACCATCTGAATACCACTCACAAGTATCTACATCTTCGATCTCTTTCAAGAATCCCGATACATGCGATACCTGGTTCTCTACTTTATTCTTATACCCACAACTTCTCAAAACTTAGACATTATATTTCTACGAAACACTTGTCTAAAAACTAGAGAAGTCACAAGTAAACAGAACATAGTACGAGGACCGACCCCTTTTTCCTGATGGACACTGGACAACATACAATACTCTGTATAAGTTTGCTGAGTTGAATAACTCAAAACCTATGCGTCGTAGGTTGAAAACTGTACCCAGGCGATTTCCTCAAATATCACCAATTACAACGAATTCCGATATAATGAGGATGATCACCTAATTCCCAATAACTTACTCCTACTCATCATCTGTAAAACCATACAGATATGAGAATGAAACCTGGTAAATACATACCCTGGAATAAGTATCTAATCGGGAAAACAGTTTTCCTTTAACAATGCACTGAAACATGAAAATGTTTCGTAGGGGTATCCTAGTATTCATAGTAATGCCTCTTCCATAATCTAATTCATGACTTTAACCGTATATCTCTTTGCCATCTCTCCAAATCCCTTTATTTATCTTTATTCATTACCTTCTGTACACCCATTTAGGCTAAGTGGTTTTCTTCCTTCCTTACCGTTCGGCACCAGCCTATGGTTTGGAAGAAGACTATCCAGTAAGCATAATAGGTGTACTCTCCTAAACCAAGGAGTACTCGCAACTTGAGAGAAGGTGATGATAAAAGACAACTGAATAATACCTTATTCTATTTCTCCCGAACTGGGGAAAAAAGCAAATGTGAAATAGGAGTGGCGATGAAGTACGCGGTTTGGTCGTGAATGATAGCAGTCGCAATTTACTTTGCCCTCTTTCTAATCCCTTTATTTTGTCTTTACATATTACCTTCTGCACACCCTACTTAGGCTAATTGGTTTTCTTCATTCCCTACCTTTCGGCACCTGCCTATGGTTTTGAAGAAGACTATTCAATAAGTGTAATAGGTGTACTCTCCTAAACTAAGGAGCCTTCACAACCTGAGAGAAGGTGATAATAAAAGACAACTGAATAAACCAATTCATTTTCTCTTGAACCTGGATCCATCCTTGAAGAAGTGCCTTCGAGTTCGTATATAACCATACGATGGATCTATCCAATGGAAGTGGATATCCATAGTAATACGAGGTGTACTGAGAAATGCAAAGGGTAAAAGAAGGAGTGGCAATGACTTATGCAACTTAGACAATCCAAAAGTCAGTATTTTAAGAAGGTTCGGTCAACTTTGTCACTGAGTCATAGTCTAGGGTCGGTCAATGGTCGCTGCCAAAGAGAGAGAGAAAAGAAACACTCTGTGTTCACTCTAACCTAGATCAGAATGGTTATCACTTTATCTAATCAGGAAACCTCCCACTGTACCGTCAAATTCTCCTCCAAACCTGAAAGAAGAATCAACCGGGATCACCCGAAGAGTAAACCAACTCATCAGTGGAAATCGGGATCCAACTCTCATCGCATGATAACGTGACGGAATCCACTCACGTTATCATACTCCAGAAGGTATGCGCATACTTGGCAAGTTTCAGTTTCTTTAGAAACTCCCGATATGATTTTTTCCCCATGCTCTTATGATCTTGACTTTGGCCAAAATGCCATAAGTCACATGCTAAGTTCTTCCCGTCATTATCTTGTCAATTTGAACCCACCCGCACATGCCCCTGACTTTGGCCAATCGGCAGAACGACTGTCCCAAACCAACTCATCTATCTATGCAACAAATGAATACCCAGCAGCTACCAAACACTATGCCTTAACTTTGGCCAAAATGCATAGCTTGAATACTACTGAATACCCAAAAGAAATTATGGAGGGCTACGGTTGGTTTTTGGCGAAAAACCTTTAACGTAATGAGCTTGATATCGCTGAAGGAACCTGATAGCTTTTTATAAAAATATATTGGCGAAAACCTTTGCTAAAGTGGTCACTCCCATTGAAGGGATCTCGGCTCTTTCCTCGTGGAATGAGGTGCAGGATATTCCAACTGAATACCACGATGCAAGAAACTTGTAATTGACTATAGTGAAGTTATTACCCTGAAGTAAACTTCTGCCTAAGGGGTCACTCCCTGTGAAGGGATCTCGGCCCTTGCCTAGTCGAATAAGGTGCAGGATATTCCAACCGAATACCACTGTGCAAAACAAAAGCAAACGTCTTTATAATAACACTTTTTAAAACTGTTCCAAAAACATCCAAACAGGTTTGTTTTCCTTTGCATTGATCAGAATCAACGCAGGCCCATCAATTAATCACACTAGAAAAGAACGAAAATAAAATGTACGTATATGCCATCCGCATTCGTCACTGGGTCCCGTCATCACCCGTTAGGTTACTTAACTAACGACAGAGCGGGGACTGAACTAGCGCGGGTGTAAAACATATACAACATCTACTAGTATATATACCAATATACAATAATCGCTCCAGGCGTGATAATATGCAACATTACAGAAAAGTAATAAGCATCACAGAACAATACAGATAATCCGGGATCCTCATGGTTTTACTGAGCCGCTACTGAAACCCGACGTTCCCCTGGTCATGTGGATAGCCTGTGCAATGAAACATAGACCCCTACGGGTGCGGCAAGTTATCCGCCAAAACCTGAAGCGAGGCAACCCCTTACAGCATAGTGAATAGACCACCCTGTACTTTACGGAATCCGGTAACTTGAGCACCCCTCCTTGGGTCAACCTGTACCCCCTACGAATGCGGCGAATAGTCTGCCAATTCTAGAGTGAGGCCCCTCTACCTCTTAAATCCATGAGATGCGGACCCGTTGCCCTCCAGAACCCGGCTATCCGTGCACTCCGTCGCGGGGTAAACCTAGTACAGAAATGAAAAATATGTACAACGGGTACATCGACCTCAGCCCGGTCGTGCCCCAAAAGAATATTATACAATCAGGCAGTGACGGCAGTCCACATGTTGGACGCTCGCCCCGCAATATCAAATGTACAAATAAATTCAAACTGCACTACCATTGCACATTGCTATCCACCACGAAAAATCCGCAACATCACAGCACAGCACAGAACATCAACGCGAATGTCACGTTCGCAAACCCGTCTAAAAGGACTATAGCAATTAGACGCAATTTACCGCTCGAATGACATTCACGGTCGGAGATATAATGTAAGTACTGTAAACTAACAAGTTTAAAATTTCGATCGACAAAACTTCCCGAAGTGGGCCCCACGTACATCTGCTGTACAGTAACAAAATATGGGCCCAAAAGAAATATTCCAGAAACCACAATTTACCATGGAGAACACACTGTAGAAATTTGGCTCACTGTTCTCACAAACTTGCGGCGGATCCGCGGCCAAAACCTGGTTTGGGCCGCGGATCTGCAGTGGTACTGTGGGATCACGTGACCAAATTTCACCAGTTTTCTTATAAAAGCCTGCACAATTTTCTGTGATTCTCAAAATGATTTTTAGACCAGATTTAAAATCGACAGATACTTTGTACAGAAAATTGTAGTTTTCGAAATTCGGTTCGATCGATGTTTTAAACGCGTCAGCACACGTTAGTAAAGCTTAATGGCGTGGCTCTGATACTAGTGTAAGTCTACGGTAGCGCCCCGGCCGTCAAACTGACGCCAAATGCGGAACAAAAAAAACTTTTATACCGGCGCTATCGCATACTATAACCCGGATCTGCCATTAACGCTAAACTAACAAACTACAAAGTGGGTAGAAAGATTATACCGAATAATCCGAGTCCTTCGTTCTTTAACCATCATCCCACGCTCCGTTGCAGCTGCTCCGATCTCCTGGCTCCTCGTCGAGGTGGCACCACATCTATGGATCTTTAAACGGGCTCCCGCCTCTGAACCGAGGCAACTAGGTCATCAAGTCTGCTAAAAGAGATGACCAAGATTGATGTAGAGAATGAGCAGAACACTTTGTCTCGTTACATCCAAAACCATGGATGAACGGTTAATGAAGTTGCCTTTTGGAATGGAATGAAATGAGCAATCTAATTTCCATGAACCCAAAACTATTATAATCTTTTTTTCATGCAACCGTTTCTTTTTCCAAATCATCATGTATCCTCAAATGAATGGGCCGGCCACTTAATAGGAGGAGGGAGGTGAGTGTAGGAGTAGAAAAGGGTAACCATAACATTAAATGAATGAATGAGTCATAATACACCTTGGAACAACAATTAATGAATACAATGAATCATAAACCTAGTCATCATCAATCATTAAATGCATCCAATGAATCAAGAACTCCTCACTAACCTAGTCACCTCTTCTAGAAGCTTCTAGAACCTTCCACACTCATGACTCACTCTCAAGAAAAGATAAATCCGTATTAAACCGAATGTTTAATATGGGTGATAGAAAACTGTCAACTTCCAAAAGCGATCCCGAAACGAATTTCAGGATAGCCCCATAACAGTATAAACATATCCGCATTTGTATTACGACCGAATACAAATGCAACTGATACAAAGATATTATATCTACAAAGTATAATACTCGGATCCGGCTTAAACCAAAGCCCACCAATATTATCTTCCCGAAATATGACACGTGCGTAAACGCACGTGCATTTTCCGAACCCTGCCATAAAACCATACGGCTCTACAACGTTTCGCCCGAACTTGGGAAACTATCTGTGGGGGACTCTAATGACTCGTCAGTACCCTAGCAGTGGGTTTAACCACAAGCCGTCAGCGGCACTAGCTATGCGTAACGGCTGCCCATGTACTGACCTCAAAGGAAGCCGATGAGCGAACTCATCCTGGAACCCTACAGAGCCTAATAGTGACAATATACATACAGTCTGGTCCGTTCGTCTATGAGTATCGCAGATCGGGCCTAGGGGGCTGGTAACGTCAAACCCCCAATAGCGGTATAAGTCGTGTCGGAGTGTAGCCCAGAACACCCTGAGATACTACTGGAGTACCTACCAGTAAATCTCCTACCTCGGCCGAGGGTTTTGTGTAATGGCTCTCCTAGACACAGCGCGATCTCACCCCCAATACCGGGAGAGACGAATCCCCTGCCGATCTGCTCACTTACCTCCATGTGGCTCAGGACTGTACCCAAAAAAGACCTGTTTGCACGACTCCTTTGAGCCGTGGTAGGGTAGAAATCAAAGCACAGTGGGAACTCACACGAGTCAAATGACGACCTCAAGTCGATGAACTAACATATACACATGTCACCAGGGAACTGCAATCTGACGCTAGGTATAAATACCAACTAGCAGGTTCCCGGTGAGTCCTGTCCGTTGTACTCATAACCCAATGAGCACCTGTATACATCTTAGGTGATCGAACTGACACCATTGGCTTGTGAGACCGGCCACCGCCCATCGTCGGGGTCTCGACTGTATACACTAGTCTACTCCTGAGTATCGATGACCTGTCTCGAAACTCCCATGACTAGGGACCACAATTAAGGATGTGCTTATAGACTACCCAACTCTCACGTATATGATCGCCATCATACTGTTGGTGGTCAAGCAAGATCCTAAGGGCTCTATCAATGTGTAATAGTGATCAGTCACCTGAACCTGTACACGACTGATAAAGGCAAACCAGATAGCATACTATCATCTCGAGTAAGACTGTCCTACTGGTATAGGTCCTCCTCAATCATTGCAATCACATACCTGTGATCCAATAATTGACTTTGAGGGCACTATATCCAACAAGTATGATCCGTCCGATCATGATCAGTGCACTACTACACGTATATGATCGAACCCTGCCATATATCATACGGCCTCTACAACGTTTCGCCCAAAACTTAAGAAACTGTCTGTGGAGGACTCTAAAGACTCGTCAATACTTTGGCTGTGGATTTAACCACTAGCACGTCAGTGGTACTAGCTGTACGTAACGGGCTACCAGGTATTGACGAAAAGGGAGGTCGATGAGCGAACTCATCTTGACACCCTACTGAGCCTGTCAGTGACAATATCCGTACAGTCCGGTCCGTTCGTCTATGAGCATCGCATGGCGGGCCTAAGGGGTTGGTGAAAGTCAGACCACCAAAAGCGGTACAAGTCGTGACAGAGTGTAGCCCAGAACACCCTGAGATACTACTGGAATACCTACCAGTAAATCTCCTTCCTTGGCCAAGGACTTCGTGTAATGGCTCTCCTAGACACAGCTCGATCTCACCCCCAATACCGGGAGATACGAAACCCCTGCCGATCCACTCACTGCCTCCTTGTGGCTCGGGACTGTACCTAACTAAAACCTGTTTGCATGACTCCTTTGAGCCGTGGTAGGGTAGTAATCAAAGCACAGTGGGAACTCACACAAGACAAATGAAGATCTCAGGTCGATGAACTAACATGTATACATGTCACCAGGGAACTGCTATCTGACGTCAGGTATAATACCAACCAGCATGTTCCTGGCGAGTCCTGTCTGGTGTACTCATAACCCAATGAGCACTTGTATACATCTTAGGTGAACCAACTGACACCAATGGCTTATAAGACTGGCTACCGCCCCTCGTCGGGGTCTCGACTGTATATACTAGTCTACTAATGGAGTATGGATGCCCAGTCTCGAAACTCCCACGACTAGGGACCACTTTAAGGATGTGCTTATAGACCCTAGCTCCCACGTATATGATCGCCATCATACTGCTGGCCGTCAAGAAAGAATCCTATGGGCTCTATCAACGTGCAATAGTGACCTGTAATGTCACCTAAAGCATGTACATGATGATAAAGATAAACCAGATTGCATACTATCAACTTGAGTAAGGCTGTCATACCGGTATAGGTCATCCTCAATCATAGCAATCACGTGCCTGCGATCCAATAATTGACTTTGAGGGCACTATATCCAACAATCTCCCACTTGCACTTAAGGCTAATTATTGCGATGTCGCATACTCACAGCCCGTGTGATACCGAACATCCAACTCCTCTACTAATCAGTTTCACAAAGCCCGTTTGTAAAACTCTTGTGTTCGAGAAATAGCCTCAGTGAGTGGATCCGCCCTGATGTTTCTTTCTATGTCTCTCTTAATCTCAAGTTCGCGGAGAAAGCCATCTCCCGAATTGAGTAATACCTGTCTTAGAATATGTCTGGATATCTTATGCGACCTAGCTCATAAATGAACTCCAAATCCAAACTTCTTAGACTGTATCGTCAACTGAACTTAATCAGTATCCTGCGTCATGCCTCCCTCAGTGTCCGCTTAGATCACCTGTCCAAACTACTACCCCTCGTTAGAGGTAAAACTATAACTCTGACAGTCACACTGTCATCCAGGTCACCTTGGAAGCCTGCAATGATAACCGTCTCCCGAAAGAGGCTGTTGTTATCATATCCCTAGAACATCCACTTATGTTCTAAAACTGCTTCCGAACGTTTCTCCAGGATAGGATTAATATCAACTTATTGCATCTAGTGCAAAAAACAACGTCTGGTGTGGTACTT
Organism: Agapanthus africanus; assembly: GCA_030015575.1. NCBI lineage: Eukaryota > Viridiplantae > Streptophyta > Magnoliopsida > Asparagales > Amaryllidaceae > Agapanthus > Agapanthus africanus. Next base: position 186,863,928 of record CM057349.1, on the reverse strand, counting down.
GACATCTCATGATTGACTCAATTGCCTAAGCAAGAGATCTGCCAAACATGCACATCCCTCTCCCCTTTAGTCCGTAAGAAACCTTTAGAGAGGGTGACTCCATCACCTGCAGGTACACCACCATGCCAGGAGTCGTCCATCCTAAAACACCTTTAGAATGCTGTCTAAGTACCCAGATTGGGAAACCACACAAATCTAGATCTAAAACCATAGATCTAGTAACCAGAATGTCTGATATTATATTTATATCCTATGTGGAGAAACCACTGTGTGACAATCAAAGTATAACCGATCGTAGTATATGAATTTCACTTCCTACTCTGTGTATGTCATCCAAATACAAGGACATCACACCCTGCTACCTTCTTAACAGATCCATCTCCTATTCTGATGAAGTCAAACCTATGACTGTCACATCAGAAATAGATGATCTATCTCCGCTATATCTGCTTTAGTCTACAAATAGATATAAGCTTCTTGTCCATTATGCTTCCGCTGCTCCCACTGACTACGACAACCCTCTGGTAGAATAATATATACGTGCACTTCTAAAGCTAATTTATAACGACGCTATATTTATCCTCCTGCCGGGTCTCATAGCCTGGAACAACAGTAGTGTCATGTCTGGGTAAACAAGAACTTCCCTGTCACCGTCTTTGAGCATACCGAAGTACCTCTCGAGCGCTTGAGGTTACCCACCATATCTGCGGAGTGGCCAATGGAATGTCAATCCAGATTGAATCTTTAGGTCCTATTAAACTTTCAGTAATTGCTTGCGGTTCTAGAATCACTTCCAGTTCTACCATACTCCCACTACTGTTTTCTGAAAAAATCCATTTTTATTAAAACTGTGGCGAGTTAATAACAATATCACTATTGATCTTCCATATGGTAGAAAGTCAACCCTCGTCATAGCCCGGGTCAACCCACAAACAGCCATTACAGAAACGTGCCTTGAGTTATCCAGAGTCTGGTTTTAAGCATAAGCCGGACAACTCCCGTACCTTAACAACGTTAAGATATGAACCGTTCTATATCCAATATAGAAACAGAGACACTGATTTAATTGGAACCAGATTCAAATCATGCAGCTATCTCCAGTGCATGTCAACTAAATGGAAAGAGGTCGATCAGCATTACTCAACTTAGGAGTACATCCAGATATGAGTAACCTGAAAGAGAAAAAAGTTTCTCAAAACCATTAGTATTAACTGAATACCATACACAAGTATTTACATATTCGATCACCTTGAAGAATCCTGATACTTGCAACGCTTGGTTCTCTACATTATTCTTTTACCTATAACTTCTCAGAATTTAGACCTTGCATTTCTACGAAACACATGTCTAAGAACTAGAGAAGTCACAAGTGAACAGAATATAGTACGAGTACCAACCCCTCTGTCCTAATGGACACTGGACAACATACAATACTTTGTATAAGTCCGCTGAGTTGAATAACTCAACCCCTATGCATCGTAGGTTGAAAACTGTACTATAGTTATGAAGAATTACACCGCTGTTGAATGCTCCTTACCTAACCATCAACTGATATAGGTAAATGTCATGGATATAATTTCAAAATGTTATATCTCACTTTATAATAATAAACGTACAGATATATCAATTTGAAATTGGTGCATAACAACGGATATTCAAAACCAAATATTTGCCGTCCGGCAAACAACCCAGGCGATTTCCTCAAATATCACCAATTACAACGAATCCTGATATAATGAGGATGATCACCTAATTCCCAATAAATTACTCCCACTCATCATCTGTAAAACCATACAGATGTGAGAATCATACCTGGTAAATACATACCCTGGAGCAAGTGTCTAATTGGGAAATCAGTTTTCTATTAACAATGCACAGTGAAACTGAAACATGAATATGTTTCGAAGGGGTTTCCTGTTATTCCTAGTAATGCCTCTTCCATTATCAGATTCACAACTGTAACCGTATATTTCTTTGTCATCTCTCCAAATCCCTTTATATGTCTTTAGTCATTACCTTCTGTACACCACTTTAGGCCAAATGGTTTTCTTCCTTCCCTACTGTTAGGCACGAGCCTATGGTTTGGAAGAAGACTATCCAATAAGCGTAATAGGTGTACTGTCCTAATCTTAGCAGCACTCACAACCCGAGAGAAGGTAAAGATAAAAGACAACCGAATAAACCTCATTCCTATTTGTCCTGAATCATAATCCATCCCCGAACTGGAACAAATTCCTTCGAGTTCGTATATAACCATACGATGGAGTATCCAATAAACTGTGGATCTTCGTAGTGATACGGAGTGTTCTGGAGAAATACAAAGGTGATGTACGATTAGCGAAGAAATACTTGATTTGGTCGTGAATAGTAGTCGCAATTTACTTTGCCCTCTTACTAATCCCTTTATTTGTCTTTACTTAATACCTTCTGTACACCTTTTAGGCTAAATGGTTTTCTTCATTTCCTACTGTTCGGTACCTGCCTATGGTTTGGATGAAGACTATCCAATAAGCGTAATAGGTGTACTGTCCTAATCCAAGGAACACTCGCGACCTGAGAGAAGGTAAAAGGAAAAGACAACTGAATAGTCCTATTCGTTTTCTCCAGAACCGGAAACCATCCTCGAATCTGGAGCAAGTTCCTTCAAGTTCGTATATAACCATACGATGGTTTTATCCAATGGAAGTGGACGTTCATAGTAATACTGGGTGTTCTGGAGAAAAGGGTAAAAGTAAGAGTGGCAATGAGGTATGCAACTCAGACAATCCAAAAGCCAGTGTTTTAAGAAGTTTCGGTTAACTTGGTCAATGAGTTATAGTCTAGGGTCGGGTCATGGTCGCTGCCAAAGAGAGAGAGAGAAAAGAAACACTCAGCGTGCACTCTAACCTAGATCAGAATGGTTATCAATTTATTTAATTAGGAAACCTCCCACTGTAACCTCAAATTCTTCTCCAAACCTGAAAGAAGAATTAGTCGGGATCACCCGAGGAGTAAACCAACTCATCAGTGGGAATCGGGACCCAACTATCATCGCATGATAACGAGATGGAATCCACTCACGTTATCACACTCCAGAAGGTATGCACATATCTGGCAAGTTTCAGTTTCTTTAGAAACTCCCGATGTGATTTTTACCCCATGCTCTTATGACCTTGACGAAGGTCAACATATCATAAGTCACATGTCAAGTTCTACCCGTCATTGTCCAGGTTAATTTGAACCCACCCGTACCTACCCTTGACTTTGGCCAACAAAGCAGTACGACTGTCCCAAACCAACGCATCTATCTATGCAACAGAAAAGTAACAAATAGCTACCACAGACTTTGGCCAACAAACATAGCATGAATAATAAGTGCTACCCGTCTGAAATGACGGAGGGCTACGAATGGTTTTTGGCGAAAAACCTTTAACGTAATGAACTTGATATCGTTGAAGTAACCAGATAGCTTTTTATAAAAATATAGTGGCGAAAACCATTGCTAAAGAGGTCACTCCCGGTGAAGGTATCTCGGCTCTTTCCCCGTAGAATGAGGTGCATGATATTCCAACTGAATACCGCGATGCAAATCAAAAAGTAATCGTCTATAGTGAAGTTATTACCCTGACGCAAACTTCTGTCCAAGGGGTCACTCCCAGTTAAGGGATCTCGGCCCTAGCCTCGTCGACTGAGGTGCAGGCTATTCATATCCGAGTACCACTATGCAAAACAAAAGAGAACGTCCTTGCAATAACAGCTTTTTGAAAAATGTTCCAACATCAAAATAGGTTTGTTTAGCTTGCATTGATCCGAATAAATGCAGACCCATCAATTAATCACACCATAAAAGAATGAAAATATAATGTACGTATATGCCACCGCATTGGCCACTGGGTCCCGTCATCACCCGTTAGGTTACTTAACTAACGACAGAGCGGGGACTGGACTAGCGCGGGTGTAAATCATATACAACATCTACTGGTATATATATCAATATATAATATTCGCTCAAGCCGTGATAAAATGCAACATCACAGAAATGTAATAAGCATCACAGAACAATACAGATAATATGGGATCCCCGGGTTTCATAGAGCCACTACTGAAACCCGACGTTCCCCTGGTCGTGTGGATAGCCTGTGCAATGAAATCCTAGACCCCTATGGGCGTGGCAAGTTACCCGCCAAAACCTGAAGCGAAGCAGCCCCCTTCAACAAAGAGAATGGACCACCCAGCACTTCACGGAATCTGGTAACTTGGGCACCCCTCCTTTGGTCAACCTACACCCTTTACGAGTGCGGCGAATAGCCCGCCAATTCTAGAGTGAAGCCCCCTCCGTCTCAAAGCCATAAGATGCGGGCTTGTTGCCCTATAGAACCCGGCTATCCGTGCACCCAACCGCGAGATAATCCTAGTACAGAAAGTAAAATATATAACAGGTACATCGACCTCGGCCCGGTCGTTCCCCAAAAGAATAATATACAAACAGGCAGTAACGGCAGTTCACATGTCAGACGCTCGCCCCACAATATCAAATGTATAAATACAACCAAACTGTACTACCATTGCATCCAGGCTATCCACCTCGATAAATCCGCAACATCACAGCACAACACAGAACATCAACGTGAATGTCACGTTCGCAAATCCGTCTAAAAGAACTATAGCAATTAGACAAGATTTATCACTCGAATGACATTCACAGTCGCAGATATAAAGTAAGCACTGTGAACTAACATATTTAAAATTTTCGATCGACAAAATTTCCCGAAGTGGGCCCCAAGCACAATTTCCAGTACTCAAAATAATCTGGGCCAAAACAAATTATACCAGAAACCCCAATTCCAAGTCAGAGTCCTCTGTAGAAAAAATGGTGCATTGAAGGCACAAAATGGCGGCGGAACCGCCGCCAAAAGAGGGGTATTGCAGCGGTTCCGCGGCGGAACAGTGTCATCATGCAACGAAATTTTCACAGATATCTTTAAAAAGCCTGCCTGATTTTCTGCAATACTCAAAATAATTTTTTGACGATAAAAAAAATTCAACAGAAACTCAGAAATTGAAAACGCGGTTTCGGAAATTTTGATCGATCGATGTTTCAAATATGTTAGAACAAGCTAGTTAAGGTTAATGGCGTGTCTCTGATACCATGTAAGTCTATGGTAGCGCCCCGGCCGTCTGTCCGAGGCCAAAATGCGAAAACGAAAACTTTTTTCAAATTAGAAACCGGCGCTATCGTATACTTTAAATCCGGATCGAACCATTAACCTACAACTAGCTAACAAGAGAAGGGTTGGAAAAGCTATACTGATCGATCCGTGTCCTTCGGTCTTGGCCACCATCCCAAGCTCCTCGCAGCATCTCCGGTCTCGATCTCCTCGTCGGAAAGGGAACCACATCTTCGAGTCTTTTTACGGGCTCCCGCTTCATCCGAAGCAACTCGGGCACGAAGTTCGCTAGCCGACGTGTCCAAGGCGATGTAGAGAATGTGTGTGATCACATTGTCTATTGAGAATTTAGTGGATGCCATTAGTAAGGAGATAGTGTGCTCAAGAAAGAAGAGGAAGAAGAAGAAGTTTCCTTTTCTTTTTCTTTTGTTGTTGTGATGTTAAATGAGAGTGAGAGTGTGTTCAAAAATAAAAGACCTAACTCTATCATTGTGCAGCCCCTCTCTCTCTCCTTATCATTTCAACTCACAAAACCATCAAATAATGTGACATTTGCACAAGAAATGAGACCATGAGTCACCCATGAGGTACATGTCTCATTTAATGCACAAAATGATAACTTAAGCTCACAATTTCCATTTGTAAATATTAACCCAAATGTTTACGACAACAAAAAGATACGACAACATCTAAAATAAACTCGTGACGGATCACAAGGATACCCTTCACCTGTATATACATGTTGGATATAGTGCCCTCAAAGTCAATTATCGGATCGCAGGCACGTGATTGCAATGATTGAGGAGGACCAATGCCGGTAGGACAGTCTTACTCGAGATGATAGTATGCTATCTAGTTTGCCTTTATCAGTCGTGTAAATATTCAGGTGACTGATTACATGTTACACGTTAATAGAGCCCTTAGGATCTTGCTTGACTACCAACAGTATGAGGGCGATCATATACGTGAGAGTTGGGTAGTCCATAAGCACATCCTTAATAGTGGTCTCTAGTCATGGGAGTTTCGAGACAGGGCATCAATACTCCGGAGTAGACTAGTGTATACAGTCGAGACCCCGACGAGGGACGGTGGCCGGTCTCACAAGCCACTGGTGTCAGTTGGATCACCTAAGATGTATACAGGTGCTCATTGGGTTATGAGTACACAGGACAGGACTCGCCGGGAACCTGCTAGTTGGTATTATACATATCGTCAGATAGCAGTTCCCTGGTGACATGTGTACAGGTTAGTTCATCGACCTGAGGTCCTCATTTGTCTCGTGTGAGTTCCCACTGTGCTTTGATTTCTACCCTACCACGGCTCAAAGGAGTCGTGCAAACAGGTAGTTTTTGGGTACAGTCCCGAGCCACATGGAGGCACGTGAGCGGATCGGCAGGGGATTCGTCTCTTCCGGTATTGGGGGTGGAGATCGCGCTGTGTCTAGGAAAGCCATTACACCAAGTCCTTGGCCAAGGCTGGTGAGGATTACTGGTTGGTACTCCGGTAGTTTCTCAGGGTGTTCAGGGCTTGTCTTCGACACGACTTATACCGCTATTGGGGGTCTGACGTTACCAGCCACCTAGGCCGGATATACGATACTCATAGACGACCGGACCGGACTGTATATACATTGTCACTGTTAGGCTCAGTAGGGTTTCGGGATGAGTTCTCTCATCGGCTTCCCTTGAGGTCAGTACATGGGCAGCCGTTACGCACAGCTAGTGCCGCTGACGGCTTGTGGTTAAACCCACTGCTAGGGTACTGACGAGTCATTAGAGTCCCCCACAGATAGTTTCCCAAGTTCGGGCGAAACGTTGTAGAGGCCGTATGGTTTTATGGTAGAGTTCGAAAAATGCACGTGCGTTTACGCACGTGTCATATTTCGGGCAGATAATACTGGTGGGCTTTGGTTTAAGCCGGATCCGAGTATTATACTGTGTAGATATAAGATCTTTGTCTCAGTTACATTTGTATTCGGTCGTAATACAAATGCGGGTATGTTTATACTGTTACGGGCTTATCCTAAAATTCGTTTCGGGATCGCTTTTGGAAGTTGCCAGTTTCCAGTTTTCTATCACCCGTATTTAACATTCGGTTAAATACGGATTTATCTTTTCTTATTTTGGGTGAGTCATGAGGTGAGTCATGAGTGTGGAAAGTTCTAGAAGAGGTGACTAGGTTAGTGACTCATTGTTTTCTTTAATGAGTTGATGAGGTGTATTAGTGATTCATTCTTTTGCATTAATGATTCTTGTTCTTGTTAAGATCTTTTTGTGAGAAGCTTTGCTTGTGGTCACCCCCTTGCTCCTACACTCACCCCCCACCTCTATATATGGCCGGCCCCTCCCCTCCTCTTCACTCACTCACTTGGTAGAAAAGAGATGGTCGTTGATTAAAAAGTTTATGTGATTTGGTGTATGGAAATTTCATAGCTCATTTCTCATTGCATATCATTCCAAAAGGCAACTTCATTAACCGTTCGTCCATGGCTTTGGACAAAGTGAGAAAAAGTGTTTTACTCATTCTCTACATCAATCTTGGTCATCTCTTTTAGCAAACTTGATGACCGAGTTGCCTCGGGTCAGAGGCGGGAGCCCGTTTAAAGATCCGATGATGTGGTGCCACCTGGACGAGCAGATCGGAGATCGACGAGATCGGAGCAGCCGCAACGGAGGTTTAGGGTCCTAGGCACTCTCAAGAGGTCTCACAAGGCATCAACCATGCCAATTTCAAATTTTACGATGCCGAGAAACCCTAGACTAGATCGTTAACTAGAATTTTAGGCGAACACATGCAACTAGTTAACAAATTAACTAAAAGAACGGAAATACAACCTTTGTAGATCCGGTCCTCTACCTCCATAGCTCCGCAATGAAGTCTCCTCGCTGTCCAAATTGAATCCCGGGCTCTAGCGTCGGCTTCATCGGAGAAATGGGCGGGCTAGGTCATCGACTACGATGCCGAAGATGATCTACGTCGAGGCATCACAAGATCAAGCTCCCACTTCACCAAGTCATGAAACTTGTGAAGAAAACACACTCTACTACTTGGCAAGAGGTAGAGGATGAAGAAATAGGAAGTGGGTTCACTTTTGAATTGGATTTCTCACTCATTTTCAAGGGTTGCCATTGATGGAGGCAAGCTTCTTCTTGAAGAAGAAGAAAAAGAAGATGATGAAGTTATGATAAGTCTTATTCAGAAGGAAAATAAAATGAATACTTATCATAATCCAACCATGGTCCAGTGTAGAGAATAGACTAGGGTTAAGTGGAATGGTTAGGGTTAAGCATGAGACAAAATGGTGACTTAGTCAAAGCTTCATGAAGCTTCAACATGCATCCAAAGAAAGCCACCATTTTTCTTTTTACTTTTCCAAAATAAATAAATAGATAAATAAAAGAATAAGAAAACAAAACCCTAACCATTCATATAACCATGGTTTAATCTTTACACAAACCCAAGTTAGCATGCATCATCAAACATGATACAAACTTGTGCACAAAAATATATCACATATACAATGTGCACAAACAAGTGAGAAAAACCATTTAAAGTGAACCAATACTAGTTAATGCAAAGTAATATATCAAATATATAATTATGCATTAAATCATTAAATCAACACTTGATTTAACGATCCGGTCATATCGCATATAACCGACTAGTATCCTATGTATCGGCTTACCGAATCAATCCTTGATTCGATAACTAGGTTATATCGCATGCAACCATTCGATACATTCATCGTGAGAATGGAATACGGTATCATATACACGCATTATTCTCGGTCCCACACATATCTCATATGCGCTCCTATTTCGTTTCGCTTGAGCCAGGAAACCTCTGTGTAGGACTCTAAAGACTCGTCAATACGCCGGCAGCAGATGATGATCATATCAAACACTCACAAGCCGCAAGCAGTCTGCTAAACGTAACGGCCTCCCGGGTATTGAGCGATGAGAAGATCGACGAGCAAGCCCGCTCACACTCCTGTGAATCCAACCAGTAACACTTACCGTACAGTCTGGTCTGATCGTCTGATATGTCGCATATCTCGCCTAGGGGTGGTAAACGTCAGACCCCAATAGCTCGATAAGTCGTGTCGATATGAGGTCTATAACAATTCGAGATACTACTGGTAACACTTACCAGTAAATCTCAGCAACCCTGGCCAGGGATTTCCGGTTATAGCCAATCGAACACAGCGCAACATCAACTCCCTATACCGGGAGAGACGAATCCCCTCCAATCGCTCATTGCCTCCATGTGATTCGGGACTGTACCCAAAAACCACCGTTTTACACGCCCTCTTGGACGTGGTAAGGTGGAAATCAAAGCACAGTGGGAACCACACAAGTCTCTATGACGATCTCGGGTCAACAGACTACTCTGTACCAGTGTCACTAGAGAACTGCCATGTGACGTAAGGTATAATACCATCTGGGAGTTCTCGGCGAGTCCGTCCAGTGTACCCAGTCTCTACTGAGCACCCGTATATCATCTCTGATGTCAAACACCAATGGATATGGGATCATCCATCGCCCATCTGTATGGGTCGAGAAGGTATACGCTAGTCTACTCTGGTATATCGATGCCCCGTCTCGATACACCCACGACTAGGGACTTTGAAGGATGTACTTATGGACTACCATGTCCCCACTAATATGATCCGCATCATAGTCCAGGTAGTCAAGTACACATCCTAAGGGCTTTACCAACATGTAACAGAGAGACAATCGGTGTACACGTTAAGGTAAAGATCAATCAGATAGCATACTATCATGTCGAGCAAGAAAGTCATCTCTATATATGTCCCAGCATCCACTACAATATACATCCAATGTACAGTAATGGCCTCTAGGGCATACATATAACTAACAATCTCCCACTTGCACTAGGGCCATCTGATAGCAGTGGTTGTAGTATCTTATACTCAACCATCCCATAAAAGTCTCTCTCTGGGAATAGGCCTTCGCGAGTGGATCCTGTAAGTGCACGGCGGCGCCCCGGCCGTCAACCCGACGCCGGAATGCGGAAACGGTGATAAACATAAATTTTGCGGACTTTGCAAACCGGCACCACCGCGCACTTTAACCGGATCGAAACCATTAACAAGTCTAAGCTAACTAGAAGAAGGGTTAGAGATATACCGACGATCCAAGTCCTCCGGTCTTCATCTCCACTCCGATCTCCTCGCGGGATCTCCGTCCACATCGTCGCCTCCTCGCCGGAAAGGGCACCACATCGCCTTCGTCTTTTACGGGCTCCCGCCTCAATACCGAGGCAACTCGAGCATGAAGCCGGCAACTCGACATGCTCAAGATATGCTGTAGGTTATCTAGTGTAGTGTCTCTTTTGGGGTTTGTTGCCATTTGAGGATGATGGAGGATACAAGACAAGAAAAATGGTGCTTGCATTTTTCTTATCATGAAATGAGATCAAGAAAATGAAACACTCTCAAGGATGAAGATGAAACCCTCTTCTTCTCTTTTCTTTCACTCTTTCTTTTTCTCAACCATGAATAAAACTCTCTTCTAGTGAGAATGAGAATGGTGGAGCAATCAACACATAATGCAAAGGGAGGTGAGTGTAGGAGCATAAGAAAGGTGACCATATCCAAGGTCAAAGAAACAAAACACCATGCTTCATATCAAATCCAACCATACCCTTTCATGTCACAATAAAGCAAAAGCATGGTGGAAAAAAATATGAAAGCTATCATATCAATCTTTTACAAGAAAACCCCTCCACAATTGTAATTTGCAAAACTGCAAATTACCCCCTCCATCGGAAAAGTCCGGCCGGGAAAGAACAAAGGAAAACCGGCCGGAACGGAATGCAAACTGGAAACTCCAGAAAACTGGTCCCGTAATAAATTACAGGAAAACCCCGATACTGTGCATACACACCCGCATCTGTATTCCGTCCGGATACAAATGCAATGAGACAAAATCTACACTGTACTAAACTAGGACCGGCTTAAACCAAAGCCGGCTAGTAATATCCGTTCGATCCTGATCCGTGCAATACCGCACGTATCTGATCGAACCCTGCCATATACCTATACGGCTACTAGTACAAACCGTCCGATCCTGATCCGTGCAATACCGCACGTATCTGATCGGACCCTGCCATATCTCCATACGGCCTCTACAGCGTTTCGCCCGAAACTTGAGTAACTGAAAGTGTGGTGGACTCTAAAGACTCGTCAACACCTTGGTTGTGGATTTAACCACTAGCACGTCAGAGGTATAAGCCAATACGTGACGGGCTACCAGGTACTGACCAAATGGGACGTCGATGAGGAAGCTCACCCCGACACCCAACTGAGCCTGTCAGTGACAATATCCGTGCAGTCCGGTCCGTTCGTCTATGAGTATCGCATGGCGGGCCTAGGGGGTTGGTAAAAGTCAGACCCCCAAAAGCGGTACAAGTCGTGTCGGAGTGTAGCCCAGAACACCCTGAGATACTACTGGAATACCTACCAGTAAATCTCCTTGCCTTGGCCAAGGACTTTGTGTAATGGCTCTCCTAGACACAGCACGACCTCACCCCCAATACCGGGAGAGACGAACCCCTGAAGATACGCTCACTGCCTCCATGTGGCTCGGGACTGTACCCAACTAAAACCTGTTTGCACGACTCCTTTGAGCCGTGGTAGGGTAGTAATCAAAGTACAGTGGGAACTCACATGAGACAAATGACGATCCCCAGGTCGATGAACTAACCTGCACACATGTCACCAGGGAACTGCCATCTGACGTCTGGTATATGACCAACTAGCATGTTCCCGGCGAGTCCTGTCCGGTGTACTCATAACCCAATGAGCACCTGTATACATCTTAGGTGATCCAACTGACACCAGTGGCTTGTGAGACCGGCCACCGCCCCTCGTCGGGGTCTCGACTGTATACACTAGTCTACTAATGGAGTATCGATGCCCGGTCTCGAAACTCCCACGACTAGGGACCTTTTAAGGATATGCTTGTAGACCCCCAGCTCCCACTTATATGATCGCCCTCATACTGCTGGTGGTCAAGCAAGAATCCTAGGGGCTCTATCAACGTGTAATAGCGACGTGTCATGTCACCTAAAGCAGTACACGATGATAAAGGTAAACCAGATAGCATACTATCATCTCGAGTAAGACTGTCCTACCGGGATAGGTCCTCCCTCAATCATTACAATCACGTACCTGTGACCTAATAATTGACTCTGAGGGCACTATCTCCAACAATCTCCCACTTGCACTCAAGGCTAATTATTGCGATGTCGCATACTCACAGCCCGTGTGATACCGAACATCCAACTCCTCTACTAGTCAGTCTCACAAAGCTCGTTTGCGGAACTATTGCGTTCGAGGAATAGCCTCAGTGAGTGGATCCGCTTTGTTGTTTCTTTCCATGTCTCTCTATATCTCATGTTCGCGGAGAGACCCATCTCCCGAAATGAGCAATACCTGTCTTAGAATGTGTCTGGATGTCTGATGGGACATAGTTCATAAATGAACTCCAAATCCAAACTTCTTAGACTGTATCGTCAACTGAACTTAATCAGTATCCTGCGCGCCATGCCTCCCTCAGTATTTCTTTGGACCACCTGTCCAAAATACTGCCCCTCATCAGAAGGAAAAACTATAACTCTGACAACCTCCTTGTCGTCCATGTCACCTTGGAAGCCTGGAATGATAACTGTCTCCTGAATGAGGCTGTCGTTATCATATCCCTAGAACATCCACTTATGTTCTAAAACTGCTTCCGACTGTTTCTCCAGGATTGGATTAATGTCAACTTATTGCATCTTGTGCAAGAACAACATCTGGTGTGGTACTTGACATCTCACGATTGACTCAATTGCCTAAGCAAGTGATCTGCCACTCATGCACGTCCCTCTCCCCTTTAGTCTGTAAGACACCTTTGGAGAGGGTGACTCCATTACCTGCAGGTACACTACCGTGCCAGGAGTCGTCCATCCTAAAAACTCTTAGAATGCTGTCAAGTACCCTGATTGGGAAACCACCCAAATCTAGATCTAAAACCATAGATCTAGTAACCAGTATGTCTGATATAAAATCCATGTCCTTTGTGGAGAAACCACTGTGTGACGACCAAAGTATAACCGATCGTAGTGTAGGAGTTTCTTTTCCTACTCTGTGTATGTCATCCAGATACCAGGACATCACACCCTACTACCTTCTCAACAGATCCATCCCCTATTCTGATGAAGTCAAACTCATAACTGTCACGTCAGAAATAGATGATCTATCTCCGCTACATCTGCTTTAGTCTATAAATAGACATAAGCTACCTGTCCACCAATGCTTCCGCTGCTCCCACTGACTACGACAACCCTCTGGCAGAGTCATATAGACGTACACTTCTAAAACTAGTTTAGAACGACGCTATACTCATCCTCCCGCCGGGTCTCGCAGCCTGGAACAACAGCAATGGTAATTGTGGGTAAACAAGAACTTCCCTGTCACCGTCCTTGAGGCTACCGTAGTACCTCTCGGGTGCCTGAAGTTACCCACCGTATCTGCGGAGTGGCCAATGGAATGTCAATCCAGATTGAATCTTTAGGTTCCTTATCAAATCTTCAGTAATCGTTTGTGGTTCTGGAATTACTTCCAGTTCTACCATACTCCCACTATTGTTTTCTTGAAAAAATCTATTTTTTATAAAACTGTGGAGAGTCTAGAACAATATCGCTATTGTTCATCCAGATGGCAGAAAGTCAACCCTCGTCATAGCCTGGGTCAACCCACAAACAGCCATTACAGAAACGTGCCTTGAGTTGTCCAGTGTCTGGTTTTAATCATAAACCGGACAACTCCCCGTACCTTAACATCGTTAAGATATGAACTGTTCTATATCCAATATAGAAACAGAGGCACTGATTTAATTGAACCAGATTCACATCATGCAGCTGTCTCCAGTGCATGTCAACTAAATGGAAAGAGGCCGATCAGCGTTACTCAACTTAGGAATACTTCCAATTATGAGTAACCTGAAAGAGAAGCAAGATCTCTTTATCATTACTATCAACTGAATACCATACACAAGTATCTACATCTTCGATCTCTTTGAAGAATCCCGATACTTGCTATACCTGGTTTTCTACTCTATTCAAATACCTATAACTCCTCAAAACTTAGACCCTGTGTTTCCACGAAACACCGGTCTAAAAATTAGAGGAGTCATAAGTAAACCGAATATAGTACGAGGACCATCCCCTCTGTCCTGATGGACCCTGGACAACATACAATACTCTGTATAAGTCCCTTGAGTCTGATAACTCATTCACTGCGTGCCGTAGGTTGAAAACTGTACTTATGGTTAAGAAGAATTACACCGCTGTTTAATGCTCCTTACCTAACCATCCACTGATATAGGTAAATGTCGTAGACATAATTTCAGAAAGGTATATCTCACTCTATGAAAATAGACGTACAGATATATCAATTTGAAATTGGTGCATAACAGCGGATATTCAAAAACCAAATATTTGCCGACCGGCAAACAGGCCAGGTGATTTCCTCAAATATCACCGATTACAACGAATCCCGATATAATGAGGATAATCACCCAATTCCCAATAACCTACTCCCACTCATCATCTGTAAAACCATACAGATGTGAGAATCATACCTCGTAAATACATACCCTGGAGTAAGTGTCTAATTGGGAAATCAGTTTTCTTTTAATAGTACACAGTGAAACTGAAACATTGAAATGTTTCGTTGGGGTATCCTGGTATTCCTAGTAATGCCTCTTCCAGATTCACGACTGTAACCGTATAGTTCTTTGCCACCTCTCCAAATCCCTTCATATGTCTTTAGTCTTTACCTTCTGCACACCCCTTAAGCCAAATGGTTTTCTTCCTTCCCTACCGTTCGGCACCAGCCTATAGTTTGGAAGAAGACTATCCAATAAGCATAATGGGTGTACTGTCCCAATCCTAGGAACACTCGCAATGAGAGAGGGTGAAGATAAAAGACACCTGAATGTACTTTATTCCTATTTCTCCTGAACCAGGATCCATCCCCGAACTGGAACAAGTTCCATTCGAGTTCGTATATAACCATACGATGGAGTATCCAAATAAACTGTGGATCTTCGTAGTGATACGGAGTGTCCTGGAGAAATACAAAGGTGATGTGGGAGTGGTAACGAAATATTTGGTTTGGTCGTGAATATCTGCTGCAATTTACTTTGCCCTCTTACTAATCCCTTGCTTTGTCTGAACTTAATACCTTCTGTACACCATCGTTATGCTAATTGGTTTTCTTCATTCCCTACCGGTCGGCACCAGCCTAAGGTTTGGAAGAAGACAATCCAATTTGCATAATAGGTGTACTACCCCTAAACCAAGGAGTACTCGTAACCTGAGAGAGGGTAAAAGGAAAAGACAACTGAATAATCCTATCCGTTTTCTCCAGAACCAGAAACCATCCTCGAATTCCTTCGAGTTCGTATCTAACCATACGATGGTTTTGTCCAATGGAAGTGGACGTTCGCAGTAATACGGGGTGTCCTGGAGAAAAGGGTAAAAGTAGGAGTGGCAATGAGGTCTGCAACTCTGACAATCCAAAAGCCGGTGTTTAAGAAGGTTCGGTCAACTTGGTCACTGAGTCATAGTCTTAGGGTCGGGTCAATGGTCGCTGCCAAAGAGAGAGAGAAAAGAAACACTCAGCGTGCACTCTAACCTAGATCAGAATGGTCACCAATTTATCTAATCTGGAATCCTCCCACTGTACCTCAAATTCTCCTCCAAACCTAAAAGAAGAATTAGTCGGGGTCACCCGAGGAGTAAACTAACTCATCAGTGGGAATCGGGATCCAACTATCATTGCATGATAACGTGACGGAATCCGCTCACGCTATCACACTCCAGAAGGTATGCGCATATCTGGCAAGTTTCAGTACTTTTGAAACTCCCGATGTGATTTCTGCCCCATGCTCTTATGACCTTGGCGTGAGGTCAAAATATCATAAGTCACATGTCAAGTTCTGCCCATCATTATCCAGGTTAATTTGAATCCACCCGTACATACCCTTGACGTAGGCCAAAATAGTAGTACGACTGTCCCAAACCAACGCATCTATCTATGCAACAGATAAATACCCGGCAGCTACCAAACACTATGCCTTGGCGTGAGGTCAAAATACATAGCTTGAATACTACCGAATATTTAACTGAAATGATGGAGGGCTACGAATGGTTTCTGGCGAAAACCTTTAACGTAATGAACTTGATATCGTTGAAGGAACGGATAGCTTTTTAGAAATATAGTGACGACAACTTCCGCTAAAGAGGTCACTCCCGGTGAAGGGATCTCGGCTCTTTCCCCGTAGAATGGGGTGCAGGATATTCCAACTGAATACCACGGTGCAAAGCAAAAGTAATCGGCTATAGTGAAGTTAATGCCCTGACGCAAACTTATTGTCCAAGGGGTCACTCCCGGTGAAGGGATCTCGGCCCTTGCCTCGTCGACTGAGGAGCAGGATATTCTAAATGAATACCGCGATGCAAAACAAAAGTGAACGTCCTTGCAATAACAGCTTTTTGAAAAGTGTTCCAACAACATCAGATTAGGTTTGTTTTTAACTTTGCATTGATTCGAATCAATGCAGTCCCATCAATTGATCACACCACAAAGAACGAAAATATACTGATGTACGTATATGCCATCCGCATTCGCCACTGGGTCCCGTCATTACCCGTTAGGTTAGCTTACTAACGACAGAGCGGGGACTGGACTAGCGCGGATGAAAAACATATACAACATCTACTAATATATATACCAATATATAGTATTTCGCTCAAGGCGTGAATAAAATGCAACATCACAGAAATGTACAGCATCACAGAACAATACAGATATCTGGGATCCCCGGGTTTCACAGAGCCACTACTGAAACCCGACGTTCCCCTGGTCGTGTGGATAGCCTGTGCAATGAAATCCTAGACCCCTACGGGCGCGGCAAGTCACCCGCCAAAACCTGAAGCGAGGCAGCCCCCTTCAGCGCCGTGAATGGACCACCCAGCACTTCACGGAATCCGGCAACTTGGGCACCCCTCCTGGGTCAACCTGTACCCCCTACGAGTGCGGCGAATAGCCCGCCAATCCTAGAGTGAAGCCCCCTCCGTCTCAATGCCATGAGATGCGGGCTTGTTGCCCTCCAGAACCCGGCTATCCGTGCACCCCTCCGCGGGGCAATCCTAGTACAGAAAGTAAAATATACATACACCGGGTACATCGACCGCAACCAGGTCGTGCCCCAAAATAATAATACAGTCAGGCAGTGACGGCAGTCCACATGTCGGACGCTCGCCCCGCAATATCAAATGTACATAATACAACAAAACTGTACTAGCATTGCATCCAGGCTATCCCCACGACCGATCCGCAACATCACAGCAAATACATAGAACACCAACGTGAAAGTCACGTTCGCAAATCCGTCTAACCGGGCTATAGCAGTTAGACCGGATTTACCGATCGAGTGACATTCACGGTCGCAGATATAATGTAAATACTGTGAAAAATGTGTTTAAAAAATTTCCGATTGATCAAACAATTAACAAGTGGGCCCCAAAGAAAACTGTAGCACTCACAGAAACAATTGGCCCAACTTTAATATTCCAAAGCCCATATTTTAAGCCCAGAAGGCCTCTGTAAAAAAATGGTGAAGTGATGTGAATAGTACGCGGCGGAAGGGCCGCACAAAGGTGGTTTTCGCGGCGGTTCCGCGCTCCAACTGTGGAGTTACTTCATCAAATTTTTACAGAACTCTTAGATTATCCAGTACATCAATATTTTACAACCTGAAAAATTTTTCGAGACTGAAAAATTTCAACAGAAACTGTCGTGGGTAAAATGCAGTTTTGGAACTTTTTGATCGATCGGAAATGCAAACACATTACACAAAGCTAGACTAAGTTAATGGGGAGGCTCTGATACCACATGTAAGTGCACGGCGGCGCCCCGGCCGTCAACCCGACGCCGGAATGCGGAAACGGTGATAAACATAAATTTTGCGGACTTTGCAAACCGGCACCACTGCGCACTTTAACCGGATCGAAACCATTAACAAGTCTAAGCTAACTAGAAGAAGGGTTAGAGATATACCGACGATCCAAGTCCTCCGGTCTTCATCTCCACTCCGATCTCCTCGCGGGATCTCCGTCCACATCGTCGCCTCCTCGCCGGAAAGGGCACCACATCGCCTTCGTCTTTTACGGGCTCCCGCCTCAATACCGAGGCAACTCGAGCATGAAGCCGGCAACTCGACATGCTCAAGATATGCTGTAGGTTATCTAGTGTAGTGTCTCTTTTGGGGTTTGTTGCCATTTGAGGATGATGGAGGATACAAGACAAGAAAAATGGTGCTTGCATTTTTCTTATCATGAAATGAGATCAAGAAAATGAAACACTCTCAAGGATGAAGATGAAACCCTCTTCTTCTCTTTTCTTTCACTCTTTCTTTTTCTCAACCATGAATAAAACTCTCTTCTAGTGAGAATGAGAATGGTGGAGCAATCAACACATAATGCAAAGGGAGGTGAGTGTAGGAGCATAAGAAAGGTGACCATATCCAAGGTCAAAGAAACAAAACACCATGCTTCATATCAAATCCAACCATACCCTTTCATGTCACAATAAAGCAAAAGCATGGTGGAAAAAAATATGAAAGCTATCATATCAATCTTTTACAAGAAAACCCCTCCACAATTGTAATTTGCAAAACTGCAAATTACCCCCTCCATCGGAAAAGTCCGGCCGGGAAAGAACAAAGGAAAACCGGCCGGAACGGAATGCAAACTGGCAACTCCAGAAAACTGGTCCCGTAATAAATTACAGGAAAACCCCGATACTGTGCATACACACCCGCATCTGTATTCCGTCCGGATACAAATGCAATGAGACAAAATCTACACTGTACTAAACTAGGACCGGCTTAAACCAAAGCCGGCTAGTAATATCCGTTCGATCCTGATCCGTGCAATACCGCACGTATCTGATCGAACCCTGCCATATACCTATACGGCTACTAGTACAAACCGTCCGATCCTGATCCGTGCAATACCGCACGTATCTGATCGGACCCTGCCATATCTCCATACGGCCTCTACAGCGTTTCGCCCGAAACTTGAGTAACTGAAAGTGTGGTGGACTCTAAAGACTCGTCAACACCTTGGTTGTGGATTTAACCACTAGCACGTCAGAGGTATAAGCCAATACGTGACGGGCTACCAGGTACTGACCAAATGGGACGTCGATGAGGAAGCTCACCCCGACACCCAACTGAGCCTGTCAGTGACAATATCCGTGCAGTCCGGTCCGTTCGTCTATGAGTATCGCATGGCGGGCCTAGGGGGTTGGTAAAAGTCAGACCCCCAAAAGCGGTACAAGTCGTGTCGGAGTGTAGCCCAGAACACCCTGAGATACTACTGGAATACCTACCAGTAAATCTCCTTGCCTTGGCCAAGGACTTTGTGTAATGGCTCTCCTAGACACAGCACGACCTCACCCCCAATACCGGGAGAGACGAACCCCTGAAGATACGCTCACTGCCTCCATGTGGCTCGGGACTGTACCCAACTAAAACCTGTTTGCACGACTCCTTTGAGCCGTGGTAGGGTAGTAATCAAAGTACAGTGGGAACTCACATGAGACAAATGACGATCCCCAGGTCGATGAACTAACCTGCACACATGTCACCAGGGAACTGCCATCTGACGTCTGGTATATGACCAACTAGCATGTTCCCGGCGAGTCCTGTCCGGTGTACTCATAACCCAATGAGCACCTGTATACATCTTAGGTGATCCAACTGACACCAGTGGCTTGTGAGACCGGCCACCGCCCCTCGTCGGGGTCTCGACTGTATACACTAGTCTACTAATGGAGTATCGATGCCCGGTCTCGAAACTCCCACGACTAGGGACCTTTTAAGGATATGCTTGTAGACCCCCAGCTCCCACTTATATGATCGCCCTCATACTGCTGGTGGTCAAGCAAGAATCCTAGGGGCTCTATCAACGTGTAATAGCGACGTGTCATGTCACCTAAAGCAGTACACGATGATAAAGGTAAACCAGATAGCATACTATCATCTCGAGTAAGACTGTCCTACCGGGATAGGTCCTCCCTCAATCATTACAATCACGTACCTGTGACCTAATAATTGACTCTGAGGGCACTATCTCCAACAGATCCGCCGTGTTGTCCTCTGAGTCTACTCTCCTGACCTCGATCCCCTGGAGATCAACCATCTCCACGATCGGGTGACACTGCCTTAGAATATGTCTGGATCACTGATGGGACGGATGTTCCTTGGCATAAGCCACAACTCCATTGTCTCACAATGGTAGGAACGTGGTTCATCTCATGAACCAATACACACCCAAACAGCCTCTTTGGTAGCATCTTAAGTAGCGATGTATCCAGCCTTTATCGTCTAGTATGCCACGGTATCTAGCTTGGAACTTTTCCAACATACCGTCCCTCTACTAAGGGAAAAGACAATGCCTGTGACTGACAATCAGTCGTCTTTATCACTCTGGAACCTTTCCAGTGATTTTCCGCAGGATCGATTGATACCATCTCACTACATCTAGTGAGTATCCTAACATCCATTTAGATCTATCTCATAGATCGAAAACCCAGGATTTAGAAGGTATCACTTTGATCCTATTTGGAGAATCATTGTGATAAGCGGAGATCGATCGAGCGTAGCATAGGAAACTCCTTCCCTATCAAGAGTATGTCATCCACGTACTCTACGAGGATCGCCACCATACTCTCTACTACCTTTTTGTATATACAAGGTTCATATACCATTTTGATGATGTCAAACTCTTTGACGATTTCATCAAAACAGATGTTCCAACTCCGCGATGCCTGCTTTAATCTTATAAAGCATCTTGTACACGTTTTCGCTGCTCCCACTGTCTACGAAGCCCTCTGGCTGTGTACTTATAGACGCTTTCTTCTAAATCATCATTTAGAAAAGCAGTCATGACACCCAACCACCAGATATCGTAGTCATGGTATGTAGCCATGACAAGTAGGATCCAGATGGACTTAAGCACAGCCACTGGAAAAGGTTTCATCATTCTCCATATCTGGTCGATGACGAAAACCTTTAACAAGTCTAGCTTGAAAGTCTCAACTTTTCCATCTACACCAAGTAATCTTCTCAAGATATACTTGCTCCTGATGGGGATTTAACCCTTCAGATTTAGCAACCAAAGTCCATACTTTGTTGGTGTATAAGGATTCCATCTCAGATCGATAAGCATCCAGCCATTCTTACAGAGTCCTATTCCTGATGGCCAGTTCGAAGCTAGTTGGGTCATCATCTCATGATGCAATTCTCGCTCCCACTGTCATAGAGAAACCGAAGTAAATCTCAGGTGGGTGAGGAACCCTACTAGATCGGCGGAGAGGCTGAGGTTCATTGGAATCTACTGAATCCTTTGGTTGTACCAAATCATCAGCTGCAGTTTGTATAGCTGGAACCTTTCCAGTTTTACATAACAGATCTTGCCTCGAGCTTGTCCGGATTTTGCTTTTAGACATAGGCCGGACAACCCCAAATCTTAACTAGCTTAAGACATGGGCTCTTCCCATACCATATCACATATGGAGTGGTAGGCAACTGATTTGATTTGAACCATATTCAATAGGTATGCAGCTTCATAAGTGCATAACTCCCAAAAGTAAATAGGTAACTCAGTAGTACTCATCATAGAGCACACCATATCATATAGGGTGTGACTGCTCCGCCCCGATATATCATCGTGCAATGGTGTATTCGGAGGAGTAATGCTGAGAGAGAATCTCATTCTCCTTTAGAAAAGTCCAGGAATTCCGTGCTCAAGTATTCTCCTCCTTGATCTCATCAAAGGACATAATACTTATACCCGTATTGGTTCTCTACTTCTAACTTATTTTCTGTGAATATCTCAAAAGGTTCGGACTCATGTTTCAACAAGAACATATGTCTGAATCTAAAGAGATCATCAGAGAATGTAATGAAGTATCAAGAACCGGTTTTGGCATGTGTAGACAGGGGACCTCCATACATCAACATGTATCATCCCAAGAGTTCACTAACTCTTTCTCTGTTTCCAATAAACAGGGCTATAGTCATCTAATCATTGTGACATGACCGGCAAGTTTCACAAGATGTAAATTCAAACTGATTTAAATATGCATCTTTGTGTAACTCTTGCTAGTCGGGTCGCATTGATATGACCTAGTCTACAATGCCTCAAGAAGAATCCGTTCATTTCTGAACTCTTCCTCTTGTGTGTGTTCCGTATACTAAGAATTGTAGTTTGATTTAGAACGTCAATGCTTTTAGATAACGTGCCTGAACCGATCAACTTTTAATATAGGAAATGTTCAAAACATTATCCATCAATACAAAATTTTATCATTTCTTTACTAATAAAGAGACTGATATGATTTTGTATATCAGGTTCGGTATCTAATAGCATTTGTTCAGAATCAATGTATTGGTAATACAGGGTGATAGTGACCAACAGACTTGGCTGCAACACTTGCCCCATTTTCTGCCTCATGAAACTTATCACCCGTTCTCAGTTCTCTACCTATCTGTAGCCCTATGTAACAGATTACATATCTGGGATCCTAATCCGATATCATATACCCAGGATGCGGACGATACTGAGAAACAGTTCTTTGTAATGAACACACCCGAAGATGATGCATCAGCATGCACTCTCTTCGTTTGGGCGGCACGGGAAATCTGGTATTCCCCAATTTCCTGCTCTGTCTTATAACAATTATAAGGTGGAGCGGGACCAACGTTCCCCAGCTCAGTATAACAAGCGGGTTAGGTCAATATTCCGCATTATTATCTTGATTAAGGCATGACATGGTCGCTACCAGGAGAGAGAGAGAAGAAAACATTCAGCGTGTGCTCTTGCAAGAATAGATTGGTTATTTTTTTATCTAATCAGGATGTCTCCCACTGCTTTTTATCAAATCTTCTTTCAAACCCTAAAAGGAAAGACTAGCCGGGATTAATTACACACTACAAGTTCGCCAATCTTTCAGCCAGGCCAGTGTCGGTACTTTGAGGGAGGTCCCCCGTGCTTTCGCACGAACCTAATTAATGTAAACCTCGTTTTCCCAGAGGCGTAACCCCGTTGACACCTTTCTAGACACCTACTTGATCGGCTAATTGTAATGTGTAAAACTCTCCCAAGAGTAACTCTTACTCACAGCGGGTATCGGGATCCAACTATCTCATAGAAGGTATGCAATCTCATTGCAAATTTCAACACTTGAAATTCCCGATAATATTTTGCCCCTAACGTGCTATGACCTTGACGAAAGCCAACAAACCATAGCCCGCTAGTCAAGTTCAACCCGTACATTTCTTGATTGAATTAAACCCACCCGCACGACCCTTGACGAAAGCCAACAAAGCCGCACGACTACCCTAATCCAATCGCATCGTATGCTGGCAGATAAGCAGCATATAGCTACCGCACACTGCACCTTGACGAAAGCCAACAAATGCAGCACGAATACTATATACAACTTATCTGAAATGACGGAAGGCTACGACAGGTTTTTCTGAAAACCTATTGCGTAATGAACTTGATATCGTTGTAGAATCAAATGATTTTGAAATGGAGTGCTTTTGAGGCTTTTCTAGTTTTGCTAAAGGAGTCACTCCCGGTGAAGGGATCGTCGGTCCTTTCCTCGTCGAATAAGGTGCGGGATATATCATATATATCACTGTGCAAAGCAAAAACACTTAAAACCAATCAAAAGACAAACCGAGTGTGTAGCATCTGCCAGTTATTGCTAAAGGAGTCACTCCCGGTGAAGGGATCTCGGTCCTTTCCTTATCGAATAAGGTGCAGGATATATCATATATACCGCTGTGCAAAGCAAGAACTGTAGCTACCTGTTTTATTTTCGAAATTCGATTCTACAACATCTTAGGTTTCTTTTTATTTCATTAATCTCATTAATGAAGTCCCATCATTTAAGTACCTAAACATCACAGATAAATACGACGTACACTTATGCCATCCGCATTCGCCTCGATGTCCTCTCGTGCACCGTTAGGTTAGGTAACTAACGGCAGAGCGGGGCAGGGCTAGCACGGGTGTAAAACATAAGTAACGCCTATATAATATATCAAATATACTATATATAGTATCTATCACAGAACATCACATGATCACATCACAGATATCGCAGCAGAAGAATCATATGAAATATTGGATATACTAGGACGTCCGTGTTTTCAATACGAGCCAGTATAAAACACGGATTCCACGGTCGCGATGAATAGCCAAACCCACACCCCTAGACCCTACGAGAGCGGCAAGCAACCCTACCAATTCTAGAGTTAGGAGACCCGGACTCGACTCCTCGAGTTGGTCTCCCACTAGACTCCAGAACCCGGTTACTTGTGCCCTCCTCCTTGGGTCTATCCTAGTGCGGAAAAGAAAATAATATACATCAACGGTGACAACTTCCGCAACCTGGAAGTGCCCCAATAAAAGAATATTACATACAAGTTTTTACATGAATGAAAATGAAAAACACTCATCTCACATAAAAAACCCCGGCTATTCAAACACGACGATCCAATATAACATATCCAGCAACCCATAACATCACATGTCATCAACGTAAGTAAATATATGCATCCCATTGTCGTTAACATATAGCAACGAAACCGGCGATATCACATATTACACTTACGGTCACAGAAAAGAAAGTGTAAAACTACAACAGTTGAAATCCGCAACCACCTCAGACATCGCATGCCTGATCAAATGAATTCCTTAGACATCACATGCCAAACAATTATAAACCCCGCATTTTAGTCTCAAAATCGAAAACACTTTTCAATATCAAGTCGGGCAATTCAACAAGATTCCTGACATCATGATCGAATACTCGTCGCAAACTTCAGTAGACGGCCGCACCCCCGATACCGTCGACGAAGTGCACCAAGGAGGAACACCGCTGCCCGCGAGCACCCGAACGGATGCTTTCGGCGACGGGGTTCTCCTACACTCACTTGGTCGGGGCTATGGGTGAGGTTGTCTATTAAGTTTACCCGGCGAGTATCCGCGTACGCTACGTGATTGCGACGGACTTTTGATCACATAAAAATTCCGTGGCAACCGATCAAGTGAGACTAAACTGCTATGTTTATAACATTCATTCAGTTATCTCATAACTACTTGTGAATTCCAATTATTGTATCACATTCCAGATAAACAGAAAATGTTAAACTTTCCGATCGAACAGTCGAATACCCACGTTTTCCCAATACAAATCAACACATGAAACAAGTTTAAAAACATCCAGTTCATGCCTCAGTACCAACGGTCCAGCCGTAGAAGGGTCAAGCCAACGCCTCACATGTGGCACGCCGTACTGCCCCAAACCCGAAGGTTCAAAGGGCAGTTCAAGACGGTCACATAATCGAGTTAAGGTTTGTTGTCTTCTAGAGGGTCCATCGCGTTACTTGCACTACTAGAACGTTTTAAAACCACAGAAAGATCCAACACTTGAAATTTCCCGACAGGGGAAAAAGTGGGTATTTATATCCGGTCGAACTTTTTAACATACTCTAAAATATCCGGAAAGCATACAGACAAAATTTGATAATCCGATCGAATCTTCGAATCCCAAAACAACCCCAGAAAATTCAACTCTTGAATAAATATTAAAAATTCCATAAAATTCAGAACCAGAAAAGAGGAATTACTGAGCAAAAATTATTGTGCATTGTGAACATAAGGCCGCGGAACCGCGGCAAGAAGCCATGCTTCTGCCGCGTTTCAGCGGCGGTTTTAGACGCGTCATGAGCTTGTTTTGCACCAAATTCTTATATCTTCCTGCTGAATTTTTTAAGAATTTTTAATCTGGAAAAAACCAAGTTTTTGAAAAAAATCCAGAGAGCATATGTATTAGGGTTTCGGGTTCGTTCGGGGTTTCAAACGTCGTCTACACTTCGCCTAAGGCTCTAGCTAGGCTCTGATACCCTGTAGGGATCTTAGACACTCTCAAGAGGTCTCACAAGCATCAACCATGCCAATTTCAAATTTTACGGTGCCGAGAAACCCTAGACTAGATCGTTAACTAGAATTTTAGGCGAACACATGCAACTAGTTAACAAATTAACTAAAAGAACGAAATAAAACCTTTGTAGATCCGGTCCTCCACCTCCATAGCTCCGCAATGAAGTCTCCTCGCTGTCCAAATCGAATCCCGGGCTCTAGCGTCGGCTTCATCGGAGAAATGGGCGGCTAGGTCATCGACTACGATGCCGAAGATGATCTACGTCGAGGCATCACAAGATCAAGCTCCCACTTCACCAAGTCATGAAACTTGTGAAGAAAACACACTCTACTACTTGGCAAGAGGTAGAGGATGAAGAAATAGGAAGTGGGTTCACTTTAGAATTGGATTTCTCACGTCATTTCAAGAGTTGCCATTGATGGAGGCAAGCTTCTTCTTGAAGAAGAAGAAGAAGATGATGATGAAGTAATGATAAGTCTTATTCAAAAGGAAAATAAAAATGAATACTTATCATAATCCAACCATGGTCAAGTGTAGAGAATAGACTAGGGTTAAGTGAATGGTTAGGGTTAAGCATGAGACAAAAATGGTGACTTAGTCAAAGCTTCATGAAGCTTCAACATGCATCCAAAGAAAGCCACCATTTTTCTTTTACTTTTCCAAATAAATAAATAGATAAATAAAAGAATAAGAAAACAAAACCCTAACCATTCATATAACCATGGTTTAATCTTTACACAAACCCAAGTTAGCATGCATCATCAAACATGATACAAACTTGTGCACAAAAATATATCACATATACAATGTGCACAAACAAGTGAGAAAAACCATTTAAAGTGAACCAATACTAGTTAATGCAAAGTAATATATCAAATATATAATTATGCATTAAATCATTAAATCAACACTTGATTTAACGATCGGTCATATAGCATATAACCGACTAGTATCCTATGTATCGGCTTAACCGAATCAATCCTTGATTCGATAACTAGGTTATATCGCATGCAACCATTCGATACATTCATCGCGAGAATAGAATACGGTATCACATACACGCATTATTCTCGGTCCCGCACATATCTCATATGCGCTCCTATTTCGTTTCGCTTGAGCCAGGAAACCTCTGTGTAGGACTCTAAAGACTCGTCAATACGCCGGCAGCAGATGATGATCATATCAAACACCCACAAGCAGCAAGCGTCTGCTAAAGTAACGGCCACCCGGTATTGAGCGATGAGAAGATCGACAAGCAAGCCCGCTCACACTCCTGTGAACCTGTGAATCCAACCAGTAACACTTACCGTACAGTCCGGTCTGATCGTCTGATATGTCGCATATCTCGCCTAGGGGTGGTAAACGTCAGACCCCAATAGCTCGATAAGTCGTGTCGATATGAGGTCTATAACAATTCGAGATACTACTGGTAACACTTACCAGTAAATATCAGCAACCCTGGCCAGGGATTTCCGGTTATAGCCAATCGAACACAGCGCAACATCAACTCCCTATACCGGGAGAGACGAATCCCCTCCTATCGCTCATTGCCTCCATGTGATTCGGGACTGTACCCAAAAACCACCGTTTTGCACGCCCTCGTGGACGTGGTAAGGTGGAAATCAAAGCACAGTGGGAATCACACAAGACTCTATGACGATCCCGGGTCAACAGACTACTCTGTACCAGTGTCACCAGAGAACTGCCATCTGACGTAAGGTATAATACCATCTGAGAGTTCTCGGCGAGTCCGTCCAGTGTACCCAGTCTCTACTGAGCACCCATATATCATCTCTGATGTCAAACACCAATGGATATGGGATCATCCATCGCCCATCTGTTTGGGTCGAGAAGGTATACACTAGTCTACTCTGGTATATCGATGCCCCGTCTCGATAAACCCACGACTAGGGACTTTGAAGGATGTACTTATGGACTACCATGTCCCCACTAGTATGATCCGCATCATAGTCCAGGTAGTCAAGTACATATCCTAAGGGCTTTACCAACATGTAACAGAGAGACAATCCGTGTACACATTAAGGTAAAGATCAACCAGATAGCATACTATCATGTCGAGCAAGAAAGTCCTCTCTATATATGTCCCAGCATCCACTACTATATACATCCAATGTACAGTAATGGCCTCTAGGGCATACATATAACTAACAGGAGCGTGGGATGATGGTTAAAGAACGAAGGACTCGGATCGTTCGGTATAACCTTTCTACCCTCTTTGTAGTTTGTTAGTTTAGCGTTAATGGCAGATCCGGGTTATAGTATGCGATAGCGCTAGTTATAAAAGTTTTTGTTCCGCATTTTGGCCTCTGAAAGACGGCCGGGGCACTACCGTAGACTTACATGGTATCAGAGCCTCGCCATTAAGCTTTACTAACTTGTTCTAACGCGTATAAAATATCGATCGAACGGATTTTCGAAAACCGCTTTTTCTATGTGTAAAGTTTCTGTCGATTTTAAAACTGGTCTAAAAATCATTTTGAGCATCTCAGAAAATTGAGCAGGCTTTTTAAAGAACACAGAAGAAAAACGATCCACTGATTCGACCGTACGGCCGCGGAACCGCCGCACAAGCATGGCTTTGGCCGCGGATCCGCGGCCGTCTTGGTGCTTCAGAGGGTCAATTTTATTCTGGGGGGTCTACATGGAAAATAATGGTTTCTGGAATGGTTCTTTTGGGCCCAGTGTTTTTTACTGTACAACAGATGTACGTGGGGCCCACTTCGGGAAATTTTGTCGATCGAAATTTAAACGTGTTAGTTTACAGTACTTACATTATATCTCCGACCGGGAATGTCATTTGAGCGGTAAATTGCGTCTAATTGCTATAGTCCTTTTAGACGGATTTGCGAACGTGACATTCGCGTTGATGTTCTTTGTTGTGCTGTGATGTTGCGGATTTGTCGTGGTGGATAGCAGTGTGCAATGGAAGTTCAGTTTGGACTTATTTGTACATTTTATATTGCGGGGCGAGCGTCCAACATGTGGACTGCCGTCACTGCCTGTTGTATAATATTCTTTTGGGGCATGACCGGGCTGAGGTCGATGTACCCGTTGTACAAATTTTTCATTTCTGTACTAGTTTTTACCCCGCGACGGAGTGCACGGATAGCCGGGTTCTGGAGGGCAACGGGTCCGCATCTCATTGCTTTGAGAGGCAGAGGGGCCTCACTCTAGTATTGGCAGACTATTCGCCGCACTCGTAGGGGGTACAGGTTGACCTAAGGTGGGGTGCTCAGTTACCGGATTCCGTGAAGTGCAGGGTGGTCCATTCACTTTGCTGTAGGGAGCTGCCTCGCTTCAGGTTTTGGCGGGTTACATGCCGCACCCGTAGGGGTCTAGGTTTCATTGTACAGGCTATCCACACGACCAGGGGAACGTCGGGTTTCAGCAGCGGCTCTGTGAAACCCGGGGATCCCAGATTATCTGTATTATTCTGTGATGCTTATTACTTTTCTGTAATGTTGCATATTATCACGCCTGGAGAGATTATTGTATATTGGTTTATATACTAGTAGATGTTGTATATGTTTTACACCCACGCTAGTCCAGTCCCCGCTCTGTCGTTAGTTAAGTAACCAAACCGGTGATGACGGGACACAGTGACGAATGCGGATGGCATATACGTACATTTTATTTTCGTTCTTTTCTGGTGTGATTAATTGATGGGACTGCGTTGATTCTAATCAATGCAAAGGAAAACAAACCCGTATGGATGTTGTTGGAACAGTTTTAAAAAGTTTTATTACAAAGACGTTTTCGTTTGTTATGCACAGTGGTAATCAGTTGGAATATCCTGCACCTCATTCGACGAGGCAAGGGCCGAGATCCCTTCACCGGGAGTGACCCCTAGGGCAGAAGTTTGCGTCAGGGTAATAACTTCACTATCGTCGATTACATGTTGCTTTGCATCGCGGTATTCGGTTGGAATATCCTGCACCTCATTCCACGAGGAAAGAGCCGAGATCCCTTCACCGGGAGTGACCTCTTTAGCAAAGGTTTTCGCCACTATATTTTATAAAAAGCTATCAGGTTCTTTCAACGAGATCAAGTTCATTACGTTAAAGGTTTTTCGCCAAAAACCAGCCGTAGCCCTCCGTCATTTCTTATGGATGGTTAGTAGTATTCAAGCTATGTTTGTTGGCCTTCGTCAAGGCATAGTGTTTGGTAGCTGCTGGGGTATTCATTTGTTGCATAGATAGATGAGTTGGTTTGGGACAGTCGTATTACCTTGTTGGCTTTCGTCAAGGGTATGTACGGGTGGGTTCGAATTGACAAGATAATGACGGGTAGAACTTGACATGTGACTTGTGATTTGTTGTCTTTCGTCAAGGTCATACGAACATGGGGTAAAAATCATATCGGGAGTTTCTAAAGAAACTGAAACTTGCCAGGCATGCGCATACCTTCTGGAGTGTGATAACGTGAGTGGATTCCGTTACGTTATCATGCGATGAGAGTTGGATCCCGATTCCTACTGATGAGTTGGTTTACTCTTCGGGTGATCCCGATTGATTCTTCTTTTTAGTTTGGAGGAGAATTTGACAGTACAGTGGGTGGTTTCCGGTTTAGATAAAGTGATAACCATTTAGGTTAGAGTGCATGCAGAGTGTTTCTTTTCTCTCTCTCTTTGGCAGCGACCTTTGACCGACCCTAGAATATGACACAGTGACCAAGTTGACCGAACCTTCTTAAAATACTGGCTTTTGAATTGTCTGAGTTGCATAAGTCATTGCCACTCCTTCTTCTACCCTTTGCATTTCTCAGAACACCCTGTATTACTATGGACATCCATTTCCATTGGATAGATCCATCGTATGGTCATATACGAACTCGAAGAGACTTCTTCGAGGATGAATTCAGGTTCAGGAGAAATAGAATTGGTTTATTCAGTTGTCTTGTATTATCACATTCTCTCAGGTTGCGTGGGCTCCTTGGTTTAGGAGAGTACACCTATTACACTTATTGGATAGTCTTCTTCCAAACCATAGGCAGGTGCCGAAAGGTAGGGAATGAAGAAAACCAATTAGCCTAAGTAGGGTGTACAGAAGATAATATGTAAAGACAAAATAAAGGGATTAGAAAGAGGGCAAAGTAAATTGCGACTGCTATCATTCACGACCAAACCGCGTACTTCATCGCCACTCCTATTTCACCTTTAAAAGAATAAGGTATTATTCAGTTGCCTTTTATCATCACCTTCTCTCAAGATGTGAGTACATCTAGGTTGAGGAGGGCACACCAATTATGCTTACTGGATAGTCTTCTTCCAAACCATAGGCTGGTGCCGAACGGTAGGGAAGGAAGAAAACCATTTAGCCTAACGATAGTGTACAGAAGGTTACGACTAAAGACAAATAAAGGGATATGGAGAGATGGAAAAGAAATATACGGTTAAAGTCATGAATTGGATTATGGAAGAGGCATTACTATGAATACCAGGATACCCCTACGAAACATTTTCATGTTTCAGTACATTGTTAATGGAAAACTGTTTTCCCGATTAGATACTTACTCTAGGGTATGTATTTACCAGGTTTCATTCTCACATCTGTATGGTTTTACAGATGATGAGTGGGAGGAAGTTATTGGGAATTAGGTGATCATCCTCATTATATCGCAATTCGTTGTAACTGGTGATATTTGAGGAAGTCGCCCGGGTTTTTGCCGGACGGCATGTATTTGGTTTTGAGTATCCGCTGTTGTGCATCAATTTCAAATTGATATATCTGTACGTTTATTTTTATAAAGTGAGATATAACTTTTTGATATTATGTCTATGACATTTACCTATATCAGTTGGCGATTGGGTAAGAACATTGAGCAGTGGACTAGTTCTTAACCATAAGTACTGTTTTCAACCTACGATGCATAGGTTTTGAGTTATTCAAACTCAACGGACTTATACAGAGTATTGTATGTTGTCCAGTGTCCATCAGGACAAAGGGGTTGGTCCTCGTACTATGTTCTGTTTACTTATGACTTCTCTAGTATTTTAGACAAGTGTTTCGCAGAAATACAAGGTCTAAGTTTTGAGAAGTTGTGGGTATAAGAATAAAGTAGAGAACTAGGTGTCGCAAGTATCGGGATTCTTCAAAGAGATCAAAGATGTAGATACTTGTGATTGGTATTCAGATGATAGTAATGGTTTTGAGAAACTTGTTTCTCTTTCAGATTTCTCATAATTGGATGTATTCCTAAGTTGAGTAATGCTAATTAGCCTCTCTCCATTAAGTTGATATGCACTGGAGACAGCTGCATGATAAGAATCTGGTTCCAATTAAATAAGTGCCAAAGTTTCTATATTGGATATAGAATGGTTCATATCTTAACAACGTTAAGGTACGGGGAGTTTTCCGGCTTATGCTTAAAACCAGACTCTGGATAACTCAAGGCACGTTTCTGTAATGGCAGTTGGTGGGTTGGCCCGGGCTATGTCGAGGGTTGACTTTCTACCATCTGGAAGATCAATAGTGATATTGTTCTTGACTCGCCACAGTTTTAGTAAAATGGATTTGTTCAGAAAACAGTAGTGGTGGTATGGTAGAATTGGAAGTGATTCCAGAACCGCAAACGATTACGGAAAATTTAATAGGACCTATAGATTCAATCAGGTTTGACATTCCTATAGCCACTCCGCAAATATGGTGGGTAACCTCAGACACCCGAGAGGTACTCCGGTAGCCTCAAGGACGGTGAAAAGGAGGTTCTTGCTTACCCAGACTTGACACTACTGTTGTTCCAGACGATGTGACCTGGCAGGAGGTTAAGTATAGCGTCGTTCTAAACAAGCTTTAGAAGTGCACGTATATATTATTCTACCAGTGGGTTGTTGTGGTCAGTGGGAGCAGCGGAAGCATAGTGGCAAGTAGCTTATGTCTATTTATAGACTTGAGCAGTTATAGCGGAGATAGATCATCTAATTTTGATGTGACAGTCATGGGTTTGACTTCATCAGAATAGGGGATGGATCTGTTAAGAAGGTAGTAGGGTGTGATGTCCCAGTATTATGGATGTCATACACAGAGTAGGAAGTAAAATTCATATACTACGATCGGTTGTACTATGGTCGTCACACAGTTGTTTCTCCAGACGGGATATGTATATAATATCTGACATTCTGGTTTCCAGATCTATGGTTTTAGATCTGGATTTGGGTAGTTTCCCAATGTGGGTACTTTGACAGTGTTCTAATGGTTTTTAGAATAAATGACTCCTAGTATGGTGGTGTACCTGCAGGTGATGGAGTCACCCTCTCTAAAGGTGTCTTACAGACTAAAGAGGAGAGGGATGTGCATGATTGGCAGATCACTTGCTTAGGCAATTGAGTCAATCATGAGATGTCAAGTACCACACCAAATGTTGTTTTTGCACTAGATGCGATAAGTTTATATTAATCCAATCCTGGAGAAACATAAGGAGGCAGTTTTAGAACATAAGTGGATGTCCTACGGATTTGATGACGGCAGCCTCCTTCGGAGACGGTTATCATTCCAGGCTTCAAAGGTGACATGGATGACAGAGAGATTGTCGGAGTTATAGTTTTCCCTCTGACGAAGGGGGCAGTATTATGGACAGGTGGTCCAAGAGAATACTGTGGGAGGCATGGTGCTGGATACTGATTAGGTTCAGTTATCGATACAGTCTAAGAAGTTTGCATTTGGAGTTCATTTATGAACTAGGTCCCATCAGATATCCAGACAAATTCTAACACAGGTATTACTCGATTCGGGAGATGGCTTTCTCCGCGAACTTGAGATTAAGAGAGACATAGAAAGAAACATCAGAGCGGATCCACTCACTAAGGCTGTTTCAAAGGAGCATATCCTCATATTTCCATGCATATGCTATAACATGAATCTAGTAGTATGTGGATGTCCTCCAACTAGGTAATCAATATCTGTAAATCGGTGGATCCCATCCACGTGTCACCCAATGAAAACAAGCATCAAGCATGTAAATATTGTAAAGCATATGCATGGAAATATGAGGATATAATCAAATCATGGAACCTGAGTGCTTAGCATCGACACTCGAAAACATCATGAACACCTGTGCCTAGCATCGACACGTAAATTCTCATGTATCTCAGGCGCCGCACACCCTGGTCGGCCCTCATATCCATCTCATGACTCCAGTCGGTATCCCCCAGATAACCGACGGGTCCCAAATACTATCACCGGTAGGTAGTACTCCCCTGCCGTGCTCACCGTCTAGCATATACAAGTCTTCTTGCCTCGGGGTACCTCACCGGGTCCACCATGTACCCGCAATCGGTGCCTACCGCTCCTCGAATCGGGTGTACCCACAGAAGCTCTCTGGAACCGAGAAAACTCATGGTGGACGCACTGAAATATCATATCAAGGGTGAACGGATTTTTAAAACAATTAGATATTTTCTTTTGAAATATCCATGGTCCCCAAATCCAGAAATATAATGGAAACAACATATCCCAATGCGTATAATCAAACATGATGTATACGACATGTAAAGAAAGGTAAGCATATCAGTAAGTCATGCAACATGGAATAGTAATGTGCGCATGTCGAGGGAAACCGCTCTTTTTAAATGAATCGGTTTTAAAGAATATCTTGCGGTTCCCAAGTCTATATTCAAGCCAAAGTCATCTATATATGTGTACCGGTATAAGTGTGCAATATGCCATGCAAGAATCATATCATGAATGCAACAGTACTACAGTGTAGTGGCATGACAATTATCGACGATGAAGTGTGTGAGCCGGCAAATAGTGTACGTGGAACATACGCATCATCGATAATGGTGCTGGTGTCCTAACAGCATGATGGTAATATCTCAATAAACACAAGTAATGCAATGCAATAATATAAATATGCTGAATCAAATAATCAACGCACTAGAGCAGAACCTACATCAGTATGTAAGTGTCATGTAGTTTTGCCTTTTTGAAATAAGACGAATCGGGGATTTTAGTAAAATAAGGGTTACGGTGTTTTAAAGAAGAGATGCCCTTTTTGAAATTATCCGTAAAATCCATTTTTGCCTGTCTTTAAAATACTCCCGATTCGTTAGTTTTGAAATAGGTATGACTCGGGTCAAGTCTAACATCTACTATACTAACCACTGATCTAACTATCAAGTCAATCGGGAAGGGTATGAAAACCACCTAAATCTGAGTCGGTATATATATAAATATAAAGATAGTAGTCGGTGATCCCGCATCAATAATATCGCAAACGATACCGTAAATCATCTGACACCCTCAAGTCATGAGTGTGGATCAATCATCAATATAAAGCTCGTACGGTAAATCGTCGTACGGCTTCCTAATAGCTGGGTGCGGTCAATATCACAATCATCACATCAATTATCTCGTATCCTTATCATCATATCACAAAATCCGGGGTACTGATCTAAGTCTAGTACGAATCGATACCATCTACATAAGTATGAATGCGTGTGCGAAAGACACGCCCAAAGGCCCGCTAAAAATCATATATCGTATCCCAAATATGAATCACATCACATCACCGATATCATAGCACTAGGCCCAAACTCATTGACTCACATCCAATGTCCCCCAATATCCTCATCATCACAGTATGAACATAGCAAATAAGTACGTGTGTGTGTGTGGGTGTAAACCTATTCTAGGGTTCGCGACTAGGAACCACACTGGTTACTTCTAACCCTAGTTCATGCATAGTACACCTAAAACATCCTAAACGATCAAGTCACATCTAAGCTATCATATATAAGTACAGTATATATGGTATACTAGACATCGGACTGCGGGGGTGCTATACGCCATCCACCCGACTTCTCCCCGTAGATATAAATCTACTCACCTTCTTATGTGTGCCGGTGCCGATGTCGCCATTTGCATCTCCAACGCTTCGACGCCACGTGGGGTACCTACAAGGATATCACATGCTAAAACATATAAAAACCATGTCGGAAGCCAAAATGGTGCATGCTACGCCCTTAGGTAAAAAGCAGTGGCCTCGCGTGCAAACACAGTCCATAACCCTCTGCCGTTGGCGTTCAAACGCCACCCGACAGAGACGAATCATCTAATACCAAAATCGATACGAAAACAAGTCGTAAATCACGTGCCAAGTCAAGAAAATCAACCCAGATTCTATCCTGGTTGGAACCGGTCAAAACTGACATTCCCAGGGTCAAGTTTACAGGTAAAAGAGCTGTGCACGCAAAACGAGGGGGTTCCCTACTGCTCTGGCCGCAAATTGCGGCCAGAAGGATTAAATCTGCGTCCAGGAAGTGGGCCCATTGGCTGGGGCTTTAGGTGTTGGCTTCTATCTACCTGCACATCTCACTGCCAAGTCAATTTTATTTTAGGAGGTCCCGGGTTGTAGCAAATTCCAGAAAGGCTTTAAAAGTCTACAAAATGCTAAGCGACACTAAATCGAACAATCTGGTATCTTTGCTGAAATCTGGGGAAATTCTGGGGTGAAATGGTCTCAAACACACCTAATAAGGTTATACCAACCATCAAAACCAACACTTGGTCAAGTATCACTCAAATTTGCCTAAACTAGCACTAATCACGATAATAATACTAAGCTTCAGCTACACAACTATAACTTAACAAGAAAGGAGTTAGATTACAAGATTATTCCTCAAGAGGGTCCTAGGATGAAGGAGAAGGGAAGAATGAGGAGAAAGGGCTGTTGGTGGACTGCTGAGTTGCTCCTACAGCTGCTGGTGTTGATTTTGCAGCTGATGCTATAGCTGCTCAGGCTGCTGCTGTTTCTTGCAATCTGGTTTCTTTGGTTGCTGCTGCTGCTACAGCAGTTGTGCGTTGTTGGTTTGGTGTTGTGGGAATGGTTATGGTGGTGGTGTTTGTTGGAGATAGTGCCCTCAAAGTCAATTATTGGATTGCAGGTACGTGATTGCAATGATTGAGGCAGGACCTATACCGATATGACAGTCTTACTCGAGATGATTGTATGCAATCTGGTTTGTCTTTATCATCGTATATATGCTTTAGTTCACTATTGCATGATGATAGAGCCCATAGGATTCTTGCTTGACTACTAGCAGTATGATGGCGATCATATATGTGGGAGCTGGGGTCTGTAAGCACATCCTTAAAAGTGTCCCTAGTCATGGGAGTTTCGAGACAGGGCATCGATACTCCAGAGTAGACTAGTGTATACAGTCGACACCCCGACGAGGGGCAGTGTCCGGTCTCACAACCCACTGGTGTCAGTAGGATCACCTAAGATGTATACATGTGCTCATTGGGTTATGAGTACACCGGACAGGACTCGCCGGGAATCTGCTAGTTGGTATTATACATATCGTCAGATAGCAATTCCCTGGTGACATGTGTACAGGTTAGTTCATCGACCTGAGATCGTCATTTGTCTCATGTGAGTTCCCACTGTGCTTAGATTACTACCCTACCACGCTCAAAGGAGTTGTGCAAACAGGTTTTAGTTGGGTACAGTCCCGAGCCACATTGGAGGCAAGTGAGTGGATCGACGGGGATTCATCTCTCCCGGTATTGGGGGTTGATGTCGCGCAGTGCACGGGTGGCCATCACTAGGAATCCACAGCAGAGGTAGTGGAGAATTACTGATTGGGATCAGTAGTTTCTCAGGTGGTGATGGGCTTCATGCCGACAAGATTTATCGCGTTATTAGGGGTCTGACTTTATCCACCGCCCTAGACTCTATATGCGATACTTTTTAGACGAACGGACCGGACTGTATATACATTGTCACTGTTAGGCTCAGTAAGGTTTATGGATGAGTTCGCTCGTCAGCTTCCCTTTCGATCAATACATAGGCAAATGTTACGTACAGCTTGTACCTCTGACGTGCTAGTGGTTATACCCAGTGCCAGTGTATTGATGAGTCATTAGAGTTCCCCACAGACAGTTTCCCAATTTCGGGCAAAACGTTGTAGAAGCCGTATAGGTTTATGGAAGGGTTCTGAAAATGCACGTGCGTTTTCACACGTGTCGTTTTTCGGGCAGATAATACTGGTAGGCTTTGGTTTAAGCCTGAACTCAGTATTATACTGTGTAGATATAATATCTTTGTCTCAGTTGCATTTTTATTCGGTCGTAATACAAATGCGGGTATGTTTATACTGATACGGGGTTATCCTGAAATTCGTTTCAGGATCACTTTTGGAAGTTGCCAGTTTCCAGTTTTCTATCATCCGTCTTTTAACATTCGGTTAAAGACAGATTTATCTTTTCTTGGATGAGTGTGGAAGATTCTAGAATCATCTAGAAGGTGGTGACAAGGCTTATGACTCACTTGTTCATTATTGGTTGCTTTCTTTGTGTTCACACTTTGTGTTCACACTATGTGTTCACACTAGATATTTTGCTTATTGTCACCTCCTAGCTCCTACACTCACCTCCCTCCTCTCCTATAAATGGCCGGCCTCCCCCCCTCTCATAGATGATGGTTGTTGTTCACTAGAAAAAGATTGTGATAGATTCAGGTTCACGAAAAATAGATAGCCTCTTTCTCATTTCACCCGATCCAAAAGGCAACTTCCATAACCGTTCGTCCATATCCTTGGACGTAACGAGACAAAGTGTTCTACTCATTCTCTACTTCATCTTGGTCGTCTCTTTTGGCAAACTTGACGATCGAGTTGCCTCGGTTCAGAGGCGGGAGCCCGTTTAAAGATCCGTCGACGTGGTGCCACCTGGACGACAAGACTGGAGATCGAGGAGATCGGAGCAGCCGCAACAAAGCGTGGGATGATGGTTGAAGACCGAAGGACTCGGATCGTTCGGTATAACATTTCTACCCACTTTGTAGTTTGTTAGTTTAGCAATAATGGCAGATCCGGGTTACGGTACACGATAGCGCCAGTTTGTAAAAAGATTTTGTTCCGCATTTTGCGTCTGTTAGACGGCCGGGGTTCTACCGTGGACTTACAGTGGTATCAGAGCCTCACCATTAAGTTATACTAACTTGTGCTAACACGTTTAAAAGATCGATCGAACGGAATTTCCGAAACTACAATTTTCTGCACTAAAGTTTCTGTCGATTTTTAAAAGGGTCTAAAAATTATTTTGAGTATCACAGAAAAACAAGCAGGCTTTTTGACGAAAACACCAGAAATTTGATTCTCTGATTCGTCCATACAGCCGCGGAACCGCCGCCAAATCCATGCTTTGGCCACGGATCCGCGGCCATATTGGAGCTTCAGAGGGTCAGATTTCTTCTGTTGTTTCTACTCAGTGAATTGTGGTTTCTGGAATAGTTCTTTTGGGCCCAGAATTTGTTACTGTACAGCAGATGTATGTGGGGCCCACTTCGGGAAATTTTGTCGATCGAAATTTTAAACTTGTTAGTATGCAGTACTTACTTTATATCTCCGACCGG
The DNA here is from genome assembly GCA_030015575.1 of Agapanthus africanus. Lineage (NCBI taxonomy): Eukaryota > Viridiplantae > Streptophyta > Magnoliopsida > Asparagales > Amaryllidaceae > Agapanthus > Agapanthus africanus. The sequence continues at coordinate 186,824,307 of CM057349.1, read as the reverse complement.
GAATGTCATTTGATCGGTAAACCGCATCTGATTGCTATAGTTCTTTTAGACGAGTTTGCGAACGTGATATTCGCGTTGATGTTCTGTGTTGTGCTGTATTGTTGCGGATATGTCGTGATGGATAGCAGGGTGCAATGATAGTGCAGTTTGGATTTATTTGAACATTTGATATTGCGGGGCGAGCGTCCAACATGTGGACTGCCGTCACTGCCTGTTGTATAATATTCTTTTGGGGCACGACCAGGTTGAGGTCGATGTATCCGTTGTATATTTTTCATTTCTGTACTAGGTTTATCCCGCGAAGGAGTGCACGGATAGCCGGGTTCTGGAGGGCAACGGGTCCGTATCTCATGGCTTTGAGAGGCAAAGGGATCTCACTCTAGAATTGGCAGACTATTCGCCGCACTCGTAGGGGGTACAGGTTGACCCAAGGAGGGGTGCTCAATTTACCGGATTCCGTGAAGTGCCGGATGTTCCATTCACTATGCTGTGGGGACTACCTCGCTTCAGGTTTTGGCGGGTAATGCCACACCCGTAGGGGTCTAGGTTTCATTGCACAGGCTATCCACACGACCAGGGGAACGTTGGGTTTCAGCAGCGGCTCTGTGAAACTCGGGGATTCCAGATTATCTGTATTGTTTTGTGATGCTTATTACTTTTCTATAATGTTGCATATTATCACGCCTGGAGCGATTATTGTATATTGGTATATATACTATTAGATGTTGTATATGTTTTACACCCGCGCTAGTCCAGCCCCCGCTCTGTCGTTAGTTAAGTAACCTAACGGGTGATGACGGGACCCAGTGGCGAATGCGGATGGCATATACGTACATTTTATTTTCGTTCTTTTCTGGTGTGATTGATTGATGGGACTGCATTGATTCTTATTAATGCAAGGATAAAACAAACCTATATTTGATGTTGTTGGAACAAATTTTAAAAAGTGTTATTACAAAGATGTTTCCTTTTGTTTTGCATAGCGGTATTCAGTTAGAATATCCTGCACCTCATTCGACGAGGCAAGGGCCGAGATCCCTTCACCGGGAGTGACCCCTTAGGCAGAAGTTTGCGTCAGGGTAATAACTTTAATATAGTCGATTACAAGTTGCTTTGCATCGCGGTATTCAGATGGAATATCCTGCACCTCATTCCACGAGGAAAGAGCTGAGATCCCTTCACCGGGAGTGACCACTTTAGCAAAACGTTTTCGTCACTATATTTTTATAAAAAGCTATCAGTTTCCTTCAACGAGATCAAGTTCATTACGTTAAAGGTTTTTCGCCAAAAACCAGCCGTAGCCCTCTGTCATTTCTTTTGGGTATTCAGTAGTATTCAAGCTATGTTTGTTTGGCCAAAGTCAAGGCATAGTGTTTGGTAGTTGCTGGGTATTCATCTGTTGCGTAGATAGATGCGTTGGTTTGGGACAGTCGTTCTGCCTTGTTGGCCAAAGTCAAGGGCATGTCCGGGTGGGTTCAAATTAACCTAGACAATGATGGGTAGAACTTGGCATGTGACTTATGATGGGCTGGCCAAAGTCACGATCATAAGAGCATGGGGCAAAAAAATCACTTCGGGAGTTTCAAACATAGAGGAAACTTGCCAGGAATGCGCATACCTTCTGGAGTGTGATAACTTGAGTGGCTTCCATTAGGTTATCATGCGATGATAGTTGGATCCCGATTCTCACTGATGAGTTGGTTTACTCTTCGGGTAATCCCGACTAATTCTTCTTTCAGGTTTGGAGGAGAATTTGAGATTACAGTGGGAGGTTTCCTGATTAGATAAAATGATAACCTGTTGGAGATAGTGCCCTCAGAGTCAATTATTGGATCACAGGCACGTGATTGCAATGATTGAGGGAGGACCTAACCCGGTAGAACAGTCTTACTCGAGATGATAGTATGCTATCTGGTTTACCTTTATCATCGTGTACTGTTTCAGGTGACCTTACAGGTCGCTATTACACGTTGATAGAGCCCCTAGGATTCTTGCTTGACGACCAGCAGTATGATGGCGATCATATACGTGGGAGCTAGGGTCTATAAGCGCATCCTTAAATGGTCCCTAGTCGTTGGAGTTTCGAGACTGGGCATCGATACTCCATTAGTAGACTAGTGTATACAGTCGAGACCCCGACGAGGGGCGGTGGCCGGTCTCACAAGCCACTGGTGTCAGTTGGTTCACCTAAGATGTATACAGGTGCTCATTAGGTTATGAGTACACCGGACAGGACTCGCCGGGAACCTGCTAGTTGAGATTATACCAGACGTCAGATAGCAGTTCCCAGGTAACATGTGTACAGGTTAGTTCATCGACCTGAGATCGTCATTTGTCTCGTGTGAGTTCCCACTGTGCTTTGATTACTACCCTACCACGGCTCAAAGGAGTCGTGCAAACAGGTTTTAGTTGGGTACAGTCCCGAGCCACATGGAGGCAGTGAGCGGATCTGCAGTGGTTCGTCTCTCCCGGTATTGGGGGTGAGGTCGCGCTGTGTCTAGGAGAGCCATTACGCAAAGCCCTCGGCCGAGGCAGGAGATTTACTGGTAGGTATTCCAGTAGTACTCAGGGCGTTCTGGGCTACGCTCCGACACGACTTGTACCGCTTTTGGGGGTCTGACTTTTACCAACCCCCTAGGCCCGCCATGCGATACTCATAGACGAACGGACCGGACTGTACGGATATTGTCACTGACAGGCTCAGTAGGGTGTCAGGATGAGTTCGCTCATCGACGTCCCTTTTAGTTAATAGCTGGTGGCCCGTCACGTATTGGCTTATACCTCTGACGTGCTAGTGGTTAAATCCACAGCCATAGTATTGACGAGTCTTTAGAGTCCACCACACTTTCAGTTACTCAGCTTTCGGGCGAAACGCTGTAGAGGCCGTATGGAGATATGGCAGGGTCCGATCAGATACGTGCGGTATTGCACGGATCAGGATCGGACGGTTTGTACTAGTGGCCGTATGGATATATGGCAGGGTTCGATCAGATACGTGCGGTATTGCACGGATCAGGATCGGACGGAAATTACTAGCCGGCTTTGGTTTAAGCCGGATCCTAGTTTAGTACAGTGTAGATTCTGTCTCATTGCATTTGTATCCGGTAGGAATACAGATGCGGGTGTGTATGCACAGTATCGGGGTTTTTCTGTAATTTATTACGGGACCAGTTTTCTGGAGTTGCCAGTTTGCATTCCGTTCCGGCCGGTTTTTCTTTTGTTCTTTCCCGGCCGGACTTTTCCGATGGAGGGTGTTATTTGCAAGTTTGCAAATAACACATTGTGGAGGGTTTTCTTGCAAATGATTAATTATGATAGCATCTTTTGATACCATTCTCATAACTTGCTTTTTGTTGATTAAAAGTGATTTGGAGTTGATTTGATTTGGTTATGATGATGTTTGGTTGTGGTTACCCTCCACCTTTTCCTACACTCACCTTCCTTCTAAAGTTTTGAATTCATATTCTTTTTCTCCACCTTTTTTCTCATAGGAGATGGTTGAACCTTTAGGAGAGAAGAAGAAGATGAGAGCTTCATCTTGAGAGTTTCATTCTTGATCTCTTTTCATGTTAAGAAAAATGCAAGCACCATTTTTCTTATCTTGTTTCCTCCATCATCTTCAAAAGGCAACAAACCCCAAATGAGACATAGCCTCTACACTACACATTCTACAGCATTTCTTGAGCATGTCGAGTTGCCGGCTTCATGCCCGAGTTGCCTCGGTATTGAGGCGGGAGCCCGTAAAAGACGCAGGCGATGTGGTGCCCTTCCGGCGAGGAGGCGACGATATGGAGACAAGACTTTCCGCGGGAGATCGGGACGGCGAGGAGAAGACTGGAGGACTCGGATCATTCGGTATACCTCTCACCCTTCCTCTTGTTAGCTAGCATTAGGTTAATGGTTTCGATCCGGGTTTTCATTGTACGCGGTAGCGCCAGTTTCCAAGCAAGGAAAAATTTTTAATTCCGCATTTTGGCCTCGGTAAGACGGCTGGGGCGCTGCCGTGGCGCAACATGGTATCAGAGACACGCCATTAACCTTGCCTAGCTTGTTCTAATGCGTTTTGCTTATCCGATCGACCAAATTTCCAAAAACCTCATTTTTGTTCACATCAGTTTTCTGTTGAAACTTTTTGGTGTCTAAAAATTTTTCAGGTTGCAGAAAAATGATGTACTGGAAAACATAAGGCTACTGTAGAAAAACGACAGAGTGATTCCCTAGTTGGAGCGCGTAACCGCGGCCAAAACCCCCTTTGGGCCGCGGTTCCGCCGCACTATGGTCAGGTCACTTGGTCGTTTTTCTTCAGTTGCTTTCTGGGCTGAAAATAGGGCTTTTGGAATATTAAATTTGGGCCCAGATCTTCTGTGACTGCTACAGTATTACTTGGGGGCCCACTTGTTAATTTTTGATCGATTGGATATTTTAAACACATTATTTCACAGTATTTACATTATATCTGCGACCGTGAATGTCACTTGATTGGTAAATCCGGTCTAACTGCTATAGCCCGGTTAGACGGATTTGCGAACGTGACTTTCACGTTGATGTTCTATGTTTATGCTGTGTTGTTGCGGATCGGTCGTGGGGGATAGCCTGGATGCAATGCTAGTACGGTTTCTGTTGTATTATGTACATTTGATATTACGGGGCGAGCGTCCGACATGTGGACTGCCGTCACTGCCTGTTTGTATTATTCTTTTGCGGCACGACCTGGTTGCGGTCGATGTACCCGTTGTATGTATATTTTACTTTCTGTACTAGGTTACCCCGCGGAGGGGTGCACGGATAGCCGGGTTCTAGAGGGCAACGGGCCCGCATCTCAGGGCATTGAGACGGAGGGGGCTTCAGTCTGGAATTGGCAGGCTATTCGCTGCACTCGTAGTGGGTACAGGTTGACCCAGGAGGGGTGCCCAGGTTACCGGATTCCGTGAAGTGCTGGGTGGTCCATTCACGGTGCTGAAGGGGGCTGCCTCGCTTCAGGTTTTGGCGGGTGACTTTCCGCGCCCGTAGGGGTCTAGGTTTTCATTGCACAGGCTATCCACACGACCAGAGGAACGTCGGGTTTCAGCAGCGGCTCTGGGAAACCCGGGGCTTCCAGATATCTGTATTGTTCTGTGATGCTGTACATTTCTGTGATGTTGCATTTTATTTACGCCTTGAGCGAAATATAATATATTGGTATATATATTAGTAGATGTTGTATATGTTTTTCATCCGCGCTAGTCCAGTCCCCGCTCTGCCGTTAGTTAGCTAACCTAACGGGTGATGACGGGACCCAGTGGCGAATGCGGATGGCATATACGTACGTCAGTATATTTTCGTTCTTTGTGGTGTGATCAATTGATGGGACTGCGTTGATTCGGATCAATGCAAGCTAAACAAACCTATTCTGATGTTGTTGGAACATTTTTCAAAAAGCTGTTATTGCAAGGACGTTCACTTTTGTTTTGCATCGTGGTATTCATTTGGAATATCCTGCTCCTCAGTCGACGAGGCAAGGGCCGAGATCCCTTCACCGGGAGTGACCCCTTGGACAGAAGTTTGCGTCAGGGCATTAACTTCACTATAGCCGATTACTTTTGTTTTGCATCGTGGTATTCAGTTGGAATATCCTGCACCTCATTCTACGGGGAAAGAGCCGAGATCCCTTCACCGGGAGTGACCTCTTTAGTAAAGGTTTTCGTCACTATATTTTCTAAAAAGGTTATCCAGTTCCTTCAACGATATCAAGTTCATTACGTTAAAGGTTTTTCGCCAAAAACCAGTCGTAGCCCTCCGTCATTTCAGATTAGTATTACTTAGTATTCGTGCTGCGTTTGTCGTGCATTGCCGTGGCGTAGTGTTCGGTAGCTATGTAATGCTCTTCTGTCACATGGATAAGTGGATTGGTTAGGACAGTCGTACGGTCTTGTTGGCATTGTCAAGGACTCGTACGGGTGGGTTTAACGCAATCAAGATAATGATGGGTAGAACTTGACTAGGACTCTTTGATTTGTTGGCATTGTCAAGGTCACTTGGGTCCTAGGGGTAAAAACATTACATCGGGAGTTTCAAAAGAACTGAAACTTGCCAGGCATGCGCATACCTTCTGGAGTGTGATGACTTGAGTGGATTCCGTCAAGTTATCATGCGATGATAGTTGGACCCCGATTCCCACTGATGAGTTGGTTTACTCCTCGGGTGACCCCGACTAATTCTTCTTTCAGGTTTGGAGGAGAATTTGAGGTACAGTGGGAGGTTTCCAGATTAGATAAAGTGATAACCATTCTGATCTAGGTTAGAGTGCACGCTGAGTGTTTCTTTTCTCTCTCTCTTTGGCAGCGACCATTAACCCGACCCTGGACTATGACTCAGTGACCAAGTTGACCGAACCTTCTTAACACAGGCTTTTGGATTGTCAGAGTTGCAGACCTCATTGCCACTCCTACTTTTACCCTTTTCTCCAGGACACCCCGTATTACTACGAACGTCCACTTCCATTGGACAAAACCATCGTATGGTTAGATACGAACTCGAAGGACTTCGAGGATGGTTTCTGGTTCTGGAGAAAACGAATAGGATTATTCAGTTGTCTTTTCTTTTCACCTTCTCTCATTACGAGTACTCCTTGGTTTAGGAGATAGTACACCTATTATGCAAATTGGATAGCCTTCTTCCAAACCTTAGGCTGGTGCCGAACGGTGGGGAATGAAAAAAACCAATTAGCGTAACGATGGTGTGCAGAAGGTATTAAGATTAAGACAAAGCAAGCGATTAATAAGAGGGCAAAGTAAATTGCGACTGATATTCACGACCAAACCAAGTATTTCTTCGCCAATCCTAAATCACCTTTGTATTTCTCCAGGACACTCCGTATTACTACGAAGATCCCAGATTATTGGATAATCCATCGTATGGTTATATACGAACTCGAAAGGAACTTGTTCCAGTTCGGGGATGGATCCTAGTTCAGGAGAAATAGGAATAAAGTACATTCAGGTGTCTTTTATCTTCACCTTCTCTCGCGTTGCGAGTGCTCCTAGGATTAGGACAGTACACCTTTTATGCTTATTGGATAGTCTTCTTCCAAACCATAGGCTGGTGCCGAACGGTAGGGAGGGAAGAAAACCAATTGGCCTAAAGGGGTGTACAGAAGGTAATGACTAAAGACATATAAAGGGATTTGGAGAGGTGGCAAAGAATTATACGGTTATAGTTGTGAATCTGGATAATGGAAGAGGCATTACTAAGAATACCGGAATACCCCACCAAAACATTTCAATGTTTCAGTTTAACTGTGTACTGTTAAAAGAAAACTGATTTCCCGATTAGATACTTACTCCAGGGTATGTATTTACCAGGTATGATTCTCACATCTGTATGGTTTTAGAGATGATGAGTGGGAGTAAGTTATTGGGAATTAGGTGACCATCCTCATTATATCGGGATTCGTTGTAATTGGTGATATTTGAGGAAGCCACCTGGGTTGTTTGCCGGTCGGCAAATATTTGGTTTTGAATATCCGCTGTTGTGCACCAATTTCAAATTGATATATCTGTACGTCTATTTTCATAGAGTGAGATATACCTTTTGATATTATGTCGATGACATTTACCTATATCAGTGGATGGTTAGGTAAGGAGCATTGAACAGCGGTGTAATTCTTCTTAACCATAAGTACAGTTTTCAACCTACGACGCACAGTGAAAGAGTTGTTAGACTCAGCGGACTTATACAGAGTATTGTATGTTGTCCAGTGTCCATAAGGACAGAGGGGTTGGTCCTCGTACTATATTCGGTTTACTTATGACTTCTCTAGTTTTTAGACAAGTGTTTCGTGGAAACACAGGGTCCGAATTTTGAGAAGTTATAGGTATTTGAATAGAGTAGAGAACCAGGTGTAGCAAGTATCGGGATTCTTCAAAGTGATTGAAGATGTAGATACTTGTGTATGGTATTCAGTTGATAGTAATGATAAAGGGAAATTGCTTCTCTTTCAGGTTACTCATAATTGGAAGCATTCCTAAGTTGAGTAACGCTGATCGGCCTCCTTCCATTTAGTTGACATGCACTGGAGATAGCTGCATGATTTGAATCTGGTTCATTTAAATCAGTGCCTCTAGTTCTATATTGGATATAGAACAGTTCATATCTTAACGATGTTAAGGTACGGGGAGTTGTCCGGCTTATGATTAAAATCAGACACTGGACAACTCAAGGCACGTTTCTGTAATGGCTGTTTGTGGGTTGACCCAGGCTATGACGAGGGTTGATTTTCTACCATCTGGAAGATCAATAGTGATATTGTTCTTAACTCGCCACATTTTAAAAAGAAATGGTTATTTTTCAGAAAACAGTAGTGGGAGTATGGTAGAACTGGAAGCGATTCCAGAACCGCAAATGATTACTGAAGATTTGATAAGGAACCTAAAGATTCAATCTGATTTGACATTCCATTGGCCACTCCGCAGATAAGGTGGGTAACTTCAGGCACCCGTGAGGTACCCCGGTAGCCTCAAGGACGGTGACAGGGAAGTTCTTGTTTACCCACACTTGCCATTGTTGTTGTTCCAGGCTGCGAGACCCGGCAGGAGGATGAGTATAGCGTCGTTCTAAACTAGCTTTAGAAGTGCACGTCTATATGACTCTGGCAGAGGGTTGTCGTAGTCAGCGGGAGCAGCGGAAGCATTGGTGGACTTCAGGCTTATGTCTATTTATAGACTAAAGCAGATATAGCGGAGTTAGATCATCTGTTTCTGATGTGACAGTCATGGGTTTGACGTCATCAGAATAAGGGATGGATCTGTTGAGAAGGTAGTAGGAAGTGATATTCTTATACTACGATCGGTTATACTTTGGTCGTCACACGGTGTTTTCTCCACATGGGACTTGGACATTATATCAGACATACTGGTTACTAGACCTATGGTTTTAGATCTAGATTTGGGTGGTTTCCCAATCAGGGTACTTTGACAGCATTCTAAGAGTATTTAGAATGGACGACTCCTGGCACGGTAGTACACCTGCAGGTAATGGAGTCACCCTCTCTAAAGGTGTCTTACAGACTAAAGGGGAGAGGGATACGCATGATTGACAGGTCACTTGCTTAGGCAATTGAGTCAATCATGAGATGTCAAGTACCACACCAGATGTTGTTCTTGCACTAGATGCAATAAGTTGATATTGATCCAATCCTGGAGGAACAGTCGGAAGCAGTTTTAGAACATAAGTGAATGTTCTAGGGATATGATAACGGCTGCCTCCTTTAGGAGACGGTTATCACTCCAGGCTTCCAAGGTGACATGAACGACAAGGAGGTTGTCAGAGTTATACTTCTCCCTCTGACAAGGGGCAGTATTTTGGACAGGTGATCCAAGGCAATACTGAGGGAGGCATGGCGCTGGATACTGATTAAGTTCAGTTATCGATACAGTCTAAGAAGTTTGGATTTGGAGTTCATTTATGAACTAGGTCCCATCAGATATCCAGACATACTCTTAGACACGTATTGCTCATTTCGGGAGATGGTTTTCTCTGCGAACTTGAGATATAGAGAGACATAGAAAGAAACTTCACAGCGGATCCACTCACTGAGGCTGTTCCTCGAACGCAATAGTTTCGCAAACAGGTTTTGTGCGACTGACTAGTAGAGGAGTTGGGTGTTCGGTATCACACGGGCTGTGAGTATGCGACATCGCAATAATTAGCCTTGAGTGCAAGTGGGAGATTGTTGGAGATAGTGCCCTCAGAGTCAATTATTGGATCACAGGCACGTGATTGCAATGATTGAGGGAGGACCTAACCCGGTAGAACAGTCTTACTCGAGATGATAGTATGCTATCTGGTTTACCTTTATCATCGTGTACTGTTTCAGGTGACCTTACAGGTCGCTATTACACGTTGATAGAGCCCCTAGGATTCTTGCTTGACGACCAGCAGTATGATGGCGATCATATACGTGGGAGCTGGGGTCTATAAGCGCATCCTTAAATGGTCCCTAGTCGTTTGAGTTTCGAGACTGGGTATCGATACTCCATTAGTAGACTAGTGTATACAGTCGAGACCCCGACGAGGGGCGGTGGCCGGTCTCACAAGCCACTGGTGTCAGTTGGTTCACCTAAGAAGTATACAGGTGCTCATTAGGTTATGAGTACACCGGACAGGACTCGCCGGGAACCTGCTAGTTGAGATTATACCAGACGTCAGATAGCAGTTCCCAGGTGACATGTGTACAGGTTAGTTCATCGACCTGAGATCGTCATTTGTCTCGTGTGAGTTCCCACTATGCTTTGATTACTACCCTACCACGGCTCAAAGGAGTCGTGCAAACAGGTTTTAGTTGGGTACAGTCCCGAGCCACATGGAGGCAGTGAGCGGATCTGCAGGGGTTCGTCTCTCCCGGTATTGGGGGTGAGGTCGCGCTGTGTCTAGGAGAGCCATTACGCAAAGCCCTCGGCCGAGGCAGGTGATTTACTGGTAGGTATTCCAGTAGTATCTCAGGGCGTTCTGGGCTACGCTCCGACACGACTTGTACCGCTTTTGGGGGTCTGACTTTTACCAACCCCCTAGGCCCGCCATGCGATACTCATAGACGAACGGACCGGACTGTACGGATATTGTCACTGACAGGCTCAGTAGGGTGTCAGGATGAGTTCGCTCATCGACGTCCCATTTAGTCAATAGCTGGTGGCCCGTCACGTATTGGCTTATACCTCTGACGTGCTAGTGGTTAAATCCACAGCCATAGTATTGACGAGTCTTTAGAGTCCACCACACTTTCAGTTACTCAGCGTTCGGGCGAAACGCTGTAGAGGCCGTATGGAGATATGGCAGGGTCCGATCAGATACGTGCGGTATTGCACGGATCAGGATCGGACGGTTTGTACTAGTGGCCGTATGGATATATGGCAGGGTTCGATCAGATACGTGCGGTATTGCACGGATCAGGATCGGACGGATATTACTAGCCGGCTTTGGTTTAAGCCGGATCCTAGTTTAGTACAGTGTAGATTCTGTCTCATTGCATTTGTATCCGGTAGGAATACAGATGCGGGTGTGTATGCACAGTATCGGGGTTTTTCTGTAATTTATTACGGGACCAGTTTTCTGGAGTTGCCAGTTTGCATTCCGTTCCGGCCGGTTTTTCTTTTGTTCTTTCCCGGCCGGACTTTTCCGATGGAGGGTGTTATTTGCAAGTTTGCAAATAACACATTGTGGAGGGTTTTCTTGCAAATGATTAATTATGATAGCATCTTTTGATACCATTCTCATCACTTGCTTTTTGTTGATTAGAAGTGATTTGGAGTTGATTTGATTTGGTTATGATGATGTTTGGTTGTGGTTACCCTCCACCTTTTCCTACACTCACCTTCCTTCTAAAGTTTTGAATTCATATTCTTTTCCTCCACCTTTTTTCTCATAGGAGATGGTTGAACCTTTAGGAGAGAAGAAGAAGATGAGAGCTTCATCTTGAGAGTTTCATTCTTGATCTCTTTTCATGTTAAGAAAAATGCAAGCACCATTTTTCTTATCTTGTTTCCTCCATCATCTTCAAAAGGCAACAAACCCCAAATGAGACATAGCCTCTACACTACACATTCTACAGCATTTCTTGAGCATGTCGAGTTGCCGGCTTCATGCCCGAGTTGCCTCGGTATTGAGGCGGGAGCCCGTAAAAGACGCAGGCGATGTGGTGCCCTTCCGGCGAGTAGGCGACGATATGGAGACAAGACTTTCCGCGGGAGATCGGGACGGCGAGGAGAAGACCGGAGGACTCGGATCATTCGGTATACCTCTCACCCTTCCTCTTGTTAGCTAGCATTAGGTTAATGGTTTCGATTCGGGTTTTCATTGTCCGCGGTAGCGCCAGTTTCCAAGCAAGGAAAAATTTTTGATTCCGCATTTTGGCCTCGGTAAGACGGCCGGGGCGCTGCCGTGGCGCAACATAACCATTCTGATCTAGGTTAGAGTGCACGCAGAGTGTTTCTTTTCTCTCTCTCTCTTTGGCAGCGACCTTTGACCGAACCTAGACTATGACTCAGTGACCAAGTTGACCGAACATTCTTAAAATACTGGCTTTTGGATTGTCCAAGTTGCATAAGTCATTGCCGCTCCTTCTTTTACCCTTTGCCTTTCTCAGAACACTCCGTATCACTACGGATATCCACTTCCATTGGATAGATCCATCGTATGGTTATATACGAACTTGAAGGGACTTCTTCAAGGATGGATCCAGGTTCAGGAGAAATAGAATTGGTTTATTCAGTTGTCTTTTATTATCACCTTCTCTCAGGTTGCGAGGGCTCCTTAGTCTAGGAGAGTACACCTATTACGCTTATTGGATAGTCTTATTCCAAACCATAGGCTGGTGCCGAAAGGTAGGGAATAAAGAAAACCAATTAGCCTAAGTAGGGTGTGCAGAAGGTAATATGTAAAAACAAAATAAAGGGATTAGAAAGAGGGCAAAGTAAATTGCGACTGTTACCATTCACGACCAAACCGCGTACTTCATCGCCACTCCTATTTTCACCTTTGTTTTTTCCCAGTTTGGGAGAAATAGAACAAAGTTTTATTCAGTAGACTTTTATCATCACCTTCTCTCAAGTTGTGAGTGTAAGTCCATGCTACCTCTCCCGGTACTTTCGGGCATGCGGAATTTGTTAAAAAAAGATTTTTCTAGAGATGGTAACATGGACTTAAAACCCGGATCTTTGTTAAACATCTAACTAACAACCTAACTAGGAGTCGTTAACTACTCGGTTAGGTGGTTATTCCTTGCTTGTCTTGAACTCCTTCGTCTTCAAGCTCCGATGGTGGTCCGGATCGGCTTCTTCCCGTCGTCTCCTTACGCCGAAGATAGATCCACCTGAAAGCTCCAACCTTTGGCTCCTTCTTCGAACTTTGAAGAAACTAGTTCACTCGGTTTGCTAAACCTTGTGAACTAGAGTGAGTAGAGAAGAGTTTGTATGGGATTTTATCTATGGTTCTTGGTTCTCAACTCATGAGACAAGTGAACCATAGAGTCAAGAGAGGGAGCAAGAGGAAGAGGGTGAGAGCAAGAGTATGAAAGCTCAAGAACAAGAGAGAGAATGGTCAAGTGAGAATGAGCCTCTCTTTTTGTCTTTCACCCTCTCATAATCCAGAACCATCATAACTCATCATATCAATCAAGTATTATGTGATGGTTTAAGCAACCATAGCCATATCATTTCATGCACTCATTTTGCACAAAAGAGCAAGTAAGCAAAAGTCTTTGCCATGAAATGATAGCTATGGTTATCATGATGGTCAACTAGTCAAGCCTAGTCAACCGGTCAACAAAGTCAACAAGTCAACAAAAGTCAACAAGTCAACAAAGTCAATCCCTCAACAACCATGTCACCATAATACTTAATTAATATAATTGTTAATCACATATCATATTCTTATTAGGGTTGATCAAAAAGTCAATAGTCAACGGTCAACTGTCAACAACGCTAATGAGAATCCGCTGCCTCTGTCTCCCCGTCAACTGTGCATACACACCCGCATCCGCGTTTCGAGGAACACGAATACATACTGGATAAATCCAATCCCAAAAGGTACACTAGGATCTGGCTTAAACCAAAGCCTGCTAGTGTAAACTGTCCGGACACTGTACGTGCACAAGTGCACGGATGTGACCGAACCTTGTCGCAAAACCACGCGACCTGTCGCAAAACCATGCGACCTCTACTCTTTTGCCTAAATGCGAAAAGCTTTCTGTGTGGGACTCTAAAGACTCGACACTACGCTGGCAGTGGGTTTAACCACAGACCGCAAGCGGCACTAGCTGTGCGTAACGGTCCCCAGGTAACGCCGACAAGAAGACTGACGAGGCGAAACCCATCTGAACTCCTACTGAGCCTGAATGTGACAATCTGCGTACAGTCCGGTCTGTTCGTCTGATACATCGCATGGCGGGCCTAGGGGCGGTAAATGTCAGTCCCCCAATAGCGGTACAAGTCGTGTCGGAGTGAAGCCCAAAACACCCTGAGATAACACTGGAAGCCTACCAGTATATCTCGTTTGCCCTGGCCAGGGACTACTCGTGTAATGGCTCTCCTAGACACAGCGCGATGTCAACCCCCAATACCGGGAGAGACGAATCCTGTCTAACCGTCACTGCCTCCAAGTGCTTCGGGACTGCACCCAACCACTACCTGTTTGCACGACTCCTTTGAGCCGTGGTAGGGTAGTGATCAAAGTACAGTGGGAACACACTTGAGGCGAAGTGACAGTGTCAAGTCAGCGGACTAAGCTGTACTCATGTCACCTGGGAACGGATAACTGACGATAGGCATAATACCAACTAGTCAGTTCCCGACGAGTCCTGTCCAGTGTACTCGTAACCCAACGAGCACCCGCAAACTATCTCAAGTACGACGTACTGACGGCTGTGGGACAGACCGTCTCCCATACTGGGATGAGAAGCGCATGCGCTAGTCTACTCCGGAGTATCGATGCCCTGTCTCGATAGTCCTGCGACCAGGGACCTGCATAAGGATGTGCTTATAGATTACCCAGCCCCACTAGTGTGACTGCCATCACAACGCTGGTAATCAAGCAAAGATCCTAAGGGCTCCACTAATGTGTATAGGCGATATACTAAAATAAACACATGTACACATTGAAGTAGAAACAAACCAAGTAGCATACTACTATTTTGAGCAAGATTGTATATACAAGGTGAATATCCCAAGCTTCCATTAAGTAATATACAAACTAGTATGATACAGGAATGGCCTCTAGGGCATATACACTAACAATCTCCCACTTGCACTAAGGCCATATACTGGCGTATCGAAGACCTATCACCTCGATCAGCCGCTCGAACTGAGTCTGGGGCAAGGCCTTGGTGAATGGATCTGCAGTGTTATCTTCTGAAGCGACTTTTCGAACCTCGATCTCCTGGCGATCTACGATCTCCCTGATCAGGTGATACCGCCTCAAGATGTGTCTGGATCTCTGATGGGACCTGGGTTCCTTCGCTAAAGCTATAGCCCCGTTGTTGTCGCAATACAGAGGTATTGGATCAACAATGGACGGAACCACCTGAAGTTCTTTCAAGAACTTCCTCATCCAGACAGCTTCTTTTGCGGCATCAGATGCAGCGATGTATTCCGCTTCCATCGTCGAGTCTGCAACGGTTTCCTGTTTGGAACTCTTCCAACACACCGCCCCTCCATTGAGGGTAAAGACAAAGCCCGACATGGACTTGGAATCATCCTTGTCACTCTGGAAGCTGGAGTCAGCAAAGGCCTCGATCTGGAGGTCTTTTCCGCCATACACCAAGAACATCTCCTTAGTCCTTCTCAGGTACTTGAGAATGTTCTTTACCGCTATCCAGTGTTTCTCCCCAGGGTTTGACTGATACCGGCTTACCACACTCAGTGCATAAGCTACATCCGGTCTGGTACACAACATCGCATACATTATAGAGCCTACCGCAGAAGCGTAGGGTATAATAGACATGCGATCCCTCTCCAAATCAGTCTTGGGAGACATCTCTTTAGAGAGGGTGATCCCGTGACAAGCCGGCAGGTTACCTTGCTTGGAATCTTCCATACTGAATCTTTTCAGTATGGTGTCGATGTACCTGGACTGTGAAAGTCCTAATATCCTCTTGGATCTATCACGATGGATCCGGATCCCCAGGATGTATGAGGCATCACCCAGGTCTTTCATGGAGAACCTGTGCGACAAGAACCCCTTGACAGATTGTAGCATAGGAATGTCATTTCCTATTTAGAGAATGTCATCCACGTATAAAACGAGGAATACTACAGTTCTCGCTACAAATCTACTATAGATGAATGGTTCATCTGGATTTTTGATAAAGCCAAATTCTTTGACCGTCTCATCAAAGCAGATGTTCCAACTCCACGATGCCTGCTTTAGTCCATAGATGGACTTAAGCAACTTGCACACCTTTCCACTGCTCCCACTCTGAATGAAACCCTCTGGCTGGTCCATATAGACACACTCCTCTAAATTTCCATTTAGAAAAGCGGTCTTTACGTCCATTTGCCAGATCTCATAATCGTGGAAGGCAGCAATGGCAAGAAGGATCCGAATGGATTTCAGCATAGCCACTGGAGAAAAGGTTTCGTCATAGTCCAAGCCAGGTCTTTGACGGAAACCCTTTGCTACAAGTCTAGCTTTATAGGTCTCAACCTGTCCATCTACACCAATCTTCATTTTGAAGATCCACTTGCATCCTACGGGTTTTACCCCGTCTGGAGCAATGTCCAACGTCCATACTTTGTTGGTGTACATGGACTCCATTTCGGTCCGCATTGCATCCATCCATTTCACTAAGTCAACGCTCTGAACGGCCTGCTGGAAGCTAGTAGGCTCATCATAATCTATGATGCAATCCTCTCTATCCCCGTCTATGAGAAAACCGTAGTATCTCTCGGGCGGATGAGACTGCCTACTACTCCTGCGGAGCGGCGTAGGAATGTCCTGTTCTGTTAAACCCTCTGGTTCCACTAAGCTTTCAGTAATAGTCTGTGGTTCTGGAATTTCTTCCAGTTCTACTGCGCTCCCACTAATTTCCTTTTCTAAAAACTGGTGTTCTAGAAAGTGGGCATGACGAGAAACAAGGACTTTTTGTTCCTCTTCGCAGTAGAAGAAATATCCTTTGGAATTCTTTGGATATCCCACAAACTTACACAGTACTGAGCGTGCCTCGAGCTTGTCCGCATGCTGCTTTTTGACAAAAGCTGGACTTCCCCATGTCTTAATGTGATTAAGATGGGGTCTCTTCCCACACCACATCTCATATGGTGTAGTAGGCACAGTCTTAGTAGGAACTCGGTTCAAAAGGTATGCAGCTGATTCTAGCGTATACCCCCAGAATGATCGCGGTAACTCAGCGTTACTCATCATGGACCGTACCATATCCAATAGGGTTCGGTTCCGTCTCTCCGATACACCGTTATGTTGCGGAGTGTATGGAGGAGTAAGCTGAGAGAGAATTCCGTTCTCTTTTAAATAGTCCAGGAACTCGGCACTTAAGTATTCTCCACCTCGATCCGATCTTAGAATCTTGATACTTTTGCCGGTTTGTTTTTCTACTTCACTCTTATATTCCTGGAACTTTCCAAAGGCTTCGGACTTATGTTTCATTAAGAAGACATAACCGTACCTTGAGAAGTCATCCGTAAAAGTGATGAAGTAAGATTAACCGCTTCGCGCATGTGTAGACATTGGACCGCACACGTCGCTGTGTACGAGTCCCAAGAGCTCGCTCGCTCTTACTCCGTGTCCAGTGAATGGAATCTTTGTCATCTTTCCTTTGAGACAGGATTGACAAGTGGCATACGATTGATATTCGAACGAATCCAAATATCCTTCAGTATGTAACTTAGTCAACCTTCTCTCATTGATGTGACCCAGTCTACAATGCCATAAGAAAGTCTGATTTATTTCCGGAGACTTTCTTTTGTGTGTATTCTGGACGTTGAAAATCTGTGGTTGGTTTAATACGTATATACCATTACTCAATGTACCTGACCCAATCAAAACTTGATTAAGGTGAATGTTTACAACATTACTTACAAACGCAAATTCATAACCTTCTTTAGAAACTAAAGATACAGAAATGATATTACAAGTTGCGTTGGGTACAAAAAAGCAATTACGCAAAAACAAAACATGTCCATCTGACATTCCCAGGTGATAGTCCCCCACGGCTTTAGCATCCATGCAAGCTCCGTTCGTAACTCTGAGGGTCATGTCACCTGCCTTCAAAACCCTACGGTTTCTCAACGCCTGCAAAGAATTACAGATATGAGATCCTGATCCGATATCCAATACCCAGGAAGTAGAGTATATTGAAAGACAGTTTTCAATAACATACACACCTGAAGCTGAAGCTGCAACCTGCTTCAATTCCTGTGTTCTGGCCTTCCAGGCCCTGCAATCATTCTTCCAGTGCCCTTTCTTATGACAATAGAAGCATTCTTCCTTATCCATAAGCTTCCCCGCTTTCTTTGTTGCTTTAGCTTTTCCCTTCGTATCCACTTTACTAACACCGCCCCTTGGTTTGGCGGGGGCTTTCTTCTTCTTTCCCTTGGCTTTCGCCTTGGACCTAGAAGAAGATGATCCTCCTACAAACAAAGTGGATGTTTCCCTACTTTTCTGTAGGGTGCCCTCTGCGCTCCTCAGCATGTTGAGGAGCTCTGAAAGTTCAACCTCTTTTTCTTGTAGGTTGAAGTTCAGTATAAACTAGGCGTAAGTGGAAGAAAGGGACTGGAGAACTAAGTCTGTATAGAGCTCACTCTCCAATGTGGTTCCTAGGTCCGCGAGCTCCTCAATGTAGCCGATCATCTTAAGCACGTGCTCTGCTACGGATGATCCGACGGCCATCCTTGCCGAAAATAACTTTTTCGACGCTTCGTATCTTGCGATACGAGATTGCTCTCCATACAGTTCTTTTGTATGAAGAAATATGGATTCCAAGTCCATATTCTCGTGCCTCCTCTGATGTTCATTGTCCATAGAGGCAAGTACGAGGCACTTGCCTTCGCGCTATCAATCTCCCAAGTCTTACGGATTTCCTTATCCGCGACGCTGGAAGTGGGACCAGGGACAGGGGGAGCTTTGGTGGTAAGAAGATACCCCAGCTTGTCGTAAGTGATTGCCATCTTGACATTCCTGAGCCAATCTTTGTAGTTTGGCCCTGTCAGTATATTTTTATCTAGGAGTAACTTAAGTCCAGTCATGTCGATTGGTCGCTGCAATTAGGAGAGAGAGAAGAAACACTCAGCACGATGCTCTTGCAAGTTTAGAATGGTTTTTAATTTGTCTAAACAGGATGGCTCCCACTGTTTCTCGAATCCCTCCTTAAACCATAAAGGAAGAATTAGTCGGGATCAATCCCACCGCTCAATACTTGCTTAACCATTCAGCCAGGCCAGTGTCGGTACTTCGAGGGAGGTTTTCCAACGCTTTCGCGAAGTTCCTTAATTCAAGAACCTCTTTTCCCTGGGGGCATAGCCCCGCTAACACCTTTCTAGCCACCTACTAGGTTTATAGCATTGATCGATTAGTGAGAAATTTCCCGAGGAGTAGCATATACTCACAGTAGGATCGGGATCCAAATATCATCGTGTGACAAAACTGAAGGAATCCTACCAGAATCATCACACTCCAAATGGTATGCAAATCTAGCAAGTTTCAGTACTTATGAAACTCCCGATGTGGATTTTTGCCCCATGCTCTTATGACCTTGACTTTGGCCAAAATATCATAAGTCACATGTCAAGTTCTATCCGTCATTATCCAGGTTAATTTGGATCCATCCGTACCTACCCTTGACTTTGGCCAAAATGGCAGTACGACTGTCCCAAACCAACGCATCTATCTATGCTACACATGAACACCCAATAGCTACCAATCACTATGCCATGACTTTGGCCAACATACATAGCTTGAATACTATTGACTATCCATGTGAAACGACGGAGGGCTACGAATGGTTTTGGCTAAACCGTGAACGTAGTGAACTTGATATAGTCGATGGAACGAGATAGCTTTTAAAAAGGAGTGGCTCAAGCTCCGCATTTAAAAGTCGGTTTTGAAAAGAACCGAGTGGTTTTTCGAAAGTGTTCCAACGACTTTAGCTTGGTTTATTATCTTGCATTAGTTCTTTTTGTTGGAGATAATGCCCTCAGAGTCAATTATTGGATCACAGGCACGTGATTGCGATGATTGAGGGAGGACCTATCCCGGTAAGACAGTCTTACTCGAGATGATAGTATGCTATCTGGTTTACCTTTACCATCGTGTACTGCTTTAGGTGACCTGACAGGTCGCTATTACACGTTGATAGAGCCCCTAGGATTCTTGCTTGACGACCAGCAGTATGAGGGCGATCATATACGTGAGAGCTGGGGTCTACAAGCACATCCATAAATGGTCCCTAGTCGTGGGAGTTTCGAGACAGGGCATCGATTCTCCATAGTAGACTAGTGTATACAGTCGAGACCCCGACGAGGGGCGGTGGCCGGTCTCACAAGCCACTGGTGTCAGTTGGTTCACCTAAGATGTATACAGGTGCTCATTGGGTTATGAGTACACCGGACAGGACTCGCCGGGAACATGCTAGTTGGTCTTATACCTGACGTCAGATAGCAGTTCCCAGGTGACATGTGTACAGGTTAGTTCATCGACCTGGGGATCGTCATTTGCCTCGTGTGAGTTCCCACTGTGCTTTGATTACTACCCTACCACGGCTCAAAGGAGTCGTGCAAACAGGTTTTAGTTGGGTACAGTCCCGAGCCACATGGAGGCAGTGAGCGGATCTTCAGGGGTTCGTCTCTCCCGGTATTGGGGGTGAGGTTGCGCTGTGTCTAGGAGAGCCATTACACGAAGTCCTTGGCCAAGGCAGGAGATTTGCTGGTAGGTATTCCAGTAGTATCTCAGGGTGTTCTGGGCTACACTCCGACACGACTTGTACCGCTTTTGGGGGTCTGACTTTTACCAACCCCCTAGGCCCGCCATGCGATGCTCATAGACGAACGGACCGGACTGTACGGATATTGTCACTGACAGGCTCAGTAGGGTGTCAGGATGAGTTCGCTCATCGACGTCCCTTTTGGTCAATAGCTGGTGGCCCGTTACGTATTGGCTTATACCTCTGACGTGCTAGTGGTTAAATCCACAACCATAGTATTGACGAGTCTTTAGAGTCCACCACACATTCAGTTACTCAGCTTTCGGGCGAAACGCTGTAGAGGCCGTATGGAGATATGGCAGGGTCCGATCAGATACGTGCGGTATTGCACGGATCAGGATCGGACGGTTTGTACTAGAGGCCGTATAGATATATGGCAGGGTTCGATCAAGATACGTGCGGTATTGCACGGATCAGGATCGGACGGATATTACTAGCCGGCTTTGGTTTAAGCCGGATCCTAGTATTGTACAGTGTAGATTTTGTCTCATTGCATTTGTATCCGGTCGGAATACAAATGCGGGCATGTATATGCAGTAGCGGGGTTTTCCTGTAATTTATTACGGGACCAGTTTTCTGGAGTTGCCAGTTTGCATTCCGTTCCGGCCGGTTTTTTCTTTGTTCTTTCCCGGCCGGACTTTTCCGATGGAGGGGGTTATTTGCAATTGTGCAAATAACATTTGTGGAGGGGGGTTTCTTGCAAATGTATTCATTATGATAGGATAAGCATCCTTGCTTTTTCATGATGGTTTTTGCTTTAATGAGATTTGATAGGATATGGGTTGATTATGGGTTTGATTTGAGGTTTACCTTGAAGGAAGAGGTCACCCTCCACCTTTTCCTACACTCACCTCCCTTCTTGTTATGGATTGATATATCTTTCCTCCACCATTCTCACTTGAGAGAGAGGGCTACACTTGTGAGAAAGAAAGAGAGTTTCATTTTGTTATGGTGGCATTATTCTTGATCTCATATTCTTCTTCTTCTTGCCGGAAAATTGAAAGCACCAATTTTCCTAACCTCTTCCTCCATCATCTTCAATGGCAACCAAAACCCTAGAGACATCCTCTACCCTACACATTCTACAGCAAATCTTGGGCATGTCGACTTGCCGGCTTGATGCCCGAGTTGCCTCGGTATAGAGGTGGGAGCCCGTAAAAGAAACAGGCGACGTGGTGCCCTTCCGGCGAGGAGATGGAGACCGGACTTTCCGCGGGAGATCGGGACGACGATGAGAAGACCGGAGGACTCGGATCACTCGGTATATCTCTTCCACATCTTGTTGTTAGCTAGGTCTAGTTTAATGGCCCGATCCGGGGTTTAGTGCGCGGTGGTGCCGGTTTGCTAAGTTCGCAAAATTAAAGTTTATCACCGCTTCCGCATTTGGCCGTCGGATTGACGGCCGGGGCGCCGCCGTGCACTTACACTTTTAATGCGTGATATTCTTGCATTAGTTCTTTTAATGCGTCCCATCATTTAATCCTACCATTGCAGAAAACAACCAAAATATGACGTACGCTTATGCCATTCGCATTCGCCAATGGGCCCCGTCATTACCCGTTAGGTTACTTAACTAACGACAGAGCAGGGGCTGGGCTAGCGCGGCTGTAAAACATAAGCAACGCCTAAATAATATCATATATAGATATATTGCAATGATAGCCATTTCAGATCACAGATGAATACATTGGATATACTAGGAACCCGCAATTCGTACGAGCCTGTAACGAAAAGCAGATTACACGGTCGCGGTGAATAGCCAATACCCCACCCAAGACCCCTACGGGTGCGGCAAACTACCCGCCAAGTACCCGAAGTGGAGCAACCTCCCTCAACGCCGTGAGTAGGCCACTCGGCACTTCGAGATACGCGGTAGTTTGTGCACCCCCTCCATGGGTCTATCCTAGGAGCAAAACAGTAAAAAGAAATTATACAATGACGGCTACAACCCCGACCCGGTTGTGCGGCCATACAAATAATTATTACATCAATTTACAAATTTACATGAATTGAAAGAAAAGAAAAACTCTCGTCTCACAACCCCCCAGCTATTCACCCGCGACAATCCAACATATTCATATCCACATTCCAGCAACATTACAGATCACAGATTTGTATAACCCCCACTAATCGACATATAGCGATTAGCAGACGTTCAATACAATTATCACATTACAGAAAAACCCGTCAGCTAAATTCTTTTAGAAGTTCGATCAAAAATACGGATTTTCAGGACCCCAAAAATAAAATTTTCGTTCTGGAAAATCTGGGCAGAAAATATATATTCCAAAAATCCCAAAACAACCCCAGAAATACACTGCACCAAAGATGGATCTCGGCCGCGGAACCGCGGCGGGAGCGTGCTCCCGCCGCGTTTCCGCGGCGCTTTGACTCGATCGTTGGACCAAATTTGGTGGGTGTTCACACAAAAGCCTGAGCCGATTTTTAAGATGAAAATTATCAACTTTTGAACAGAATAAAAATCGGTAGAAACTTGAAATTCTCGGGTTCGTTTTCGTGACTTTTTCTTTGATCGATCTTCTAGTTACTTGCTAACATTTTAGATAGAGTTTAACTAGGCTCTGATACCACTGTAAGTCCATGCTACCTCTACCGGTACTTTCGGGCATGCGGAATTTGTTAAAAAAGATTTTTCTAGAGATGGTAACATGGACTTAAAACCCGGATATTTGTTAAACATCTAACTAACAACCTAACTAGGAGTCGTTAACTACTCGGTTAGGGGGTTTATACCTTGCTTGTCTTGAACTCCTTCGTCTTCAAGCTCCGATGGTGGTCCGGATCGGCTTCTTCCCGTCGTCTCCTTACGCCGATGATAGATCCACCTGAAAGCTCCAACCTTTGGCTTCTTCTTCGAACTTTGAAGAAACTAGTTCACTCGGTTTGCTAAACCTTGTGAACTAGAGTGAGTAGAGAAGAGTTTGTATGGGATTTTATATATGGTTCTTGGTTCTCAACTCATGAGACAAGTGAACCATAGAGTCAAGAGAGGGAGCAAGAGGAAGAGGGTGAGAGCAAGAGTATGAGAGCTCAAGAACAAGAGAGAGAATGGTCAAGTGAGAATGAGCCTCTCTTTTTGTCTTTCACCCTCTCATAATCCATAACCATCATAACTCATCATATCAATCAAGTATTATGTGATGGTTTAAGCAACCATAGCCATATCATTTTATGCACTTATTTTGCACAAAAGAGCAAGTAAGCAAAAGTCTTTGCCATGAAATGATAGCTATGGTTATCATGATGGTCAACTAGTCAAGCCTAGTCAACCGGTCAACAAAGTCAACAAGTCAACAAAAGTCAACAAGTCAACAAAGTCAATCCCTAAACAACCATGTCACCATAATACTTAATTAATATAATTGTTAATCACATATCATATTCTCATTAGGGTTGATCAAAAAGTCAATAGTCAACGGTCAACTGTCAACAACCCTAATGAGAATCCGCTGCCTCTGTCTCCCCGTCAACTGTGCATACACACCCGCATCCGCGTTCCGAGGAACACGAATACATACTGGATAAATCCAATCCAAAAAGGTACACTAGGATCTGGCTTAAACCAAAGCCCGCTAGTGTAAACTGTCCGGACACTGTACGTGCACAAGTGCACGGATGTGACCGAACCTTGTCGCAAAACCATGCGACCTGTCGCAAAACCATGCGACCTCTACTCTTTTGCCTAAAGGAGAAAAGCTTTCTGTGTGGGACTCTAAAGACTCGACACTACGCTGGCAGTGGGTTTAACCACACACCGCAAGCGGCACTAGCTGTGCGTAACGGTCCCCAGGTAATGCCGACAAGAAGACTGACGAGGCGAAACCCATCTGAACTCCTACTGAGCCTGAATGTGACAATCTGCGTACAGTCCGGTCTGTTCGTCTGATACATCGCATGGCGGGCCTAGGGGGCGGTAAACATCAGTCCCCCAATAGCGGTACAAGTCGTGTCGGAGTGAAGCCCAAAACACCCTGAGATAACACTGGAAGCCTACCAGTATATCTCGTTTGCCCTGGCCAGGGACTACTCGTGTAATGGCTCTCCTAGACACAGCGCGATGTCAACCCCCAATACCGGGAGAGACGAATCCTGTCTAACCGTCACTGCCTCCAAGTGCTTCGGGACTGCACCCAACCACTACCTGTTTGCATGACTCCTTTGAGCCGTGGTAGGGTAGTGATCAAAGTACAGTGGGAACACACTCGAGGCGAAGTGACAGTGTCAAGTCAGCGGACTAAGCTGTACTCATGTCACCTGGGAACTGATAACTGACGATAGGCATAATACCAACTAGTCAGTTCCCGACGAGTCCTGTCCAGTGTACTCGTAACCCAACGAGCACCCGCATACTATCTCAAGTACGACGTACTGACGGCTGTAGGATAGACCGTCTCCCACACTGGGATGAGAAGCGCATGCGCTAGTCTACTCCGGAGTATCGATGCCCTGTCTTGATAGTCCTGCGACCAGGGACCTGCATAAGGATGTACTTATAGATTACCCAGCCCCACTAGTATGACTGCCATCACAACGCTGGTAATCAAGCAAAGATCCTAAGGGCTCCACTAATGTGTATAGGCGATATACTAAAATAAACACATGTACACATTGAAGTAGAAACAAACCAAGTAGCATACTCCTATTTTGAGCAAGATTGTATATACAAGGTGAATATCCCAAGCTTCCATTAAGTAATATACAAACTAGTATGATACAGTAATGGCCTCTAGGGCATATACACTAACAAGTTCATCGACCTGAGATCGTCATTTGTCTCATGTGAGTTCCCACTGTGCTTAGATTACTACCCTACCACGCTCAAAGAAGTTGTGCAAACAGGTTTTAGTTGGGTACAGTCCCGAGCCACATTGGAGGCAAGTGAGCGGATCGTCGGGGATTCGTCTCTCCCGGTATTGGGGGTTGATGTCTCGCAGTGCATGGGTGGCCATCACTAAGAATTCTCGGCCGAGGTAGTGGAGAATTACTGATTGGGATCAGTAGTATCTCAGGTGGTGATGGGCTTCATGCCGACACGATTTATCGCGTTATTAGGGGTCTGACTTTATCCACCCCCCTAGACTCGATATGCGATACTCTTTAGACGAACGGACCGGACTGTATATACATTGTCACTGTTAGGCTCAGTAGGGTTTATGGATGAGTTCACTCGTCAGCTTCCCTTTCAATCAATACATAGGCAAACGTTACGTACAGCTTGTACCTCTGACGTGCTAGTGGTTATATCCAGTGCCAGTGTATTAATGAGTCATTAGAGTTCCCCACAGACAGTTTCCCAACTTCGGGCGAAACGTTGTAGAAGCCGTATAGGTTTATGGCAGGGTTCGGAAAATGCACGTGCGTTTTCGCACGTGTCATTTTTCTGGCAGATAATACTTGTAGGCTTTGGTTTTAGCCGGAACCCAGTATTATACTGTGTAGATATAATATCTTTATCTCAGTTGCATTTGCATTCGGTCGTAATACAAATACGGGTATGTTTATACTGATACGGGGTTATCCTGAAATTCGTTTCAGGATCACTTTTGGAAGTTGCCAGTTTCTAGTTTTCTATCAGCCGTCTTTTAACATTCGGTTAAAGACGGATTTATCTTTTATTGGATGAGTGTGGAAGATTCTAGAAGCATCTAGAAGGTGGTGACAAGGCTAATGACTCACTTGTTCATTATTGGTTGCTTTCTTTGTGTTCACACTTTGTGTTCACACTTCGTGTTCACACTAGATATTTTGCTTATTGTCACCTCCTAGCTCCTACACTCACCTCCCTCCTCTCCTATAAATGGCCGGCCTCCCCCCTCTCATAGATGATGGTTGTTGTTCACTAGAAAAAGATTGTGATAGATTCGGGTTCACGAAAAATAGATAGCCTCTTTCTCATTTCACCCGATCCAAAAGGCAACTTCCATAACCGTTCGTCCATAGCCTTGGACGTAACGAGACAAAGTGTTCTACTCATTCTCTACTTCATCTTGGTCGTCTCTTTTGGCAAACTTGACGATCGAGTTGCCTCGGTTTAGAGGCGGGAGCCCGTTTAAAGATCCGTCGACGTGTTGCTACCTGGACGACAAGACTGGAGATCGAGGAGATCGGAGCAGCCGCAACAAAGCGTGGGATGATGGTTGAAGACCGAAGGACTCGGATCGTTCGGTATAATATTTCTACCCACTTTGTAGTTTGTTAGTTTAGCAATAATGGCAGATCCGGGTTACGGTACACGATAGCGCCAATTTGTAAAACGATTTTGTTCCGCATTTGGTGTCTGTTAGACGGCCGGGGTGCTACCGTGGACTTACAGTGTTGTTGTTTTGAATGATATTGTTGCTGCGGATGCAGAATTGGGGCTGATGGTGTTATCAGCTGATGTGATAACCATTGGGCTGAACTTTTGATTTTGGGGGCTGAAGCTTACATCAGCTGCTGCAGTTGAGGCTGTTGTAGTGTGGCTGATATAGGGTGTAGGGTTGTAGTATGGTGGAGTGTGAGAGTGGTAGATGTGAGGGAAGGATGTGAGTGAGAGGGAGAGATATGAGGGAAAGAAAAAGATTTAAAATGGCATGGGCCATGACACATCCTAGAACCACCTTTCTCTCTCTCTAGCCACAAGTCAACCCCAACCTAATCCAATTTTTAACAAAGCTAAACCCTTAATTAACCTACTTAACTTAACCAAAAGGTTTAAGCCACAATGGTCATCTCAACATGGTAACCCTAGACTAACCCAAGATAACATGCACAAGTGTGTGCAGTCTAGATAAAATTCCGATAAAATATTCATAAAACCAGAGGAATCATCAGAAACCAGTTTTGGTAAACTTTTTACCAAAAACCCTACATTAAACATAATTTAGAATTTCCATAAATTTTCTTCAGAATTTTTCCCATTTATCGGTATTTAATTATACCGAAATATTAAAATATTTAATAAAATAATATTAAATTATAAAAATTCCCAAAAATGATAATATATTTTTCTGAAATGTTACAGTCTTCCCTCCTTAAAGAAATTCGGTCCCCGAATTTAAATTTAAACTCCCAAATTCTAAACATTTCAATAAAATGTCCAAGTCCACGGGGCTCCGAAATCATCAATCCATAAAACACATCGTAGCGCAATACAAGCGCAAGAGCAATGAGCAGATAACTCAAAAATCAAAACTCCATCAAGCATCCTGCAATCTTCGGAGTCCAGGCGAAAACACGAAGGCTAAATCTAAAGCAAAACCGATATGCCATAAATCGGAGCTATATATGTAAATATATGAAGGAAATGCATGCCAGAATTTCCTTAAAATCGATGTGCAATGCGCATAACACTGCACAGTGGCGGACGTCTTTATAAGAAAATAGCCATATACGTATATATCTTTTGTTTAGTATGCACGATCCACCGTTTGAAAACAATTTAGAAGGGTTCCCTGTTTTTAAACGTTTCGTGTCATATCGGACACGTATGCAAATAATGAGACTATAACTCGCTTTTGGAAATCCCTTTGAAATCTATCTATGCATGCAAAATATATCCAGGCACTGTCCTCTGACTAGTCCTGCTCAGTGCGAAAAAAATTCGCAATATCATAAAAATGTACTGCTCCATAAGAAATCAGTCACAAAAGTGCATATGAAAACCCTGTGCGTCCGGTGCGCACGGAAATCAAAATCCATACATGTGCCAAGCGGGTGCACAGAAACCACATCAAGGTGAAACGGTTGTGCACACAACATCATTCATAGGCAACGTGAGTGCCTGACAGCAAAAATCAGGTGCATCTGACATGCACGAAAAATCCCAATTTAGTGCATCTAGTGTGCACCAAATCTCATCTCATAACACGCACCCAACATGCGCTAAAAATCCAAATCCGGTGCATCCATCATGCATGAAATCACGAAATCCAATATCAAGCGCCGAACACGTGCAAATCCAATCAGGTGCGTAAAGTGCAAAAGACAAATATCGAGCATCACCATCGAAATCGAAGTCCAGTGCATCCAAGTGCACAAAATACATGTCACAGCACTACAAGCATATGTAAACTATACAGAGTGCAAAACCAAATCGTGTACGTGAATACTCACAAAATCAACTCAAAGGTCTAAAATCCATAAAATCATAAGCATGTGAAACCAAGGCACGAAAACGATATCAAGTGCAACAACTGTGCAAAATCGTAAATACTCAATAGGTGCAACCAAGGTGCGTGAAAACAAATGTCATGAAACTCAATCATCAAGACTAAATCATGCAAATAGAACGCCCAAAATACCGAAATCCAAGATGACGGATACGTGATAATCGAATCACAAAATCATAAATCATAAATACCGTCGTCGGTAGTCCCTCCTTCAAAGTCGAGAAGGTGTCGGTGAATCCAAAACTAGCAGCGCAAGATATCTACTTGCCTCTTGCTCACGGTCTGGCGTCCTCTGTCTCTGGGTCCTGAATGCACATCACACATCTGATCATGGTGCAACTATCATTGCAGCTGTGTCCTGGAAGGAATCCTGCTCCGGGTCTCTTCCGATCTTGCCTATGCCGAACTGTACAGAGTCTGGTACTCTTACATAATCTTTTCTCGTTTTCTGGACATCTGCGTGTTCCGCACACATTTCCTTTGAAACTGGCCGTATCCCAACGCCTCTGTAAGCATATCAGGTCTCTATTCTCGATGGATGGTAATGACAGCTTGTCAGCGTCTCGCACGAACCTCTTGTCCCGCTTGTCTTTATCGTCGTCCACTATGACGCCACGCCATGCTATCTACGCACTGCACTGTTCTCGGCCACGGTCAATCCGATGTCTCTCGCACGGACTCGAAATCGCGTACTCTGTAGCTTCATCATTCGGTAGAACACGTCTGGCCGAACAGGTTCTCGGGAACGCGTCCCAACCATCGGAGGAATACTCAATACTCGTCCGTCCTCGATCAACATACAACACATCTGGGTGAGGTCCTATATCCGAACCTGGTCAACTATCTCGCCGACGATGCCGAACTCTGGCCTGCTGGACAGCGCTCCAATGGCTATGCTCATATCTGGAGTCTCCTAAGCAGTGTGCCCCATCTCATGATATCCGAATGATGTCGAACCATCCGATCGACTCATCAGAACCTCATAATCCCCCAAGAACTCAACATCTTGGGTACAGTTTAACAGTATAGAGTACACACCACAGCATCGGTGGTCCAGCCATAGATGGGCAAACCCAAGCCTCACTAATGGCACCGCAGAACTGCCGTAAACCCTAAGGTTCAAAGGCTTTCACACGGTCATTAAGTCGAGTTAGGGTTTCATTCTTCTAGAGGGTCCGTAGAATTGCCTGCACGTCCTGCCGAATACTTTAAACTTGGAATAGTAGGTTTCTGACATTCGATCGTCTCTGTCGACTCTCAACGTCTCCGCGTGAAGTCGTCTCTAGCTGGAATCAATCTATCTGATGACCTCGCATCGGGGGTAGCGAACGATCCATAAGTCCTAGTCATTCATCCTCGGTGACGAGAGGCCTTCTATCATCTCTTAGTACAACCCGTACTGCAATAGCTCCAACATCTGGGGAAATATCCCGTCGTTCGTAGCAACAACTGCCTCCTTCGTCTGTATGCTGATCAGCGTCTCAATCCTCCAAGAAAGGCGATACATTGGCGGTCATCTCCAAATCGGAATGCTCTAGATTTGAGTAAGACTCCACACACTGGAAATCTTCAGCTCAACTGGGCCTACTCCGGTGCCTAAATCGGACGAACCACCTTCGTCTCTCAATCGGGTATACTAGCTATCATCTGTCTTGTATCTTCCTTGAAGCTCCGGCGATCTCAGCTCGTAAGCTCCGGAAGCGACATCCTATCAATCTCAGCAACAGCTGGTTCATCTGCCTGCACGGTAGGCGACATCATAATCTCTGAGGTATGCTGTACATCGACAGTCCTCTCTCAACTGGCAGCTCTAACAATGGCCCGATCATCCGGTGTAAAACCAAGAACTCTCCTACACAAGAGGTCACAATCATCAAAACTAACTCGACACGTTCCCGCGTCACCCAGAAACACAATCAAAAAGACACATCTCTAGCATCGTGTGTCGCCGGAATTACACCCCGGTCAGTCCTCGTTCGTAACGAGCTCATGCTGACCGCATGATTGATAGGATACGAGCGTGTTCAAGTTTAAGTTTAAATACCGCAATCAAGACGGTTTCGCACGTAGCTAGCCGGTTGAGTACGGGTCGTCCGCAGGGAGATGGGAATCTTTTTCTATGTGTTTTTCGACGAGTTAAGTCCGGTTGTTCAGATTTTGTTTGTAACTATCTAAGTGTAAGTTGATATTTAAAGAGAGTTTGTTAGGGTTAGAATTAGCTTAGTTTGAATTAGGAGTCTCCACATCTTTCGTTGCCCCACTTAATATCGGTGTTACGGTAATCGGCAACAACGGGGATTAGCACGACTAGGAAGGAACTTGCGAGTATAAGCTAGGCTTTCCAACGCATAGTCCTTTCTTTTGGTGCTTGTCCGTCCGTTCTTGGCTCTTATCCATAACCTCCAGTTAATTCAACCACAACCGGTCTCACTACGGAATCACCGCTATCATGTAGGATAGGGTGCCGTAAGGAGCGGATTGTGGTTCAATTAACGGGAGTCGATTTAAGTTGTTGGGCAAGGAAAAAGTGAGAGAGATTTCCTTCTCTCAAACTTCCCTTATCCTACCCTAACAAGTATAAAACTACTCACACTTCATCATACGGAAAAATAAAACAAACAAAAGAGGAAGATAGAAAGAAGGAGACTAGAAGAATACGACTAACTATTTGCGACCTCACCTTGGCGAGGATCAAGCGTAAGTATCATTGTCGTATGAATGATAAAGAAAAAGAGAGAAGAAATAAACAACAAGGAAATAACAACAACTACTTAACGAATTAAAATTACAACAAGCATAAAGATAAGGAGACAAGCATGATAATAAAATGGTCTTCTTTATTCATCACTCTTCACTCAAAAGCTCACTTACAAGTTTAATGGAGAAGAGGTGAGAAGAGGAAGAAGAACATGTAACTAAAACCTAGCAAAAGAAATACAAGAATTGGACCCTTTCCTTCTCAACTTCTGGGCTATTTATAGGCTGGAGAATGGAAATCTAGGGCAACCACCAGAACACCTTTACAATGACAAAAATACCCCTTAAAAAGTTTTGTCTGCCGCCACTATTTGGCCGCGGATCCGCGGCCTGGACCCACCTTTGGCCGCGGATCCGCGGCTGTTCAGTTGAATTGGGCCTCCCAACTTTTGGTGCTGGCCTGATCTGTTGTCTACATTATTCTGGTATATGTATTTTCTTATAATTGCTCCACGAATTATCCAGAATTCTGTTGAGGGAAAGGTGGACTTTTTGTCAAGATTTTGTCATGGTTTGCCTCGAGCTCCGCGTAGATCTCTTGGATTTTGTGCTACCATTGAGCCTTGTGCATGAGAATGACATTGATTTGATCTTTTGTCTTCCTATTGATATCTGGCAACATACGGATGAAGAGCAGAGACCGTGTTTTTATCTGTGGTTGGCAGGAACCCGGATTTTTTCGTGTTTTCCATGAATTTCACCGTTTTAGAACCGAGAACCTGTATCCTGCATTTGGCTAGCAAACACGGCTCAAGAGTATCTACGGATATGCAAATGTGATAAAAATTGGGCGGTATGAAAATGCAAAAATCTGATATGAACAAATACCCCCAAACTTATCATTTGCTCGTCCCGAGCAAAGCCCATTTATTCACAAAAAATTTCCTAACCTCACTTTCGCAGGGAACGCGATTGCACTGAGCATGTGCAACAAGCCGTTAAACCTCTAGGTGTCCCTAGTAGGAGGAGTGTTGTCTCCTGAGGGTTTTCAGCGGATTACACCCACAAAATCCGGTCAAGCTAGTTTTGTAAAATAACTAAGATTCAAACCCTAAAGTTTTGTTTTAGAAAATAACAATTCTATAATCCTAAGTCTAGACTATCGAACCTTTATTTTTCACACCTCGCTTCTTATTTAACTACAGATTTTATATGTCTTTACGTGCAGTGCAAATAGGGTCGTTAAGTTCCAGAAGGATCGATTAAAGTCATCATGTCGCACAATAAAGCCCAGATAACAATTTTAAAAGGATCACATAAGTTTTATAAAGAGTTAAGCATTTTTCAAGTTTCGTTTTCCAGTAAGGTTTCAACTTCAGAATTTCTATCTTCCTTAACAGGAAACTAAGTCGTATTTTTCACTCCACCTTTTTCTTGTTTTCATTTCATACACACCACTGTGAACGTGCAATAGTCTTTATCAAAGAGTAAAACCTTCATATCTCCGTTAAAAAAAAATTTTTTTTATAAAAGCCTGTCTTTTATCAAGATTATTCTCACACAAAGAACCGTTAGGAATTTTAACTCGGAGAGAACACTTGCTTGACTTTGTTTTAAAACTGGACTTTCTAGGCTTCTTAGCGACCTTTGGGCCAATGCACCCAAACCAGTTGGTTTTAGGGCATTAGGTGTAGAAACACCCCAGCGGACTTAATTACTCAAGTTACCTAGGTCCAAAAACAAAAGACAGTTGGGCGTGAAAATCAGATGATTTAATACGAACGGAGATATAACCGGCAGTTCAATTATTCTTTTTTTTTTTGATAAAAGACGTGTTTAGTG
The DNA here is from genome assembly GCA_030015575.1 of Agapanthus africanus. NCBI lineage: Eukaryota > Viridiplantae > Streptophyta > Magnoliopsida > Asparagales > Amaryllidaceae > Agapanthus > Agapanthus africanus. The sequence continues at coordinate 186,791,136 of CM057349.1, read as the reverse complement.
AGTTTGGTGTGTAATCATTCCAATCAAGTTTCCGATGGGTTATTTTTCAGACTTAGCTCCAATTACGGCCTCAATAATATTCCTTCATATTCGCTTTACTTCATAAACTATTCTTGACATTACTTATTTCAGAACAAACCTATTTGATCCTCAGAAAATCATTTATCTGTTTAAAAGTTTAAACATGAAAGACTTGTCATCTAATTCCCAAAATCTTACGACACGTGTAGTGTGATGTAAAGACGTATATCAGCTATAGTTAACTTCAAAGGAGAGTTATCTTTCAGGTTTTCAAAATCCAAACATAAGATCTAGTTATTCCTATTTTTTCAAACAAAAACCGTCGAATGTTGAATCAGAGTTCTTCCACAAGCTAACTTGACAAAAAAGTTTTTATATTTTTAGAAAATTTTCAAATTTTTATGGATTTTATGGATATTAATATGCAGATGCAAAATATACATATGAATGCGAAGGTAAGAAATGCGTACCGAGCGTACCCCCAAACTTAAACTGGACAATGTCCTCACTGTCGTAGCATGAAGAGAGCAGTTGGAAGGTTCAAAATTGTCGGTTAGTGATACACAAATTTTTATTTTTTTTTTGTTTTTAAAGAAAAGAAAAAGAATATACACAAATATAAACAAAATGGTTTGTACATACCCCCAAACTTATTTGGAACAGTGTCCACTGTTCTTGGCTGGATAACCGAAGTTTGGAGGTAAGCAGAGGAAGATCATTCAGGGTAAACTGGCTCCTGTAAGAACAGGAGCTCCTCTGTTGGTTCGGCGCTAAGGTACGGTTTGCATCGGTGTCCATTTACCTTGAAGTGTGAACCGTCCTTTGGATTTTCCAAATCCAAAGCGCCCTGCGGATACACATTCCGCACAAAATACGGCCCTTTCCAGCGAGATCTCAGCTTTCCAGGATGGAAGTGAAGTCGGGTGTCGTAAAGAAGTACCTGCTGACCAGGTACGAAGGTTTTGCGCACAAGGTGTTTATCATGAAACACCTTCGTTCGATTCTTAACGACAACCGCGTTGTCGTAAGCCTCATCCCTAAGCTCGTTCAGTTCGTTCAACTGCAGCTTCCGATGGCTGCCCGCGTCCTCAAGAGACAGATTCAGCTCCTTTATCGCCCAAAATGCGCGATGCTCGATTTCGACAGGAAGGTGGCAGGCTTTTCCGTACACAAGCCGATAGGGAGACATGCCAAGGTCGGTCTTATAAGCGGTTCTAAATGCCCAAAGGGCATCAGTGAGTTTCAGAGACCAATCCTTACGGTTCTTGGAAACCGTCTTCTCCAATATCTGCTTGATTTGCCGATTTGAAACCTCGGCCTGCCCGCAGGTTTGGGGGTGGTAGGGCGTAGAGAGCTTATGATTTATGGAGTATTTCCGCATCAAGGCTTCGAAAGTTTTATTGCAGAAATGACTTCCATTGTCGCTAATGATCGCTCGGGGGTGCCCAAACCGTGAGAAAATGTTTTCTTTAAGGAACCTAACGACAACCTTGTTGTCGTTAGTCCGGCTGGGCACAGCCTCGACCCATTTAGAGACGTAATCAACAGCTAGAAGAATGTACAAGTTCCCAAAAGAGTTGGGAAACGGCCCCATGAAGTCTATCCCCCAAACATCGAAAATCTCCACAACCAAGATCGGTTGGAGCGGCATCTCGTTCCTCCGGGATATCCGGCCCATGTGTTGGCACCGGGAGCAAGTCTTGCAATAATCGTGAGCGTCTTTGAAAAGTTGTGGCCAGTAGAAACCACATTGCAAGATCTTATCAGCTGTCTTTCTGGGCCCAAAATGCCCGCCACACGCTTGATCGTGGCAAAATGACAGCACACTCTTGAATTCCTCATCAGGGACACACCGACGAATAATCTGGTCGGGACAGTACTTGAACAAGTAGGGTTCGTCCCAGTAAAAGTGTTTTACTTGGGATAAGAAGCGAAGTCTGTCCTGACTTGACCATTCGGTCGGTAGTAATCCTGTGGCCAAATAGTTCACAATATCTGCGAACCAGGGTTCGCACGATACTGTCAAGAGTTGTTCATCCGGGAAAATGTCATTGATCGGAATTGGAAGCGAAGGCGAAGAAGGAAGTCGTGAGAGATGATCGGCAACCACGTTTTCACATCCTCGTTTGTCCTTAATGACAAGGTCAAACTCTTGAAGCAAGAGGATCCAACGGATTAACCGAGATTTGGCATATTTCTTCGCAAAAAGATGGCGCAGAGCTGAATGGTCAGTGTAGACAATGACTGGAGAGCCGATGAGGTAGGGCCTGAACTTTTCTAAAGCAAATACAACAGCTAAGAATTCCTTCTCAGTTGTTGTATAGTTAAGTTGGGCGTCGTTCAGGGTCCGACTCGCGTAATAGATTACGTGCGGCATCTTGTTGATGTGCTGTCCAAGGACAGCACCGATGGCAAAGTCGGATGCATCGCACATAATCTCGAATGGGTGCGTCCTGTCAGGGGAAGAAAGAACGGGAGCAGAAGTGAGTGAGCGTTTCAGTGACTCGAATGCAGTCACACAGCTCGAGTTGAAGTCAAATGGTCTATCCTTGGCCAGCAAAAGAGTCAAGGGCCTAGCAATCTTGCTAAAGTCCTTGATAAACCGTCTATAGAAACCGACATGGCCAAGGAAGGCTCGGATATCTCTGACGCAACGGGGAGGAGGCAGATTGGAAATGACCTCAATCTTTGCTTTGTCAACCTCTATGCCATTTTGCGAGATGATATGTCCTAAGACAATACCTTCGCGCACCATGAAGTGGCATTTCTCCCAGTTCAAAGTGAGATTCTTGTCCTTACATCGGGTAAGGACAGCGTCAAGATGCAGCAAACACTCGTCAAAGGAGTCGCCGAAAATGGAGAAGTCATCCATGAAAATCTCCAGAAATTTCTCCACCATGTCTGAGAAAATCCCCATCATACACCGCTGGAAGGTAGCGGGCGCATTGCATAACCCAAAGGGCATGCGTCGATATGCAAATGTGCCGAAAGGACAAGTGAAAGTGGTCTTGTCCTGGTCTTTTTCGGCGATGGGAATTTGATTATAGCCAGAGTAGCCATCAAGAAAGCAATAGTACTCATGTCCGGCCAATCGTTCGAGCATCTGGTCAATAAAAGGTAGCGGAAAGTGATCTTTCCGCGTTGCAGCGTTGAGTTTTATATAATCAATGCAAACTCGCCACCCGGTTTGGGTGCGAGTAGGGATTAACTCATTCGCCTCGTTGGTTATGACCGTGATGCCCGACTTCTTGGGGACAACGTGAATGGGGCTAACCCACTGGCTATCAGAGATAGGGTAAATGATACCACTATCTAGACATTTGACGATCTCCTTCTTCACAGCCTCCTTCATGACTGGATTAAGACGTCTTTGTGGATCCCGGGCTGGTTTGGCATCATCCATCAGATGAATGTGATGCTCAACGATCAGGGGACTAATCCCCTTGATGTCCGCCATGGACCAGCCAAAAGCTTGCCTGTTGCTGTGCAAGACCGCGAGAAGGGCTTTCTCTTGCTCTGGAGCTAGAGAAAGCCGAAATGATGACAGGGAGGGTCTCGTTCTCACCTAAGTAAGCATACTTAAGGTGAGACGGCAATGGCTTGAGTTCGAGCGTTGGAGGTGAAATGATGGAAGGCAAGACTGGTGCAAAGGTCTCGAACTCAAAGGACTCCAGCAAAGGTTCAAAACGAGTGTAGGCAACCGAGTCGGATGGTTCAGGTAACTCATCCGAAAAGTCGAAAGATTCAAACTCGGGTTGTGCGCGGCTAAGATCGTTCGAGAATGTGAAACACTCGTATTCGTTGTCGGGCGCAGAAGCAGCAGCAGGTTCGAAAAGAAACGCACTAGTGGCGTCAAGATTATCGTGTTCAAACAGAAACTCCTCGAATTCACACTCTTCGGGGGTGATCTCCTGGATCGAGCAGACATCCAGTATATGAGCATTAGGTTCGGCGGGCTGATTCCCCAACCTAAAAATGTTGAGTTCAATTGTCATATTTCCAAAAGAAAGGTTCATCGAACCATTGCGACAATTGATCACAGCATTTGAGGTTGCGAGAAATGGGCGACCGAGTATCACCGGAATTTGATTCCGGGGGTTAGATACAGGCTGTGTATCTAAGACAATGAAGTCAACGGGGAATATGAAGTCCCCGACTTTTATTAACACATCCTCTAGCTCACCCCTAGGATGGGTGATTGATCGGTCGGCCATCTGGAGAGTGCAGTGTGTGGGTTTCAGCTCTCCGACGCCTAATTGCTCGTATACTGAATACGGGAGCAAGTTAACACTGGCACCAAGATCTAATAGTGCGCGGTTGATGTTCTTATCCCCAATAGTAATTGAAATCGTAGGACAGCCAGGGTCCTTCCGTTTTTGTGGTAAAGATTGGGTAAGGGCGTCACTCACAGCACTAGCCAAGAAAACTTTCTTGGGTACCTGAGACTTCCTCTTTTTCGTGCACAAGTCCTTTAAGATTTTCGCGTAAGACGGGACTTGTTGGACAGCATCTAAAAGAGGAATGTTAATGTTAACTTGCTTGAATAACTCCAAAATCTTCTCCATTTGTGGATTTTGTTTGTTAGACCTCAACCGGTTTGGAAATGGAACATTTTGAAAATTGGTTGAGTCTAATGCTGGAGGAGGAGATTTTGGAGTTGGAACGGATCCCAGAATAGGTGTTTTCGTGGAGTGAGAAGTGGGTCCGTTCAGAGCAGAAGAAGAAGAGGGAGAGCCTTGTGAAGAACGGAGAATAGGCTCAGAAGACGAAGAAGAAGAAGCAGGAGAAGAAGAAGAAGAAGAAGAAGCAGCGGCCGGGGTGTCATCGTTGATCCGTTTGCCAATGTTGTTTTGCAGCACCCTCCCTGATCTCAGTGTGGTCACGGCACTCACATTATGGTTTTGTTGTTCAAGAGCAACATGTGCATTATGTGGGTGGCCGGGATTTGGAAGTGGCTGGGACGGGAGCTTCCCCTTCTCTCGCTCGCTCAAGGCCGCGTTCAGCTGTGCAATCTGGGCCTCGATGGTCTTGATGCTTTGCCCGTGTGCGGCAGTGTGTTGCACTAAAGATTGAATCGAAGACTGGATGTTGGCGGTGGATTGAGTCGATTGTTTAACAAACGCCTCCAGACTTCGCTCGAGCGAGGAAACCTTATCAGTGTTTGACGGAACAAAATTGTTTGGTGGAAAAGAGTTGTTCGGTGCAAAGTTGTTCGTCTGGTTTTGGAAGGGTTGGGGTTGGAAGGGCTGCTGATACTGAGTTTGTTGCTGCGCTTGTTGTTGCGGCGGAGGGGCCCTTTGGAAATTGTTTCCCTGGAATTGATTCTGATTCTGATTCCAGGCGAAATTGGGGTGGTTCCTCCAACCGGGATTGTAGGTGGAAGAGTATGGATCATTCCTCGGTCTTTGCTGGAAGGCAGCATTAACCTGATCCTGTCCTTGTGAGGGTGGATTGTAAGGACACTCTTCGGTCAAGTGGGAAGGATCGGAACAACAAGCGCAGATGGTACGAAGGGGGAGAACAGGTGTGTGGGGGCAGGAGCAGAAAATTTGCTCTCTATCGCTTCAAGCTTTCGTGTTATTGCAGCCATTTCAGCTTTCATCGCAATAGAGACATCGAGTTGGTGGAATCCTACCCTAGACTGACCGGTAGAAGTGGAGGTAGAAGAAGAAGAAGTCGGTCTAGTGCTCTCCCACTGTAGCGTTTGCTCCGTAAGATCGTCAAAGAACTGCCACGCTTCCTCGTCAGATTTGGATAGGAAGTGGCCCTGACAGATGGTTTCCAGCAACTGCTTCGTTGCTGGGTTCAGTCCCTCGTATAAGGTTTGGCAGAGCTGCCATTTCTCTATACCGTGGTGAGGACACTGAACAAGAAGGTCTTTGTATCGGTCAAAGCACTTCCAGAAGGGTTCAGAAGGAAGCTGGGAGAATTGGTTGATCTCATTTCGAATTCTTGCGGTTTTATGATTTGGGTAGAATTTTTTCAGAAACGCTTTAACAAACTCGTCCCAGCTGGTGATTGAGTGGGAAGCGGTGCTATACAGCCATTTTTCTGCGAGATCGCATAAAGTGAACGGAATGACCCGTAGACGTATAACATCGTCCGACAACTGGGTTGTTTTCATCATGGCACAGACATTTTGAAATTTGTTAATGAAGATATAGGCATCTTCAGATTCAAGCCCATGAAAACGTGGAAGCATGTTGATGAAATGGGGCTTAATTTCAAAGTTGTCCCCATTGGCCGGAGGAAGAGAAAGGCAGGTGGGAAGTGCAGAATGGGTGGGGTAGAAACGATCCTGGAGCGCAATTCGCTACGGCGCTACAACAGGCGGAGGTGGTGGAATATTGGTCTCCGTAGGAGGTGGAGCCAATCCAGCGGTGGTCAAAGAGATGTTCGGATTAAATCCCGACATCGTGGAAGAAGAGGTTGGTGAAGGTGAAGGTGAAGATGTATGAACAGAATTCCGGTCAACGTCGGAGTTGGCCGGCAAAGGAAGGGGTGAAAGAGGAGTGGACGGAGTATCGACTTCGGAGTCGATCGCGTAGTCGGTCGCGACTAACGTAACGCGGACTAGACGGGCGCTAGTGTCCCGAGTCCAAGCGGACATACACTAAACGAGTTTAGTATAGTCAAAGCGGAGAAGGTGAGGGTAAGAAAACGTCAATGAAGAAAGGCGATGGGTGTTGGGTGAAAATGGATTTGGCGACAAAAGGGCAAGTTTTTATAAAAGTTTTTGATTTTTTTTTCTTTTTTTTTTTTTTTTTAGAAAGAGATTTACAGAAATATGTACGGAAATACGGCTTAAGCAATCACAAACAAGATATGCACAATCACACCTAGATCTAGGGTAACCTAGGTCTACTAGACCTGCTCCTGAACTTGATTGTCGAAGTTAAACAATGTCGAGAAACGGGCTTAAAAATACACTGATCACGAGGCCAGGTAAGTGCAGAGATAAGGGGAGGTTGTCCAACGCTTTCGCGAAGTTCCTTAATTAAATAACCCTTTCTCTTTCGGCGGTTGCGCCTTTAACACTTTCCTAGACACCCCGTAAACAATATACGGTTAAGCGAGGTTCTAAACAAGGTTTATCTTCTCCTAATGAGCGCGAAGTCCTTAGGGCTGAAGTCTAGTATTTTTTTAATTTACAATGGACAATGCATATGCTTTAGTGATTTTTGGGGTCCTGGGAAGGGTGATGAAATCCCCACCCAATCTGGATTGGTTTCAAGCCCCTTAAGTCCGTATTAAAGAATGCAAAACAGTAACAAATCAACTGCAAACAATTTTTATTTGCGGCGCAAAGAATCCTGCACAAGAACAGTTTATTGGAAGGGGGAGAAGAATTTGCGCAAAGAAGGCTGCAGAAAACACAATTCAGTGGAGTTCAGAGGAGTGGAGAGAGGCAGAGAAACTCACAAAAAAAATTTGAAACCCTGAAGGCAACAGTTAGCCGCGTTTCCGCGGCCAAACGCATGAAATGGCCGCGGTTCCGCGGCTATGTGGGGGTATTGGGCTTCAAAAATTTCTGTGTGTGCTGCTGTGGTTGTCCCCTACTTGTCTGGATGTGCTGATTCTTGATGTGCTCACTGTATCTGCTCCAGATTTTAACAGTAGACCGTCTCCTCCGTTTTGGTCCGTCACGGTGTAGCCGCGAAATGTGGGTCTATCTTCCCACGTCTTTGGCACTGTACTTGAACTCCGTATTTTCAATCGTCTTGGCCACGGAACTTGAACCTTGTTTTTTCCTTCACACTTGCACAAAAACTAATCAAAAATAACAAGATGGTTTTGTTTACAATGTATATATATATTTTTTTGTTTTTCGGTTAGAGTGATACTTACAAATTAACCCGAAATTTCACAAAGAAACAAACTACCGTCTCCCCGGCAACGGCGCCATTTGATTGATAGGATACGAGCGTGTTCAAGTTTAAGTTTAAATACCGCAATCAAGACGGTTTCGCACGTAGCTAGCCGGTTGAGTACGGGTCGTCCGCAGGGAGATGGGAATCTTTTTCTATGTGTTTTTCGACGAGTTAAGTCCGGTTGTTCAGATTTTGTTTGTAACTATCTAAGTGTAAGTTGATATTTAAAGAGAGCTTGTTAGGGTTAGGATTAGGTTAGTTTGAGTTAGGAGTCTCCACATCTTTCGTTGCCCCACTTAATATCGGTGTTACGGTAATCGGCAACAACGGGGATTAGCACGACTAGGAAGGAACTTGCGAGTATAAGCTAGGCTTTCCAACGCATAGTCCTTCCTTTTGGTGCTTGTCCGTCCGTTTTTGGCTCTTATCCATAACCTCCGGTTAATTCAACCACAACCGGTCTCACTACGGAATCACCGCTATCATGTAGGATAGGGTGCCGTAAGGAGCGGATTGTGGTTCAATTAACGGGAGTCGATTTAAGTTGTTGGGCAAGGAAAGAGTGAGAGAGATTTCCTTCTCTCAAACTTCCCTTATCCTACCCTAACAAGTATAAAAATACTCACACTTCATCATACGGAAAAATAAAACAAACAAAAGAGGAAGATAGAAAGAAGGAGACTAGAAGAATACGACTAACTATTTGCGACCTCACCTTGGCGAGGATCAAGCGTAAGTATCATTGTCGTATGAATGATAAAGAAAAGAGAGAAGAAATAAACAACAAGGAAATAACAACAACTACTTAACGAATTAAAATTACAACAAGCATAAAGATAAGGAGACAAGCATGATAATAAAATGGTCTTCTTTATTCATCACTCTTCACTCAAAAGCTCACTTACAAGTTTAATGGAGAAGAGGTGAGAAGAGGAAGAAGAACATGTAACTAAAACCTAGCAAAAGAAATACAAGAATTGGACCCTTTCCTTCTAAACTTCTGGGCTATTTATAGGCTGGAGAATGGAAATCTAGGGCAACCACCAGAACACCTTTACAATGACAAAAATACCCCTTAAAAAGTTTTGTCTGCCGCCACTATTTGGCCGCGGATCCGCGGCCTGGACCCACCTTTGGCCACGGATCCGCGGCTGTTCAGTTGAATTGGGCCTCCCAACTTTTGGTGCTAGCCTGATCTGTTGTCTACATTATTCTGGTATATGTATTTTCTTATAATTGCTCCACGAATTTTCCAGAATTCTGTTGAGGGAAAGGTGGACTTTTTGTCAAGATTTTGTCATGATTTGCCTCGAGCTCCGCGTAGATCTCTTGGATTTTGTGCTACCATTGAGCCTTGTGCATGAGAATGACATTGATTTGATCTTTTGTCTTCCTATTGATATCTGGCAACATACGGATGAAGAGCAGAGACCGTGTTTTTATCTTTGGTTGGCAGGAACCCGGATTTTTTCGTGTTTTCCATGAATTTCACCGTTTTAGAACCGAGAACCTGTATCCTGCATTTGACTAGCAAACACGGCTCAAGAGTATCTACGGATATGCAAATGTGATAAAAATTGGGCGGTATGAAAATGCAAAAATCTGATATGAACACCGCAACTCTAGCCGTAGCCCTCCCTGCCCGTAATAGTGGCAGTAAAACATAACGGGTACCGATGAGGCTAGATCAGGAATGAATATGGTACTGAACAAGGAAATGTACATCCTAAGGCTTCTTTAGTGGAGTGGCGTGTCATAAATATGCCACGGACATACCCACGGTACGTCACTCTACTTTAGTCACCTATTCCATCAACCAAGGGTCATCCTACGCTCCGAAGGTAAAACCTAACGCTTTGATACCAACTTTGTCACGACCCGAAAGTACGGAACATGACCGGCACTTAGGCTACGAACGTCTCAAGGCGTACGTGCTATAAGTAAGCCGAGCCCAGAAATCCAAACCAAGAAAAAGTAGTGGAGTGAAGGAAAAACCATAAGTAAATCAACCAGTCTGCAATATAATATACAACGCCTAAAGGCGAGGATCACAACAGAAAGGAAACTCAACAGCATGAAACCCATAGAAAATATAACGTGCGACTCTAAGGTCGAGAGAATAAACACCACTGGTCTCTATCTCAAATAAGTACATATTTGGTTGATGGAACTTCTAGATACAACTGAATATAATATACAATTTATAATCATGGGTACGATACAAATAAGCCCACCTACTGGCAAGTCACCCGAAGGAAGCAGCGCCGCAAGCCGTAATGAACCCTGTACGGCAAACACCGGCAAGAACTGGGGCACAACGGGGGTGAGTTGCCAACTCGTGAATAGAAGAACATCTATAAACAGAAAATCGCATGTATGACGCAATCCTAGGTCATACGATCAACAAATATAAACCTCAAATGAATAAGTCTGAAGCAAGCTGAGGTGGTAATGTAATATCTATACAGGTATGTAGTGCCAAGTACTCGCCAATGCCTCAGGTAATAACATGTCATAAATATGAGGTATGTCTGCTTAGAGTAATATGATGAAGTATCTAAAATGATATCAATACACATATATTAGCGTCTCATTCCACTAATATTGGTGTAAGGGTATATATAACAGCGTCCTCACTCACTGTTATATATACAAATGAGGTATGATCGATATAATCAATATGAATCAACGCCAGCTATAACATGAATCTAGTAGTATGCGGATATCCTCCAACTAGGTAATCAATATCTGTAAATCGGTGGATCCCATCCACGTGTCACCCAATGACAACAAGAATCATGCATGTAAATATCGTAAAGCATATGCATGGAAATATGAGGATATAATCAAATCATGGAACCTGAGTGCCAAGCATCGACACTCGAAAACATCATGAACACCTGTGCCTAGCATCGACACGTAAATCCTCATGTATCTGAGGCGCCGCACACCCTGGTCGGCCCTCATATCCATCTTATGACTCCAGTCGGTATCCCCCAGATAACCGACGGGTCCCAAATACTATCACCGGTAGGTATTACTCCCCTGCCGGGCTCACCGTCTAGCATATACGAGTCTTCTTGCCCCGGGGTACCTCACCGGGTCCACCATGTACCCGCAATTGGTGCCTACCGCTCCTCGAATCGGGTGTACCCACACAAGCTCTCTAGTATCGAGAAAACTTATGGTGGACGCACTGAAATATCATATCAAGGGTGACCGGATTTTTAAAACAATTACATATTTTCTTTTGAAATATCCACGGTCCCCAAATCCAGAAATATCATGGAAACAACATATCCCATTGCGTATAATCAAACATGATGTATGCGACATGTAAAGAAAGGTAAGCATATCAGTAAGTCATGCAACATGGAATAGTAATGTGCGCATGTCGAGGGATACCGCTCTTTTTAAATGAATCGGTTTTAAAGAATATCTTGCGGTTCCCAAGTCTCTATTCAAGCCAGAGTCATCTATATATGTGTACCGGTATAAGTGTACAATATGCCATGCAAAAATCATATCATGAATGCAACAGTACTACAGTGTAGTTGCCTGGCATTTATCGATGATGAAGTGTGTGAGCCGGCAAATAGTGTACGTGGAACATACGCATCATCGATAATGGTGTTGGTGTCCTAACAGCATGATGGTAATATCTCAATAAACACAAGTAATGCAATGCAATAATATAAATATGCGGAATCAAATAATCAACGCACTAGAGCAGAACCTACATCAGTATGTAAGTGTCATGTAGTTTTGCCTTTTTGAAATAAGACGAATCGGGGTTTTTAGTAAAATAAGGGTTACGGTGTTTTAAAGAAGAGATGCCCCTTTTGAAATTATCCGTAAAATCCCATTTTTCCAGTCTTTAAAATACTCCCGATTCGTTAGTTTTGAAATAGGTATGACTCGGGTCAAGTCTAACATCTACTATACTAACCACTGATCTAACTATCAAGTCAATCGGAAAGGGTATGAAAACCACCTAAATCTGAGTCGGTATATATATAAATATAAAGATAGTAGTCGGTGATCCCGCATCAATAATATCGCAAACGATACCGTAAATCATCTGACACCGTCAAGTCATGAGTGTGGATCAATCATCAATATAAAGCTCGTACGGTAAATCGTCGTACGGCTTCCCAATAGCTGGGTGCGGTCAATATCACAATCATCACATCAATTATCTCGTATCCTTATCATCATATCACAAAATCTGGGGTACTGATCTAAGTCTAGTACGAATCGATACCATCTACATAAGTATGAATGCGTGTGCGAAAGACACGCCCAAAGGCCCGCTAAAAATCATATATCGTATCCCAAATACGAATCACATCACATCACCGATATCATAGCACTAGGCCCAAACTCATTGACTCACATCCAATGTCCCCCAATATCCTCATCATCACAGTATGAACATAGCAAATAAGCACGTGTGTGTGTGTGGGTGTAAACCTATTCTAGGGTTCGCGACTAGGAACCACACTGGTTACTTCTAACCCTAGTTCATGCATAGTACACCTAAAACATCCTAAACGATCAAGTCACATCTAAGCTATCATATATAAGTACAGTATATATGGTATACTAGACATCGGACTGCGGGGGTGCTATACGCCATCCACCCGACTTCTCCCCGTAGATATAAATCTACTCACCTTCTTATGTGTGCCGGTGCCGATGTCGCCATTTGCATCTCCAACGCTTCGACGCCACGTGGGGTACCTACAAGGATATCACACGCTAAAACACATAAAAACCATGTCGGAAGCCAAAATGGTGCATGCTACGCCCTTAGGTAAAAACCAGTGGCCTCGCGTGCAAACACAGTCCATAACCCTCTGCCGTTGGCGTTCAAACGCCACCCGACAGAGACGAATCATCTAATACCAAAATCGATACGAAAACAAGTCGTAAATCACGTGCCAAGTCAAGAAAATCAACCCAGATTCTATCCTGGTTGGAACCGGTCAAAACTGACATTCCCAGGGTCAAGTTTACAGGTAAAAGAGCTGTGCACGCAAAACGAGGGGGTTCCCTACTGCTCTGGCCGCAAATTGCGGCCAGAGGGATTAAATCTGCGTCCAGGAAGTGGGCCCATTGGCTGGGGCTTTAGGTGTTGGCTTCTATCTACCTGCACATCTCACTGCCAAGTCAATTTTATTTTAGGAGGTCCCGGGTTGTAGCAAATTCCAGAAAGGCTTTAAAAGTCTACAAAATGCTAAGCGACACTAAATCGAACAATCTGGTATCTTTGCTGAAATCTGGGGAAATTCTGGGGTGAAATGGTCTCAAACACACCTAATAAGGTTATACCAACCATCAAAACCAACACTCGATCAAGTCTCACTCAAATTTTCCTAAACTAGCACTAATCACGATAATAATACTAAGCTTCTGCTACACAACTATAACTTAACAAGAAAGGAGTTAGATTACAAGATTATTCCTCAAGAGGGTCCTAGGATGAAAGAGAAGGGAAGAATGTGGAGAAAGGGCTGTTGGTGGACTGCCGAGTTGCTCCTACAGCTGCTGGTGTTGATTTTGCAGCTGATGCTGTAGCTGCTCAGGCTGCTGCTGTTGCTTGCAATCTGGTTTCTTTGGTTGCTGCCGCTGCTACAGCAGTTGAGCGTTGTTGGTTTGGTGTTGTGGGAATGGTTGTGGTGTTGTTGTTGTTATTTTGAATGATATTGTTGCTGCTGATGCAGAATTGGGGCTGATGGTGTTATCAGCTGATGTGATAACCATTGGGCTGAACTTTTGATTTTGGGGGCTGAAGCTTACATCAGCTGCTGCAGTTGAGGCTGTTGTAGTGTGGCTGATGTAGGGTGTAGGGTTGTAGTATGGTGGAGTGTGAGAGTGGGAGATGTGAGGGAAGGATGTGAGTGAGAGGGAGAAATATGAGGGAAAGCAAAAGATTTGAAATGGGATGGGCCATGACACATCCTAGAGCCACCTTTCTCTCTCTCTCTAGGCACAAGTCAACCCCAACCTAATCCAATTTTTAATAAAGCTAAACCCTTAATTAACCTACTTAACTTAACCAAAAGGTTTAAGCCACCATGGTCATCTCAACATGGTAACCCTAGACTAACCCAAGATAACATGCACAAGTGTGTGCAGTCCAGATAAAATTCCGATAAAATATTCATAAAACCATATGAATCATCAGAAACCAATTTTGGTAAACTTTTTACCAAAAGCCCTACATTAAACATATTTTAGAATTTCCATAATTTTTCTTCAGAATTTTCCCAATTTATCGGTATTTAATTATAACGAAATATTAAAATATTTAATAAAATAATATTATATTTTTCTGAAATGTTACATCACGTGTCAACACGTGATGGGTTCCTGAGCCCTCTGAACTAATAGAATTAAATTATAATTAAATGCTTTATCAGTGGGGTCACGTGCCATCACGTGATGGGTTTCTGAGCCTTCTGAACCAATAGAATTAAATTCTAATTAAATGCTTAATTGATAAGGTCGCGTGCCAACCCGTGATAGACTCTTGAACCCTCTGAACTAATAGAATTAAATTCTAATTAAAAAGAATAAACAACCCTAATTGCAAAAATATTTCCCTAGATCTTTCCGAACAAAATAGATTGCACTCTGTAAAAGGGACCACCGTTGGATTAAAAATCCAATGGTGATTAAAAATCACCAATTTATAGAAAGATTTTGTATAACGAAATATTTTCCTAAAATTTGTCAGGAACACCAAATAAAATATCTTATGGATTAAAAAAAATCCAATGGTTAATAAAATTCATCGAATGATCTAAAAGATCATGTTGGTTATAAAATCAATCAAAATCTCTCAATGAGAGATTGGCTGAACAAACTGATTCTTTTCTTTCTCCTATAAATAGGAGCCAAGAAGAGAAGAGAAATGGGGGATACAAAAAAAAAGTGAAGAGAGAATACAACAGAGAGAAATAGAGAAAAAGATCTCTTGAGAGAAAAAAAGAATCTTTAGGTAAGAGAAGGAAGGAGATCATTCTATAACCTCCCATAAAACAAAAGAGAATTTAATTCTCAAACCAAGAGTTTAACTCTTCTAAAAAAACTTAGTTCTTACTCTGGATGAATATCTGCCAAAGCAGATCTCCCTATAAGTTGAAAATTTAATTCTTATCGGGGAGATTCTTCCATGCAGATCCAAAACTTAGAGGAAGAATTGGGTTTAAAGAAATTAATTCTTTCAGACACAGTGGAATTTAATTCTATTAAAAAAACTGGGGTTTAACCCTATAAAAGAATTTAATTCTTAAACTAGGGATTTAACTCTCCATGCACGTAAAAGAGATCAGTACCCAAACATGATCACGTGTTCCCACGTGAGCATCCGTGTTGAACGAGAGAAAACAACTGAGATCAGGTCGCGTGCTCCCACGTGACCCCTAAACAAGCCCTTCAGAAGAAAAATGGAGAATAAATCCAAGGCATTTAATTTTCTGGCGTCTCACGTGCTCCCACGTGACCCTTGAACAAGCTTATCAAAATAAAAAGGGAGTAAACCCAAGGCAGTTTCTATTTTAGGGCGTCACACGTGACATCACGTGACCCATTAATAGTGCCTAGCACTTTTCAAAAAAGAGAATAAAATAGAGGCAGCTTTCAGTCTTTGGGAACACCTCACGTGACCCCAGGTGAGCGATTCAAATCTTCAGTGTTTAACACTACTTCAAACGCCTCACGTGAACCCACGTGAGCGCTTCAAATCTTCAGTGTTTAACACTACTTCAAACACCTCACGTGACCCCACGTGAGCGCTTCAAATCATCAGTGTTTAACACTACTTCAAACACCTCACGTGACCCCCACGTGAGCGATTCATATCTTCAGTGTTTAACACTACTTCAAACGCCTCATGTGACCCCACGTGAGCGCTTCAAATCTCAGTGTTTAACACTACTTCAAACACCTCACGTGACCCCACGTGAGCGATTCGTATCTCAGTTTTTAACACTACTTCAAACACCACACGTGACCCCACGTGAGTGCTTCAAATCTAAGTGTTTAACACTACTTCAAACACCTCACGTGACCCCACGTGAGCGCTTTAAATCTCAGTGTTTAACACTACTTCAAACACCTTACGTGACCTTACGTGAGCGCTTCAAATCTTCAGTAACACTACTTCAAGCACCTCACGCGACCCCACGTGAGCGCCTCAATCTTAAGTGTTTAACATTACTTCAAGCGCCTCACGTAGGAGAACGTGAGCGCCGAACATATACTAGTGTTTAACACTATGATAGGCCAATCTTAGCCCAAGTTAGCTAAGTCTCCCAAAGCCAAAATCTTGTTTTTAACCGAGCCCTAATTATGTTCAGGTCTTTCAAACTGATCTCAGATGGCATTCAAAGTAATGTTCATCCCATTCCTTCTCAATCTGGCATTTGGTTCAAGGGTACATCTCTTCACTCCTCTAATATTTGTCGTTGTAGTCCTTCAACGTCTTCAGAGAGGTGACGGGTCACGACAACCAGACATTCTATGGACTGTGGGGTCCATAAACTCATGGACTATTATGTCCTTAAACTTTACAAACTATGATGTCTCTAAACTGCTACGGACTGTGGGGTCTATAAACTCATGGACTATGATGTCCTTAAACTTTACAGACTATGATGTCTCTAAACTATCATGGATTGTGAGGTCCTTAAACTCATAGACTACGATGTCTTTAAACTTTACAGACTGTGACGTCTTTAAACTATGGACTATGATGTCCTTAAACTTCATGGACTATGAAGTCCTTAAACTTCTGGAACGCAATGTCCCTAAACTAAAACAATAGAGCCCAAATGCTCTTTTGTTGGATCTAAATGATCCTGTTAAGTACATCTTAGTCTAAAAATTAGACTAAAGTATCCTTAACAAACGTTTAAGTTGATCCTAGTCTCAAATGAGATTAACGATCCTTAAACCCAACCCAATCCCAAATCTAAGAAAATACGGATTTGGACTAATCCCCGCCCTACGGGAGACAACATAAATTAGTCTCCGTATACAATCCACGGGCAACCAAAAACAAAACAAACACACATGACACGAAGTGACCATCTGGAGAAGGAGAAAGTGGTTACCGCGATGCGGTAGCGTAATTAACTACAGGGGCTTGCGCCTGCAGGGTAGAGCGTCCCCACAATCAAAACCCCCTCAACGAGGAGGAATCTGACGAAGTCTGCTACATCGACCGCATCCATTTAAACCTTTGATACATAGTGTCATAAATCAACTTGGCATCTTCGGAGAGGTGGACAAATAGCACCAAATAGAATCCGCCCCCAAAATTCAAGCCGGACGTCCCAACGTCCCGGTCGCGGCTTTCGGCAGAGAACAGATTTTGGCATGCCCGGTGGGACCTCTTCCTCTTTCCACTCCACACTTCGTGTGTCGTGTTTCGCGAACGAATCGCGGTTTGCTATGGTTGCCCCTGGATTCGAAGTACTAAGATTTGGTGTCTTGCTCCGTGCAGAAAACAGAAGATCAATGGCTTTCAACTGCACAAACTGCAACAACTGCAACAACTCCCACTCCGTCCCTGTGGGAGGAGTGACCTATGGGCCTCAAGCGGCCTCCCTTTTTACAATGCCGGAGGAACAGGTGACGCAAGCCACCACTGGGCTATTCTTCGGTACCTTGCTCCCACCAATGAGCTTCAATGCCCCACTTCCATCGCAGGAAGCTCCGGAAAAGTCTGTCTTTGAACGGCTTGCAACTACCGCGGCCCCTCTCAATGGGTTGCCCAAGTCCAGTGCCTCAGTTTTCAACAGACTGGGCTAAAGCTTAAGTGGGCCCGTGAAGAAGCCCGCAATACCTGAAGGGGTTATCCCAAAGCGGATAGCCATTCCTGCTCCTGAAGTCGTCAAAGCGGCCTCTCCTTCTAAGGAGTCAGTCTTAACAAGACTGACCGTTTCAGCTCCCGTTCCAGGCGAAGTTATCAAAACTGCTCCCCCTGTGCGAAAGTCTGCTATCGATAGATTGGCCATCCCCACTCAACAGACGACAGTTTTCAAGAAGCTAACGTCGGTAACAACCCTCCGCCAGAACAGGGGGGCATGACGAAGTCACCCCTATAACTCAGCCGGTCCCGTCAGCACGACATGCTCGCCGTCGTCACTGGCGCCGAGTATGGAAGGCTGGGGGCAGCTCTCTTTCTGGACTGACTCCGTCAGCTCCGATGGTGGAAATTGATGATGCTGTTCCAACTGGGAACAGCTTTGAACCACTTAGGAGGGTACGCAAGAACTCTCCAAAGGCCGTGCTAAAAAGATCTTTTCCACCTATGGAGAACGCTACGAAGGTGAAGCCAGAGCAGCCCCCTCAGCGGATGTCCTCTAAAATTCATAAAGTTTGGCGACAGGTCCAAGACACGGTGATCAACCAAGTCTACTCCCGCCAACCGAAGAATATGAAAGTTTAGCAAGAGAAGGACCATCCCATCATACCACATGAGATGTCATCTATTTGGGTGCCCGATGCAACGGTTCCCTCAACTTCGACCGCCCACAAAAGTAGGAGGCCGGAGAAAGTCTTCGTGTTCGCGACGAATCTCAAGGGCACTCAATCTAAATGCCCTAAGTCTGGGGGCATGGTGGTGCACACCGTTTATATTGCATCCTGGAAAGAGGATAGCCATATCTCTACGGGTCATCGACCACTCACCAGATCCGTAACAAAGGCTTAGGAGCAACAACAGAAGCTTCAGCAAATGTTAACATAAATGGACGCACTCACTAGGCCAAAAAAAAGCCCGGAGACGTCGTCAGAGCTACGTCATGAACAAGAAACCGATGCCGAATTCCTCCGAAGGATGCTCGAGAGGAAAGACAGAGAGGCCGCGGAACAAACGGCCAACATAAAATGAATATCGCTCTTATTCTAAGACATAGTCGGCATAATGATCCAGCCGGATCCCTAAGCTGAAGACCCTCCAATAATCCTTGAATACGACAGAAGGGAGACATCGAACCCTCTTCCGACTCTATCAGCAGCCAAAGAGGAGACGATCTCCAAAACCGTCGTGGATGACTATATCGCTCAACAGATACGGCTCATCAAGAGAGCGAAGCAGCCGCCCAAATTGTTAAGACTGGACGACCCTATCCGGGTTGGTACGACCAAATAAAGTACCCGCCGAGATATACGATCCCTAAATTCCATGTATATAAGGGGACGAGGAATCCACAACAACACGTTGCTCAATTAAGGGCTCTATGCGGCAACACTGGGGGTGACGACAAACTGCTGCTTCGCCAATTCGTTGGCAGCTTGTCGGAAACAGAATTCGAGTGGTATTTCGAGCTCCCGAATGACTCTGTCAAGACGTTTACAGAAATGGAGTTGCTATTCATCCAGCGTTTTGCAAGCGCTAGCGAATGCACCCCGATCATGGCACTCATCAATGCCAGGGTGAAGCCAGGTGAAACCTGGGTTCAATACGCCATTTGATGGTGGAATCTATGGTCAAAATGTGAACAACGCATCAAAGAAGCTCCTGCGGTAGGCATGTTCATAGGGACTCTCAACCCTCAGGCGACCATTTCACAAATCATGATGTTCTTCAAGACAACCACTTTCCAGACCTTGGTCGACAAACTGGCCCAAATGGACCAGATGGGTCATAAACCTTCCTTTTCAAAGACGGAACCGCAGAATGAAAAGGGCAAAGGGAAAGCGACCTTTTTCGCCAATACTCAACAACAGCCGGGCAACTTAAAACCGGTTGTTCGCCAAAGCAACGTGCGTCCACGCCAATCCCTCGAGGAGAGACTGGGGCGTTCTTACTCGTTTCCTCAGGATAAAATGAGGAGACTGTTCGAGCTGGCAGTGTGCAACAGACTCATCAATCTGCCAGATCCAAGACGTCCGTTGCAGCCAAGCGATGTTAACAATCCTAATTACTACCCTTACCACCAAGATGTAAGCCATCCAATCGAAGATTGTTTCATCTTCAAAGGCTGGATTGAGGACCAATACCAATAAGGCAAATTCGCGCTGTCTGAAAATTGGAAGGTGAGCCCGCCCCAGCCACACACTCCTAAAACTATGGACACGCCGGGGGCATCATGCTCTTTTATAGAAGAAGCTCCATAGGTGGTCGCTCTTTTAGCTAAAACAAAGAGAATGCCAAACATGGCCGGCGATTAGGTAGAAGAGCCCGCTAGAACCCGAGATCATCGAGGGAATGTTGAAGCCGCACCCAACACTAAAAGTTGGTGATGGTGGACAAAACATTCACGTCAAGCCTCCAATGTCTTTAAAGAAAAAGAACCAGGCCAAGAAGCCTGTCCAAACCGACGATAGCCGTACAGGTCTGCAGAAATACATCAATGCACTGGAAGAATATAACCAAAGGGCAAGGACCCCAATCACATTCGAGGAATTCTTTAAGCATGTTCTTAAGAATAAAGACGTGGTGCTGACAAAGGAGACGATTCTTCATAAGGGCCTGAAGACTATATGGCAAGCTGCCACATGATCTCTCACTAGATAAATGACAAAGAAGCTTCTGATGCAAAGAAACTGGGGCCAGATCCCGAACCGGAACTCCTAGAGCCGTTAGACGAGATGATTGACATGTTGCTGAATGAGGCCTATCAAAAGAGCAAAACTGATCGAGAATGGGAAATGGCTCTATTCGAAGGGACCAGGCGTCCGCGTCAAATTGGAGAAGCCGTGGTAAGGATGGGCCACAAAATACTCCAACCAAACCAAATCACCCCCTGAATAGGTGTATTTCACATCATCGTCACGTGTCCCGTCACGTAATAAATATATGTGCGCTCAGGATGAACTATGGACCGAAAAGTCCATAAACTAGAAATTCGCCTCAAATATAGCAACAATAGACCGAAACGTCCCTAAACTAACGATTGATCAAAACGCCTTTAAACTACTACAAACCCGCAGCATCCTTGGGCTGACGAATAAAAAGAAAAAAAAGAAAAAAAAACGGTACGTCCAAAAGCGAAATGGGCACAGATGAAAACCCGAAAGGACTCTGTGAGTAAAAACAGCCGGGCTACCGGCGAGTTTGTGAAAACCAGAAAGGGCGCAATCTCGTTAAAAGACACTTGCAAGGTCCTCTCGACCTTTTAAAGAGAAAATACCGGAGTGAGATCCTTACGACTCACAAAGGAACAACACACTTAGGGACGCCCACGATTCCTAAAAAGAAGTTACACTTACGTGATCCTCACGACTTGTAAGGAGAATTCCCCTATGAGGCCCTCACGGCTCATAGGATTCAAAAGCCTTAAGTTACAGGGATCTGATCCTGTTCTTAAGCCATCACATTTCTCAGATTGCCCTACAAGCGGTTCAATACTAACCCCTGTATACAATCCATGGGCACAAATAAACGTCTCCCCCACCAAGTTCCATCGATGGCGTGAAATGTCCTCATGTGGTGAACGACACTTGTAAGTCCTATCGACTTATAAGGATAAAACACTCTTGTAAGATCCTTACGACTTATGAGAGACTATGCGCTTATGAATCCTCACGGTTCTTAAGAAGAAAACACACTTACGAGATCCTCACGACTCGTAAGGAGAAATATCTTTATGAGACCCTTACGGCTCATAAAGTCAAAAGCCTTAGTCGATAGGATCTTAACCCGGTCTACTAAGCCACCTTTGTTCAAACCGAGAAAGGCAAATGATGATTCGCTCCTGGCCATATCCCAGTTGTAGCGATGCTGATGCCCAAATCAGTATCAGATCCCAAATCGCAAACTCGCAGCGAAAAGTCCGCGAGCCACAAATGCATACGAAATAGCCGAAATGATAGGGCAACTTGCAACAAAATCAGCAAGTAAAAGATATGCATACAAAAATAGCCGAAATGATTGGGCAACTCGCAATAAAAAGCAGCGAGTAAAAAAAAATAGCCGAAATGATTGGGCACCGTGAAAAAATAGCCGAAATGATTGGGCAATCGCGACTTTCGCGATATAAAAAGATGAAATGATAGAGGATCGCGGAAAGAAAAGAAAAGAAAGAATGAAACTTTTGCCCTACAGGCGAGTCCATACTGACCCCTGTATACAATCCATGGGCTTAAACGAAAAGGGAACCACGTTTCCGGACAGACTCTGTCAAAGAGAGAGTCAGATCTCAACGGCGATATCTGCATCTCAAGAGATCAGCAACGGCGTTCATCCTTGTTCCAAGACTCTATGGTTCACAGAAAACCTATCGTCATCCAATGACTCCGTCGCGGAAACACGTCATCAAATGACCCCGTCTCGGATACACGTCAGCAAGTGACCCCCTCTCGGAAACACGTCATCAAATGACCCCATCTCGGAAATACGTCATCCAATGACACTGTCTTGGAAACGGGTCAACCAACTCCGATGAAATCAGTGTCCTTGGCGAAGTACCTCGATCCAAGGAAATCAGCATCCTTGACGAGAGTATCTTGAATCGCGTCGACCCGCAGAGAAATCAGTGTCTTTGCAAGAATACCTCGATTCATCTCGACCCCCAGGGAAATTAGTGTCCTTGGCAAATATCTCGATTCAGGGAAATCAGCGTCCTTGACGAGAACATATCGATTCGTGTCGACCCGTAAGGAAATCAGTGTCTTTGCAGGAATCTCTCGATTCGTCTCAACCCAGGGAAATCAGTGTCCTTGGCAAAACCTCTCGATTCTGGGAAATCAGTGTCCTTGGCAAAAACCTCGATTCAGGGAAATCAACGTCATTAACGAGAGCATCTCGATTCGCGTCGACCAACAGAGAAATCAGTGTCACTGCAGGAATATACGACATCAACAAAACGGAGCCATGGTGATTCGTAGAGTTTGGGCGTGTTCAAGTTTATTACCGCAATCAATACGGTTTCGCTTATAGCTAGCCAATTGAGTACGGGTCGTCCGCAGGGAGATGGGAATCTTTTTCTATGTGCTTTAACGAGTTAAGTCCAAATGTCCAGGTTTGTTTTGAGATTAACTATGTGCTAAAGTGATATATAAAGAGAGCTTGTTAGGGTTAGGATTAGGTTAGTTTGAGTTAGGAGTCGCTCACTTCTTTCGTTGCCACTCTTAATATCGGTGTTACGGTAATCGGCAACAACGGGGATTAGCACGACTAGGAAGGAACTTGCGAGTATAAGCTAGGCTTTCCAACGCATAAGTTCTTCCTTTTGGTGCTTGTCCGTCCGTTCTTGGCTCTTAGCCTTAACCTCCGGTTAATTCAACCACAACCGGTCTCACTAAGAAATCACCGCTATCATGTAGGATAGGGTGCCGTAGGGAGCGGATTGTGATTCAATTAACGGGAGTCCGAATTAAGATGTTGGGCAAGAAAAGAGTGAGAGAGATTTCCTTCTCTCAAACTTTCCTTATCCTACCCTAACAAGTATGAAAACTACTCACCCATTATAAGAAAAAGAAAATAAAACAAAAGGAGGAAGATAGAAAGAAAGAGGTTAGAAGATTACAACTAGCTATTTGAGACCTCACCTTGGCAAGGATCAAGCTTAAGCATCATTGTTGTTTAAGGATAAAGAAAAAGAGAACAAGAAAGAAACAAACAACAAATAACAACAACTAGATTAGCAAAATGAAAATTACAAGCAATTATAATTAACAATAAGACAAGCATGGTAACAAAAAGAACTCTTTATTCATCACTTCACTCACAAAAGCTCACTACAAGGTTTTAATGGAGAAGAGATGAGAAGAGGAAGAAGAACAACAACATGTATCCTAAAATCTAAATACAAGAATAAGCACACTTGGCTTTGGCAAGTTCTGGACTATTTATAGGCAGGAAACTGGAAACCTAGAGCAACAATCTGCCTCTATATACAATTACCAAACTGCCCCTAAAATAAAACCCACTGAAGAGTCAACATGGCCGCGGTTCCACGGCCTAAGCGTGCTTATGCCGAGGAACCGCGGCCCTTTAGGAGACTTAGGTCTTGAAACTTGGTGGTTTTCCCCTGTTTGTTGTTGTCTGCAGTGTGGTATATGTTTTTTCTCAGAAACTCTTCATAATTTTTCCAGAATTTCAGCAGAACAAAAGGTGATGTGATGTGGATCTTTTGCCATGATTTCCTTGAGCTCCGCGTAGATATGTTGGATCTTGTGTTGACATTGAGCTTTGTGCATGAAAATGACATCGATTTGCCATTTTGTCACTTAAACTGGTGTGCGGCAACATACGGATAAAGAGCGGAGACCCGTGTTTTATCTGTGGTTGGCAGTAATCCGGAATTTGTCATGCTTTTCCATGAATTTCATTGTTTAGTGCTAAGAACCTGTATCCTGCAATTGACTAGCAAACACGGCTCAAGAGTACCTACCGATAAGCAATGTGATAAAAATTGGGCGGTATAAAAATACAAAAATCTGATATGAACAAATACCCCCAAATTTATCATTTGCTCGTCCCGAGCAAAGCCAATTTATTCACAAAAATTCCTAACCTCACTTTCGCAGGGAACGCGATTGCACTGAGCATGTGCAACAAGCCGTTAAACCTCTAGGTGTCCCTAGTAGGAGGAGTGTTGTCCCCTGAGGGTTTTCAGCGGATACTACCCACAAAATCCGGTCAAGCTAGTTTTACAAAATAACTATGATTCAAACCCTAAAGTTTTGTTTCAGAAAATAACAATTCTATTATCCTAAGTCTAGACTATCGAACCTTTATTTTTCACACCTCGCATCTTATTTAACTTACGATTTTATATGTCTTTACGTGCAGTGCAAATAGTGTCGTTAAGTTCAAGAAGGATCGATTAAAGTCATTATGTCACACAATAAAAGCCCAGATAAAAATTTTAAAAGGATCACATAAGTTTTATAAAGAGTTGAGCATTTTTCAAGTTTCGTTTTCCAGTAAGGTTTCAATTTCAAAATTTCTATCTTCCCTAACAGGAAACTGGGTCTTATTTTTCACTCTACCTTTATCTTGTTTCATTTCATACACACCTCTGTGAACGTGCAATAGTCTTTATCATAGAATAAAACCTTTATATCTCCGCTAGAAATATTTTTTTATAAAAACCTGTCTTTTGTCAAGATTATTCTCACACAAAGAAAAGTTAGGAATTTTAACTCGGAGAGAACACTTTCTTGACTTTTTTTTAATCTGGACTTTCTAGGCTTCTTAACGAGCTTTGGGTCAATGCACCCAAACCAGTTTGTTTTATGGCATTAGGTGTAGAGACACCCCAGCGGACTTAATTACTCAAGTTACCTAGGCCCAAAAACAAAAGACAATTTAGCGTGAAAATCATGATGATTCGATGTGAACGGAGATATAACCGGCAGTTCAATTATTTTTTGGATAAAAGACGTGTTTAGTGGGTTCGGTGTGTAATCATTCCAATCAAGTTCCAGATAGGTTATTTTTCAGACTTAGTTCCAATTAAGGCACCAATAACATTCATTCATATTCACTTCACTTCATAAACTATTCTTGATATTACTTATTTCAGAACAAACCTATTTGATCCTCAGAAAATCATTTATCCATTTAAAATTTTTTTTTGATATAAAAGACTTGTCATCTAATTTCTAAAACTCACAACACGTGTAGTGTGATGTAAAGACGTATATCAGCTTTAGTTAACTTCAAAGGAGAGTTATCTTTCAGGTTTTCAAAATCTAAAAATAAGATTTAGTTATTCTTATCTTATCAAACAAAACCGTCGAAATGTTGAATCAGAGTTCTCCCACTAGCTAACCTGACAGAAAAGTTTTTATGTTTTTAGAAAATTTTCTGATTTTTATGGATTTTAGTATGCAGATGCAAAATATACATATGAATGCGAAGGTTATAGCGTGGGTGTAAAACATAAGTAACGTCTATATAATATATCATATATATTATATACAGTATCTAACACAGAACATCACATGATCACATCACAGATATCGCAGCAGAAGAAACATATGAAATATTGGATATACTAGGACGTCCGTGTTTTCAATACGAGCCAGTATAAAACACGGATTCCACGGTCGCGATGAATAGCCAAACCCACAACCCTAGACCCCTACGAGAGCGGCAAGCAACCCTACCAATTCTAGGGTTAGGAGACCCGGACTCGACTCCTCGAGTTGGTCTCCCACTAGACTCCAGAACCCGGTTACTTGTGCTCTCCTCCTTAGGTCTATCCTAGTGCGGAAAAGTAAATAATATACAAAAGGCGACATCTTCCGCAACCTGGAAGTGCCCCAATAAAAGAATATTACATACAAGTTTTTACATGAATGAAAACGAAAAACACTCATCTCACATAAAAAAACCCGGCTATTCAAACACGACGATCCAATATAACATATCCAGCAACACATAACATCACATGTCGTCAACGTAAGTAAATATGCGCATCCCAATTGTCGTTGACATATAGCAACGAAACCGGCGATATCACATATTACACTTATGGTCACAGAAAAGAAAGTGTAAAACTACAACAGTTGGAATCCGCAACCACCTCAGACATCGCATGCCTGACCAAATGAATTCTTTAGACATCGCATGCCTAACAATTATAAACCCCGCATTTTAGTCTCATTATCGAAAACACTTTTCAATACCAAGTCGGGCAATTCAACAGGATTCCCGACATTTTGATCGAATGCTCGTCGCAAACTTTAGTAGACGGTCGCACCCCCGATACCGTCGACGAAGTGCACCAAGGCGGAACACCACTACCGCGAGCACCCAAACGGATGCTTTCGGCGACGGGGTTCTCCTACAGTCACTTGGTCGGGGCTAAGGGATGTAGCTGTCCATTATGTTTACCCGGCGAGTATCCGCGTACGCTACGTGATTGCGACGGACTTTTGATCTCATCAAAATTCCGTGGCAACCGATCAAGTGAGACTAAACCGTTAGATTTATAACATTCATTCAGTTATCTCATAACTACTTGTGAATTCCAATTATTGTATCACATTCCAGATAAACAGAAAATGTTAAACTTTCCGATCGAACATTCAAACACCCAAGTTTTCCCGATACAGATCAACACATGAAACAAGTCTAAAAACATTCAGTTCATGCCTCAGTTCCAATGGTCCAGCCGTAGAAGGGTCAAGCCAACGTCTTACATGTGGCACGTCGTACTGCCCCAAACCCTAAGGTTCAAAGGGCAGTTCAAGACGGTCACATAATCGAGTTAAGGTTTGTTGTCTTCTAGAGGGACCATCGCGTTACTTGCACTACTTAGAACGTCATTAAACTACGGAAAAATCCAACACTTGGAAATTTCCCGACAGGGGAAAAGGTGGGTATTTATATCCGGTCGAACTTTTTAACATATTCAAAAATTATCCGGAATCCACATAGACAAAATCTGATAATCCGATCGAATCATCGAATCCCCAAAACAACCACAGAAAATTCAACCCTTGAATAAATATTAAAAATTCCCAGAAAATCCAGCACCTAAAGAGACAAATTACTGTGCAAAAATGGAGGGCTGACGTCATCATATGGCCGCGGAACCGCCGCATAAGGCATGATTATGCCGCGGTTCCGCTGCGCTTTAGATGAGTTAGCCCATCGAATTTCACAGTAATTCAACTAAGACCCTGCTGAATTTTTTAGCAATTTTTAATCTGGAAAAAACCCAGTTTTTGAAAAAAGTCCAGAGAGCATATTGTATTAGGGTTTCGGGTTCGTTCGGATTTCAAACGTCGTCTACGCATCGCCTAAGGTTCTAGCTAGGCTCTGATACCACTGTAGGGTTCCTAGGCACACTAATGAGGTCTCACAAGGCATCAACCATGCCAATTTCAAATTTTACGGTGCCGAGAAACCCTAGACTAGATCGTTAACTAGAATTTTAGGCGACAAAAGAAACTAGTTAACTACTTTAACTAAGAGTGACGGAAATACAACCTTTGTAGATCCGGTCCTCCACCTCCATAGCTCTGCTATGAAGTCTCATCGCAGTCCAAATCGGATCCCGGGCTCTAGCGTCGGCTTCATCGGAAAAATGGGCGGGCTAGGTCATCGACTACGATGCCGAAGATGATCTACGTCGAGGCATCACAAGATCAAGCTCCCACTTCACCAAGTCATGAAACTTGTGAAGAAAACACCCTATACTACTTGGCAAGAGGTAGAGGATGAAGAAATAGGAAGTGGGTTCACTTTAGAATTGGATTTCTCACTTGATTTCATCAATTGCCATTGATGAGGCAAGCTATTCTTCTTGTGTCAAGATGAAGAAGAAGAAGAAAGAATATGATAAGTATTTTTGAATAATTGAAAAGGAAAATCATTCTTATCATATTCTAACCTTAGTTAAGTGTAGAGAATAGGCCATGGTTAGTTATGATGGTTAGGGTTAAGCAAGAGACAAGAATGGTGGACTAGGTCAAAGCTTCATGAAGCTTCAACAAAACTACAAATAAAGCCACCATTCTTTTCATATCTTTTCCAAAATGAATAAATTAATAAATAAATGAATAAATAAGTAATGGATAAACAAAACCCTAATCATTAGTTTAACCATAGTTTAATTCTTTACACTTAACCAAGTAAACATGTATCATCAAACATGATACAATCATGTGCATAAAAGTATATCCCATATACAACTTGCACAACCAAGTGAGAAAATCCATTTAAAGTGAACCAATACTAGTTAATGCAGAGTAATATATCAAATATATAATTATACATTAAATCATTAAATCAACACTTGATTTAACGATCCGGTCATATCGCATATAACCGACTAGTATCCTATGTATCGGCTATCGAATCAATACTTGATTCGATAACTAGGTTATATCGCATAAAACCAATCGATACATTCATCGCGAGAATAGAATACGGTATCGCATACACGCATTATTCTCGGTCCCGCACATATCTCATATGCGCTCCTATTTCGTTTCGCTTGAGCCAGGAAACCTCTGTGTAGGACTCTAAAGACTCGTCAATACGCCGGCAGCAGGTGATGATCATATCAAACACCCATAAGCCGCAAGCGGTCTGCTAAATGTAACGGCCACCCGGGTATTGAGCGATGAGAACATCGACGAGGAAGCCCGCTCACACTCCTGTGAATCCAACCAGTAACACTTACCGTACAGTCCGGTCTCGTCGTCTGATATGTCGCATATCTCGCCTAGGGGTGGTAAACGTCAGACCCCAATAGCTCGATAAGTCGTGTCGATCTGAGGTCTATACCAATTCGAGAAACTACTGGTAACACTTACCAGTAAATCTCAGCAACCCTGGCCAGGGATTTCCGGTTATAGCCAATCGAACACAGCACAACATCAACTCCCTATACCGGGAGAGACGAATCCCCTCCTATCGCTCATTGCCTCCATGTGATTCGGGACTGTACCCAAAAACCACCGTTTTGCACGCCCTCTTGGACGTGGTAAGGTGGAAATCAAAGCACAGTGGGAACCACACAAGACTCTATGACGATCTCGGGTCAACAGACTACTCTGTACCAGTGTCACCAGAGAACTGCCATCTGACGTAAGGTATAATACCATCTGGGAGTTCTCGGCGAGTCCGTCCAGTGTACCCAGTCTCTACTGAGCACCCGTATATCATCTCTGATGTCAAACACCAATGGATATGGGATCATCCATCTCCCATCTGTATGGGTCGAGAAGGTATACGCTAGTCTACTCTGGTATATCGATGCCCTATCTCGATACACCCACGACTAGGGACCTTGAAGGATGTACTTATGGACTACCATGTCCCCACTAGTATGATCCGCATCATAGTCCAGATAGTCAAGTACACATCCTAAGGGCTTTACCAACATGTAACAGAGAGACAATCAGTGTACACGTTAAGGTAAAGATCAACCAGATAGCTTACTATCATATCGAGCAAGAAAGTCCTCCTTATATATGTCCAAGCATCCACTACAATATACATCCTATGTATAGTAATGGCCTCTAGGGCATACATATAACTAACAATCTCCCACTTGCACTAGGGCCATCTGATAGCAGTGGTTGTAGTATCTCATACTCAACCATCCCATAAAAGTCTCTCTCCGGGAATAGGCCTTCGTGAGTGGATCCGCCGTGTTGTCCTCTGAGTCTACTCTCCTAACCTCGATCACCTTAGAGATCAACCATCTCCATGATCAGGTGATACCGCCTTAGAATATGTCTGGATCACTGATGGGACCGGCGTTCCTTGGCATAAGCCACAACTCCATTGTCTCATAATGGTAGGAACGTAGTTCATCTCATGAACCAATATACACCCAAACAGCCTCTTTGGTAGCATCTTAGTAGCGATGTATCCTGCCTTTATCGTCTAGTATGTTACGGTAACTAGCTTTGAACTCTTCCAATATACCGTCCCATTACTGAGGGTAAAGACAATGCCTGTGACTGACATTCAGTCGTCTTTATCACCCTGGAACACTTCCAGTGATTTTTCCCAGGATCAACTGATACCATCTCACTACATCTAGTGAGAATCCTAACATCCATTTAGATCTATCTCATAGATCCAAAACCCAGGATTTAGTAGGTATCACTTTGATCTTATGTGGAGAATCATTGTGATAAGCGGAGATTGATCGAGCGTAGCATAGGAAACTCCTTCCCTATCATGAGTATGTCATCCACGTACTCTACGAGGATCGTCACCATACTCCCTACTACCTTTTTGTTTATACAAGGTTCATCTACCATTTTGATGATGTCAAACAATTTGACTATTTCATCAAAACAGATGTTCCAACTCCGCGATACCTGCTTTATCCTATAAAATATCTTGCACACGTTTCCGCTGCTCCCACTGTTTACGAAGCTCTCTGGCTGTGTACTTACAGACGTTCTCTTCTAAAACATCATTTAGAAAAGCAGTCATGACACCCAACCACCAGATATCGTAGTCATAGTATGTAGCCGTGACAAGTAGGATCTGGAAGGACTTAAGCATAGCTACTTGAAAAAGGTTTCATCATTATCCACACCTGGTCAATGATGCAAACTTTTAACAAGCCTAGCTTTGAAAGTCTCAACTTTTCCATGTACACCAAGTAATCTTCTCAAGATATACTTGCTCCTGATGGTGATTTAACCCTTCAGATATAGCAACCAAAGTCCATACTTTGTTGGTGTATACGGATTCCATCTCATATCGATAAACATCTAGCCATTCTTACAGAGTCTCACTCCTGATGGCCAGCTCGAAACTAGTTGGGTCATCATCTCATGATGCAATCCTCGCTCCCACTGTCATAGAGAAACCGAAGTTTCTCTCAGGCGGGTGAGGAACCCTACTAGATCGGCGGAGAGGCTGAGGTTTGTTGGAAACTATTGAATCCTTTGGTTCTACCAAATCATCAGCTGCAGTTTATATAGCTGGAACATTTCCAGTTCTACATAACAGATCTTGCCTTGAGCTTGTCCGGATATTGCTTTTAGACATAGGCCGGACAACCCCAAATCTTAACTAGCTTAAGACATGGGCTCTTCCCATACCATATCTCATATGGAGTGGTAGGCTTTGATCAGATTCGAACCTAATTCAACAGGTATGCAGCTTCTCAAGTGCATAACCCCCAAAAGGAAATAGGTATCTCAGTAGTACTCATCATAGAGCACACCTTATCAAATAGGGTGTGATTGCTCCGCCCCGATATACCATCGTGCTTTGGTGTATTCGGAGGAGTAATGCTGAGAGAGAGAATCTCATTCTCCTTTAGAAAAGTCCAGGAATTCCGTGCTCAAGTATTCTCCTCCCTGATCACATCAAAGGACATAATACTTATACTCGTTTTGGTTCTCTACTTCTAATTTATATTCTGTGAATATCTCAAAAACTTCGGACTTGTGTTTCAACAGGAACATGGGTCTGAATCTTGAGAGATTATCAGAGAACGTAATGAAGTAAAAAGAACCAGTCCTGGTATATGTAGACAGGGGACTTACATACATCAACATGTATCATCCCAAGAGTTTACTAACTCTTTCTCTGTTTCCAGTAAACGGAGTTATGGTCATCTTATCTTTGTGACATGAATGGCAAGTTTCACAAGATGTAAATTCAAACTGATTTAAATATGCATCTATGTGCAACTTAGCTAGTCGGGTCGCATTGATATGACCTAGTCTACAATACCTCAAGAAGGATCCGTTCATTTCTGAACTCTTCCTCTTTTGTGTGTTCCGTATACTAAGAACTGATGTTTGATTTAGAACATCAATGCTTTTAGATAACGTGCCTGAACCGATCAACTTTTGATATAGGAAATGTTCAAAACATTATCCAACAATACAAAATTATATCATTTCTTTACTAATAAAGAGAGTGATATGATTTTGTATATCAGGTTCGGTATCTAATAACATTCGTTCAGAATCAGGGTGACAGTGACCAACAGACTTGGCTGCAACACTTGCCCCGTTTTCTGCCTCATGAAACATATCACCCGTTCTCAGTTCTCTACCTTTCTGCAGCCCTATGTAACAGATTACATATCTGGGATCCTGATCTGGTATCACATACCCAGGACGTAGAGGATACAGAGAAACAGTTCTTTGTAATGAACACACCCGAAGATGATGCATCAGCATGCACTCTCTTCGTTTGGGCGGTACGGGAATTCTGGTAATCCCCAATTTCCTGCTCTGTCTTATAACAATTATAAGGTGGAGCGGGACCAACTTTTCCCAGCTCAGTATAACAAGCGGGTTCGGTCAAAATTCCGTATTATTATCTTGATTAAGGCGTGACATGGTCGTTACCTGGAGAGAGAGAGAAGAAAACACTCAGCGTGCGCTCTTACAAGAATAGATTGGTTATTATTTTATCTAATCAGGATGGCTCCCACTGCTTTTTATCAAATCTTCCTTCAAAGCCTAAAAGGAAAGACTAGCCGGGATTAATTACACACTACAAGTTCGCCAATCTTTCAGCCAGGCCAGTGTCGGTACTTTGAGGGAGGTCCCCCGTGCTTTCGCACGAACCTAATTAATGTAAACTTTGTTTTCCCAGAGGCGTAACCCCGTTGACACCTTTCTAGACACCTACTTGATCGGCTAATTGTAATGTGTAAAACTCTCCCAGGAGTAACAATTACTCGCAGCGGGTATCGGGATCCAACTATCTCATAGAAGGTATGCAATCTCATTGCAAATTTCAACACTTGAAATTCCCGATAATATTTTACCCCTAGCGTCCTATGACCTTGACGGAGGCCAAACTACCCATAGTCCGCTAGTCAAGTTCAATCCGTCATTTCCTGATTGAATTAAACCCACCCGCACGACCCTTGACGGAGGCCAAACAACGCCGTACGAATACCCTAATCCAATCGCATCGTATGCTAGTAGATAAGCACTAGTTAGCTACCGTACACTACGCCTTGACGGAGGCTAAACTACCGCAGCACGAATACTAACTAGTACTTATCTGAAATGACGGAGGGCTACGACAGGCTTTTCTGAAAAGCTATTGCGTAATGAACTTGATATCGTTGTAGAATCAAATGATTTTAAAATGGAGTGCTTTTGAGGCTTTTCTAGTTTTGCTAAAGGAGTCACTCCCGGTGAAGGGATCGTCGGTCCTTTCCTCATCGAATAAGGTGCGGGATATATCATATATATCACTGTGCAAAGCAAAAACTCTTTAAAGCAATCAAAAGACAAACCGAGTGTGTAGCATCTGCCAGTTATTGCTAAAGGAGTCACTCCCGGTGAAGGGATCTCGGTCCTTTCCTTATCGAATAAGGTGCATGATATATCATATATACCGCTGTGCAAAGCAAGAACTGTAGCTACCTGTTTTATTTTGAAATTCGATTCTACAACATCTTAGGTTTCTTTTATTTCATTAATCTCATTAATGAAGTCCCATCATTTAAGTACCTAAACATCACAGATAAATACGACGTACACTTATGCCATCCGCATTTGCCTCGATGTCCCCTCGTGCACCGTTAGGTTAGGTAACTAACGGCAGAGCGGGGCAGGGCTAGCGCGGGAGTAAAACATAAGTAATGTCTATATAATATATCATATATATTATATACAGTATCTAACACAGAACATCACATGATCACATCACAGATATCGCAGCAGAAGAAACATATGAAATATTGGATATACTAGGACGTCCGTGTTTTCAATACGAGCCAGTATAAAACACGGATTCCACGGTCGCGATGAATAGCCAAACCCACACCCCTAGATCCCTACGAGAGCGGCAAGCAACCCTACCAATTCTAGGGTTAGGAGACCCGGACTCGACTCCTCGAGTTGGTCTCCAACTGGACTCCAGAACCCGGTTACTTGTGCTCTCCTCCTTGGGTCTATCCTAGTGCGGAAAAGTAAATAATATACAAAAGGCGACATCTTCCGCAACCTGGAAGTGCCCCAATAAAAGAATATTACATACAAGTTTTTACATGAATGAAAACGAAAAACACTCATCTCACATAAAAAAAACCCGGCTATTCAAACAGGACGATCCAATATAACATATCCAGCAACACATAACATCACATGTCATCAACGTAAGTAAATATGCGCATCCCAATTGTCGTTGACATATAGCAACGAAACCGGCGATATCACATATTACACTTACCGTCACAGAAAAGAAAGTGTAAAACTACAACAGTTGGAATCCGCAACCACCTCAGACATCGCATGCCTGACCAAATGAATTCTTTAGACATCGCATGCCTAACAATTATAAACCCCGCATTTTAGTCTCATTATCGAAAACACTTTTCAATACCAAGTCGGGCAATTCAACAGGATTCTCGACATTTTGATCGAATGCTCGTCGCAAACTTTAGTAGACGGTCGCACCCCCGATACCGTCGACGAAGTGCACCAAGGCGGAACACCGCTACCGCGAGCACCCAAACAGATGCTTTCAGCGACCGGGTTCTCCTACAGTCACTTGGTCGGGGCTAAGGGATTTAGCTGTCCATTAAGTTTACCCGGCGAGTATCCGCGTACGCTACGTGATTGCGACGGACTTTTGATCTCATCAAAATTCCGTGGCAACCGATCAAGTGAGACTAAACCGCTAGATTTATAACATTCATTCAGTTATCTCATAACTACTTGTGAATTCCAATTATTGTATCACATTCCAGATAAACAGAAAATGTTAAACTTTCCGATCGAACATTCAAACACCCAAGTTTTCCCGATACAGATCAACACATGAAACAAGTCTAAAAACATTCAGTTCGTGCCTCAGTACCAACGGTCCAGCCGTAGAAGGGTCAAGACAACGCCTCACATGTGGCACGTCGTACTGCCCCAAACCCTAAGGTTCAAAGGGCAGTTCAAGACGGTCACATAATCGAGTTAAGGTTTGTTGTCTTCTAGAGGGACCATCGAGTTACTTGCACTACTTAGAACGTCATTAAACTACGGAAAAATCCAACACTTGGAAATTTCCCGACAGGGGAAAAGGTGGGTATTTATATCCGGTCGAACTTTTTAACATATTCAAAAATTATCCGGAATCCACATAGACAAAATCTGATAATCCGATCGAATCATCGAATCCCCAAAACAACCCCAGAAAATTCAACTCTTGAATAAATATTAAAAATTCCCAGAAAATCCAGCACCTAAAGAGACAAATTACTGTGCAAAAATGGAGGGCTGACGTCATCATATGGCCGCGGAACCGCCGCATAAGGCATGGTTATGCCGCGGTTCCGCCGCGCTTTAG
Organism: Agapanthus africanus; assembly: GCA_030015575.1. Lineage (NCBI taxonomy): Eukaryota > Viridiplantae > Streptophyta > Magnoliopsida > Asparagales > Amaryllidaceae > Agapanthus > Agapanthus africanus. The sequence continues at coordinate 186,755,529 of CM057349.1, read as the reverse complement.
ATGAGTTAGCCCCTCGAATTTCACAGTAATTCAACTAAGACCCTGCTGAATTTTTTAGCAATTTTTAATCTGGAAAAAACCCATTTTTTGAAAAACGTCCAGAGAGCATATTGTATTAGGGTTTCGGGTTCGTTCGGATTTCAAACGTCGTCTACGCATCGCCTAAGGTTCTAGCTAGGCTCTGATACCGCTGTAGGGTTCCTAGGCACACTAATTAGGTCTCACAAGGCATCAACCATGCCAATTTCAAATTTTACGGTGCCGAGAAACCCTAGACTAGATCGTTAACTAGAATTTTAGGCGACAAAAGAAACTAGTTAACTACTTTAACTAAGAGTGACGGAAATACAACCTTTGTAGATCCGGTCCTCCACCTCCATATTTCCGCAATGAAGTCTCCTCGCTGTCCAAATCGGATCCCGGGCTCTACCGTCGGCTTCATCGGAAAAATGGGCGGGCTAGGTCATCGACTACGATGCCGAAGATGATCTACGTCGAGGCATCACAAGATCAAGCTCCCACTTCACCTAGTCATGAAACTTGTGAAGAAAACATCCTATACTACTTGACAAAAGGTAGAGGATGAAGAAATAGGAAGTGGGTTCACTTTAGAATTGGATTTCTCACTTGATTTCATCAATTGCCATTGATGAGGCAAGCTATTCTTCTTGTGTCAAGATGAAGAAGAAGAAGAAAGAATATGATAAGTCTTTTTGAATAATTAAAAAGGAAAATCATTCTTATCATATTCTAACCTTAGTTAAGTGTAGAGAATAGACCATGGTTAGTTATGATGGTTAGGGTTAAGCAAGAGACAAGAATGGTGGACTAGGTCAAAGCTTCATGAAGCTTCAACAAAACTACAAATAAAGACACCATTCTTTTCATATCTTTTCCAAAATAAATAAACAAATAAATAAATGAATAAATAAGTAATGGATAAACAAAACCCTAATTATTAGTTTAACCATGGTTTAATTCTTTACACTTAACCAAGTAAACATATATCATCAAACATGATACAATCATGTGCATAAAAGTATATCACATATACAACTTGCACAACCAAGTGAGAAAATCCATTTAAAGTGAACCAATACTAGTTAATGCAAAGTAATATATCAAATATATAATTATACATTAAATCATTAAATCAACACTTGATTTAACGATCCGGTCATATCGCATATAACCGACTAGTATCCTATGTATCGGCTTATCGAATCAATACTTGATTCGATAACTAGGTTATATCGCATACAACCAATCGATACATTCATCGCGAGAATAGAATACGGTATCACATACACGTATTATTCTTGGTCCCGCACATATCTCATATGCGCTCCTATTTCGTTTCGCTTGAGCCAGGAAACCTCTGTGTAGGACTCTAAAGACTCGTCAATACGCCGGCAGCAGGTGATGATCATATCAAACACCCACAAGACGCAAGCGGTCTGCTAAACGTAACGGCCACCCGGGTATTGAGCGATGAGAAGATCGACAAAGAAGCCCGCTCACACTCCTGTGAATCCAACCAGTAACACTTACCGTACAGTCCGGTCTCGTCGTCTGCTATGTCGCATATCTCGCCTAGGGGTGGTAAACGTCAGACCCCAAAAGCTCGATAAGTCGTGTCGATCTGAGGTCTATAACAATTCGAGAAACTACTGGTAACACTTACCAGTAAATCTCAGCAACCCTGGCCAGGGATTTCCGGTTATAGCCAATCGAACACAGCGCAACATCAACTCCCTATACCGGGAGAGACGAATCCCCTCCTATCACTCATTGCCTCCATGTGATTCGGGACTGTACCCAAAAACCACCGTTTTGCACGCCCTCTTGGACGTGGTAAGGTGGAAATCAGAGCACAGTGGGAACCACACAAGACTCTATGACGATCTCGGGTCAACAGACTACTCTGTACCAGTGTCACCAGAGAACTGCCATCTGACGTAAGGTATAATACCATCTGGGAGTTCTCGGCGAGTCCGTCCAGTGTACCCAGTCTCTACTGAGCACCCGTATATCATCTCTGATGTCAAACACCAATGGATATGGGATCATCCATCACCCATCTGTATGGGTCGAGAAGGTATACGCTAGTCTACTCTGGTATATCGATGCCCTGTCTCGATACACCCACGACTAGGGACCTTGAAGGATGTACTTATGGACTACCATGTCCCGACTAGTATGATCCGCATCTTAGTCCAGATAGTCAAGTACACATCCTAAGGGCTTTATCAACATGTAGCAGAAAGACAATCAGTGTACACGTTAAGGTAAAGATCAACCAGATAGCTTACTATCATGTCGAGCAAGAAAGTCCTCCATATATATGTCCAAGCATCCACTACAATATACATCCTATGTATAGTAATGGCCTCTAGGGCATACATATAACTAACAATCTCCCACTTGCACTAGGGCCATCTGATAGCAGTGGTTGTAGTATCTCATACTCAACCATCCCATAAAAGTCTCTCTCTGGGAATAGGCCTTCGTGAGTGGATCTGCCGTGTTGTCCTCTGAGTCTACTCTCCTAACCTCGATCACCTTAGAGATCAACCATCTCCATGACCAGGTGATACTGCCTTAGAATATGTCTGGATCACTGATGGGACCGGCGTTCCTTGGCATAAGCCATAACTCCATTGTCTCACAATGGTAGGAACGTAGTTCATCTCATGAACCAATATACACCCAAACAGCCTCTTTGGTAGCATCTTAGTAGCGATGTATCCTGCCTTTATCGTCTAGTATCTCACGGTAACTAGCTTGGAACTCTTCCAATATACCGTCCCTTTACTGAGGGTAAAGACAATGCCTGTGACTGACATTCAGTCGTCTTTATCAACCTGGAACACTTCCAGTCATTTTCCCCAGGATCAACTGATACCATCTCACTACATCTAGTGAGAATCCTAACATCCATTTAGATCTATCTCATAGATCCAAAACCCAGGATTTAGTAGGTATCACTTTGATCTTATGTGGAGAATCATTGTGATAAACGGAGATTGATCGAGCGTAGCATAGGAAACTCCTTCCCTATCATGAGTATGTCATCCACGTACTCTACGAGGATCGTCACCATACTCCCTACTACCTTTTTGTTTATAGAAGGTTCATCTACCATTTTGATGATGTCAAACTCTTTGACTATTTCATCAAAACAGATGTTCCAACTCCGCGATGCCTGCTTTATCCTATAAAATATCTTGCACACGTTTCCGCTACTCCCACTGTTTACGAAGCTCTCTGGCTTTGTACTTACAGACGTTCTCTTATAAAACATCATTTAGAAAAGCAGTCATGACACCCAACCACCAGATATCGTAGTCATGGTATGTAGCCGTGACAAGTAGGATCTGGAAGGACTTAAGCATAGCTACTTGAAAAGATTTCATCATTATCCACACCTGGTCAATGATACAAACTTTTAACAAGCCTAGCTTTGAAAGTCTCAACTTTTCCATGTACACCAAGTAATCTTCTCAAGATATACTTGCTCCTGATGGGGATTTAACCCTTCAGATATAGCAACCAAAGTCCATACTTTGTTAGTGTATAAGGATTACATCTCAGATCGATAAACATCCAGCCATTCTTACAGAGTCTCACTCCTGATGGCCAGCTCGAAACTAGTTGGGTCATCATCTCATGATGCAATCCTCGCTCCCACTGTCATAGAGAAACCGAAGTATCTCTCAGGTGGGTGAGGAACCCTACTTGATCGGCGGAGAGGCTGAGGTTTGTTGGAAACTATTGAATCCTTTGGTTCTACCAAATCATCAGCTGCAGTTTGTATAGCTGGAACATTTCCAGTTCTACATAACAGATCTTGCCTCGAGCTTGTCCGGATTTTGCTTTTAGACATAGGCCGGACAACCCCAAATCTTAACTAGCTTAAGACATGGGCTCTTCCCATACCATATCTCATATGGAGTGGTAGGCTTTGATCTGATTCGAACCTAATTCAACAGGTATGCAGCTTCTCAAGTGCATAACCCCCAAAAGGAAATAGGTATCTCAGTGGTACTCATCATAGAGCACACCTTATCAAATAGGGTGTGATTGCTCCGCCCCGATATACCATCGTGCTTTGGTGTATTCAGAGGAGTAATGCTGAGAGAGAGAATCTCATTCTCCTTTAGAAAAGTCCAGGAATTCCGTGCTCAAGTATTCTCCTCCCTGATCACATCAAAGGACATAATACTTATACTCGTTTTGGTTCTCTACTTCTAATTTATATTCTGTGAATATCTCAAAAGATTCGGACTTGTGTTTCAACAGGAACATGGGTCTGAATCTTGAGTGATTATCAGAGAACGTAATGAAGTAAAAAGAACCAGTCCTGGTATATGTAGACAGGGGACTTACATACATCAATATGTATCATCCCAAGAGTTTACTAACTCTTTCTCTGTTTCCAGTAAACGGAGCTATGGTCATCTTATCTTTGTGACATGAATGGCAAGTTTCACAAGATGTAAATTCAAACTGATTTAAATATGCATCTATGTGCAACTTAGCTAGTCGGGTCGCATTGATATGACCTAGTCTACAATACCTCAAGAAGGATCCGTTCATTTCTGAACTCTTCCTCTTTTTTGTGTTCCGTATACTAAGAACTGTTGTTTGATTTAGAACATCAATGCTTTTAGATAACGTGCCTGAACCGATCAACTTTTGATATAAGAAATGTTCGAAACATTATCCAACAATACAAAATTATATCATTTCTTTACTAATAAAGAGAGTGATATGATTTTGTATATCAGGTTCGGTATCTAATAACATTCGTTCAGAATCAGGGTGACAGTGACCAACAGACTTGGCTGCAACACTTGCCCCATTTTCTGCCTCATGAAACTTATCACCCGTTCTCAGTTCTCTAGCTTTCTGCAGCCCTATGTAACAGATTACATATCTGGGATCCTGATCTGGTATCACATACCCAGGACGTAGAGGATACAGAGAAACAGTTCTTTGTAATGAACACACCCGAAGATGATGCATCAGCATGCACTCTCTTCGTTTGGGCGGTACGGGAATTCTGGTAATCCCCAATTTCCTGCTCTGTCTTATAACAATTATAAGGTGGAGCGGGACCAACTTTCCCCAGCTCAGTATAACAAGCGGGTTCGGTCAAAATTCCGTATTATTATCTTGATTAAGGCGTGACATGGTCGCTACCTGGAGAGAGAGAGAAGAAAACACTCAGCGTGCGCTCTTACAAGAATAGATTGGTTATTATTTTATCTAATCAGGATGGCTCCCACTGCTTTTTATCAAATCTTCCTTCAAAGCCTAAAAGGAAAGACTAGCCGGGATTAATTACACACTACAAGTTCGCCAATCTTTCAGCCAGGCCAGTGTCGGTACTTTGAGGGAGGTCCCCCGTGCTTTCGCACGAACCTAATTAATGTAAACCTCGTTTTCCCAGAGGCGTAACCCCGTTGACACCTTTCTAGACACCTACTAGATCGGCTAATTGTAACGTGTAAAACTCTCCCAGGAGTAACAATTACTCGCAGCGGGTATCGGGATCCAACTATCTCATAGAAGGTATGCAATCTCATTGCAAATTTCAACACTTGAAATTCCCGATAATATTTTACCCTTAGCGTCCTATGACCATGACGGAGGCCAAACTACCCATAGTCCGCTAGTCAAGTTCAACCCGTCATTTTCTGATTGAATTAAACCCACCCGCAAGACCCTTGACGGAGGCCATACAACGCCGTACGAATACCCTAATCCAATCGCATCGTATGCTAGCAGATAAGCACTAGTTAGCTACCGTACACTATGCCTTGGCGGAGGCCAAACTATCGCAGCACGAATACTAACTCGTACTTATCTGAAATGACGGAGGGCCACGACAGGTTTTTCTGAAAACCAATTGCGTAATGAACTTGATATCGTTGTAGAATCAAATGATTTTAAAATGGAGTGCTTTTGAGGCTTTTCTAGTTTTGCTAAAAGAGTCACTCCCGGTGAAGGGATCGTCGGTCCTTTCCTCATCGAATAAGGTGCGGGATATATCATATATATCACTGTGCAAAGCAAAAACTCTTAAAAGCAATCAAAAGACAAACCGAGTGTGTAGCATCTGCCAGTTATTGCTAAAGGAGTCACTCCCGGTGAAGGGATCTCGGTCCTTTCCTTATCGAATAAGGTGCAAGATATATCATATATACCGCTGTGCAAAGCAAGAACTGTAGCTACCTGTTTTATTTTGAAATTCGATTCTACAACATCTTAGGTTTCTTTTATTTCATTAATCTCATTAATGAAGTCCCATCATTTAAGTACCTAAACATCACAGATAAATACGACGTACACTTATGCCATCCGCATTTGCCTCGATGTCCCCTCGTGCACCGTTAGGTTAGGTAACTAACGGCAGAGCGGGGCAGAGCTAGCGCGGGTGTAAAACATAAGTAACGTCTATATAATATATCATATATATTATATACAGTATCTAACACAGAACATCACATGATCACATCACAGATATCGCAGTAGAAGAAACATATGAAATATTGGATATACTAGAACGTCCGTGTTTTCAATACGAGCCAGTATAAAACACGGATTCCACGGTCGTGATGAATAGCCAAACCCACAACCCTAGACCCCTACGAGAGCGGCAAGCAACCCTACCAATTCTAGGGTTAGGAGACCCGGACTCGACTCCTCGAGTTGGTCTCCCACTGGACTCTAGAACCCGGTTACTTGTGCTCTCCTCCTTGGGTCTATCCTAGTGCGGAAAAGTAAATAATATACAAAAGGCGACATCTTCCGCAACCTGGAAGTGCCCCAATAAAAGAATATTACATACAAGTTTTTACATGAATGAAAACGAAAAACACTCATCTCACATAAAAACCCCCGGCTATTCAAACACGACGATCCAATATAACATATCCAGCAACACATAACATCACATGTCATTAACGTAAGTAAATATGCGCATCCCAATTGTCGTTGACATATAGCAACGAAACCGGCGATATCACATATTACACTTACGGTCACAGAAAAGAAAGTGTAAAACTACAACAGTTGGAATCCGCAACCACCTCAGACATCGCATGCCTGACCAAATGAATTCTTTAGATATCGCATGCCAGACAATTATAAACCCCGCATTTTAGTCTCATTATCGAAAACACTTTTCAATACCAAGTCGGGCAATTCAACAGGATTCCCGACATTTTGATCGAATGCTCGTCGCAAACTTTAGTAGACGGTCGCACCCCCGATACCGTCGACGAAGTGCACCAAGGCGGAACACCGCTACCGCGAGCACCCAAACGGATGCTTTCGGCGACCGGGTTCTCCTACAGTCACTTGGTCGGGGCTAAGGAATGTAGCTGTCCATTAAGTTTACCCGGCGAGTATCCGCGTACGCAACGTGATTGCGACGGACTTTTGATCTCATCAAAATTCCGTGGCAACCGATCAAGTAAGACTAAACCGCTAGATTTATAACATTCATTCAGTTATCTCATAACTACTTGTGAATTCCAATTATTGTATCACATTCCAGATAAATAGAAAATGTTAAACTTTCCGATCGAACATTCAAACACCCAAGTTTTCCCGATACAGATCAACACATGAAACAAGTCTAAAAACATTCAGTTCGTGCCTCAGTACCAACGGTCCAGCCGTAGAAGGGTCAAGCCAACGCCTCATATGTGGCACGTCGTACTGCCCCAAACCCTAAGGTTCAAAGGGCAGTTCAAGACGGTCACATAATCGAGTTAAGGTTTGTTGTCTTCTAGAGGGACCATCGCGTTACTTGCACTACTTAGAACGTCATTAAACTACGGAAAAATCCAACACTTGGAAATTTCCCGACAGGGGAAAAGGTGGGTATTTATATCCGATCAAACTTTTTAACATATTCAAAAATTATCCGGAATCCACATAGACAAAATCTGATAATCCGATCGAATCATCGAATCCCCAAAACAACCCCAGAAAATTCAACTCTTGAATAAATATTAAAAATTCCCAGAAAATCCAGCACCTAAAGAGACAAATTACTGTGCAAAAATGGAGGGCTGACGTCATCATATGGCCGCGGAACCGCCGCATAAGGCATGATTATGCCGCGGTTCCGCCGCGCTTTAGATGAGTTAGCCCCTCGAATTTCACAGTAATTCAACTAAGACCCTGCTGAATTTTTTAGCAATTTTTAATCTGGAAAAAAACCCAGTTTTTGAAAAAAGTCCAGAGAGCATATTGTATTAGGGTTTCGGGTTCGTTCGGATTTCAAACGTCGTCTACGCATCGCCTAAGGTTCTAGCTAGGCTTTGATACCACTGTAGGGTTCCTAGGCACACTAATGAGGTCTCACAAGGCATCAACCATGCCAATTTCAAATTTTACGGTGCCGAGAAACCCTAGACTAGATCGTTAACTAGAATTTTAGGCGACAAAAGAAACTAGTTAACTACTTTAACTTAGAGTGACGGAAATACAACCTTTGTAGATCCGGTCCTCCACCTACAAAGCTCCGCAATGAAGTCTCCTCGCTGTCCAAATCAGATCCCGGGCTCTACCGTCGGCTTCATCGGAAAAATGGGCGGGCTAGGTCATCGACTACGATACCGAAGATGATCTACGTCGAGGCATCACAAGATCAAGCTCCCACTTCACCAAGTCATGAAACTTGTGAAGAAAACACCCTATACTACTTGGCAAGAGGTAGAGGATGAAGAAATAGGAAGTGGGTTCACTTTAGAATTGGATTTCTCACTTGATTTCATCAATTGCCATTGATGAGGCAAGCTATTCTTCTTGTGTCAAGATGAAGAAGAAGAAGAAAGAATATGATAAGTATTTTTGAATAATTGAAAAGGAAAATCATTCTTATCATATTCTAACCTTAGTTAAGTATAGAGAATAGGCCATGGTTAGTTATGATGGTTAGGGTTAAGCAAGAGACAAGAATGGTGGACTAGGTCAAAGCTTCATGAAGCTTCAACAAAACTACAAATAAAGCCACCATTCTTTTCATATCTTTTCCAAAATGAATAAACAAATAAATAAATGAATAAATAAGTAATGGATAAACAAAACCCTAATCATTAGTTTAACTATGGTTTAATTCTTTACACTTAACCAAGTAAACATGTATCATCAAACATGATACAATCATGTGCATAAAAGTATATCACATATACAACTTGCACAACCAAGTGAGAAAATCCATTTAAAGTGAACCAATACTAGTTAATGCAAAGTAATATATCAAATATATAATTATACATTAAATCATTAAATCAACACTTGATTTAACGATCCGGTCATATCGCATATAACCGACTAGTATCCTATGTATCGGCTTATCGAATCAATACTTGATTCGATAACTAGGTTATATCGCATACAACCAATCGATACATTCATCACGAGAATAGAATACGGTATCACATACACGCATTATTCTCGGTCCCGTACATATCTCATATGCGCTCCTATTTCGTTTTGCTTGAGCCAGGAAACCTCTGTGTAGGACTCTAAAGACTCGTCAATACGCCGGCAGCAGGTGATGATCATATCAAACACCCACAAGCCGCAAGCGGTCTGCTAAACGTAACGGCCACCCGGGTATTGAGCGATGAGAAGATCGACGAGGAAGCCCGCTCACACTCCAGTGAATACAACCAGTAACACTTACCGTACAGTCCGGTCTCGTCGTCTGATATGTCGCATATCTCGCCTAGGGGTGGTAAACGTCAGACCCCAATAGCTCGATAAGTCGTGTCGATCTGAGGTCTATAACAATTCGAGAAACTACTGGTAACACTTACCAGTAAATCTCAGCAACCCTGGCCAAGGATTTCCGGTTATAGCCAATCGAACACAGCGCAACATCAACTCCCTATATCGGGAGAGACGAATCCCCTCCTATCGCTCATTGCCTCCATGTGATTCGGGACTGTACCCAAAAACCGCCGTTTTGCACGCCCTCTTCGACGTGGTAAGGTGGAAATCAAAGCACAGTGGGAACCACACAAGACTCTATGACGATCTCGGGTCAACAGACTACTCTGTACCAGTGTCACCAGAGAACTGCCATCTGACGTAAGGTATAATACCATCTGGGAGTTCTCAGCGAGTCTGTCCAGTGTACCCAGTCTCTACTGAGCACCCGTATATCATCTCTGATATCAAACACCAATGGATATGGGATCATCCATCGCCCATCTGTATGGGTCGAGAAGGTATACCCTAGTCTACTCTGGTATATCGATGCCCTGTCTCGATACACCCACGACTAGGGACCTTGAAGGATGTACTTATGGACTACATGTCCCCACTAGTATGATCCGCATCATAGTCCAGATAGTCAAGTACACATCCTTAGGGCTTTACCAACATGTAACAGAGAGACAATCAGTGTACACGTTAAGGTAAAGATCAAGCAGATAGCTTACTATCATGTCGAGCAAGAAAGTCCTCCCTATATATGTCCAAGCATCCACTACAATATACATCCTATGTATAGTAATGGCCTCTAGGGCATACATATAACTAACAATCGTAAGCCTCATCCCTAAGCTCTCTTAATTCGTTCAACTGCATCTTCCGATGGCTTCCCGCATCTTCGAGAGACAGATTCAGTTCTTTTATCGCCCAAAATGCGCGATGCTCTATTTCAACAGGTAGGTGGCAAGCCTTTCCGTACACAAGCCGATAGGGAGACATGCCAAGATCGGTCTTATAAGCCGTTCGAAATGCCCAAAGGGCATCAGTGAGTTTCAACGACCAATCCTTTCGGTTCTTTGAAACTGTCTTCTCCAGTATCTGCTTGATTTGCCGATTTGAAACTTCGGCTTGCCTACAGGTTTGGGGATGGTAGAGCGTAGATAGCTTATGATTAATGGAATATTTCCGTATCAAGGCCTCGAAAGTCTTATTGCAGAAATGAGTTCCATTGTCGCTAATGATCGCTCGGGGGTGCCCAAACCGGGAGAAAATGTTTTCTTTAAGAAACCTAACGACAACCTTGTTGTCGTTAGTCTGGCTGGGCATAGCCTCGACCCATTTAAAGACGTAATCAACAGCGAGAAGGATGTACAAATTCCCAAAAGAGCTGGGAAACGGCCCCATGAAGTCTATCCCCCAAACGTCGAATATCTCCACAACCAAGATTGGTTGGAGCGGCATCTCGTTCCTCCTGGATATCCGGCCCAAGTGTTGGTACCGGGAGCAAGTCTTGCAGTAGTCATGAGCGTCTTTGAAGAGTTGTGGCCAGTAGAAACCACACCGCAAGACCTTCTCAGCTGTCTTTCTGGGGCCAAAATGCCCGCCACATGCTTGATCGTGGCAAAATGACAGCACACTCTTGAATTCATCATCAGGGACACACCGACGAATAATCTGGTCGGGACAGTACTTGAACAGATAGGGTTCGTCCCAGTAAAAGTGTTTTACTTGGGATAAGAATCGAAGTCTGTCCTGACTTGACCATTCAGTCGGCAGTAACCCTGTGGCCAAATAGTTCATGATATCTGTGAACCAGGGTTTGCGAGATACTGTCAAGAGTTGTTCATCCGGAAAAACGTCGTTGATCGGAAGTTGAGGCGACGGCGAAGAAGGAAGTCGTGAGAGATGGTCGGCGACTACGTTTTCACATCCTCTTTTGTCCTTGATGACAAGGTCAAACTCTTGAAGCAAGAGGATCCAACGTATTAGCCGAGATTTTGCATCTTTCTTCGCAAAAAAATGGCGCAGATCATAATGGTCTGTGTAGACAATGACTGGAGAGCCGATGAGGTATGGCCTGAACTTTTCTAAAAAAAATACAACAGCCAAGAATTCCTTCTCGGTTGTTGTATAATTAAGTTGGGCGTCGTTCAGGGTTCAGCTAGCATAATAGATCACGTGCGGCATCTTGTTGATGTGTTGTCCAAGGACAGCACCGATGGCAAAGTCAGATGCATCGCACATAATCTCAAATGGGTGCGTCCAGTCAGGTGAAGAAAGAACGGGAGCAGAAGTGAGTGAGCTTTTTAATGACTCGAACGCAGTCACACAGCTCGAGTTGAAGTCGAATGGCGTGTCCTTGGCCAGTAGAAGAGTCAAGAGCCTAGCAATCTTGCTAAAGTCCTTGATGAACTGTCTATAGAAACCGGCATGGCCAAGGAAGGCTCAGATATCTCTGACGCACGTGGGAGAAGGGAGATTGGAAATGACCTCAATCTTCGCTTTGTCAACCTCTATGCCATTTTGCGAAATGATATGTCCTAAGACAATACTTTCGCGCACCATGAAGTGGCACTTCTCCCAATTCAAAGTGAGGTTCTTGTCCTTACATCGGGTAAGGACAGCGTCAAGATGCAGCAAACAATCGTTAAAGGAATCGCCGAAGATGGAGAAATCATCCATGAAGATCTCCAGGAATTTTTCCACCATGTCTGAGAAGATTCCCATCATACACCGCTGGAAGGTAGCGGGCGCATTGCATAACCCAAAGGGCATGGGACGATATGAAAACGTGCCGAAAGGACAAGTGAATGTGGTCTTGTCCTGGTCTTTTTCGGCGATGGGAATCTGATTATAGCCGGAGTAGCCATCAAGAAAGCAGTAGTACTTGTGTCCGGCCAATCGTTCAAGCATTTGGTCAATGAAAGGTAGCGGAAAGTAGTCCTTCTGCGTTGCGGCGTTGAGTTTTCTGTAATCGATGCATACTCGCCACCCAGTTTGGGTGCGAGTAGGGATTAACTCGTTCGCCTCGTTAGTGATGACCGTTATGCCTGATTTCTTGGGGACAACATGAATGGGTCTAACCCACTGGCTATCAGAGATAGGGTAAATGATACCACTATCCAGACACTTTACGATTTCCTTTATCACAGCCTCCTTCATGACTGGATTGAGTCGCCTTTGTGGATCCCTGGCTGGTTTGGCATCATCCATCAGATGAATGTGATGTTCAACGATCAGGGGACTAATCCCCTTGATGTCCGCCATGGACCAGCCAAAAGCTTGCCTTTTGCTGTGCAAGACCGCAAGAAGGGCTTTCTCTTGCTCTGGAGCTAGAGAAGCCGAGATGATAACAGGGAGGGTCTCGTTCTCACCCAAGTATGCGTACTTAAGGTGAGACGGCAAAGGCTTGAGTTCGAGCATTGGTGGTGAAATGATTGAAGGCAGGATTGGTGAAAAGGTCTCGAACTCAAAGGATTCCAGCAAAGGTTCAAAACGAGTGTAAGCGACCGAGTTGGATGGTTCAGGTAACTCATCCCGAAATTCGAAGGACTCAAACTCGGGTGGTGAGTGGCTAAGATCGTTCGAGAAAGTGAAACACTCGTAGTCCTTGTCGGGCGCAGAAATAGCAGCAGGTTCGAAGAGAAACGCACTAGTGGCGTTAAGGTTATCGTGATCGAACAAAAACTCCTCGAATTCACACTCTTCTAGGGTGATCTCCTGGATTGAGCAAACGTCTAGTATATGAGCATTAGGTTCGATGGGCTGATTCCCTAACCTAAAACTGTTGAGTTCATTTGTCATGTTTCTAAAAGATAGGTTCATCGAACCATTTCGACAATTGATCACAGCATTTGAGGTTGCTAGGAATGGGCGACCGAGTATCACCGGAATTTGATTCCGGGGGTTAGCTACAGGCTGTGTGTCCAAAACAATGAAGTCAACGGGGAATATGAAGTCCCCGACCTTGATTAACACATCCTCTAGCTCACCCCTAGGATGGGTGATTGATCGGTCGGCCATTTGGAGAGTACAGTGTGTGGGTTTCAGCTCTCTTACACCTAGTTGCTCATATACTGAGTATGGAAGCAGGTTAACACTGGCACCAAGATCTAATAGTGCGCGGTTGATGTTCTTATCCCCAATGGTAATAGAAATCGTAGGACAGCCTGGGTCCTTCCGTTTTTAGGTAAAGATTGGGTAAGAGCATCACTCACAGCACTAGCCAGGAAAACTTTCTTGGGTACCTGAGATTTCCTCTTTTTCGTGCACAAGTCCTTTAAGATTTTCACGTAGGACGGGACTTGTTGGACAGCATCTAAAAGGGGAATATTGATGTTAACCTTCTTAAACAACTCCAGAATCTTCTCCATTTGTGGATTTTGTTTATTGGACCTCAACCGGTTTGGAAATGGAACATTTTTAAAATTGGTTGAGTCCAATGCTTGTGGAGGAGATTGTGGAGTTGGAACGGATCCCAGAGCTGGTGTTTTCGTGGAGTGAGAAGTGGGTCCATTCAGAGCAGAAGAAGAGGAAGAAGAACCTTTTGAAGAATGAAGAATAGGCTCAGAAGATGAGGAAGGAGAAGAAGAAGAAGAAGCGGCCGGGGTGTCATTATCCACAATTGTTGTGCTGATGTTGTTGTACAGCATCCTTCCTGATCTCAATGTAGTCACGACACTCACATTATGGTTCTGTTGTTCAAGAGCAACATGTACATTATGTGGGTGACCGGGATTTGGGAGTGGTTGAGAAGGAAGCTTCCCCTTTTCTCGCTCGCTTAACGCCGCATTCAGCTGTGCAATCTGGGCTTCGATGGTCTTGATGCTTTGCCCGTGTACAGCAGTGTGTTGCACTAAAGACTGAATAGACGACTGGATGTTGGCGGTGGATTGTGTCGATTGTTTAACGAACGCCTCCAGACTTCGTTCTAGCGAGGAAACCTTATCGGTGTTTGACGGAACAAAGTTGTTTTGCGGAAAAGAATTGTTGGTTGCAAAGTTGTTCGTCTGATTTTGAAAAGGTTGGGGTTGGAAGGGCTGCTAAAACTGATGTTGAGTTTGTTGTTGCACTTGTTGTTGTGGAGGAGGGGGCCTCTGGAAATTGGTGCCTTGGAATTGATGCTGATTCTGATTCCAGGAGAAATTGGGGTGGTTCCTCCAACCGGGATTGTAGGTGGAAGAGTATGGATCATTTCTCGGTCTTTGCTGAAATGCAGCATTAACCTGATCCTGTCCTTGAGATGGTGGATTGTAAGGACACTCTTCGGTTAAGTGAGAAGGATCGGAACAACAAGCACAAATGGTACGAAGGGGAAGAACAGGGGCAGGAGCAGGAGATGAAAATTTGCTCTCTATCGCTTCAAGTTTTCTCATTATTGCAGCCATTTCAGCTTTCATCGCAATAGAGACATCAAGTTGGTGAATTCCTACCCTAGACTGACCAGTAGAAGTGGAGGAAGAAGAAGAAGAAGAAGTTGGTCTGGTGCTCTCCCATTGTAGCGTTTGTTCAGCAAGGTCGTCGAAGAATTGCCACGCTTCCTCGTCGGATTTCGATAGGAAGTGGCCCTGACAAATGGTTTCCAACAACTGCTTGGTTGCTGGGTCCAGGCCCTCGTATAAGGTTTGGCAAAGTTGCCATTTCTCGATACCATGGTGAGGGCACTGAACAAGAAGGTCTTTATACCAGTCAAAGCACTTCCAGAAGGGTTCAGTAGGAAGCTGAGAGAATTGGTTGATTTCGTTACGGATCCTTGCGGTTTTATGATTCGGATAAAATTTCTTGAGAAACGCTTTCACAAACTCGTCCCAACTGGTAATGGAGTGGGAAGCGGTGCTATACAGCCATTTTTCAGCAAGATCGCACAAAGTTAATGGAATGACCCGTAGCCGTATAGCATCGTCCGACAGCTGGGTCGTTTTCATCATGGCACAAACATTTTGAAACTTGTTGATGAAGATATAGGCATCTTCAGATTCAAGCCTATGAAATTTCGGAAGCATGTTAATGAAGTGGGGCTTAATTTCAAAATTATCCCCATTGGCCGGTGGAAGAGAAAGACAGATGGGAAGTGCAGAACGGGTGGGATAGAAACGATCCTGGAGCGCGATTCGCTGCGGCGCTACAACAGGCGGTGGTGGTGGGTTATTCGCAACCATAGGAGGTGGAATCAATCCCGGGGGAGTCAAAGAGATGTTTGGATTGAATCCTGACATCGCAGAAGATGAGGTTGGTAATGGTGAAGGCGAGGATGTATGAACAGAATTCCGGTCAACGTCGGAGTTGGCCGTTAAAGGTAAGGGTGAAAGAGGCGTGAAAGGAGTTTCGACGTCTGAGTCGATCGCGTAGTCGGTAGCGACTAACGTAACGCGGACTAGGCGGGCGCTAGTGTCCCGAGTCCAAATGGACATACACTAAACGAGTTTAGTATAGTCAAAGCGGAGAAGGTGAGGGTAAGAAAACGTCAATGGAGAAATACGATGGGAGGTGGGTGAAAAAAAATGGATTCTGGCGACAAAAGGCAAGTTTTTATAAAAGTTTTTGGTTTTATGTTTTTTTTTCTTTTTAGAAAGAGCTATACAGAAATATGTACGGACTTACGGCTTCAAGCAATCACAAACAAGATATGCGGAATCACACCTAGATCTAGGGTCATCTAGGTCAGCTAGACAGCTCCTAACTGTTCCAAAGGGCTAGAAGTAGGACCTCAAACCGCCTCTTCTCCGCCAATTGCGGCCAGGTAAGTGCCAGGTAAGTGGGAGGCTCCCTACTACGTAAGTAGTGGTCCTAATTAAGTAACCACTTGCCTTGGACACACTTGCCTAGACACTGCAAAGTCAGGATAGGATAAACGGCCAATGCCTGTAACTAGTCCTTCGCCCTATTGAGCGCGAAGTCCTTAGGGCTGAATCTAGTATTTTTTAATTAAACAATGGTCAATGCATATGCTTTTTGTGATTTCTGGGGTCCTGGGAAGGGTGATGAAATCCCCACCCAATCTGGATTGGTTTCAAGCCCCTTAAAGTCTGTATTAATATATGCAAAGCAGTAACAATCAACTGCAATCAATTTTTATTTTTTAAGCGCGGCGCAAAGAATCCTGCACAAAAATAATTTATTGGAAGGGGGAAGAGAATTTGCACAAAGAATGCTGCAGAAAACACAGTTCAGAGGAGTTCAGAGGAGTGGGGGAAAGGAGAGAGAGACTTACAGAGAATTTGGCACCCTGAAGGCACCAAACGGCCACGGTTCCGCGGCCTAAGCTTGCTTATGCCGGGGTTCCGCGGTCGGTAAGTGGAGTTGGCCCTTCAGCTTCCTGGACTGTGCTGCCTTGTGTGTCCTCTTCTTTTCTGGAGCTCCTGAATATTTATTTGCTCACTGGATCTGCTCCAGTATTTTATAGTAGACCGTTGGCTCCGTCTTGATCCGTCGCGGTGTAGCCGCGAGATATGGGTCTAACTTCCCACGTCTTTGGCACTGAACTCGACCGTCTTTTTATCCTGCGCACTTGCACAAAAACTAATCAAAAATAACAAGATGATTTTTTTACAATGTATTTTTTTCGGTTAGATTTATATTCACAAATTAACCCAAAATTACACAAAGAAATAAACTACCGTCTCCCTAGCAACAGCGCCATTTGATTGGTAGAGTTTTTGCTTGTTCAAGTTTATTACCGCAATCAAGACGGTTTTGCTTGTAGCTAGCCGGTTGAGTACGGGTGGTCCGCACGGAGATGGGAATCTTTATCTATGTGCTTTAACGAGTTAAGTCCAAATGTCCAGGTTTGTTTTGAGATTAACTATGTGCTAAAGTGATATATAGAGAGAGCTTGTTGGGGTTAAGATTAGGTTAGTTTGAGTTAGGAGTCGCTCACTTCTTTCTTTGCCACTCTTAATATCGGTGTTACGGTAATCGGCAACAATGGGGATTAGCACGACTAGGAAGGAACTTGCGAGTATAAGCTAGGCTTTCCAACGCATAAGTTCTTCCTTTTGGTACTTGTCCGTCCGTTCTTGGCACTTAGCCTTAACCTCCGGTTAATTCAACCACAACCGGTCTCACTAAGGAATCACCACTATCATGTAAGATAGGGTGCCGTAGGGAGCGGATTGTGGTTTAATTAACGGGAGTCCGAATTAAGATGTTGGGCAAGAAAAGAGTGAGAGAGATTTCCTTCTCTCAAACTTTCCTTATCCTACCCTAACAAGTATGAAAACTACTCACCTATTATAAGAAAAAGAAAATAAATCAAAAGGAGGAAGATAGAAAGAAAGAGGTTAGAAGATTACAACTAGCTATTTGAGACCTCACCTTGGCAAGGATCAAGCTTAAGTATCATTGTTGTTTAAGGATAAAGAAAAAGAGAACAAGAAAGAAACAAACAACAAATAACAACTAGATTAGCAAAATGAAAATTACAAGCAATTATAATTAACAATAAGACAAGCATGGTAACAAAAAGAACTCTTTATTCATCACTTCACTCACAAAAGCTCACTACAAGGTTTTAATGGAGAAGAGATGAGAAGAGGAAGAAGAACAACAACATGTATTCTAAAATCTAAATACAAGAATAAGCACACTTGGCTTTGGCAAGTTCTGGACAATTTATAGACAGGAAACTGGAAACCTAGGGCAACAATCTGCCTCTATATATAATTACCAAACTGCCCCTAAAATACGACCCACTGAAGAGTCAGCATGGCCGCGGTTCCGCGGCCTAAGCGTGCTTATGCCGAGGAACCGCGGCCCTTTAGGAGACTTAGGTCTTGAAACTTGGTGGTTTTCCCCTGTTTGTTGTTGTCTGCAGTGTGGTATATGTTTTTTCTCAGAAACTCTTCACAATTTTTCCAGAATTTCAGCAGAACAAAAGGTGATGTGATGTGGATCTTTTGCCATGATTTCCTTGAGCTCCGCGTAGATATGTTGGATCTTGTGTTGGCATTGAGCTTTGTACATGAAAATGACATCGATTTGCCATTTTGTCCCTTAAACTGGTGTGCGGCAACATACGGATAAAGAGCGGAGACCCGTGTTTTATCTGTGGTTGGCAGTAATCCGGAATTTGTCGTGCTTTTCCATGAATTTCACTGTTTAGAGCTGTGAACCTGTATCTTGCAATTGACTAGCAAACATGGCTCAAGAGTACCTACCGATAAGCAATGTGATAAAAATTGGGCGGTATAAAAATAAAAAAATCTGATATGAACACATGGCAAAGTCCCTAGTTCCAAGTCTCGACGGTTCACAAACAACCTAGAGACCACCTCGACACTCGTCTCGTTATAGCAGACGCAGTGTCAACAACGGCGTTTCTTCTCACTACAACAGGATGCAGATGCGACGTCAACAAGCGACCCCAGGGTCAAAACAAAGAGGAGCCATGGCAATGTCCCTAGTTCCAAGTCTCGACGGTTCACAAACAACCTACAGACCAACTTGACACTTGTCTCGTTACAACAGACGCATTGTCAATAACGGCGTTTCTTCTTACTACAACAGGATGCAGATGCGACGTCAACAAGCGACCCCAGGGTCAAAACAAAGAGGAGCCATAGCAAAATCCCTAGTTCCAAGTCTCGATGGTTCACAAACAATATATGGACCACCTCGACACTCGTCTCGTTACAGTAGACGCAGTGTCAACAACGACGTTTATTCTCACTACAACATGATGCAGACGCGACGTCAACAAGCGACCCCAGGGTCAAAACAAAGAGGAGCAATGGAAAAGTGCCTAGTTCCAAGTCACAACGGTTCACAAACAACATAGAGACCACCTCGACCCTCGTCCCGTTACAGCAGACGCAGTATCAACAACAGCGTTCTTCCTCCAGCAGGATGCAGACGCGACATCAACAAACGGAGCCATGGCAAAATCCCTAGTTCTAAGCCTTGACGGTTCACAGGCAACCAAGATACAACCGCGACATTCATCTCGTTACAGCAGATGTAATGCCAGAAAACGAAGTAATGGAAAATCCCTTGCTTCAGGGTCTTGACGGTAACTCAAATAAAACCTGAAAAACTATCGGAGATCATCCCACACCAGCATGGAGTGGTTATGACTCATCGGCGCTCCCAAACTGAGCCTAACCTCAAGTAAAAATGACATGGAATATCCCTAACGCTTGCTGTTTCGACGGTAATACTACCTGGAAGATTGCTTGAAGATGTCTTGTCCAGCCCCCGAAGGGATCAGAGACACGATTGTCGCAAGGCTACTCGAAAAGCAAGATTGCCTATCGAGGAATACATCAGCCAACGGGACGGTATGATGGACAATACCCTAGTACCACAGACCCTAACGGACCACTGTCGTAAAGGGAAGAGGTTCACTGTGACGTTAGGACATCCATGCGAGAACTTCTCGATTCGTCTCGGCTAGTAAGGAAATTAGTGTCCTTGCAGGAACTTCTCGATTCGTCTCGACTCGTAGGGAAAAACCTTAGGCGATAGGGATAAGGACCTGTTTCCTAAGCACTGGGGCCCTACAAGTTGATCCAAGATGGACTCTTGCATATTATTCACGGGCCACACTCTCCAAAGTCGAATCTCGACAAGGAGGGAAACAACAACTTACGAGTCCTCTCGACTTATAAGCGGGGAAATTCTCTTGTGAGATCCTTACGACTCTCAAGAGAAAGCACACTTAAGAATCCTCACGATTCCTAAGGAGAAAATACATCTACGAGATCCTCTCGACTCGTAGGTAGAAAAGTCTTTATGTGACCTTCATGGCTCATAAAGTTGAAAAGTCTTAGGTGGCAGATTCTAACCCTGTCTCCTAAGCCATCACTGCCCTGAAGGGAGGTCAAGATAGACTATCTACGGGCCACACTCTCCGAAGTCGAACATCGACAAAGAGGGAAACAATCACTTATGAGTTCTCTCGACTTGTAAGGGAGAAAATTCTCTTGTGAGATCCTTACGACTCTCAAGAGAAAAACACACTTAGGAATCCTCACGATTCCTAAGGAGAAAATACACCTAAGAGATCCTCTCGACTCGTAGGGAGAAAAATCTTTATGAGACCCTCACGGCTCATAAAGTTGGAAAGCCTTAGGAGGCAGATTTGAACCTGACTCCTAATCCATCGCTGTCCTACAAAGATATCAAAATAGACTATCCACAAAATGCATTTGCTAAAAGGGACACACCACCATGAAACAAAATATGTCATTTATTCATGAATCAAAATGAATACAAAGTACAATCTATAAAAGAATCAAAAAATACTCTCATTCAGGAGTAAGTACAAAAGGAGAATAAAAAGAAACATATACATTTGTTTAAGCCGGCGGACGGTTTAATAGATTCATTAGTTCATCCTTCTTCCGCTGGGTCTCGGCTTCATATTTTGTTATTTCTATGAGAAGGGCCTCCACTTGAGACTGTTGTGACTGGTACGAGGCGAGCTGACTTTCAAGCTCCTTTTTGGTAACTTTGTGAGTTTCAACCATCTCGCGAGTAAAAATGATGGCTTTATCAATAGCTACCACCTCCATGATAGCTTCTTGAAGCACCCACCAAAATTCATACGCACGAGTGGTCTTTGCCATGAGTTCAGCTTGAAATTCCCCCAGCGCATTGGAAGCCATCTCCCTCTCTGTAAACTTTCGGTTGAGCCTCTTCTCACATGACTGCAGATTTGCGGCGCCCCGTTCAATCAGCCCCCGCAAGCTCGCATTTGCAGCCACGACCTCTGAAGGAAGACGCGTGCACTCAAGACTATGTAAGCAAGCCTCCACCCGATGACAAAACTCGACGCAAACATGCACTAATGTTTCATCATGGTAAGCAGCAAGAAAGGGGAGAGAAATGTTGGCTTCAGCAGTAAATTCTTCGGCCGTGATCGAGCTACCAGCACGAAGATCTTCGATGAGAGCCGACAAAGAGTGAAGGCTTTGCTTCACCATCAGTTCGGATGCACGTAGGGCATAAGGGCCAGGTGGCATAAGGATGCGAGATTCCAGTGGGATAAGAACGGGCAAGACTGTCGAGATCAATCTATGAGATTTACGCCCAAAGAATATATAAAGCGACGTCAAAATCTTACTTACCCATAGTCATGCAAGGATGATTGGACAGATCCCCAGGCCCGTCGAGGATCTCAACTTCATCATCAGCTTCCAGAACTGCAGAAGACATATCAGCATCGTTATACGAATTAATAATAATACAATGAAGGGGTCAAATAACACCAACCTTGCCCAGAAGAGAGGACGTTGCTTTGAGGGGAAATTTCCTGTGGAGCGGCCATCTCGAGCAGACGCTGAAAGGACTTTCTGGGAGATAAATTCACGATGGACGCCACCAATCCTCGCAATTCTGAAAAGACAGAAAGTGTAAGATAATAGAGAGATCATTAAAGCAAGATAAGAAGACTACCTTCGATACTCTTCTCGCCTTGAGCCGGAGGGATAGCAGCTTCGGCAGCCTCCTCCATTCCCTCAGGAACATCATCGGAGACGTTTGCTGGAGTGACTGCTTCCAGTTGAGGGGTAACGGCCGCCACTTTAGGGACGGCGATCTCAATTACCTGTTCCACAATTTCCAGGCCATCACCGGAAAGGTCCATTAAAACTACGGCCGGTAAGGGCACCTCTTCCGGGAGAACGGACACCAGGGGAACAGAAGCCGCCAATGGAAGCTCTGCGGCAGGAATAGCAACTGTAGCGACCCCCTCCACACCTACTGGTGTCTCATCAGGGATATTTACGGAGTCCACGGTCAAGACGCTACTCGAGATCAGATTCTCTGCTATGGCCAAAGTCCCTGCAAAGCTTTACGAAGATAAGAAGACATAAAAAGCGATACAAATTAATTTCCAAAGGAAAAATTACATAAATCATGCATACCGATAAGCCAGGATGCCTCTAGTATGTTTTTTTCAAGCCGGCGTTTCGTCCTGAGGAGGTATGCTCGCCGGGGTTCAAATGTTGATTCGTGGCCGCCGGTCCACACTGACAACTCGTCTTCGGAAGCGGCTGAGATAGGCTGCTTGGGGGCTATCTCTTCTCCCTGTCGCAGTGGACCTATAAATATTCTCCGTATTGATGGGAGATCTTCGTAGAGTATGACGGCAGGATAAGGACTCTTCGGAACACTCACATTCTCAGTTTCGTCCTGTGAGCGCCTTATAGACTCAGCCAATTGTACGGCTTCCTCGGCAGATGAACCTGGAAAAAGAAGACCATCATCTGACTCATGCATAGATATTGGTTCGTCTTGAATGATAGGCTCGGATTCCACTAGAAAGTCAAGAAGACCGGTGACCTTTTTCTTTCTCCTCTTCGACCCAGAACTAACGCTGGAAGATGATCGCTTCCTTCCCTTCGGCGCTTTGGAGCGATGTTGACCCACTTAGCCTCCACTATCCACTTTTGGCGATACCCTGCTGATAACGTCGCCACTAATGGAGGGGCCACTGGCACTTCGGTGGAAGCCTTTGCTCGAGCTCTAGTACGCATCGGCATTCCTGCAGTGGGAGGAATCGACCCGGTTTCTGCGGCCTGCGAGATAAGAACCGCCCCACCATCCCTAAAATGAGGGCGAACGGCTGCCCGCAATCGCAATGGAACGCTGGCAGCTTGGGTCGGGACATGAGTCTTATATTCGAAGAGTACCCACCTTTCCTCAGCAATGATAGGACCAACCCGGTGGCGATACCAGCCCATAAAGGAGCCTACAAACCTGGGGAGATAGTCAGGTTCTGGGATAATGAACACGGAGCCAGTATTCAGCCGCGTAAAATGATGAATAACGTCGTGAATAACTCCAAACGATGAAGTAGGCTCAATAAAGAACGCTTCGAAGGGGACACCCTGATCATAGCCCAGTTGCCGGGCAAAGCGGTGCAGATTATACCGCATAAGGAGAGCCGTATCATTCTGGCGGAACACCAAATAGCCTGGCCAGATCGAGTACAGATGAATGATCTCCCTATGCTTTAAAGAAGGTGCTCCCACTTTCGACAAGTCGAATAGCTGCTGGACAGGCCCTGCTGGAGTAGAAAGAACGCGATCAATAAGCACCATTCCTCCCTCATGGGTATATGTATTGAGCAGAACACGGAGGGCCCCTAATTGAGTCGGATCGGGAGCAGAGGCATCCACCAATCTCATAACTCGAGGGAAGGTGTAGGAGTCATAGAAGTTCGGCCGTTGATGTGCCGCGAATGCCCCCAGCACATGCATTTCGATCCAAGATGTGACGTAATGAAGGGGGAGATTCACAACATCTACACCTGGAGTCGAAGTGTTGGCCGCAACACTTAACCCGTGATAAAGATGCGATAGTCCCGCGATGACGACGGCCCACTTTGCCCCTTCAGCTACACGATGGGCGGGATAGAAGACGGAAGCTCTCATGAAGCGTCGGTGTGACAGTACCACAAACCAGCTGAGCCAAAGGCTGATAAAACCGACAAAGAAGATCTCTTCATCCATGCCGGGAGCCGCAATCGAATCAAAAGGAACGATTGACAAGATCGGGATGTAAAACTGTGGTAAATCTTCTTCTTTGACCGGCCGTTTATCCAAACCAAACCCAAAAGGGTCATCAATACTCCCAAACTTCGGGGCTTCCTTAGATAAACTATCCTCCCGAATGAAACAAGCGATAAAGCTCTCGAAAGTGACACCCTGCCTTTCTGACTTCACAAAAAATCCGTCAAAAATACCTAGGGCCTTGATCAGACTAGGATACTTATGACGGACGGCGGTTTCGGCTGTCAGACCATCAAACACAGCCGGCATGGTGGAGAAAACATATTCATCAGGAAGCAGCAGTTCCTCGTAATGCTCCCCCTAATAGCCAGTCCTGAAATCTCACGGAATTCATCCAATGAGATAGACACCTCTCGATCCCCTAGCAGGAAAGTATTGGTGGGCAGATTCCACTGGTTTAAGAAGGCTTTGATCCACCAGACATGGGGAGCATGGTAATAGAAGAGCGATGAATATATTGCCTGAATAGTCCGACCTTCTGCAGCCTTGTGCGGTGGGCGGAAAGAATATAGCGAGACCAAATAAGGTAGCCCACCGGGTGCCGGGGGGTGATACCCACTTTATAAACCTGCCCCTAAGGTCGAGCTTCACCTTGGCAAATCCGACGCCCCTAGATTTCTATAGCAGGCAGGGGCTAGTTAGGTATCCTAGAAGTAGAGGGCTCCAGCCGGCCCGAAAGAGTCCAATTGGTCACTTCTACTTCGTAAGCAGTCTGTGGGCGTTCCATCGACAGTATTGGGAGAAGAGGTTCCACCGGCTCCCCGAAAATAAAACTTCGGCGACCCCGGATGATGTGGCCATACCAAGTGCCCCATAAGAGCAGATTTGTCCGATCTTTATCATGATCTCTAATCATCGCCATTGCTTCTTCGTCCGACGGCAATTGTGGAAAAGCAGCGTCTAAGTGAGTAAAAGGAAAGTAGGGAAGGGAAGCCATTGTCGCTGAAATAAAGGGAGGAAAGACTGTTAGTGCAACCTACACGTGCATATATATATATATATATATATATATATATATAAAACAGCAGAAGAAAATGACAAGAAGCTTATTCTGTGGGACCATTGGTTGCAAAACACATGGGCCCCACAAAATCAATATGGCGACTCAGTAATGATGAGGCAGGGTAATCATTATGAGAACAAAAGGAAGATTCTCAATAAATGAATAGTGGAGTTCAAACATCTCTGCACATTCCCCCAAGGAAAAGCCCATCATGAATTCTGTGCAAATCAAACAGAACCTCTCCTAAATTTTTTTTGTCAAGAACAACTGAGGATAAAAATCCCAAGAGGTCTTCTTGTTAGAACTAAGTTCTCTAAGGGAATTAAATTCCTTTTGATAGAGAAATTAAATTCCAAGAAAATTTTCAGAGCTGAGCTCTTTGGAATGGAATTAAATTCCAGAAGAAAACAAGTATCATCATCAATCCCCTAAAAGCAAAAAAACGCATAACATTGGGGGCTTACTACCTAAAGATCGTGCATTTTTAGAGCTCGGAAAGATGAGTTTTCATTAAAGGAAAAAAACCCTCGGTGTGGATTTAAAATCCAAGAAGAATTTTATAAAAGGAGAAGAAAAGTTCCTCAGCCGTTCAACATCCTTACCTAAAAAAGGATTCTTTTGTTGACAGAGTTAAAATCTGGAATTTTTTGAACAGAAAACTAAGCTCTGAAGTTGAGAATTAAATTCTCAAAGAAAACGAAGAAAGAAGAAGATGAACGAACGGAGTCGCTGCTGAAGAGACCCTTGCATTTATAAGACATGATAGGAAACGGTTCATCTTCCCCGTTCCTTAGGCAAATCCAACGACCACAAAGGTGACAGCGTTGCACTCACGTGAAAACACGTGAGAACAATGCTATGGGGTCATTTTTTCCCTCATGGGAACTGAATAAAATACAAATAAAGCAGCAAGGAAAACCCCAAAGGGGGCATCATGTGCCCACACATGACCGGGTCTCACGTGCAGGAACGTGACCTTTTACAGGCAAAGCCTATGGGCGCTGAATGAAATAAACAATTGGAAATGCTTAATTAGTGGGGTCATGTGCCAGCACGTGATAGGTTCCTGAGCCCTCTGAACAAATAGAATTAAATTCTAATTAAATGTTTTAGTAGTGGGGTCACGTGCCATCACGTGATGAGTTCCCGAGCCCTCTGAACCAATAGAATTAAATTCTATTTAAATGCTTAATTGGTAAGGTCATGTGCTAATACGTGATAGACACTTGAACCCTCTGAACTAATAGAATTAAATTCTAATTAAAAGGAATCAAAAACCCTAATTGGAAAATTTTTTCCCTAGATCTTTCCAAACAAAAAAGATTCCACTCCAAAAAGGGAGCGATTCATATCTTCAGTGTTTAACACTACTTCAAACGCCTCACGTGACCCCACGTGAGCGCTTCAAATCTCAATGTTTAACAGTACTTCAAACACCTCACGTGACACCACGTAAGCGATTCATATCTCAGTATTTAACACTACTTCAAACACCTCACGTGACCCCACGTGAGCGCTTCAAATCTCAGTGTTTAACACTACTTCAATCAGCTCACATGACCCCACGTGAGCGCTTCAATTCTCAATGTTTAAAACTACTTCAAACACCTCACGTGACCCACATGAGCGCATCAAATCTTTAGTAACACTACTTCAAGCGCCTCACGTGACCCCACGTGAGTGCCTCAATCTTCAGTGTTTAACACTACTTCAAGCGCTTCACGTGGGAGCATGTGAGCGCCGAACATATGCTTGTGTTTAACACTATGATAGGCCAATCTTAGCCCAAGTTAGCTAAGTCTCCCAAAGCCAAAACCTTGTTTTTAACCGAGCCCTAATTATGTTCAGATCTTTCAAATTGATCTCAGAAGGAATTCAAAGTAATGTTCATCCCATTCCTTCTTAATCTGGCATTTGGTTCAAGGGTACATCTCTTCACTCCTCTGATATTTGTCGTTGTAATCCTTCAACATCTTCAGAGAGGTGACGGGTCCCGACAACCAGATATTCTATGGACTGTGGGGTCCTTAAACTCATGGACTATGATGTCCTTAAAGTTTACAGACTATGATGACTCTAAAGTACCACGGACTGTGGCGTCTTTAAACTCAAGGACTATGATGTCCTTAAACTTTACAGACTATGATGTCTCTAAACTACCATGGACTGTGAGGTCCATAAACTTATAGACTATGATGTCTTTAAACTTAACAGACTACGACGTCTTTAAACTATGGACTATGATGTCCTTAAACTTCCTTGACTATGATGTCCTTAAACTTCTGGACCGCAATGTCCCTAAACTAAAACAATAGAGCCCAAATGATCTTTTGTTGGATCTAAATGATCCTGTTAAGTAGATCTTAGTCTTAAAATTAGACTAATGTATTCTTAACAAATGTTTAAGTTGATCTTAGTCTCAAATGAGATTAACGATCCTTAAACCCAACCCAAACCCAAATCTAAGAAAATACGGATTTGGACAAATATACGACCTATGGGTGACAACATAAATTAGTCTCTGTATAGAATCCACGGGCAACCAAAAACAAAAAAAACACACACGACACAAAGTGACCATCTGGAGAAGGAGAAAGTGGTTACCGCGATGCGGTAGCGTAATTAAATGTAGGGGCTTGCCCCTGCAGGGAAGAGCGTTCCCACAATCAAAAACCCCTCAACGAGGGGGAATCTGACGAAGTATGCTACATCGGCCGCATCCGTTTAAACCTTCGACACATGGTGTCATAAATCAACTTGGCATCTTCAGAGAGGTGGACGGATAGCACCAAATAGCATCTGCCCCCAAAATTCAGGCCGGATGTCCCAACGTCCCGGTCGTGTCTTTCGCGGGGAACAGATTCTGGCACGCCCGGTGGACCTCTTCCTCTTTCCACTCCACACTTCATGTGTCGTATTTCGCGAACGAATCGCGGTTTGCTTTGGATGCCCCTGGATTCGAGGTACTAAGATTTGGTGTCTTGCTCCGTGCAGAAAACAGAAGATCAATGGCTTTCAACTGCACAAACTGCAACAACTGCAACAACTCCCACTCCGTCCCTGTCGAAGGAGTGACCTATAGGCCTCAAGCGGCCTCCCTTTTTACAATGCCGGTGGAACAGGTGACGCAAGCCACCACTGGGCTATTCTTCGGTACCATGCTCCCACCAATGAACTTCAATGCCCCGCTGCCATCGCAGGAAGCTCTGAAAATGTCGGTCTTTGAACGGCTTGCAACTACCGCGGCCCCTCTCAACGGATCGTCCAAGTCTAGTGCCTCAGTTTTCAACAGACTGGGAAAAAGCTCAAGTAGGCCCGTTGTAACATTTCAAAAAAATAAAATATTATTTTTTGGAATTTTTATAATTTAATATTATTTTAATGAATATTTTAATATTTCGGTATAATTAAATACAGATAAATGGGAAAAAATTTGGAAAAATTATGGAAAATTCTAAAATAGGGTATTTTGTGGAATTATATCATTTTTAAGGTTTTATGATTAATTATATGCTAATTTAGTGCTAATCGCGATTAAAAATCGCTAATCGGTTTTTAGCATTTTTGGTGCAAAATATGCACATATCATTTTTCCACACCTGTCACATTTTTTTATATGTTGTGGGTGTATGGTTGCATAGGGTTACCATTGTGTGAGAGGAAATAAAGGAAAAAGGAAAAGAAAAGAAAAAGTAAGGTATGATGAGAGAGAGAAAGGTATAGGTCAACCCTTCTTTTTGAACCAACCCCCATCATTTCTTCACACCTTTTCTCTCTCCTTCCTCCATGAGCTGCTGCTGCTCCTGCTCCCCCTCTTCTTTCTCCATCTTCCATTCCCCAAAACACCATGGATCCAACCCAAAACCTCATTCCCACTTCACAAAAAATGTTCCCAAGCTCACTAGCTACATAATGGACCTAGAAAGAGATGGTTTTGAGGACTTTGAGCAACTCAAGAATTTTCTTGAGTTACCAAAGGAGGTAATTTCTGCACCCTTAGAGTAGTATTTCGATTTCTTATGCATCTATACTTGTTTCATGTCGATATGGTGTGGTTTTGAGGACTTTGGAAATTTCAAGTTAGGGTTTAGGGTTTGATTTGAAATCAAAGGTGAATTGAGGTGTAATTAGAGACTACAACCCTGTTGTGATGTTATATTGGACAAAACCTGAGATTAAAACCCAGAATACGGATTTATAGAAACGATATCGGGAAAAACTGTAATTCTGTGACTGTTTTTTGAAATCTGCTATCACCCGAGCCACCTGAAAATAAAATAGGTGTGACAGTAAGATGTGCAGGCACCTAAGAACCACCACCCAAAACCCTATCCCCTACCTCCTTCCCCAGGCCGCCAATAAATTCCTTCTGGCCGCAATTTGCAGCCAGAGAAGGTTGGAATCCCCTTGTTTTTGTTTCTGGGCCATATTTCCAGTAAACTTGACCCTTGGCATGTGCAATTTTGACTGATTCCATCTAGGGTAGAATCTGGGGTAGTTTTCTTGTGTTGGCGCATGGTTTACAACTTGTTTTAGCATGGATTTTGGTATTTGGTTATTCGTTTCTGTCAGGTGGCGTTTGAACGTCAACGGCAAAGGGTTATTAGTCGTCTTGCATGCGAGACTATAGGTTTTTACCTATGGGCGTAGCATATGCCGTTTTGGTTTCCGATGTGGTTTTCATGTGCTTTAGCGTTTGTGATATCCTTGTAGGTACCCCACGTGACATCGAGGCTTTGAAGATAAAGATGGCGACATCAGCATCGGCACACAAGAAGCAAGGTGAGTAGATTTATATCTACGGGGAAAAGTCGGGTGGATGGCGTATAGCACCCCCGCAGTTCGTGGTGATGTATACGAATACGTATACACACATATATTGATTATATATTGTTGAGATTATTGATGATAAAGATGGATTCTAGGTGGGATTGGATTGGTTTAGTGTTGCGAAACCCTAGAGTAGTGGTTGCACCACACATACACACACACCCATACTTTCATACATTCTTCTTTCATATGTGCGTATATGGGAATATTTATTTATGTGTTCACATGGGTATGGGACTATGTGTTCATATACTGAATTTAGGATAGTACTTGGGATTTGAGGTGAGTCGATGAGATTTGATTTGAGATCGTGAGATCAGTGATATGGCAGGATTCGTACTTGAGATACGTCATGATGTTATAGTGGATCTTTGGACGACGATACCATGTGAATAGTGATATACACAGAATAGTTGACTTGTTATTGAGACATGAGATAAGATATGTTAAGATAGCTATAATGGGTCGCATTGGGCGATGTATACTCCTTTATGATGATATGTGCTGATGATATCGGTCTGTACGAGACTGTCGATCAGTAGTCAGATCATGATTATATTGATGATATTAGTATTGTACTAGACATAGATCAGTACCCCGAATTATGATCTTTGATAAAGAGGATATCAGATGAATAGTGTGATGAATGTGATATTGACCCGTACCCAGATTTGGGATGCCGTACGATGAATTTACGTACGAGCTTTATATTGATGATAGATCCGCACTCTGGACTTGGGAATGTCTGATTATGGTTATGGTATCGGATGTGATATTATTGAGGCGGGATCACCGAC
This sequence comes from Agapanthus africanus, assembly GCA_030015575.1. NCBI lineage: Eukaryota > Viridiplantae > Streptophyta > Magnoliopsida > Asparagales > Amaryllidaceae > Agapanthus > Agapanthus africanus. The sequence goes on along the minus strand of CM057349.1, from coordinate 186,724,645 downwards.
TAATATATATATATATGTATGTATCGACTCAGATGTTAGGCGGTTTCCTTACCTTCAGTTAGCCTTAGCTTAGCCCCATAGTTTAGTATAGTTGTTAGACCATATTAGTTATCGTTGTGTTTAGTATTCGGCTCCCGTACATTATTTCTGTTCGCTCCGCATCGCATACTTATTTTGTGATTTCATATTCCATTGTTGATATCATGCTGTTATGACACCAGCACCATTACCGATGATGCGTATATACCACGTACACTTACTTTCCGGCTCACACACATCTTCATCGGTAATTGCCATGTCACGTACACTTAGAAAATACTATTGCGTTGACATAGCTTGTTAGCTAATAGTTTAGACATGATATTAGTGTACTTGCCTTATATGCTAGTTTAGACATTGTAGTTATTAATTGCTGCTTCATGCATGTTATTATTCACTGTTATGCCGCATTCATGGATTTTATGCCTATATTCACTGTTTACATGCTATTGAGGATTTGGATTCGGATTTTCATGAGATTTCCTGGATTTGGGGGAAAACCGCAAAAACATTTATAAACTTCTTTTCTCTCTCTTTTTAAATGAAAAGTGCGGTTTTCCCATGATGTATGAGTCGTCCACCATGAGTTTGCTGATGGATTTCGAGACCCGATTCGAGGAGTTGAATGAACCGTTTCGGGTATATGGTGGGCCCGGTAAGGTACCCCGGGGCAAGAAGTTCGAGTAGTAGACGATGAGCCTGGCAGGGGAGCACTACCGGCCGGTGATTTAACTCGACGCGTCGGATATCCGGAGGATACCATCTCGGTCTTGAGATTGATGGTAGGGGCCGGTCTGGACTAACGGTGTCCTAGATAGTGAGATTGAGATTTTGAGATATTGAGGTACTGAGATTTGATGATCCAGGCCAGCCCGGATAGCCGGAGCCTGAGATATTGAGATATTGGGATTTATGTTTTGTGTCGATGCTAGACACTGTTTATACTTATTTCATTTATGATACCTCGCTTTAAAAATACGGTAATCTCACTAAGTTATGAAAGCAGTTTCTTCAGTACATGTATTCTATTTTCAGGCATTCATACATCATCCATATGATATATTGCTATCTGAGGCACTGACACGAGCACTTGGTATTACTGTTGTTTGGAGGTATACCCTAGCCATTGTTATAGGCTGCTGGTTATATATTTGAGGATATATATTGATAGTATGACCTAGGATTGCGTCATACATGCGATTTCTGTTCGTAGATGTTTTCTATTCACGAGTTGGAAACTCACCCCCGTTGTGCCACAGTTTCTTGCAGGTTTTGCCGTACAGGTTTCATTACGGCTTTGCCGGCACTACTTCCATTTCCGGGTGACTTGCTAGTAGGTGGGTTCACTTGTATCGTGACCATCAGTATATTTGGTATATTATTATTCAGCTGTATCAAGAAGTTCCATCAACCAAACATGTATTTATTTGAGATAGAGACCAGTGATATTTATCCTTTCGACCGTAGAGTCGCGCTATGTATTTCTCTGGATTTCATGCTGTTTTGAGTTTCCTTTTCCGTTGTGATCCTCGCCCTTCGGCGTTGTATATTATATTGCTTGCGTGGTTGTGACCGTCGATTGACGAAGAGCTAGCTCCCGCTTGGGGATGCCTTTATTCATTATATATGCTTTATCAGGTTTTGTACCCGTTTGGGGTGAGTTTTTACAAAGGAAACTCTGCCGAAAATTTTAGAAAAGACTTGTGTTTTTAAACAGCGCATTTCGGCGTGTGTTGCAAACTATTTGATTTAAAAATGGTTTTCCTTCACTCTACTACTTTTCTTGGTTTAGATTTCTGGGTTTTCGGCTTACTTAGATTACGTACGCCTCGAGACGTTTCGTAGTTTAAGTGTCGGTCATGTTCCGTACTTTCGGGTCGTGACACCCGTGAAGAAGCCCGCAATACCTGAAGGGGTTATCCCAAAGCGGATAGCCATTCCTGCTCCTGAAGTCGTCAAAGCGGCCTCTCCTGCTAAGGAGTCGGTCATTGCAAGACTGACCGTTTCAGCACCCGTTCCTGGCGAAGTCATCAAAACTGCTCCCACTGCGCGAAAGTCTGCTTTCAATAGATTGGCCATTCCTACTCAACGGACGTCAGTTTTAAGGAGGCTAACGCCGGCAGCAACCCTCCGCCAGAATATGGGGCATGACGAAGCCACCCCTATAACTAAGCCGGTCCCGTCAGCACGACATGCTCGCCGTCGTCACTGGCGCCGAGTAAGGAAGGCTGGGGCTAGCTCTCCGTCTGGACTGACTCCGCCAGCTCCGATGGTGGAAATTGATGCTGCTGTTCCAACTGGGAATAGCTTTGAACCACTTAGGAGGGTACGCAAGAACTCTCTGAAGGCCATACTAAAAAGATCTCCTCCACTAATGGAGAACGCTGCGAAGGTGAATCCAGAGCAGCCTCCTCAGCGGCTGTCCTCTAAAATTCATAAAGTTTGGCGACAGGTCCAAGACTCGATGATCAACCATGACTACTCCCACCAAACGAAGAAGATGAAAGTTCGGCAAGAGAAGGGCCATCCTGTCACACTACAAGAGATGTCATCTATTTGGCTGCCCGATGCAACGGCTCCCTCAACTTTGACCGCCCACAAAAGAAGGGGCCGGAGAAAGTCTCTGTGTTCGCGATGAATCTCAAGAGCACTGAATCTAAACGCCCTAATTCTGGGGGCATTGTGGTGCATACCGTTTATATGGCATCCGGGAAAGAGGATAGCCGCATCTCTATGGGTCATCAACCACTCACTTGATCCGTAACAAAGGCCCAGGAGCAACAGCAGAAGTTTCAGGAAATGTTAACATAGATGGCCGCACTCACTAGGCCAAAAGAAAGCCTGGAGACGTCGTCAGAGCAGCGTCATGAATAAGAAACTGATGCCGAATTCCTACGAAGGATGCTCGAGAGGAAAGAAAGAGAGGCCGCGGAACAAGAGGCCAACATAAAACGAATAGCGCTCTTATTCCAAGACTTGGTAGGCATGATGATCCAGCCAGATCCCCCAGCTGAAGACCCTCCAATAATCCTTGAAGACGACAGAGGGGAGACATCGAACCCTCTTCCAGCTGTATCAGCAGCCAAAGAGGAGACGATCTCCAAAACCGCCCTGGATGACTATATCGCTCAACAGATACGAGCACATCAGGCGAGCGAAGCGGCCGCCCAAATTTTTAAGAATGGACGACCCTATCCCGGTTGATACGACCAAATAAAGTGTCCGCCGGGATATACAATCCGTAAATTCAATGTATATAAGGGGACGGGGAATCTACAACAGCACGTTGCTCAATTCAGGACTCTATGCGGCAGCACCGGGGTGACGATAAACTGCTGCTTCGCCAATTCGTTGGCAGCTTGTCGAAAACAGCATTTGAGTGGTATTCCGAGCTCCCGAATGACTCTGTCAAGACGTTTACGGAAATGGAGTTGCTATTCACCCAGCGTTTTACAAGCGCTAGCGAACACACCCCGATCACGGCACCCTTCAATGCCAGGGTGAAGCCAGGCGAAACCTGGGTTCAATACGCCATTCGATGGCGGAATCTATGGTCAAAATGTGAACAACGCATCGAAGAAGCTCCTGTGGTAGGCATGTTCGTAAGGACCCTCGACCCTCAGGCGACCATTACACAATTCATGAAGTTCTTCAAGCTGACCACTTTCCAGACCTTGATCGACAAACTGGCCCAAACGGACCAGATGGGTCATAAGCCTTCCTTTTCAAAGACGGAACCGCGGAATGAAAAGGGCAAAGGGAAAGTGTCCTTTGTCGCCAATACTCAACAACAGCCGAGCAACTTAAAACCGGTTGTTCGCCAAAGCAACGTGTGTCCACGCCAATCCCTTGAGGAGAGACTGGGACGTACTTACTCGTTTGCCCGGGATAAAACGAGGAGACCGTTCGAGCAGGCAGTGCACAACAGAATCATCAATCTGCCAGATCCAAGACGTCCGTTGCAGCCAGGCGATGTCAACAATCCTAATTACTGACCTTACCACCAAGAAGTAAGCCATCCAATAAAAGATAGCTTCGTCTTCAAAGGATAAATTGATGACCAATACAAATAAGGCAAATTCGTGCTGTTTGAAAATTGGAAGGTGAGCCCGACCCAGCTACACACTCCTAAAAAGATGGACACGCCGGGGGCATCATGCTCTTTTATAGAAGAAGCTCCATAGGAGGTCGCTCTTTCAGCCAAAACGAAGAGAATGCTGAAGGATCTCCAAATGTGCCCTGCGATTAGGTGGATGAGCCCGCTAGAACTCGAGATCATCGAGGGAATGTTGAAGCCACGCCCAACGCTGAAAGTTGGTGATGGTCGACAAAACATTCACGTCAAGCCTCCAAAGTATTTAAAGAAAAAGAAGAAGGCCAAGAAGCCTGTCCAACCCGACGATAGCCGTACAGGTCTGCAGAAATACATCAATGCACTGGAAGAATATAACCAGAGGGTACGGACCCCAATCACATTCGAGGAATTCTATACGCATGTTCTTGAGAATAAAGACGGTGGCGCTGACAAAGGAGACGATTCTTCAGAAGGGCCTGAAGACTATGTGGCAAGCTGCCACATGATCTCAAACTCGATAAACGACAAAGAAGCTCCTGATGCAAAGAAACTGGGGGCAGATCCCGAACCAGAACACCTAGAGCCGTCAGACAAGATGATTGACATGTTGCTGAACGAGGCCTGTCAAAAGAGCAAAACTGATCGAGAACGGGAAATGGCTCTATTCGAAGGGGCCAGGCGTCCGCGTCAAATTGGAGAAGCCGTGGTTGGGATGGGCCACAAAATACTCAAACCAAATCAAATCACCCCCTGAATGGGTGTATTTCGCATCATCGTCACGTGTCCCGTCACGTAATAAATATACGTGCACGCAAGATGAACTATGGACCGAAAAGTCCGTAAACTATAAATTCGCCTCAAATATGGCAACAATGGACCAAAACGTCCCTAAACTAACGACTGACCGAAACGTCTTTAAACTACTGCAAACACGCAGCATCCTTGGGCTGACGAGTAAAAAGAAAAAAAAACGATACGTCCATAAGCGAAATGGGCACGGATGAAAACCCGAAAGGGCTCCTCGAGTAAAAACAGCAGGGCTGCCGGCGAGTTTTTAAAAACCCGAAAGGGCGCAATCTCGTTAAAAGACACTTGCAAGGTCCTCTCGACCTTGTAAGGAGAAAATACCGACGTGAGATCCTTACGACTCACAACGGAACAACACACTTAGGGATCCCCACGATTCCTAAAAAGAAGTTACACTTACGAGATCCTCACGACTCGTAAGGAGAATTCGCCTATGAGACCCTCACGGCTCATAGGATTCAAAAGCCTTAAGTTATAGGGATGTGAACCTTTTCTTAAGCCATCACATTTCCCAGATTGCCCTATAAGCAGTTCAATACTGATCCTTGTATACAATCCACGGGCACAAATAAACGTCACCCCAACCAAGTTCCACCGATGGCTCAAAATTTCATCATGTAGTGAACGACACTTGTAAGTCCACTCGACTTATAAGGAGAAAACGCTCTTGTAAGATCCTTACGACTTATGATAGACCCTGCGCTTAAGAATCCTCACAATTCTTAAGAAGACAACACACTTACGATATCCTCACGACTCATAAGGAGAAACATCTTTATGAGACCCTTACGGCTCATAAAGTCAAAAGCCTTAGTCGACAGGATCTTAACCCGGTCTACTAAGACACCTTTGTTCGAACCGATAAAGGCAAATGATGAATCGCTCCTGGCCATATCCCAGTTGTAGCGATGTTGATGCCTAAATAAGTATCAGATCCCAAATCGTAAACTCGCGGCGAAAAGTCAGCGAGCCACAAATGCATATGAAATAGCCGAAATGATATGGCAACTTGCAACAAAATCAGCAAGTAAAAGATATGCATACAAAAATAGCCGAAATGATTGGGCAAATCGCAATAAAAAGTAGCGAGTAAAAAAGAAAAATAGCCGAAATGACTGGGCACCGCGAAAAAATTGCCGAAATAATTGGGCAATCGCGACTTTCGCGATATAAAAAGATGAAATGATAGAGCATTGCGGAAAGAAAGAAAAGAAAAGAAAGAATGAAATTTTGCCCTACTAGCGAGTTCATACTGACCCCTGTATACAATCCATGGGCATAAACGAAAAGGGAACCACGTTTCCCGACAGACTCTGTCAAAGAGAGTGTCAGATCTCAACGGCGACATCTGCATCTTATGAGATCAGCAACGGCGTTCATCCTCGTTCCAAGACTCTACGGTTCACAGACAACCTAGCATCATCCAATGACCCCATCGTGGAAACACGTCATCAAATGACCTCGTCTCGGATACACGTCAGCAAATGACCCCGTCTCTAAAACACGTCATCAATTGACCCCGTCTCGGAAATACGTCGTTCAATGACTCTGTATTGGAAACAGGTCAACCAACTCCGAGGAAATCAGTGTCCTTGGCAAAGTACCTCAATCCAGGGAAATCAGCGTCCTTGACGAGAGTATCTCGATTCGCGTCGAACCGCAAAGAAATCAGTGTCTTTGCAGGAATACCTCGATTCGTCTCGACCCCAAGGGAAATCAATGTCCATGGCAAATATGTCGATTCAGGGAAATCAGCGTCCTTGAAGAGAACATCTCGATTCGCATCGACCCGCAAGGAAATCAGTGTCTTTGCAGGAATCTCTCGATTCATCTCAACCCCAGGGAAATCAGTGTCCTTGGAAAAACCTCTCGATTCAAGGAAATCAGTGTCCTTGGCAAAAACCTCGATTCAGGAAAATCAACGTCCTTAACGAGAGCATCTCGATTCGCGTCGACCCGCAGAGAAATCAGTGTCTGTGCAGGAATATACGAAGTCAGCAAAATGGACCCATGGCAAAGTCCCTAGTTCTAAGTCTCGACGGTTCACAAACAACCTAGAGACCACCTCGACACTCGTCTCGTTACAGCAGATGTAGTGTCGACAACGATGTTTCTTCTCACTACAATAAGATGCAGATGCGATGTCAACAAGCGACCCCTGGGTCAAAACAAAGAGGAGCCATGGCAAAGTCCCTAGTTCCAAGTCTCGACGGTTCACAAACAACCTAGAGACTACCTCGACACTCATCTTGTTACAGCAGACCCAGTGTCAATAACGTCGTTTCTTCTCACTACAACAGGATGCAGATGCGACGTCAACAAGCAACCCTAGGGTCAAAACAAAGAGGAGCCATGGCAATGTCCCTAGTTCCAAGTCTCGACGGTTCACAAACAATCAAGCGACCACCTTGACACTCGTCTCGTTACAGCAGACGCGGTATCAACAACGGCGTTTCTTCTCACTACAACAGGATGCAGACGCGACGTCAACAAGCGACCCTAGGGTCAAAAAAAAGAGGAGCCATGGAAAAGTCCCTAGTTCCAAGTCTCGATGTTTCGCAAACAACCTAGAGACCACCTCGACACTCGTGTCGTTACAGCAGACGCAGTATAACCAACAACGTTCTTCCTCCAGCAGGATGCAGACGCGGCATCAACAAACAAAGCCATGGCAAAATCCCTAGTTCCAAGCCTCAACGGTTCACAGGAAACCTAGAGACAACCGCGACATTCGTCTCGTTACAGCAAACGCAATGCCTGCAAGTCCATGATGCACACCCCACGTGTCGCGGGGAGGTGGAATACTTAAAAAACGGTTTTCTCATATCAAAAGAAACTTGTTTTTGCTTTGCATCATAGACTTTTTCCCACTTTGGATCTTGATTAAACCTTAACTAACAAAAAATAGACTAAGAGAGAGCTAACTACTATGTTCAAGAGTTATACCCTCGTTCCTAGTCTTTCGGGTCTTCAAGTGGCTCCTTGCTCCTTGGTTCAAGCTTCCTTTTGATCTCCTTTCTTTGGCTTCTCCTATGTCTTGGAAGAGTTCGGTTGCCGGTCTCCTTTGGACGAAGATGGATCCACCCGAGGGCTATGGTCAAGCTACAACCTCCATGAGATAACTTAGTGATCTAACTTGCTAAGAGAGAAGAATAAGTTGATGTAGAGTGAGTGTATTGGATTATTTGATCTTAAAGCTCATTGTTTTGCAATACATGCAAGTGTATGAGCTTGAGGAAGAAGGAGAGAAGAAAACCTAGGAGAGAGAATGCTTTTGTGATAATGATAATAGAAATGAGAAGAGAGAATGGTTAAGTCTTGAGCCAATAATTCAACCATGGCATTATTAAATCATATAATCTACAACCATGCTTGAATAATGGCTCCAAATGAAATAAACAAATACTTAGCCATTCTTCAACCCATGCCTCCTAATTTCCACCTCATTAATTCTTTAATGAAAAAGAATAAAACAACAATGAGGTGTCTCCTTCTAGATGGTCAATCTTGTGAATTTACAAGAATGCCCTTTTTCCGTATTTTCATACCAGTATCCGTATTCCGAAAAATACGGATACACCGAGATCAGTATAATCCAATACTACAATACTAGTATCCGGCTTAAACCAAAGCCTACCAGTATTATCCGTCCGATCTTCATTCGAGTAGCCAATACATGAATGCGATCGAAACCCTGCCGTAAGACCATACGGCGTCTACATCGTCTCGCCTGATCCAGGGAAAACCCTCTGTGTGGGACTCTAAAGACTCGACAGTACGCTGGCAGTGGGTTTAACCACAAGTCCGTCAGTGGCACTAGCTGTACGTAACGGCAACCCAGGTATGTGTTGAAAAGGAGGCCGACGAGCGAACTCGTCCGTAACCCCTATTGAGCCTGTCCGTGACAATATCCGTGCAGTCTGGTCTGTTCGTCTGAGAGTACCGCATGTATGGTCTAGGGAGGTAGTGAATGTCAGACCCCTAACAACCGTACAAGTCGTGCCGGTGTGGCTCAAAACCATCCGAGAATCTGCTGGTCAGTCCACCAGTAATTCTCAATCAGCCCTGGCCAGGGACTTATGGTAATGACCAACCGATCACAGTGCGATATCGACTCCCCATACCGGGAGAGACGAACCCTAACAGTCGCTCACTGCCTCCATGTGGCTCGGGACTGTACCCAACTAAAACCTGTTTGCACGACTCCTTTGAGCCGTGGTAGGGTAGTAATCAAAGCACAGTGGGAACTCACACGAGATAAATTACAACCTTAAGTCGACAGATAATCTGCACACATGTCACCTGAGTACTGCTATCTTACGCTAGGTATAATACCATCCAGTCAGTTCTCAGCGAGTCATGTCCGGTGTACTCACACTCAGTGAGCATCTGTATACAATCTTAGGTGCACATCACCAATGGCTGCGGGACCAATCCATCGCCCCTCGTCATGGTCTAGATATGTATACACTAGTCTACTCTGGAACATCGATGCCCAGTCTCGATACTCCTGTGACCAGGGACATTCAAGGATGTGGTTATTGACTATCCTGCTCCCACAAGTATGACTGCCATCACAACGCCGGTAGTCAGGCAAACACCCTACGGGATTTATCAACATGTATATAAATAAAATGTAAAATATATCACACGTTAAGATAAAGAGAAACCAAATGGCGTACTATCATATCAAACAAGGTTGTCATGTACATACATATCCCTAGCATCCTATACAATGAAGGCCTCTAGAGCATATATTGTTAGTTATGTATATGCCCTAGAAACCATTGTAAGTCCACGTTGCGACCCCCGGTTCTTGCGGGGAGGCGGAAACGGTATAAAAATCAAATTTTTAGCGCATGGGGCTACATGGACTAACAAAGTCGGGATCTTTTCCTAAACTAAAACTAGCAAACATGCTAAAGAGAGTTAGCTACTCGGAAAGGAGGTTATACCTAACTTGAACTCCTTCTTCTTGAAACTTTTGTAGGGGTTGATGGTTCTTTCCTCGTTGCCTTCTTCCGTCAAAGATGGATCCACCTGAGGGTTCAACCTTCGGGCTCTTTCTCGAACTTTGAGAGAACTAGAATCTTCGGCTTGCTAAACCTTTAACCCTAGAGTGAGTAGAGAGTGTCTTTGGGGTGTTTTAATCTCAAGGAGAGGGATTCTCAACTCATGAGAAGGATTCTCCTTGAACTAGAGGAGGAAGAAGAACAAGTGAGGAGAGAGAGTGGTTATGATAGAATGAGCTTATTCTTTTCATTTCTTGCAACCATATCAGAAATGAAAAGAATTATCAATTAACAATAATAATAAAATGAAATAGTTGATGGATGGTTTGGAATGACCATTATCATTACATTCTTTAAATGGTTTTGCAAGAATCAAAAAGCATCTTTCTTTTGTAATGATGATGGTCAAACCTTCAACCATGGTCAACAAGTCAACAAAATCCAACCATGACACAATTTCATTTGATTAATATTATTAATAGATTTATCATAATTCCATTAGGGTTTGGAAAAAGACGACTGTCAACTGTGCATACGCACCCGTTCCGAAACCCTAATGAAAATCCTGTTCCTCCGCCTCAATCAACTGTGCATACACACCCGCATTCTTGTTCCGAGGAACATGAATACCAAGAGATAAAATCAACCCCAAAACATATACCAGTATCTGGCTCAAACTAGAGCCTACTAGTAATATCTGTCCGGACTCCAAACGTGCACAAGTGCGCGGATGAGAACGAACCCTGTCGCGAGACCATGCGACCTCTACTCTGTTTTGCCCAGAGGCGAATACCCTCTGTGTGGGACTCTAAAGACTCGACACTACGCTGGCAGTGGGTTTAACCACAGACCGCAAGCAGAACTAGCTGTGCGTAACGGTCCCCAGGTAGATGCCGACAAGAAGGCTGACGAGGTGAACCCCATCTGAACTCCTACTGAGTCTGAATGTGACAGTCTCCGTACAGTCCGGTCTGTTCGTCTAATACATCGCATGTCGGGCCTAGGGGGCGGTAAAATGTCAGTCCCCTAATAGCGGTACAAGTCGTGTCGGAGTGAAGCCCAAAACACCCTGAGATAACACTGGAAGCCTACCAGTATATCTCGCTTGCCCTGGCCAGGGACTACTCGTGTAATGGCTCTCCTAGACACAGCGCGATGTCAACCCCCAATACCGGGAGAGACGAATCTTGTCTAACCGTCACTGCCTCCAAGTTCTTCGGGACTGCACCCAACCATTACCTGTTTGCACGACTCCTTTGAGCCGTGGTAGGGTAGTGATCAAAGTGCAGTGGGAACACACTCGAGGCGAAGTGCCAGTGTCAAGTCAGCGGACTAAGCTGTACTCATGTCACCTGGGAACTGATAACTGACGATAGGTATAATACCAACCTGTCAGTTCCCGACGAGTCCTGTCCAGTGTACTCGTAACCCAACGAGCACCCGTATACTATCTCCAGTACGACGTACTGATGGCTGTGGGACAGACCATCTCCCACACTGGGATAAGAAGCGCATACACTAGTCTACTCCGGAGTATCGATGCCCTGTCTCGATAGTCCTGCGACTAGGAACCTGTATAAGGATGTGCTTATAGATTACCCAGCCCCCACAAGTGTGACAGCCATCACAACGCTGGTAATCAAGCAAAGATCCTAAGGGCTCCACTAATGCGTATAGGTGATATACTAAAATAAATACATGTACACATTGAAGTAGAAACAAACCAAGTAGCATACTACTATATTGAGCAAGATTGTTTATACAAGGTGAATATCCCAAGCTTCCATTAAGTAATATACAAACTAGTATGATACAGTAATGGCCTCTAGGGCATATACACTAACAGCCATTGTTGTGCATATGATGTATATTATGATGGATGCTTGGATATATACAGAGAGGACTTTCTTGCTCGTCATCATAGTATGCTATTTGGTTACACTTTATCTTAACATGTTGCCTTGTATTGGTTTACTGTCTTACTCTCACATGTTGATAAAGCCCTTAGGATCTGTACTCGATTACTGGGACTATGATGAGATCATACTAGTGGGGCCATAGTAGTCGATGAGTGCATCCTATAACTGTTCCTAGTTGAGGGTATATCGAGACAGGGCATCGATACACCAGAGTAGACTAGCGTATACGCATCTTGACCCATATGATGGGCGATGGATGATCCCATATCCATCGGTGTTTGACATCAGAGATGGTGTATAGGTGCTTAGTGGAGACTGGGTACACTGGACGGACTTGCCGAGAACTCCCAGATGGTGATATACCACACGTCAGATGGAAGTTCTCCGGTGACACTGGTACAGGGTAGTCTGTAGACCCGAGATCGTCATAGAGTCTTGTGTGATTCCCACCGTGCTTTGATTTCCACCTTACCACGTCCAAGAGGGCGTGCAAAACGGTGGCTTTTGGGTACAGTCCCGAATCACATGGAGGCAATGAGCGATAGGAGGGGATTCGTCTCTCCCGGTATAGGGAGTTGATGTTGTGCTGTGTTAGATTGGCTATAACTGGAAGTCCCTGGCCAGGGCTGATATAGAGATATACTGGTAAGTGTTACTAGTAGTTTCTCGACCTGTTATGAGCCTCACATCGACATGACTTATCGGTTACTGGGGTCTGACGTATACCACCCCTAGACTTGATATGCGAGATATCAGACGAACAGACCGGACTGTACGGGAGTGTTACTGATTGGATTCACAGGAGAACGGACAGGCTAGCTTGTTGATCTTCTGATCGCTCAATACCTGGGTGGCTGTTACGTTTAGCTGACCGCTTGCAGCTTGTAGGTGTTTGATATGATCATCACCTGCTACCGGCGTATTGACGATTCTTTAGAATTCTACACAGAGGTTTCTTAGCTCAGGCAAAACGGAGTAGACGCACATATGTGATATGTGCAGGACCGAGGATAATGCGATATGAGATACCGTATTATATTCTCGCGATATTTAGATATGAATCGGGACATCGGATCAAGTGTTGATTCGATAAATCGGTACATGATATATTAGTCGGTTATATTCGATATAGCCGGATCGTCGGATCAAGTGTTGATTCGATGATTTAATGTATAATGATATATATGATATATTGTTTTACATTATCTAATATTGGCTCGCTTTATTATTTCATTTTCTCACCGGATTAATACATTGATATATATGCGATATATGTTAATTGTATTATTTTCTTTTGTTGCAAATATATAATATATATGTGATATATATTATTGTGACATGATATGATTTATTATGAAACATGTTTAAGGATGATAAAAAAGGGATTAGGGTGTTATTAGGGTTAGCTCCTTCTTGTTCATTCTAGAAGGATTCTATTTTGTCTTGGTTAAGATATTATGGTTGATACTTATCCTTAACCTAACCAAACCCTAACTCTAGTTTATTCTCTACAAACTTTTAGCCTCTCATCCTTGACCATGGTTCCATAATCAATCATATACATTTTATCTACTATTCATCACAAAAGGATTATTCTCTTCATTCTTCATCTTCTTCTCTCTTTTAGTTTTTGAGAGAGAGCTCACTAGAAATTCCTTTTGTGATGATTTCTTGCGAGAAAGTGAATTAAAAAGATAGCATAAATACTACTCCATCATCCTCATCTAATCTAGCCCATTAGATTAGGGTGTTCATCTCTTTAGAGTGAGAAAGCTTGGGTTATAGCAACTTCGACGTAGATCATTGGAGAATTGGAACACTTCAAGCTAGCATGGATCGTTCGAGTCGTGGAGCCTCTCTTGAGTCCGGGAGATCGTGGATCGTGGCGAAGGGACTTCTACTCGGAGCTTGTGAAGCGAAGGAGTGGACTACAAAGGTTGTAATCCCTCACACTTAGCTTTAAAGATGTTATCTTGCATGCTAAACCCTAATAATCTAGCAAAGATCTCGTCTTTGGGTTGTTCGGCACATGTAAAATTTTATTCGGGCATGTTTGATGCTTTATGAACCTTCACAAGTGTGCCTAGGAACCCTACAGTGGTATCAGAGCCTAGCTAGAGCATTAGGCGATGTGTTAACGAAGTTAAAACCCCGATCGAACCCGAATACGACATTTCAAACCCCTCTCTGTACATTTTTTAAAATCTGGGTTTTTCCAGAATTAAAAATACCTAAAAAATTCAGCAGGCTAATATAAGAATTATGGTGAAACACGTGCCCCTAATTCCTCAACATGGCCGCGGAACCGTGACAATTACCCACCTTTGGCGGCGGTTCCGCGGCAGGGTAAGGGTATTAGGTACGGAATTTTGCACAGTAATTCTTGTATCTATGGTTACTATTTTATGGGTATTTTTAATCTGACTCTTGTTGAGTATTCTGGGGTTTATTTTGTAATCGTCGATTCGATCGGGAATTTTAAATTCGTTATTGTTTTTCCGGATATTTAGAAACTGTTAAAATGTTCGAACGGATATCATTAACTCAATTTTTCCTGGCACGGCAAAATTTTCAAGTGTTGAATTTTTATCGGGTTTAAATCTTTCGGAAAAATGTGCAAGTAACACGGTGGACCCTCTAGAAGACAACAAACCTTAACTCGATTATGTGACCATCTTGAACTGCCTTTTGAACCTTCGGGTTTGGGGCAGTACGGCGTGCCACATGTGAGGCGTTGACTTGACCCTTCTACGGCTGGATCACTGGTACTGTGACATATTCTGGGATTATTTGAACTCTGCTCAAGTGTTGAGCACTTTAGGAAATTTTGGGTATTTGATTATCTGTTCGAAAAGTTTAATACTGTCTTTTTATCTGGAATGTGATACAATATGTGGAATTCATATAGTTTAGGCATGAAATACGAAATATGTGATATTTCGCATTTATGATGTCTAAAGAGAATGTGGATTCCAAATATTGTAGTTTTACAATTTCTTTTCTGTGATCGTAAGTGTAGTATGTAGTTGTATTGCCGATTGTCGTTGTTATACATCGACGACGATCGGTGTATGCATACTTACTTACGTTGATTATATGAGATATTATGTGTTGCCGAGATATGATGTGCAGGATTGTCGCGATTGAATAGCCGGGGGTTTTATGTGAGATGAGAGTTTTATATTTTCGTTCATGTAAATTCAAATGTAATGTAATATTCTTTTATTTGGGGCACTTCCAGGTTGAGGTTGATGCCACCAGTGTTGTATATTATTTACTTTTCCGCATTAGGATGGACCCAAGGAAGGGAGCACGGGTGACCGGGTTCTGGGGTTCAGTGGGAGGCTATCTCGAGGAGTCGAGACCGGGTCTCCTAAACTCCAGAATTGATAGGGTCGCTTTCCGCTCTCGTAGGGGTCCAGGGTATGGGCTTGGCTATTCATCGCGACTGTGGAATCCGTATTTTCTATTGTTGGCTAAATACTAAATACGGACGTCCTAGTATATTCCACATTATATCTATGTTTCTGCTGCGATATCTGTGATGTGATCATTTGATATGTTGTGATGGATACAGTATATAGTATATATGATATATTATATAGACGTTACTTATGATTTATACCCGCACTAGCCCTCTCTGCTCTGTCGTTAGTTACCTAACCTAACGGTGCACGAGGGGACATCGAGGCGAATGCGGATGGCATAAATGTACGTCGTATTTATCTGTGATGCTTAGGAAGCATAAGCTGATGGGTTTTTTATTAATGAGATTAATAAAAAGAAAAGAAACCTAAAAGATGTTATTGAATCAAAACTTTATAAAAAAGGGTGGCTACAGTTTTGCTTTGCATAGTGGTATATATGATATACCCTGCACCTTATTCGATGAGGAAAGAGCCGAGATCCCTTCACCGGGAGTGACCTCTTTAGCGAAACCGGCAGATGCTACAAAACTCGGTTTGTCTTTTGATTGCTTTCAGAGTTTTGCTTTGCACAGTGATATATATGATATGTCCTGCAACTTATTCGATGAGGAAAGAGCCGAGATCCCTTCACCAGGAGTGGCCTCTTTAGCAAAACTAATGAAAGCCTCAAAAACACTCCATTTCAAAATTTCACATGATTCTACGACGATATCAAGTTCATTACGCTCATGGTTTTCTGAAAAACCTGCGTAGCCCTCCGTCATTTCAGATAAGTACTACTTAGTATTCGTGCTGCGGTAGTTTGGCTTCCATCAAGGCGTAGTGTACGGTAGCTAACTAGTGCTTATCTGCTAGCATATGATGCGATTGGATTAAGGTATTCGTACGGCGTAGTTTGGCCTCCGTCAAGGGTCGTACGGGTGGGTTTAATTCAATCAAGAAATGGCGGGTTGAACTTGACTAGCGCCCTATGGGTAGTTTGGCCTTCGTCAAGGTCATGGGACGCTAGGGGTAAAAGCATTATCGGGAATTTCAAGTGTTGAAATTTGCAATGAGATTGCATACCTTCTATGAGATAGTTGGATCCCGATACCAACTGCGAGTAAGAGTTACTCCTGGGAGAGTTTTACACAGGATAATTAGTCGATCAAGTAGGTGTCTAGAAAAGTTTTAACGGGGTTACGCCTCTGGGAAAACGAGGTTTACTTTAATTAGGTCCGTGCAAAAGCACGGGGAACCTCCCTCAAAGTACCGACACTGATCTGGCTAAAAGATTGACGAAATTGTAGGGTGTAATTAATCCCGTCTAATCTTACCTTTTAGGGTTTGAAGGTAGATTTGATAAAAATAGTGGGAGACATCCTGATTAGATAAGATAATAACCAATCTAATCTTGCAAGAGCATACGCTAAAGTGTTTTCTTCTCTCTCTCTCCAGGTAGCGACCATGTCAGGCCATAATCAAGATAATAATATGGATGTATTGACTGAACCCGCTTATTATACTGAGCAGGGGAACGTTGGACCCGTTCTTTCTTATAAGAGTTATAAGACTGAACAGGAAACAGGAGAATATCTGGATTCTCACGCCGCCCAAAAGAACATGCATGTTGATGCATCTTCTTCAGGTGTGTTAGTTATTGAGAACTGTTTCTCAGTTCACCCTACGTCCTGGGTATTAGATACCGAATCAGGATCCCACATATGTAAAATGTTACATGGGCTACGTAAAGGTAGAGAACTGGGAAAAGGTGATCATTCCGTTCAAGTAGGGAACGGTGCAAATGTTGCAGCCAAAGCAGTTGGCGAATATCACCTAGTATTACCAAGGGGTGATACACTGATTCTGAATGAGTGCTATTATATACCGAACATGATGTGCAACATTATATCAGTTTCTTTATTAAGTAAAGAAGGATACTATTTTGTAGTACAGGATAATGTTATGAACATATTCCTAGATCAAAAGTTGATTGCATCAGGCTCGTTACATAATGGCATATTCATTCTAAATCAAAATACAGTCCTCAATATACAAAACACATACAAGAGGAAGAGTTCAGAAATGAACGAATCCTTCTTGTGGCATTGTAGACTTGGTCATATCAATGCGACACGACTGGCTAAGTTACATAAGGATGGTTATTTGAATCTGTTCGAATTATCATCTAATGATACTTGCCATTCATGTCTTAAAGGAAAACTGACCAAATCTCCGTTTAGTGGACACGGAGAAAGAGTTACTGAACTCTTAGGACTGGTACATAGTGATGTATGCGGTCCCATGTCTACGCATGCCAGGAATGGTTCTTCCTACTTCATTACATTCACTGACGATCTCTCTAGATTCGGACATGTGTTCCTGATGAAACACAAGTCTGAAGCTTTTGAGAAATTCAGAGAATATAAGCACGAAGTAGAAATACAAACGGGCAAAAGTATTAAGATCCTTCGATCTATCGAGGAGGAGAATACTTAAGAAATGAGTTCCTAGATTATCTAAAAGAGAATGGGATTCTCTCTCAGCTTACTCCTCCTTATACACCACAGCACAACGATGTATCGGAGCGGAGGAATCGCACCCTATTAGCTATGGTGTGCTCTATGATGAGTACAGCTGAGTTACCTATTTCCTTCTGGGGATATGCACTGGGGACAGCTGCATACCTATTGAATAGAGTTCCAACCAAATCAGTGCCTACCACTCCATATGAGATATGGAATGGTAAGAGACCATGTCTTAATTTTATTCAGATATGGGGTTGTCCGGCCTATGTTAAAACACACAATCCGGACAAGCTCGAGGCAAGGTTTGTCCTATGTAAGTTTATTGGATATCCCATTCGCGAGGGTATATCTTCTACCACTCCGAGGAACAAAAGGTGTTTATTTCTCGACATGCCACTTTCTTAGAAAAAGGTTTTCTTATGAAACAGATTAGTGGCATTAAGGTAGAACTGGAAGAAGTTCCAGCAGAACAAACTACAACAGATAATTTGGTAGAACCAGGGGATTCAATAGTACCCGACGAACCCCATCCTCTCCGCCGATCTAGCAGGGTTTCTCATCCACCTGAGAGATACTACGGTTTTCTCATTGATGGTGGAAGCGAGGATTGCATCATAGAAGATGATGACCTGACTAGTTTCGAGCAGGCCATCACGAGTGGTGACTCTGTGAAATGGCTAGATGCAATGCGATCTGAGATGGAATCAATGTACACCAATAAAGTATGGATTTTGGAAAATGCTCCTGAAGGGGTTAAACCCATTGGGAGCAAGTGGATTTTTAAAAAGAAATTTGGTGTAGATGGAAAAGTTGAGACTTTCAAAGCTAGACTTGTAGCAAAGGGTTTTCGTCAACGACCAGGTGTGGATTACGACGAAACCTATTCTCCAGTTGCTATGCTTAAGTCCATCCGGATCTTACTTGCCATTGCTGCATACCATGACTACGAAATCTGGCAAATGGATATTAAGACTGCCTTTCTAAATGGTGATTTAGAAGAGTGCGTGTACATGACTCAGCCAGAGGGCTTCGTAGATAGTGGGAGCAGCGGAAAGGTATGCAAACTGCTTAAATCCATTTATGGGTTAAAGCAAGCGTCGCGGAGTTGGAACATCTGTTTCGATGTAGTAGTCAAAGAGTTTGACTTCATCAAAAACATAGATGAACCTTGTATCTATAAGAAGGTAGCAGAGAGTAAGGTCGTCGTCCTCGTATTGTACGTGGATGACATACTCTTGATAGGAAATGATATTCCTATGCTGCAATCAGTTAAGCTCTTCTTATCACAAAGATTCTCAATGAAAGATCTAGGTGATGCCTCCTGCATATTAGGGATTAGGATCTATAGAGATAGATCCAAACGGATACTGGGATTGTCCCAATCCAGGTACATTGACACCATACTAAAGAGGTTTAGTATGGAAGAATCCAAGCGTGGGAACCAACCCATGATCTCTGGACTCACTCTCTCCAAAGAGATGTCTCCCAAGACTGATTTGGAGAGAGCTTGCATGCAAGGGATACCCTATGCTTCGGCAGTAAGCTCTATCATGTATGCGATACTATGTACCAGACCCGATGTTGCATACTCACTAAGTGTAGTGAGTCGGTATTAAGCAGATCCTGGAGAGAGTCACTGGACAGCTGTGAAGAACATTCTCAAGTACTTGCGAAGGACTAGAGACATGTTCTTGGTGTATGGTAACGGAGAACTCCGGGTGGAGTCCTTTACCGATTCCAGCTTCCAAAGTGATAAGGACGACTCTAAGTCGCACTCGGGATTTGTCTTCACCCTCAATGGAGGGGCGGTATGTTGGAAGAGTTCCAAAGAGGATACCGTTTTAGACTCGACGATGGAGGCTGAATACATCGCTGCCAACGATGCTGCCAAAGAGTCTGTCTGGATGAAGAAGTTCATCACTGAACTTGGTGTGGTTCCATCCATTGAACATCCAATACCTCTGTATTGCGATAACAATGGAGCTGTGGCTTTGGCCAAGGAATCCAGGTCCCATCAGAAGTCCAGACATATTCTGAGGCGGTATCACCTGATCATAGAGATAGTTGATCGCCGGGAGATCGAGGTCAGGAGAGTAGATACGAAGGATAACACTGCGGATCCACTCACGAAGGCCATTCCCCAGGTACAGTTTGAGAGATTATTCGGGATGCTAGGTATGAGATACTACAGCTGCTGGCCTTAGTGCAAGTGAGAGATTGTTAGTTAAGAGATTGTTAGTTATGTATATGCCCTAGAGGCCATTGTTGTGCATATGATGTATATTATGATGGATGCTTAGATATATACAGAGAGGACTTTCTTGCTCATCATGATAGTATGCTATTTGGTTTCACTTTATCTTAACATGTTGACTTGTATTGGTTTACTATCTTACTCTCACATGTTGATAAAGCCCTTAGGATCTGTACTCGACTACTGGGACTATGATGAGATCATACTAGTGGGGCCATAGTAGTCGATGAGTGCATCCTATAACTGTTTCTAGTCGAGGGTATATCGAGACAGGGCATCGATACACCAGAGTAGACTAGCGTATACGCATCTTGACCCATATGATGGGCGATGGATGATCCCATATCCATCGGTGTTTGACATCAGAGATGGTGTACGGGTGCTCAGTGGAGACTTGGTACACTAAACGGACTCGTCGAGAACTCCCAGATGGTGATATACCACACGTCAGATGACAGTTCTCCGGTGACACTGGTACAGGGTAGTCTGTAGACCCGAGATCATCATAGAGCCTTGTGTGATTCCCACTGTGCTTTGATTTCTACCTTACCACGTCTAAGAGGGCGGGCAAAACAGTGGCTTTTGGGTACAGTCCTGAATCACATGAAGGCAATGAGCGATAGGAGGGGATTCGTCTCTCCCGGTATAGGGAGTTGATGTTGTGCTGTGTTGGATTGGCTATAACTGGAAGTCCCTGGCCAGGGCTGATATAGAGATATACTGGTAAGTGTTACTAGTAGTTTCTCAACCTGTTATGAGCCTCACATCGACATAACTTATCGGTTACTGGGGTCTGACGTATACCACCCCTAGACTTGATATGCGACATATCAGACGAACAGACCGGACTGTACGGGAGTGTTACTGATTGGATTCACAGGAGAACGGACAGGCTAGCTTGTTGATCTTCTGATCGCTCAATACCTGGGTGGCTGTTACGTTTAGCTGACCGCTTGCATCTTGTGGGTGTTTGATCTGATCATCACCTGCTACCGGCGTATTGACGATTCTTTAGAGTCCTACAAAGAGGTTTCTTGGCTCAGGCAAAACGGAGTAGAGGCACATATGTGATATATGTAGGACCGAGGATAATGCGATATGAGATACCGTATTATATTCTCGCGATATTTAGATATGAATCGGGACATCGGATCAAGTGTTGATTCGATGAATCGGTACATGATATATTAGTCGGTTAAATTCGATATAGCCGGATCGTCGGATCAAGTGTTGATTCGATGATTTAATGTATAATGATATATATGATATATTGTATTAAATTATCTAATATTGGCTCTCTTTATTATTTCATTTTCTCACCGGATTAATACATTGATATATATGCGATATATGTTAATTGTATTATTTTCTTTTGTTGCAAATATATAATATATATGTGATATATATTATTGTGACATGATATGATTTATTATGAAACATGTTTAAGGATGATAAAAAGGGATTAGGGTTTGATTAGGGTTAGCTCCTTCTTGTTCATTCTAGAAGGATTCTATTTTGTCTTGGTTAAGATATTATGGTTGATACTTATCCTTAACCTAACCAAACCCTAACTCTAGTTTATTCTCTACAAACTTTTAGCATCTCATCCTTGACCATGGTTCCATAATCAATCATATACTTTTTATCTACTATTCATCACAAAAGGATTATTCTCTTCATTCTTCATCTTCTTTTCTCTTTTAGTTTTTGAGAGAGAGCTCACTAGAAATTCCTTTTGTGATGATTTCTTGTGAGAAAGTGAATTAAAAAGATAGGATAAATACTACTCCATCATCCTCATCTAATCTAGCCTATTAGATTAAGGTGTTCATCTCTTTAGAGTGAGAAAGCTTGGGTTATAGCAACTTCGACGTAGATCATCGGAGAATCGGAACACTTCAAGCTAGCATGGATCGTTCGGATCGTGGAGCCTCTCTTGAGTCCGGGAGATCGTGGATTGCGGCGAAGGGACTTTTACTCGGAGCTTATGAAGCGAAGGAGCGGACTACAAAGGTTGTAATCCCTCACACATTGCTTTAAAGATGTTATCTTGCATGCTAAATCCTAATAATCTAGCAAAGATCCCGTCTTTGGGTAGTTCGGCACATGTAAAATTTTATTCGGGCATGTTTGATGCTTTATGAACTTTCACAAGTGTGCCTAGGAACCCTACATATATATCCAACAATCTCCCACTTGCATTAAGGCTTGTAATTGGCGTAATGATTACCCACTGTCTGCACTAGATCCAGTTGCTGGTGTACCGCATGCCCAACATCTCAAACAACCTCTCGAACTGGACTTGCGGGATGGCCTTGGTGAATGGATCTGCCGTGTTGTCTTTTGTGTCCACTCTCCGCACCTCGATCTCCCGGTGATCCACGATCTCCCTGATCAGGTGATACCGCCTCAAGATATACCTGGATTTCTGATGGGACCTTGGTTCCTTCGCTAATGCAACAGCCCCATTGTTATCACAATACAAAGGTATTGGATTGGCAATGGACGGAACCACCTGAAGTTCAGAGATGAACTTCTTCATCCAGACAGCCTCTTTCGCGGCATCGTTAGCAGTTATATACTCATCCTCCATAGTTGAGTCTGCGACGGTATCTTGTTTGGAACTCCTCCAACATACCGCCCCTCCATTGAGGGTAAACACAAAACCTGAAACAGATTTAGAGTCATCTTTGTCACTTTGGAAGCTAGAGTCGATAAAAGCCTTGACCTGTAGGTCCCCATTACCGTAAACCAAGAACATCTCCTTAGTCCTTCTCAGGTGCTTGAGATTGTTCTTTACCGCTATCCAATGCCTCTCACCTGGGTCATACTGATACCTTCTTACCATACTAAGTGCGTAAGCTACATCTGGTCTGGTACATAACATCGCATACATTATGGATCCTGCTGCCGAAGCGTAGGGTATAATGCCTATGCGAGCCCTCTCTTCATCAGTCTTTGGAGACATCTCTTTGGAGAGGGTGATCCCGTGACAAGTGGGTAAATTACCGCGCTTTGAATCATCCATACTAAATCTCTTTAGTATAGTGTCAATATACCCGGACTGTGAAAGTCCCAACATCCTTTTGGATCTATCACGATAGATCATAATGCCCAGAATGTAGGATGCATCTCCCAAGTCTTTCATGGAGAATTTCTGTGATAAGAAGAGCTTTACTGATTGTAGCATAGGGACATCATTCCCTATCAGTAGTATGTCGTCGACGTACAAAACGAGGAAAACTACTGCTCCTTCTACAATCTTCTTATAAATGCATGGTTCATCTACATTTTTGATAAAGTCAAATTCTTTGACCGTCTCATCAAAGCAGATGTTCCAACTCTGCGATTCTTGCTTTAATCCATAAATGGATTTAAGCAACTTGCACACCTTTCCGTTGCTCCCACTGTCTAAGAAACCTTCTGGTTGATCCATGTAAACACTTTCTTCTAAATGTCCATTTAGAAAAGCTGTTTTTAAGTCCATCTGCCAGATTTCATAGTCATGGAAGGCAGCAATGGCAAGAAGGATCCGAATGGATTTAATCATAGCTACTAGGGAAAAGGTTTCATCATAGTCCATTCCTGGTCTTTGACGAAAGCCTTTTGCTACGAGTCTAGCTTTGTGGGTTTCCACTTGTCCAAATGCACTAATCATCATTTTGAAGATCCATTTGCATCCAACTGGTTTCACCCCAGGAGGAGCAACATCTAAAGTCCAAACTTTTTTGGTGTACATGGATTCCATTTCGGATCTCATAGCATCCAGCCACTTCACCGAGTCTTTACTCGTGATAGCCTGCTGAAAATTAGTAGGCTCATCATCGATGATGCAATCTTCTCGATCCCCATCTACAAGAAACCCATAGTATCATTCAGGAGGACAAGAAAGCCTACCAGATCTGCGGAGCGGCGTTGGTTCGTCGGGCTCTATTGAAACCTGAGGTTCTACTAAGTCCTCGGCAGTAGTTTGAGGTTCTGGAATTTCTTCCAGCTCTACCGCGCTCCCACTAATTTCTTTTACAAGAAATTTTCTCTCTAAGAAGACAATGTGGCGAGCGACAAACACCTTTTGTTCTTCAGTATGGTAGATAATATATCACCTTGAATGCTTGGGGTATCCCACAAACTTGCACAAAACCGATCGTGCCTTGAGCTTGTCCGGATTATGCTTTTTAACAAATGCCGGACACCCCCATATCTTGATATACTTGAGACATGGTCTCTTCCCTCTCCACATTTCATATGGAGTGGTAGGCACAGACTTAGTCGGAACTCTATTCAATAGGTATGCTGCTGATTCTAGTGCAAAACCCCAGAAGGAAAGTGGCAACTCAGCACTACTCATCATTGAACGCACTATGTCCAGTAGCGTGCGATTCCTCCTTTCTGATACACCATTATGCTGAGGTGTATAAGGTGGAGTAAGCTTAGAGAGAATTCCATTCTCTTTTAAGCATTCAAGGAAACTGGTACTTAAGTATTCTCCACCTCGATCAGATCGAAGTGTCTTGATGCTATTACCAGTCTGTTTCTCTACTTCATTTTTATACTCCTTAAACTTCTCAAAAGCCTTGGATTTATTCTTCATTAAAAACACATATCCATACCTAGAAAAGTCATCAGTAAAAGTGATGAAGTAAGAGTGACCGTTTCGTGCATGTGTAGACATTAGACCACATACATCACTGTGTATAAGTCCCAAGAGTTCCGTGGCTCTTTCTCCGTGTCCGGTGAACGGAGATTTGGTCATCTTTCCTTTGATACATGATTGACAAGTTACATACGATGAATATTCAAACGGATCTAAATATCCATCTTTATGTAACTTAGTCAACCTTGTTTCATTTATATGACCAAGTCTACAATGCCATAGGAAGGCTGGGTTTGAATCTGGAGCCTTCCTTTTAAGCGTGTTTTGAATATTGAAAACTTGAGGTTGATTAAGTATGTATATGCCATTTTCCAGTGTGCCAAACCCAATCATTTCTTGATTTAGGAGAATGTTCATGACATTTCTTTCAAGTGAAAAATTATATCCTTCATTAGATAACATAGCTACTGATATAATATTACACAGCATACCGGGAATACAAAAATAGTTGTACAACACCAAAATGTGCCCACTAGTCAAGCCCAGGTGATATTCCCCCATTGGAACAGCATCTACATTCATTCCATTGCCCATCCGGAGGGTCATATCACCTGTCTTCAGTGCTCTACGGTTTCTCAAAGCCTGCAAAGAATTACAGATGTGAGAACCAGAACCGGTATCAAGTACTCATGATGTAGAGTTTACTGAAAGACAATTTTCGATTACAAACACACCTGAAGCAGAAGCAGCAGCTTGCTTCGTGTCCTTGGCTTTGTAAGCCATGCAATCCTTTTTCCAGTGCCCTTGCTTGTGACAATAGTAGCATTCGTTCTTATCCGCCTTCACCCTTCCTGCCTTGTTCGTTCCCTGCACCTTCTTGACCCCGCCTTTCGGTTTGGTGGCTTTCATCTTCTTCTTCCCTTTAGCTTTCGCTTTAGATTTAGAAGAGGATGATTGGCCAACATACAGAACGGGGGTCTTCTCCTTTTTCAAGGAGGTCTCTGCTACCCTCAGCATGTTGCGGAGCTTTGGAAGATCAGCTTCCATTTCGTGCATATTGAAGTTCAGCACGAACTAAGAGAAGGTATGGGGAAGGGACTGCAAAATCAAGTCGATGTACAAATCATTCTCTTGCACGCATCCCAGGTTTGCGAGTTCCTCAATGAGGCTGATCATTTTCAGGACGTGCTCTCCTACAGGTGATCCTGAAGCTAACCTCATCTGGAACAGTTTCCTTGAGGTCTCGTACCTCGCGATACGGGAGTGCTCTCCATACAGTTCCTTGCAATGGGGAAAGATGGATATAATATCCATACACTCGTACTATTTCTGGAGTTCATTGTTCATGGACGCCGGCACGATACACTTAGTGTAGGGTTCCTAGGCACACTAAGGCGGTCTCATAAGGCATCAACCATGCCAATTTGAAATTTTACAAGTGCCGAGAAACCCTAATACGGATCGTTAACAAGATTTTAGGCGAAACAAGAAGCTAGTTAACAACTTAACTAAAAGAACGGAAATACAACCTTTGTAGATCCGGTCCTCCACCTCCATAGCTCCGCAATGAAGTCTCCTTGCTGTCCAAATGGAATCCCCGGCTCTAGCGTCGGCTTCATCGGAGAAATGGGCAGGCAAGGTCGTCGGCTTCGTGCCGAAGATGATCTACGTCGAGGCATCACAAGATCAAGCTCCCACTTCACCAAGTCATGAAACTTGTGAAGAAAACACCCTATACTACTTGGCAAGAGGTAGAGGATGAAGAAATAGGAAGTGGGTTCACTTTAGAATTGGATTTCTCACTCATTTGCTCAAGTTGCCATTAAAGCTATCAAGCTTTTTCTTCTTGAAGAAGAAGAAGAAGAAGATGATAATGTTATGATAAGTTAATTAAAAAACAAAAGAAAAAGAATACTTATCATAAAAAGAACCATGGTTAGGTGTAGAGAATTTACTAAGGTTAGATGAATGGTTAGGGTTAAGCATGAAGACAAAATGGTCACTTTGGTCAAAGCTTCATGAAGCTTCAACTAGAAAACAAATCAAGCCACCATTTTTCTTTTCATTTGCCAAAAAGAAATAAATAAATAAATCAATAAATAGATAAATGAATATGTAAATGAAATGAAACCCTAACCATTCATATAACCATGGTTTAATTCTTTACACAAACCCAAGTGAGCATGTATCATCAAACATGATACAATCAAGTGCACAAAAGTATATCACATATACAACTTGTGAACTTCAAGTGAGAAAATCCATTTAAAGTGAACCAATACTAGTTAATGCAAAGTAATATATCAAATATATAATTATGCATTAAATCATTAAATCAACACTTGATTTAACGATCCGGTCATATCGCATGTGACCGACTAATATCCAATGTATCGGCTTATCGAATCAATCCTTGATTCGATAACTAGGTTATATCGCATACAACCTTTCGATACTATCATCGCGAGAATGGAATACGGTATCACATACACGCATTATTCTCGGTCCCGCACATATCTCATATGCGCTCCTATTTCGTTTCTCTTGAGCCAGGAAACCTCTGTGTAGGACTCTAAAGACTCGTCAATACGCCGGCAGCAGGTGATGATCATATCAAACACCCACAAGCCGCAAGCGGTCTGCTAAACGTAACGGCCACCCGGGTAATGAGCGATGAGAAGATCGACGAGCAAACCCACTCACACTCCTGTGAATCCAACCAGTAACACTTACCGTACAGTCCGGTCTCGTCGTCTGATATGTCGCATATCTTGCCTAGGGGTGGTAAACGTCAGACCCCAATAGCTCGATAAGTCGTGTCGATATGAGGTCTATAACAATTCGAGATACTACTAGTAACACTTACCAGTAAATCTCAGCAACCTTGGCCAGGGATTTCCGGTTATAGCCAATCGAACACAGCGCAACATCAACTCCCTATACCGGGAGAGACGAATCCCCTCCTATCGCTCATTGCCTCCATGTGACTCGGGACTGTACCTAAAAACCACCGTTTTGCACGCCCTCTTGGACGTGGTAAGGTGGAAATCAAAGCACAGTGGGAACCACACAAGACTCTATGATGATCTCGGGTCAACAGACTACTCTGTACCAGTGTCACCAGAGAACTGCCATCTGACGTAAGGTATAATACCATCTGGGAGTTCTCGGCGAGTCCGTCCAGTGTACCCAGTCTGCACTGAGCACCCGTATATCATCTCCGATGTCAAACACCGATGGATATGGGATCATCCATCGCCCATCTGTATGGGTCGAGAAGGTATACGCTAGTCTACTCTGGTATATCGATGCCCCGTCTCGATACACCCACGACTAGGGACCTTGAAGGATGTACTTATGGACTACCATGTCCCCACTAGTATGATCCGCATCATAGTCTAGGTAGTCAAGTACACATCCTAAGGGCTTTACCAACATGTATCGGAGAGACAATCAGTGTACACGTTAAGGTAAAGATCAACCAGATAGCATACTATCATGTCGAGCAAGAAAGTCCTCCCTATATATGTCCCAGCATCCACTACAATATACATCCAATGTACAGTAATGGCCTCTAGGGCATACATATAACTAACAATCTCCCACTTGCACTAGGGCCATCTGAAGCAGTGGTTGTAGTATCCCATACTCAACCATCCCATAAAAGTCTCTCTCTGGGAATAGGCCTTCGTGAGTGGATCCGCCGTGTTATCCTCTGAGTCTACTCTCCTAACCTCGATCCCTTATAGATCAACCATCTCCATGATCAGGTGATACTGCCTTAGAGTATGTCTGGATCATTGATGGGACCAGCGTTCCTTGGCATAAGCCACAACTCCATTGTCTCATAATGGTAGGAACGTAGTTCATCTCATGAACCAATATTGTCACGACCCGAAAGAGCACATGACTGGCCCTCGAACCATATGAAGTCTATAGGACTCCATCTGATCCAAGTAAGCCAAAAGCCCAGAAATCTAAAACCATTTAAGAAGTAAATAGGGAAAATTAGTTTTAAGAGGTAAAGAAAACATGTTTGAAAATCAAGTTTTTAAATAACTAAGCCGAATATGAATTTTTAAAATGTGTAATTTTTCCTGAAAATTTCGGCAGAGTTTCCTTTGTAAAAACTGGCCCCGAATGGGGTACAACAAGAATAATATATATGACATGATAAAAGGCATCCCCAAGCGGGAGCTAGCTCTTCGTCAATCGACGGTCACAACCACGCAAGCAATAATAATATACAACGCCAAGGGGCGAGGATCAAAACTGAAAAGAAACTCAAAAACAGCCAGAAAACCGCAATACTACAAGCGCGACTCTAAGGTCGAAACAAAACAACACTGATTTCTAAGTCTGAAACAAACTACAAGTTTTGGTTGATGGACAATTCTAGATACAATAAAAATACATGAACAATGGCGGTTCTGATACAAAGAACCCACCTAACCAAGCAAGTCACCCATAGGAAGCAGTGTGCCAGAAATGCCGCTATGGAATCTGTACGGCAAAAACCTGCAAGAACTGGGGCACAACGGGGGTGAGTTGCCAACTCGTGAATAGAAAATATCTACAAGCAGAGATCGAATGCATGACCTATCCTAGGTCAATACGATCAGATAATAAATAAACCTCAATATGAATAAAGCTGAAGCATGCTAAACTGGCAATGTAGTCTCTATACATGAGTGTAGTGCCAAGTGCTCGTGCTAGTGCCTCAGGTAATAGCATGTCATGAATATGAGGTATTACCAATGTAATCAAATCTGCACACTCGTGGATCCCGTCCACTCGTCACCCACTGACAATAACCACCATGCATGTACATATCATGAATCATGTGCATGGGAAATAATATGAGGATATAACCACCCGTGTCCCTCGCGACACATCAAAATCATGGAACCAGGGTGCCCAGCATCGACACCCGAAAACATCATGAAAACTGTGCCCAGCATCGGCACGTAAATCCTCATATATCGGGCTCCGTCAGTCCGGATCGGCCCGCGGGCTCTGTCTGCGGTATCGGCCCTCGGCCCCGGCAGTATGCCCAAAACATCTATCGACTCTGGTCGGTATCCTCCGGATAACCGCCAGGTCCAACCAATCACCGGTAGGTACTCGCCCGCCTCCAGGCTCAATCGGCAAAGCTCATCGATCATCTTGCCGAGGGGAACCATACCGGGTCCACCATGTACCCGCAATCGGCTCATCCACGCCTCGATTCGGGTTACACATATCGCTCTCAGCACCGAGAAAACACATGGTGGACGCACTGAAATATCATATCAAGGGTAACCGGGTTTTTAAAGAAATGACATATTCTCTTTTGAAATACCCTCGGTTCCCAAATCCAGAAATATCATAGAAACAACATATCTCAATGCGTACAGTCAAAGCATGATGTATGCGGCATGTAACAGTAATGCAAGCATATCAGTAAGTCATGCAACATGGAATAATAATGTGCACATGTCGAGGGAGACCGCTCTTTTAAAAGGAATCTGTTTTTAAAGAGTATCTTGCGGTTCCCAAATCCCCAATCAAGCTAGAATCATCTATATATGTGTACAGGTATAAGTGTATAATATGCCATGCCAGAATCATATCATGAATGCAATAGTACTATAGTGTAGTGACATGGCAATTATCGATGATGAGTGTGAGCCGGCAACAAGTGTACGTGGAACATATACATCATCGATAATGGTGCTGGTGTCCTAG
Source organism: Agapanthus africanus (assembly GCA_030015575.1). Lineage (NCBI taxonomy): Eukaryota > Viridiplantae > Streptophyta > Magnoliopsida > Asparagales > Amaryllidaceae > Agapanthus > Agapanthus africanus. Next base: position 186,694,283 of record CM057349.1, on the reverse strand, counting down.
CAGCATGACTGAATGTCACAACAATACAAGCGATGCAATGCAAATAGCAGGAATATGCGGAAACGAATGATCAACGCAAAAGTACAGAACCTGCCCCAATAGATATGTCATGCAACCTTGCCTTTTGAAATAAGACGAATCAGGGCTTTTGGTAAAGTAAGGGCTACGGTGTTTTAAGAAGAGATGCATCATTTGAAAATATCCGTATAACCCTTCTGCTTATCTTTAAAATATCCCCGATTCGTTAGTTTTGAAATAGGTATGACTCGGTCTAGTCTAATGTCTACTAAATAATCTAGACAGGAGGGGTATGAAACCACCTAATCTGAGTCAATATATAAATATAGATATGATAGTCGGTGATCTCGCCTCAATAACATATCGTATGATATCCTCGAGTCATGAGTGCGGATCTATCATCAATATCGGCTCGTACGGTAAATCGTCGTACGGCATCCCAATAGCTGGGTAGGGGTCAATATCACACTATCTCATCACATATCAGGTATCACTTATCATCAGATCACACAATCTGGGGTACTACTGTAAGTCTAGTACAAATCGACACCATCTATAAAATATGAATGCGGGTAAAGCACATGTCCAAAGGCCCGCTAAAACTATCATATCGCACCTCAAAGGCAAACTATGTCACATCGCCGATCTCACGGCCTCACATCAAGTATCATCTCAAACCACGTATCATCCTCCAATCCCGTATATAAACACATAGTCCCATACCCATGTGTAGATATACGCACCATCATATGCACTCTAATAAATGAAAGAATGAATGCAAGTATGTGTGTAAATGTATGTGTGAGTGCAACCACTACTCTAGGGTTCGCACTATACTAAACCAATATATTCTTATCATCAAAATATCATTATTACCATCAATAACCCTAAACAACACATAATAAATATTCGTGTGTATACGTATTCGTATACATCACCATGGACTGCGGGGGTGCTATACGCCATCCACCCGACTTCTCCCCGTAGATATAAATCTACTCACCTTGCTTCTCGTGTGCCAAAGCCGATGTCGCTATCTTCACCTCCTTTGCCTCAACATCACGCGGGGTACCTACAAGTATATCACAATGCTAAAGCACATGAAAATCACATCGGAAACCAAAATAGCACACGCTACCCGCATAGGTAAAAACCCATCGACTCGCATGTAAACACAATCAAAATCCACTTGTCGTTGACGTCCAAACGCCACCCGACAGGAATGAATCACCAAATACCAAAATCCATGCTAAAACAAGTCCCAAATTATACACCAACATAGGAAAATCAACCCAGATTTCACCCTAGATGGAATCAGTCAAAACTAGACATACTCAGGGTCAAAACTAGAGGAAATGGGGGCATGCACAGAAAACGAGGCAATTCCTTAAAATACCTTATTTTAGAATTTTCCATAATTTTTCCCCATTTATCTGTATTTAATTATACCAGAATATTAAAATATTCATTAAAATAATATTAAATTATAAAATTTCCCAAAAAATCATATTTTATTATTTTGAAGACGTTACAAATATACACCCAAACAGCCTCTTTGGTAGCATCTTAAGTAGCGATGTATCTTGCCTTTATCGTCTAGTATATCACGATATCTAGCTTGGAACTCTTCCAACATACCGTCCCTCTACTGAGGGTAAAGACAATGCCTGTGACTGATATTCAGTCGTCTTTATCACCCTGGAACACTTCCAGTGATTCTCCCCAGGATCGATTGATACCATCTCACTACTACTAGTGAGATTCCTAACATCCATTTAGATCTATCTCATAGATCCAAAACCCAGGATTTAGTAGGTATCACGTTGATCCTATGTGGAGAATCATTGTGATAAGCGGAGATCGATCGAGCGTAGCATAGGAAACTCCTTCCCTATCAAGAGTATGTCATCCACGTACTCTAAGAGGATCGCCACCATACTCCCTACTACCTTTTTGTATATACAAGGTTCATCTACCATTTTGATGATGTCAAACTCTTTGACTACTTCATCAAAACAGATGTTCCAACTCCGCGATGCCTGCTTTATCCTATAAAGCATCTTGCACACGTTTCCGCTGCTCCCACTGTCTACGAGGCCCTCTGGATGTGTTCTTATAGACGCTCTCTTCTAAAAAATCATTTAGAAAAGCTGTCATGACACCCAACCACCAGATATCGTAGTCATGGTATGTAGCCGTGGCAAGTAGGATCCGGATGGACTTAAGCATAGCCACTGAAAAAGGTTTCATCATTATCCACGCCTGGTCGATGACGAAAACCTTTAACAAGACTAGCTTTGAAAGTCTCAACTTTTCCATCTACACCAAGTAATCTTCTCAAGATATACTTGCTCCTGATGGGGATTTAACCCTTCAGATATAGCAACCAAAGTCCATACTTTGTTGGTGTACATGGATTCCATCTCAGATCGCTAAGCATCCAGCCATTCTTACAGAGTCTTACTCCTGATGGCCAGCTCGAAGCTAGTTGGGTCATCATCTCATGATGCAATCCTCGCTCCCACTGTCATAGAGAAACCGAAGTAACTCTCAGGTGGGTGAGGAACCCTACTAGATCGGCGGAGAGGCTGAGGTTCGTTGGTATCTACTGAATCCTCTGGTTCTACCAAATCATTTGCTGTAGTTTGTATAGCTGGAACATTTCCAGTTCTACATAACAGATCTTGCCTCGAGCTTGTCCGGATTTTGCTTTTAGACATAGGCCGGACAACCCCAAATCTTAACCAAATTAAGATATGGGCTCTTCCCTTTCCATATCATATATGAAGTGGTAGGTACTGATTTGATTCGAACCCGATTCAATAGGTATGCAGCTTCTCAAGCGCATAACTCCCAAAAGGAAATAGGTAACTCAGTAGTACTCATCATAGAGCATACCATATCATATAGGGTGTGACTGCTCCGCCCCGATATACCATCGTGCAATGGTGTATTCGGAGGAGTAATGCTGAGAGAGAATCTCTTTCTCCTTTAGAATAATCCAGGATTTCCGTGCTCAAGTATTCTCCTCCTCGATCTCATCAAAGGACATAATACTTATACCCGTATATTGGTTCTCTACTTCTCGCTTATATTCTATGAATATCTCAAAAGGTTCGGACTCATGTTTCAACAGGAACATATGACTGAATCTTGAGAGATTATCAGAGAATATAATGAAGTATAAATAACCAGTCCTGGCATGTGTAGACAGGGGACCTTACATACATCAACATGTATCATCCCATGAGTTTACTAACTCATTCTCTATTTCCAATAAACAGAGCTGAGGTCATTATATCTTTGTGACATGACTGGCAAGTTTCATAAGATGTAAATTCAAACTGATTTAAATATGCATCTAAATGTAACTCTAGCTAGTCGGGTCACATTGATCTGACCTAGTCTACAATACCTCAAGAACGAATCGTTCAATTATGAACTTTTCCTCTTGTGTGTGATCCGTATACTAAGAACTGTAGTTTGATTTAGAACATCAATGCTTTTAGATAACGTGCCTGAACCGATCAACTTTTGATATAGGAAATGTTCAAAACATTATCCAACAATACAAAATTTTATCATTTCTTTACTAATAAAGAGACTGATATGATTTTGTATATCAGGTTCGGTATCTAATAGCATTTGTTCAGAATCAATGTATTGGTAATACAGGGTGACAGTGACCAACAGACTTGGCTGCAACACTTGCCCCGTTTTCTGTCTTATGAAACTTATCACCCGTTCTCAGTTTTTCTACCCTTTTGTAGCCCTATGTAACAGATTACATATCTGGGATCCTGATCCGGTATCATATACCCAGGATGCGGAGGATACTGAGAAACAGTTCTTTGTAACGAACACACCCGAAGATGATGCATCACATGCACTTTCTTCGTTTGGGCGGCACGGGAAATCTGGTATTCCCCAATTTCCTGCTCTGTCTTATAACAATTATAAGGTGGAGCGGGACCAACGTTCCCCAGCTCAGTATAACAAGCGGGTTCGGTCAATATATCCGTTTTATTATCTTGATTAAGGCGTGATATGGTCGCTACCTGGAGAGAGAGAGAAGAAAACACTCAGCGTGCGCTCTTTGCAAGAATAGATTGGTTATTGTTTTATCTAATCAGGATGTCTCCCACTGCTTTTTATCAAATCTTCCTTCAAACCCTAAAAGGAAAGACTAGCCGGGATTAATTACACACTACAAGTTCGCCAATCTTTCAGCCAGGCCAGTGTCGGTACTTTGAGGGAGGTCCCCCGTGCTTTCGCACGAACCTAATTAATGTAAACCTCATTTTCCTAGAGGCGTAACCTCGTTAACACCTTTCTAGACACCTACTTGATCGGCTAATTGTAATGTGTAAAACTTTCCCAGGAGTAACAATTACTCACAGCGGGTATCGGGATCCAACTATCTCATAGAAGGTATGCAATCTCATTGCAAATTTCAACACTTGAAATTCCCGATAATATTTTGCCCCTAACCTCCTATGACCTTGACAAAGGCCAACAAACCATAGGATGTTAGTCAAGTTCAACCCGTCATTTCCTGATTGAATTAAACCCATCCGTACGGCCCTTGACAAAGGCCAACAAGGTCGCACGACTACCCTAACCCAATCTGCATCATATGCATAAGCAGATAAGCACCAGTTAGCTACCGCACACTACGCCTTGACAAAGGCCAACAAACACAGCACGAATACTAACTACTACTTATCTGAAATGACGGAGGGCTACGACAGGTTTTTCAGAAAACCTATTGCGTAATGAACTTGATATCGTTGTAGAATCAAATGATTTTAAAATGGAGTGTTTTTTAGGCTTTTCTAGTTTTGCTAAAGGAGTCACTCCCGGTGAAGGGATCGTCGGTCCTTTCCTCGTCGAATGAGGTGCGGGATATATCATATATATCACTGTGCAAAGCAAAAACTCTTAAAAGCAATCAAAAGACAAACCGAGTGTGTAGCATCTGCCAGTTATTGCTAAAGGAGTCACTCCCGGTGAAGGGATCTCGGTCCTTTCCTTATCGAATAAGGTGCAGGATATATCATATATACCTCTGTGCAAAGCAAGAACTGTAGCTACCTGTTTTATTTTGAAATTCGATTCTACAACATCTTAGGTTTCTTTTTATTTCATTAATCATATTAATGAAGTCCCATCATTTAAGTACCTAAACATCACAGATAAATACGACGTACACTTATGCCATCCGCATTCGCCTCGATGTCCCCTCGTGCACCGTTAGGTTAGGTAACTAACGGCAGAGCGGGGCAGTGCTAGCGCGGGTGTAAAACATAAGTAACGTCTATATAATATATCATATATACTATATACTGTATCTATCACAGAACATCACATGATCACATCACAGATATCGCAGCAGAAGAAACATATGAAATATTGGATATACTAGGACGTCCGTGTTTTCAATACGAGCCAGTATAAAACACGGATTCCACGGTCGCGATGAATAGCCAAACCCACACCCCTAGACCCCTACGAGAGCGGCAAGCAACCCTACCAATTCTAGAGTTAGGAGACCCGGACTCGACTCCTCGAGTTGGTTTCCCACTGGACTCCAGAACCCGGTTACTTGTGCCCTCCTCCTTGGGTCTTTCCTAGTGCGGAAAAGTAAATAATATACAAATGGTGACATCTTCCGCAACCTGGAAGTGTCCCAATAAAAGAATATTACATACAAGTTTTTTACATGAATGAAAATGAAAAACAGTCATCTCACATAAAAAACCCCCCAGCCTATTCAAACACGACGATCCAATATAACATATCCAGCAACACATAACATCACATGTCATCAACGTAAGTAAATATGCGCATCCCAATTGTCGTTGACATATAGCAACGAAACCGGCGATATCACATATTACACTTACGGTCACTGAAAAGAAAGTATAAAACTACAACAGTTGGAATCCGCAACCTCCTCAGACATCGCATGCCTGACCAAATGAATTCCTTAGACATCACATGCCTAACAATTATAAACCCCGCATTTTAGTCTCATTATCAAAAACTCTTTTCAATATCTAGTCGGGCAATTCAACAAGATTCCCGACATCCTGATCGAATGCTCGTCGCAAACTTCAGTAGACGGCCGCACCCCTGATGCCGTCGACGAAGTGCATTAAGGCGGAACACCGCTGCCGCGAGCACCCAGATGGATGCTTTCGGCGACGGGGTTCTCCTACAGTCACTTGGTCGGGGCTATGGGGTGTAGCTGTCTATTAAGTTTATCGGCGAGTATCCGCGTACGCTACGTGATTGCGACGGACTTTTGATCACATCAAAATTCCGTGGCAACCGATCAAGTGAGACTAAACTGCTATGTTTATAACATTCATCCAGTCATCTCATAACAATTTACGAATTCCAAGTATTGTATCACATTCCGGATAAATAGAAAATGTTAAACTTTACGATCGACCAATCGAACACCCAAGTTTTCCCGATACAGCTCAACACATGAAATAGGTTCAAAGACATTCACTTCATGCCTCAGTACCAACGGTCCAGCCGTAGAAGGGTCAAGCCAACGCCTCACATGTGGCACGCCGTACTGCCCCAAACCCTAAGGTTCAAAGGGCAGTTCAAGACGGTCACATAATCGAGTTAAGGTTTGTTGTCTTCTAGAGGGACCATCGCGTTACTTGCACTACTTAGAACGTCTTTAAACTACGGAAAAATCCAACACTTGGAAATTTCCCGACAGGGGAAAAGGTGGGTATTTATATCCGGTCGAACTTTTTAACATATTCAAAAATTATCCGGAAACACACAGAGACAAAATTAGACAATCCGATCGAATCTACGAATTCCCTAAACAACCCCAGAAAACTCAACTCTAGAATCAGTATTAAAAATGCCCAGAAAATATAAACAACAGTGCTATGAATTACTATGCAAAGAACCGTCGCTAATGCCATAAATGTGCCGTGGAACCGCCGCTAAAGGGGGGTCAACGCCGCGGTTCCGCGGCCAAGTAGAGGAATTAGAGGCTCGTTTTTCATGGTAATTCATATAATACCCTGCTGAATTTTTTAAGCATTTTTAATTTGGAAAAATCCCAGATTTTGAAAAAAGTCGAGAGAGCATTGTCGGGTTAGGATTTCGGGTCGATCGGGTTTCAAACTCCGTCTACGCTTCGCCTAAGGCTCTAGCTTGGCTCTGATACCACTGTAGGGTTCCTAGGCACACTAAGGAGGTCTCACAAGGCATCAACCATGCCAATTTGAAATTTTACAAGTGCCGAGAAACCCTAATACGGATCGTTAACTAGATTTTAGGCGAAACAAGAAGCTAGTTAACAACTTAACTAAAAGAACGGAAATACAACCTTCGTAGATCCGGTCCTCCACCTCCATAGCTCCGCAATGAAGTCTCCTCGCTGTCCAAATGGAATCCCGGGCTCTAGCGTCGGCTTCATCGGAGAAATGGGCGGACAAGGTCGTCGGCTTCGTGCCGAAGATGATCTACGTCGAGGCATCACAAGATCAAGCTCCCACTTCACCAAGTCATGAAACTTGTGAAGAAAACACCCTATACTACTTGGCAAGAGGTAGAGGATGAAGAAATAGGAAGTGGGTTCACTTTAGAATTGGATTTCTCACTCATTTGCTCAAGTTGCCATTAAAGCTATCAAGCTTTTCTTCTTGAAGAAGAAGAAGAAGAAGAAGATGATAATGTTATGATAAGTTAATTAAAAAACAAAAGAAAAAGAATGCTTATCATAAAAAGAACCATGGTTAGGTGTAGAGAATTGACTAAGGTTAGATGAATGGTTAGGGTTAAGCATGAAGACAAAATGGTCACTTTGGTCAAAGCTTCATGAAGCTTTGACTAGAAAACAAATCAAGCCACCATTTTTCTTTTCATTTGCCAAAAAGAAATAAATAAATAAATCAATAAATAGATAAATGAATAAGTAAATGAAATGAAACCCTAACCATTCATATAACCATGGTTTAATTCTTTACACAAACCAAAGTGAGCATGTATCATCAGACATGATACAATGAAGTGCACAAAAGTATATCACATATACAACTTGTGAACTTCAAGTGAGAAAATCCATTTAAAGTGAACCAATACTAGTTAATACAAAGTAATATATCAAATATATAATTATGCATTAAATCATTAAATCAACACATGATTTAACGATCCGGTCATATCGCATGTGACCGACTAATATCCAATGTATCGGCTTATCGAATCAAACCTTGATTCGATAACTAGGTTATATCGCATACAACCTTTCGATACTATCATCGCGAGAATGGAATACGGTATCACATACACGCATTATTCTCGGTCCCGGACATATCTCATATGCGCTCATATTTCGTTTCGCTTGAGCCAGGAAACCTCTGTGTAGGACTCTAAAGACTCGTCAATACGCCGGCAGCAGGTGATGATCATATCAAACACCCACAAGCCGCAAGCGGTCTGCTAAACATAACGGCCACCCGGGTATTGAGCGATGAGAAGATCGACGAGCCAGCCCGCTCACACTCCTGTGAATCCAACCAGTTACACTTACCGTACAGTCCGGTCTCGTCGTCTGATATGTCGCATATCTTGCCTAGGGGTGGTAAACGTCAGACCCCAATAGCTAGATAAGTCGTGTCGATATAAGGTCTATAACAATTCGAGATACTACTGGTAACACTTACCAGTAAATCTCAGCAACCCTGGCCAGGGATTTCCGGTTATAGCCAATCGAACACAGCGCAACATCAACTCCCTATACCGGGAGAGACGAATCCCCTCCTATCGCTCATTGCCTCCATGTGACTCGAGACTGTACCCAAAAACCACCGTTTTGCACGCCCTCTTGGACGTGGTAAGGTGGAAATCAAAGCACAGTGGGAACCAAACAAGACTCTATGACGATCTCGGGTCAACAGACTACTCTGTACCAGTGTCACCAGAGAACTGCCATCTGACGTAAGGTATAATACCATCTGGGAGTTCTCGGCTAGTCCGTCCAGTGTACCCAGTCTGCACTGAGCACCCGTATATCATCTCCGATGTCAAACACCGATGGATATGGGATCATCCATCGCCCATCTGTATAGGTCGACAAGGTATACGCTAGTCTACTCTGGTATATCGATGCCCCGTCTCGATACACCCACGACTAGGGACCTTGAAGGATGTACTTATGGACTACCATGTCCCCACTAGTATGATCCGCATCATAGTCCAGGTAGTCAAGTACACATCCTAAGGGCTTTACCAACATGTATCGGAGAGACAATCAGTGTACACGTTAAGGTAAAGATCAACCAGATAGCATACTATCATGTCAAGCAAGAAAGTCCTCCCTATATATGTCCCGGCATCCACTACAATATACATCCAATGTACAGTAATGTCCTCTAGGGCATACATATAACTAACACTTAGCTCTCTCACAGTCTAGATCCCAAGTTTTGCGAACCTCCTTATGCGCAACTGAGGAATCTGGTCCTGGGATAGGGGGAGGAACAGCGGTGGTAACATATGCAACTTTGTCATAAATCAGTGCAATGTTGACGTTCCTTAGCCAATCTTTATAGTTTGGCCCGGTCAGTGTATTCTTTTCAAGTAATAGTTTTAGTCCCGTCTTGGTAGCTGCCAGAGAGAGAGAAAAGTAACACTCAGCATATGCTCTTGCAAGTTTAGATTGGTTTATTAGTTTATCTAAATAGGATGGCTCCTACTGTTTCCTCAAATCCTTTTTCAAACCCTAAAAGAAGAATTAGTCAGGATTAATCGCACGTCACAATACTTGCTTAACCTTTCAGACAGGCCAGTGTTGGTACTTCGAGGGAGGTTTTCCAACGCTTTCGCGAAGTTCCTTAATTATATAACCTCTTTTCCCTGGGGGCGTATCCCCACTAACACCTTTCTAGACACCTACTTGGTTTATAACATTGATTGTTAAGTGAGAAAATCACCCGAGAGTAATCCTACTCATCAGTGGGATCGGGATCCAACTATCATCGTATGATGCCCTAGATGGAAGCCACTCTAGTCACCACACTCCAGAAGGTATGCTAAATCTGCAAGTTTCCTTTATGTTTGAAACTCCCGATGTGATTTTTTACCCCAAGCTCTTATGACCTTGACGTAGGCTAACAAATCATAAGATGCAAGTCAAGTTCTACCCGTCGTTGTCCTGATTAATTTAGATCCATCCGTACTCGCCCTTGACGTAGGCCAACAAGGCTGTACGACTTTCCTAAACTAATGCATCTATCTGTGCAACAAATAAGCAACACATTGCTACCATACACTATGCCTTGACGTAGGCCAACAAACATAGCATGAATACGATGTGCTATTTATTTGAAACGACGGAGGGTTACGGCTGGTTTTTGGCGAAAACGTTAACGTAGTGAACTTGATATGATCGAAGGAACCATGATAGCTTTTTAAAAGGAGTGTTTTAAGCTCCGCATTTAAAATTTGCTTTTTGAAGAAAACCGAGTGGTTTTGAAATTGTTCCAACAATTTAGTTTAGGTTTATTTTCTTTGCATTAATGAATTACTGTTGTCCTATCATTTAATCCTACCATTGCAGAAAACAATGAAAATACAACATACGCTTATGCCATCCGCATTCGCCACTGGGCCCCGTCATCACCCGTTAGATTACTTAACTAACGACAGAGCGGGGGCTGGACTAGCGCGGGTGTAAAACATAAGCAAAGCCTAATAAATATCATATATAGATATATCCATTCGTCGCACGCAATAATAAGCATTCCAGATCACAGATGAACATATTGGATATACTAGGAATTCCGCATTTCGTTCAAGCCCATAACGAAGGACGGGTTCCACGGTCGTGATGAATAGCCAAAACCCCACCTTAGATCCCTACGGGTGCGGCAAACTACCCGCCAAGTACCAGAAGTGAAGCAGTCTCCCTCAACAACGTGAGTAGGCCACTTAGCACTTCAAATTACCCGGTAGTTTGTGTACCCCACCTTGGGTCTATCCTAGGAGCAGAAATAGTAAAAGAAATAATACAACGGTGGCTACAACCTCAACCCGGATGTGCCCCGCAAAAATAATATTACATCAATTTTACAAATTACTTTGAATGAAAGAAAAGAAAACACTCGTCTCACACCCCCCGGCTATTCATCATCGACGATCCAATAAGATTCATATACACAAACCAATCATCACAAATATGTGCAACCCCCACTAATCGTCGTATAGCGATTAGCGGACGTTTCAAAAAACATAAAACATTACAGAAGAACCGATTAGCTAAAGCAATTAGAATTTCGATCGATTAAGCAATTTTTGAATCTACCCCAAGTTAAACACAGTAGACAAAATATCTGGGCAGAAACAAAATATCCAAAAAAGCACAATTCCAAAAAATAAGAATAACAGAAAAAAATTGGACTGAATCGGAGTCGACTCGGTGGCTGATCGGCGGCAGAACGCATGGTTCGGCCGCGGATCCGCGGCGGTATGACCGATTCATGAGCCCAAATTTCTTCTGTATTCTTAAAAAAGCCTGAACGAATTTTTAAGCTCACTGGAAAAAAAAATTTAGGCCAGTTTTTAAAAACGGCAGAAAGTTGCTTTTTCGGATGCGATTTTCGGATTTTTTCAGCGAACGAATTTCTAACACTTTACTAACAAGTTAGTTAAGGTTTAATATGGCTCTGATACCATTGTAAGTCCATGATGCACACCACACGTGTCGCGGGGAGGCGGAATACTTTAAAAAAGCGGTTTTCTCATATCAAAAGAAACTTGTTTTTGCTTTGCATCATAGACTTTTTCCCACTTTGGATCTTGATTAAACCTTAACTAACAAAAACTAGACTAAGAGAGAGAGCTAACTACTATGTTCAAGAGTTATACCCTCGTTCCTAGTCCTTTGGGTTTTTGAGTGGCTCCTTTCTCCTTGGTTCAAGCTTCCTCTTGATCTCCTTTCTTTGGCTTCTCCTAGGTCTTGGAAGAGTTCGGTTGCCGGTCTCCTTTGCGTCGAATATGGATCCACCCGAGGGCTATGGTCAAGCTCTAACCTCCATGAGATAACTTAGTGATCTAACTTGCTAAGAGAGAAGACTAAGTTGATGTAGAGTGAGTGTATTGGATTATTTGATCTCAAAGCTCTTTGTTTTGCAACACATGCAAGTGTATGAGCTTGAGGAAGAAGGAAAGAAGAAAACCTAGGAGAGAGAATGCTTTTGTGATAATGATAATAGAAATGAGAAGAGAGAATGGTTAAGTCTTGAGCCAATAATTCAACCAAGGCATTATAAAATCATATAATCTACAACCATGCTTGAATAGTGGCTCCAAATGAAATAAAAAAATACTTAGCCATTCTTCAACCCATGCCTCCTAATTTCCACCTCATTAATGTTAGTGCATATGCCCTAGGGGCCATTATTGTATCATACTTGTATGTATATTACTTAATGGAAGCTTGGGATATTCACAATTGTATATACAGTCTTGCTAAAAATGGTAGTATGCTACTTGGTTTGTGTCTACTTTAATATGTGCATATGTTTCTTGTAACGTATCACTTATACATATTAGTAGAGCCCATAGGATCTTTTGCTTGATTACCAGCATTTTGATGGAAGTCACACTAGTGGGGGCTGGGTAGTCTATAAGCAACATCCTATACTTGTCCCTAGTCGTAGGATTATCGAGACAGGGCATCGATATTCCGGAGTAGACTAAGTGTGTACGCTTCTCATCCCAGTTGGGGAGATGGTTTGTCCCACAGCCGTCAGTATGTCGTACTGGAGATAGTATACAGGTGCTCGTTAGGTTACGGGTACACCGGACAGGACTCGCAGGGGAACTGATTGGTTGGTATTATACCCGTCGTCAGTTAGCAGTTCCCAAGTGACATGAGTACAACATAGTCCGCAGACTTGACACTGCTACTCCGCCTCGAGTGTGTCCCACTGTTCTTAGATTGCTACCCTACCACGTGTTAGTTGTATGTATGCCCTAGAGGCCAGTATTGTACAGATGATGTATATTATATTGGATGCTTGGACATATATAAAGATGACTTTCTTGCTCGATATGATAGTATGCTATCTGGTTGCTCTTTATCTTAACATGTATACTAGTCTCTTTAAACTGTTTTATAGTTACATGTTGATAAAGCCCTTAGGATGTGTACTTGACTACCTGGACTATGATGCAGATCATACTAGTGGGTACATGGTAGTCCATAGGTACATCCTTCAAGGTCCCTAGTCGTGGGTGTATCGAGACGGGGCATCGATATACCAGTGTAGACTAGCGTATACGCTTCTCGACCCATGAGATGGGCGATGGATGATCCCATATCCATTGGTGTTTGACATCAGAGATGGTGTACGGGTGCTCAGTAGAGACTGGGTACACTGGACGGACTCGCCGAGAACTCCCAGATGGTATTATACCTCACGTCAGATGGCAGTTCTCAGGTGACACTTGTACAGGTTAGTCTGTAGACCCGAGATCGTCATAGAGTCTTGTGTGATTCCCACTGTGCTTTGATCTCCACCTTACCACGTCCATGAGGGCATCCAAAACGGTGGTCTTTGGGTACAGTCCCGAGTCACATGGAGGCAATGAGCGATAGGAGGGGTTTCGTCTCTCCCGGTATTGGGGGTTGATGTTACGCTGTGCTCGATTGGCCGTAACAGGGAAGTCCCTGGCCAGGGCTGATCAGAGATTTGCTGGTAAGTGTTACCAGTAGTTTCTCGACCCGTTATGAGCCTCACATCGGCACGACTTATCGGTTATTGGGGTCTGACGTTTACCACCCCTAGACTTGATATGCGACATATCAGACGAACAGACCGGACTGTACGGTAAGTGTTACTGGTTGGATTCACAGGAGTGTGAGCGGGCTAGCTCGTCGATCTTCTGATCGCTCAATGCCCGGGTGGCCGTTACATTTAGCAGACCGCTTGCGGCTTGTGGGTGCTTGATATGATCATCATCTGCTACCGGCATATTGACGAGTCTTTAGAGTCCTACACAGAGGTTTCCTGGCTCAAGCGAAACGAAATAGGAGCGCATATGAGATATGTGCGGGACCGAGAATAATGTGTGTATGTGATACCGTATTACATTCTCGCGACGAATGTTTCGATTGGTTGTATACGATATAACCTAGTTATCGAATCATTGATTCGATAAATCGATACATTGTATACTAGTCGGTTATGTGCGACATGACCGGATCATTGAATCAAGTGTTGATTTAATGATTTAATGTATAATTATATATTTGATATATTACTTTGCATTAACTAGTATTGGTTCATTTTAAAAAGGATTTTCTCACTTGATATGCACATTGTATATGTGATATATTTTGTGTGCACTTGATTGTATCATGTTTGATGATGCATACTCACTTGGATTTGTGTAAAGACTTAAACCATGTTTAGTGAATGGTTAGGGTTTCATATTTTCACTTAATTATTTATCTTTTCTTTTTGGAGAAATAGATAATAGAAAACAAAATGGTTTCTTTTATCATGAAGCTTGTTGAAGCTTCATGAAGCTTTGACCAAGTGACCACTTTGTCTTGTTCTCCAAACCCTAACCACTCATCTAAACTATAGTTAACTCTCTACACTTGACCATGGTAAGAAGATGATAAGTATTGATTTTATTATTCTTTTTACACAAGACTTATCATATCTTTTCTCTCTTCTTCATCATCTTCATCAAGAAAGAGCTTGCCACCATTAATGGCACTTTGAGCAAAAGAGTGAGAAATCCAATTCTAAAGTGAACCCACCTCCTATTTCTTCATCCTCTACTTCTTGCCAAGTTGTTTTGGGTGTTTTCTTCATAAGTTTCATGACTTGGTGAAGTTGGAGCTTGATCTAGTGTAGCCTCGACGTAGATCATCTTCGGCAACGTAGCCGACGACTGTTCCGCTCAATTCTCCGATGAAGCCGATGCGAGAGTCCGGGATTCGAGATGGACAGCGAGGGGACAATTACGTGGAGCTAAGGAAGTGGATAACCGGATCTACAAAGGTTGTAGCATCTCACTTTTAGTTAAGATGTTAACTAGTTTCCTTGTTTCGCCTAAAATTCTAGTTAACGATCCGTATTAGAGTTTCTCGGCACTCATAAAATTTGAAATTGGCATGGTTCATGCCTTGTGAGACTTCATTAGCATGCCTAGGAACCCTACAGTGGTATCAGAGCCTAGCTAGAGCCTTAGGCGAAGTGTAGACGACGTTTGAAATCCGAACGAATCGAAACCCTAATCCCAAACTTGCTCTCTGGACTTTTTCTAAAAATTGGGTTTTTTCCATATTAAAAATGCTTAAAAAATTCAGCAGGAAGTTCTAAGAATTACGGTGCAAAATTGGACAAATGATGCCTCCAACTTGCGGCGGAACCGCGGCATAAGCCTAGCTTATGCGGCGGTTCCGCGGCGACATGATGACGTCAACCCTCCAAATTTGCACAGTAATTCCTACTTTACAGTGCTGAGTTTTATGGGAATTTTTAATATTTATTCAAGAGTTGAATTTTCTGGAGTGTTTTGGGAGTTCGCAGATTCGATCGGATTATCAGATTTTGTCTATGTGGTTTCCGGATAATTTTAGAATATGTTAAAAAGTTCGACCGGATGTAAATACCCAATCTTTCCCCTGCCGGAAAATATCCAAGTGTTGGATTTTTCTATGGTTTAAGGACGTTCTGAGTAGTGCTAGTAACGCGATGGTCCCTCTAGAAGACAACAAACCTTAACTCGATTATGTGACCGTCTTGAACTGCCCTTTGAACCTTCGCGTTTGGGGCAGTACGGCGTGCCACATGTGAGGCGTTGGCTTGACCCTTCTACGGCTGGACCGTTGGTACTGAGGCATGAAGTGAATGTCTTTGAACCTATTTCATGTGTTGAACGGTTTCGGGAAAACTTGGGTGTTCGAATGTTCGATCGGAAAGTTTAATATATTCTATTTATCCGGAATGGGATACAATAATTGGAATTCACAAACAGTTATGAGATAACTGAATGAATGTTATAAATCTAGCGGTTTAGTTTCACTTGATATTGAAAAGAGTTTTCGATAATGAGACTAAAATGCAGGGTTTATAACTGTTAGGCACGTGATGTCTAAGTATTTCATTTGATTAGGCATGTGATGTCTAAAAGGGTTGCGGATTCCAACTGTTGTAGTTTTACACTTTCTTTTCTTTGACCGTAAGTGTAGTATGTCGATATCGCCGGTTTCGTTGCTATACGTCAACGACAATTGGGGTATGCATACTTACTTACGTTAATGACATGTGATGTTATGTGTTGCTGGATATGTTATATTGGAATGTCGTGATTGAATAGCCGGGGGTTTTTATGTGAGATGAGTGTTTTTCATTTTCATTCATGTAAAAACTTGTATGTAATATTCTTTTATTGGGGCACTTCCAGGTTGCGGAAGTAGTCACCTTTTGTATATTATTTACTTTTCCGCATTAGGATAGACCCAAGGAGGGGAGCACAAGTAACCGGGTTCTAGGGTCCAGTGGGAGACCATCTCGAGGAGTCGAGTCCGGGTCTCCTAACCCTAGAATTGGTAGGGTTGCTTGCCGCTCTCGTAGGGGTCTAGGGGTGTGGGATTGGCTATTCATCACGACCGTGGAATCCGTGTTTTATACCGGCTCGTATTGAAAACACGGACGTCCTAGTATATCCAATATTTCATATGATATTTTCTGCTGCGATATCTGTGATGTGATCATGTGATGTTCTGTGATAGATACAGTATATAGTATATATGATATATTATATAGACGTTACTTATGTTTTGCACCCGCACTAGCCCTGCCCTGCTCTGTCGTTAGTTACCTAACCTAACGGTGCACGAGAGACATCCAGGCGAATGCGGATGGCATAAGTGTACGTCGTATTTATCTGTGATGTTTAGGTGACTTAAATGATGGGACTTCATTAATGTGATTAATGAAAGAAAAGAAACCTAAGATGTTATAGAATCAAATTTTAAACAAAACAGGTAGCTACAGTTCTTGCTTTGCATAGCGGTATATATGATATACCCTGCACCCTATTCGATGAGGAAAGGACCGAGATCCCTTCACCGGGAGTGACTCCTTTAGCAATAACTGGCAAATGCTACACACTCGGTTTGACTTTTGATTGCTTCTATAGTTTCTGCTTTGCACAGTGATATATATGATATATCCCGCACCTCATTCGACGCGGAAAGGGCCGACGATCCCTTCACCGGGAGTGACCCCTTTAGCAAAACTAGAAAAGCCTCAAAATCACTCCATTTCAAAACTTCATTTGATTCTACAACGATATCAAGTTCATTACGCAATAGGTTTTTCAGAAAAACCTGTCGTAGCCCTCCGTCATTTCAGATGAGTAGTAGTTAGTATTCGTGCTACGTTTGTTGGCCTGCGTCAAGGCGTAGTGTGCGGTAGCTAACTAGTATTTATCTGCTTATGCATATGATGCAGATTGGATTAGGGTAGTCGTGCGACTTTGTTGGCCTGCGTCAAGGGTCGTACGGGTGGGTTTAATTCAATCAGGAAATGACGGGTTGAACTTGACTAGCGCACTATGGTTTGTTCGCCTGCGTCAAGGTCATAGGACGCTAGGGGCAAAATATTATCGGGAATTTCAAGTGTTGAAATTTGCAATGAGATTGCATACCTTCTATGAGATAGTTGGATCCCGATACCCACTGCGAGTAAGAGTTACTCCTGGGAGAGTTTTGCACATTGCAATTAGCCGATCAAGTAGGTGTCTAGAAAGGTGTCAACGAGGTTATGCCTCTGGGAAAACGAGGTTTACATTAATTAGGTTCGTGCGAAAGCACGGGGGACCTCCCTCAAAGTACCGACACTGGCCTGGCTGAAAGATTGGCGAACTTGTAGTGTGTAATTTATCCCGGCTAGTCTTTCCTTTTAGGGTTTGAAGGAAGATTTGATAAAAACCAGTGGGAGCCATCCTGATTAGATAAGATAATAACCAATCTGATCTTGCACGAGCATACGCTAAAGTGTTTTCTTCTCTCTCTCTCCAGGTAGCGACCATGTCAGGCCCTAATCAAGATAATAATATGGATGTATTGACCGAACCCGCATGTTATACTGTGCTGGGGAACGTTGGTTCCGTTCTTTCTTATAAGAGTTATAAGAATGAACAGGATATAGGGGAATACCAGGATTCCCATGCCACCCGAATGAAGAAAGTACATGTTGATGCATTTTCTTCGGGTGTGTTCGTTACAGAGAACTGTTTCTCCATTTGCTCTACGTCCTGGGTATTAGATACCGGGTCAGGATCCCACATATGTAATCAGTTACATGGGCTAAGGAAAGGTAGAGAACTTGGAGAAGGTGATAAAGACATTAGAGTTGGAAATGGTGCAATTGTTGCAGCTAAGACTGTCGGGGAATATCACCTTGTATTACCAACTGGTAATACATTGGTTCTGAACGAATGCTATTACATGCCGAACCTGATATGCAACATTATATCGGTTTCTTTGTTGAGTAAAGAGGGATATAATTTTGTATTACAGGACAATATTATGAACATTTTCCGTAACCAAAAGTTGGTTGGATCAGGCACGTTGTGCAATGGCATTTATGTTCTAAATCAATCAACAGTTCTGAGCATAACAAACACACACAAGAGGAAGAGTTCAGAACTGAACGAATCCTTCTTGTGGCATTGTAGACTGGGTCACATCAATGCGACACGATTAGCTAAGTTGCATAAGGATGGATATTTAAATCCGTTTGAATTTTCATCTTATGACACTTGCCAATCATGTCTCAAAGGCAAAATGACCAAAACTCCGTTTACGGGACACGGAGAAAGAGTTACCGAACTCTTAGGACTGATACATAGTGATGTATGCGGTCCCATGTCTACACATGCCAGGGATGGTTCTTCGTACTTCATTACATTCACTGACGATCTCTCTAGATTCGGATATGTGTTCCTGATGAAACACAAATCAGAAGCTTTTGAGAAATTTAGAGAATATAAACAAGAAGTCGAGAACCAAACCGGAAAAAGTATTAAAATCCTTCGATCTGATCGAGGAGGAGAATACTTAAGCAATGAATTCCTGGACTTCCTAAAAGAGAATGGGATTCTCTCTCAACTGACTCCTCCATATACACCACAGCACAACGGTGTATCAGAACGGAGGAACCGCACCCTATTGGATATGGTGCGCTCTATGATGAGCACAGCTGAGTTACCTATTTCCTTCTGGGGATATGCACTGGAAACAGCTGCAGACCTATTGAATATGGTTCCCACCAAAACCGTGCCAACCACTCCATATGAGATATGGAAAGGAAAGAGACCATGTCTTAATTATGTTAAGATATGGGGTTGTCCGGCATATGTAAAAACGCAAAATCCGGACAAACTCGCGGCAAGGTCCATTCTGTGTAAGTTTATTGGATATCCCAAACATTCACGAGGGTATATCTTCTACCACACCAAGGAACAAAAGGTGTTTGTTTCTCGACATGCCACCTTTTTAGAAAAGGAATTTCTTGAAAAAGAGATTAGTGGCAAGGAGGTAGAACTGGAAGAGGTTCCAGCAACACAGACTACAACAGAAGATTTGGTTGAACCAGAGGATTCAGTAGCTCCCGATGAACCTCAGCCTCTCCGCCGATCTAGTAGGGTTCCTCGCCCACGTGAGAGATACTACGGTTTTCTCATGGATGGTGGGAGCGAGGATTGCATCATGGAGGATGATGACCCAACTAGCTTCGAGCAGGCCATCACGAGTAGGGACTCAGTGAAATGGCTGGATGCTATGCGGTCCGAGATGGAATCCATGTACACCAACAAAGTATGGACTTTGGAAGTTGCTCCTGAAGGGGTAAAACCCATTGGGAGCAAGTGGATCTTCAAGAAAAAACTTGGTGTAGATGGGAAAGTGGAGACTTTCAAAGCTAGACTTGTTGCAAAGGGTTTTCGTCAAAGACCAGGAGTGGACTATGACGAAACCTTTTCTCCAGTGGCTATGCTTAAATCCATCCGGATCATGCTTGCCATCGCTGCATGTCATGACTACGAAATCTGGCAAATGGCTGTTAAGACCGCCTTTCTAAACGGTGATTTAGAAGAGTGCGTGTACATGACTCAGCCAGAGGGCTTCGTAGACAGTGGGAGCAGCGGGAAGGTGTGCAAGCTGCTTAAATCCATTTATGGATTAAAGAAAGCATCGCGGAGTTGGAACATCTGCTTTGACATCGTTATCAAAGAGTTTGATTTCGTCAAAAATCCAGATGAACCTTGTATCTACAAGAAGGTGGCAGAGAGTAAGGTTGTCTTCCTCGTATTGTACGTGGACGACATACTCTTGATAGGAAATGATATTCCTATGCTGCAATCGGTCAAGCTCTTCTTATCACAAAGATTCTCAATGAAAGATCTTGGTGATGCCTCCTGCATATTGGGAATTAGGATCTATAGAGATAGATCCAAACGGATTTTGGGATTGTCCCAATCCAGGTACATTGACACCATACTAAAGAGGTTTAGTATGGAAGAATCCAAGCGTGGGAATTTGCCCACGATTTCTGGAGTCACTCTCTCCAAAGAGATGTCTCCCAAGACTGATTTGGAGAGAGCTCGCATGCAAAGGATACCCTATGCTTCGGCTGTAGGCTCTATCATGTATGCGATGCTATGTACCAGACCCGATGTAGCATACTCACCAAGTATAGTTAGCAGGTATCAAGCTGATCCTGGAGAGAGTCACTGGACAGCTGTGAAGAGCATTCTCAAGTACTTACGAAGGACTAAAGAGATGCTCTTGGTGTATGGTAACGGAGAACTCCAAGTGGAGTCCTTTACCGATTCGAGCTTCCAGAGTGATAAGGACGACTCTAAGTCGCAGTCGGGATTTGTCTTTACCCTTTACGGAGGGGCGGTTAGCTGGAAGAGTTCCAAGCAGGAAACCGTGGCAGACTCGACAATGGAGGCTGAATACATCGCTGCCAACGATGCTGCCAAAGAGGCTGTCTGGATCAAGAAGTTCATTACTGAACTTGGAGTGGTTCCATCCATTGAGCATCCAATACCTTTGTATTGCGATAATAATGGAGCGGTGGCTTTGGCCAAGGAACCCAGGTCCCATCAGCGATCCAGGCATATTCTGAAGCGGTATCACCTGATCCGGGAGATAGTTGATCACCGGGAGATCGAGGTCAGGAGGGTTGACACGAAGAACAACACGGCGGATCCACTCACGAAGGCCATTCCCCAGATACAGTTTGAGAGACTCTTCAGGATGCTCGGTATGCGATACTACAGCAGCTGGCCCTAGTGCAAGTAGGAGATTGTTAGTTGTATGTATGCCCTAGAGGCCAGTATTGTACAGATGATGTATATTATGTTGGATGCTTGGACATATATAGAGATGACTTTCTTGCTCGATATGATAGTATGCTATCTGGTTGCTCTTTATCTTAACATGTATACTAGTCTCTTTAAACTGTTTTATAGTTACATATTGATAAAGCCCTTAGGATGTGTACTTGACTACCTGGACTATGATGCAGATCATACTAGTGGGGACTTGGTAGTCCATAGGTACATCCTTCAAGGTCCCTAGTCGTGGGTGTATCGAGACGGGGCATCGATATACCAGTGTAGACTAGCGTATACGCTTCTCGACCCATGAGATGGGCGATGGATGATCCCATATCCATTGGTGTTTGACATTAGAGATGGTGTACGGGTGCTCAGTGGAGACTGGGTACACTGGACGGACTCGCCGAGAACTCCCAGATGGTATTATACCTCACGTCAGATGGCAGTTCTCAGGTGACACTTGTACAGGTTAGTCTGTAGACCCGAGATCGTCATAGAGTCTTGTGTGATTCCCACTGTGCTTTGATCTCCACCTTACCACGTCCATGAGGGCGTGCAAAATGGTGGTCTTTTGGTACAGTCCCGAGTCACATGGAGGCAATGAGCGATAGGAGGGGTTTCGTCTCTCCCGGTATTGGGGGTTGATGTTGCGCTGTGCTCGATTGGCCGTAACAGGGAAGTCCCTGGCCAGGGCTGATCAGAGATTTGCTGGTAAGTGTTACCAGTAGTTTCTCGACCCGTTATGAGCCTCACATCGGCACGACTTATCGGTTATTGCGGTCTGACGTTTACCACCCCTAGACTTGATATGCGACATATCAGACGAACAGACCGGACTGTACGGTAAGTGTTACTGGTTGGATTCACAGGAGTGTGAGCGAGCTAGCTCGTCGATCTTCTGATCGCTCAATGCCCGGGTGGCCGTTACGTTTAGCAGACCGCTTGCGGCTTGTGGGTGCTTGATATGATCATCATCTGCTACCGGCGTATTGACGAGTCTTTAGAGTCCTACACAGAGGTTTCCTGGCTCAAGCGAAACGAAATAGGAGCGCATATGAGATATGTACGGGACCGAGAATAATGCTTGTATGTGATACCGTATTACATTCTCGCGACGAATGTTTCGATTGGTTGTATACGATATAACCTAGTTATCGAATGATTGATTCGATACATTGTATACTAGTCGGTTATGTGCGACATGACCGGATCATTGAATCAAGTGTTGATTTAATGATTTAATGTATAATTATATATTTGATATATTACTTTGCATTAACTAGTATTGGTTCATTTTAAAAAGGATTTTCTCACTTGATATGCACATTGTATATGTGATATATTTTGTGTGCACTTGATTGTATCATGTTTGATGATGCATACTCACTTGGATTTGTGTAAAGACTTAAACCATGTTTAGTGAATGGTTAGGGTTTCATATTTTCACTTAATTATTTATCTTATCTTTTTGGAGAAATAGATAATAGAAAACAAAATGGTTTCTTTTATCATGAAGCTTGTTGAAGCTTCATGAAGCTTTGACCAAATGACCACTTTGTCTTCTTCTCCAAACCCTAACCACTCATCTAAACTATAGTTAACTCTCTACACTTGACCATGGTAAGAAGATGATAAGTATTAATTTTATTATTCTTTTTACACAAGACTTATCATATCATTTCTCTCTTCTTCTTCATCTTCATCAAGAAAGAGCTTGCCACCATTAATGGCACTTTGAGCAAAAGAGTGAGAAATCCAATTCTAAAGTGAACCCACCTCCTATTTCTTCATCCTCTACTTCTTGCCAAGTTGTTTTGGGTGTTTTCTTCACAAGTTTCACGACTTGGTGAAGTTGGAGCTTGATCTAGTGTAGCCTCGACGTAGATCATCTTCGGCAACGTAGCCGACGACTGTTCCGCTCATTTCTCCGATGAAGCCGATGCGAGAGTCCGGGATTCGAGATGGACAGCGAGGGGACAATTACATGGAGCTAAGGAAGTGGATAACCGGATCTACAAAGGTTGTAGCATCTCACTTTTAGTTAAGATGTTAACTAGTTTCCTTGTTTCGCCTAAAATTCTAGTTAACGATCCGTATTAGAGTTTCTCGGCACTCATAAAATTTGAAATTGCCATGGTTGATGCCTTGTGAGACTTCATTAGCGTGCCTAGGAACCCTACACCACGGCTCAAAGGAGTCGTGGAAACAGGTAGCAGTTGGGTGCAGTCCCGAGCACTTGGAGGCAGTGGCGGATATACAGGATTCATCTCTCCCGGTATTAGGAGTTGATATCGCGCTGTGTCAGAGAGCCATTACGCAAAGTCCCTGTCCAGGGCAAGCGAGATTTATGTTAGTTATATGTATGCCCTAGAGGCCATCACTGTACATACGATGTATATTGTAGTGGATGCTAGGACATATATAGGGAGGACTTTCTTGCTCGACATGATAGTATGCTATCTGGTTGTACTTTATCTTAATATGTACCCTGATTGTCTCTATGTTACATGTTGATAAAGCCCTTAGGATATGTACTCGACTACTGCGACTATGATGAGATCATACTAGTGGGGCCACGGTAGTCGACGAGTACATCCTATAACTGTTCCTAGTCGAGGGTGTATCGAGACAGGGCATCAATGCACCAGAGTAGACTAGCGTATACGCATCTTGACCCATATGATGGGCGATGGATGATCCCATATCCATCGGTGTTTGACATTAAGGATGGTGTACGGGTGCTCAGTGGAGACTGGGTACACTGGACGGACTCGCCGAGAACTCCCAGATGGTATTATACCATACGTCAGATGGCAGTTCTCCGGTGACACTGGTACAGAGTAGTCTGTTGACCCGAGATCGTCATAGAGTCTTGTGTGATTCCCACTGTGCTTTGATTTCCATCATACCACGTCCAAGAGGGCGTGCAAAAAGGTGGCTTTTGGGTACAGTCCCGAATCACATGGAGGCAATGAGCGATAGGAGGGGATTCGTCTCTCCCGGTATAGGGAGTTGATGTTGTGCTGTGTTCGATTGGCTATAACCGGAAATCCCTGGCCAGGGTTGCTGAGATTTACTGGTAAGTGTTATCAGTAGTTTCTCGAACTGTTATAGACCTCAAATCGACACGACTTATCAAGCTACTGGGGTCTGACGTTTACCACCCCTAGGCGAGATATGCGACATATCAGACGACGAGACCGGACTGTACGGGAGTGTTACTGTTTGGATTCGCAGGAGAATGTACAGGCTTGCTTGTTGATCTTCTGAGCGCTCAATACCTGGGTAGCTGTTACGTTTAGCTGACCGCTTGCAGCTTGTGGGTGTTTGATATGATCATCACCTACTGCCGGCGTATTGACGATTCTTTAGAGTCCTACACAGAGGTTTCTTGACTCAGGCAAAACGGAGTAGGAGCACATATGTGATATGTGCGGGACCGAGGATAATGCGATATGTGATACCGTATTATATTCTCGTGATATTTGATATCAGCCGGGTCATCGGATCAAGTGTTGATTCGATGAATCGGTACGGATAAATATTAGCCGGTTATATGCGATATAGCCGGATTGTCGGATCAAGTGTTGATTCGATAATTTAATGTATAATAATATATATGATATATTAAATTACATTAACTAATATTTGCTCACTAAAAGATTCTTTTTCTCACTCGGGTAATACATTGATATATATGCGATATATGTTAAATGTATTATTTTATTTTGTTACAATAAATATTGTATATGTGATATATAATATTGTAACATATTATAATTATTAATGCAACATGTTTAGGGGAGTTTAAACATGATTAGGGTTTGGATTAGGGTTAAACCTTCTAGTTGATTCTAGAAGCTTTACTTTGTCTTTGTTAAGATATTATGATAGATATTTCTTTTGACTCACCCTTTGACCTAACCCAAACCCTAACCCTAGTAAACTCTCTACAATGGTTACTACAACCATGGTTGCATAAATGATTATGATAACATTCTTTCTATTCATCACAAATGATTATTCATCATCTTCTTCCTTCTTCTTCTTTGCTTGAAATGCTTTCTTGCTTTGATTTTTGTGATGGATAAATATGAGAAAAAGATAAATAAAGAGAGCAAAAATCCTACTTCATCATCCTCATCTTCCCTTGCCATTTAGATGAGGGTGTTCACATCATTTCATGAGTGTTAGCTTGTGTTAAAGAAACTTCAAGGTAGATCATCTTAGTATCGAAGATCGGAAGCAAAGGTTGCATCTTTCTCTTCGTGGAACCTCTCGAGAGTCCGGAACCCGATGATCGCAGCGAAGGGACCACAACATGGAGCATATGAAGTGAAGGACCGGATCTACAAAGGTTGTAATCCCTCTCACTTAGTGTTAAAGTTGTTAACATGTTAGTTTTCTCCTAATCTCTAGTTTAAAGATCTTGTATCGGGTTGTTCGGCACGGCTAAATTTTTAATCGGGCATGGTTGATGCCTCGTAGACCCTTGTACGCGTGCAAAGCAACCCTACAGTGGTATCAGACCCAAGCTAGAGCTTTAGGCGAAGTCTAGACGAAGTTTAAAGTCCGATCGAACCCGAAACCCCGACTCCAAAATGCACTCTGGAAAATTTTCTGAAAATTTCGATTTTTGTCAATTAAAAATTTCTAAAAAATTCAGCAGGGTCTTATTAGAATTACTGTGAAATCCGAGGGGCTAATTCGTCAAAAGTGCGGCGGAACCGCGGCAGAAGCCTGGCTTCTGCGGCGGTTCCGCGGCCATTTGATGACGTCACCCCTCCTATTTTGCACAGTAATTCCTATTACACAGTGCTGAGTTCTCTGGGAATTTTTAATATTTATTCTACAGTTGAGTTTTCTGGGGTTGTTTTAGGGATTCGATGTTTCGATCGGAGTATTAGATTTTGTCTATGTGGCTTTCCGGATAATTTTTAGAAACTGTTAAAAAGTTCGAACGGATATCAATAACTCACTTTTTCCCCTGTCGGAAAATTTTTCAAAAGTTGGATTTTTCCTCGTGTTTAAGAATGTTCTAAGTCATGCAAGTAACTCGGTGGACCCTCTAGAAGACAACAAACCTTAACTCGATTATGTGACCGTCTTGAACTGCCTTTTGAACCTTAGGGTTTGGGGCAGTACGGCGTGCCACATGTGAGGCGTTGGCTTGACCCTTCTACGGCTGGACCATTGGTACTGTGGCATGTGATGAATGTTTTTAGACTGATTTCAAGTGTTGAGATATATTGGGGAAATCTTGGGTGTTTGATTATTCGATCGGAAAGTTTAACTTTGTCTATTTATCTGGAATGTGATACAATATTTGGAATCCACAGGAAGTTATGAGATAACTAATTTGAATATTATAAACATAGCGGTTTAGTCTCAAATGATCGGTTGCCTCGGAATTTTGATGTGATCAAAAGTCCGTCGCAATCACGTAGCGTACGCGGATACTCGCCGGGTAAACTTAATAGACAGCTACGCCCCATAGCCCCGACCAAGTGACTGTAGGAGAACCCCGTCGCCGAAAGCATCCGTTCGGGTGCTCGCGGTAGCGGTGTTCCGCCTTGGTGCACTTCGTCGACGGTATCGGGGGTGCGGCCGTCTACTAAAGTTTGCGACGAGCATTCGATCAGGACGTCGGGAATCTTGTTGAATTGCCCGACTTGATATTGAAAAGAGTTTTCGATAAAGAGACTAAAATGCGGGGTTTATAATTGTTAGGCATGCGATGTCTAAGAAATTCATTTGGTTAAGCATGCGATGTCTAAGGAGGTTGCGGATTCCAACTATTGTAGTTTTACACTTTCTTTTCTGTGACCGTAATCGTAGTATGTGGTGTATCGCCGGCTTCGTTGCTATACATCAACGACAATCGGGATACGCATACCTGCTTACGTTGATGATATGAGATATTATGTGTTGCTGTGATATGTTGTATTGGATCGTCGCGTTGTGAATAGCCGGGGGTTTTATGTGAGATGAGAGTTTTTTCTTTTTCATTCATGTAAAATTCTTTTGTATGTAATATTCTTTTATTGGGGCGCTTCCAGGTAGCGGAAGATGTCACCGTTGTATATTATTTACTTTTCCGCATTAGGTAGACCCAAGGCGGGGAGCACAAGTAACCGGGTTCTAGGGTCCAGTGGGAGACCATCTCGAGAAGTCGAGACCGGGTCTCCTAACCCTAGAATTGGCAGTGTTAGTTGCCGCTCTCGTAGGGGTCTAGGGATGTGGGTTTGGCTATTCATCGCGACCGTGGAATCCGTGTTTTATATAGGCTCGTATTGAAAACACGGACGTCCTAGTATATCCAATATTTCACATATGTTTCTTCTGCTGCAATGTTCTATGATGAGATCATATTACTGCCTGTGACGAATGTTTATATTTTATATATATGAGATATATGTTATATTGCAGATTTCGTTTCAAAAGAGATGCTTGTGAAGCATATTAAAATGGGACTTCATTAATGAGATTAATGAAATAAAAGAAACCTAAGATGTTGTAGAAACTTGTTTTAAAAACTGGTAGCTACGGTTCTTGCTTTGCATCGCGGTGTTCCTTGTAGAACATCCAGCACCTTATTCGATAAGGAAAGGACCGAGATCCCTTCACCGGGAGTGACTCCTTTAGCAATAACTGGCAGATGCTACAAACTCGGTCTGTCTTTTGATTGCTTCTATAGTTCTTGCTTTGCATAGTGGTATTTGTGAAATATCCTGCACCTTATTCGATGAGGAAAGGGCCGACGATCCCTTCACCGGGAGTGACCCCTTTAGCAAAACTAGAAAAGCCTAAAAAACACTCCATTTAAAATCACTCGATTCTACGACGATATCAAGTTCATTACGCTCAGGGTTTTCTGAAAAACCTGCATAGCCCTCCGTCATTTCAGATAAGTACTAGTTAGTATTCATGCTACGGTAGTTTGGCATTCGTCAAGGCGTAGTGTGCGGTAGCTAACTAGTATTTATCTGCTTATGCATATGATGCAGATTGGATTAGGGTATTCGTACGGCGTTGTTTGGAATTCGTCAAGGGTTGTGCGGGTGGGTTTAATTCAATCAAGAAATGTACGGGTTGAACTTGACTAGTGAACTATGGGTTGTTTGGCATTCGTCAAGGTCATAGAACGCTAGGGGTAAAATATTATTGGGAATTTCAAGTGTTGAAATTTGCAATGAGATTGCATACCTTCTATGAGATAGTCGGATCCCGATACCCGCTGCGAGTAAGAGTTACTCCTGGGAGAGTTTTATACATTACAATTAGTCGATCAAGTAGGTGTCTAGAAAGGTGTCAACGGGGTTACGCCTCTGGAAAAACGAGGTTTACTTTAATTAGGTTCGTGCGAAAGCACGGGGGACCTCCCTCAAAGTACCGACACTGGCCTGGCTGAAAGATTGGCGAACTTGTAGCGTGTAATTAATCCCGGCTAGTCTTTCCTTTTAGGGTTTGAAGAAAGATTTGACTAAAACAGTGGGAGACATCCTGATTAGATATATTAGATAACCAATCTAATCTTGCAAGAGCATACGCTGAGTGTTTTCTTCTCTCTCTCTCCAGATAGCGACCATATCACGCCTTAATCAAGATAATAAAACGGATATATTGACCGAACCCGCTTGTTATACTGAGCTGGGGAACGTTGGTCCCGCTCCAACTTATAATTGTTATGAGACAGAGCAGGAAATTGGGGAATACCAGATTTCCCGTGCCGCCCAAACGAAGAAAGTGCATGTTGATGCATCATCTTCGGGTGTGTTCATTACACAGAACTGTTTCTCAGTATCCTTTACGTCCTGGGTATGTGATACCGGATCAGGATCCCGTATATGTAATCTGTTACATGGGCTACAGATAGGTAGAGAACTGAGAACGGGTGATAAGTTTCATGAGACAGAAAACGATGCAAGTGTTGCAGCCAAGTCTGTTGGTCACTATCACCCTGTATTACCAGAATACATTGATTCTGAACAAATGTTATTAGATACCGAACCTGATATACAAAATCATATCAGTCTCTTTATTAGTAAAGAAAGGATATAATTTTGTATTGTTGGATAATGTTTTGAACATTTCCTATATCAAGAGTTGATCGGTTCAGGCACGTTATCTAAAAGCATTGTCGTTCTAAATCAAACTACAGTTCTTAGTATACGGAACACACACAAGAGGAAGGGTTCAGAAATGAATGAATCCTTCTTGAGGCATTGTAGACTAGGTCATATCAATGCGACCCGGCTAGCTAAGTTGCATTTAGATGCATATTTAAATCTGTTTGAATTTACATCTTGTGAAACTTGCCGGTCATGTCACAAAGATAAGATGACTATAGCTCTGTTTATTGGAAACAGAGAAAGAGTTAGTGAACTTTTGGGATTGATACATGCTGATGTATGAAAGTCTCCTGTCTACACATGCCAAGACTGGTTCTTTGTACTTCATTACATTCTCTGATGATCTCTTAAGATTCAGACATATGTTCCTGCTGAAACACAAGTCCGAACCTTTTGAGATATTCACAGAATATAAGTTAGAAGTAGAGAACCAAAAACGGGTATAAGTATTATGTCCTTTGATGAGATCAATGAGGAGAATACTTGAGCATGGAATTCCTGGACTATTCTAAAGGAGAATGAGATTCTCTCTCAGCATTACTCCTCCGTATACACCATAGCACCATGGTATATCGGGGCGGAGCAAACTCACCCTATTAGATATGGTGTGCTCTATGATGAGTACTACTGAGTTTCCTATTTCCTTTTGGGAGTTATGCACTTGAGAAGTTGCATACCTATTGAATAGGGTTCAAATCAAATCAGTTACCTACCACTTCATATGTGATATGGAAAGGGAAGAGCCCATATCTTAAAATGGTTAAGATTTGGGGTTGTCCAGCCTATGTCTAAAAGCAAAATCCGGACAAGCTCGAGGCAAGGTCTGTTATGTAGAACTGGAAGGGTTCCAGCTATACAAACTGCAGCTGATGATTTGGTAGAACCAAAGGATTCAATAATAACCAGCGAACCTCAGCCTCTCCGCCGATCTAGCAGGGTTCCTCACCCACCAGATAGATACTTCGGTTTCTCTATGAAAGTGGGAGCGAGGATTGCATCATGAGATGATGACCCAACTAGTTTCGAGCTGGCCATCAGGAGTGAGACTCTGTAAGAATGGCTGGATGCTTATCGATCTGGGATGGAATCCTTATACACCAACAAAGTATGGACTTTGGTTGCTTTATCTGAAGGGTTAAATCCCCATCAGGAGCAAGTAAATCTTGAAAAGATTACTTGGTGTACGTGGAAAAGTTGAGACTTTCAAAGCTAGACTTGTTAAAGGTTTGCATCATTGACCAGGTATGGATTATGTTGAAACCTTTTCTAAGAATCTATGCTTAAGTCCATCCAGATCCTACTTGCCACGGCTACATACCATGACTACGATATCTGGTGGTTGGGTGTCATGACTGCTTTTCTAAATGATGTTTTAGAAGAGAGCGTCTATAAGTACACAGCCAGAGGGCTTCGTAGACAGTGGGAGCAGCGGAAACGTGTGCAAGATGTTTTATACGATAAAACAGGCATCGCGGAGTTGGAACATCTGTTTTGATGTGGTAGTCAAAGAGTTTGACTTCATCAAAATGGTAGATAAACCTTGTATATACAAAAGAGTAGTAGGGAGTATGGTGGTGATCCTCGTAGAGTACGTGGATGACATACTCTTGATAGGGAAGAAGTTTCCTATGCTACGCTCGGTCAATCTCCGCTTATCACAAGGATTCTCCATATAGGATCAAAGTGATACCTCCTAAATCCTGGGTTTTTGGATTTATGAGATAGATCTAATTGGATGTTAGGACACTCACTAGTTGTAGTGAGATGGTATCAATCGATCCTGGGGAAAATCACTGGAAAGGTTCCAGGGTGATAAGAACGACTGAATGTCAGTCGCAGGCATTGTCTTTACCCTCAGTAGAGGGATGGTATGTTGGAAGAGTTCCAAGCTAGGTACCGTGACTTACTAGACGATTATAGGCAAGATACATCGTTACCAAGGATGCTACCAAAGAGGCAGTCTGGATATATATAAGTTCATGAGATGAACTTCGTTCTTACCATTGTGTGACAATGGAGTTGTGGCTTTAGCCAAGGAACTACCGTCCCATCAGAAATCCAGATATAATTCTTAGGCAGTATCACCTGATCATGGAGATGGATGATCTCCAAAGTGATCGAGGTTAGGAGAGTAGACACAGAGGACGACAGCGCGGATCCACTCACAAAGGCCTTTATCCCAGTAGAGACTTTTAATGGGATGGTTGAGTATGAGATACTTCAACCGCAGCTAATTGTTAGGTATGCGATACCATAACAGATGGCCCTAGTGCAAGTGGGAGATTGTTAGTTATATGTATGCCCTAGAGGCCATCACTGTACATACGATGTATATTGTAGTGGATGCTAGGACATATATAGGGAGGACTTTCTTGCTCGACATGATAGTATGCTATCTGGTTGTACTTTATCTTAATATGTACTCTGATTTTCTCTATGTTACATGTTGATAAAGCCCTTAGGATATGTACTCGACTACTGGGACTATGATGAGATCATACTAGTGGGGCCACGGTAGTCGACGAGTACATCCTATAACTGTTCCTAGTCGAGGGTGTATCGAGACAGGGCATCGATGCACCAGAGTAGACTAGCGTATACGCATCTTGACCCATATGATGGGCGATGGATGATCCCATATCCATCGGTGTTTGACATCAAGGATGGTGTACGGGTGCTCAGTGGAGACTGGGTACACTGGACGGACTCGCCGAGAACTCCCAGATGGTATTATACCATACGTCAGATGGCAGTTCTCCGGTGACACTGGTACAAAGTAGTCTGTTGACCCGAGATCGTCATAGAGTCTTGTGTGATTCCCACTGTGCTTTGATTTCCATTATACCACGTCCAAGAGGGCATGCAAAAAGGTGGCTTTTGGGTACAGTCCCGAATCACATAGAGGAAATGAGCGATAGGAGGGGATTCGTCTCTCCCGGTATAGGGAGTTGATGTTGTGCTGTGTTCGATTGGCTATAACCGGAAATCCCTGGCCAGGGTTGCTGAGATTTACTGGTAAGTGTTATCAGTAGTTTCTCGAACTGTTATAGACCTCAAATCGACACGACTTATCAAGCTACTGGGGTCTGACGTTTACCACCCCTAGGCGAGATATGCGACATATCAGACGACGAGACCGGACTGTACGGGAGTGTTACTGTTTGGATTCGCAGGAGAATGTACAGGCTTGCTTGTTGATCTTCTGAGCGCTCAATACCTGGGTAGCTGTTACGTTTAGCTGACCGCTTGCAGCTTGTGGGTGTTTGATATGATCATCACCTACTGCCGGCGTATTGACGATTCTTTAGAGTCCTACACAGAGGTTTCTTGACTCAGGCAAAACGGAGTAGGAGCACATATGTGATATGTGCGGATCCGAGGATAATGCGATATGTGATACCGTATTATATTCTCGTGATATTTGATATCAGCCGGGTCATCGGATCAAGTGTTGATTCGATGAATCGGTACGGATAAATATTAGCCGGTTATATGCGATATAGCCGGATTGTCGGATCAAGTGTTGATTCGATAATTTAATGTATAATAATATATATGATATATTAAATTACATTAACTAATATTTGCTCACTAAAAGATTCTTTTTCTCACTCGGGTAATACATTGATATATATGCGATATATGTTAAATGTATTATTTTATTTTGTTACAATAAATATTGTATATGTGATATATAATATTGTAACATATTATAATTATTAATGCAACATGTTTAGGGGAGTTTAAACATGATTAGGGTTTGGATTAGGGTTAAACCTTCTAGTTGATTCTAGAAGCTTTACTTTGTCTTTGTTAAGATATTATGATAGATATTTCTTTTGACTCACCCTTTGACCTAACCCAAACCCTAACCCTAGTAAACTCTCTACAATGGTTACTACAACCATGGTTGCATAAATGATTATGATAACATTCTTTCTATTCATCACAAATGATTATTCATCATCTTCTTCCTTCTTCTTCTTTGCTTGAAATGATTTCTTGCTTTGATTTTTGTGATGGATAAATATGAGAAAAAGATAAATAAAGAGAGCAAAAATCCTACTTCATCATCCTCATCTTCCCTTGCCATTTAGATGAGGGTGTTCACATCATTTCATGAGTGTTAGCTTGTGTTAAAGAAACTTCAAGGTAGATCATCTTAGTATCGAAGATCGGAAGCAAAGGTTGCATCTTTCTCTTCGTGGAACCTCTCGAGAGTCCGGAACCCGATGATCGTAGCGAAGGGACCACAACACGGAGCATATAAATTGAAGGACCGGATCTACAAAGGTTGTAATCCCTCTCACTTTGTGTTAAAGTTGTTAACATGTTAGTTTTCGCCTAATCTCTAGTTTAAAGATCTTGTATCGGGTTGTTCGGCACGGCTAAATTTTTAATCGGGCATGGTTGATGCCTCGTAGACCCTTGTGCGCGTGCAAAGCAACCCTACAATTTACTGGTAGGCTCCAGTAGTTTTCTCAGGGTGTAATGAGCTACGCTCCGACACGACTTATACCGCTATTAGGGGACTGACGCTTGCCGCCCCCTAGGCTCGATATGCGATAGTCTCAGTCGAACAGACCGGACTGTACGGAGATTGTCACATCAGGCTCAGTAGGATTTCGGATGGGTTTCCTCATTGGCCTTCTTATCGACATCTACCTGGGGACCGTTACGTACAGCTAGTGCCGCTTGCGGTATGTGGTTAAACCCACTGCCAGCGTAGTGTCGAGTCTTTAGAGTCCCACACAGAGGGTTTCCCTGCTCCAGGCGAAACGATATAGAGGTCGTATGGTTTTACGACATGGGTTCGGACGCATACGTGTTTAAACGCACTTACGGCGTTCGGACAGTTTTTACTAGCCGGCTTTGGTTTAAGCCAGATTCTAGTATCGGGTTATTGGATTTATACAGTCTAAAGTTTTTCCGTGTTTTCACGGATTGGAGGGGCGTTCTCGTAATTTTCCGGGAAGCTTCTAGAAGCATGGTGGCTTGGGGGTTAAGGTGGCATAAGCATTTATTGCTTAATAACTCATTTGTGTGATTCATCCATGGAGTTAATGCTTCATTTATGAAGCTAATGACTAATGAGATGAATCACACAAAGTGAATGCATCAACCATGATAATTAATCATAAATATTATTTATCTGATAAATTGTTATGGTTGATATATTCTAATGAGTTCATTTTTCAATATCATTCTCATCATCACCTTCTCTCTCCTCAAGCTCTCTCATTCTTGAAACCCTAACCCTAACCTCTCATGTGTTGAGATCAAGGGTTAGCTAGACTAATACATCCATAACCTCACTCTATATCCCCTAGGTAGCTTAGATTAGTACTTTGAGCAACCTAGTTATCTCAAGTTAGAGATCAAGCTTGGCGTAGGAGCTCTCGGGTGGATCGTCTTTGACTCGAGGAGGCCGTTGAGGTGCCGATGTTCCAAGGAGCCTACGAGGAGTGGAGGACAGCGATGAAGACCCGAAGGACAAGTAACGTGAGGTATAACTTCGAATCCGAGTAGTTAAACCTCTCGTAGTTTGCTAGTAACGGTTTAGATAAGATTCATGCGCTCAAGTCCGTGTTACGAAGCTTTGATAATCGTTTTTCATATATTCCGCCTCCCCGCAAGTTCATGGGGTGCGTGACATGGACTTACAATTAATTCTTTAATGAAAAAGAATAAAACAACAATGAGGTGTCTCCTTCTAGATGGACAATCATGTGAATTTACAAGAATGCCCTTTTCCGTATTTTCATACCCGTATCCGTATTCCGAAAAATACGGATACACCGAGATCGGTATAATCCAATACTACAATACTAGTATCCGTCTTAAACCAAATCCTACCAGTATTATCCGTCCGATCGTCATTCGAGTAGCCAGTACACGAATGCGATCGAAACCCTGCCGTAAGACCATACGGCGTCTACATCGTCTCGCCTGATCCAGGGAAAACCCTCTGTGTGGGACTCTAAAGACTCGACAGTACGCTGGCAGTGGGTTTAACCATAAGTCCGTCAGTGGCACTAGCTTTACGTAACGGTAACCCAGGTACGTGTCGAAAAGGAGGCCGACGAGCGAACACGTCCGTAACCCCTACTGAGCCTGTCCGTGAAAATATCCGTGCAGTCCGATCTGTTCGTCTGAGAGTACCTCATGTATGGTATTGTGAGGTGGTGAACGTCAGACCCCTAACAACCGTACAAGTCGTGCCGGTGTGGCTCAAAACCATCCGAGAATCTACTGGTCGGTCCACCAGTAATTCTCAATCAGCCCTGGCCAGGGACTTATGGTAATGACCAACCGATCACAGTGCGATATCGACTCCCCATACCGGGAGAGACGAATCCCTAACAGTTGCTCACTGCCTCCATGTAGCTCGGGAATATACCCAACTAAAACCTGTTTGCAAGACTCCTTTGAGCCGTGGTAGGGTAGTAATCAAAGCACAGTGGGAACTCACACGAGACAAATGATGACTTTAAGTCGACAGACTATCTACACACATGTCACCTAAGAACTGCTATCTGACGCTAGGTATAATACCATCCAGTCAGTTCTCGGCGAGTCCTGTCCGGTGTACTCACACTCAGTGAGCATCTGTATACAATCTTAGGTGCACATCACCAATGGCTGCGGGACCAATCCATCGCCCCTCGTCAGGGTCTAGATATGTATACCCTAGTCTACTCTGGAGCATCGATGCCCAGTCTCGATACTCCTGCGACCAGGGACATTCAAGGATGTGCCTATTGACTATCCAGCTCCCACAATTATGACTGCGATCACAACGCCGGTAGTCAGGCAAACACCTTACGGGCTTTATCAACATGTATATAAATACAAAGTAAAATATATCACATGTTAAGATAAAGACAAACCAAATAGCGTACTATCATATCAAGCAAGATTGTCATGTACATACATATCCCTAGCATCCTATACAATGAAGGCCTCTAGGGCATATATATCCAACAATGTCAGCAAACGAAGCAAAGGAAAATCACTAGCTTCAGGGTCTTGACGGTAACTCAAATAAAACCTGAAAGACTATCGGAGATCATCCCACACTAGCGCGGAGTGGTTATGACTCATCGGGGCTCCTAAACTGAGCTTAATCTTAAGAAAAAAAAGACATGGAATATCCCTAACGCTTGCTTTTTCGACGGTAATACTACCTGGAAGATTGCTTGAAGATGTCTTGTCCAGCCCTTAAGGGATTAGAGACACGACAGTCGCAAGGCTACTCGAACAGCAAGATTGCCTATCGAGGAATACATCAGCCAACACGACGGTACGACGGGCAAAACCCTAGTACCACAGACCCTAACAGACATCTGTCGTAAAGCGCAGATGTTAACTGTGACCTTAGGACATCCTTGCGAGAACTTCTCGATTCGTCTCGACTAGCAAGGAAATTAGTGTCCTTGCGGGAACTTCTCGATTCATCTCGACTCGTAGAGAAAATCCTTAGGCAATGGGGATAAGGACCTTTTTCCTAAGCACTGGGGCCTTGCAAGTTGGTCCAAGATAGACTTTAGCATACTATTCACGGGCCACACTTTCCGAAGTCGAATCTCGATAAGGAGGAAAACAACCACTTACGAGACCTCTCGACTTATAAGCGGGGAAATTCTCTTGTGAGATCCTTACGACTCTCAAGAGAAAGCATACACCTACGAGATCCTCTCGACTCGTAGGGAGAAAAGTCTTTATGAGACCCTCATGGCTCATAAAGTTGAAAAGTCTTTGGTGGCAGATCCTAACCCTGTCTCATAAGACATCACTGCCCTG
The DNA here is from genome assembly GCA_030015575.1 of Agapanthus africanus. NCBI lineage: Eukaryota > Viridiplantae > Streptophyta > Magnoliopsida > Asparagales > Amaryllidaceae > Agapanthus > Agapanthus africanus. Next base: position 186,656,913 of record CM057349.1, on the reverse strand, counting down.
AAAGGAGGTCAAGATAGACTATCTACAGTCCACACTCTCCGAAGTCGAACATCGACAAGGAGGGAAACAATCACTTATGAGTTCTCTCTACTTTTAAAGGAGAAAATTCTCTTGTGAGATCCTTACGACTCTCAAGAGAAAAACACACTTACGAATCCTCACGATTCCTAAAGAGAAAATACACCTAAGAGATCGTCTCGACTCGTTGGGAGAAAAATCTTTATGAGACCCTCACGGCTCATAAAGTTGGAAAGCCTTAGGAGATAGATCTGAACCTGACTCCTAAGCCATCGCTGTCCTACAAAGATATCAAAATAAATTATCCACAAAATGCATTTGCTAAAAGGGACACACCACCATGAAACAAAATATGTCTTTTATTCATGAATCAAAATGAATACAAAGTACAATCTATAAAAGAATCAAAAAATACTCTCATTCATGAGTAAGTACCAAAGGAGAATAAAAAGAAACATATACATTTGTTTAAGCCGGCGGACGGTTTATTAGATTCGTCAGTTCATCCTTCTTCCGCTGGGTCTCGGCTTCAAATTTTGTTATTGCTATGAGACGGGCCTCCGCTTGAGACTGTTGTGCCTGGTAAGAGACGAGCCAACTTTCAAGTTCCTTTTCGGTAACTTTGTGAGCTTCAACCATCTCGCGAGTAAAAATGATGGCTTTATCAATAGCTACCACCTCCTTGATAACTTCTTGAAGCACCCGCCAAAGTTCATACGCACGAGTGGTCTTGGCCGTGAGTTCAGCTTTAAGTTCCCCCAGCGCATTGGAAGCCAGCTTCCTCTCCGAAAACTTTCGGTTGAGCTTCTTCTCACATGACTGCAGATTTGCGGCGCACCGTTCAACCAGCCCCCGTAAGCTCTCCTTTGCAGCCAAGATCTCTGAAGGAAGGCGCGTGCACTCAAGACTATGTAAGCACGCCTCCACCCGACGACAAAACTCGACCCAAATATGTACCAATGTATCATCATGGTAAGCAGCAAGAAAGGGGAGAGAAATATTGGCTTCAGCAGCAAATTCTTCGGCCGTGATCGAGCTACCAGCACGAAGATCTTCGATGAGAGCCGACAAAGAGTGAAGGCTTTGCTTCTCCATCCATTCGGATGCGCGTAGGGCATAAGTGCCAGGTGGCAGAAGGATGAGAGATTCCAGTAAGATAAGAACGGGCAAGGCTGTCGAGATCAAGCTATGAGATTTACGCCAAAATAATATATAAAGCGACGTCAGAATCTTACTTACCCATGGTCATGCAAGGAGGATTGGACAGATCCCCAGGCCTGTCGAGGATCTCAACTTCGTCATCAGCTTCCAGAATTGCAGAAAACATATCAGCATCGTTATACGAAATAATAATAATAATACAATGAATGGGTCAAATAACACCAACATTGCCCAGAAGAGATGACGATGCTTTGAGGGGATAGTGCCTGTGGAGCGGCCATCTCAAGCAGACGCTGAAAGAACTTTCTGGGAGATAAATTCACGATCGACGCCGCCAATCCTAGCAATTCTGAAAAGACAGAAAGAGTCAAATAATAGAGAGATCATTAAAGCAAGATAAGAAGACTACCATCGATACTCTTCTCGCCTTGAGCCGGAGGGATAGTGTCACGCCCCGCTTCCCAAAAGAAGGAGAAGGAAGACGTGGCAAGGTCCGCAACCAAACTGTATTGAAGGTGGTCTATTCAATACAGTTACATTAAGCGTATAAATATTTACTACGCAGGATGTGTACCAAAATAAAAATAATAAAAGCGAAAGGCATTTCATTTCCATTAACCAAACTTTATTACATCCCAAAGGAGATAGTAAAATAAACTAAGTAGTTTATTTACATCAAAGGAGAAACAAAAAGCCCTAAACATGTGGGCAACAATAAAAATTTAAACTATCTAATCTTCCATTGTCCTGTCTGCATAATCTTCATAAGTTGGCTTCACACCTTGATCTTCGCTGTAATACTCATTCTTATCTGACGGACATTCCAAAGATACAGAAAGAAAAGGAAGGTCCGTCAGCGAGTTATACTCGGGTAGGATTGCCTCATACGATAGTAAAGGTATAGAAACGAACAGGTGTGTATAATGTATATGATGTACATGAGTATAAAGGTATGAGGTTAAGTACAAATTGGATATGTGAATATGAGTAGGTTATATATGTTGTAAATTATATGTAGATGAAGGTAATAGTATGTATTAGTTTGTTAAACAAGGGTCCGGATACTCGTGATTATTCCGTTGTAGCCACGGAACAACAACTGGGGAAGTGAAATGTACCGTTTCACTTCCCGGGATCATGATCGAGTAGTAGGGGAATCCGAGTTCCGAATTATCCTTGCCTAATCAAACTACCCATCCCCGTGGTTCAGTATAAGGGTTTGGACGAATTAGAGTTAGTGCGTATACCTCTAGGCATGGAATTTCCACATTGTATAGTCATCCACATTTTGGACTGTTCACCCGAAATATCGGGATATTCATATTTGTATAGTCGTCCACACTTTGGACTGTTCATCCGGAATATCGGGATCTTCATATTTCTATAGTCGCCCATATATTGGACTGTTCATCCTGCCTGCAGGGATCTTCATAAAGTATTCCATACCTAGATCCGCGCATTCTAACCCTAACCGTATCAAGTTTTGTATATACCATGTTGTCATAAACTGGAATTTTAGAAAGAGTATTTGATCTCATTTAATATGGCCTTCCACAACCACTCGTTTTATCTTCTAGAATTTGTAAAGTACTTCGTGTTCTTGAGAAAAAGCATAGTTAAAATAATAAGGTTTAAATATCGTATATTACTTCTAAGAAAAACCATGATATTTGGTATATTTATTATTTTGGAAAAGCATAATGTTTTACAGAAAATATCCTTTCGATACAAAGTTGTGGTATTTATTTGAAAATCTTTTACAAAAGGTTTTTATTTGAAAATCTAGACTGCTCCTAATATTCCAAAAGGATAAGTTACGAGGTCCTCAAATCGCCTCTTCACCGCCAATTGTGGCCAGGTAAGCACAAGTAAGTAAAGGAGAGATCCGCTCACGAATCACCGTGAGACGGGCCTTTTAAAGTTACCTTTCCCACTTGTCTAGCCTAGGCACCACAAAGTCTGGTTTAGATAAACGATCGATGCCTACAAGCTTTCCTTTATTCTAAATTGGTGTTATTTTAAAATCACCTTTTAATAAGATATAAAATATTTATTTTGAAAAGATATCGTTATTTAAATTTAGTATTTTCTTCTTTAAAAAGGTTGAAGGGGGTTTAAAAAATATTTGTAAGTAGAATATACGTATGCTGTATCTAAAATATTTATTTCACATATCTTTATCTCTTAGGGATATTTTAAACAAATATAATATTTTAATTAAACGAGGGTATTTTGTGGAAGTAACCTATTTTGAGATCATTTTTATAGTATGGGTATGACAGAGGTGAAATGACAATTCATGGGTTATATCAGATTCCAGATATTATGGGTGTGCAATATAATTCTGTACAGATGAAATTTAAATACCGTTTTAAAAATATGGGTTAAAATTATCATGATTAAGGGTACAAGGAAAAAGGGTATGTACAAATATTATAACACCATTTTAAATGGGGGTTGAGGATTAGAAGTTAGAACTAGGTTATTGAGATAGAAGAAGATGACAGGAAAAGGAGAGAGAGGCAGATCCTACCTTTTGTTTGAGTCGGAAAGCCGAAGAGCTGAAAACATAGTCTCGTACTAAATCCTTAATAACTCCACGTCCCAATTTTTCCTCTGCGATTGGATAGAGCCATAGCATCGGCGTCGTCGATACGAAGGCACCGGTATTATTTTGAGAATTTTTGGAGTTCTGAGGTGTGAGAAATTGAGTTTTGAAGGTGCCTATTTATAGCGTTCAAAAGTAACAAGAAAATCCAAAAATAATCCTCAAAATCTGCGCCCAATGATTTCTGCAATGATTGCGCCCGCCTCCTTGAATTATGGCCGTTGGATCTTCATCCAATGGCCCAGATTGGCGATCCGCAGTCACAGCCGCCGCCACGTGTCGCCTTCTGATTCGACCTCGGCCGTGGGTGCGGATCACCACGTGGACGCCGCCGCAGAGCTCTGGGCCGTTGGATCTCGTGATCCAACGGTCCAGGTTAAAAGGATTTAAAAAGTTAAAATAAAAATTAATAAAAATAAATAAAATAGCAGATTATTTAAAATATTGATTTGGCTTTGAAAATTTTGTTAAAAATAGTAAAAAATACTGGAAAATTATGGAAAAATTCCAGAAAATATATTTTATTATTATCTTTAGTATAAAAATATTTTTGGCCTAAAAACAATTAGTATATCTATTTCTAAATTGTTAACTAGTTATAATAATTATATAATATCTAGTTAATCTTTAAAAAAAATTTAATTACGAATTAATTACTTTAATTGATAATAACAATATGTAGATTATTTTAAGATATTATAAAATCTTTCTAAAACATTTTAAGCCTATAAAAATAATAAATAGATTTTAGAAATTTCCTTTAATCATATTTACTGCTTTAAAAATTATTAACACTACTTTAAAAATTAGTATTATAGAAAAGAAACACGTAAATAATTATTTGATAGTAGAAATATAAATAAAATATATTTTATTAGGTATTAGAAAACATGGTCGTTACAATCTACCCTGCTTAAAATAATTTCGTTCTCGAAATTTTAGAAGGTAGGTCAAGGAAAGGAAGAAATCACTAAGAAGAGATTATCACGGTTAAATATTTTGATCTCGTACTCTCATCCCGTTTCCTCGCTTCCGTGTATGTCTGCCCAGTAGTTCTTCCTTCATACAGCTCTAGCCAGCTGGATTGTCTTGTCGCTCAAGGTTTCGTCCTTCTAGTATTCCGACCGGTTGTTGTTCGTAAGTTATGCTAACCTTTCCATAATCTCGGAATGATCAAAAGTATGACTAGGATTTCCTCCAACGAAAGTAGAAAAAGTAGGCTATACATAAACCTACTGTCTCCTTCCAAGACATTAAACGGCGATGAGTCGTGGGCTGAGCTTTCCTCGCTCGCTGCATTGTATCACCATATCCACTTTTTCTACTATTATCTTACAAATTCTCCATCTTCAGGATCATCCCAATCGATCGGTACTTCTCCCATATAAAACTTAACCTCTCTCATCCGCTTCATGTGTTTCAACCATCCGTGTTCCCATGTTCTCCTTAGAGTAGTGTTTCTATATCTTCAAGACGAAAATTCACCATCGTCGGTTCTGATTATGGATAGGAATAGTTGCATCTAAAAATTGTTAGTTGTCTTGACGCATATGCAACTATATTGCCGCGCTGATACATCACATTACCATGTTACTCCTCCGGAAATCGTTGTGGATGTTTAAACTTCTGAGTTTGCTAAGAATTGCAAGAATGGTTGTGATAGTTACGATCTACCCTCCTTAGAATAATGTTATACTTGAAATTTTCAAAGAAGTAGCCACTACTAGGCACGAAAATCAGTAACAATACCAGGAATCCTCTTTGCTGCATGTGTTGCTCCCGCGAGTTGGTGTATCACTTGATGCATGGCAAGTCTTGAAGGGTTAGGTATAAGGAATTTGGAAATTATAAAATTGTTAGTTGCTTCCGGATGGAAAAGTTTGGAAGTTGAAGGAAAGATATGAATTGATGGAAAACATGAGAGCTAGAACATAAAGGCAACTAGTCAAAATTACGGAAACTAGAGGAATTATTTTGTGTCCAACTAAGAATTGCATTGAAAGATAAATAAGAATGGTATCAGAAGAAAGGTTGCGAAAAGAAAGAGTATCTCTGTTGTCTTTCCACGTGGCATCAGTCTTCTCGGCCGTCATGGTGAAGGTCTGACGTTTGGGTCCATTCCTTGTCGGAATCTTTTGGCATATAGCTCCGGGGTTGCCACCAGGTGATGCGCAAACCGACTTAATCTCGCGAACTTCGAAGCGTACTCGTCCACCGACTTATCCCACATACTCCCTTGTTGGAATTGTACAAACTCCCGTTCCATTTTTAGGTGTGCTACGGCAGGAAAATATTGAGTGTCGAACCGTCGTTTGAATGTTTCCCAGTCGACGAGCTCTTTCAGCCTGCTTTCCTCGGCCTCCCACCATATCCTGGCATTATCCGTAAGTTGTAGTTTGGAAATGTTCACCTACGCGTCCTTCGGGATTTGGACGGCACTGAGATCATTGACTGTTCCCTTAAGCCATTCTTCAGCTTATAAAGGAGTTTCCTTCCCTGAAAAAGTCTTAGGGTGGAGTGATCTGAACTGTTTCACTCCTGTCGCTCCTTGAGGAACTGGGGTTAGTGCCTGCTTAAACGCTTCTGCTTGTTGCTGCCTACTTTCTCGTAGCTCCTGATGAAGGACAGTTGTCTGCTGCTGCTGCTCCATTAGTCCTTACATCATTTGTAGCATAGCTGCTTGCTGAGCAGCGGCTTCATTGACTCCATTTTCCGTTCTGTTGTGGTTATAGTGTCGTCCGGCCATTGATGATTAGGATCAGAATAGGTTAGGTTACAAACGTCTGAGGTGAGACAAGATAATAACTTGCATGGAAGAACAACAATTAATGCAAGGGAGAGACTAAGAAGAGCAAGAGACATAAGAGAGATTATTGCTCGAAACTAAGATTTTATTATCCAACTTCAATATGGAGAGTACAACCGGAAGTAAGGACATGCCCTTAATGTTCTTACATCGTTTTATTCGGCCAAAGAAAGGAAAAAGACTTATTAGTCTTGATTACGGCAGTTCAACAAGTGATGATAGGTCCTTGATCTTAGAAAAGAACGACCATTCCCACGGTGCCTTACGGGGACAACCGCCTGAGAGTCTACGACTTCGTCTTCTGAATCATCAGATGTAGCTTCAAAGTAATATCGGACATGTCATCCTCGTTGGAAAGATTTGCCATGACCAGAAGGAAAGGTCATGGTCAGAGTACAGAATGTCAAGGAAGGGACAAGGGACTATGATATCGGTATAGATGGATGAGATTCACAAATATAATAAGTCAGTTAATGGTTTCATTTTAGTACACAAGTGGACCTGCATGGGCCACCACAAAAACCTGTCACACCCCGCTTCCCAAAAGAAGGAGAAGGAAGACGTGGCAAGGTTCGCAACCTAACTGTATTGAAGGTGGTCTATTCAATACAGTTACGTTAAGCGTATAAATATTTACTACGCAGGATGTGTACCAAAACAAAAATAATAAAAGCGAAAGGCATTTCATTTCCATTAACCAAACTTTATTACATCCCAAAGGAAATAGTAAAATAAACTAAGTAGTTTATTTACATCAAAGGAGAAACAAAAAGCCCTAAACAAGTGGGCAACAACAAAAATTAAAACTATCTAATCTTCCATTTTCCTGTCTGCATAATCATCATAAGTTGGCTTCACACCTTAATCTTCGCTGTAATACTCATTCTTATCTGACGGACATTCCAAAGATAGAGAAAGAAAAGGAAGGTCCGTCAGCGAGTTATACTCGGGTAGGATTGCCTCATAAGATAGTAAAGGTATAGAAACGAACATGTGTGTATAATGAATATGATGTACATGAGTATAAAGGTATGATGTTATGTACAAATTGGATATGTGAATATGAGTAGGTTATATATGTTGTAAGTTATATGTAGATGAAGGTAATAGTATGTATTAGTTTGTTAAACAAGGGTCCGGATACTCGTGATTATTCCGTTGTAACCACGAAACAACAACAGGTGAAGTGAAATGTACCGTTTCACTTCCCGGGATCATGATCGAGTAGTAGGGGAATCTGAGTTCCGAATTATCCTTGCCTAATCAAACTACCCATCCCCGTGGTTCAGTATAAGGGTTTGGACGGATTAGAGTTAGTGTGTATACCTCTAGGCATGAAATTTCCACATTGTATTGTCGTCCACATTTTGGAATGTTCACCCGAAATATCGGGATCTTCATATTTGTATAGTCGTCCACATTTTAGACTGTTCACCCGGAATATCGGGATCTTCATATTTGTATAGTCGCCCATATATTGGACTGTTCACCCGGCCTGCAGGGATCCTCATAAAGTATTCCATACCTAGGTCCGTGCATTCTAACCCTAACCGTATCAAGTTTTGTATATACCATGTTGTCATAAACTGGAATTTTAGAAAGAGTATTTGATCTCATTTAATATGGCATTCCACAACCACTCGTTTTATCTTCTAGAATTTATAATGTACTTCGTGTTCTTCAGAAAAAGCATAGTTAAAATAATAAGGTTTAAATATCGTATATTACTTCTAAGAAAAACCATGATATTTGGGATATTTATTATTTTGGAAAAACATAATGTTTTACAGAAAATATCCTTTCGATACAAAGTTGTGGTATTTATTTGAAAATCTTTTACAAAAGGTTTTTTTTTGAAAATCTAGACTGCTCCTAATATTCCAAAAGGATAAGTTATGAGGTTCTCAAATCGCCTCTTCACTGCCAATTGTGGTCAGGTAAGCACAAGTAATGAAAAGAGGGATCCGCTCACGAATCACCGTGAGACGGACCGTTTAAAGTTACCTTTCTCACTTGTCTAGCCTAGGCACCACAAAGTCTGGTTTAGATAAACAATCGATGCCTACAACCTTTCCTTTGTTCTAAATTGGTGTAATTTTAAAATCACCTTTTAATAAGATACAAAAAATTTATTTTGAAAAGATATCGTTATTTAAATTTAGTATTTTCTTCTTTAAAAAATATTTGTATGTAAAATATACGTATGCTGTATCTAAAATATTTATATCACATATATTTATTTCTTAGGGATATTTTAAACAAATATAATATTTTAATTAAACGAGGGTATTTTATGGAAGTAACCTATTTTGAGATCATTTTTATAGTATGGGTATGACAGAGGTGAAATGACAATTCATGGGTTATATCAGATTCCAGGTATTATGGGTGTGCAATATAATTGTGTACAGATGAAATTTAAACACCGTTTTAAAAATATGGGTTAACATTATCATGAATAAGGGTACAAGGAAAAAGGGTATGTACAAATATTATAACACCATTTTAAATGGGGGTTGAGAATTAGAAGTTGGAATTAGGTTATTGAGATAGAAGAAGATGACAGGAAAAGGAGAGAGAGGCGGATCCTACCTTTTGTTTGAGTCGGAAAGCCGAAGAGCTGAAAACGTAGTCTCGTACTAAATCCTCAATAACTCCGCGTCCTGATTTTTCCTGTGTGATTGGATGGAGCCGTAGCGTCGGCGTCGTCGATACGAAGGCACCGATATTTTTTTTGAGAATTTTTGGAATTCTGAGGTGTGAGAAATTGAGGTTTGAAGGTGCCTATTTATAGCGTTCAAAAGTAACAAGAAAATCCAAAAATAATCCTCAAAATCTGCGCCCAATGATTTCTGCAATGATTGCGCCCGCCGCCTTGATTTATGGCCGTTGGATCTTCATCCAACGGCCCAGATTGGCGATCCGCAGTCGCAGCCGCCGCCACGTGTCGCCTTCTGATTCGACCTCAGCCGTGGGTGCGGATCACCACGTGGGCGCCGCCGCAGAGCTCTGGGCCGTTGGATCGCGTGATCCAACGGTCCAGGTTAAAAGGATTTAAAAAGTTAAAATAAAAATTAATAAAAATAAATAAAATAGCAGATTATTTAAAATTTTGATTTGACTTTGAAAATTTTGTTAAAAATAGTAAAAAATACGGGAAAATTATGGAAAAATTCCAGAAAATATATTTTATTATTATCTTTAATATAAAAATATTTTTGGGCTAAAAAGAATTAGTATATCTATTTCTAAATTGTTAACTAGTTATAATAATTATATAATATCTAGTTAATCTTTGAAATATTTTTAATTACGAATTAATTACTTTAATTGATAATAAAAATATGTAGATTATTTTAAGGTATTATAAAATCTTTCTAAAACATTTTAAGCCTATAAAAATAATAAATAGATTTTAGAAATTTCCTTTAATCATATTTACTGCTTTAAAAATTATTAACACTACTATAAAAATTAGTATTATATAAAAGAAACACGTAAATAATTATTTGATAGTAGAAATATAAATAAAATATATTTTATTAGGTATTAGAAAACATGGTCGTTACAGATAGCAGCTTCGGCAGCCTCCTCCATTCCCTCAGGAACATCACGGAGACGTTTGCTGGTGTGACAGCTTCAATTTGAGGGGCAACGGCCGCCACTTCAGGGACGGCGATCTTAATTACCTGTTCCACAATTTCCAGGCCATCACCAGAAATGTCCATTAAATCTACGGCCGGTAAGGGCACCTCTTCCGGGAGAACGGACACCAGGGGAACAGAAGCCACCAATGGAAGCTCTGCAGCAAGAATAGCAACTATAGAGACCCCCTCCACACCTACTGGAGTCTCATCGGGGATATTTACGGAGTCCATGGTCAAGACGCTACTCGAGCTCAGATTCTCTGCCATGGACGAAGTCCCCTCAATGTTTTACGAAGATTAGAAGACGTAAAAAGCGATACAAATTACTTGCCAAAGGAAAAATACAGAAATCATGTATACCGATATGCCAGGATGCCTCTAGTATGTTTTTTCAAGCCGACGTTCCTTCCTGAGGAGGTATGCTCGCCGGGGTTCAAATGTAGATTCGTAGCCGCCGGTCCACAATGACAACTCATCTTCGGAAGCGGCTGAGATAGGCTGCTTGAGGGCTATCTCTTCTCCTTGTCGCAAGGGACCTATAAATATTCTCCGTATTGATTAGGGATCTTCGTAGAATATGATGGCAGGAAAAGGACTCTTCGGAACACTCGCATTCTCAGTTTCGTCATGTGAGCGCCTTATAGCCTCAGCCAATTGTGCGGCTTTCTCGGCAGATGAACCAGGAAAAAGAAGACCATCATCTGGCTCTTGCATAGATATTGGTTCGTCTTGAACGATAGGCTCGGATTCCACTAAAAAGTCAAGCAGACCGGTGACCGTCTTCTTTGTCCTCTTCGACCCAGAACTAACGCTGGAAGATGATCGCTTCCTTCCCTTCGGCGCTTTGGTGCGATGTTGACCCACTTCGCCTCCACTGTCCCACCACTGTCCCCTTTTGGCGATACCTCTGCTGATAACGTCGCTACTAATGGAGGGGCCACTGGCACTTCGGCGGAAGCCTTTGCTCGAGCTCTAGTACGCATCGGCATCCCTGCAATAGGAGGAATCGTCCCGGTTTCTGCGGCCTGCGAGTGTTAGGTGTGCTAAGTGTTTGTGATGGTATATGGTATATGAAACCAAAAGATTTGTCAAGTCATTTAATCACAAAATACCACATCCAAGCTTGCAAACTTAACACCAAATTGATTCTAACCTTAGGCTTGCAAGATGGGGTTTGTGGGGAGAATATGTTATGTGATGAGGTTACAAATTATCCATGGAATCAACATAACATATCAACCCATCCAAGTTACAATACTAACTTTATAATCATATAAAGCACATTTAAACATTAACAAGAGGAGGAGGAGGCAAAGCCTTTCATCTCACTTCCTCACCCTTACGATAACCAAAGAAGATTAGTTAAGCATAATAATGAAAAGAAAAGCAAAGCAAGTAAAGAAAGGAAAGCAACTAAACAAAGCAATATATTAACACTTGAAGTAGAATTACAAGATATTGGTAACTTGTTCAACCTCTATAATGAAGCTCTCAAAAGAAAGCTTTAAGAGGGAAGAAGAAGAAGAGACCAAGTTAAGATCACACAACTCTCAAGCCTAAACCAAAAATAAACAAACTAAGAAAATGTATACACTATGTGAGAGAATGAGAGAGACCCCTTCCCTTGCTCACTGATATGGCTTATATAGGCACAAAAAAGATTAAACAAGTAATAAGAATGAGGTGATGTGACTGCAAGGAAGGAACAGGGAAAAGATAGGGGGAAATTGAGCAAGGGGGGCCGGCGAGCTCGGATCTTATGAGTGTGTGGCAGGCCAAAATCCGAGCTTAGAGGATCGGGTTGATGTGGTGGTCTTGTGTCTACTCCAATATCATCCTGGTGCTGTTTGTTTTCTTTGTAGAAGCTTGTAATGTATCCAGTAGTTTTGGAAGGAACTTGAAGCAAATATCACATCAAACTTTATTGCATTTATTGCCCATATCACCCACACATGTGCCTACTTGCATGAATTGTGCAAGGGCAGTCCCCATATGGTCCATGTCAAAGAGCTAGTGTCACACATGTATTGTGTTGGACCAAAAATTGTGTGCACATTTGTTTATTGCAAAAGAGCTCTTTAGATATCGGTAGGTTCTCTGTTCTGATTGCAGTGTCGACTCCCAACGCTATATCCGTGAAATGGAGTGTGTTTTCAGTGTTGAATGATGAATACCTATAATCTGTAATTACTGAGCAGATACCAGTTAATAGCACCGATATATAACAAAATAGATAATGAATGAGCGGTATTAAAATGCAGTTTTGATGTGATTTTTACCCCAAGCGGCTTATGACCTTGACTAGGTCAACAAACCATAAACCGCTAGTCAAGTTCAACCCGTTATTATTCTGGACTGCATTAAACCCACCCGTACGTGCCTTTGACTAGGTCAACAAGGTCGCACGACTGTCCTAACCAATCCCATTTCTGCAACAAACAAGCACCACTTAGCTACCGAACACTACGTCTTGACTAGGTCAACAAACGCAGCACGAATACTAAATAATACCCGTAAGAAATGACGGAGGGCTACGGTTGGTTTTTGGCGAAAAACCTTTAACGTAATGAACTTGATATCATTGAAGGAACTGCATAGTTTTTTATAAAAATATAGTGGCGAAAACCTTCGCTAAAGAGGTCACACCCGGTGAAGGGATCTCGGCTCTTTCCCCGTAGAATGAGGTGCAAGATATTCCAACTGAATACCGCGATGCAAAGCAAAAAGGCAATCGGCTATAGTGAAGTTATTACCCTGACGCAAACTTCTGTCCAAGGGGTCACTCCCGGTGAAGGAATCTCGGCCCTTGCCTCGTCGACTGAGGTGCTGGATATTCATAACCGAATACCACTGTGCAAAACAAAAGAGAACGTCCTTGCAATAACAGCTTTTTGAAAAATGTTCCAACAACATCAGAATAGGTTTGTTTACCTTGCATTGATCCGAATCAACGCAGTCCCATCAATTAATCACACCATAAAAGAACGAAAATATGATGTACGTATATGCCATCCGCATTCGCCACTAGGTCCCGTCATCACCTGTTAGGTTACTTAACTAACGACAGAGCGAGGACTGGACTAGCGTGGGTGTAAAACATATACAACATCTACTAGTATATATATCAATATATAATATTCGCTCATGGCGTGATAAAATGCAACATCACAGAAATGTAATCAGCATCACAGAACAATACAAATAATCTGGGATCCCCAGGTTTCATAGAGCCGCTACTGAAACCCGACGTTCCCCTGGTCGTGTGGATAGCCTATGCAATGTGATCCTAGACCCCTACGGGCGCGGCAAGTTACCCGCCAAAACCTGAAGCGAGGCAGCCCCCTTCAACAAAGTGAATGAGGTATGAGATAAAATGTGAGAAAATGATTTCTAAAGTGAGCAAACTTCCTACTTCATCATCCTCTACTACTTGCCATTTAGTAGAGTGTGTTTGCTTCACTAATCTACACAATTAGTGGAAAGATAGCATTAGCTAGTGTCTCCTCGACGTAGATCATCTTCGGCCTTGAAGATTTCGAAGAAAGCTTGTTCGTTTCTTCGTGGGAGCCTCTCTAGAGTCCGGGGGATCGTGATCGCAGCGAAGGGACTTCTATACGGAGCTATTGAAGTGAAGGACCGGTCTACAAAGGTTGTATTCCTTGTTCACTTAGATGTAAAGTGTTTACATATTTTGTTTTACCCTATGTTTCTAGTTAAGATCTTGGTTAGGGTTTGTTTAGCACCCCAAAAATTTTAAAGTAGCATGATTGATGATTGCCAAAACCTTGCTAAGGTGTTAAGCCAACCATACAGTGAGCATCTGTCATGTTATCGGCAAGTGGATCTTCAAACTCAATGAATTCATTGCTAACATATAAATTAGTAATCCACTACCTATCATTCTCATCAGCAAGGACATGTGCAATTTGCATGCTATCTTGTACTTGAATCTCGTCCTCATCACTATCATCATCATCATCACTTTCATCTTCATTATGTTCCAACACCGCTGGATCCATAGCAGATATATTGGTTAGATGTACGAAACTAACATTGGGGACTTGCATGGTACTTGATGTTCCGGCTTCATACCGACGAAATCTCGATTTATTGTCTGCAAACGGTGTCCATCCCGTATTGTATTCCGTATTGTATGACTGCATGTGCTCGATATTTTGGGCCATTATATTGAAGCCAAAGCTTGGCGCTGCCATGCAATTAAAACCGAAACTTGGCGGTGACATGCAATTATAACCGGGTGGCGGTATATAAGAACTGCAGACAAATTTATAAATACTTAGTACCATAGCATAGCCCCCTCTATCAATAAATAATGATCCGCTAAATATATATGCGGTATAAAGATATGCAAGGTAATACTTATTTCGTAAACTGCCAATTCACTGGCGTCCCGCTTTATGTGCCTTCACCTACGTAATTTTGATCTATATATTGTTCATCATTGGTGGGAGACATAAATCCGGTAGAATCAGCATTCATATTGAGCATGCGTGTCATTTCTCTTTGCGGGTATTGCTCGGATGCTCGAAAAGAAAGATCAGGCACATCAGAATAAGGTTCGGGCAGTTGAGCGAACGTCAATATCTTATTTTTCATAAACAACTCGATCGATTTCGATTTTGAGGCAAGTATGTGTATTCTCATCATCGGATACTTTAATGGTGGTACATTCATGTTGTTCTCCGCCGAAAGATGCGAGCGGGACGTTGGGACATCCAGCCTGAATTTTTGGGGCAAATGCTATTTGGTGCTATCCGTCCACCTCTCCGAAGATGCCAAGTTGATTTATGACACTATGTATCGAAGGTTTAAACGGATGCGGCCAATGTAGCAGACTTCGTCAGATTCCCCCACGTTGAGGGGTTTTGATTGTGGGGGCGCTCTTCCCTGCAGGCGCAAGCCCCTGCAGTTAATTACGCTACCGCATTGCGGTAACCACTTTCTCCTTCTCCAGATGGTCACTTCGTGTCGTGTGTGTTTTTTTTGTTTTTGGTTGCCCGTGGATTGTATACGGAGACTAATTTATGTTGTCGCCTGTAAGGCTTGGATTAGTCCAAATCCGTATTTTCTTAGATTTCGGTTTGGATTGGATTTAAGGATCGTTAATCTCATTTGAGACTAAGATCAACTTAAACGTTTGTTAAGGATACGTTAGTCTAATTTTTAGACTAAGATCTACTTAACAAGATCACTTAGATCCAACAAAAGAGCATTTGGGCTTTATTGTTTTAGTTTAGGGACATTGCTGTCCAAAAGTTTAAGGACATCATAGTCCATGAAATTTAAGGACATCATAGTCCATAGTTTAAAGACGTCATAGTCTGTAAAGTTTAAAGATATCATAGTCTATGAGTTTAAGGACCTCATAGTTCATGGTAGTTTAGAGACATCATAGTCTGTAAAGTTTAAGGACATCATAGTCCATGAGTTTAAGGACCCTACGGTCCGTGGTAGTTTAGAGACATCATAGTCTCTAAATTTTAAGGACATCATAGTCCATGAGTTTAAGGAACCCACAGTCCATAGAATGTCTGGTTGTTGGGACCCGTCACCTCTCTGAAGACGTTGAATGATTACAACGACAAATATCAGAGGAGTGAAGAGATGTACCCTTGAACCAAATGCCAGATTGAGAAGGAATGGGATGAACATTACTTTGAATGCCATCTGAGATCAATTTGAAAGACCTGAACATAATTAGGGCTTGGTTAAAAACAACGTTTTGGCTTTGGGAGACTTACATAACTTGGGTTAAGATTGGCCTATCATAGTGTTAAACACTAGCATGTGTTCGGCGCTCGCGTGCTCCCACGTGAGGCGCTTGAAGTAGTGTTAAATACTGAAGATTGAGGTGCTCACGTGGGGTCACGTGAGGCGCTTGAAATAGTGTTACTGAAGATTTTAAGCGCTTACGTAGGGTCACGTGAAGTGTTTGAAGTAGTGTTAAACACTGAGATTTCAAGCGCTCAAGTAGGGTCACGTGAGGTGTTTGAAGTAGTGTTAAACACTGAGATTTGAAGAGCTCACGTAGGGTCACGTGAGGTGTTTGAAGTGGTGTTAAACACTGAGATATGAATCGCTCACGTGGGGTCACGTGAGGTGTTTGAAGTAGTGTTAAACACTGAGATTTGAGGCGCTCACGTGGGGTCACGTGAGGCGTTTGAAGTAGTGTTAAACACTGAAGATATGAATCGCTCACGTGGGGTCAAGTGAGGTGTTTGAAGTAGTGTTAAACACTGAAGATTTGAAGCGCTCACGTGGGGTCACGTGAGGTGTTTGAAGTAGTGTTAAACACTGAATATTTGAAGTGCTCACGTGGGGTCACGTGAGGCGTTTGAAGTACTGTTAAACACTGAAAATTTGAATCACTCACGTAGGGTCACGTGAGGTGTTGCCAAAGACTGAAAGTTGCCTCTGTTTTATTCTCTTTTTTGAAAAGTGCTAAGCACTATTAAGGGGTCACGTGATGTCATGTGAGACGCCCTAAAATAGAAACTGCATTGGGTTTACTCCCTTTTTATTTTGAGAAGCTTGTTCAAGGGTCACGTCGGAGCACGTGAGACGCCAGAAAATGAAATGCCTTGGATTTATTTTCCCTTTTTCTTCTTAAGGGCTTTTTCAGGGGTCACATGGGAGCACGTGACCTGATCTCAGTTGTTTTCCCCCGTTCAACACGGATGCTCATGTGGGAACACGTGATCATGTTTGGGTACTGATCTCTTTTACGTGCATGGAGAGTTAAATCCCTTGTTTAAGAATTAAATTCTTTTATAGGGTTAAACCCCAGTTTTTTTACTGGAATTAAATTCCTCTTTGTCTGAAAGAATTAAATTCTTTAAACCCAATTCTCCCTCTATGTTTTGGATCTGCATGGCAGAATCTCCCCGATGAGAATTAAATTCTCAACTTATGGGGAGATCTGCTTCTGCAGATCTTCAACCAGAGCAAGAACTGAGTTCTTATTTAGAAGTGTTAAACTCTTGGTTTGAGAATTAAATTCTCTTTTCTTTTATTGGAGCTTATAGAATGATCTCCTTCCTTCTCTTACCTAGAGTTTCTTTTTTCTCTCAAGAGATCTTTTTCTCTATTTCTCTCTATTGTATTCTCTCTTCTCTTTTTTTTGTATCCCCCCTTTCTCTTCTCTTCTTGGCTTCTATTTATAGAAGAAAGAAAAGAATCAGTTTGTTCAGTCAATCTCTCATTGAGAGATTTTAATTGATTTTATAACCAACATGATCTTTTAGATCATTCGGTGAATTTTATTCACCATTGGATTTTTTTTA
The DNA here is from genome assembly GCA_030015575.1 of Agapanthus africanus. Classification (NCBI taxonomy): domain Eukaryota; kingdom Viridiplantae; phylum Streptophyta; class Magnoliopsida; order Asparagales; family Amaryllidaceae; genus Agapanthus; species Agapanthus africanus. The sequence continues at coordinate 186,639,369 of CM057349.1, read as the reverse complement.
ATCCATAAGATATTTTATTTGTTGTTCCTGACAAATTTTAGGAAAATATTTCCTTGTACAGAATCTTTCTATAAATTGGTGATTTTTAATCACCATTAGATTTTTAATCCAACGGTTCTCCCTTTTACAGTGTGCAATCTTTTTTGATTGGAAAGATCAAGGGAAATATTTTTCCAATTAGGGTTTTTGATTCCTTTTAATTAGAATTTAATTCTATTAGTTCAGAGGGTTCAAGAGTCTATCACGTGTTGGCACGTGACCTTACCAATTAAGCATTTAATTATAATTTAATTCTGTTGGTTCGGAAGGCTCAGGAACCCATCTCGTGATGGCACGTGACCCCACTGATAAATCATTTAATTAGAATTTAATTCTATTAGTTCAGAGGGCTCAGGAACCCATCACGTGTTGACACATGACCCCACTGATTAAGAATTTTATTATAATTTAAGTCTATTAGTTCAGAGGGCTCAGGAACCCATCACGTGCTGGCATGTGACCCCACTGATTAAGCATTTCCAATTGTTTATTTCATTCAGCGCCCATAGGCTTTGCTGTAAAAGGTCATGTGCCTGCACGTGAGACCCTCTCACGTGTAGGCACGTGATGCCCCCTTCGGGGGTTTTCCATGCTGCTTTATTTGTATTTTATTCAGTTTCCATGAGTGAACAAATGCCCCGACAGTGTTGTTCTCACGTGTTTGCACATGAGTGCAACGCTGTCACCTTTGTGGCCATTGGATTTGCCTAGGGAACGGGGAAGATGAAACGTTTCCTATCATGACTTATAAATGCAAGGGTCTCTTCAGCAGCGCCTCCGTTCCTTCATCTTCTTCCTTCTTCGTTTTCTTTAAGAATTTAATTCTCTTCCTCAGAGCTTAGTTCTATGTTCAAAAAATTCCAGAGTTTAACTCTGTCAACAAAAGAATCCTTTTTTAGGTAAGGATCTTGAACGGCTAAGGAACTTTTCTTCTCCTTTTATAAAATTCTTTTTGGATTTTAAATCCATGCTGAGGGTTTTTTTCCTTTAATGAAAACTCATCTTTCTGGGCTCTAAAAATGCACGATCTTTAGGTAGTAAGCCCCCAATATTAGGCGTTTTTTTTCTGCTCTTAGGGGATTGATGACGGTACTTGTTTTATTCTGGAATTTAATTCCATTCTAAAAAGCTCAGCTCTAAAAATTTTCTTGGAATTTAATTCCTCTGTTCAAAAGGAATTTAATTCCCTCAGAGAACTTAGTTCTAACAAGAAGACTTCTTGGGATTTTTATCCTTAGTTGTTCTTGACAAAAAAAATTTAGGAGAGGTTCTGTTTGATTTGCACAGAGTTCATGATGGGCTTTTCCTTGGGGGAATGTGCAGAGATGTTTGAAATCCACTATTCATTTGTTGAGAATCTTCCTTTTGTTCTCATAAGGATTACCCCACCTCATCATTGGTGAGCCGCAATATTGATTATGTAGGGCCCATGTGTTTTGCAACCAATGGTCCCACAGAATAAGCTTCTTGTCATTTTCTTCTACTGTTTATATATATATATATATATATATATATATATATTTGCACGTGTAGGTTACACTAACAGTCTTTCCTCCCTTTATTTCAACGACAATTGCTTCCCTTCCCTACTTTCCTTTTACTCGCTCAGACGCTGCTTTTCCACAATCGCCGTCGGACGAAGAAGCAATGGCGATGATCAGAGCTCATGATAAAGATCGGACAAATCTGCTCTTATGGGCCACTTGGTATGGCCACATCATCCGGGGTCACCGAAGTTTTATTTGCGGGGAGCCGGTGGAACCTCTTCGCCCTATACTACCGATGGAACGCCCACAGACATCTTACGCAGTGGATGTGACCAATTGGACTCTTTCGGGCCGACTGGAGCCCTCTACTTCTAGGATACCTAACCAGCCCCTGCCTGCTATAGACATCTTGGGGCGTCGGATTTGCCATGGTGAAGCTCGACTTTGGGGGCAGGTTTATAAAGTGGGTATCACCCCCGGCACCCGGTGGGCTATCTTATTTGGGCTCGCTATATTCTTTCCGGCCACCGTGCAAGGTTGCAGAAGGTCAGACTATATCAGGCAATATATGCATCGCTCTTCTATTACCATGCTCCCCTTGTCTGGTGGATCAAAGCCTTCTTAAACTAGTGGAATCTGCCCACCAATACTTTCCTGCTAGGGAATCGAGTGGTGTCTATCTCATTGGATGAATTCCGTGAGGTTTCAGGACTGCCTATTAGGGGGGAGCATTACGAGAAACTACTGCCTCCTGATGAATATGTTTTCTCCACCATGCCGGCTGTACCTGATGGTCTGACAGCCGAAACCGTCGTCCGTCATAAGTATCCTAGTCTGATCAAGGCCCTGGGTATTTTTGACGGATTGTTTGCGAAGTCAGAAGGGCAGGGTGTCACTTTCGAGAGCTTTATCGCCTGTTTCATTCGAGAGGATAGTTTTTCCAAGGAAGCCCCGAAGTTTGCGAGTATTGATGACCCTTTTGGGTTTGGTTTGGATAAACGGCCGGTCAAAGAAAAAGATTTACCACAGTTTTACATCCCGATCTTGTCAATCGTTCCTTTTGATTCGATTGCGGTTCCCGGCATGGATGAAGAGACCTTCTTTGTCGGTTTTATCAGCCTTTGGCTCAGCTGGTTTGTGATACTGTCACACCGACGCTTCATGAGAGCTTCCGTCTTCTATCCCGCCCATCGTGTAGCTGAAGGGGCAAAGTTGGCCGTCGGCATCGCGGGACTATCGCATCTTTATCACGGGTTAAGTTATGCGGCCAACACTTCGACTCCACGTATAGATGTTGTGAATCTCCCCCTTCATTACTTCACATCTTGGACCGAAATGCATGTGTTGGGGGCATTCGCGGCACATCAACGGCCGAACTTCTATGACTCCTACACCTTCCTTCGATTTATGAGATTGGTGGATGCCTCTGTTCCCGATTTGACTCAATTAGGGTCCCTCCATGTTCTGCTCAATACATATACCCATGAGGGAGGAATGGTGTTTATTGATCACGTTCTTTCTGCTCCAGCATGGCCTGTCCAGCAGCTATTCGACTTGTCGAAAGGGGGAGCACCTTCTTTAAAGCCTAGGGAGATCATGCATCTATACTCGATCAGGCCGGGCTATTTGCTGTTCCGCCAGAATGATACGGCTCTCCTTATGCGGTATAATCCGGACCTCTTTGCCCGACAACTGGGCTATGATCAGGGTGTCTCCTTCGAAGCGTTCTTGGTTGAGCCTACTTCATCGTTGGGAGTTATTCACGACGTTATTCATCATTTTACGTGGCTGAATACTGGCTCCGTGTTCATGATCCCAGAACCTGACTATCTCCCCAGGTCTGTGGGCTCCTTTGTGGGCTGGTATCGCTACCGGGTTGGTCCTATCATTGCTGAGGAAAGGCGGGTACTCTTCGAATATAAGACTCCTGTCCCGACCCAAGCTGCTAGCGTTCCATTGCGAACGCGGTCAGTCGTTCGCCCTCTTTTGAGGGATGGTGGTGCGGTACGCAGTTTACCAGCCGATTATGGCAGAAACGTCAAGAGGCTCCAGGTACCCGACTGAGTTTTAGTACAGCTTTTCACCCACAAACAGATGGTCAGTTAGAGCGGACCATACAGACTCTAGAGGATATGCTTTGAGCCTGCAGTCTTGATTTCGGTTGCAGTTGGGATCGTCACTTACCGTTGATAGAATTCTCTTACAACAACAGTTTTCAGGAGACGATCCAGATGGCACCCTACGAAGCTTTGTATAGGAGAAAGTGTGGATCAATCGTTTGCTAGACAGAACTCAGCGAGAGTAGTATTTTGGGACCGCAGATAGTACAGGAGACTACAGAAAAGATCCAGTTGATACGGGATAGGATGAGAGCGGCCCAGTGCAGACAGAAATCATATGCCGATCAACGCCATCGTAGACTCGAGTTTGATGCGGGAGACCATGTGTTCCTTCGTGTATCTCCGATGAAGGGTGTGATGTGTTTCGGGAAAAAGAGGAAGCTCAGCCACAGATATGTCGGACCCTATGAGATTCTGGAGAGAGTGGGTGCTGTAGCTTATCGTTTAGCGCTTCCACAGAGTTTTCCCGATGTGCATCCAGTGTTTCATGTGTCTATGCTTCGTAAGTATCTCCACGATCCCTCTCACGTGATCCAGCATCAGACCTTACAGCTTGAGCATGATTTATCCTACACAGTGTAGCCAGTAGCTATACTAGACTGACAGGCAAAGAAACTGAGATCAATGGTACTTCCGTCTGTAAAGGTTCTTTGCTGAGTAACGAATCGCGAGGAGGTCACTTGAGAGGCTGAGGATGCGATGCGGAAGAAATTTCCCCATATTTTTGAAGGTACATGTAGTTAAATTTTAAATTCGGGGTCCGAATTTTCTTAAGAGGGGATAGTGTAACATTTTGAAATATTTTAGATAATTAATTAAGTTATTTAGTTAAATAGATAATGTTATTTAATTTTTATTGTAGTAAAGAGGGCTTATTAAATTAAAGTGGAATTAAATTAGTAAAGAAAATAGTGTTTATATAATAACATGTGTAATGAGGGGTTTATGTGAAATGGTTAGTGTCCTTATGATAATTAGAGTTGTTTAAGGGTTTTTATGCAAAAAGGGGTAGGACTTGGTTAAGGTTAACTTAAACTCTTGGTGTATCATAACATCATGAATACACCTCCTTCTTGTATGTACACCTAATGCACACACCTCATCCTTGCATGAAAACCCTACCATCTTTTGTGCACACACCTCACCCTTGCATGAAAACCCCACATCCTTTTGGTGACACCTCCTCTTACAACACATAGTTCACTCTCCTTATGATATACAATTTGTTCAGTTCATAAAACTAATTTAGAATCAGAATTAACAAAAAGAAAGAAAAAGGAAAACTTAGAACAACAAAGAAGAGAAAAGAAAATAGAAGAGAGACTAAATGCAAAGAACACTACCATTACCCTCAAGCTAGGATCCTTGAGTTGTGCATCTTGGAGGAAGCCTTTCCAGTAATCTTATGTAGGTATAATCTCTAAACTCCATAGAATTTGAGTTCTGAAAAGTTTAAATGTAGAATCGGATATCGGAAATGTCGTATTTTGGTAAATATAGGCTATGTGTAAAATCTGCTGTAGTTTAGATACTAATTAACATAACAAAACAGTACCTTCATCTTATAAATTGGACTTAGAATAAACCATAGGAAGACGGACCCATCCCCTCGGATTTTGGCCAGCGGCATGAAGGGAAAATCCGAGCTCGCAAGTTTTTTGAGGGAGTTGGATGTTAGAATTTTTAGGGTAGCTCTATGTATATGAATTAGGATGTTTGGTATTGCTAGTTTAAGTTAGTTTATCAGTATATGAAATCTAGAAGCTAATATCTGTAAAAGGGTTAAAATTTTAAGATACAACACGGATGTTTCGTAACGCGTTTCTGTTTTCTGTTACGAACAACGATTGTTTAAATTCCAGTTAGTAAAGGTATTAGATAGTTTATAATAGTCATGCGTAGTATAGTTAATACATAAAACTTGTATTTTCATGTTTTCTTCGTATCAAAGTTTAGCCGTTCCTTATATAAATTAATGTCGATATTAGATTTAAGTACGGGAACTTCGGAGGCCGCAAGGAAAGGAAAGGGATTGGTGATATCTGAGTAGATTCGACGTATTTCGGTGAGTAGACTAAATATCTACCGGGGGGTTTTGTATGGATGGCGTGATACGTCCGTAGTTTTAAGTTTACATTTAAATTGTTCCTTTGCATATAAGGTTTGATCGTATACATTCATATATATATATATATATATATATCGTCATGTTAATAATTGTTATAACACTGCACAAATTATCGATGAGTCATGCTGCACGTGCACATATCTACATGTTACACTACACCTCGTCGATATTAACATGCACATATACACTTAGTACTTATTATACTAAATATGATTCATATCATACCTTAAACATCAAGAATGGTAGTTATTATGCATAAATGTCATCATGTTTCATATTCAAGTATTTGTAGCTTTGATATAAGATGCATTGGAGTATTACGGATTTATGGTTTTGAGTTTTATACACTATCGAGTAGATTTAGTGATTCTTCATGTTCATGTGAGATGTCCACCATGAGATATTGTTTTTATGATTTGGTTTTATTCTGGACCGAGTGGGGGAGCTATACGGTCGCGGATTTTTACGTTATCCGGACTGAGTGCGGGAACTTTACAGTCGGATTCATGGTGGACCCGGTCAAGAACGAGGGGCATGAAAGCCGCATTTGAGGCGGGGAGCCTAGCGAGGATACTCGATACCGGAGACAGTTATGAACACGGCGGATATCTAGGTCATACCGACCGGTGTTATTGGATGACAAGATTGTTCGGAGAACGATGCCCGATGGAAATAGAAGATTTGTGTCGATGTTGGACACGGAAAAATGAATCTTATTTGGAAATAATTGATGAGATTTCAGTTTTGATTTATATACTTAGTAGTACATGTTCATGCTTCCACATATTATCATGCATTATATTCATCCTTGTTGATATTAGCTCTAGTTCGTCATACTTACATTATCAGCCGATATATATTAGTTTATTCTCTGAGTTGGCAACTCACCCCCGTTGTGCCATAAATCCTCACAGGAGTTATGTGGACGCGTAGCAGCAGTGCGGATCCACTTATCAGCTTTTATCGCTCTTTTTGCTAGTGGGTTACCTACGCCGTACCCTCCTAATTTGGTTTTGTATATTGGATCTAGTATTACTCCATCAGAGACCCTGTATTATTGACCTAGAACGAGATGTGGTTATATGTATATTATTTCGACTGATGAGATCGTTTAGTTGTGTTAAATTATATTTCTTTTACTTATGCATGAGATTATTCATTTTGGAGTATCGTACTATTATTGTGTATTGAGTTCCGCTGTTTGGAATCGTTTTGCTCCCAACTAGGGATGCAATCTATTCACACACCCTATAATTGCTTTGTTAATACTTAAAAAGGGAGTACTGTCGAAGTTTCAAAACCAGTTTGTTTAAACTTCTATTATTAAAAATCAATCGGCATGCTACTTCATTCTCTTACTTAAAAACTAAAATTTTCTAAATTCCGCAAAAAGGGTTTTTGATCTTGGTTTTTGGCTTACTCAGATTGTGTCGATATTTTTAGATACCGTACAATCTAAGTGTTGGTCACATCCAAACTTTGGGTCGTGACACTTTGACCATGGCTATTCTCCTCCTTATTTCATTTTCTTCATCATTTTCCCTCCTCGTCCTCTCATGGTTGCCCTCCTTCTTCCCCCTCCTCCGACACCTCACAACAACCCCCAAAATGCATCAAAACTATACATCCCCTTCACAAAAATCATGCACAAGCTCACTGGAAGCATGGGAGATCAAGAAAGTTTGGATTTTGAGCACTTGGGGCAACTCACGAAAATTCTTGGGCTGCCAAATGAGCTAATTCTTTCACCATTAGTGTAGTAATCCACTGTCACGACCCGAAATATTAGCTCGTGACCGGCACTCGAATCACGCCACGTCTAAAGGTGTAACGTAAATCAAGTAAGCTGAAATCCAGAAATCTAAACCTTTTTAAGAAAATAAAAGAGGTGATGTTTTGAAATAAATGTATGGTAAAATGCATAAGTAATGGAACATGAAAATGCAAGTAAATTTTACTAGTTGAAAACATGTTTCGTCTTTTAAAAATTTGGGCAACACCTCCTTTGTATATTTTGATCCAAAACCACCAATACATGATAATAATAAAATCATCCCCAAACGGGAGCTAGCACTTCGCCAACCGACGGATTTACAACCACGCAAGACAGTATATATATATACGACGCCCAACGGCGAAGATCCACACAAAAGATAATGAAAAGCAAGACATCAACCCACAAGTAGCGAACATAACCCATCGCTCAAAGTCTCGCAACCACAAGTCTCAGTAAGCCTCATTACTTATACAAATACTAGTTTGATTGATAGAGTTGACTAGATACAATATGAATAATAAAACAAGAGTGGACACGATACAAATGTCCCACCTACCAAGCAAATCACCCCAAATGCAGCTGTGTGCCAACGATGCCGCTACTTATCCATGCGATCAACCTGCAAGAACTGTGGCACAACGGGGGTGAGTTGCCAACTCGTGAGTAGAAAAACATTAACAAGTAGAAATCGAATAAACAATGATTTCCTAGGTCAACTATATCATAAAGGTGATACTATGATATCTAGGGTGACCGTAACTGCATATGTGCCAATAGAATACTCAACACCTATATGTATGTGGATATCATCCAACCATATGATCAATGCCTATGTGCATGTGGATCTCGTCCATGTGTCAACCAATGACACAACAACATCATGCATGTAAATATCATAAAAGCATATTCATGAAAATATGAGGATATAAATCAACATGTGTCCCTCGCGACACCTCAAAATCATGGAACTTGAATGTCCAGCATCGACACTCGAAACATCATCAAACCCGTGTCCAGAATCGACACGTAAATCCTCATATCTCGGGCTCCGTCAGTCCGGATCATCCATCGGGCTCCGTCTGCGGGATCGGCCCACGGGCTCCGGCAGAACGGGTCGGCCCATATCCATCTCTCGACTCCGGTCGGTATCCTCCGGATAACCGCCAGGTCCAACCAATCAATGGTAGGTAGTAGTACCTCTGCCAGGCTCATCGTCATCCCCACAAAATCTCTCTCGCCTCAAGGTACCATACCGGGTCCACCATGAACCCACAAACGGATCATCCACCTCCTCTAATCGGGTTTTACATATCACACATCTTAGAACCGAGAAAACGCATGGCGAACGCACTGAAATATCATATCAAGAGAAACCGGGTTTTTAAAACAATACATACTTTCTTTTGAAATGACCAAGGTTCTAAAATCCAGAAATCTCATGAAAACAACATATCTCAATGCGTATAATCGTAAAGCATGATGTATGCGACATATAACAGAATGTAAGTATATCCGTATATCATGCAGCATGGAACAGTGATGTGAGAATGAGCATATCATCATAATGTGATCATAGCAATATAATAGCATGATGTAGCAATACTACTATGTGAGTGACATAGCAATTATCGATGATGAAGTGTGTGAGCCGGCCAATCTGTGTAAGTGCAACATACGCATCATCGATAATGGTGCAGGTGTACTAGCACAAGCATGTGACATGCAATGAGAGTGACATGAACATAGCATAAGTAAATCGTATGCGAATGCTGACAAGTATACGTATCTAACATGACCGAGTCGGTGAATCAATCAATCGGCATCCAGCCTCACAACATAACGTATGGTATAATCCATCGTACGGCATCCTCTAGTCAAGGGTATTGATCAACATCAAGTCAAACTCATCACGTACGGAAAATCATCGTACGGCGGCACTAAACCATTAGGGATCCTATCATCCTATATGACAATGAGGGTACGGACCTAACATCTCGTACGGCATATCACTCAAGATTCACAACATATATATATATATATATAGATATATATAGATAGATAGATATATCCCCGGGTCACATCCATAACAATCTCATATCAGGGGACCGGCAAAGGTATCAATCATCTCAATCGACTCGCATCCGTATACTGACATATCAATCAAGTCATTATATTACCTCGTATATCCTTTTCATCACACTAAGTCATCTTACATATACATCCTAGCTTATTAATCTCCTATCAGTCATCTTATTAGCCTAAAGTCGTATTTATCAACCTCATAACATGCCACTATAAACTCCAATTGATTGTCTTTACAACTACTTATCTATATCTGTTAGTTATGTATATGCCCTAGAGGCCATTGTTGTACATTTGATGTATATTATGATGGATGCTTAGATATATACAGAGAGGACTTTCTTGCTCATTATGATAGTATGCTATTTGGTTTCACATTATCTTAACATGTTGACTTGTATTGGTTTACTGTCTTTCTCTCACATGTTGATAAAGCCCTTAGGATCTGTACTCGACTACTGGGATTATGATGAGATCATACTAGTGGGGCCACGGTAGTCGATGAGTACATCCTATAAATGTTCCTAGTCGAGGGTATATCGAGACAGGGCATCGATACACCAGAGTAGACTAGCGTATACGCATCTTGACCCATATGATGGGCGATGGTTGATCCCATATCCATCGGTGTTTGACATCAAGGATGATGTACGGGTGGTCAGTGGAGACTGGGTACACTGGACGGACTGGCCGAGAACTCCCAGTTGGTGATATACCACACGTCAGATGGCAGTTCTCCGGTGACACTGGTACAGGGTAGTCTGTAGACCCGAGATCGTCATAGAGTCTTGTGTGATTCCCACTGTGCTTTGATTTCCACCTTACCACGTCTAAGAGGGCGTGCAAAACGGTGGCTTTTGGGTACAGTCCTGAATCACATGGAGGCAATGAGCGATAGGAGGGGATTTGTCTCTCCCGGTATAGGGAGTTGATGTTGTGTTGTGTTCGATTGGCTATAACTGGAAGTCCCTGGCCAGGGCTGATATAGAGATATACTGGTAAGTGTTACCAGTAGTATCTCGACCTGTTATGAGCCTCATATCGACACGACTTATCGGTTACTGGGGTCTGACGTATACCACCCCTAGACTTGATATGCGACATATCAGACGAACAGACCGGACTGTACGGGAGTGTTACTGATTGGATTCACAGGAGAACGCACAGGCTAGCTTGTTGATCTTCTGATCGCTCAATACCTGGGTGGCTGTTACGTTTAGCTGACCGCTTGCAGCTTGTGGGTGTTTGATATGATCATCACCTGCTACCAGCGTATTGACGATTCTTTAGAGTCCTAAACAGAGGTTTCTTGGCTCAGGCGAAACGGAGTAGAGGCACATATGCGATATGTGCAGGACCGAGGATAATGCGATATGAGATACCGTATTATATTCTCGAGATATTTTGATATGAATCGGGACATCGGATCAAGTGTTGATTCGATGAATCGGTACATTATATATTAGCTGGTTATATTCGATATAGCCGGATCGTTGGATTAAGTGTTGATTCGATGATTTAATGTATAATAATATATATGATATATTGTATTACATTATCTAATATTGGCTCACTTTATTATTTCATTTTCTCACTGGATTAATACATTGATATATATGCGATATATGTTAAATGTATTATTTTGTTTTGTTGCAATATATAATATATATGTGATATATATTATTGTAACATGATATGATTTATTATTAAACATGTTTAAGGATGATTAAATGGGATTAGGGTTTGATTAGGGTTAGCTTCTTCTTGCACATTCTAGAAGCTTTTCCTTTTGTCTTGGTTAAGATATTATGGTTGATACTTATCCTTAACCTAACCAAACCCTAACTCTAGTTTATTCTCTAAAAACTCTTAGCCACTCATCCTTGACCATGGTTGATATATCAATCATATATTTTTCTTTTCTATTCATCACAAAAGGAATTATCTCTTGATTATCATCTTCTTCTCTCTTGAGTTAAAAAGAAAAAGCTTACTAGAAATTCTTTTTGTGATGATAAATTGTGAGAAAGTGAATTAAAAAGAAAGCATAAATACTACTCTCTCATCCTCATCTCATCTAGCCCATGAGATTACGGTGTTCATCTCTATAGAGTGAGAAAGCTTGGGTTTTTGTAACTTCGACGTAGATCATCGGAGATTCGGAACAATTCAAGCTAGCAAGGATCGTTCGAGTCGTGGAGCCTCTCTTGAGTCCGGGAGATCGTGGATCACGGCAAAAGGACTTCTACTCGGAGCTTGTGAAGCGAAGGAGCGGACTACAAAGGTTGTAATCCCTCACACTTAGATAAAAAGTTGTTATCTTGCATGCTAAACCCTAATAATCTAGCAAAGATCCCGTCTTTAGGTTGTTCGGCACATGTAGAATTTTATTCGGGCATGTTTGATACTTTATGAACCTTCACTAGTGTGCCTAGGAACCCTACAGTGGTATCAGAGCCTAGCTAGAGCATTAGGCGATGTGTTAACGAAGTTAAAACCCCGATCGAACCCGTATTCGAAATTTCAAACCCCTCTCTGTACATTTTTTAAAATCTGGGTTTTTCCAGAATTAAAAATACCTAAAAAATACAGCAGGAAAATATAAGAATTATGGTGAAATTCGTGCCTTCAATTCGACAACTTGACCGCGGAACCGCGGCAAAGACCCACCATTGGCGGCAGTTCCGCTGCAGTATAAGAGTATTAGGCACGGTTTTGTGCACAGTAATTCTTGTATCTGTATTCACTATTTTATGGGTATTTTTAATCTGACTCAAGTGTTGAGTATTCTGGGGTTTATTTTGTAATCGTCGATTCGATCGGGAATTTTAAATTCGTTATTGTTTTTCCAAATATTTAGAAATTGTTAAAAAGTTCGAACGGATATAATTAACTCACTTTTTCCCGACACAAAAATTTTTCAAGTGTTGAATCTTTTCTCGAGTTTAAATCTTTCGAAAAAATGTGCAAGTAACACGGCGGACCCTCTAGAAGACAACAAACCTTAACTCGATTATGTGACCGTCTTGAACTGCCTTTTGAACCTTCGGGTTTGGGGTAGTACGACGTGACACATGTGAGGCGCTGGCTTGACCCTTCTACGGCTGGATCACTGGTACTGTGACATATTCTGGGATTATTTGAACTCCGCTCAAGTGTTGAGCACTTTAGGAAATTTTGGGTATTTGATTATCTGTTCGAAATGTTTAATACCGTCTATTTATCTGGAATGTGATACAATATGTGGAATTCATTGTGTTAGGCATGAAATGCGAAGTATGTGATATTTCGGATTTACGTTGTCTAAAGTGTTTGTGGATTCCAAATATTGTTGTTTTACAATTTCTTTTCTGTGACCGTAAGTGTAGTATGTGTAAGTGCACGGCGGCGCCCCGGCCTCTATCCCGAGGCCAAATGCGGAAGCGATGGTTAACTTTAATTTTCTTGAACCGGCACCACCGCGCACTAAAACCCGGATCAGGCCATTAACTAGTCCTAGCTAACTACAAGATAGGGAAGAGAGATATACCGAGTGATCCGAGTCCTTCGGTCTTCTCGCCGTCGTCCCGATCTCCCGCGGAATGTCCGGTCTCCACCTCGTCGCCGGAAGGGCACCACGTCGCCGGCTTCTTTTACGGGCTCCCATCTCTATACCGAGGCAACTCGGGCACGAAGCTGGCGAGTCGACGTGCCCAAGATTTGCTGTAGAATATAGTGAAGATCTATATGTCTCATTTGGGGTCTATGGAGGTTGCCATTTGGTGGAGGGATGAGTTATATTTTTGGAGGTGGAACTATGGGATTTTTGTGAAGCTATAAGACCAAAAATCCCCACATGAAATATTGGGACAGCCCACTTCATGCTTGGCAGGCCACACCAAAAGGAGAGGAGAGGAATGAGAGTGGTGAGTGTGTGAATGAGTGAGTCAACCAAATAATCCAAGGGAGAGAGAGAAAAAGCTATCATGCTCAAGCATGATAACAAGCTAAAACCAACACTCCACCACATCCATCATGATATCCAAAGTCAAGCAATCATGAAAACCATCATGAAGCAAAAAGTCAAGTCAATGGATGGTGCACCATCATGATGCAACAAAATGCAAAGAACACCCTCCACAAATGCTTATTTGCACAAATGCAAATAAGCCCTCCTCCACCAATCTTCGGCCAATGAACGATACAAAGGAAATCGGCCAAAACGGAAAGAAAACTGGCAACTCCAGAGAACTGGTCCCGTAATAAATTACCGGAAAACCCCGATACTGTGCATACACACCCGCATTTGTATTCCGACCGAATACAAATGCAATGAGACAAAATCTACACTGTACTATACTAGGATCTGGCTTAAAAAAAAACCGGCTAGTAATATCTGTTCGATCCTGATCCGTGCAATACCGCATGTATCTGATCGAAGCCTGTCATATCTCCATACGGCCTCTACAGCGTTTCGCCCGAAAGCTTGAGTAACTGAATGTGGGGGACTCTAAAGGCTCGTCAACACCTTGGTTGTGGATTTAACCACTAGCACGTCAGAGATATAAGCCAATACGTAACGGGCTACCAGGTATTGACCAAAAGGGACGTCGATGAGCGAACTCATCCTGACACCCTACTGAGCCTGTCAGTAACAATATCCGTACAGTCCGGTCCGTTCGTCTATGAGCATCGCATGGCGGGCCTAGGGGGTTGGTAAAAGTCAGACCCCCAAAAGCGGTACAAGTCGTGTCGGAGTGTAGCCCAGAACACCGTGAGATACTACTGGAATACCTACCAGTAAATCTCCTGCCTCGGCCGAGGGCTTCGTGTAATGGCTCTCCTAGACACAGCGCGACCTCACCCCCTATACCGGGAGAAACGAACCCCTAAAGATCCGCTCACTGCCTCCATGTGGCTCGGGACTGTACCCAACTAAAACCTGTTTGCATGTCTCCTTTGAACGTGGTAGGGTAGTAATGAAAGTACAGTGGGAACTCACACGAGATAAATGACGATCCTCAGGTCGATGAACTAACCTGTACACATGTCACCTGGGAACTGCTATCTGACGTCAGGTATAAGACCAACTAGCATGTTCCCGGCGAGTCCTGTCCGGTGTACTCATAACCCAATGAGCACCTGTATACATCTTAGGTGAACCAACTGACACCAGTGGCTTGTGAGACCGGCCATTGCCCCTCGTCGGGGTCTCGACTGTATACACTAGTCTACTCTGGAGTATCGATGCCCTGTCTCGAAACTCCTACGACTAGGGACCTTTTAAGGATGTGCTTATAGACCCCAGCTCCCACTTATATGATCGCCCTCATACTGCTGGTGGTCAACTAAGAATCCTAGGGGCTCTATCAACGTGTAATAGTGACAGGTCAGGTCACCTAAAGCAGTACAAGATGATAAAGGTAAACCAGATAGCATACTATCATCTCGAGTAAGACTGTCCTACTGGAACAGGTCCTCCCTCAATCATTGCAATCACGTGCCTGTGATCCAATAATTGACTCTGAGGGCACTATCTCCAACAATCTCCCACTTGCACTCAAGGCTAATTATTGCGATGTCGCATACTCACAGCCCGTGTGATACCGAACACCCAACTCCTCTACTAGTCAGTCTTACAAAGCCTGTTTGCGAAACTATTGCGTTCGAGGAATAGCCTCAGTGAGTGGATCCGCTTTTATGTTTCTTTCCACGTCTCTCTATATCTCAAGTTCGCGGAGAAAGCTATCTCCCGAAATGAGCAATACCTGTCTTAGAATGTGTCTGGATGTCTGATGGGACCTAGCTCATAAATGAACTCCAAATCCAAACTTCTTAGACTGTATTGTCAACTGAACTTAATCAGTATCCTGCGCCATGTCTCCCTCAGTATCTGCCTGGATCACCTGTCCAAAATACTGCCCCTCGTCAGAGGGAAAAACTATAACTCTGACAACCTTCTTGTCGTCCAGGTCACCTTGGAAGCCTGGAATGATAACTGTCTCCCGAATGAGGCTGTCGTTATCATATCCCTAGAACATCCACTTATGTTCTAAAACTGCTTCCGACTGTTTCTCTAGGATAGGATCAATGTCAACTTATTGCATCTAGTGTAAGAACAACATCTGGTGTGGTACTTGACATCTCATGATTGTCTCAATTGCCTAAGCAAGTGATCTGCCAATCATGCACATCCCTCTCCCCTTTAGTCTGCAAGACACCTTTAGAGAGGGTGACTCCATCACCTGCGGTACACTACCGTGCCAGGAGTCGTCCATTCTAAATACTCTTAGAATGCTGTCTAAGTACCCTGATTGGGAAACCACCCAAATCTAGATCTAAAACCATAGATCTAGTAACCAGTATGTCTGATATAATGTCCAAGTCCGATGTGGAGAAATCACTGTGTGACGACCAAAGTATAACCGATCGTAGTATAGGAGTTTCCTTTCCTATTCTGTGTATGTCATCCAAATACCATGACATCACACCCTACTACCTTCTCAACAGATCCATCCCCTATTCTGATGAAGTCAAACCTATGACTGTCACATCAGAAATTGATGATCTATCTCCGCTACATCTGCTTTAGTCTATAAATAGACATAAGCTGCCTGTCCACCAATGCTTTCGCTGCTCCCACTGACTACGACAACCCTCTGGCAGAGTCATATACACGTACACTTCTAAAACAAGTTTAGAACGACGCTATACTCATCCTCTTGCTGGGTCTCACAGTCTAGAACAACAGCAATGGCAAGTGTGGGTAAACAAGAACTTCCCTGTCACCGTCCTTGAGGCTACCGGAGTACCTCTCGGGTGCCTGAAGTTACCCACCTAATCTGCGGAGTGGCCAATGGAATGTCAATCCAGATTGAATCTTTAGTTTCCTATCAAATCTTCAGTAATCGTTTGTGGTTCTAGAATCACTTCCAGTTCTACCATACTCCCACTACTGTTTTCTGAAAAAATCCATTTTTAATAAAACTGTGGCGAGTCTAGAACAATATCGCTATTGTTCATCTAGATGGTACAAAATCAACCCCCGTCATAGCCTGGGTCAACCCATAAATAGCCATTACAGAAAACGTGCCTTGAGGTATCCAGAGTCTGGTTTTAATCATAAACCAGACAACTCCCCGTATCTTAACATCGTTAAGATATGAACTGTTCTATATCCAATATAGAACCAGAGGCACTGATTTAATTGAACCAGATTCAAATCATGCAGCTGTCTCCAGCGCATGTCAACTAAATGGAAGGAGGCCGATCAGCGTTACTCAACTTAGGAATGCTTCCAATTATGAATAACCTGAAAGAGAAGCAAGTTCTCTTAATCATTACTATCAACTGAACACCATACACAAGTATCTACATCTTTGATCACTTTGAAGAATCCCGATACTTGCAATACCTGGTTCTCTACTTTATTCAAATACCTATAACTTCTCAAAATTCGGACCCTGTGTTTCCACGAAACACTTGTCTAAAAACTAGAGAAGTCATAAGTAAACCGAATATAGTACGAGAACCAACCCCTCTGTCCTGATGGACCCTGGACAACATACAATTCTCTGTATAAGTCCCTTGAGTCTGATAACTCATTCACTGTGTGTCGTAGGTTGAAAACTGTACTTATGGTTATGAAGAATTACACCGCTGTTCAATGCTCCTTACCTAACCATCCACTGATATAGGTAAATGTCATAGACATAATTTCAAAAAGGTATATCTCACTCTATGAAAATAGACGTACAGATATATCGATTTGAAATTGGTGCATAACAGCCGATATTCAAAACCAAATATTTGCCGACCGGCAAACAGCCCAGGTGACTTCCTCAAATATCACCGATTACAACGAATCCCGATATAATGAGGATGATCACCTAATTCCCAATAACCTACTCCCACTCATCATCTGTAAAACCATACAGATGTGAGACTCATACCTGGTATATACATACCCTGGAGTAAGTATCTAATCGGGAAATCAGTTTTCCTTTAACAGTACACAGTGAAACTGAAACATTGAAATGTTTCGATGGGGTATCCCGGTATTCCTAGTAATGGCTCTTCCAGATTCACGACTGTAACCGTATAATTCTTTGCCACCTTTCCAAATCCCTTTCTATGTCTTTAGTCATTACCTTCTGCACACCCTTTTCGGCCAAATGGTTTTCTTCCTTCCCTACCGTTCGGCACCAGCCTATGGTTTGGAAGAAGACTATCCAAGAAGCATAATGGGTGTACTGCCCTAATCCTAGGAGCACTCGCAATGCGAGAGAAGGTGAAGATAAAAGACAACCGAATAAACCTTATTCCTATTTCTCCTGAACCAGAATCCATCCCCGAACTGGAACAAGTTCCTTTCGAGTTCGTATATAACCATACGATGGAGTATCAAATAAACTGTGGATCTTCGTAGTGATACGGAGTGTTCTGGAGAAATACAAAGGTGATTTAGGATTGGCGAAGAAAAATTTGGTTTGGTCGTGAATAGCAGTCGCAATTTACTTTGCCCTCTTACTAATCCCTTGCTTTGTCTTAACTTAATACTTTCTGCACACCATCGTTATGCTAATTGGTTTTCTTCATTCCCCACCGTTCGGCACCAGCCTAAGGTTTGGAAGAAGACTATCCAATTTGCGTAATAGGTGTACTATCTCCTAAACTAAGGAGTACTCGCAACTTGAGAGAAGGAAAAATGAAAAGACAACTGAATAGTCCTATTCGTTTCCTCCAGAACCTGAAACCATCCTCGAATAAATTCCTTCGAGTTCGTATACAACCATATGATGGTTTTGTCCAATGGAAGTGGACGTTCGTAGTAATACGGGGTGTCCTGGAGAAAAAGGGTAAAAGTAGGAGTGGCAATGGGGTCTGCAACTCTGACAATCCAAAAGCCAGTGTTTAAGAAGGCTCGGTTAACTTGGTCACTGAGTCATAATCTTAGGGTCGGGTCAATGGTCGCTGCCAAAGAGAGAGAGAAAATAAACACTCAGCGTGCACTCTAACCTAGATCAGAATGGTTACCAATTTATCTAATCTGGAAACCTCCCACTGTACATCAAATTCTCCTCCAAACCTGAAAGAAGAATTAGTCGAGGTCACCCGAGGAGTAAACTAACTCATCAGTGGGAATCAGGATCCAACTATCACCGCATGATAACGTGACGGAATCCGCTCACGTCATCACACTCCAGAAGGTATGCGCATATCTCGCAAGTTTCAGTTCTTTTGAAACTCCCGATGTGATTTTTTCCCCATGCTCTTATGACCTTGACTTTGGCCAACAAATCATAAGTCACATGTCAAGTTCTACCCGTCATTCTCCAGGTTAATTTGAGTCCACCCGTACCTACCCTTGACTTAGGCCAACAAGGCAGTACGACTGTCCCAAACCAACGCATCTATCTATGCTGCATATGAATACCCAACAGCTACCAAACACTGTGCCTTGACTTTAGCCAACAAACACAGCTTGAATACTATTTACCACCCATATGAAACGACGGAGGGCTACGAATGGTTTCTGGCGAAAACCTTTAACGTAAATAACTTGATATCCTTGAAGGAACGGATAGCTTTTAAAAAATATAGTGACGAAAATCTTTGCTAAAGAGGCCACTCCCGGTGAAGGGATCTCGGCTCTTTCCCCGTAGAATGAGGTGCAGGATATTCCAACTGAATACCACGGTGCAAAGCAAAAGTAATCGGCTATAGTGAAGTTAATGCCCTGACGCAAACTTCTGTCCAAGGGGTCACTCCCGGGGAAGGGATCTCGGCCCTTGCCTCGTCGACTGAGGAGCAGGATATTCCAACTGAATACCACGATGCAAAACAAAAGTGAACGACCTTGCAATAACAGCTTTTTGAAAAGTGTTCCAACAACATCAGATTAGGTTTGTTTTTAACTTGCATTGATCCGAATTAACGCAGTCCCATCAATTGATCACACCACAAAGAACGAAAATAATATGACGTACGTATATGCCATCCGCATTCGCCACTGGGTCCCGTCATTACCCGTTAGGTTAGCTAACTAACGACAGAGCGGGGACTGGACTAGCGCGGATGCAAAACATATACAACATCTACTAATATATATACCAATATATTATATTCGCTCAAGGCGTGATAAAATGCAACATCACAGAAATGTACAGCATCACAGAACAATACAGATATCTGGGATCCCCGGGTTTCACAGAGCCACTACTGAAACCCGACGTTCCCCTGGTCGTGTGGATAGCCTGTGCAATGAAAACCCTAGACCCCTACGGGCGCGGCAAGTTACCCGCCAAAACCTGAAGCGAGGTAGCCCCCTTCAGCAACGTGAATGGACCACCCAGCACTTCACGGAATCCGGTAACTTGGGCACCCCTCCTGGGTCAACCTGTACCCCCTACGAGTGCGGCGAATAGCCCGCCAATCCAAGAGAGAAGCCCCCTCCGTCTCAATGCCATGAGATGCGGGCTTGTTGCCCTCTAGAACCCGGCTATCCGTGCACCCCTCCGCGGGGTAATCCTAGTACAGAAAGTAAAATATACATACAACGGGTACATCGACCGCAACCTGGCCGTGCCCCAAAATAATAATACAAACAGGCAGTGACGGCAGTCCACATGTCGGACGCTCGCCCCCCAATATCAAATGTACATAATACAACAAAACTGTACTACCACTGCAACCAGGCTATCCCCCACGACCAATCCGCAACATCACAGCAATACACAGAACATCAACGTGAAAGTCACGTTCGCAAATCCGTCTAACCGGGCTATAGCAGTTAGACAGGATTTACCGATCAAGTGACATTCACGGTCGCAGATATAATGTAAATACTGTGAAATAATGTGTTTAAAATATCCGATCGATTAAATTTTATCAAGTGGGCCCCCAAGTACTACTGTAGCACATCAAGAAATTCTGGGCCCAAAAATAATATTCCAAAACCCCTATTTTCAACCCATAAAGCGACTGCAGAAATTTGATACAGCAAGGACATCATTGTGCGGCGGAACCGCGGCCCAAAGGGGGGTTTGGCCGCGGTTCCGCGCTTCAGTAGTCGAGTTACTGTGTCGAATTTCTACAGAGTGCTTAGAGCTTCTAGTACATCACTATTTTACAACCTGAAAAAATTTTCGAGCCAGAAAAAATTCGACAGAAAACTGATGTGAAGAAAACGCAGGTTTTTGGAATTTTGTTCGATCGGAAATGTAAAACACATTAGACAAAGCTAGACTATGTTAATGGCGAGGCTCTGATACCACTGTAAGTGCACGGTGGCGCCCCGGCCTCCATCCCGAGGCCAAATGCGGAAGCGATGGTTACTTTAATTTTCTTGAACCGGCACCACCGCGCACTAAAACCCGGATCGGGCCATTAACTAGTCTTAGCTAACTACAAGATAGGGAAGAGAGATATACCGAGTGATCCGAGTCCTCCGGTCTTCTCGCCGTCGTCCCGATCTCCCGCGGAATGTCTGGTCTCCACCTCGTCGCCGGAAGGGCACCACGTTGCCGGCTTCTTTTACGAGCTCCCACCTCTATACCGAGGCAACTCGGGCATGAAGCTGGCGAGTCGACGTGCCCAAGATTTGCTGTAGAATATAGTGAAGATCTATATGTCTCATTTGGGGTCTATGGAGGTTGCCATTTGGTGGAGGGATGAGTTATATTTTTGGAGGTGGAACTATGGGATTTTTGTGAAGCTATAAGACCAAAAATCCCCACATGAAATATTGGGACAGCCCACTTCATGCTTGGCCGGCCACACCAAATAGAGAGGAGAGGAATGAGAGTGGTGAGTGTGTGAATGAGTGAGTCAACCAAATAATCCAAAGGAGAGAGAGAAAAAGCTATCATGCTCAAGCATGATAACAAGCTAAAACCAACACTCCACCACATCCATCATGATATCCAAAGTCAAGCAATCATGAAAACCATCATGAAGCAAAAAGTCAAGTCAATGGATGGTGCACCATCATGATGCAACAAAATGCAAAGAACACCCTCCACAAATGCTTATTTGCACAAATGCAAATAAGCCCTCCTCCACCAATCTTCGGCCAATGAACGATACAAAGGAAATCGGCCGAAACGGAAAGCAAACTGGCAACTCCAGAGAACTGGTCCCGTAATAAATTACAGGAAAACCCCGATACTGTGCATACACACCCGCATTTGTATTCCAACCGAATACAAATGCAATGAGACAAAATCTACACTGTACTATACTAGGATCCGGCTTAAAACAAAACCGGCTAGTAATATCTGTTCGATCCTGATCCGTGCAATACCGCACGTATCTGATCGAAGCCTGCCATATCTCCATACGGCCTCTACAGCGTTTCGCCCGAAATCTTGAGTAACTGAATGTGGCGGACTCTAAAGACTCGTCAACACCTTGGTTGTGGATTTAACCACTAGCACGTCAGAGGTATAAGCCAATACGTAACGGGCTACCAGGTATTGACCAAAAGGGATGTTGATGAGCGAACTCATCCTGACACCCTACTGAGCCTGTCAGTGACAATATCCGTACAGTCCGGTCCGTTCGTCTATGAGCATCGCATGGCGGGTCTAGGGGGTTGGTAAAAGTCAGACCCCCAAAAGCGGTACAAGTCGTGTCGGAGTGTAGCCCAGAACACCCTGAGATACTACTGGAATACCTACCAGTAAATCTCCAGCCTCGGCCGAGGGCTTCGTATAATGGCTCTCCTAGACACAGCGCGACCTCTCCCCCAATACCGGGAGAGACGAACCCCTGTAGATCCGCTCACTGCCTCCATGTGGCTCGGGACTGTACCCAACTAAAACCTGTTTGCACGTCTCCTTTGAGCGTGGTAGGATAGTAATTAAAGTACAGTGGGAACTCACACGAGATAAATGACGATCCTCAGGTCGATGAACTAACCTGTACACATGTCACCTGGGAACTGCTATCTGACGTCAGGTATAAGACCAACTAGCATGTTCCCGGCGAGTCCTGTCCGGTGTACTCATAATCCAATGAGCACCTGTATACATCTTAGGTGAACCAACTGACACCAATGGCTTGTAAGACCGGACACCGCCCCTTGTCGGGGTCTCGACTGTATACACTAGTCTACTCTGGAGTATCGATGCCCTGTCTCGAAACTCTTACGACTAGGGACCTTTTAAGGATGTGCTTATAGACCCCAGCTCCCACTTATATGATCGCCCTCATACTGCTGGTGGTCAAGCAAGAATCCTAGGGGCTCTATCAACGTGTAATAGTGACATGTCAGGTCACCTAAAGCAGTACACGATGATAAAGGTAAACCAGATAGCATACTATCATCTCGAGTAAGACTGTCCTACTGGGACAGGTCCTCCCTCAATCATTGCAATCACGTGCCTGTGATCCAATAATTGACTCTGAGGGAACTATCTCCAACAGTATGTAGTTGTATTGCCGGTTTTCGTTGCTATACATCGACGACGATCGGTGTATGCATACTTACTTACGTTGATGATATGAGATATTATGTGTTGCTGAGATATGATGTGCAGGATTGTCGCGATTGAATAGCCGGGGTTTTTTTGGTGAGATGATAGTTTTATATTTTCATTCATGTAAATACAAATGTAATGTAATATTCTTTTATTTGGGGCACTTTCAGGTTGAGGTTGATGCCACCAGTGTTGTATATTATTTACTTTTCCGCATTAGGATGGACCCAAGGAGGGGAGCACAGGTGACCGGGTTATGGGGTTCAGTGGGAGGCCATCTCGAGGAGTCGAGACCGGGTCTCCTAAACTCCAGAATTGGTAGGGTCGCTTGCGGCTCTCGTAGGGGTCCAGGGTTTGGGCTTGGCTATTCATCACGACTGTGGAATCCGTATTTTCTATTGTTGGCTAAATACTAAATACGGACGTCCTAGTATATCCCGCATTATATCTATGTTTCTGCTGCGATATCTGTGATGTGATCATTTGATATGTTGTGATGGATACAGTATATAGTATATATGATATATTATATAGATGTTACTTATGTTTTACACCCGCACTAGCCCTGCCCTGCTCTGTCGTTAGTTACCTAACCTAACGGTGCACGAGGGGACATCGAGGCGAATGCAGATGGCATAAGTGTACGTCGTATTTATCTGTGATGCTTAGGAAGCATAAGCTGATGGGATTTTTATTAATGAGATTAATAACAAGAAAATGAAACCTAAAAGATGTTGTAGAATCAAAACTTTATAAAAGGGTAGCTACAGTTTTGCTTTGCATAGTGGTATATATGATATACCCTGCACCTTATTCGATGAGGAAAGAGCCGAGATCCCTTCACCGGGAGTGACCTCTTTAGCGAAACTGGCAGATGCTACAAAACCCGGTTTGTCTTTTGATTGCTTTTAGAGTTTTGCTTTGCACAGTGATATATATGATATGTCCTGCACCTTATTCGATGAGGAAAGAGCCGAGATCCCTTCACCGGGAGTGACCTCTTTAGCAAAACTAAGAAAAGCCTAAAAAACACTCCTTTTTCAAAAACTACTCGATTCTACGACGATATCAAGTTCATTACGCTCAGGATTTTCTGAAAAACCTGCGTAGCCCTCCGTCATTTCAGATAGATATTATTTAGTATTCGTGCTATGTTTGTTTACTTAGTTAAGGCATAGTGTACGGTAGCTAAGTAATGTTTATCTGCTAAAACATGAGATGTGATTGGATTAGGGTATTCGTACGGCCTTGTTGACTCAGTTAAGGGTCGTACGGGTGGGTTTAATTCAATCGGGAAATGTACGGGTTGAACTTGACTTGCGATTTATGGTTTGTTGACTTAGTTAAGGTCATAGATCGCTAGGGGAAAAATATTATCGGGAATTTCAAGTGTTGAAATTTGCAATGAGATTGCATACCTTCTATGAGATAGTTGGATCCCGATACCCACTGCGAGTAAGAGTTACTCCTGGGAGAGTTTTACACAGGACAATTAGTCGATCAAGTAGGTGTCTAGAAAAGTGTTAACGGGGTTACGCCTCAGGGAAAACGAGGTTTACTTTAATTAGGTCCGTGCGAAAGCATAGGGAACCTCCCTCAAAGTACCGACACTGATCTGGCTGAAAAATTGACGAAATTGTAGGGTGTAATTAATCCCGGCTAATCTTACCTTTTAGGGTTTGAAGGTAGATTTGATAAAAACAGTGGGAGACAACCTGATTAGATAAGATAATAACCAATTTAATCTTGCAAGAGCATACGCTAAAGTGTTTTCTTCTCTCTCTCTCCAGGTAGCGACCATGTCAGGCCATAATCAAGATAATAATATGGATGTATTGACTGAACCCGCTTATTATACTGAGCAGGGGAACGTTGGACCCGTTCTTTCTTATAAGAGTTATAAGACTGAATAGGAAACAGGAGAATATCTGGATTCTCACACCGCCCAAAAGAACATGCAAGTTGATGCATCTTCTTCAGGTGTGTTAGTTATTGAGAACTGTTTCTCAGTTCACCCTACGTCCTGGGTATTGGATACCGGATCAGGATCCCATATATGTAAATTGTTACATGGGCTACGAAAAGGTAGAGAACTGGAAAAAGGTGATCATTCCGTTCAAGTAG
Organism: Agapanthus africanus; assembly: GCA_030015575.1. Classification (NCBI taxonomy): domain Eukaryota; kingdom Viridiplantae; phylum Streptophyta; class Magnoliopsida; order Asparagales; family Amaryllidaceae; genus Agapanthus; species Agapanthus africanus. Next base: position 186,614,152 of record CM057349.1, on the reverse strand, counting down.
GGAACGGTGCAAGTATTGTAGCCAAAGCAGTTGGCGAATATCACCTTGTATTACCAAGTCGTAATACACTGATTCTAAATGAGTGCTATTATATACCGAACATGATGTGCAACATTATATCAGTTTCTTTATTAACTAAAGAAGGATATAATTTTGTAGTAAAGGATAATGTTATGAACATATTCCTAGATCAAAAGTTGATTGCATCAGGCTCGTTACATAATGGCATATTCATTCTGAATCAGAATACAGTCCTGAATATACAAAACACACACAAGAGGAAAAGTTCAGATAGGAACGAATCCTACTTGTGGCATTGTAGACTTGGTCATATCAATGCGACACGACTGGCTAAGTTACATAAGGATGGTTATTTGAATCCGTTCGAATTATCATCTTATGATACTTGCCATTCATGTCTCAAAGAAAAAATGACCAAAGCTCCGTTTAGTGGACACGGAGAAAGAGTTACTGAACTCTTAAGACTAATACATAGTAATGTATGTGGTCCCATGTCTACGCATGCCAGGAACGGTTCTTCCTACTTCATTACATTCACTGACGATCTCTCTAGATACGGACATGTGTTTCTGATGAAACACAAGTCTGAAGCTTTTGAGAAATTCAGAGAATATAAGCACGAAGTAGAGAACCAAACGGGCAAAAGTATTAAGATTCTTCGATCTGATCGAGGAGGTGAATACTTAAGCAGTGAGTTCCTAGATTATCTAAAAGAGAATGGGATTCTCTCTCAGCTTACTCCTCCTTATACACCACAGCACAACGGTGTATCAGAACGAAGGAATCGGACCCTATTAGATATGGTGCGATCTATGATGAGCGATGCTGAGTTACCTATTTCCTTTTGGGGGTATGCGCTTGAGACATGAAGGGTTCCTAGGCACTCTCAAGAGGTCTCACAAGGCATCAACCATGCCAATTTCAAATTATACAAGTGCCGAGAAACTCTAATACGGATCGTTAACTAGAATTTTAGGCGAAACATTAAACTAGTTAACAACTTAACTAAAGATAAGAAGCTACAACCTTTGTAGATCCGGTTATCCACTTCCTTAGCTCCACGTAGTCGTCCCCTCGCTGTCCATCTCGAATCCCGGACTCTTGCATCAGCTTCATCGGAGAAATGAACGGACTAGTCGTCGGCTACGATGCCGAAGATGATCTACGTCGAGGTTACACAAGATCAAGCTCCAACTTCACCAAATTGTGAAACTTGTGAAGAAAATACCCTATACTACTTGGCAAGAGGTAGAGGGTGAAGAAATAGGAGGTGGGTTCACTTTAGAATTGGATTTCTCACACTTTTGCTCAAGATGCCATTGATGGAGGCAAGGTTTTCTTCATGAAGATGATGAAGAAGAAGAAGATAGAATATGATAAAAAGTATTTCAAAATAGAAAAGAAATGAATACTTATCATATCCTAACCTTGGTTAGGTGTAGAGAATAGACCATTGTTAGTGGGAATGGTTAGGGTTAAGCATGAAGACAAAATGGTCACTTTAGTCAAAGCTTCATGAAGCTTCAACAAGCTTCATGATAAAAAGAAACCATTTTGTTTTTCTTTTATCTATTTCTCAAAAAGAATGGATAAATAAATAATAGATAAAATCAAAACCCTAATCATTATCATAACCATGGTATAAGTCTCTACACAAAGCCAAGTAAACATGTATCATCAAACATGATATAATCAAGTGTACACAAAAAATATATCACATATACAATGTGCACATCAAAGTGAGAAAATCCATTTAAAGTGAACCAATACTAGTCAATGCAAAGTAATATATCAAATATATAATTATACATTAAATCATTAAATCAATACTTCATTTAACGATCCGGTCATATCGCATATAACCGACTAGTATGCTATGTATCGTCTTATCGAATCAATCCTTGATTCGATATCTAGGTTATATTGCATATAACCAATCGATACATTCATCGCGAGAATGAAATACGGTATCACATACACGCATTATTCTCGGTCCCGCACATATCTCATATACGCTCCTATTTCGTTTCGCATGAGCCAGGAAACCTCTATGTAGGACTCTAAAGACTCGTCAATACGCCGGTAGCAGATGATGATCATATCAAGCATCCACAAGCCGCAAGCGGTCTGCTAAACATAATGGCCACCCGGGTATTGAGCGATCAGAAGATCGACGAGCAAGCCCGCTCACACTCCTGTGAATCCAACCAGTAACACTTACCGTACAGTCCGGTCTGTTCGTCTTATATGTCGCATATCAAGTCTAGGGGTGGTAAACGTCAGACCCCAATAACCGATAAGTCGTGCCGATGTGAGGCTCATAACGGGTCGAGAAACTACTGGTAACACATACCAGCAAATCTCTGATCAGCCATGGCCAGGGACTTCCCTGTTACGGCCAATTGAGAACAACGCAACATCAACCCCCAATACCGGGAGAGACGAAACCCCTCCTATCGCTCATTGCCTCCATGTGACTCGGGACTGTACCCAAAGACCACCGTTTTGCACGCCCTCATGGACGTGGTAAGGAGGAGATCAAAGCACAGTGGGAATCACACAAGACTCTATGACGATCTCGGGTCTACAGACTAACCTGCACAAGTGTCACCTGAGAACTGCCATCTGACGTGAGGTATAATACCATCTGGGAGTTCTCGGCGAGTCCGTCCAGTGTACCCAGTCTCCACTGAGCACCCGTATACCATCTCTGATGTCAAACACCAATGGATATGGGATCATCCATCGCCCATCTCATGGGTCGAGAAGCGTATACGCTAGTCTACACTGGTATATCGATGCCCCGTCTCGATACACCCACGACTAGGGACCTTGAAGGATGTACCTATGGACTACCATGTTCCCACTAGTATGATCTGCATCATAGTCCAGGTAGTCAAGTACACATCCTAAGGGCTTTACCAACATGTAACTATAAGACAGTTTAAAGAGAGAAGTGTACATGTTAAGATAAAGAGCAACCAGATAGCATACTATCATATCGAGCAAGAAAGTCATCTCTATATATGTCCAAGCATCCAATATAATATACATCATCTGTACAATACTGGCCTCTAGGGCATACATACAACTAACAATCTCCCACTTGCACTAGGGCCAGCTGCTGTAGTATCGCATACCGAGCATCCCGAAGAGTCTCTCAAACTGTATCTGGGGAATGGCCTTCGAGAGTGGATCCGCCGTGTTGTTCTTCGTGTCAACCCTCCTGACCTCGATCTCTCGGCGATCAACTATCTCCCGGATCAGGTGATACCGCCTCAGAATATGCCTGGATCGCTGATGGGACCTGGGTTCCTTGGCCAAAGCCACTGCTCCATTGTTATCGCAATACAAAGGTATTGGATGCTCAATGGATGGAACCACTCCAAGTTCAGTAATGAACTTCTTGATCCAGACAGCCTCTTTAGCAGCATCGTTGGCAGCGATGTATTCAGCCTCCATCGTTGAGTCTGCCACGGTTTCCTGCTTGGAACTCTTCCAGCTAACCGCCCCTCCGTAAAGGGTAAAGACAAATCCCGACTGCGACTTAGAGTCGTCCTTATCACTCTGGAAGCTCGAATCGGTAAAGGACTCCATTTGGAGTTCTCCGTTACCATACACCAATAGCATCTCTTTAGTCCTTCGCAAGTACTTGAGAATGCTCTTCACAGCTGTCCAGTGACTCTCTCCAGGATCAGCTTGATACCTGCTCACTACACTTAGTGAGTATGCTACATCGGGTCTGGTACATAGCATCGCGTACATGATAGAGCCTACAGCCGAAGCATAGGGTATCCCTTGCATGCGAGCTCTATCCAAATCAGTCTTGGGAGACATCTCTTTCGAGAGAGTGACTCCAGAGATCGTAGGCAAGTTCCCATGTTTGGATTCTTCCATACTAAACCCCTTTAGTATGGTGTCAATGTACCTGGATTGGGACAATCCCAATATCCGTTTGGATCTATCTCTATAGATCCTAATTCCCAATATGTAGGAGGCATCACCAAGATCTTTCATTGAGAATCTTTGTGATAAGAAGAGCTTGACCGATTGCAGCATAGGAATATCATTTCCTATCAAGAGTATGCCGTCCACGTACAATACGAGGAAGACAACCTTACTCTCTGCGACCTTCTTGTAGATACAAGGTTCATCTGGGTTTTTGACGAAATCAAACTCTTTGATAACGACGTCAAAGCAGATGTTCCAACTCCGCGATGCTTGCTTTAATCCATAAATGGATTTAAGCAGCTTGCACACCTTCCCGCTGCTCCCACTGTCTACGAAGCCCTCTGGCTGAGTCATGTACACGCACTCTTCTAAATCACCATTTAGAAAGGCGGTCTTAACATCCATTTGCCAGATTTCATAGTCATGATATGCAGCGATGGCAAGCATGATCCGGATGGATTTAAGCATAGCCACTGGAGAAAAGGTTTCGTCATAGTCCACACCTGGTCTTTGACGAAAACCCTTTACAACAAGTCTAGCTTTGAAAGTCTCCACTTTCCCATCTACACCAAGTTTTTTCTTGAAGATCCACTTGCTCCCAAGGGGTTTTACCCCTTCAGGAGAAACATCCAAAGTCCATACTTTGTTGGTGTACATGGATTCCATCTCGGACCGCATAGCATCCAGCCATTTCACTGAGTCCCTACTCGTGATGGCCTGCTCGAAGCTAGTTGGGTCATCATCCTCCATGATGCAATCCTCGCTCCTACCATCCATGAGAAAACCGTAGTATCTCTCAGGTTGGCGAGGAACCCTACTAGATCGGCGGAGAGGCTGAGGTTCATCGGGAGCTACTGAATCTTCTGGTTCCACTAAATCTTCTGTTGTGTTTTGTTCAGCTGGAACCTCTTCCAGTTCTACCTCAGAGCCACTAATCTCTTTTGCAAGAAATTCCTTTTCTAAAAAGGTGGCATGTTGAGCAACAAATACTCTTTGTTCCTCACTGTGGTAGAAGATATACCCTCGTGAATGTTTGGGATACCCAACAAATTTACACAGAACAGACCTTGCCTCGAGTTTATCCGGTTTTTGTCTTTTGACATAGGCCGGGCAACCCCATATCTTAATAAAATTAAGATATGGTCTCTTCCCTTCCCATATCTCATATGGTGTGGTAGGCACAGATTTGGTGGGAACCCTATTCAGTAGATATGCTGCTGTTTCCAGTGCATATCCCCAGAAGGAAACAGGTAACTCAGCTGTGCTCATCATAGAGCGCACCATATCTAATAGGGTGCGGTTCCTCCGTTCTGATACACCGTTGTGCTGTGGTGTATATGGAGGAGTCAGCTGAGAGAGAATCCCATTCTCTTTTAGGAAGTCCAGGAATTCATTGCTCAAGTATTCACCTCCTCGATCAGATCGAAGGATTTTAATAATTTTTCCGGTTTGGTTCTCGACTTCTTGTTTATATTCTCTAAATTTCTCAAAAGCTTCTGATTTGTGTTTCATCAGGAACACATATCCGAATCTAGAAAGATCGTCAGTGAATGTAATGAAGTACGAAGAACCATCCCTGGCATGTGTAGACATGGGACCGCATACATCACGATGTATTAGTCCCAAGAGTTCCGTAACTCTTTCTCCGTGTCCCGTAAACGGAGTTTTGGTCATCTTGCCTTTGAGACATGACTGGCAAGTGTCATAAGATGAAAATTCAAACAGATTTAAATATCCATCCTTATGTAACTTAGCCAGTCGTGTCGCATTGATGTGACCCAGTCTACAATGCCACAAGAAGGATTCGTTCAGTTCTGAACTCTTCCTCTTGTGTGTGTTTGTTATGCTCAGAACTGTTGTTTGATTTAGAACATAAATGCCATTGCACAACGTGCCTGATCCAACCAACTTTTGGTTACGAAAAATGTTCATAATATTATCCTTTAATACAAAATTATATCCCTCTTTACTCAATAAAGAGACCGATGTAATGTTGCATATCAGGTTCGGCATGTAATAGCATTCGTTCAGAACCAATGTACTACCAGTTGGTAATCCAAGGTGATATTCCCCAACAGTCTTAGCTGCAACAATTGCACCATTTCCGACTCTTATGTCTTTATCACCTTCTCCAAGTTCTCTACCTTTCCTTAGCCCATGTAACTGATTACATATATGGGATCCTGACCCGGTATCTAATACCCAGGACGTAGGGCAAATGGAGAAACAGTTCTCTGTAACGAACACACCCGAAGAAAATGCATCAACATGTACTTTCTTCAATCGGATGGCATGGGAATCCTGGTATTCCCCTATATCCTGTTCAGTCCTATAACTCTTATAAGAAATAACGGAACCAACGTTCCCCAGCACAGTATAACATGCGGGTTTGGTCAATACAACCATATTATTATCTTTATTATGGCATGACATGATCGCTACCTGGAGAGAGAGAGAAGAAAACACTTTAGCGTATGCTCTTGCAAGATCAGATTGGTTTTTATCTTATCTAATCAGGATGGCTCCCACTGGTTTTTATCAAATCTTCCTTCAAACCCTAAAAGGAAAGACTAGCCGGGCTTAATTACATACTACAAGTTCGCCAATCTTTCAGCCAGGCCAGTGTCGGTACTTTGAGGGAGGTCCCCCGTGCTTTCGCACGAACCTAATTAATGTAAACCTCGTTTTCCCAGAGGCGTAACCTCGTTGACACCTTTCTAGACACCTACTTGATCGGCTAATTGTAATGTGTAAAACTCTCCCAGGAGTAACTCTTACTCGCAGTGGGTATCGGGATCCAACTATCTCATAGAAGGTATGCAATCTCATTGCAAATTTCAACACTTGAAATTCCCGATAATATTTTGCCCCGTACGATCTATGACCTTAAAAAGGTCAACAAACCATAGACCGCAAGTCAAGTTCAACCCGTCATTTCTTGATTGAATCAAACCCACCCGCACGACCCTTGACAAGGTCAACAAGGCCGCACGACTATCCTAACCCAATCTGCATCATATGCATAAGCAGATAAATACTGGTTAGCTACCGCACACTGCGCCTTGACAAGGTCAACAAACGCAGCACGAATACTAAACAGGACTTATCTGAAATGACGGAGGGCTACGACAGGTTTTTCTGAAAACCTATTGCGTAATGAACTTGATATCGTTGTAGGATCGAATGAATTTTGAAATGGAGTGTTTTTGAGGCTTTTCTAGTTTTGCTAAAGGAGTCACTCCCGGTGAAGGGATCGTCGGTCCTTTCCTCGTCGAATGAGGTGCGGGATATATCATATATATCACTGTGCAAAGCAAAAACTCTTAAAAGCAATCAAAAGACAAACCGAGTGTGTAGCATCTGCCAGTTATTGCTAAAGGAGTCACTCCCGGTGAAGGGATCTCGGTCCTTTCCTCGTCGAATGAGGTGCGGGATATATCATATATATCGCTGTGCAAAGCAAGAACTGTAACTACCTGTTTTATTTTGAAATTCGATTCCACAACATCTTAGGTTTCTTTTCTTTTATTAATCACATTAATGAAGTCCTATCATTTAAGTACCTAAACATCACAGATAAATACGACGTACACTTATGCCATCCGCATTCGCCTCGATGTCCCCTCGTGCACCGTTAGGTTAGGTAACTAACGGCAGAGCGGGGCAGGGCTAGCGCGGGTGTAAAACATAAGTAACGTCTATATAATATATCATATATATTATATACTGTATCCAGCAGAACATATCAAATGATCACATCACAGATATCGCAGCAGAAAATATCATATGAAATATTGGATATACTAGGACGTCCGTGTTTTTAATACGAGCCAGTATAAAACACGGATTCCACGGTCGTGATGAATAGCCAATCCCACACCCCTAGACCCCTACGAGAGCGGCAAGCAACCCTACCAATTCTAGGGTTAGGAGACCCGGACTCGACTCCTCGAGATGGTCTCCCACTGGACCCTAGAACCCGGTTACTTGTGCTCCCCTCCTTGGGTCTATCCTAATGCGGAAAAGTAAATAATATACATCAACGGTGACATCATCCGCTACCTGGAAGTGTCCCAATAAAAGAATATTACATACAAGTTTTTACATGAATGAAAATGAAAAACACTCATCTCACATAAAAACCCCCGGCTATTCGAACACGACGATCCAATATAACATATCCAGCAACTCATAACATCACATGTCATCAACGTAAGTAAATATGCGCATCCCAATTGTCGTTGACATATAGCAACGAAACCGGCGATGTCACATATTACACTTACGGTCACAGAAAAGAAAGTGTAAAACTACAACAGTTGGAATCCGCAACCTCTTTAGACGTCGCATGTCTAATCAAATGAAATACTTAGACATCACATGCCTAACAATTATAAACCCCGCATTTTAGTCCCATTATCAAAAACTCTTTTCAATATCAAGTGAGACTAAACCGCTAGATTTATAACATTCATCCAGTTATCTCATAACTGAGTGTGAATTCCAATTATTGTATCTCATTCCGGATAAATAGAAAATATTAAACTTTCTGATCGAACATTCGAACACCCAAGTTTTTTCTTGAAACCGTTGAACACATGAAATAAGTTCAAAGACATTCACTTCATGCCTCAGTACCAACGGTCCAGCCGTAGAAGGGTCAAGCCAACGCCTCACATGTGGCACGCCGTACTGCCCCAAACCCTAAGGTTCAAAGGGCAGTTCAAGACGGTCACATAATCAAGTTAAGGTTTGTTGTCTTCTAGAGGGACCATCGCGTTACTTGCACTACTCAGAACGTCCTTAAACCATAGAAAAATCCAACACTTGGAAATTTTCCGGCAGGGGAAAAGTTGGGTATTTATATCCGGTCGAACTTTTTAACATATCCTTAAATTATCCGGAAAAACACACAGACAAAATTTGATAATCCGATCGAATCTTTGATTCCCAATAAAACCCCAGAATACTCATCTGTAGAGTCACAATAAAAATACCCAGAAAATATAGCATTCAATTATATGAATTACTGTGCAGAAATCGTTGGACAAGGGGACAGTACGGCCGCGGAACTGCCGCACATGCCAAGCTTATGCCGCGGTTCCGCGGTGGATTTATCGATTTAGACCCTCATTTTTCACAGTAATTCAAATAAGACCCTGCTAATTTTTCTGCATATTTTTATTTGACAAAAATCCAAATTTTCAGAAAATTTCCAGAGAGCATTTTGGAAATGGGTTTCGATGTTCGTTCGGATTTCAAACGTCGTCTAGACTTCGCCTAAGGCTCTAGCTAGGCTCTGATACCACTGAAGGGTTCCTAGACACTCTCAAGAGGTCTCACAAGGCATCAACCATGCCAATTTTAAATTTTACAAGTGCCGAGAAACTCTAATACGGATCGTTAACTAGAATTTTAGGCGAAACATTAAACTAGTTAACAACTTAACTAAAGATAAGAAACTACAACCTTTGTAGATCCGGTTATCCACTTCCTTAGCTCCACGTAGTCGTCCCCTCGCTGTCCATCTCGAATCCCGGACTCTTGCATCGGCTTCATCGGAGAAATGAACGGACTAGTCGTCGGCTACGATGCCGAAGATAATCTACGTCGAGGTCACACAAGATCAAGCTCCAACTTCACCAAGTTGTGAAACTTGTGAAGAAAACACCCTATATTACTTGGCAAGAGGTAGAGGGTGAAGAAATAGGAGGTGGGTTCACTTTAGAATTGGATTTCTCACACTTTTGCTCAAGATGCCATTGATGGAGGCAAGGTTTTCTTCATGAAGATGAAGAAGAAGAAGAAGATAGAATATGATAAAAAGTATTTCAAAATAGAAAAGAAATGAATACTTATCATATCCTAACCTTGGTTAGGTGTAGAGAATAGACCATGGTTAGTGGGAATGGTTAGGGTTAAGCATGAAGACAAAATGGTCACTTTAGTCAAAGCTTCATGAAGCTTCAACGAGCTTCATGATAAAAAGAAACCATTTTGTTTTTCTTTTATCTATTTCTCAAAAAGAATGGATAAATAAATAATAGATAAAATCAAAACCCTAATCATTATCATAACCATGGTATAAGTCTCTACACAAAGCCAAGTAAACATGTATCATCAAACATGATATAATCAAGTGTACACAAAAAATATATCACATATACAATGTGCACATCAAAGTGAGAAAATCCATTTAAAGTGAACCAATACTAGTTAATGCAAAGTAATATATCAAATATATAATTATACATTAAATCATTAAATCAATACTTGATTTAACGATCCGGTCATATCGCATATAACTGACTAGTATGCTATGTATCGTCTTATCGAATCAATCCTTGATTCGATATCTAGGTTATATCGCATATAACCAATCGATACATTCAACGTGAGAATGAAATACGGTATCACATACACGCATTATTCTCGGTCCCGCACATATCTCATATGCGCTCCTATTTCGTTTCGCTTGAGCCAGGAAAGCTCTATGTAGGATTCTAAAGACTCGTCAATACGCCGGTAGCAGATGATGATCATATCAAGCATCCACAAGCCGCAAGCGGTTTGCTAAACGTAACGGCCACCCGGGTATTGAGCGATCAGAAGATCGACGACCAAGCCCGCTCACACTCCTGTGAATCCAACCAGTAACACTTACCGTACAGTCCGGTCTGTTCGTCTTATATGTCGCATATCAAGTCTAGGGGTGGTAAACGTCAGACCCCAATAACCGATAAGTCGTGCCGATGTGAGGCTCATAACGGGTCGAGAAACTACTGGTAACACTTACCAGCAAATCTCTGATCAGCCCTGGCCAGGGACTTCCCTGTTACGGCCAATCGAGAACAGCGCAACATCAACCCCCAATACCGGGAGAGACGAAACCTCTGCTATCGCTCATTTCCTCCATGTGACTCGGGACTGTACCCAAAGACCACCGTTTTGCACGCCCTCATGGACGTGGTAAGGTGGAGATCAAAGCACAGTGGGAATCACATAAGACTCTATGACGATCTCAGGTCTACAGACTAACCTGCACAAGTGTCACCTGAGAACTGCCATCTGACGTGAGGTATAATACCATCTGGGAGTTCTCGGTGAGTCCGTCCAGTGTACCCAGTCTCCACTGAGCACCCGTATACCATCTCTGATGTCAAACACCAATGGATATGGGATCATCCATCGCCCATCTCATGGGTCGAGAAGCGTATATGCTAGTATACACTGGTATATCGATGCCCCGTCTCGATACAGCCATGACTAGGGACCTTGAAGGATGTACCTATGGACTACCATGTTCCCACTAGTATGATCTGCATCATAGTCCAGGTAGTCAAGTACACATCCTAAGGGCTTTACCAACATGTAACTATAAGACAGTTTAAAGAGACAAGTGTACATGTTAAGATAAAGAGCAACCAGATAGCATACTATCATATCGAGCAAGAAAGTCATCTCTATATATGTCCAAGCATCCAATATAATATACATCATCTGTACAATACTGGCCTCTAGGGCATACATACAACTAACAAGACAGCCATATACATATTGAATCTAGTTCCGTCTAAATCTGTACCTACCACACCATATGAAATATGTAGTGGGAAGAGACCATATTTTAAACGAGTTAAGATATGGGGTTGTCCGGCCTATGTCAAAAGACAAAATCCAGACAAACTCGAGGCACGATCAGTTCTTTGCAAATTTGTGGGATATCCTAAGAATTCTCAAGGATATATTTTCTATCACGCTGAGGAACAAAAAGTGTTTGTTTCTCAATATGCCACCTTTTTAGAAAAGGAATTTCTTGCAAAAGAAATTAGTGGTAAAGAGGTAGAGCTGGAAGAGGTTCCAGAAACACAAATTGCAACTGAAGATTTAGTAGAACCAGGGGATTCAGTAGTACCCGACGAACCCCAGCCTCTCCGCCGATCTAGCAGGGTTTCTCATCCACCTGAGAGATATTATGGTTTTCTCATTGATGGTGGAAGCGAGGATTGCATCATGGAAGATGATGACCCGACTAGTTTCGAGCAGGCCATCACGAGTAGTGATTCGGTGAAATGGCTGGATGCAATGCGATCTGAGATGGACTCCATGTACACCAATAAAGTATGGATTTTGGAAAATGCTCCTGAAGGGGTAAAACCCATTGGGAGCAAGTGGATTTTTAAAAAGAAATTTGGTGTAGATGTAAAAGTTGAGACTTTCAAAGCTAGACTTGTAGCAAAGGGATTTCGTCAACGACCAGGTGTGGATTATGACGAAACCTTTTCTCCAGTGGCTATGCTTAAGTCCATCCGGATCTTACTTGCCTTTGCTGCATACCATGACTATGAAATCTGGCAAATGGATGTTAAGACCGCCTTTCTAAACGGTGATTTAGAAGAGTGCGTGTACATGACTCAGCCAGAGGGCTTCGTAGATAGTGGGAGCAGCGGAAAGGTGTGTAAGCTGCTTAAATCCATTTATGGGTTAGTGCAAGCTGCTTAAATCTATTTATCGCGGAGTTGGAACATCTATTTTGATGTTGTAGTCAAAGAGTTTGACTTCATCAAAAACATAGATGAACCTTGTATCTATAAGAAGGTAGCAGAGAGTAAGGTTGTCTTCCTCGTATTGTACGTGGATGACATACTCTTGATAGGAAATGATATTCCTATGCTGCAATCAGTCAAGCTCTTCTTATCACAGAGATTCTCAATGAAAGATCTAGGTGATGCCTCCTGTATATTGGGAATCATGATCTATAGAGATAGATCTAAACGGATACTGGGATTGTCCCAATCCAAGTACATTGACACCATCCTAAAGAGGTTTAGTATGGAAGAATCCAAGCGTGGGAACCAACCTACGATCTCTGGACTCACTCTCTCTAAAGAGATGTCTCCCAAGACTGATTTGGAGAGAGCTCGCATGCAAGGGATACCCTATGCTTCGGCAGTAGGCTCTATCATGTATGCGATGCTATGTACCAGACCCGATATAGCATACTCACTAAGTGTAGTGATTCGGTATCAAGCAGATCCTGGAGAGAGTCACTGGACAGCTGTGAAGAACATTCTCAAGTACTTGCGAAGAACTAGAGATATGTTCTTGGTGTATGGTAACGGAGAACTCTGGGTGGAGTCCTTTACCGATTCCAGCTTCCAAAGTGATAAGGACGACTCTAAGTCGCATTTGGGATTTGTCTTTACCCTCAATGGAGGGGCGGTATGCTGGAAGAGTTCCAAACAGGATACCGTTGCAGACTCGACGATTGAGGCTGAATACATCGCTGCCAACGATGCTGCCAAAGAGGCTGTCTGGATGAAGAAGTTCATTAGTGAACTTGGTGTGGTTCCATCCATTGAACATCCAATACCTCTGTATTGCGATAACAATGGAGCTGTGGCTTTGGCTAAGGAACCCAGATCCCATCAGAAGTCCAGACATATTCTGAGGCGGTATCACCTGATCAGGGAGATTGTTGATCGCCGGGAGAACGAGGTCAGGAGAGTAGATACGAAGGACAACATTGCGAATCCACGCACGAAGGCCATTCCCCAGATACAGTTTGAGAGATTATTCGGGATGCTAGGTATGAGATACTACAGCAGCTGGCCTTAGTGCAAGTGGGAAATTGTTAGTTATGTATATGCCCTAGAGGCCATTGTTGTACATTTGATGTATATTATGATGGATGCTTAGAAATATACAGAGAGGACTTTCTTGCTCGTCATGATAGTATGCTATTTGGTTTCACTTTATCTTAACATGTTGACTTGTATTGGTTTACTGTCTTTCTCTCACATGTTGATAAAGCCCTTAGGATCTGTACTCGACTACTGGGATTATGATGAGATCATACTAGTGGGGCCACGGTAGTCGATGAGTACATCCTATAAATGTTCCTAGTCGAGGGTATATCGAGACAGAGCATCGATACACCAGAGTAGACTAGCGTATACGCATCTTGACCCATATGATGGGCGATGGATGATCCCATATCCATCGGTGTTTGACATCAAGGATGATGTACGGGTGCTCAGTGGAGACTGGGTACACTGGACGGACTCGCCGAGAACTCCCAGTTGGTGATATACCACACGTCAGATGGCAGTTCTCCGGTGACACTGGTACAAGGTAGTCTGTAGACCCGAGACCGTCATAGAGTCTTTTGTGATTCCCACTGTGCTTTGATTTCCACCTTACCATGTCCAAGAGGGCGTGCAAAACGGTGGCTTTTGGGTACACTCCCAAATCACATGGAGGCAATGAGCGATAGGAGGGGATTCGTCTCTTCCGGTATAGGGAGTTGATGTTGTGCTGTGTTCGATTGGCTATAACTGGAAGTCCCTGGCCAGGGCTGATATAGAGATATACTGGTAAGTGTTACCAGTAGTATCTCGACCTGTTATGAGCCTCACATCGACACGACTTATCGGTTACTGGGGTCTGACGTATACCACCCCTAGACTTATACCACCCCTACACTTGATATGCGAAATATCAGACGAACAGACCGGACTGTAAGGGAGTGTTACTGATTGGATTCACAGGAGAACGCACAGGCTAGCTTGTTGATCTTCTTATTGCTCAATACCTGGGTGGCTGTTACGTTTAGCTGACCGCTTGAAGCTTGTGGGTGTTTGATATGATCATCACCTGCTACTGGCGTATTGACGATTCTTTAGAGTCCTACACAGAGTTTTCTTGGCTCAGGCGAAACGGAGTAGAGGCACATATGTGATATGTGCAGGACCGAGGATAATGCGATATGAGATACCGTATTATATTCTCGAGATATTTTGATATTAATCGGGACATCGGATCAAGTGTTGATTCGATGAATCGGTACATGATATATTAGCCGGTTATATTCGATATAGCCGGATCGTTGGATCAAGTGTTGATTCGATGATTTAATGTATAATAATATATATGATATATTGTATTACATTATCTAATATTGGCTCACTTTATTATTTCATTTTCTCACTGGATTAATACATTGATATATATGCGATATATGTTAAATGTATTATTTTGTTTTGTTGCAAATATATAATATATATGTGATATATATTATTGTGACATGATATAATTTATTATTAAACATGTTTAAGGATGATTAAATGGGATTAGGGTTTGATTAGGGTTAGCTTCTTCTTGCACATTCTAGATCTTTCCCTTTTGTCTTGGTTAAGATATTATGGTTGATACTTATCCTTAACCTAACCAAACCCTAACTTTAGTTTATTCTCTACAAACTCTTAGCCACTCATCCTTGACCATGGTTGATATATCAATCATATATTTTTCTTTTCTATTCATCACAAAAGGAATTATCTCTTGATTATCATCTTCTTCTCTCTTGAGTTAAAAAGAAAAAGCTTACTAGAAATTCTTTTTATGATGATAAATTATGAGAAAGTGAATTAAAAAGAAAGCATAAATACTACTCCCTCATCCTCATCTCATCTAGCCCATGAGATTAGGGTGTTCATCTCTATAGAGTGAGAAAGCTTGGGTTTTTGCAACTTCGACGTAGATCATCAGAGATTCGGAACACTTCAAGCTAGCATGGATCGTTCGAGTCGTGGAGCCTCTCTTGAGTCCGGGAGATCGTGGATCGCGGCAAAGGGACTTCTACTCGGAGCTTGTGAAGCGAAGGAGCGGACTACAAAGGTTGTAATCCCTCACACTTAGATAAAAAGTTGTTATCTTGCATGCTAAACCCTAATAATCTAGCAAAGATCCCGTCTTTGGGTTGTTCGGCACTTGTAGAATTTTATTCGGGCATGTTTGATGCTTTATGAACCTTCACTAGTGTGCCTAGGAACCCTACAATATCTAGTAATTCGCATCCTTAACATCAATTTAGACATCTTTCCTATCATACCATATTACCTAAACCATAAGTTATAACTTTAAGTCAAGGTATTTCTTATCTCTTAAAAATTCTATAACCATATTCAAGGGCTTCTAACACGGTTACCCTAACCATACTCTATATATCGGTTTCCATCAAAGTTTGCGGGAGTGCTATACGCCATCCACCCGACTTCCCTCATAGATATAGATCTACTCAATTGATGCTTGCTTGCCGAAGTCGGTGACGCCATGCTCCGTCGCCTCGGAATCCATGCGAAGGTACTTACAATATCAACACAATCGTAATCGATATTAATATCGAATCCGGAAAACCGATACGGCATACGTTGCGATCATATGTTAGAACCTATAGCCTACGCATGAAAAACAATTAAACAACCCTTTTTGTTGATGTAAAAACATCCAACAACCAAATACAAATCCAAATAGCAAAACCTAGCATTCAAAATACGGAAAACATATCCAAAAATCACACCAAAGTGCATCCAGATTTTGACTCAGGTCAAATGGGGATAAACAAACGGTGCTATGGGGTAGTATATGGAGTGTGTGAGGTACTGGACAAACCTAGACCCAATCGCCCCCAAATTGGCCGGCCACAAGCCCTAAAAATCCCGTGAGCTCGGTCCAAACTGCTCAGTTGGGGTTCGTATTCTCAGGGTAGTTTCCTATTGGTCCAACTAGGTCCCTGGTATTGTTTGTTTTTGTCAGAAACACCCCGGGTCATCCCAGATTCCCTGTAGGCATGCTAAACATCACAAAACCGACACAGGTAATATCCTAAGTCTGTGTTTTGGTTTCTATACTCAATTCTAGGTTTTGTAACAGCCACTAGAGTTCACCAATTCTACACTTTCACTCAACCCTTCTCTAGGAATTTCCAACATCCTAATTTTACACTAAAACAACTTATAAACTAAACTAGAATATAAAAAACTAAAAAATAATCTAAATGGAAGAAATCATACCTCATTTGGGCAACTCAAGAAAAACCCTAACTTCTTAAAGTCTTCAAAATCTAACTTTTCTTGGTCCATTGTGTAAAGGATGGAGAGGGGATCAATTTTTGTGAAAGGGGTTTAGGTTTTTGATGAGGATTTGGAGATGGATCTTGGGATAGAGGTGGAGGGATATGAGGTTGAAGGAGATGAGGAAATAATGGAGAAAACAAATGGGGGGTGAGGTTAGATGGCAACCCTCTCTCACCCACTCTCTCACTCTTTTACTCATTTACCCTTTTCTCTTTTCAATTTTTAAAACCAAATCACATAATACCCATAAAACAACACAAATGAAACAACATGTAACCAAATGCATCATGACATGGTGCACTAGCCACAGAAAACTGTAGAAACACGGATTTGGCTTAATCGCGATTAGCAGTGCACTAACCGGGTTTTTATTTAAACTGCATATAATTAAATATAAAAATGCAAAATCCAATAAATATAATTTTAAATGAATAATTAATTTTAATCTGCATTTATTTCACAAATATTGGTATATATTTATACCCTTTTTCGAAAACCCCAATTTCGCAAATAGGGCAGTTTTCGGGAAATATATTATTTTAATATTAAATTCCAAAAATAATATTTTATATTTTCTGAAATGTTACAATCTTCCCCCTTAAATAAATTTGGTCCCCGAATTTAAATTTAAACCCCCAAAATCTAAAACATTTCAATAATCAGCTCAAATCAACGGGGCTCCGAAATCACGGAAGATATAGAAATACCATAGCGCATCGGGTGCGCATGAAAACGAGTACGAAACTCAAAATCGAACTCCGTCAAATGTCACGCAAATCATTGGATTTGCACGCATATCATCGGAGTTAAAATAGAGATACAGATCTCAAAATCCACTACTGAAATCCAATATGCACTAGTCAAATACTATAATACATATATAGTACGCATCCCTGGAAAAAAACCTTTAAACTAAATAAAAAACATGCAAAATCTTTTCTGAATCGCTGTGTGATGCGTAACTCACGGCACAAGTGACGGACGCTCATTTGTAAAATAATAAATATAGTTTCGTATATGTTTTGCTCAAATATACGTCCCGTCCATTTTGAAATATCCTTAAAGGTTTTCCTTTGTAAATGTTCGTGTCACTCACGGACACATAGGAAATAGCGAGACTATAGCTCCTTTTTGAAAAGCTCTTGTTAAACTTTTAATGCATGCGAAGTACTCAGTTACTGTCCTCAGATCAGTCTTGTTTGGCTACTACGTAACATAGTGCTCATCATGAAAACAAGGTGCTCAAAAGCAAAATCAGCCTCGAAAGGCGTATCCGATAATCACGTGTGTCTGATGCGCACGGAAATGAAATCCAAATATAAGTGCTACAAATGTGCACAAAACCAAAACTAAGTGCAATGGGTGTGCACGAAAGCATCTGTCCAGTGCAACGGGGTGTGCACGACAACAATGTCAAGTGCATCTAGAGTGCACGAAAATCTCAATCCAGTGCAACTAACATGCACGAACGAAAATCACAATCGAGTGCATCCGATGTGCACAAAATCACATCTTGTAGGGATCCTAGGCACACTCAAGAGGTTACACAAGGCATCAACCATGCCAAAATCAAATTTTTCTATGCGCCGAGAAACCCTAATGCAAGATCGATACTAGAGGTAAGGCGAAAGCAAGCAAGTTAACTACTTTAACTACAAGTGAATGGGAATACAACCTTTGTAGATCCGGTCATCCACTTCCGTAGCTCCGTGTTGACGTCCCTCCGCTGCGATCATCGGGATCCCGGACTCTAGCGTTGGTTTCGTCGGAGAAATAAGCGGGCTAGGTCATTGACCTCGATGCCGAAGATGATCTACGTCGAGGCGACTCAAACTCAAGCTCCATCTTCACTAGGTCATGAAACTTGTGAAGATAACACA
This sequence comes from Agapanthus africanus, assembly GCA_030015575.1. Lineage (NCBI taxonomy): Eukaryota > Viridiplantae > Streptophyta > Magnoliopsida > Asparagales > Amaryllidaceae > Agapanthus > Agapanthus africanus. Next base: position 186,595,383 of record CM057349.1, on the reverse strand, counting down.
CTCTACTACATGGCAAGTTGTAGAGGATGAAGAAATAGGAAGTGGGTTCACTTTAGAATTGGATTTCTCACTTGATTTCTTCACTTGGAATTTTCAAGAAAACTTTCTTCACTTCATGAATAACAAGAAGAAGAAGGAAATGAAAAATGAATTATCTCTAAAAGAAAATTCAAGTGATGTCTATCATTTAGCAACCATGGGTGAGTAAACTCATGTAGAGACTAAACTAGAGTTTAGGCTAATGGTTAAGTTAATGAACAAAACAAAATGGCTAGACTTTTCAAAGATGCTATGAAGCTTCATGAAGCTTCAAGCCAAAAGAAGAAAATCCACCATTTTTTTTTTCCAAAATTAATAAAGAAAATAAAACCCAAACCATTAACCTAAACTTGGTGTAAGTCATACACACACCCAAGTTTGCATGTATCATCAAACATGATACAAACTAGTGCACAACAAGTGAGAAAATCAATCTTAAGTGAACTAATACTAGTTAATGTAAAGTAATATATCAAATATATAATTTATACATTAAATCATTAAATCAACACTTGATTTAACGATCCGGTCATATTGCATATAACCGACTAGTATCAAGTGTATCAATATATCGAATCAACATTTGATTCGGTATTCCGGCTATATCACATATAACCGTCCGATGATACAAATCACGAAAATAGAATACAGTATCACATACTGGTATTATTCTCGGTCCCGCACATATCTCTTATGTGCTCTTATTTCGTTTCGCTTGAGCCAGGAAACCCCTGTGTAGGACTCTAAAGACTCGTCAATACGCCGGCAGTAGGTGATGATCATATCAAACACCCACAAGCCGCAAGCAGTCTGCTAAACGTAACGGCCACCCGGGTATTGAGCGATCAGAAGATCAACGAGAAAGCCCGCTCACACTCCTGTGAATCCAACCAGTAACACTTACCGCACAGTCCGGTCTGTTCGTCTGATATGTCGCATATCTCGCCTATGGGTGGTGAACGTCAGACCCCAGTAGCTCGATAAGTCATGCCGATGTAAGGTCCATAACAAGCATGAAACTACTGATAACACTTACCAGTAAATCAGTGCAATCCTGGCCAGGGATTTCCAGTTATGGCCAGTCTAGCATAGCGCAACATCAACCCCCAATACCGGGAGAGACGAATCCCCTCCTATCGCTCATTACCTCCATGTGAATCGGGACTGTACCCAAAAACCACCTGTTTGCACGCCTCAGTAGAGCCGTGGTAGGGTGGAAATCAAAGCACAGTGGGAGACACATAAGACTCTATGACGATCTCGGGTCAACAGACTAAGCTGTACCAATGTCACCAGAGAACTACCATCTGACGTGAGGTGTAATACCATCTGGGAGTTCTCGACGAGTCCGTTCAGTGTACACAGTCACCACTGAGCACCCGAATACCATCTCTGATGTCAAACACCAATGGATATGGGATCATCCATCGCCCATCACATGGATCGAGAAGATATACGCTAGTCTACTCTGGAATATCGATGCTCCGTCTCGATATTCCCACGACTAGGAACATTGAAGGATGTACTCATTGACTACCCAGGCCCCACTAGTATGATCTGCATCATAGTCCTGGAAGTCGAGCAAACATCCTAAAGGCTTTATCAACATGTAATAGAGAGACTGCAAGTATACATGTTAAGATAAAGAGCAACCAGATAGCGTACTATCATGTCGAGCAAGAAAGTCCTACCTATATATGTCCCAGCATCCAATACAATATACATCTCATGTACAGTAATGGCCTCTAGGGCATACATATAACTAACAATCTCCCACTTGCACTAGGGCCATCTGTAGCAGTGGTTGCAGTATCTCATACTCAACCATCCCTTATAAGTCTCTCTCTGGGAAAAAGCCTTTGTGAGTGGATCCGCCGTGTTGTCCTCTGAGTCTACACTCCTAACCTCGATCACCCTGGAGATCAACTATCTCCATGATCAGGTGATGCTGCCTCAGAATATGTCTGGGTCATTGATGGGATCGGGGTTCCTGGGCCAAAGCCACACTTCCATTGTCACACAATGGTAGGAACCTAGTTCATCTCATGAACTAATATACACCCAAACTTCCTCTTTGGTAGTATATTTGATATCGATGGCACCAGCCTTTATTGTCTAGTCTGCCACGGTATCTAGCTTGGAACACTTCCAACATACCGTCCCTCCACTGAGGGTAAAGACAATGCCTGCGACTGACATTCAGTCGTCCTTATCACCCTGGAACCTTTCCAGTGATTCTTCCCAGGATCAACTGATACCATCTCACTACAACTAGTGAGAATCCTAACATCCATTTAGATCTATCTCATAGATCTAAAACCCAGGATTTAGGAGGTATCATTTTGATCCTATATGGAGAATCCATGTGATAAGAGGAGATTGACCGATCGTAGCATAGAAAACTCTTTTCCTATCAAGAGTATGTTGTCCACGTGCAATACGAGGACGACCACCTTACTCTCTACTACCTTTTGTATGTACAAGGTTCATCAACCATTTTGATGAGCTCAAACTCTTTGACTACCACATCAAAACAGATGTTCCAACTCCGAGATGTCTGCTTTGTTCTGTAAAGCGACTTGCACATGTTTCCAATGCTCCCACGGTTTACGAAGCCCTCTGGCTGTGTTCTTATAGACGTTCTCTTCTAAATCAGTATTTAGAAAAGCAGTCATGACACCCAACCACCAGATATCGTAGTCATGGTATCTAGCAAATGGCAAGTAGGATTCGGATGGACTTAAGCATAGGCACTTGAAAAAAGGTTTCATCATTATCCACGCCTGGTTGATGACTAAAACCTTTAACAAGTCTAGCTTTGAAAGTCTCAACTTTTCCATCTACACCGAGTAATCTTCTCAAGATATACTTGCTCCTGATGGGGATTTAACCCTTCAGATACAGCATCCAAAGTCCATACTTTGTTGGTGTACATGGATTCCATCTCAGATCGCTAAGCATCCAGCCATTCTTACAGAGTCCGTACTCTTGATGGCCTGCTCGAAACTAGTTGGGTCATCATCTCATGATGAAATCCTTGCTCCCACTGTCATCGAGAAACCGAAGCATCTCTCAGGCGGATGAGGAACCCTGCTAGATCGGTGGAGAGGTTGAGGTTCGTCGGAGACTATTGAATCCTTTGGTTCTATCAAATCATCAGTTGTAGTTTGTATAACTGGAACTCCTTCCAGTTCTACAGAGCTGACCTTGCCTCGATCTTGTCCGGATATTGCTTTTGACATAGGCCAGACAATCCCAAATCTTAATTTACTTAAGAGATGGGCTCTTCCCATACCATATCTCATATGGAGTGGTAGGCAGTGATCTGATTCGAACCTAATTCAATAGGTATGCAGCTTCTTAAGTGCATAACCCCTAAAAGGAAACAGGTAACTCAGCAGTACTCATCATAGAGCGCACCATATCATATAGGGTGTGATTGCTCCGCCCCGATACACCGACGTGCTGTGGTGTATACGGAGGAGTAATGCTGAGAGAGAATCTCATTCTCCTTTAGAATAGTCCGGGAATCCCGTGCTCAAGTATTCTCCTCCCTGATCACATCAAAGGACATAATACTTATATCCGTTTTTGGTTCTCTACTTCTAACTTATATTCCTTGAATTTCTCAAAAGCTTCAGACATGTGTTTCAACAGGAACATGTGTCCGAATCTTGAGAGATCATCAGTGAATGTAAGGAAGTACAAAGAACCAGTCTTGGCATATGTAGACTGAGGACCTCTATACATCACTATGTATCAGTCCCAAGAGTTCACTAACTCTTTCTCTGTTTCCAGTAAACGGAGCTATGATCATCGTATCTTTGTGACATGACTGGCAATGTCACGACCCGCAGGGTACGGAACGTGACTGGCACTTAGGTTACAAAACGTCTCAAGACGTCCGTAAAATAAGTAAGCCAAAACCCAGAAACCAAAACCAAATAAGCAAAAGAGTGAAGAAAACCCAATCAATTGAAAGCGAGTTTATCAAATAAGTTATATAAACCCTTTTTAAAAACAATATCAATTTTTCCGAAAATTTCGGCAGAGTCTCCTTTGTAAATACTGGCCCCCAAAATGGGTACAACAAGAATATATATGAATCCAACAAATAAGGCATCCCCAAGCGGGAGCTAGCTCTTCGCCACAAGGCGGTCACAAATCCCATGCAATATAAAGCAACAACATGCGAAATAATCATAATGAAGCATAGGAAAAACAGCATGTCGCTTCAAGTGAGCTCGACCCTAAAATACAGCATAAAAGTCCACAAACCTCACAGTCTCATCTCTAGGTCAATATACAATAATACTGGTAGATACAGTAGATGGAGTACACTAGATACAAAGAATATACAAGGTGGTGCAAAAATAATAATATAACCTACCCAAGAGAAAAACCTCGAGTCCAGGAAAAAGAGGCAAAAGAAGCAAGTGCACCCGCCGCTACTGTAGTGACGGAGCGGACCTGAAAAAGGCTGTGGCCTAACGGGGGTGAGTTGCCAACTCGTGAGTAATAAATAACATCTACACAGGCTAGCGAAAGCATGCACCCAAGTATCCTAGCATCTAAAATACAGGTAAGGCAGGACATAATAGCAGGTAGGTATGCAATATGAATATACTAGCAGGTATGAATGCAATGCGAATCAACTCATGATCTGAATGTGTAAGTATAAGAATCATGTTTTTCCTTTAGGAACCTTTTTTGAAATACCAGCATAATACCACTAGAATCAACAAGAACCTGTGTCCAGCAACGACACCTCAAAACTATCACAAATCTCATATATCCATGTCATAGTATCTCTGGCCTCAGCCATCCGGCTGACCCTGCTCAATATCAAAATCTCATCATCTCGCGGTCACGGTCGGTATCCTCTGGATATCCGCCGTGCCAAACAGTCACCGGTAGGTAATCCGTCCCCTGCCAGGCTCAACGTCAACACCACATTCATCTTGCCCCGGGGTACCATACCGGGCCCACCATGTACCCGTGACGGTTCCTCCACTCCTCGACACGGATCTCGAAAACCACAGCAAACTCATGGTGGACGACACTTTACATCACTAGAATACCGCAATTACATATTTTAAAAACATAATAAGTTTAGAAATTTTGCGGCTTTCCCCCGAAATCCAGAAATATCATAAAATCTCAAGAAATCCTCATAAGTGCATATATCAATGGTGATGAATGCATATGGTATCAATAATTAAGCTACGATGTATGATTAATAGACTGGGCATGAACAAATAATATGATGAGGTACATGCACATGAATAGCAATCCTACGATTTCATTTTAAGGAATTAAAGGCAATAGCACAGGTTTAAGCATCAATTAGTAAAAGGTTTCAAATTATAGGTTATCTAGTGTGGTGGCATGGCAATTACCAGGGCGTGTGTGTAAGCATGAATAGTGCTCGTACTGCATATAAAAACCCTGGCAATGGTGCAGGTGTCCTATAAAATGGTTTCGTATATGTATGTCAATATAGGGCATGAATGTAGCAAATAATCATACAAGTATTACATCCCTAATTACTAACATTACTAAGAATCTTTTTAAGCTACTAAAACTATCGGGCGTCTTGCGCCATCCAACGATAGTCCCCCGTAGATGTTACATCTACTCACCGGAATCCCAAGCTAGTCACGTCCGATCACCGCTTTCCCCTTTCGTGCCGCGTCTGACATCTCCGCGACCGAACCTGGAATTTACATCAATACCAAACATAAGGTTACATATCAAGAACGACGCAAAACCCAAACGAAAATACTAACGTTCACAAGCTAGGTAGAACGTGCACAAGGTGCGCGGAACACACGCGAAAATCGCAAAAACTGCAAAAATCATCGATTTGGTCGCCCGGCAAAACTAAAACCCGATTACTCAAAAATCCGCACTCACACATCCTAAAAGTCATAGGATATGCCAACAATATAATCTAGATATCGCAATTAATTCATCACAATATTTTAGTAAAAACTAGTAAGCACTAATTTGCAATTTGGCACAAACATCGAAAATTAGCGACAAAGTTAACACAATCCAACACAACAATCCAAACTAACCCACTAGCTAGCCATTACACTAATTTTAAACCATTAACTATGCATCAAACCATAATTCCAACACAAACCCTTCTCTTGATTTTTGGCAATTAGCAACAACAATGAAAAATTCACAGAAGTTAACTTAGATTAGCATAACATCAAGCCACTTAAGCAAAGTAACCATATAGATTGGTTAAGTAAACAACTAGATTAATTAAAAGATTTAATTAACTAAAACATGGTTTCAAGAAACCCTAGTTAACTCAACCATTAACTATAAACAAAACTAGAATGAAAATAGCACTAAATTAACACTAAAACAACTAAATTAAAGAATTCTAACCATATTAACTTAAAAGAGTAGAAATTATACCTCAAAAGATCAATCCTTATGTTGCTAAAACCTCCCAAGATGCCATATTTCTCCAAGATTTGAACCAATTTGGGTTTGAGAAGAGAGGGAATAAGGTTTTGTGTTGAAAAAGTGAAGGATTTGTTGATTTTTATTAAATTTTGATGCAATCTTTTTGAAGAAAAAGAGAGAAAAGAGAAGGAAAATAATGGAATGGGGGGGCTGCTCTCGGCCAGTAGAAGGGAGAGGGGATGGTGTGGGGTGTGTGGAAAAAATCACCAAGTCAAACCCCCTCAAAGTCAATACACCATACTTTCAAATACTATATTTTAATCAATTCTCAAAACAATCCATTTCATCACATGAATAAAGTCAAAGTGAGGCAAGCAATTTTCTGGACCTGATCATGGTGGGGCTGGCCTAGGGCTGTGGGAAGAGAGAGAGGGGTTTTACAAAAGAAATTTTATGCAAAAAGACCCCCTACAAGTCCAAAATTGCAAGTTTTAGCTTAAAATTCAATAAATTTCGTTTTCCATAATAAACATTAGTTAAAAATCAAAATAAAATACTAAAATTTTATATTACAACTAGATTTTAATTAACATAATTTTAAAGCTTAAATTTAGCCCATTTAAATTTGTATTTATCGCTAAATTAATGTATTTTCTTACCGGCTTAAAATAATATTAAAAATTGAAAAATTAGGGAAAAATTTTAAACGACCAGAATTTCATAATAAACTCATTTGCTACTAAAAACTAGCAATTACCTATCCAAATTAGGTATAATTAGTCCTAAACTGCAAAATAACAAAAAGGACGGTTTTCGGAAAAATACCGAATTTTCACCGATTTCCAGGAAAACACCAAAACGACTTTTCAAGGCGTTACAATCTTCCCCCCTTAAAGAAATTCGGTCCCCGAATTTAAAAATAACTACGCGTACCTTCAAAGAGATGGGGATATTTCTTCCTCATCTCGCCCTCGGTCTCCCAAGTAACCTCCTCGCTGCTCGGGCTACGCCAAAGGACCTTGACCGTTGGTATAATCTTCGATATCAACTTCTTCACCTGCCGATCCAGGATGGCCACCGGCTGCTCTGCAAAAGAAAGGTCGCGCACTAGCTGGACTGTCGGGTGCTGAATCGCATGTGAAGGGTCATGAAGGTACTTGCGGAGCATCGAAACATGGAAGACGGGGTGAACATCGGGAAAGCTGGGTGGAAGGGCCAAACGATATGCAACAGCGCCGACACGCTCGAGGATCTCGAAGTGACCTATGAATCTAGGGCTAAGCCTCCCCTTTCGCCCAAAACGCATCACGCCCTTCTTCGGAGAGACCCTCAGAAAAACATGATCGCCAACTGCGAACTCTAACCTGCGACGGCGCCTGTCTGCATAGGATTTCTGCCTGCTCTGAGCCGCTCTCATCCGGTCTTGGATCAACTGTATCTTCGCTGTCGTCTCCTCAACAAGCTGCGGCCCTAAAATACTGCTCTTGCTGAGCTCTGTCCAACAGACGGGCGATCTGCATCTCCTCCCATACAATGCCTCGAAAGGTGCCATCTTAATAGTATCCTGGAAGCTGTTGTTGTAGGAGAACTCCACTAGAGGTAAATGACGATCCCAGCTACCGCCGAAGTCTAAAACGCACGCTCTAAGCATGTCCTCGAGAGTCTGAATAGTCCGCTCTGACTGTCCGTCGGTCTGTGGATGAAACGCTGTGCTGAAGCTCAAACGAGTGCCCAAAGCCTCCTGAAGTCTCTGCCAAAGTCGGCTGGTGAACTGGGTACCTCGATCTGACACGATACAAGTCGGTACGCCATGTAGTCGTACGATCTCGTCAATGTAGAGCTGAGCATACTGAGCGAAGCTGAAAGTCGTCTTCACTGGAAGGAAGTGAGCCGCTTTCGTCAATCGATCTACGATCACCCAGATGGAGTCGTACCCTCGACTGGTCCTGGGTAGACCCACAACGAAATCCATCGAAATCTGCTCCCATTTCCACTACGGAATGGGTAACGGCTGTAGCTCTCCTGCGGGCCTCTGGTGCTCGGCTTTAACTTGCTGACAAGTCAGGCATCTCGATACAAACTCCGCAATGTCCCTCTTCATCCCGTCCCACCAGTAGGTCTCTCTCATATCATGGTACATCTTGGTGGAACCGTGGTGGACACTATACACTGATCGGTGTGCCTCCTCAAGAATGTCGCGCCGCAATCCATCAGCATCTGGTATGCACAGTCTAGATCCATAGCGTAAAATCCCTTGATCGTCAATCACGAACTCGGAAAATCTGCCCTGTCCCATCTGTGCCATGATCTCTGAGCAACGGTCGTCACTGCGCTGTGCCTCATATATACGGTCAAGCAACTGTGGGCGTGCACGAACATGGGCGAGCTGTCCCCCTGTCTGAGTGAACTCGAACTCAACTCGGCTGTCGCATAACATCTGCCAATCTGCTGACGACTGCCTCTGCACTGCGCGCAAATAGGATAGACTACCCCCGGGCCTCCTACTCAACGCATCCGCCACTACATTCGCCTTGCCTGGGTGATATAAGATCTCGCAGTCGTAGTCTTTCACCAACTCCATCCAACGACGCTGTCTAAGGTTCAGGTCTCGCTGCTGAAATATGTACTTTAAGCTCTTGTGATCAGTGAATATCTGACACGACTCGCCGTATAGGTAATGTCGCCAAATCTTCAGTGCAAAGACAACTGCAGCCATCTCCAAATCATGAGTGGGGTAGTTCTGTTCATGCTTCTTCAACTGCCAAGAAGCATATGCGATCACCCGGCCATGCTGCATCAACACGCATCCTAATCCCACTCGCGAAGCATCACAGTAGACCATAAATCCGCCTGATCTCGAAGGCAAAGATAATACCGGCGCCGTAGTCAAACGAGTCCGTAGCTGCTGAAAACTGCGCTCGCACTCCTCTGTCCAGACGAAAGGAACTCCCTTCCGGGTCAAACCGGTCAACAGTGCAGCTATACGGGAGAAGTCCTGAACAAAACGCCTGTAGTAGCCTGCCAGGCCTAGAAAACTACGGATCTCAGTAACCGATGTAGGTCGGGGCCACTGCTGAACAGCCTCAATCTTCTTCGGGTCCACACATATGCCGTCTCTCGTAACCACGTGACCCAAGAATCCGACGCTGTCCAGCCAGAATGCACACTTGGAGAACTTTGCGAACAGCTGGTGCTCCCTCAGAGTCTGTAACGTAATCTGCAAGTGCTGCTCTTGTTCCTCTCTGCTCCGGGAGTACACCAAGATATCGTCGATAAACACGATGATGAACAAGTCAAGATACGGCCTGAATGTACGGTTCATCAAATCCATGAATGCTGCTGGGGCGTTGGTGAGTCCGAACGACATCACCAAAAACTCGTAGTGGCCGTAGCGCGTGCGAAAAGCTGTCCTCGGTATATCCTCCTGTCGAACTCGCAGCTGATGGTATCCTGATCGCAAGTCGATCCTCGAAAAATACCCCGCACCCTGAAGCTGGTCGAACAAATCATCAATGCGTGGCAACGGATATCTGTTCCGAACGGTAACTTTGTTCAGCTGGCGGTAGTCGATACATAAGCTCAAACTTCCATCCTTCTTCTTGACAAACAGGACCGGAGCACCCCACGGAGAAACACTAGGTCGAATAAGCCCCTTTTCTAACAATTCCTGCAACTGATCCTTCAGCTCACGAAGCTCTGCCGGGGCCATCCGATAAGGCGGTATAGAAATAGGCCCCGAGCCGGAAATCAAATCGATGCAGAACTCAACGTCGCGCTCAGGTGGTAGCCCAGGTAGCTCATCAGGGAAAACATCAGGGAACTCACAAACAACCGGGACCCGGTCCAACGGAACCTCTGCAGCTCGAGTATCATAAATATACGCTAAGAATCCCTGACATCCCTTCCGCAAGAGCTGACCAACGCGAAGAGACGAAATCAAGCTGGAAAGGGTGACGCTGCGGTCTCCCTGAATAACAAGGACTGGCTCTCCCGGAAAGCTAAATATGACTGCCTTCTCACGGCAGTCCACCGAAGCATAACAAGTGGCTAACCAATCCATGCCCAGAAGCACATCAAAGTCCAACATATCATGGAGAATCAAATCAACTGATGAATCCCTCTCCCCGATACGAACGTAACACAAACGAAATATTAAACGAGCGACAAACGACTCGCCTACCGGAGTAACAACAACAAGCGGATGATCTAACGACGACGACTCACGGCCCAACATCGGTGCAAAGTGTGTAGAGACATACGAATGTGTGGAACCTGGGTCAAATAATACCCGTGCGTCGAAAGAGCAAACTGGCAAGGTACCTGTCACAACGGCATTGGATGCCTGCGCATCCTGCGGTGTCAAAGCAAATACTCGGGCCTGTCCTCCACCGATAGCGGGCTGACCTCGACCTTGGCCTCTGCCTCCTCGTCCTCTCTGAATAGGACCGCCGCGTCCACGGCCTCTGGGTGCACCTAGCTGGCGTGGAGAATCGCCTGTGGTAGGAAGTAGGGCTCTCTGAGCAAGGGGTGGTGATGGTGGTAGGGTCACATGCGGAACTGTCGCCGCTCCCTGTTGTCTCACCGGACAGTCTCTGACAAGATGGTGCGGACTCCCGCACCCAAAACACCCTGGCGACGGCTGCTGTCCCTGGGGATAAGAACCATATAACTGTCCCCGACCAAATCCTCTGCCAGGCCTATCTCTCGGAAAAAATCTGGCGCGCTGCCTCTGAGACGGTACATCGGTGCGAATCCTCTTCGGCCCAGAAACGGCCGAAGTCTGTGATATGCGTGCCTCCATCCGCAATGTCGTATCCATAGCAGCTGAATAAGTGTCGTAGTGCTGGGCGCCAATGGCAAGATATAGCTGGGCATCAAGTCCCTGTACGAACCTCTTCACCATCTTCTCTTCGGTATCCACCAAATACTGAGCATATCAGGATAACTGTGTAAACTGGATGTCATACTCAGACACCGTCATCCCAGGTGTCTTGACTAAGGCCTCGAAGCTACGAGCTCTGGCGTCACGAACGCTCTCTGGAAGGAAACGAGCTAGAAAGACTGCTGTAAACTCGGCCCACGTTATAGGCGGTTGACCTGCAGCTCGACCTCTCAAGACTGACTCCCACCATGTCTGCGCGAGACCCTCTAGTCAGAAACTCGCAAGCTCTACCCATCGATCATCCGAACATCTCAGCGAACGGCAGATCCTGGCTAAACTGTCAAGGAACGTCTGTGGGTCCTCCGCTGCCTCGGTGCCGGTGAATACTGGAGGTCTCAACCTCATGAAATCCTGTAGTGAAACCGGGATGGTCACCGTGGTAGTAGTAGGAGCAGGTATCATGGTCGTCTGTGATGTAGTAGGTGCGTCATCCGGCCTCGGTGTACGACTGGCTGCAACTAGGGATCCTACCATCTGACGTAGCTCCTGCATGCCCCCCATCATCTGTCGCAACTCCTCCATACCAGTCTCGAGCCTATCCATACGGCCTGGGGAAGGTGGATCGGTCTGTCCCTGCGGCGTAGGCATAACACCCTGCTCAGTCCTAGTCTGGGACGAGCCAGCTCGAATCTCGTCTCGGGCGGCAGTCCTCTGTGCCTTCGTAGCCTTCGGCGGCATAGTGGCTGTTACAGGAAAATGGATAGTAAGAACAGTGCAATAGGATCATAGGATACACGGAATTGAAGAAGGAATTTTCAAGCAAGTATATCCTAAAGTCACTTAGGCGGAGTACCGTATCGCAAGTATGCCGCGGACATACACACGCTACGTTACCCTACTTAAGTCACTTACTCCATCTACCAAGGGTCATCCTACACTCAAAAAGGTAAAACCTATCGCTCTGATACCAACTTTGTCACGACCCGCAGGGTACGGAACGTGACTGGCACTTAGGTTACGAAACGTCTCAAGACGTCCGTAAAATAAGTAAGCCAAAACCCAGAAACCAAAACCAAATAAGCAAAAGAGTAAAGAAAACCCAATCAATTGAAAGCGAGTTTATCAAATAAGTCATATAAACCCTTTTTAAAAACAATATCAATTTTTCCGAAAATTTCGGCAGAGTCTCCTTTGTAAATACTGGCCCCCAAAATGGGTACAACAAGAATATATATGAATCCAACAAATAAGGCATCCCCAAGCGGGAGCTAGCTCTTCGCCACAAGGCGGTCACAAATCCCACGCAATATAAAGCAACAACATGCGAAATAATCATAATGAAGCATAGGAAAAACAGCATGTCGACTCAAGTGAGCTCGACCACAAAATACCGCATAAAAGTCCACAAACCTCACAGTCTTATCTCTAGGTCAATATACAATAATACTGGTAGATACAGTAGATGGAGTACACTAGATACAAAGAATATACAAGGTGGTGCAAAAATAATAATATAACCCACCCAAGAGCAAAACCTCGAGTCCAGGCAAAAGAGGCAAAAGAAGCAAGTGCACCCGCCGCTACTGTACTGACGGAGCGGACCTGAAAAAGGCTGTGGCACAACGGGGGTGAGTTGCCAACTCGTGAGTAATAAATAACATCTACACAGGCTATCGAAAGCATGCACACAAGTATCCTAGCATCTAAAATACAGGTAAGGCAGGACATAATAGCAGGTAGGTATGCAATATGAATATACTAGCAGGTATGAATGCAATGCGAATCAACTCATGATTTGAATGTGTAAGTATAAGAATCATGTTTTTCCTTTAGGAACCTTTTTTGAAATAACAGCATAATACCACTAGAATCAACAAGAACCTGTGTCCAGCAACGACACCTCAAAACTATCACAAATATCATATATCCATGTCATAGTATCTCTGGCCTCAGCCATCCGGCTGACCCAGCTCAATATCAAAATCTCATCATCTCGCGGCCACGGTCGGTATCCTCTGGATATCCGCCGTGCCAAACAGTCACCGGTAGGTAATCCGTCCCCTGCCAGGCTCAACGTCAACACCACATTCATCTTGCCCCGGGGTACCATACCGGGCCCACCATGTACCCGTGACGGTTCCTCCACTCCTCGACACGGATCTCGAAAACCACAGCAAACTCATGGTGGACGACACTTTACATCACTAGAAAACCACAATTACATATTTTAAAAACATAATAAGTTTAGAAATTTTGCGGCTTTCCCCCGAAATCCAGAAATATCATAAAATCTCAAGAAATCCTCATAAGTGCATATATCAATGGTGATGAATGCATATGGTATCAATAATTAAGCTACGATGTATGATTAATAGACTAGGCATGAACAAATAATATGATGAGGTACATGCACATGAATAGCAATCCTACGATTTCATTTTAAGGAATTAAAGGCAATAGCACAGGTTTAAGCATCAATTAGTAAAAGGTTTCAAATTATAGGCTATCTAGTGTGGTGGCATGGCAATTACCAGGGCGTGTGTGTAAGCATGAATAGTGCTCGTACTGCATATAAAAACCCTGGCAATGGTGCAGGTGTCCTATAAAATGGTTTCGTATATGTATGTCAATATAGGGCATGAATGTAGCAAATAATCATACAAGTATTACATCCCTAATTACTAACATTACTAAGAATCTTTTTAAGCTACTAAAACTATCGGGCGACTTGCGCCATCCAACGATAGTCCCCCGTAGATGTTACATCTACTCACCGGAATTCCTAGCTAGTCACGTCCGATCACCGCTTTCCTCTTTCATGCCGCGTCTGACGTCTCCGTGACCGAACCTGGAATTTACATCAATACCAAACATAAGGTTACATATCAAGAACGACGCAAAACCCAAACGAAAATACTAACATTCACAAGCTAGGTAGAATGTGCACAAGGTGCACGGAACACACGCGAAAATCGCAAAAGCTGCAAAAATCGTCGATTTGGTCGCCCGGCAAAACTAAAACCCGATTACTCAAAAATCCGCACTCACACATCCTAAAAGTCATAGGATATGCCAACAATATAATCTAGATATCGCAATTAATTCATCACAATATTTTAGTAAAAACTAGTAAGCACTAATTTGCAATTTGGCACAAACATCGAAAATTAGCGACAAAGTTAACACAATCCAACACAACAATCCAAACTAACCCACTAGCTAGCCATTACACTAATTTTAAACCATTAACTATGCATCAAACCATAATTCCAACACAAACCCTTCTCTTGATTTTTGGCAATTAGCAACAACAATGAAAAATTCACACAAGTTAACTTAGATTAGCATAACATCAAGCCACTTAAGCAAAGTAACCATATTGTCACGACCCGAAAGTACGGAACATGACCGACACTTAAACTATGAACGTCTCGAGGCGTACGTAATCTAAGTAAACCGAAAACCCAGAAATCCAAACCAAGAAAAGTAGTAGAGTGCAGGAAAAACCAACTTAAAGCAAGTACTTTCAATAGCATAAGCCGAATTATGCGGTTTTTAAAACATCAAAAATTTACTGAAAATTTCGGCAGAGTCTCCTTTGTAAATACTGGCCCCCAAACGGGATACAACATGAATAGTATACGAAATCAAGAAAAAAGGCATCCCCAAGCGGGAGCTAGCTCTTCGTCAATCGACGGTCACAACCACACAAGCAATAAAATATACAACGCCAACGGCGAGGATGAAAAACTCAAAAGGGAACTCAAAACCACCGGAAATATAACGAGCGACTCTAAGGTCGAAAGAATAAACAACACAGGTCTCTATCTCAATAGATACATGTTTGGTTGATGGAACTTCTAGATACAACAGAATAATGATATACAAGATATATAATGGGGGTATGATACAAGTAAACCCACCTACTAGCAAATCACCCGAATGAAACTGAGCCCGCAAGCCGTAATGAAACCTGTACGGCAAATCTGCAAGAAACTGGGGCACAACAGGGGTGAGTTGCCAACTCGTTAATAGAAAAATATCTACGCACAGAAATCGCATAAATAACGCAACCTAGGTCAATGATCATAATATATCCTCAAATATAAGTATAACAGGCAGCCTATAACAATGACTAGGGTAATATCTAACCCGAGTATAATTTCATGTGCCCGTGTCAGTGCCTCAGGTAGCAATATATCATATGAATGAGGTATGAATGCATGAAACAGAATACATGTAAATGAAGAAACTGTTTTCACAAATTAGTGAGATTTCCTTCGTATTTTCAAACTGAGGTATCATAATGAAATCAGTATCAACAGTGTCTAGCATCGACACAAAACATAAATCTCACTGTCTCGAAATATCAATGTCTCAAGCTCAATATCTAGGGCGCCGTCAGTCCGGACCGGCCCCTACCATCCATCTCAAGACCACGACGGTATCCTCTGGATATCCGACGCGTCAGGTAATATCACCGGTAGGTAGTGCTCCCCAGCCAGGCTCAACGTCAACACCATATTCCTCTTGCCCCGGGGTACCATACCGGGCCCACCATGTACCCGTGACGGTTCCTCCACTCCTCGACACGGATCTCCAAAACCACAGCAAACTCATGGTGGACGACACTTTACATCACTAGAAAACCGCAACATTTTATATTTTAAAAGATCATAAGTTGTAAATTTTGCGGCTTTCCCCGAAATCCAGAAATATCATAAATCTCAAGAAATCATCACAAGTGCATATGTCAATGATAATGAACTAGGCATGAACAACTGAATAACAGTATGCATGAAGTGGTAGGTAATAACTACAATGTCTAATATGGCATATAAGGGAAGTACACTAATATCATGTCAAAACTACCAGCTAACAATCTAAGTCAAGCAATTATATTCTCTAAAGTGTACGTGACATGGCAATTACCGATGAAGATGTGTGTGAGCCGGCAAGTAGGTGTACGTGGTACATACGCATCATCGGTAATGGTGCTGGTGTCCTAACAGCATGATATCAATAATGGAATATGCAGCAAAATAAATATGCGAGGCAGAGCGAACAGCAATAATATGCGGGAGCTGAATACTAGACACAACGATAACTAATCTGCAATAATCTAATATAAGTCCTACGAATGGTTCCTTTTGTAATAACACGAATCATGGGGTTTTGAAAATAGGGGCTACGGTGTTTTTATGAAAAGATACGTCGTTTTTGAAATATCCGTAGATTCCCTTGAGCTGTCTTTAAAAATGCCCACGATTCGTTAGTTTTTGAAATAGGTAAGAAGTCTAATCTAATCTAACAACTACACTAAACTATACGGCTGAACTAACAAGCTGAACTACAGGTAAGGAAACCGCCTATCATCTGAGTCGATACATATACATACCTGTATATGTATAGTCGGTGATCCCGCCTCAATAATATCATATCCGATACCATATCTATAATCAGGAATCCCAAGTCAAGAGTGCGGATCAATCATCAATATAGCTCGTACGTAAATCCGTCGTACGGCATCCCAAACTGGGTACGGGTCAATATCACATTCATCATACTATTCACCTGGTATCCTCTTTATCAAATATCATGATCGGGATACTGATCTACGTCTAGTACCATACTGATACCGCCTACGTATGCATGGACGTGTGTGAAACACTACGTCAAGGACCCGCTACAACGTCATGTCGTATCTAAGATACGAACCCTGCTATATCACCGATCTCACGGCCTCAAATCAAATCTCATCGACTCAGCTCAATCCCAAGTATCATCCTCAATCCGTATGTGAATACATAGTCCCATACCCATGTGAACACATAACTATAAAGAATCCCATGAGCACATATCAATAGGAATGTATGCAAGTATGTATGTGTATATGTGTGTGTAACACTACCCTAGGGTTCGCAACACTAAAGTAATCCAACACACCAATATCCATCCTAAGCATCGTTATTAATCCCAAATAACATATAATAATTGTTGGTGTGTATACGCATCCGTATACACCACCACGGACTGCGGGGGTGCTATACGCCATCCACCCGACTTCTCCCCGTAGATATAAATCTACTCACCTGGTCCTCGCTAGCCGGTGCCGACGTCGCCACGCGCTTGCTTGTCGTCTCGAAGTCCACATGGGGGTACCTACATATCATAACGTACCATATCGCATTAAAACTAAATTCGAAATCGAAACGGCATACGAAAATCAAATCGGCACGCGTATCACGCATAGGTCCAAACCTATCGCCCACGCATGCAGGAATAGTCAAACCAACCCTCGATGTCGATGTACGAACGTCAAACCATCGAGAAAATCCAATCACACTCATTTGCACATTCACGAACACTAATTTTAATATAAACTAGGTTAAAACTCACAAAAACGCCAATTTCACTTAAAAAGTCATTTTTCCGAAAATCTAGCAAGCACAATTCGCCGTTTTTGTACAAAACACGATGTTTAAATGAATGTAGCGGCCAATATATTTATTAAATATCTTAAATAAGTCGTATAAACAATTTCCGGAATTTAATCTCATTAAATTCCAAAAATCCTAATATTCTAGTTTACAAAAATACCCTTTTTAACAATTTCAAAGCAAAATGCACAAACTACAATCTAGCTTAGAATTGCATGATCCAAAGAATTAAACCACACTTAATAAAGTTAATGAAGCCAAGAAAAACCTAATCATATTTTTAATCCCAAGAATTTAACAAATTTCAAAAACCTAGTAAGCAAATTAGCAAAATAACAAAATTTTTAAGCTAGCCATTAGCACTAGCTACTAAACTTGTATTAACATGACAACAAAGCCTAATTATAACACACAACCATACACCAATTTTATAAACCCTAACTTGCATTCAATTTCACAACTTGAATTCCAAAACTTGCAATTAAACTCACATATCCAAATAACACTCAATTAAATTAGCTTAAGAAATTAGTAACAATTTAAGCAACAAAAAGTTTTAGAATTATACCCAAAAATATATGAAGGTCCATAAGACTCCATGGCCTCCCAAAATGCTCTCTTTTCACAAGGATCCATGCTAAACGGGCTAAGCTAAAATGGGTAGGACTTTGATTTTGATTTTGTGGGATTTTTGGTGGATTTTTGATGCAATTTTTCATGAAGTTTTGAAGGGAAAAGAGAGGGGAAAATGGAGGGGGGCTGCTGTGGGGAGAAGGAATTTTCGGCCAGAAAAGTGGGTGGGGGAGAGAGAGGGAGGTGAGGAAAATGGGGGGGGGGACAAGGTCAAGGTCAAACAAAGTCAAAAGTCTAACTACTTCACTCATTTTCTTTACTTTTCTTTCATTTCTTTTTCCTTGAAAATCAAGTGGGGAAAAATATGGTGGGTGCTGAATTCAGCCATGGGGAGGAGTAAGTGGGGGTGTGTGGGTGTGGGCACGGGTGTGGGGTGATGAAAAATGATAAATACAATACCCCAAACATCCATTTACGCTGAAAAAAAGCCTTTTTTCTTCAATAATTTCTAAACCGTTTTGGCAAATGATTTCGTTCCAAAAACCACATGATAAATTTTTATTTAATGTTTTATGCTGCACAAAATTTATTTCAACTCATTCCAATTTGTAATTTTTCCTAATTAAATGTATTAGTGACGGCTTAAAATAATAATAAAATAATATTTTTTTCAGAAAATTTGAAATTTCACCAGCGGCTCAATAAACACCAAATAATAGCAATTACATAGCTAGAATATGTATATTTAATTTTTATAATAAGATATTTGTATTTTGACTTTTTACAGAAAACCCCCTCATTTTACCGATTTTCCGAAATTTCACCGAAACGATTTTCAAAACGCTACAATCTTCCCCCCTTAAGGAAATTCGGTCCCCGAATTTAAATTCAAACTCCCCCAATTACTAAAACATCTAAGAAAAACCATCAAGTCGTCGGGGCTCCGAAATTGTAAATACATAAAACAAATCGTAGCGCAGCGCATGCGCTTGAAAAATGAGTATATAACTCAAATCAAAACTCCGTCAAGCATCCCGCGATCATCGGAGTCGTGGAGAAGACATCAATGCCAAATCCAAATCAAAACCAATATGATATAACTCGAAACTATAAATGTAAATATCGAATCTATATCTGTAAGTATCTGAAGGAAATGCATGCCAAATCTCTTTAAGTCGCTGTGCAACGCGTATAACACTGCACAGTGGCGGACGTCTACCATAAGAAAATAACTATATACATATATACCTTTGTTTGAAATGTACGTTCCGCCGATTTGGAAACAATTTAGAAGGGTCTCCTTGTTTTAAACATTTCGTGTCATATCAGACACGTAGGTAAATACTGAGGCTATAGCTCGCTTTTTGGAAATCCCTTCAATAACTATCAATGCATGCAAAATGTATTCAGGTACTGTCCTCTGACTAGTCCTGCTCAGTACGAAAACACATAGCAATATCATAAAAACGTACTGCTCTATAAGAAATCAATCCCAAAATATGCACATGAATACTACGTGCGTCTGGTGCGCACGGAAATCAAAATCCATGAATGTGCCATACATGCGCACAGAAACAACATCTAAGTGCATCAGGTGTGCACGAAACATCTGTCGTAGGAAACATGTGTGCCTGACAGCAAAATCAGGTGCATCTGACATGCACGAAAAAAAAATATCTCGATTTAGTGCCTCTGGTGTGCACCAAAATCACCCTTCAAAACATGCGCCCAACATGCGCGAAAATCCAAATCAGGTGCATCTATCGTGCATGAAATCATGAAATCCAATATCAAGCGCCGAACGTGCGCAAAAGCAATCAGGTGCACAAGGTGCACAAAACAAATATCGAGTATCACAATCAAAATCGAAGTCCAGTGCATCTAAGTGCACAAAAGGCGTATCACCGCACTGCAAGCATATATAAACTATACCGAGTGCAGGAACGAAATCGTGTGCATGCATACGCACAAAACCAACTCAACTGTTTAAAACCGTAAAATCACAAACATGTGAAACTAAAGAACGAAAACGATATCAAGTGCAACACTGTGCAAAGATCGTAAATCCTCAATCATCAAAATCAAATCATACGAATAAATCACCCAAAACATCGTAATCAATAATGGCGGAATAGTACTGCTCAAGCGCATCCTCTAAGAATCTCGGCAACTGTCGCGGTCACTAGTGGGACGTCTCGTCGATGATCATGAACTCTGTCCTGCTGGCGTGCGTAACCATGACCACTCCTGGGTCAAGGTCTTCACTGTGAATTACCAATCTTTCGGTCCATCGGCTCATCGGCCCTGTCAGGTGTGCTAACGGGGACGATTCCGTTCTGGCACTCCTCTGGTCATCTCTTCGTCAATCATCGCGACCACTCGTAAGACAGCATATCACTGGCGTCGGCCTCTGGCTCTCTGAATGTACGTGACACATCTGATCCTGGGTGCAAGTATCATTGCAGCAGTGTCCTGGAAGGAATCCTGCTCACGGTCTCTTCCATGTCTCGTCTCTGCCAACTGTCCGAAAGTCATTGTCCTTTCCTATATCTGCATCTTTCTCTGGAACGACTGCATACTCATCGCGACTCCTTCTGGAAGGTAAGTCCAAGTACCATGCCTCGGCATGCGCATCGCCTCTCTGATGTCGGCGGAGTGGAAAATCATCTCATCTAGATCTGGTGCGAAGCTCTTACTCCACTTTTCTCTAATGTCGTCTGCTTTGGACTCGTCTCGTCGCGGCTGCATGGACTGAGCTCCAACGACTATCCTCGTATCTGGAGTCTCCCAAGAATGCGTCTCACCACCTAGCATCCGATTGAAGTCGAACCATTCGATCGATTCGTCAACACCTCATAATCCCCCAAGAGCTCAACCTCTTGGGCACAGTTTAATAGTATCGAATACATACCACAGCATCGGTGGTCCAGCCGTAGAAGGGCAAACCCAAGCCCCACTAATGGCGCCGTAGAACTGCCGCAAACCCGAAGGTTCAAAGGCTTTCACACGGTCATTAAGTCGAGTTAGGGTTTCATTCTTCTAGAGGGACCATAGAATTGCCTGCATGTCTTTCCGACTACTTTAAACTTGGATAAATAGGTTTCTGACATTCGATCGTCTCTGTCGACTCCCAACGCCTCCGCGTGAAGTCGTCTCTAGCTGGAATCAATCTATCTGATGACCTCGCATCGGGGTAAGCGAACGAACCACCTGTCCTAGTCATTCATCATCGGGTGACTAGCGACCTTCTATCATCTATTCGTACAACTCGCCCCGCCATAGTTCCAACATATGGGGCGATATCTCGTCGCTCGCAGCAACAACTGGCTCGCTCGTCTGCACGCTGAACAGTGTCTCAATCATCAGGAGTAAGCAACACACCAACGGTCATCAAAATCTGGCTGGCCTCTGTCAGTGGCTCAATCCTCTAGTGTCGATCGGCACATCCGAGTAACCTCATAAAGGCGATCCGCCAAACGCTCGCGGCGCGGAAACACAATAAAAAGACACATCTCTGCAATCGTGTGTCACCGGAATTTCGCCCTGGTCAGTCCTCGTTCGTGACGAGCTTGTGCTGACCGCAACTCTAGCCGTAGCTCTCCCTGCCGGTAACCGTAGCAGCAAAACCAAACTGGTACCGATGAGGCTAGATCAGGAAGGAATATAATACTGAACAAGGAAATGTACATCCTAAGGCTTCATAAGTGGAGTGGCGTGTCGTAAATATGCCGCGGAACATACCAATGGTACGTCACTCTACTTTAGTCACCTATTCCATCAACCAAGGGTCATCCTACGCTCCGAAGGTTAAAACCTAACGCTCTGATACCAACTTTGTCACGACCCGAAAGTACGGAACATGACCGGCACTTAAACTACGAATGTCTCGAGGCGTACGTAATCTAAGTAAACCGAAAACCCAGAAATCCAAACCAAGAAAAGTAGTAGAGTGCAGGAAAAACCAACTTAAAGCAAGTACTTTCAATAGCATAAGCCGAATTATGCGGTTTTTAAAACATCAAAAATTTACTGAAAATTTCGGCAGAGTCTCCTTTGTAAATACTGGCCCCCAAACGGGATACAACATGAATAGTATACGAAATCAAGAAAAAAGGCATCCCCAAGCGGGAGCTAGCTCTTCGTCAATCGACGGTCACAACCACACAAGCAATAAAATATACAACGCCAACGGCGAGGATCAAAAACTCAAAAGGGAACTCAGAACCACCGGAAATATAACGAGCGACTCTAAGGTCGAAAGAATAAACAACACAGGTCTCTATCTCAATAGATACATGTTTGGTTGATGGAACTTCTAGATACAACAGAATAATGATATACAAGATATATAATGGGGGGTATGATACAAGTAAACCCACCTACTAGCAAATCACCCGAATGAAACTGAGCCCGCAAGCCGTAATGAAACCTGTACGGCAAATCTGCAAGAAACTGGGGCACAACGGGGGTGAGTTGCCAACTCGTGAATAGAAAAACATCTACGCACAGAAATCGCATAAATAACGCAACCTAGGTCAATGATCATAATATATCCTCAAATATAAGTATAACAGGCAGCCTATAACAATGACTAGGGTAATATCTAACCCGCGTATAATTTCATGTGCTCGTGTCAGTGCCTCAGGTAGAAATATATCATATGAATGAGGTATGAATGCATGAAACAGAATACATGTAAATGAAGAAACTGTTTTCATAAATTAGTGAGATTTCCTTCGTATTTTCAAACTGAGGTATCATAATGAAATCAGTATCAACAGTGTCTAGCATCGACACAAAACATAAATCTCACTGTCTCGAAATATCAATGTCTCAAGCTCAATATCTAGGGCGCCGTCAGTCCGGACCGGCCCCTACCATCCATCTCAAGACCACGACGGTATCCTCCGGATATCCGACGCGTCGGGTAATATCACCGGTAGGTAGTGCTCCCCAGCCAGGCTCAACGTCAACACCACATTCCTCTTGCCCCGGGGTACCATACCGGGCCCACCATGTACCCGTGACGGTTCCTCCACTCCTCGACACGGATCTCCAAAACCACAGCAAACTCATGGTGGACGACACTTTACATCACTAGAAAACCTCAACATTTTATATTTTAAAAGATCATAAGTTGTAAATTTTGCGGCTTTCCCCGAAATCCAGAAATATCATAAATCTCAAGAAATCATCACAAGTGCATATGTCAATGATAATGAACTAGGCATGAACAACTGAATAACGGTATGCATGAAGTGGTAGGTAATAACTACAATGTCTAATATGGCATATAAGGGAAGTACACTAATATCATGTCAAAACTACCAGCTAACAATCTAAGTCAAGCAATTATATTCTCTAAAGTGTACGTGACATGGCAATTACCGATGAAGATGTGTGTAAGCCGGCAAGTAGGTGTACGTGGTACATACGCATCATCGGTAATGGTGCTGGTGTCCTAACAGCATGATATCAATAATGGAATATGCAGCAAAATAAATATGCGAGGCAGAGCGAACAGCAATAATGTGCGGGAGCTGAATACTAGACACAACGATAACTAATCTGCAATAATCTAATATAAGTCCTACAAATGGTGCATTTTGAAATAACACGAATCATGGGGTTTTGAAAATAGGGGCTACGGTGTTTTTATGAAAAGATACGTCGTTTTTGAAATATCCGTAGATTCCCTTGAGCTGTCTTTAAAAATGCCCATGATTCGTTAGTTTTTGAAATAGGTAAGAAGTCTAATCTAATCTAACAACTACACTAAACTATACGGCTGAACTAACAAGCTGAACTACAGGTAAGGAAACCGCCTATCATCTGAGTCGATACATATACATACCTGTATATGTATAGTCGGTGATCCCGCCTCAATAATATCATATCCGATACCATATCTATAATCAGGCATCCCAAGTCAAGAGTGCGGATCAATCATCAATATAGCTCGTACGTAAATCCGTCGTACGGCATCCCAATCTGGGTACGGGTCAATATCACATTCATCATACTATTCACCTGGTATCCTTTTATCAAATATCATGATCGGGGTACTGATCTACGTCTAGTACCATACTAATACCGCCTACGTATGCATGGACGTGTGTGAAACACTACGTCAAGGACCCGCTACAACGTCATGTCGTATCTAAGATACGAACCCTGCTATATCACCGATCTCACGGCCTCAAATCAAATCTCATCGACTTAGCTCAATCCCAAGTATCATCCTCAATCCGTATGTGAACACATAGTCCCATCCCCATGTGAACACATAACTATAAAGAATCCCATGAGCACATATCAATAGGAATGTATGCAAGTATGTATGTGTGTATGTGTGTGTAACACTACCCTAGGGTTCGCAACACTAAAGTAATCCAACACACCAATATCCATCCTAAGCATCGTTATTAATCCCAAATAACATATAATAATTGTTGGTGTGTATACGCATCCGTATACACCACCACGGACTGCGGGGGTGCTATACGCCATCCACCCGACTTCTCCCCGTAGATATAAATCTACTCACCTGGCCCTCGCTAGCCGGTGCCGACGTCGCCACGCGCTTGCTTGTCGTCTCGAAGTCCACATGGGGGTACCTACATATCATAACGTACCATATCGCATTAAAACTAAATTCGAAATCGAAACGGCATACGAAAATCAAATCGGCACGCGTATCACGCATAGGTCCAAACCTATCGCCCACGCATGCAGGAATAGTCAAACCAACCCTCGATGTCGATGTACGAACGTCAAACCATCGAGAAAATCCAATCACACTCATTTGCACATTCACGAACACTAATTTTAATATAAACTAGGTTAAAACTCACAAAAACTCCAATTTCACTTAAAAAGTCATTTTTCCGAAAATCTAGCAAGCACAATTCGCCGTTTTTGTACAAAACACGATGTTTAAATGAATGTAGCGGCCAATATATTTATTAAATATCTTAAATAAGTCGTATAAACATTTTCCGGAATTTAATCTCATTAAATTCCAAAAATCCTAATATTCTAGTTTACAAAAATACCCTTTTTAACAATTTCAAAGCAAAATGCACAAACTACAATTTAGCTTGGAATTGAATGATCCAAAGCATTAAACCACACTTAATAAAGTTAATGAAGCCAAGAAAAACCTAATCACATTTTTAATCCCAAGAATTTAACAAATTTCAAAAACCTAGTAAGCAAATTAGCAAAATAACAAAATTTTTAAGCTAGCCATTAGCACTAGCTACTAAACTTGTATTAACATGACAACAAAGCCTAATTATAACACACAACCATACACCAATTTTATAAACCCTAACTTGCATTCAATTTCACAACTTGAATTCCAAAACTTGCAATTAAACTCACATATCCAAATAACACTTAATTAAATTAGCTTAAGAAATTAGTAACAATTTAAGCAACAAAAAGTTTTAGAATTATACCCAAAAATATATGAAGGTCCACAAGACTCCATGGCCTCCCAAAATGCTCTCTTTTCACAAGGATCCATGCTAAACGGGCTAAGCTAAAATGGGTAGGACTTTGATTTTGATTTTGTGGGATTTTTGGTGGATTTTTGATGTAATTTTTCATGAAGTTTTGAAGGGAAAAGAGAGGGGAAAATGGAGGGGGGGCTGCTGTGGGGAGAAGGAATTTTCGGCCAGAAAAGTGGGTGGGGGAGAGAGAGGGAGGTGAGGAAAATGGGGGGGGGACAAGGTCAAGGTCAAACAAAGTCAAAAGTCTAACTACTTCACTCATTTTCTTTTCTTTTCTTTCATTTCTTTTTCCTTGAAAATCAAGTGGGGAAAAATATGGTGGGTGCTGAATTCAGCCATGGGGAGGAGTAAGTAGGGGTGTGTGGGTGTGGGCACGGGTGTGGGGTGATGAAAAATGATAAATACAATACCCCAAACATCCATTTACGCTAAAAAAAAGCCTTTTTTCTTCAATAATTTCTAAACCGTTTTGGCAAATGATTTCGTTCCAAAAACCACATGATAAATTTTTATTTAATGTTTTATGATGCACAAAATTTGTTTCAACTCATTCCAATTTGTAATTTTCCCTAATTAAATGTATTAGTGACGGCTTAAAATAATAATAAAATAATATTTTTTTCAGAAAATTTGAAATTTCACCAGCGGCTCAATAAACACCAAATAATAGCAATTACATAGCTAGAATATGTATATTTAATTTTTATAATAAGATATTTTTATTTTGACTTTTTACAGAAAACCCCCTCATTTTACCGATTTTCCGAAATTTCACCGAAACAATTTTCAAAACACTACAATCTCCCCCCTTAAAGAAATTCGGTCCCCGAATTTAAATTCAAACTCCCCCAATTACTAAAACATCTAAGAAAAACCATCAAGTCGTCGGGGCTCCGAAATTGTAAATACATAAAACAAATCGTAGCGCAGCGCATGCGCTTGAAAAATGAGTATATAACTCAAATCAAAACTCCGTCAAGCATCCCGCGATCATCGGAGTCGTGGAGAAGACATCAATGCCAAATCCAAATCAAAACCAATATGATATAACTCGAAACTATAAATGTAAATATCGAATCTATATCTGTAAGTATCTGAAGGAAATGCATGCCAAATCTCTTTAAGTCGCTGTGCAACGCGTATAACACTGCACAGTGGCGGACGTCTACCATAAGAAAATAACTATATACATATATACCTTTGTTTGAAATGTACGTTCCGCCGTTTTGGAAACAATTTAGAAGGGTCTCCTTGTTTTAAACATTTCCTGTCATATCAGACACGTAGGTAAATACTAAGGCTATAGCTCGCTTTTTGGAAATCCCTTCAATAACTATCAATGCATGCAAAATGTATTCAGGTACTGTCCTCTGACTAGTCCTGCTCAGTACGAAAACACATAGCAATATCATAAAAATCTCAAGAAATCCTCATAAGTGCATATATCAATGGTGATGAATGCATATGGTATCAATAATTAAGCTACGATGTATGATTAATAGACTAGGCATGAACAAATAATATGATGAGGTACATGCACATGAATAGCAATCCTACGATTTCATTTTAAGGAATTAAAGGCAATAGCACAGGTTTAAGCATCAATTAGTAAAAGGTTTCAAATTATAGGTTATCTAGTGTGGTGGCATGGCAATTACCAGGGCGTGTGTGTAAGCAAGAATAGTGCTCGTGCTGCATATAAAAACCCTGGCAATGTTGCAGGTGTCCTATAAAATGGTTTCGTATATGTATGTCAATATAGGGCATGAATGTAGCAAATAATCATAAAAGTATTACATCCCTAATTACTAACATTACTAAGAATCTGTTTAAGCTACTAAAACTATCGGGCGACTTGCGCCATCCAACGATAGTCCCCCGTAGATGTTACATCTACTCACCGGAATCCCTAGCTAGTCACGTCCGATCACCGCTTTCCCCTTTCGTGCCGCGTCTGACGTCTCCGCGACCGAATCTGGAATTTACATCAATACCAAACATAAGGTTACATATCAAGAACGACGCAAAACCCAAACGAAAATACTAACATTCACAAGCTAGGTAGAACGTGCACAAGGTGCGCGGAACACACGCGAAAATCGCAAAAACTGCAAAAATCGTCGATTTGGTCGCCCGGCAAAACTAAAACCCGATTACTCAAAAATCCGCACTCACACATCCTAAAAGTCATAGGATATGCCAACAATATAATCTAGATATCGCAATTAATTCATCACAATATTTTAGTAAAAACTAGTAAGCACTAATTTGCAATTTGGCACAAACATCGAAAATTAGCGACAAAGTTAACACAATCCAACACAACAATCCAAACTAACCCACTAGCTATCCATTACACTAATTTTAAACCATTAACTATGCATCAAACCATAATTCCAACACAAACCCTTCTCTTGATTTTTGGCAATTAGCAACAACAATGAAAAATTCACACAAGTTAACTTAGATTAGCATAACATCAAGCCACTTAAGCAAAGTAACCATATAGATTGATTAAGTAAACAACTAGATTAATTAACTAAAACATGGTTTCAAGAAACCCTAGTTAACTCAACCATTAACTATAAACAAAACTAGAATGAAAATAGCACTAAATTAACACTAAAACAACTAAATTAAAGAATTCTAACCATATTAACTTAAAAGAGTAGAAATTATACCTCAAAAGATCAATCCCTATGTTGCTAAAACCTCCCAAGATGCCATATTTCTCCAAGATTTGAACCAATTTGGGTTTGAGAAGAGAGGGAATAAGGTTTTGTGTTGAAAAAGTGAAGGATTTGTTGATTTTTATTGAATTTTGATGCAATCTTTTTGAAGAGAAAGAGAAGGAAAATAATGGAATGGGGGGGGGGATGCTCTCGGCCAGTGGAAGGGAGAGGGGATGGTGTGGGGTGTGTGGAAAAAATCACCAAGTCAAACCCCCTCAAAGTCAATACACCATACTTTCAAATACTATATTTTAATCAATTCTCAAAACAATCCATTTCATCACATGAATAAAGTCAAAGTGAGGCAAGCAATTTTCTGGACCTGATCATGGTGGGGCCGTCCTAGGGCTTAGGGAAGAGAGAGAGGGGTTTTACAAAAGAAATTTTATGCAAAAAGACCCCCTACAAGTCCAAAATTGCAAGTTTTAGCTTAAAATTCAATAAATTTCGTTTTCCATAATAAAAATTAGTTAAAAATCAAAATAAAATACTAAAATTTTATATTACAACTAGATTTTAATTAACATAATTTTAAAGCTTAAATTTAGCCCATTTAAATTTGTATTTATCGCTAAATTAATGTATTTTCTTACCGGTTTAAAATAATATTAAAAATTGAAAAATTAGGGAAAAATTTTAAACGACCAGAATTTCATAATTAACTCATTTGCTACTAAAAACTAGCAATTACCTATCCAAATTAGGTATAATTACTCATAAACTGCAAAATAACAAAAAGGACGGTTTTCGGAAAAATACCGAATTTTCACCGATTTTCAGGAAAACACCAAAACGACTTTTCAAGGCGTTACAGGCAAGTTTCATAAGATGTAAATTTAAACTGATTTAAATATGCATCTAAATGTATCTTAGCTAGTCTGGTCACATTGATATGACCTAGTCTACAATGCCTTAAGAAGAATTCGTTCATTTCTGAACTCTTCCTCTTGCGTGTGTTTTATATATTAGGAACTGTGGTCTGATTTAGAATGTATATGCTTTTAGATAACGTGTCTGAACCGGTCAACTATTGATATAGGAAATGTTCAAAACATTATCTAAGAATACAAAATTATATCCTTTCTTTACTAATAAAGAGACTGATATGATTTTGTATATCAGGTTCGGTATCTAATAACATTCATTCAGAATCAGTGTATTTTGGTAATACAGGGTGATAGTGACCAACAGACTTGGCTGCAACACTTGTACCGTTTTCTGTCTCATGAAACTTATCACCCGTTCTCAGTTCTCTACCTCTCTGTAGCCCTATGTAACGGATTACATTTGCGGGATCCTGATTCGGTATCTGATACCCATGACGTAGAGGATACAGAGAAACGGTTCTTTGTAATGAACGCACCCGAAGAAGATGCATCATAATGCACTTTCTTCGATTGGGCGGCACGGGAATCCTGGCATTCCCCAATTTCCTGCTCGGTCTTATAAAAATTATAAGTTGGAGCGGGACCAATGTTCCCCAGCTCAGTATAACAAGCGGGTTCGGTTAATACATCCATATTATTATCTTGATTAAGGCGTGATATGGTCGCTACCTGGAGAGCGAGAGAAGAAAACACTCTGCGTGCGCTCTTGCAAGATTAGATTGGTTATTTATTTTATCTAATCAGGATGGCTCCCACTGTTTTTATCAAATCTTCCTTCAAACCCTAAAAGGAAAGACTAGCCGGGATTAATTACACTCTATAAGTTCGCCAATCTTTTAGCCAGGCCAGTGCCGGTACTTTGAAGGAGGTTCCCCGTGCTTTCGCACGGACCTAATTAAAGTAAACCTCGTTTTCCCACGGGCGTAACCCTATTGACACCTTTCTAGACACCTACTTGATCGGCTAATTGTAAAGTGCAAAACACTCCCAGGAGTAACAATTACTCACAGTGGGTATCGGGATCCAACTATCATATAGAAGGTATGCAATCTCATTACAAATTTCAACACTTGAAAACTCCTGATAATGGTTTTTACCCCTAGAACTTATGACCTTATCTATGGTCAACAAATCATAAGCACTAGTCAAGTTCTACCCGTCATTTCGTGATTAATTAGACCCACCCACATGACCCTTAACTAAGGTCAACAAAGTCATGCGACTGTCCTAACTAATCGCATCATATGCGGTGTAGGAAGACATCACTTAGCTACCGTTCACTGTGCCTTGACTATGGTCAACAAACACAGCACGAATACTAAGTACTCTACTTCCTAAAATGACGGAGGGTTGAGGATGGTTTTTAAGAAAACCTTTAACTCTTTGAACTTGATCTCGTTGCGGAATCAAATGGTTTTTAAATGAAGTGTTTTTTAGGCCTTTCTATTTTTGCTAAAGGGGTCACTCCCGGTGAAGGTATCGTCGGCCCTTTCCTCATCGAATAAGGTGCAGGATATATCACATATACCGCTGTGCAAAGCAAAAACTATAGAAGCAATCAAAAGACATACCGAGGGTTGTAGCATCTGCCAGTTATTGCTAAAGGGGTCACTCCCGGTGAAGGGATCTTGGCCCTTTCCTTATCGAATAAGGTGCAGGATGTTCTACAAGGAACACCGTGATGCAAAGCAAGAACTGTAGCTACATGTTTTATTTTTGAAATTCGATTCCACAACATCTTTTAGGTTTATTTTCTTTCATTAATCTCATTAATGAATGTTGTTAGTTATATGTATGCTCTAGAGGCCATTACTGTACACAGGATGTATATTGTAGTGGATGCTGGGACATATAAAGGTAGGACTTTCTTGCTCGACATGATAGTACGCTATCTGGTTACTCTTTATCTTAACATGTATACTTTCTGTCTCTCTGTTACATGTTGATAAAGCCCTTAGGATGTGTACTCGACTTCCAGGACTATGATGTAGATCATACTAGTGGGGCCTGGGTAGTCCATGAGTACATCCTTCAATGTTCCTAGTCGTGGGAATATCGAGACGGGGCATCGATATTCCAGAGTAGACTAGCGTATATCTTCTCGACCCATGTGATGGGCGATGGGTGATCCCATATCCATTGGTGTTTGACATCAGAGAGGGTATGCGGGTGCTCAGTGGTGACTGGGTACACTGAACGGACTCGCCGAGAACTCCCAGATGGTATTATACTTTACGTCAGATGGCAGTTCTCTGGTGACGCTGGTACAGTTTAGTCTGTTGACCCGAGACCGTCATAGAGTCTTGTGTGTCTCCCACCGTGCTTTGATTTCCACCCTACCACGGCTCTACTAAGTCGTGCAAACAGGTGGTTTTTGGGTACTGTCCCGATTCACATGGAGGCAATGAGCGATAGGAGGGGATTCGTCTCTCCCGGTATTGGGGGTTGATGTTGCGCTATGCTCGACTGGCCATAACTGGAAATCCCTGGCCAGGGTTGCACTGATTTACTGGTAAGTGTTATCAGTAGTTTCATGCTTGTTATGGACCTTACATCGGCATGACTTATCAAGCTACTCGGGTCTGACGTTTACCACCCCTAGGCGACATATCGACATATCAGACGAACAGACCGGACTGTACGGTAAGTGTTATTGGTTGGATTCACAGGAGTGTGAGCGGGCTTGCTCGTTGATCTTCTGATAGCTTAATACCCGGGTGGCCGTTACGTTTAGCAGACCGCTTACGGCTTGTGGGTGTTTGATATGATCATCACCTGCTGCCGGCGTATTGACGAGTCTTTAGAGTCCTACACAGAGGTTTCCTGGCTCAAGCGAAACGAAATAGGAGCGCATATGAGATATGTACAGGACCAAGAATAATATTAGTTTGTGATACTGAATTCTATTCTCGCGATTCGTATGATCGGATGGTTATATGAGATATAGCCGGGTTACCGAATCAAATGTTGATTCGATATATTGATACACTTGATATTAGTCGGTTATATGCAATATGACCGGATCATTAAATCAAGTGTTGATTTAATGATTTAATGTATAATTATATATTTGATATATTACTTTACATTAACTAGTATTTGTTCACTTAAGATTGATTTTCTCACTTGATGTGCACAAGTAGTATATGTGATATATTTTTGTGCACTTGGTTGTATCATGTTTGATGATACATGCAAACTTGGGTGTGTGTATACTATACACCATGTTTAGTTAATGGTTAGGGTTTCAATTTCCTTATTTATTTATTTATTTACTTTTGGAAAATATAAATTGATGGTTATCTTTGTTTTATGCAAGAAGCTTCATCATGCTTCATGCATCTTTGAAAAAGTCTACCATTTTGTTTTATCCTTAACCTAACCATTTACCTAAACCCTAGTTTATTCTCTACATTAGTTACACTCACCCATGGTTGCTAAATGATAAGCATCACTTGATTTTCTATTTTGATATTATTCATTCATTTTTTTCTTTCTTCTTCTTCATCTTCTTCATGAAGAAGAAAACCATTGCTAGAAAATTCCAAGTGATGAATCCAAATGAGAAATCCAATTCCAAAGTGAACCCACTTCCTATTTCTTCATCCTCTACCACTTGCCATATAGTAGAGTGTGTTATCTTCACAAGTTTCATGACCTAGTGAAGATGGAGCTTGAGTTTGAGTCGCCTCGACGTAGATCATCTTCGGCATCGAAGTCAACGACCTAACCTGATCATTTCTCCGATGAAACCAACGCTAGAGTCTAGGATACCGATGATCGCAGCGGAGGGACGCCATCACGGAGCTAAAGAGGTGGAGGACCGGATCTACAAAGTTTGTAGTCACTTTCACTTTTAGTTAAGTTGTTAACTTGCTTGCTTTCGCCTATCCTCTAGTTAACGATCTTGCATAGAGTTGTTAGGCACACAAAAATTTGATTTTGGCATGGTTGATACATTGTGGAACCTCATGAGTGTGCCTAGGAACCCTACAAATATCCCATCATTTAAGTCCACCTAAACATCACAGATAAATACAACGTACGCTTATGCCATCCGCATTCGCCTCGATGTCCCGTCTGCACCGTTAGGTTAGGTAACTAACGGCAGAGCGGGGCAGGGCTAGCGCGGGTGTAAAACATAAGCAACGTCTATATAATATATCATATATAGTATATACAGTATCCATCTGAACAAATCACATGATCACATCACAGATAACGCAGCAGAAAATATCATACGAAATATTGGATATACTAGGACGTCCGTGTTCTATTTTGAGCCTGTATAAAACACGGATTCCACGGTCGTGATGAATAGCCAATCCCACACCCCTAGACCCCTACGAGAGCGGCAAGCAACCCTACCAATTCTAGAGTTAGGAGACCCGGACTCGACTCCTCGAGATGGTCCCCTCTGCACCCTAGAACCCGGTTACTTATGCTCCCCGCCTTGGGTCATCCTAATGTGGAAAAGTAAATAATATACAATGGTGACATCATCCTCAGCCCGGAAGTTCCCCAATAAAAGAATATTACATACATTTAATATACATGAATGAAAATGAAAACTCTCATCTCACATAAAACCCCCGGGCTATTCAAACACGACGATCCAATATAACATAACCAACAACACATAACATCACATGTCATCAACGTAAGTAAATATGCCCATCCCAATTGTCGTTGACATATAGCAACGAAACCGGCGATATCACATTTACACTTACGGTCGCAGAAAAGAAAGTGTAAAACTACAACAGTTGTAATCCGCAACCTGCATAGACATCGCATGCCTAACCAAATTAATTCCTTAGACATCGCATGCCTAACAATTATAAACCCCGCATTTTAGTCTCATTATCGAAAACACTTTTCAATAAAAAGTCGAGCAATTCAACAAGATTCCAAACATCCAGAACGAATGCTCGTCGTAAACTTTAGAAGACGGCCGTACCCCCGGATGCCGTCGACGAAGTGCACTAAGGCGGAACACCGCTGCCGCGAGCACCCGAACGGATGCTTTTTGGCGACGGGGTTCTCCTACAGTCACTTGGTCGGGGTTATGGGGTGAAGCTGTCTATTAAGTTTACCCGGCGAGTATCCGCGTACGCAACATGATTGCGACGGACTTTTGATCACATCAAAATTCCGTGGCAACCGATCAAGTGAGACTAAACTGCTAGATTTATAACATTCAAATCAGTTATCTCATAACTATTTGTGGATTCCAAATATTGTATCACTTTCCAGATAAATAGACAATGTTAAACTTTCCGATCGAACAATCAAACACCCAAGTTTTCCCGAAAAGCTCAACACTTGAAATAAGTTTAAAAACATCCACTTCATGCCACAGTACCAACGGTCCAGCCGTAGAAGGGTCAAGCCAACGCCTCACATGTGGCACGCCGTACTGCCTCAAACCCTAAGGTTCAAAGGGCAGTTCAAGACGGTCACATAATCGAGTTAAGTTTTGTTGTCTTCTAGAGGGTCCATCGAGTTACTTGCACTACTTAGAACATTCTTAAACTTTGGAAAAATCCAACACTTGGAAATTTCCCGGCAGGGGAAAAAGTGGGTATTTATATCCGGTCGAACTTTTTAACATGTTCTAAAATTACCCGGAAAAACACAATAAACAAAGTTAAATAATCCAATCGAATCATCGAGTCCCCAAAACAACCCAGAAAACTCAACTGCTGAGTAGAATTTAAAAATTCCCAGAAAACACAGCACTTACAGAAAGAAATTACAGTGCAAACCACGTGGCAAGATTCGCCATTATGGCCGCGGAACCGCCGCGCAAGCCAGGGGGGCCGCGGTTCCGCGGCGCATTGGTCGAGTTGGGGTCACATGCTGCACAGTAACTCCTACAAAACCCTGCTGAATTTTTTGACAATTTTTAATTCACAAAAATCCACAATTTCAGAAAATGTACAGAGAAGGGTTTTGTTTAGGGTTTCGGGGTTCGATCGGGTTTCTAACTTCGTCTACACTTCGCCTAAAGCTCTAGCTAGGCTCTGATACCACTTTAGGGATCCTAGGCACACTCAAGAGGTTACACAAGGCATCAACCATGCCAAAATCAAATTTTTCTATGTGCCGAGAAACCCTAATGCAAGATCGATACTAGAGGTAAGGCGAAAGCAAGCAAGTTAACTACTTTAACTACAAGTGAATGGGAATACAACCTTTGTAGATCCGGTCATCCATTTCCGTAGCTCCGTGTTGACGTCCCTCCGCCGCGATCATCGGGATCCCGGACTCTAGCGTTGGTTTCGTCGGAGAAATAAGCGGGCTAGGTCATTGACTTCGATACCGAAGATGATCTACGTCGAGGCGACTCAAACTCAAGCTCCATCTTCACTAGGTCATGAAACTTGTGAAGATAACACACTCTACTACATGGCAAGTTATAGAGGATGAAGAAATAGGAAGTGGGTTCACTTTAGAATTGGATTTCTCACTTGATTTCTTCACTTGGAATTTTCAAGAAAACTTTCTTCACTTCATGAAGAAGAAGAAGAAGAAGGAAATGAAAAATGAATTATCTCTAAAAGAAAATTCAAGTGAAGTCTATCATTTAGCAACCATGGGTGAGTAAACTCATGTAGAGACTAAACTAGAGTTTAGGCTAATGGTTAGGTTAATGAACAAAACAAAATGGCTAGACTTTTCAAAGATGCTATGAAGCTTCATGAAGCTTCAAGCCAAAAGAAGAAAAGCCACCATTTAGTTTTTCCAAAATTAATAAAGAAAATAAAACCCTAACCATTAACCTAAACTTGGTGTAAGTCAGACACACACCCAAGTTTGCATGTATCATCAAACATGATACAAACTAGTGCACAACAAGTGAGAAAATCAATCTTAAGTGAACTAATACTAGTTAATGTAAAGTAATATATCAAATATATAATTTATACATTAAATCATTAAATCAACACTTGATTTAATGATCCGGTCATATTCCATATTGTAGGGTTCCTAGGCACACTATAGAGGTCTTACAAGGCATCAACCATGCCAATTTCAAATTTCATGATTGCCGAGAAACCCTAATACGGATCGTCGACTAGAATTTTAGGCGAAACAAAAAAAACTAGTTAACATCTTAACTAAAAGTGAGAAGCTACAACCTTTGTAGATCCGGCTTTCCACTTCCTAAGCTCCACGTAGACGTCCTCTTGCTGTCCGTCTCGAATCTCGGACTCAAGCATCGGCTTCATCGGAGAAATGGGCGGGCAAGGTCGTCGGCTTCGTGCCGAAGATGATCTACGTCGAGGCTTCACAAGATCAAGCTCCGACTTCACCAAGTTGTGAAACTTGTGAAGAAAACACCCTATACTACTTGGCAAGAGGTAGAGGGTGATGAAATAGGAGGTGGGTTCACTTTAGAATTGGATTTCTCACTTGTTTACTCAAGATGCCATTAATGGTGGCAAGCTTTTTCTTGAACTCAAGAAGAAGAAGATGATGAAGATGATTATGATAAGTTCTTGAAATGATAAAGAAAAAGAATACTTATCATAATGTAGACCATGGTTAGGTGTAGAGAATTGACTATGGTTAGATGAATGGTTAGGGTTAAGCATGAAGACAAAATGGTCACTTTGGCCAAAGCTTCATGAAGCTTCAACAAGCTTCAAGAATGATAGCAACCATTTTGTTTTCTTTTGCCTTTTCTTTTTAATCCAAATAAAAAAAAGATAAATGAATGAATAAAGAAAAACCCTAACCATTTACTTAACCAAGGTTTAATTCTTTACACTTAACCAAATGAGCAAGTATCATTAAACATGATACAAACATGTGCACAAAAGTATATCGCATATACAACTTGCACATCAAGTGAGAAAATCCATTTAAAGTGAACCAATACTAGTTAATGCAAAGTAATATATCAAATATATAATTATACATTAAATCATTAAATCAACACTTGATTTAATGATCCGGTCAGATCGCATATAACCGACTAGTATCCTATGTATCGACTTATCGAATCAATCCTTGATTCGATATCTAGGTTATATCGCATATAACCAATCGATACATTTATCGCGAGAATGGAATACGGTATCACATACACGCATTATTCTCGGTCCTGCACATATCTCATTTGCGCTCCTATTTCGTTTCGCTTGAGCCAGGTAACCTCTGTGTAGGACTCTAAAGACTCGTCAATACGCCGGCAGCAGATGATGATAATATCAATCACCCACAAACCGCAAGCGGTCTGCTAAACGTAACGGCCACCCGGGTATTGAGCGATCAGAAGATCGACGAGCTAGCCCGCTCACACTCCTGTGAATCCAACCAGTAACACTTACCGTACAGTCCGGTCTGTTCGTCTGATATGTCGCATATCAAGTGTAGGGGTGGTAAACGTCAGACCCCAATAACCGATAAGTCGTGCCGATGTGAGGCTCATAACGGGTCTAAAAACTACTGGTAACACTTACCAGCAAATCTCTGATTAGCCCTGGCCAGGGACTTCCCTGTTACGGCCAATCGAGCACAGCGCAACATCAACCCCCAATACCGGAAGAGACGAAACCCCTCCTATCGCTCATTGCCTCCATGTGACTCGGGACTGTATCCAAAGACCACCGTTTTGCACGCCCTCATGGACGTGGTAAGGTGGAGATCAAAGTACAGTGGGAATCACACAAGACTCTATGACGATCTCGGGTCTACAGACTAACTTGTACAAGTGTCATCTGAGAACTGCCATCTGACGTAAGGTATAATACCATCTGGGAGTTCTCGGCGAGTCCGTCAGTGTACCTAGTCTCCACTGAGCACCCGTATACGATTTCTGATGTCAAACACCAATGGATATGGGATCATCCATCGCCCATCTCATGGGTCGAGAAGCGTATACGCTAGTCTACACTGGTATATCGATGCCCCGTCTCGATACACCCACGACTAGGGACCTTGAAGGATGTACTTATGGACTACCATGTCCCCACTAGTATGATCTGCATCATAGTCCAGGTAGTCAAGTACACATCCTAAGGGCTTTATCAACATGTAACTATAAGACAGTTTAAAGAGACTAGTAAACATGTTAAGATAAAGAGCAACCAGATAGCATACTATCATATCGAGCAAGAAAGTCATCTCTATATATGTCCAAGCATCCAATATAATATACATCATCTGTACAATACTGGCCTCTAGGGCATACATACAACTAACAATCTCCCACTTGCACTAGGGCCAGCTGCTGTAGTATCGCATACCGAGCATCCCGAAGAGTCTCTCAAACTGTATCTGGGGAATGGCCTTCGTGAGTGGATCCGCCGTGTTGTTCTTCGTGTCAACCCTCCTGACCTCGATCTCCCGGCGATTAATTATCTCCCGGATCAGGTGATACCGCCTCAGAATATGCCTGGATCGCTGATGGGACTTGGGTTCCTTGGCCAAAGCCACCGCTCCATTGTTATCACAATACAAAGGTATTGGATGCTCAACGGATGGAACCACTCCAAGTTCAGTAATGAACTTCTTGATCCAGACAGCCTCTTTGGCAGCATCGTTGGCAGCGATGTATTCAGCCTCCATCGTCGAGTCTGCCACGGTTTCCTGCTTGGAACTCTTCCAGCTAACCGCCCCTCCGTAAAGGGTAAAGACAAATCCCGACTGCGACTTAGAGTCGTCCTTATCATTCTGGAAGCTCGAATCGGTAAAGGACTCCATTTGGAGTTCTCCGTTACCATACACCAAGAGCATCTCTTTAGTCCTTCGCAAGTACTTGAGAATGCTCTTCACAGCTGTCCAGTGACTCTCTCCAGGATCAGCTTGATACCTGCTCACTACACTTAGTGAGTATGCTACATCGGGTCTGGTACATAGCATCGCATACATGATAGAGCCTACAGCCGAATCATAGGATATCCCTTGCATGCGAGCTCTCTCCAAATCAGTCTTGGGAGACATCTCTTTGGAGAGAGTGACTCCAGAGATCGTGGGCAAGTTCCCACGCTTGGATTCTTCCATACTAAACCTCTTTAGTATGGTGTCAATGTACCTGGATTGGGACAATCCCAAAATCCGTTTGGATCTATCCCTATAGATCCTTATTCCCAATATGCAGGAGGCATCACCAAGATCTTTCTTCGAGAATCTTTGTGATAAGAAGAGCTTGACCGATTGCAGCATAGGAATATCATTTCCTATCAAGAGTATGTCGTCAACGTACAATACGAGGAAGAAAACCTTACTCTCTGCCACCTTCTTGTAGATACAAGGTTCATCTGGGTTTTTGACGAAATCAAACTCTTTGATAACGACGTCAAAGCAGATGTTCCAACTCCGCGATACTTGCTTTAATCCATAAATGGATTTAAGCAGCTTGCACACCTTCCCGCTGCTCCCACTGTCTACGAAGCCCTCTGGCTGAGTCATGTACACGCACTCTTCCAAATCACGATTTAGAAAGGCGGTCTTAACATCCATTTGCCAGATTTCGTAATCATGATATGCAGCGATGGCAAGCATGATCCGGATGGATTTAAGCATAGCCACTGGAGAAAAGGTTTCGTCATAGTCCACACCTGGTCTTTGACGAAAACCTTTTGCAACAAGTCTAGCTTTGAGAGTCTCCACTTTCCCATCTACACCAAGTTTTTTCTTGAAGATCCACTTGCTCCCAATCGGTTTTACCCCTTCAGGAGCAACTTCTAAAGTCCATACTTTGTTGGTGTACATGGATTCCATCTCGGATCGCATAGCATCCAGCCATTTCACTGAGTCCCCACTCGTGATGGCCTGCTCGAAGCTAGTTGGGTCATCATCCTCCATGATGCAATCCTCACTGCCACCATCAATGAGAAAACCGTAGTATTTCTCAGGTGGACGAGAAACCCTACTAGATCGGCGGAGAGGCTAGGGTACGTCGGGTACCACTGAATCCTCTGGTTCTACTAAATCATTAGTTGCAGTTTGTGGTGCTGGAACCTCTTCCAGCTCTACCTCTTTGCCATTAATTTCTTTTGCAAGAAATTCCCTTTCCAAAAAGGTGGCATGTTGAGCAACAAACACTCTTTGTTCCTCATCTTGGTAGAAAAAATATCCTTGAGAATTCTTTGGATATCCCACAAACTTGCAAAGGACTGATCGTGCCTCGAGTTTGTCCGGATTTTGCTTTTTGACATAGGCCGGACAACCCCATATCTTAATTCGTTTAAAATATGGTCTCTTCCCACTCCATATCTCATATGGTGTGGTAGGTACAGATTTAGGCGGAACCAGATTCAATAGGTATATGGCTGTCTCAAGCGCATACCCCCAAAAGGAAATAGGTAACTCAGCATTGCTCATCATGAACGCACCATATCTAATAGGGTGCGATTCCTTCGTTCCGATACACCGTTGTGCTGTGGTGTATAAGAAGGAGTAAACTGAGAGAGAATCCCATTCTCTTTTAGATAATCCAGGAATTCAATGCTTAAGTATTCACCTCCTCGATCAGATCGAAGAATCTTAATACTTTTGCCCGTTTGGTTCTCTACCTCGTGCTTATATTCTTTGAATTTCTCAAAAGCTTCAGATTTGTGTTTCAACAGGAACACATGCCCGTATCTAGAGAGATCGTCAGTGAATGTAATGAAGTAGGAAGAACCATTTCTGGCGTGTGTAGATATAGGACCGCATACATCACTATGCACCAGTCCCAAGAGTTCTGTAACTCTTTCTCCGTGTCCCGTAAACGATGTTTTGGTCATTTTTCCTTTGAGACATGAATGGCAAGTGTCATAAGATGATAATTCGAATGAATTCAAATATCCATTCTTATGCAACTTAGCTAGTCGTGTCTCATTGATATGGCCAAGTCTACAGTGCCACAAGAAGGATTCGTTCATTTCTGAGCTTTTCCTTTTGTGTGTGTTTTGTATATTGAGGACTGTATTTTGATTGAGAATGAATATGCCATTATGTAGCGAGCCTGATGCAATGAACTTTTGATCTAGGAATATGTTCATAACATTATCCTTTACTACAAAATTATATCCTTCTTTACTTAATAAAGAAACTGATATAATGTTGCACATCATGTTCGGTATATAATAGCACTCATTCAGGACTAGTGTATCACCATTTGGTAATACCAGGTGATATATGCCAACTGCTTTGGCTGCAACATTTGCCCCATTCCCTACTTGAACGGAATG
Organism: Agapanthus africanus; assembly: GCA_030015575.1. NCBI lineage: Eukaryota > Viridiplantae > Streptophyta > Magnoliopsida > Asparagales > Amaryllidaceae > Agapanthus > Agapanthus africanus. The sequence continues at coordinate 186,553,699 of CM057349.1, read as the reverse complement.
ATCACCTTTTCCCAGTTCTCTACCTTTTCGTAGCCCATGTAACATCTTACATATATGGGATCCTGATCCGGTATCTAATACCCAGGACGTAGGGTGAACTGAGAAACAGTTCTCAATGACAAACACACCCGAAGATGATGCATCAACATGCATGTTCTCCGTTTGGGCGGTGTGAGAATCCAGGTATTCTCCTGTTTCCTGTTCATTCTTATAACACTTATAAGATAGAACGGGTTCAACGTTCCCCTGCACAGTATAACATGCGGGTTCGATCAATACATCCATTTTATTATCTTGATTAAGACATGACATGGTCGCTACCTAGAGAGAGAGAGAAGAAAACACTTTAGCGTATGCTCTTGCAAGATCAGATTGGTTATTATCTTATCTAATCAGGATGGCTCCCACTGGTTTTTATCAAATCTTCCTTCAAACCCTAAAAGGAAAGATTAGCCGGGATTAATTACACCCTACAACTTCGTCGATCTTTCAGCCAGGCCAGTGTCGGTACTTTGAGGGAGGTTCCCCGTGCTTTCGCACGGACCTAATTAAAGTAAACCTCGTTTTCCCAGAGGCGTAACCCTGTTGACACCTTTCTAGACACCTACTTGATCGGCTAATTGTAATGTGTAAAACTCTCCCAGGAGTAACTCTTACTCGCAGTGGGTATCGGGATCCAACTATCTCATAGAAGGTATGCAATCTCATTGCAAATTTCAACACTTGAAATTCCCGATAATGCTTTTGCCCCTAGCGATCTATGACCTTGACTAAGTCAACAAACCATAAATCGCAAGTCAAGTTCATCCCGTACATTTCCCGATTGAATTAAACCCACCCGTACGACCCTTGACTAAGTCAATAAGGCCGTGCAAATGCTCTAATCCAATCACATCTCATGTTGTAACAGATAAACATAATTTAGCTACCATACACTATGCCTTGACTAAGTCAACAAACATAGAACGAATACTAAATAATATCTATCTGAAATGACGGAGGGCTACGCGGTTTTTTTCAGAAAAAACCATGAGCGTAATGAACATGATATCGTTGTAGAATCAAAATGAAATTTTGAAATGGAGTGTTTTTGAGACTTTTCTAGTTTTGCTAAAGGGGTCACTCCCGGTGAAGGGATCGTCGGCCCTTTCCTCATCGAATGAGGTGCGGGATATATCATATATATCACTGTGCAAAGAAAAAACTATAGAAGTAATCAAAAGACAAACCGAGTGTATAGCATCTACCAGTTATTGCTAAAGGAGTCACTCCCGGTGAAGGGATCTCGGTCCTTTCCTCATCGAATAAGGTGCAGGATATATCACATATACCGCTGTGCAAAGCAAGAACTGTAGCTACCTGTTTTATTTAAAATTTGATTTTACAACATCTTAGGTTTCTTTTCTTTCATTAATCACATTAATGAAGTCCCATCAATTAAGTCGCCTAAACATCACAGATAAATACGACGTACACTTATGCCATCCGCATTCTCCTCTATGTCCCCTCGTGCACCGTTAGGTTAGGTAACTAACGACAGAGCAGGGTAGGGTTAGTGCGGGTGCAAAACATAAGTAACGTCTATATAATATATCATATATACTATATACTGTATCTATCACAGAACATCACATGATCACATCACAGATATCGCAGCAGAAGAAACATATGAAACATTGGATATACTAGGACGTCCGTGTTTTCAATACGAGCCAGTATAAAACACGGATTCCACGGTCGTGATGAATAGCCAAACCCACACCCCTAGACCCCTACGAGAGCGGCAAGCAACCCTACCAATTCTAAAGTTAGGAGACACGAACTCGACTCCTCGAGATGGTCTCCCACTGGACCCTAGAACCCGGTTACTTGTGCTCCCCTCCTTGGGTCTATCCTAATGCGGAAAAGTAAATAATATACAAAGGGTGACATCTTCCGCAACCTGGAAGTGCCCCAAATAAAAGAATATTACATACAAGTTTTTACATGAATGAAAAAGAAAAACACTCATCTCACATAAAAACCCCCGGCTATTCGAACACGACGATCCAATATAACATATCCAGCAACACATAACATCACATGTCATCAACGTAAGTAAATATGCGCATCCCAATTGTCGTTGACATATAGCAACGAAACCGGCGATATCACATATTACACTTACGGTCACAGAAAGTGTAAAACTACAACAGTTGGAATCCGCAATCTCTTTAGACATCGCATGCCCAATCAAATGAAATACTTAGACATCACATGCCTAACAGTTATAAACCCCGCATTTTAGTCTCATTATCGAAAAGTCTTTTCAATATCAAGTGAAACTAAACCGCTAGATTTATAACATTCATTCAGTTATCTCATAACCGTTTGTGAATTCCAATTATTGTATCCCATTCCGGATAAATAGAATATATTAAACTTTCCGATCGAACATTCGAACACCCAAGTTTTCCCGAAACCGTCCAACACATGAAATAAGTTCAAAGACATTCACTTCATGCCTCAGTACCAACGGTCCAGCCATAGAAGGGTCAAGCCAACGCCTCACATGTGGCACGCCGTACTGCCCCAAACCCGAAGGTTCAAAGGGCAGTTCAAGACGGTCACATAATCGAGTTAAGGTTTGTTGTCTTCTAGAGGGACCATCGCGTTACTTGCACTACTCAGAACGTCCTTAAACCACAGAAAAATCCAACAATTGGAAATTTCCAGGCAGGAGAAAAGGTGGGTATTTATATCCGGTCGAACTTTTCAACATATTCTAAAATATCCGGAAAGCCACATAGACAAAGTCTGATAATCCGATCGAATCTTTGATTCCTAATACAACCCCAGAATACTCAACTCTTGAGTCAATTTAAAAATTCCCAGAAAACTCAGCATAATAAAATAGGAGTTACTGTGCAAACAGGGAATGATGATGTCATCAGAGGGCCGCGGAACCGCCGCATAAGCTAGGCTTATGCCGCGGTTCCGCCGCAGGTTTGTGGTATCAATGGTCAAATTTTGCACCGTAATTCTTATAATTCCCTGCTGAATTTTTTAAGCATTTTTAATCTGGAAAAAACCCAGTTTTTAGAAAAAGTCCAGAGAGCATTTTGGTTTTTAGGGTTTCGGTTCGATCGGGTTTCAAACGTCGTCTACTCTTCGCCTAAAGCTCTAGCTAGGTTCTGATACCACTGTAGGGTTCCTAGGCACACTATAGAGGTCTTACAAGGCATCAACCATGCCAATTTCAAATTTCATGAGTGCCGAGAAACCCTAATACGGATCGTCGACTAGAATTTTAGGCGAAACAAAAAAAACTAGTTAACATCTTAACTAAAAGTGAGAAGCTACAACCTTTGTAGATCCGGCTTTCCACTTCCTTAGCTCCACGTAGACGTCCTCTCGCTGTCCGTCTCGAATCCCGGACTCAAGCATCAGCTTCATCGGAGAAATGGGCGGGCAAGGTCGTCGGCTTCGTGCCGAAGATGATCTACGTCGAGGCTTCACAAGATCAAGCTCCGACTTCACCAAGTTGTGAAACTTGTGAAGAAAACACCCTATACTACTTGGCAAGAGGTAGAGGGTGATGAAATAGGAGGTGGGTTCACTTTAGAATTGGATTTCTCACTTGTTTACTCAAGATGCCATTAATGGTGGCAAGCTTTTTCTTGAACTCAAGAAGAAAAAGAAGATGAAGATGATTATGATAAGTTCTTGAAATGATAAAGAAAAAGAATACTTATCATAATGTAGACCATGGTTAGGTGTAGAGAATTGACTAAGGTTAGATGAATGGTTAGGGTTAAGCATGAAGACAAAATGGTCACTTTGGTCAAAGCTTCATGAAGCTTCAACAAGCTTCAAGAATGATAGCAACCATTTTGTTTTCTTTTGCCTTTTCTTTTTAATCCAAATAAAAAAAAGATAAATGAATGAATAAAGAAAAACCCTAACCATTTACTTAACCAAGGTTTAATTCTTTACACTTAACCAAATGAGCAAGTATCATCAAACATGATACAAACATGTGCACAAAAGTATATCGCATATACAACTTGCACATCAAGTGAGAAAATCCATTTAAAGTGAACCAATACTAGTTAATGCAAAGTAATATATCAAATATATAATTATACATTAAATCATTAAATCAACACTTGATTCAATGATCCGGTCATATCGCATATAACCGACTAGTATCCTATGTATCGACTTATCGAATCAATCCTTGATTCGATATCTAGGTTATATCGCATATAACCAATCGATACATTTATCGCGAGAATGGAATATGGTATCACATACACGCATTATTCTCGGTCCTGCACATATCTCATATGCGCTCCTATTTCGTTTCGCTTGAACCAGGAAACCTCCGTGTAGGACTCTAAAGACTCGTCAATACGCCGGCAGCAGATGATGATCATATCAATCACCCACAAGCCGCAAGCGGTCTGCTAAATGTAATGGCCACCCGGGTATTGAGCGATCAGAAGATCGACGAGCTAGCCCGCTCACACTCCTGTGAATCCAACCAGTAACACTTACCGTACAGTCCGGTCTGTTCGTCTGATATGTCGCATATCAAGTCTAGGGGTGGTAAACGTCAGACCCCAATAACCGATAAGTCGTGCCGATGTGAGGCTCATAACGGGTTGAGAAACTACTGGTAACACTTACCAGCAAATCTCTGATCAGCCCTGGCCAGGGACTTCCCTGTTACGGCCAATCGAGCACAGCGCAACATCAACCCCCAATACCGGGAGAGACGAAACCCCTCCTATCGCTCATTGCCTCCATGTGACTCGGGACTGTACCCAAAGACCACCATTTTGCACGCCCTCATGGACGTGGTAAGGTGGAGATCAAAGTACAGTGGGAATCACACAAGACTCTATGACGATCTCGGGTCTACAGACTAACCTGTACAAGTGTCATCTGAGAACTGCCATCTGACGTGAGGTATAATACCATCTGGGAGTTCTCGGCGAGTCCGTCCAGTATACCCAGTCTCCACTGAGCACCCGTATACGATCTCTGATGTCAAACACCAATGGATATGGGATCATCCATCACCCATCTCATGGGTCGAGAAGCGTATACGCTAGTCTACACTGGTATATCGATGCCCGTCTCGATACACCCACGACTAGGGACCTTGAAGGATGTACTTATGGACTACCATGTCCCCACTAGTATGATCTGCATCATAGTCCAGGTAGTCAAGTACACATCCTAAGGGCTTTATCAACATGTAACTATAAGACAGTTTAAAGAGACTAGTAAACATGTTAAGATAAAGAGCAACCAGATAGCATACTATCATATGGAGCAAGAAAGCCATCTCTATATATGTCCAAGCATCCAATATAATATACATCATCTGTACAATACTGGCCTCTAGGGCATACATACAACTAACACATATAACCGACTAGCATCAAGTGTATCAATATATCGAATCAACATTTGATTCGGTATCCCGGCTATATCACATATAACCGTCTGATGATACAAATCGCGAGAATAGAATACAGTATCACATACTGGTATTATTCTCGGTCCCGCACATATCTCATATGCGCTCCTATTTTGTTTCGCTTGAGCCAGGAAACCCCTGTGTAGGACTCTAAAGACTCGTCAATACGCCGGCAGTAGGTGATGATCATATCAAACACCCACAAGCCGCAAGCGGTCTGCTAAACGTAACGGCCACCCGGGTATTGAGCGATCAGAAGATCAACGAGAAAGCCCGCTCACACTCCTGTGAATCCAACCAGTAACACTTACCGCACAGTCTGATCTGTTCGTCTGATATGTCGCATATCTCGCCTAGGGGTGGTGAACGTCAGACCCCAGTAGCTCGATAAGTCATGCCGATGTAAGGTCCATAACAAGCATGAAACTACTGATAACACTTACCAGTAAATCAGTGCAACCCTGGCCAGGGATTTCCAGTTATGGCCAGTCGAGCATAGCGCAACATCAACCCCCAATACCGGGAGAGAGGAATCCCCTCCTATCGCTCATTACCTCCATGTGAATCGGGACTGTACCCAAAAACCACCTGTTTGCACGACTCGGTAGAGCCGTGGTAGGGTGGAAATCAAAGCACAGTGGAAGACACACAAGACTCTATGACGATGTCGGGTCAACCGACTAAGCTGTACCAGTGTCACCAGAGAACTGCCATCTGACGTGAGGTATAATACCATCTGAGAGTTCTCGGCGAGTCCGTTCAGTGTACCCAGTCACTACCGAGCACCCGCAGACCATTTCTGATGTCAAACACCAATGGATATGGGATCATCCATCGCCCATCACATGGATCGAGAAGATATACGCTAGTCTACTCTGGAATATCGATGCCCCGTCTCGATATTCCCACGACTAGGAACATTGAAGGATGTACTCATTGACTATCCAGGTCCCACTAGTATGATCTGCATCATAGTCCTGGAAGTCAAGCAAATATCCTAAGGGATTTATCAATATGTAATAGAGAGACTACAAGTATACATGTTAAGATAAAGAGCAACCAGATAGCGTACTATCATGTCGAGCAAGAATGTCCTACCTATATATGTCCCAACATCCAATACAATATACATCTCATGTACAGTAATGGCCTCTAGCACATACATATAACTAACACATCTCACATCATGCGCCCAACATGTGCGAAAATCCAAATCAAGTACATCCATCATGCACGAATGAAATCTAAATTAAGGGCATCCAACATGCACGAGTAAAATCTCACTCAAGTGCATCCGATGCGCACAAAATCCAATATCAAGCACCTACCATGCGCAAAATCCAACCCAAGCGCATCAAGTCCATAAAAAGCATCTAGTGCAGTAACATGCACGAAAACGAACGGCAAGTACCACGTGCACGAAAACGCAAATCGGATAACACAAATGCTCAAAGACATAAATTGGGTTCAACCAAGGTACGGAGTATAAATCCGGTGCAACCAATGCACAAAATGAAAATCTAGTGCAACATATGCACGAAACACAAATCTGGTGCATCCAGTGTACGAAATACAAATACAGTGCATCCAGTGCACGAAATACAAATACAGTGCATCCAGTGCACGAAAACTCATCAATAACTCAAATGCATATAAAACAACACCAAATGTACCAAGGTGTATAAAATCATAAACGTGTGCCACTATGTGTATAGTGTTAGTGTATATGCCCTAGAGGCCATTACTGTATCATACTAGCTTGTATATTACTTAATAGAAGCTTGGGATATTCACAGTTGTATAAACAATCTTGCTCAAAATGGTAGTATGCTACTTGGTTTGTTTCTACTTCAATATGTGCATGTGTTTCTTTTAGCATATCGCTTATATACATATTAGTAGAGCCCTTAGGATCTTTGCTTGATTACCAGCGTTGTGATGGCGCTCACACTCGTGGGGGCTGGGTAATCCATAAGCACATCCTTATACAGGTCCCTAGTCGTAGGACTATCGAGACAGGGCATCGATACTCCGGAGTAGACTAGCGTATGCGCTTCTCATCCCGGTGGGGGAGACGGTCTGTCCCACAGCCGTCAGTACGTCGTACTTGAGATAGTATGCGGGTGCTCCTTAGGATACGAGTACACTGGACAGGACTCGTCGGGAACTGTTGGTTGGAACTATACCTATCGTCAGTTATCAGTTCCCACGTGACATGAGTACAGCTTAGTCCGCCGACTTGACACTGTCACTTCGCCTCGAGTGTGTTCCCACTGTACTTAGATTACTACCCTACCACGGCTCAAAAGAGTCGTGCAAACAGGTAGTAGTTAGGTGCAGTCCCGAAGCACTTGGAGGCAGTGACGGTTAGACAGGATTCGTCTCTCCCGGTATTGGGGGTTGACATCGCGCTGTGTCTAGGAGAGCCATTACACAAGTAGTCCCTGGCCAGGGCAAGCGAGATATACTGGTAGGTTTCCAGTGTTATCTCAGGGTGTTCTGGGCTACACTCCGACACGACTTGTACCGCTATTAGGGGACTGACGTTTACCGCCCCCCTAGGCCCGCCATGCGATGTATCAGACGAACAGACCGGACTGTACGGAGACTGTCACATTCAGGCTCAGTAGGAGTTCAGATGGGTTCACCTCGTCAGTCTTCTTATCGGCATCTACCTGGGGACCGTTACGTACAGCTAGTGCCGCTTGCGGTCTGTGGTTAAATCCACTGCCAGCGTAGTGTCGAGTCTTTAGAGTCCCATACAGAGAGCTATTCGCCTTTAGGCAAAATGAGTAGAGGTCGCATGGTTTTGCGACAGGGTTCGTTCACATCCGCGCACTTGTGCACGTTTACTGTCCGGACAGCTTATACTAGTGGGCTTTGGTTTAAGCCAGATCCTAGTATATGATTTGGGATTGGTTTTATCTCTTTGTATTCGTGTTCCTCGGATCACAGATACGGGTGCGTATGCACAGTTGACTGAGACAGAGGGAGAGGACTTTGATTAGGGTTGATGACTATTGTCATTTGCTTAACCCTAATGCTTATGTGTGTATTATGATTAATTGATATTAGTTAAATATAATTGTGCATGGTTAGGGTTGTTGACCATTTGACTATCTTGACTTGTTGACTTAGGTTGACATGTTGACCATCATCATTCCATATAAAAGATGCTCTTTGATCCTTGCAATTTGCATTTAATGTGAAATGATAATGGTCAAGTATTGATTAAACCATGACAATTATCTTGCTAATTATCTATTTACATAATTCACACATATTAGAGAGAATGGTTCATTATTTCTCTCATTCTATCATATAGATTCTCTCTCCTCCTCTTCCTCTCTCTCAAGCTCTCCCCTCTCATGAGTTGAGAAACACATGAGCTTGAGATAAACCTCTCTAAAGTAATCTCTACTCTCATCTAAGGTTCTAGGATTAGCACTTCTAGCATCTTAGTTACTTCTAGCTTGAAGTTGAAGCCAAAGGTTGAGGCTCTCGGGTGGATCCTTCTTCGACTAGAGAAGGCGACAAGGTGATCTCTTTCTTCCACTCCAAGGAGCAAGGAGAGAAGGACATAAAGCCCAAGGTATAACCTTTCTTCCATGTAGCTAATATTAGTTAGCTTGTAGTTAGTTTTTGTTTAGCAAAGATCCTCCTTTTGATAGTCCATGTTGCCTAGTACCTTAAAAATCCGATTTTTATACCGTTTCCGCCTCCCCGCAAGCACCGGGGTGGGCAACGTGGACTTACACATAGAACAAGTATCAATGCACTGCAAGCATATATGAGCTATACCGATTGCAAAACCCAAATCGAGTGAGTACCACAGGCACAAAATCAACTCAACTGTATGAAATCCACGAAATCATAAACACGTGCAGCCAAGGCACAAAATCGACATCAAGTGCAATAAATACGCACAAATCACAAACCGATGTAGCGGTGTATAAACTTAATCAAGTGCAATAACTGTGCACAAAATGCAAATACCCAGTAGGTGCAGCCATGGTGCACAAAATCAATACCATGAAACTCATCGTCAAAACTCAAATCCAAGCGATATAAGCATGATACTCGGATCACAAACGCAAATCGCATAAATGACATTGAGGTACACCTTCTACAATATCGAAAAAATGTCGGTGCGCCCAAAACTGGCAGAGCAAGAACATCCGCTTGCCTCCTGCTCACGGTCTGGCGTCCTCTATCTCCGGGTCTTCAATTCTCTGCGGATTACCAATCTCACAATCCATCGGCTCGTCGGCCCGGTCCGGTGTACTAACGGAAATGATCCTCTCCAGTACTCCGCTGGTCAACTCTTGGCCAATTAGCATGACCACTCGTAAGGCAGCACGTCACTGGTGTCGGCCTCTGGCCCTCTGAATATACATGACACGACTGATCCTCGGTGCAACTCTTATCACAGCAGTGTCCCGGAAGGAACCTGCTCAGGGTCTCTTCCGATCTCGCCCATGCCGAACTATACGTAAGCTGGTACTCTTACATAATCTTTTCTCATTTTCTGGACATCTGTGTTCTCAGCAAAACATTTCCTTGGGAACTGGCCGCATCCCAACGCCTCTGTATACATATTCGATCCTCTGGCATCAATGGGGAGTGACAACAGCTCGTTAACATCTCGCACGAACCTCTTGTTCCACTCGTCTTTATTATCGTCCGCTTCGACGTCCCGTCATGCTATCTACGTACTGCATTGGTCCTCGGCTATAGTCAATCTAGAGTCTTTCACAAGGACTCGAAATCATGAACTCAGTATCTTCATCACACTGTAGAAGATATCTAGCCGAACACGTCCTCGGGAACTCGCCCCAACCATCGGAGGAATACTTAATACTCGTACGCTCTCGATCAACTCACAACGCATCCGGGTGAGGTCCTCTATCTGATGCTGGTCTACTTGCTGATCTCTTATCACATGATATCCGGACGACGTTAAACATTTCGATTGATTAATCAAAGTCCCATAATTCCCCGAAAACTCAACACCTAAGCACAGTTTAATAATATCTGGTACATGCCACAGTACCTATGGACCAGCCGTAGAAGGGCAAACCCAAACCTCACTGATAGCACCGCTAAACTGCCGCAAACCCTAAGGTTCAAAAAGTGGTTCCATGGTCATCATGTCGAGTTAGGGTTTCATTCTTCTAGAGGGTCCACAGAATTACTTGCATGTTCCTCCGCATACTTTAAACTTGGAAAAATGGGTTTCTGACATTCGTTCGAACTTTTTAACTTCGCCTAGATGGCATGTGAATACCCTTCGTCCCCATGCTAAACAATGCCTCAATCCTCCAGGAAAGACGATACATCAACGGTCATCTCTGGATCAGTCTACTCTAGATCTGAGTAAGACTCTCCATACTGGAAATCTTCAACTCAAATGGGCCTGCATCGGTGAATCAATCTGACGAATCACCTTCGTCTCTCAACTCGGAATCGACTAGCTATCATCTGTCGCACCTCTGTCTGGAAGCTCCAGCGATCTCAGCTCATAAGCTCTAGAAGCGACATTACATCAATCTCAGCCACAGCTGGGTCATCTGTCTGCACGGTAGACAACATCACAATCTCTGAGGTATGATGTACATCAACAGTCCTCTCGTAACAGGCAGACTCTATCAATGGCCCGATCATACGGTGCAAAACCGAACACTCTCCTCATCAAAAGGTCGCAACACAACACTACATCGAGGCGTTCCCAAGTCACCAGAAAACACAATGGTTAGTCCTCGTCCATGACGAGCTCGCCCTGACCGCATCACTAGCAGCAGCTCAATCTGCGCTCAAACTATGGTGACAGGAACCTCAATCATGTATCGATGAAAACATATCAAAGGAATGAAAGAAATCAACAGATCATAAAGAGGAACGAAATCAGTGAGAGTATGATCATGGAAACGAATAGAATCAAGGAGCTCAAAATATGTACCTCCTAAGTTTCTTAAGTGGAGTATCATATCGTAAATATGCCGCGGAACATACGTACGGTACGTCACTCTACTCAAGCTACCAACTCCATCAATCAGGGTCAACCTATGAAACGAAAGTTCGGGTCTAATACTCCCCTGTTCAAGTGTAAGTTCCGTAAGGTCAAGCCTAGGTTCCGAAATATTTATTCCCCAGACTCCAAATAATCAAACATAGAATCGAACCAAGGTTAAACCTAGCGCTTTGATACCAACTTTGTCACGACCCGAAATATTAGCTCGTGACAGGCACTCAAATCACGCCACGTCTAAAGGCGTAACGTAAATCAAGTAAGCCGAAACCCAGAAATCTAAACCTTTTTAAGAAAATAAAAGAGGTGAAGGTTTGAAATAAAGGTATTATAAAAATCAAAGTTTTCTTAAATGCATAAGTAATGGAATATGAAAATGCAAGTTAATTTTACTAGTTGAAAACATGTTTCGTCTTTTAAAATTTTGGGCAGCACCACCTTTGTATATTTTGATCCAAAACCACCAATACATGATAATAATAAAAGCATCCCCAAACGGGAGCTAGCACTTCGCCAACCGGCGTATTTACAACCACGCAAGACAGTATATATATATACGACGCCCAACGACGAAGATCCACACAAAAGATAATGAAAAGCAAGACATCAACCCACAAGTAGCGAACATAACCCATCGCTCAAAGTCTCACAACCATAAGTCTCACTAAGCCTCGTTACTTATACAAATACTAGTTTGACTAATGGAGTTGACTAGATACAATATGAATAATGAAACAAGAGTGGGCACGATACAAATGTCCCACCTACCAAGAAAATCACCCCAAATGCAGCTGTGTACCAACGATGCCACTACTGATCCATGCGGTCAACCTGCAAGAACTGTGGCACAACGGGGGTGAGTTGCCAACACCTGAGTAGAAAAATCTTAACAAGTAGAAATCGAATAAACAACGATTTCCTAGGTCAACTATATCATAAAGGTGATACTATGATATCTAGGGTGACCGTAACTGCATATGTTCCAATAGAATACTCAACACGTATATGTATGCGGATATCATCCAACCATATGATCAATGCATGTATGCATGTGGATCTCGTCCACGTGTCAACAAATGACACAACAACATTATGCATGTAAATATCATAAAAGCATATGAATGAAAATATGAGGATATAAATCAACATGTGTCCCTCGCGACACCTCAAAATCATGAAACCTGAGTGTCCAACATCGACACTCGAAACATCATGAAACCCGTGTCCAGAATCGACACGTAAATCCTCATATCTCGGGCTCCGTTAGTCCGGATCAGCCCTTGGGCTCCGTCTACGGGATCGGCCCGCGGGCTCTGGCAGAACGGGTCGGCCCATATCCATCTCTCGACTCCGGTCGGTATCCTTCGGATAACCGCCAGGTCCAACCAATCACCGGTAGGTAGTAGTACCTCTGCCAGGCTCATCGTCATCCCCACGATATCTCTCTTTCGCCCCGGGGTACCATACCGGGTCCACCATGAACCCGCAAACGGATCATCCACCTCCTCGAATCGGGTTTCACATATCACACTGTAGGGTTCCTAGGCACTCCCAAGAGATCTCACAAGGCATCAACCATGCCAATTTCAAATTTTACGGGTGCCGAGAAACCCTAATACGGATCGTTGGCTAGAAATTTAGGCGATAAAACGAAACTAGTTAACAACTTTAACTAAAAGAACGGAAATACAACCTTTGTAGATCTGGTCCTCCACCTCCGTAGCTCCGCAATGAAGTCTCCTCGCTGTCCAAACGGAAACCCGGGCTCTAGCGTCGGCTTCATCGGAGAAATGGGCGGGCAAGGACGCCGGCTTCGTGCCGAAGATGATCTACGTCGAGGCATCACAAGATCAAGCTCCCACTGCACCAAGTCATGAAACTTGTGAAGGAAACACCCTATACTACTTGGCAAGAGGTAGAGGATGAAGAAATAGAAAGTGGGTTCACTTTAGATTTGGATTTCTCACTCTTTTTCATCAATCACCATTGATGAAGCAAGTTTTTCTTCTTTTAAGAAGATGAAGAAGAAGAAGATATATTATGATAAGTATATTCAAATAGAAAGGAAAATGAATTCTTATCATAATAGTAACCATGGTAAAGTGTAGAGAGCTAACTATAGTTTAATGAATGGTTAGGGTTAATGAGATGAAGACAAAAGGGTTTCTTTGGTCAAAGCTTCATGAAGCTTCAACAAGCTTCATGAAAGAAACCCTTTTGTTTTTCTTTTCTCTTTTCATTTCTTTTAATCCAAATTAAAAGATAAATGAAAGAATAAATGAAAACCCTAACCATTAACTAACCATGGTTTAATCTTTACACTTGACCAAGTTAACATGTATCATCAAACATGATACAATCAAGTGCACAAAATATATCACATATACAATGTGCACATCCGAGTGAGAAAATCGATCTTAAATGAACCGATACTAGTTAATGCAAAGTAATATATCAAATATATAATTATGCATTAAATCATTAAATCAACACTTGATTTAATGATCCGGTCATATCGCATATAACCGACTAATATCAACAGTAACAACTTATCGAATCAACACTTGATCCGATAACCCGGCTATATCGCATATAACCGATCAATGTCACATTTCGTGAGAATCGAATACAGTATCGCATACTGGTATCATTCTCGGTCCCACACATATCTCATATGCGCTCCTATTTCGTTTCGCTTGAGCCAGGAAACCTCTGTGTAGGACTCTAAAGACTCGTCAATACGCCGGTAGCAGATGATGATCATATCAAGCATCCACAAGCCGCAAGCGGTCTGCTAAACGTAACGGCCACCCGGGTATCGATCGATCAGAAGATCGACGAGCAAGCCCGCTCACACTCCAGTGAATCCAACCAGTAACACTACCGTACAGTCCGGTCTCGTCGTCTGATATGTCGCATATTTTGCCTAGGGGTGGTAAACCTCAGACCCCAATAGCTTGATAAGTCGTGTCGATATGAGGTCTATAACAGTTCGAGAAACTACTGATAACACTTACCAGTAAATCTCAGCAACCCTGGCCAGGGATTTCCGGTTATAGCCAATCGAACACAGCGCAACATCAACTCCCTATACCGGGAGAGACGAATCCCCTCCTATCGCTCATTGCCTCCATGTGATTCGGGACTGTACCCAAAAACCACCATTTTGCACGCCCTCTTGGACGTGGTAAGGTGGAAATCAAAGCACAGTGTGAACCACACAAGACTCTATGACGATCTCGGGTCAACAGATTACTCTGTACCAGTGTCACCAGAAAACTGCCATCTGACGTAAGGTATAATACCATCTTGGAGTTCTCGGAGAGTCCGTCCAGTGTACCCAGTCTCTACTGAGCACCCGTATATCATCTCTGATGTCAAACACCAATGGATATGGGATCATCCATCGCCCATCTGTATGGGCCGAGAAGGTACACGCTAGTCTACTCTGGTATATCGATGCCCCGTCTCGATACACCCACGACTAGGGACTTTGAAGGATGTACTTAAGGACTACCATGTCCCCACTAGTATGATCCGCATCATAGTCCAGGTAGTCAAGTACACATCCTAAGGGCTTTACCAACATGTAATCAGAGAGACAATCAATGTACACGTTAAGGTAAAGAGTAACCAGATAGCATACTATCATGTCGAGCAAGAATGTCCTCCCTATATATGTCCCAGCATCCACTACAATATACATCCAATGTACAGTAATGGCCTCTAGGGCATACATATAACTAACAATCTCCCACTTGCACTAGGGCCATCTGTAGCAGTGGTTGTAGTATCTCATACTCAACCATCCCATAAAAGTCTCTCTCTGGGAATAGGCCTTCGTGAGTGGATCCGCCGTGTTGTCCTCTGAGTCTATTCTCCTAACCTCGATCCCTTAGAGATCAACCATCTCCACGATCAGGTGACACTGCCTTAGGATATGTCTGGATCACTGATGGGACCTGCGTTCCTTGGCATAAGCCACAACTCCATTGTCACACAATGGGAGGAACATAGTTCATCTCATGAACCATTATACATCCAAACAACCTCTTTGGTAGCATCTTTAGTAGCGATGTATCCTGCCTTTATCGTCTATTATGTCACGGTATCTAGCTTGGAACTCTTCCAACATACCGTCCCTTTACTGAGGGTAAAGACAATGCCTGTGACTGACATTCAGTCGTCTTTATCACCCTGGAACCTTTCCAGTGATTCTCCCCAGGATCAATTGATACCATCTCACTATAGCTAGTGAGTATCCTAACATCCAATTAGATCTATCTCATAGATCCAAAATCCAGGATATAGTAGGTATCACTTTGATCCTATATGGAGAATCTTTGTGATATGCGGAGATTGATCGAGCATAGCATAGGAAACTTCTTCCCTATCAAGAGTATGCCATCCACGTACTCTACGAGGATCGCCACCATACTCCCTATTACCTTTTTGTTTATACAAGGTTCATCTACCATTTTGATGATGTCAAACTCTTTGACTAACACATCAAAACAGACGTTCCAACTCCGCGATGCCTGCTTTATCAGATAAAACATCTTGCACACGTTTCCGCTGCTCCCACTGTCTACGAGGCCCTCTGGCTGTGTACTTATAGATGCTCTCTTCTAAAACATCATTTAGAAAAGCTGTCATGACACCCAACCACCAGATATCGTAGTCATGGTATGTAGCCGTGGCAAGTAGGATCTGGATGGACTTAAGCATAGCCACTGGAAAAGGTTTCCTCATTATCCGAAAACCTTTAACAAGTCTATCTTTGAAAGTATCAACTTTTCCATCTACACCAAGTAATCTTCTCAATATATACTTGCTCCTGATGGGGATTTAACCCTTCAGATATAGCAACCAAAGTCCATACTTTGTTGGTGTATAAGGATTCCATCTCAGATCACTAAGCATCCAGCCATTCTTACAGAGTCTTACTCCTGATAGCCAACTCGAAACTAGTTGGGTCATCATCTCATGATGCAATCCTCGCTCCCACTGTCATAGAGAAACCAAAGTATCTCTCAGGTGGGTGAGGAAACCTACTAGATCGGCGGAGAGGCTGAGGTTCGTCGGGAACTATTGAATCCTTTGGTTCTGTCAAATCATCAGCTGCAGTTTTGTATAGCTGGAACCTTTCCAGTTGTACAGAACTATCCTTGCCTCGATCTTGTCCGGATTTTTGCTTTTAGACATAGGCCGGACAACCCCAAATCTATAACTAGCTTAAGACATGGGCTCTTCCCATACCATATCTCATATGGAGTGGTAGGCAACTGATTTGATCATAACCCTATTCAATAGGTATGCAACTTCTCAAGTGCATAACACCCAATGGGAAAAAGGGTAACTCAGTAGTACTCATCATAGAGCACACCATATCATATAGGGTGTGATTTCTCCGCCCCGATATACCATCGTGCTATGGTGTATACGGAGGAGTAATGCTGAGAGAGAATCTCATTCTCCTTTAGAATAGTCCAGGATTTCCGTGCTCAAGTATTCTCCTCCCTGATCGCATCAAAGGACATAATACTTGTACCCGTATTTTGGTTCTCTACTTCTAACTTATATCCTGTGAATATCTCAAAAGTTTCGGACCTGTGTTTCAACAGGAACATATGTCTGAATCTTGAGAGATTATCAGAGAATGTAACAAAGTACAAAGAACTAGTCCTGGCATATGTAGACAGGGGACCTTACATACATTAACATGTATCATCCTAAGAGTTCACTAACTCTTTCTCTGTTTCCAATAAACAGAGCTGGTATCATTATATCTCTGTGACATGACTGGCAAGTTTCACAAGATGTAGATTCAAACTGATTTAAATATGCATCTTCATATAACTTAAGCTAGTCGGGTCGCATTGATATGACCTAGTCTATAATGCCTCAAGAAGAATTCGTTCATTTCTGAACTCTTCCTCTTTTGTGTGTTCAGTATACTAAAGAACTGTAGTTTGATTTAGAACATTAATGCTTTTAGATAACGTGCCTGAACCGATCAACTTTTGATATAGGAAATGTTCAAAACATTATCCAACAATACAAAATTATATCCTTTCTTTACTAATAAAGAGACATATATGATTTTGTATATCAGGTTCGGTATCTAATAACATTCGATCAGAATCAATGTATTGGTAATACAGGGTGACAGTGACCAACAGACTTGGCTGTAACACTTGCCCCGTTTTCTGCCTCATGAAACTTATCACCCGTTCTCAGTTCTCTACCTTTCTGTAGCCCTATGTAACAGATTACATATCTGGGATCCTGATCCGGTATCACATACCCAGGACGTAGAGGATACGGAGAAACAGTTCTTTGTAATGAACACACCCGAAGATGATGCATCAGCATGCACTCTCTTCGTTTGGGCGGCATGGGAAATCTGGTATTCCCCTATTTCCTGCTTTGTCTTATAACAATTATAAGTTGGAGCAGGACCAACGTTCCCCAGCTCAGTATAACAAGCGGGTTCGGTCAATATTCCGTATTATTATCTTGATTAAGGCATGATATGGTCGCTACCTGGAGAGAGAGAGAAGAAAACACTCAGCGTGCGCTCTGGCAAGAATAGATTGGTTATTATTTTATCTAATCAGGATGGCTCCCACTGCTTTTTATCAAATCTTCCTTCAAACCCAAAAAGGAAAGACTAGCCGGGATTAATTACACACTACAAGTTCGCCAATCTTTCAGCCAGGCCAGTGTCGGTACTTTGAGGGAGGTCCCCCGTGCTTTCGCACGAACCTAATTACAGTAAACCTCGTTTTCCCAGAGGCGTAACCTCGTTAACACCTTTCTAGACTCCTACTTGATCGTCTAATTGTAATGTGTAAAACTCTCCCAGGAGTAACAATTACTCGCAGCGGGTATCGGGATCCAACTATCTCATAGAAGATATGCAATCTCATTGCAAATTTCAACACTTGAAATTCCCGATAATATTTTGCCCTGAACGATCTATGACCTTGACAAGGTCAACAAACCATAGACCGCAAGTCAAGTTCAACCCGTCATTTCTTGATTGAATCAAACCCACCCGCACGACCCTTGACAAGGTCAACAAGGCCGCACGACTACCCTAACCCAATCTGCATCATATGCATAAGCAGATAAATACTGGTTAGCTACCGCACACTGCGCCTTGACA
This sequence comes from Agapanthus africanus, assembly GCA_030015575.1. Classification (NCBI taxonomy): domain Eukaryota; kingdom Viridiplantae; phylum Streptophyta; class Magnoliopsida; order Asparagales; family Amaryllidaceae; genus Agapanthus; species Agapanthus africanus. The sequence continues at coordinate 186,535,030 of CM057349.1, read as the reverse complement.
AGGTCAACAAACGCAGCACGAATACTAAACAGGACTTATCTGAAATGACGGAGGGCTACGACAGGTTTTTCTGAAAACCTATTGCGTATTGAACTTGATATCGTTGTAGAATCAAATGATTTTCAAATGGAGTGTTTTTGAGGCTTTTCTAGTTTTGCTAAAGGAGTCACTGCCGGTGAAGGGATCGTCGGTGTTTTCCTCGTCGAATGAGGTGCGGGATATATCATATATATCACTGTGCAAAGCAAAAACTCTTAAAAGCAATCAAAAGACAAACCGAGTATGTAGCATCTGCCAGTTATTGCTAAAGGAGTCACTCCCGGTGAATGGATCTCGGTCCTTTCCTCATCGAATAAGGTGCAGGGTATATCACATATACCGCTATACAAAGCAAGAACTGTAGCTACCTGTTTTATTTTGAAATTTGATTCTACAACATCTTAGGTTTCTTTTCTTTCATTAATCTCATTAATGAAGTCCCATCATTTAGGTACCTAAACATCACAGATAAATACGACGTACACTTATGCCATCCGCATTCGCCTCTATGTCCCCTCGTGCACCGTTAGGTTAGGTAACTAACGACAGAGCGGGGCAGGGCTAGCACGGGTGTAAAACATAAGTAACGTCTATACAATATATCATATATACTATATACTGTATCCATCACAGAACATATCACATGATCACATCACAGATATCGCAGCAGAAGAAACATATGAAATATTGGATATACTAGGACGTCCGTGTTTTCAATACGAGCCAGTATAAAACACGGATTCCACGGTCGTGATGAATAGCCAAACCCACACCCCTAGACCCCTACGAGAGCGGCAAGCAACCCTACCAATTCTAGAGTTAGGAGACCCGGACTCGACTCCTCGAGTTGGTCTCCCTCTGGACTCCAGAACCCGGTTACTAGTGCCCTCCTCCTTGGGTCTATCCTAGTGCGGAAAAGTAAATAATATACAACGGGTGACAACTTCCGCAACCTGGAAGTGCCCCAATAAAAGAATATTACATACAAGTTTTTACATGAATGAAAATGAAAAACACTCATCTCACATGAAAACCCCCGGCTATTCAAACACGACGATCCAATATAACATATCCAGCAACACATAACATCACATGTCATCAACGTAAGTAAATATGCGCATCCCAATTGTCGTTGACATATAGCAACGAAACCGGCGATATCACATATTACACTTACGGTCACAGAAAAGAAAGTGTAAAACTACAACAGTTGGAATCCGCAACCACCTCAGACATCGCATGCCTGACCAAATGAACTTCTTAGACATCGCATGACTAACAATTATAAACCCCGCATTTTAGTCTCATTATCGAAAACACTTTTCAATATCAAGTCGGGCAATTCAACAAGATTCCCGAAAACCTGATCGAAGGCTCGTCGCAAACTTTAGTAGGCGGCCGCACCCCCGATACCGTCGACGAAGTGCACCAAGGCGGAACACCGCTGCCGAGAGCACCCGAACGGACGCTTTCGGCGACGGGGTTCTCCTACAGTCACTTGGTCGGGGCTATGGAGCGAGGCTGTCTATTAAGTTTACCCGGCGAGTATCCGCGTACGCTACGTGATTGCAACGGACTTTTGATCACATCAAAATTCCATGGCAACCGATCAAGTGAGACTAAAGTGCTGTGTTTATAACATTCATTCAGTTACCACATAACTTATTGTGAATTCCAATTATTGTATCCCATTCCAGATAAATAGAAAATGTTAAACTTTCCGATCGAACATTCAAACACCCAAGTTTTCCCAATACAGTCCAACACATGAAATAAGTCTAACAACATTCAGTTCGTGCCTCAGTACCAACGGTCCAGCCGTAGAAGGGTCAAGCCAACGCCTCACATGTGGCACGCCGTACTGCCCCAAACCCGAAGGTTCAAAGGGCAGTTCAAGACGGTCACATAATCGAGTTAAGGTTTGTTGTCTTCTAGAGGGTCCATTGCGTTACTTGCACTACTTAGAACGTCATTAAACTACGGAAAGATCCAACACTTGGAAATTTCCATACAGGGGAAAAGTTGGGTATTTATATCCGGTCGAACTTTTTAACATATTCAAAAATACCCGGAAAGCCACACAGACAAAATTTGATAATCCGATCGAATATACGAATCCCCAAAACAACCCCAGAAAATTCAACTCTTGAATAAAATATTAAAATTATCCAGAAACCACAGGAGTCAAATATAACAATTACTGTGCAAACAAAAGTCAAAGATTCAACATAACGGCCGCGGAACCGCCGCGTGACGTGAGGTAAGGCCGCGGTTCCGCGGCGGGTTGACGGAGTTAGGGCTCCGTTTTGCACAGTAATTCATAAAAAAACCCTGCTTAATTTTCTGCATATTTTTAATATGGAAAAATCCAGATTTTTAAAAATTGGACAGAGAGCATTTTGGAAATGGGTTTCGGGTTCGTTCGGATTTCAAACGTCGTCTAGACATCGCCTAAGGCTCTAGCTAGGCTCTGATACCACTGGAGGGTTCCTAGGCACTCCCAAGAGATCTCACAAGGCATCAACCATGCCAATTTCAAATTTTACGGGTGCCGAGAAACCCTAATATGGATCATTGGCTAGAAATTTAGGCGATAAAACGAAACTAGTTAACAACTTTAACTAAAAGAACGGAAATACAACCTTTGTAGATCCGGTCCTCCACCTCCGTAGCTCCGCAATGAAGTCTCCTCGCTGTCCAAATGGAAACCCGGGCTCTAGCGTAGGCTTCATCGGAGAAATGGGCGGGCAAGGACGTCGGCTTCGTGCCGAAGATGATCTACGTCGAGGCATCACAAGATCAAGCTCCCACTTCACCAAGTCATGAAACTTGTGAAGGAAAGACCCTATACTACTTGGCAAGAGGTAGAGGATGAAGAAATAGGAAGTGGGTTCACTTTAGATTTGGATTTCTCACTCTTTTTCATCAATCACCATTGATGAAGCAAGTTTTTCTTCTTTTAAGAAGATGAAGAAGAAGATGATATATTATGATAAGTATATTCAAATAGAAAGGAAAAATGAATTCTTATCATAATAGTAACCATGGTAAAGTGTAGAGAGCTAACTATAGTTTAATGAATGGTTAGGGTTAATGAGATGAAGACAAAAGGGTTTCATTGGTCAAAGCTTCATGCAGCTTCAACAAGCTTCATGAAAGAAACCATTTTTTTTTTCTTTTCTCTTTTCATTTCTTTTAATCCAAATTAAAAGATAAATGAAAGAATAAATGAAAACCCTAACCATTAACTAACCATGGTTTAATATTTACACTTGACCAAGTTAACATGTATCATCAAACATGATACAATCAAGTGCACAAAATATATCACATATACAATGTGCACATCCGAGTGAGAAAATCGATCTTAAATGAACCGATACTAGTTAATGCAAAGTAATATATCAAATATATAATTATGCATTAAATCATTAAATCAACACTTGATTTAATGATCCGGTCATATCGCATATAACCGACTAATATCAACAGTAACAACTTATCGAATCAACACTTGATCCGATAACCCGGCTATATCGCATATAACCGATCAATGTCACATTTCGTGAGAATCGAATACAGTATCACATACTGGTATCATTCTCGGTCCCGCACATATCTCATATGCACTCCTATTTCGTTTCGCTTGAGCCAGGAAACCTCTGTGTAGGACTCTAAAGACTTGTCAATACGCCGGTAGCAGATGATGATCATATCAAGCATCCACAAGCCGCAAGCGGTCTGCTAAACGTAACGGCCACCCGGGTATCGATCGATCAGAAGATCGACGAGCAAGCCCGCTCACACTCCAGTGAATCCAACCAGTAACACTACCGCACAGTCCGTTCTCGTCGTCTGATATGTCGCATATCTTGCCTAGGGGTAGTAAACGTCAGACCCCAATAGCTCGATAAGTCGTGTCGATATGAGGTCTATAACAGTTCGAGAAACTACTGATAACACTTACCAGTAAATCTCAGCAACCCTGGCCAGGGATTTCCGGTTATAGCCAATCGAACACAGCGCAACATCAACTCCCTATACCGGGAGAGACGAATCCCCTCCTATCGCTCATTGCCTCCATGTGATTCGGGACTGTACCCAAAAACCACCGTTTTGCACGCCCTCTTGGACATGGTAAGGTGGAAATCAAAGCACAGTGGGAACCACACAAGACTCTATGACGATCTCGGGTCAACAGACTACTCTGTACGAGTGTCACCAGAGAACTGCCATCTGACGTAAGGTATAATACCATCTGGGAGTTCTCGGCGAGTCCGTCCAGTGTACCCAGTCTCTACTGAGCACCCGTATATCATCTCTGATGTCAAACACCAATGGATATGGGATCATCCATCGCCCATCTGTATGGGTCGAGAAGGTACACGCTAGTCTACTCTGGTATATCGATGCCCCGTCTCGATACACCCACGACTAGGGACTTTGAAGGATGTACTTATGGACTACCATGTCCCCACTAGTATGATCCGCATCATAGTCCAGGTAGTCAAGTACACATCCTAAGGGCTTTACCAACATGTAATCAGAGAGACAATCAATGTACACGTTAAGGTAAAGAGTAACCAGATAGCATACTATCATATCGAGCAAGAAAGTTCTCCCTATATATGTCCCAGCATCCACTACAATATACATCCAATGTACAGTAATGGCCTCTAGGGCATACATATAACTAACACACACGTCTCAGAACCGAGAAAACGCATGGTGGACGCACTGAAATATCATATCAAGAGAAACCGGGATTTTAAAACAATACATACTTTCTTTTGAAATGACCACGGTTCTCAAATCCAGAAATCTCATGAAAACAGCATATCTAAATGCGTATAATCGTAAAGCATGATGTATGCGACATATAACAGAATTTAATCTTATACGTATATCATGCAGCATGGAACAGTGATATGAGCATGGGCATATCAACATAATGTGATCATAGCAATATAATAGCATGATGTAGAAATACTACTATGTGAGTGACATAGCAATTATCGATAATGAAGTGTGTGAGCCGGCAAATCTGTGTAAGTGTAACGTACGCATCATCGATAATGGTGTAAGTGTACTAGCACAGGTATATGACATGCAATGGGAGTGACATGAACGTAGCATAAGTAAATCGTATGCGAATGCTGACAGGTATACGTATCTAACATGACCGAGTCGGTGAATCAATCAATCTGTATCCAGCTTCACAACATCACGTATGATATAATCCATCCTACGGCTTCCTCTAGTCAAGGGTATGGATCAACATCAAGCCAAACTCATCACGTATAGAAAATTAACGTACGGCGACACTAAACCATTAGGGATCCTATCATCCTATATGACAATGAGGGTACAGACTTATCGTCTCGTACGGCATATCACTCAAGATTCACAACATATATATATACCTATATCCCCGGGTGACATCCATAACAATCTCATATCAGGGGACCGAAAAAGGTATCAATCATCTCAATCGACTCGCATCCGTATATTGACATATCAATCAAGTCATTATATCATCTCTTATATCCTTTTCATCACACTAAGTCGTCTTACATATACATTCTAGCTTATTAATTTTCTATTAGTCATCTTATTAGCCTAAAGTCCTATTTATCAACCTCATAACATGCCACTATAAACTCCTATTGATTATCTTTGCAACTACTTATCTATATCTAGTAATTCACATCCTTAACATCAATTTGGACATCTTTCCAATCATACCATATCACCTAAACCATAAGTTATAACTTTAAGTCAAGGTATTTCTTATCACTTACAAATTCTATAACCATATTCAAGGGTTTCTAACATGGTTACCCTAACCATACTCTATATATCGGTTTCCATCAAAGTTTGCGGGGGTGCTATACTCCATCCACCCGAATTCCCCCGTAGATATAGATCTACTCAGTTGATGCTTGCTTGCCGAAGTCCGTGACACCATGCTCCATCGCCTCGGAATCCATGCGAAGGTACCTACAATATCAACACAATCGCAATCGCTATTAAAATCGAATCCAGAAAACCGATACTGTTAGTTGTATGTATGCCCTAGAGGCCAGTATTGTACAGATGATGTATATTATATTGGATGCTTGGACATATATAGAGATGACTTTCTTGCTCGATATGATAGTATGCTATCTGGTTACTCTTTATCTTAACATGTACACTTGTCTCTTTAAACTGTCTTATAGTTACATGTTGATAAAGCCCTTAGGATGTTTACTTGACTACCTGGACTATGATGCAGATCATACTAATGGGGACATGGTAGTCAATAAGTACATCCTTCAAGGTCCCTAGTCGTAGGTGTATCGAGACGGGGCATCGATATACCAGAGTAGACTAGCGTATACGCTTCTCGACCCATGAGATGGGCGATGGATGATCCCATATCCATTGGTGTTTGACATCAGAGATGATATACGGGTGCTCAGTGGAGACTGGGTACACTGGACGGACTCGCCGAGAACTCCCAGATGGTATTATACCTCACGTCAGATGGCAGTTCTCAGGTGACACTTGTACAGGTTAGTCTGTAGACCCGATATCGTCATAGAGTCTTGTGTGATTCCCACTGTGCTTTGATCTCCACCTTACCACGTCCATGAGGGCATGCAAAACGGTGGTCTTTGGGTACAGTCCCGAGTCATATGGAGGCAATGAGCGATAGGAGGGGTTTCGTCTCTCCCGGTATTGGGGGTTGATGTTGCGCTGTGCTCGATTGGCCGTAACAGGGAAGTCCCTGGCCAGGGCTGATCAGAGATTTGCTAGTAAGTGTTACCAGTAGTTTCTCGACCCGTTATGAGCCTCACATCGGCACGACTTATCGGTTATTGGGGTCTGACGTTCACCACCCCTAGATTTGATATGCGACATATCAGACGAACAGACCGGACTGTACGGTAAGTGTTACTGGTTGGCTACATAGGAGTGTGAGCGGGCTAGCTCGTCGATCTTCTGATCGCTCAATACCCGGATGGCCGTTACGTTTAGCAGACCGCTTACGGCTTGTGGATGCTTGATATGATCATCATCCGCTACTGGCGTATTGACGAGTCTTTAGAGTCCTACACAGAGGTTTCCTGGCTCAAGCGAAACGAAATAGGAGCGCATATGAGATATATGCGGGACCGAGAATAATACGTGTATGTGATACCGTATTTCATTCTCGCGATGAATGTTTCGATTGGTTGTATGCGATATAACCTAGTTATCGAATCATTGATTCGATAAATCGATACATTGTATACTAGTCGGTTATGTGCGACATGACTGGATCATTGAATCAAGTGTTGATTTAATGATTTAATGTATAATTGTATATTTGATATATTAATTTGCATTAACTAGTATTGGTTCATTTTAAAAGGATTTTCTCACTTGAAGTGCACATTGTATATATGATATGCTTTTGTGTGCACTTGATTGTATCATGTTTGATGATACATACTTACTTGGGTTTGTGCAAAGAATTAAACCATGGTTATGATAATGGTTGGGGTTTTGTGTTATTCATCTATTTATTTATTCATTCTTTATTTATTTAAATAGATAAAAGAAAAGAAAATGGTTTCTTTTTATCATGAAGCTTGTTGAAGCTTCATGAAGCTTTGACTAAAGAGACCATTTGTCTTCATGCTTAACCCTAACCATTCCCATTTACCATGGTCTATTCTCTACACTTAACCTTAGTTAGCTTATGATAAGTATTGATTTATTTTCATTTTAATTCAATATTTATCATATTCTTTCTTCTTCTTCATCATCTTCTTCTTCAAGAAAGCTTGATGCCATCAATGGCAACTTGAGTTCTAAAGTGAGAAATCCAATTCTAAAGTGAACCCACCTCCTATTTATTCACCCTCTACCTCTTGCTAAGTTGTTTTGGGTGTTTTCTTCACAAGTTTCACAAATTTGTGAAGTCGGAGCTTGAACTTGTGATGCCTCGACGTAGATCATCTTCGGCACGAAGCCGACGACCTAGTCCGCCCATTTCTCCTATCAAGCCGACGATTGAGTCCGGTATTCAAGATGGACAGCGAGAGGACGCCTACGTGGAGCCAAGGAAGTGGATATCCGGATCTACAAAGGTTGTAGCTTCTTATCTTTAGTTAAGTTGTTAACTAGATTCATATATCGCCTAAACTTCTAGTCAACGATCCGGATTAGGGTTTCTCGGCACCCATAATTTTTGAAATTGGCATGGTTGATGCCTTGTGAGACCTCTTGAGAGTGCTTAGGAACCCTACAGTGGTATCAGAGCCTAGATAAAGCCTTAGGCGAAGTCCAGACGACGTTTGAAGTCCGATCGAACCAAAACCCTAACCCGAAAACGGCTCTCTGTACATTTTTTAAAAACTGGGTTTTTTCCAAATTAAAAATATGAAGAAAACTCAGCAGGGAATTCTAAGAATTACGGAGCAAAATTTATTTCATGATCCCTCAAATGAGCGGCGGAACCGCGGCATAAGCCTAGCTTATGCGGCGGTTCCGCGGCTAAAGTGTGACGTCACCGTCCCTATTTTGCACACTAATTTCTTTTATTCAGCGCTGAGTTCTCTGGGTATTTTTTAAATATTATTCAAGAGTTGAGTTTTCTGGGTTGTATTGGGGACTCGGTGTTTCGACCGGATTGTCTAATTTTGTCTGTGTGCCTTTCTGGATAATTTTTGAATATGTTAAAAAGTTCGACCGCATGTAAATACCCAATTTTTCCCTGTCGGGAAATTTCCAAGAGTTGGATTTTTCCGTGGTTTAACGAAGTTCTAAGTAGTGCAAGTAGCGCAATGGACCCTCTAGAAGACAACAAACCTTAACTCGATTATGTGACCGTCTTGAACTGCCCTTTGAACCTTCGGGTTTGGGGCAGTACGGCGTGCCACATGTGAGGCGTTGGCTTGACCCTTCTACGGCTGGACCGTTGGCACTGAGGCACGAACTGAATGTTTTTAGACCTATTTCATGTGTTGATATGTATCGGGAAAACTTGGGTGTTCGAATGTTCGAACGGAAAGTTTAATATTTTCTATTTATCCGGAATGGGATACAATAATTGGAATTCACAAACAGTTATGAGATAACTGGATGAATGTTATAAATCTAGCGGTTTAGTTTCACTTGATATTGAAAAGAGTTTTCGATAATGAGACTAAAATGCGGGGTTTATAACTGTTAGGCATGTGGTGTCTAAGTATTTCATTTGATTAGGCATGTGATGTCTAAAGAGGTTGCGGATTCCAACTGTTGTAGTTTTACACTTTCTTTTCTGTGACCGTAAGTGTAATACGTGATATCGCCGGTTTCGTTGTTATATGTCAACGACAATTGGGATACGCATGTTTACTTACGTTGATGACATGTGATGTTATGTGTTGCTGGATATGTTATATTGGATCGTCGTGTTTGAATAGCCGGGGGTTTTTATGTGAGATGAGTGTTTTTCATTTTCATTCATGTAAAAACTTGTATGTAATATTCTTTTATTGGGGCACTTCCTGGTCGCGGAAGTAGTCACCTTTTGTATATTATTTACTTTTCCGCATTAGGATAGACCCAAGGAGGGGAGCACAAGTAACCGGGTTCTGGGGTCCAGTGGGAGACCAACTCGAGGAGTCGAGTCCGGGTCTCCTAACCCTAGAATTGGTAGGGTTTCTTGCCGCTCTCGTAGGGGTCTAGGGGTGTGGGATTGGCTATTCATCACGACCGTGGAATCCGTGTTTTATACTGTCTCGTATTAAAAACACGGACGTCCTAGTATATCCAATGTTTCATATGTTTCTTCTGCTGCGATATCTGTGATGTGATCATGTGATGTTCTGTGATAGATACTTTATATAGTATATATGATATATTATATAGACATTACTTATGTTTTGCACCCGCACTAGCCCTGCCCTGCTCTGTCGTTAGTTACCTAACCTAACGGTGCATGAGGGGACATCGAGGCGAATGCGGATGGCATAAGTGTACGTCGTATTTATCTGTGATGTTTAGGTATTTAAATGATGGGACTTCATTAATGTGATTAATGAAAGAAAAGAAACCTAAGATGTTGTAGAATCAGATTTTAAACAAAACAGGTAGCTACAGTTCTTGCTTTGCATAGCGGTATATATGATATACCCTGCACCTTATTCGATGAGGAAAGGACCGAGATCCCTTCACCGGGAGTGACTCCTTTAGCAATAACTGGCAGATGCTACACACTCGGTTTGACTTTTGATTGCTTCTATAGTTTCTGCTTTGCACAGTGATATATATGATATATCCCGCACCTCATTCCACGAGGAAAGGGCCGACGATCCCTTCACCGGGAGTGACCCTTTTAGCAAAACTAGAAAAAGCCTCAAAATCACTCCATTTTAAAAACTACATTTGATTCTACAACGATATCAAGTTCATTACGCTTATGGTTTTCAGAAAAAACCTGCGTAGCCCTCCGTCAATTCAGATATGTAATATTCAGTATTCGTACTACGGTTGTTTGGCATGCGTCAAGGCGTAGTGTACGGTAGCTGATTATTACTTATCTGTAGCATGAGATGCGATTGGATTAAGGTATTCGTACGGCGTTGTTTGGCATGCATCAAGGGTCGTACGGGTGGGTTTAATTCGATCACGAATTGTACGGGTTGAACTTGACTAGCGGACTATGGGTTGTTTGGCATGCGTCAAGGTCATAGCACGCTAGGGGCAAAAGCATTATCGGGAATTTCAAGTGTTGAAATTTGCAATGAGATTGCATACCTTCTATGAGATAGTTGGATCCCGATACCCACTGAGAGTAAGAGTTACTCCTGGGAGAGTTTTGCACACTATAATTAGCCGATCAAGTAGGTGTCTAGAAAGGTGTCAACGGGGTTACGCCTCTGGGAAAACGAGGTTTACTTTAATTAGGTCCGTGCGAAAGCACGGGGAACCTCCCTCAAAGTACCGACACTGGTCTGGCTGAAAGATCGACGAAGTTGTAGGGTGTAATTAATCCCGGCTAATCTTTCCTTTTAGGGTTTGAAGGAAGATTTGATAAAAACCAGTGGGAGCCATCCTGATTAGATAAGATAATAACCAATCTGATCTTGCACGAGCATACGCTAAAGTGTTTTCTTCTCTCTCTCTCCAGGTAGCGACCATTTCATGCCTTAATCAAGATAATAATATGGATGTATTGACCGAACCCGCATGTTATACTGTGCTGGGGAACGTTGGTTCCGTTCTTTCTTATAAGAGTTATAGGAATGAACAGGACATAGGGGAATACCAGGATTCCCTTGCCACCCGATTGAAGAAAGTACATGTTGATGCATTTTCTTCGGGTGTGTTCGTTACAGAGAACTGTTTCTCCATTTGCCCTACGTCCTGGGTATTAGATACCGGGTCAGGATCCCATATATGTAATCAGTTACATGGGCTTAGAAAAGGTAGAGAACTTGGAGATGGTGATAAAGACATTAGAGTTGGAAATGGTGCAATTGTTGCAGCTAAAACTGTCGGGGAATATCACCTTGTGTTACCAACTGGTAATACATTCGTTCTGAACGAATGCTATTACATGCCGAACCTGATATGCAACATTATATCGGTTTCTTTATTGAGTAAAGAGGGATATAATTTTGTATTACTGGACAATGTTGTGAACATTTTCCGTAACCAAAAGTTGGTTGGATCAGGCACGTTGTGCAATGGAATTTATGTTCTAAATCAAACAACAGTTCTGAGCATAACTAACACACACAAGAGGAAGAGTTCTGAACTGAACGAATCCTTCTTGTGGCATTGTAGACTGGGTCACATCAATGCGACACGACTAGCTAAGTTGCATAAAGATGGATATTTAAATCCGTTTGAATTTTCATCTTATGACACTTGCCAGTTATGTCTCAAAGGCAAGATGACCAAAACTCCATTTACGGGACACGGAGAAAGAGTTACCGAACTCTTGGGACTGATACATAGTGATGTATGCGGTCCCATGTCTACACATGCCAGGGATGGTTCTTCGTACTTCATTACATTCACTGACGATCTCTCTAGATTCAGATATGTGTTCCTGATGAAACACAAATCAGAAGCTTTTGAGAAATTTAGAGAATATAAACAAGAAGTCGAGAACCAAACCGGAAAAAGTATTAAAATCCTTCGATCTGATCGAGGAGGTGAAACTTGAGCAATGAATTCCTGGACTTCCTAAAAGAGAATGAGATTCTCTCTCAGTTGACTCCTCCCTATACACCACAGCACAACGGTGTATCAGAACGGAGGAACCGCACCCTATTAGATATGGTGCGCTCTATGATGAGCACAGCTGAGTTACCTATTTCCTTCTGGGGATATGTGCTTGAGACAGCCATAGACCTATTGAATAGAGTTCCTACCAAATCAGTGCCTACCACTCCATATGAGATATGGAAAGGGAAGAGACCACATCTTAATTACATTAAGATATGGGGTTGTCCAGCCTATGTCAAAAGACAAAATCCGGACAAACTCGAGGCAAGATCAGTCTTATGTAAGTTTGTAGAATATCCCAAAAATTCACAAGGGTATATCTTCTACCATCCCGAGGAACAAAAGGTGTTTGTTTCTCGACATGCCACTTTCTTAGAAAAGAGTTTTCTTATGAAACAGACAAGTGGCATTGAGGTAGAACTGGAAGAGGTTCCAGCGGCACAAACTATAACAGAAGACTTGGTAGAACCAGAGGATTCAGTAGTACCCGACGAACCCCAGCCTCTCCGCCGATCTAGTAGGGTTCCTCGCCAACCTGAGAGATACTACGGTTTTCTCATGGATGGAGGGAGCGAGGATTGCATCATGGATGATGATGACCCAACTAGCTTCGAGCAGGCCATCACGAGTAGGGACTCAGTGAAATGGCTGGATGCAATGCGGTCCGAGAAGGAATCCATGTACACCAACATAGTGTGGACTTTGGAAGTTTATCCTGAAGGGGTAAAACCCATTGGGAGCAAGTGGATCTTCAAGAAGAAACTTGGTGTAGATGGGAAAGTGGAGACTTTCAAAGCTAGACTTGTTGCAAAGGGTTTTCGTCAAAGACCAGGTGTGGACTATGACGAAACCTTTTCTCCAGTGACTATGCTTAAATCCATCCGGATCATGCTTGCCATCGCTGTTAGTTGTATGTATGCCCTAGAGGCCAGTATTGTACAGATGATGTATATTATATTGGATGCTTGGACATATATAGAGATGACTTTCTTGCTCGATATGATAGTATGCTATCTGGTTACTCTTTATCTTAACATGTACACTTGTCTCTTTAAACTGTCTTATAGTTACATGTTGATAAAGCCCTTAGGATGTGTACTTGACTGCCTGGACTATGATGCAGATCATACTAGTGGGGACATGGTAGTCCATAAGTACATCCTTCAAGGTCCCTAGTCGTGGGTGTATCGAGACGGGGCATCGATATGCCAGTGTAGACTAGCGTATACGCTTCTCGACCCATGAGATGGGCGATGGATGATCCCATATCCATTGGTGTTTGACATCAGAGATGGTGTACGGGTGCTCAGTGGAGACTGGGTACACTGGACGGACTCGCCGAGAACTCCCAGATGGTATTATACCTCACGTCAGATGGCAGTTCTCAGGTGACACTTGTACAGGTTAGTCTGTAGACCCGAGATCGTCATAGAGTCTTGTGTGATTCCCACTGTGCTTTGATCTCCACCTTACCACGTCCATGAGGGCGTGCAAAACGGTGGTCTTTAGGTACAGTCCCGAGTCACATGGAGGCAATGAGCGATAGGAGGGGTTTCGTCTCTCCCGGTATTGGGGGTTGATGTTGCGCTGTGCTCGATTGGCCGTAACAGGGAAGTCCCTGGCCAAGGCTGATCAGAGATTTGCTGGTAAGTGTTACCAGTAGTTTCTCGACCCGTTATGAGCCTCACATCGGCACGACTTATCGGTTATTGGGGTCTGACGTTTACCACCCCTAGACTTGATATGCGACGTATCAGACGAACAGACCAGACTGTACGGTAAGTGTTACTGGTTGGATTCACAGGAGTGTGAGCGGGCTAGCTCGTCGATCTTCTGATCGCTCAATACCCGGATGGCCATTACGTTTAGCAGACCGCTTGCGGCTTGTGGGTGCTTGATATGATCATCATCTGCTACCGGCGTATTGACGAGTCTTTAGAGTCCTACACAGAGGTTTCCTGGCTCAAGCGAAACGAAATAGGAGCGCATATGAGATATGTGCAGGACCGAGAATAATGCGTGTATATGATACCGTATTTCATTCTCGCGATAAATGTTTCGATTGGTTATATTCGATATGACCTAGTTATCGAATCATTGATTCGATAAATCGATACATTGGATACTAGTCGGTTATGTGCGACATGACCGGATCATTGAATCAAATGTTGATTTAATGATTTAATGTATAATTATATATTTGATATATTAATTTGCATTAACTAGTATTGGTTCACATTAAATGGATTTTCTCACTTGATGTGCACATTGTATATGTGATATACTTTTGTACACTAGTTTGTATCATGTTTGATGATATTTGCTCACTTGGGTTTGTGTAAAGATTAGACCATGGTTATATGAATGGTTAGGGTTTTGTTTATTCACTTATTTATTTATTTATTTATTCATTTTGGATATTAGTAAGTATGGTGGCTTATTTTGTTTTTATGTTGAAGCTTCTTGAAGCTTTGATTAAGTCAACCATTCTTATCTCATCCTTAACCCTAACCATTCCAACTAACCTTAGTTTAATCTCTACACTTGACCATGGTCAAGATATGATAAGTATTCATATTAGTTTCTTTTTTAAATAACTTATCATATATTCTTTTTCTTCTTGATCATCTTCTTCTTCAAGAAAAGCTTAAGGTCCATCAATGGCAACTTGAGCTAAAGTGAGTGAAATCCAATTCTAAAGTGAACCCACCTCCTATTTCTTCACCCTCTACCTCTTGCCAAGTTGTTTTGGATGTTTTCTTCACAAGTTTCACAACTTGGTGAAGTTGGAGCTTGAACTTGTGCAACCTCGATGTAGATCATCTTCGGCACGAAGCCGACGACCTATTCCGCTCGTTTTTCCGATGAGGCCGACGATTGAGTCTAGGATTCAAGATGGACAGCGAGAGGACGCCTACGTGGAGCTAAGGAAGTGGAGAACCGGATCTACAAAGGTTGTAGCCTCTCTCCTTTAGTTAAGTTGTTAACTAGATTCGTTTATCGCCTAGATTTCTAGTCAACGATCCGTGTTAGGGTTTCTCGGCACCCATAAAATTTGAAATTGGCATGGTTGATGCCTTGTGAGACCTCTTGAGAGTGCCTAGGAACCCTACAATCGCTGCATATCATGACTACGAAATCTGGCAAATTGATGTTAAGACCGCCTTTCTAAATGGTGATTTAGAAGAGTGCGTGTACATGACTCAGCCAGAGGGCTTCGTAGATAGTGGGAGCAGCGGGAAGGTGTGCAAGCTGCTTAAATCCATTTATGGATTAAAGCAAGCATCGCGGAGTTGGAACATCTGCTTTGACGTCGTTATCAAAGAGTTTGATTTCGTCAAAAATCCAGATGAACCTTGTATCTACAAGAAGGTGGCAGAGAGTAAGGTAGTCTTCCTCGTATTGTATGTGGACGACATACTCTTGATAGGAAATGATATTCCTATGCTGTAATCGGTCAAGCTCTTCTTATCACAAAGATTCTCAATGAAAGATCTTGGTGATGCCTCCTGCATATTGGGAATCAGGATCTATAGAGATAGATCCAAACGGATATTGGGATTGTCCCAATCCAGGTATATTGACACCATACTAAAAAGGTTTAGTATGGAAGAATCCAAGCGTGGGAACTTTCCCACGATCTCTGGAGTCATTCTCTCCAAAGAGATGTCTCCCAAGACTGATTTGGAGAGAGCTCGCATGCAAGGGATACCCTATGCTTCGGCTGTAGGCTCTATCATGTATGCGATGCTATGTACCAGAACCGATGTAGCATACTCACTAAGTGTAGTGAGCAGGTATCAAGCTGATCCTGGAGAGAGTTACTGGACAGCTGTGAAGAGCATTCTCAAGTACTTACGAAGGACTAAAGAGATGCTCTTGGTGTATGGTAACGGAGAACTCCAAGTGGAGTCCTTTACCGATTCGAGCTTCCAGAGTGATAAGGACGACTCTAAGTCGCAATCGGGATTTGTCTTTACCCTTTACGGAGGGGCGGTTAGCTGGAAGAGTTCCAAGCAGGAAACCGTGGCAGACTCGACGATGGAGGCTGAATACATCGCTGCCAACGATGCTGCCAAAGAGGCTGTCTGGATCAAGAAGTTCATTACTGAACTTGGAGTGGTTCCATCCATTGAGCATCCAATACCTTTGTATTGCGATAACAATGGAGCGGTGGCTTTGGCTAAGGAACCCAGGTCCCATCAGCGATCCAGGCACATTCTGAGGCGGTATCACCTGATCCGGGAGATAGTTGATCGCCGGGAGATCGAGGTCAGGAGGGTTGACACGAAGAACAACACGGCGGATCCACTCACGAAGGCGATTCCCCAGATACAGTTTGAGAGACTCTTCGGGATGCTCGGTATGCGATACTACAGCAGCTGGCCCTAGTGCAAGTGGGAGATTGTTAGTTGTATGTATGTCCTAGAGGCCAGTATTGTACAGATGATGTATATTATATTGGATGCTTGGACATATATAGAGATGACTTTCTTGCTCGATATGATAGTATGCTATCTGGTTACTCTTTATCTTAACATGTACACTTGTCTCTTTAAACTGTCTTATAGTTACATGTTGATAAAGCCCTTAGGATGTTTACTTGACTACCTGGACTATGATGCAGATTATACTAGTGGGGACATGGTAGTCAATAAGTACATCCTTCAAGGTCCCTAGTCGTAGGTGTATCGAGACGGGGCATCGATATACCAGAGTAGACTAGCGTATACGCTTCTCGACCCATGAGATGGGCGATGGATGATCCCATATCCATTGGTGTTTGACATCAGAGATGATATACGGGTGCTCAGTGGAGACTGGGTACACTGGACGGACTCGCCGAGAACTCCCAGATGGTATTATACCTCACGTCAGATGGCAGTTCTCAGGTGACACTTGTACAGGTTAGTCTGTAGACCCGATATCGTCATAGAGTCTTGTGTGATTCCCACTGTGCTTTGATCTCCACCTTACCACGTCCATGAGGGCGTGCAAAACGGTGGTCTTTGGGTACAGTCCCGAGTCACATGGAGGCAATGAGCGATAGGAGGGGTTTCGTCTCTCCCGGTATTAGGGGTTGATGTTGCGCTGTGCTCGATTGGCCGTAATAGGGAAGTCCCTGGCCAGGGCTGATCATAGATTTGCTGGTAAGTGTTACCAGTAGTTTCTCGACCCGTTATGAGCCTCACATCGGCACGACTTATCGGTTATTGGGGTCTGACGTTCACCACCCCTAGACTTGATATGCGACATATCAGACGAACAGACCGGACTGTACGGTAAGTGTTACTGGTTGGCTATACAGGAGTGTGAGCGGGCTAGCTCGTCGATCTTCTGATCGCTCAATACCCGGATGGCCGTTACGTTTAGCAGACCGCTTGCGGCCTATGGGTGCTTGATATGATCATCATCCGCTACCGGCGTATTGACGAGTCTTTAGAGTCCTACACAGAGGTTTCCTGGCTCAAGCGAAACGAAATAGGAGCGCATATGAGATATGTGCGAGACCGAGAATAATACGTGTATGTGATACCGTATTTCATTCTCGCGATGAATGTTTCGATTGGTTGTATGCGATATAACCTAGTTATCGAATCATTGATTCGATAAATCGATACATTGTATACTAGTCGGTTATGTGCGACATGACCGGATCATTGAATCAAGTGTTGATTTAATGATTTAATGTATAATTGTATATTTGATATATTAATTTGCATTAACTAGTATTGGTTCATTTTAAAAGGATTTTCTCACTTGAAGTGCACATTGTATATATGATATGCTTTTGTGTTCACTTGATTGTATCATGTTTGATGATACATACTTACTTGGGTTTGTGCAAAGAATTAAACCATGGTTATGATAATGGTTGGGGTTTTGTGTTATTCATCTATTTATTTATCCATTCTTTATTTATTTAAATAGATAAAAGAAAAGAAAATGGTTTCTTTTTATCATGAAGCTTGTTGAAGCTTCATGAAGCTTTGACTAAAGAGACCATTTGTCTTCATGCTTAACCCTAACCATTCCCATTTACCATGGTCTATTCTCTACACTTAACCTTAGTTAGCTTATGATAAGTATTGATTTATTTTCATTTTAATTCAATACTTATCATATTCTTTCTTCTTCTTCATCATCTTCTTCTTCAAGAAAGCTTGATGCCATCAATGGCAACTTGAGTTCTAAAGTGAGAAATCCAATTCTAAAGTGAACCCACCTCCTGTTTCTTCACCCTCTACCTCTTGCCAAGTTGTTTTGGGTGTTTTCTTCACAAGTTTCACAAATTTGTGAAGTCGGAGCTTGAAATTGTGATGCCTCGACGTAGAACATCTTCGGCACGAAGCCGACGACCTAGTCCGCCCATTTCTCCGATCAAGCCGACGATTGAGTCCGGGATTCGAGATGGACAGCGAGAGGACGCTTACGTGGAGCCAAGGAAGTGGATATCCGGATCTACAAAGGTTGTAGCTTCTTATCTTTAGTTAAGTTGTTAACTAGATTCATATATCGCCTAAACATCTAGTCAACGATCCGGATTAGGGTTTCTCGGCACCCATAATTTTGAAATTGGCATAGTTGATGCCTTGTGAGACCTCTTGAGAGTGCCTAGGAACCCTACAGATACGGCATACGATGCGCACATATGTTAGAACCTATAGCCTACGCATGCAAAACAATTAAACAACCCTTGTTGTTGATGTAAAAACATCCAACAACCAAATACAAATCCAAATATCAAAACCTAGCATTCAAAATACGGAAAACATATCCAAAAATCACACCAAAGTGCTCCCAGATTTTGACTCAGGTCAAATGGGGTTAAACAAACAGTGCTATGGGGTAGTATATGGAGTGTGTGAGGTACTGGACCAACCTAGACCCAATCCCCCCCACAAAGTGGCCAGCCACAAGCCCTAAAAATCCCGTGAGCTCGGTCCAAACTGCTCAGTTGGGGTTCGTATTCTCAGGGTAGTGTCCTATTGGTCCAACTCGGTCCTTGGTATTGTTTGTTTTTGTCAGAAACACCCCGGGTCATCCCAGATTCCCTGTAGGCATGCTAAACATCACAAAAATGACACGGGTAATATCCTAAGTCTGTTTTTTGGTTTCTATACTCAATTCCAGGTCATGTAACAGCCACTAGAGTTCGCCAATTCCACACTTTCACTCAACCCTTCTCTAGGAATTTCCAACATCCCAATTCCACACTAAAACAACTTCTAAACTAAACTAGAATATAAAAAACTAAAAACAAATCTAAATGGAAGAAATCATACCTCATTTGGGCAACTCAAGAAAAACCCCAACTTCTTAAAGTCTTCAAAATCTAACTTTTCTTGGTCCATTGTGTAGAGCATGAAGAGGGGATCATTTTGTGTGAAAGGGGTTTAGGTTTTTGATGAGGATTTGGAGATGGATTTTGGGATAGAGGTGGAGGGAGATGAGGTTGAAAGAGATGAGGAAATAATGGAGAAAACAAATGGGGGTGAGGTTAGATGGCAGCCCTCTCTCACCCACCCTCTCACTCTTTTACTCATTTACCCTTTTCTCTTTTCTATTTTTAAAACGAAATCACATAATACCCATAAAACAACACAAATGCAACAATATGTAACCAAATGCAACATGACATGGTGCACTAGCCACGGAAAACTGTAGAAACATGGATTTGGCTTAATCGCGATTAGTAGTACACTAATCGGGTTTTTATTTAAACTGCATATAATTTAATATAAAAATGTCAAATCCAATAAATATAATTTAAATGAATAAATAATTTTAATCTCCATTTATTTCACAAATATTGGTATATATTTATCACCTTTTTCGAAAACCCCAATTTCGCAAATCGGGTAGTTTTCGGGAAATATATTATTATAATATTAAATTCCAAAAAATAATATTTTATATTTTCTGAAATGTTACATTCATTTACTTTGGCATCTATTTTAGTTTAGAAGTGATTAAGTAAGATTTAGTGAGGTTTTAAAATTCCAAGAAGAGATTAGGGGATTTTATGAGTTGTGAAGTGTAAATTGAGGTTAGTAGAGGTCATACAACCCCTATAGTGTTGGTATTGTGAACTAAAACCAGAGATTTAAACCCAAGACTTGAACTTAGAAACCCCGATATCGGAAGTTTGTGGGAATTGTGATGATATTTAGAGATCTGCTATGACCCGGGGCACCTGAAAAATATTTAGCGAAGACTGAGAGGTGTGCAGGCAACCTAGAAGCTAACCCCAAAACTTGAGACCCCCACTCCATGTTCTGGCCGCCAATTATCTCATTTTGGCCGCAAATTGCGTCCTTGGTGCGATGGAATCACCTCGTGCTTGGTCTGTGGCTCTATTTTAGGCAAATTAGACCGACCACATATGCAGAATTGGCTAATTTCACCTGAAACGAAATCTGGGAGTGTCTTCTTATGTTGCTGCTTTGGTTTTGTGACTATTTATGACTTAGATTTTAGTGTTTTGGTTTTGACTCGGTGGTGTGACGTTTGCACGTCAATCTCTTGGGTTGTTTGGTTATTCTTGCATGCGTAGACCATAGATTTTAACCTATGGGTAATTTGTGTGCCGTCTTAGTTTTCGTGCACGATTTCTGTTTCCGATGCTATGTGTTTATTTATGTAGGCACCTTCACGTGGACTTTGGATGATGAAGAAGATAATGGAGACATCGACTTCGGCAAGCAAGGATCAAGGTGAGTAGATATATATCTATGGAGGAAGTCGGGTGGATGGCGTATAGCACTCCTGCAGTTTCGTAGTGTAGCACGTGAATGCGTTATAACATATATATACACACACACACACACACACACACACACACTTATGTGTTTTTTAGATGTGTATACTTAGCAAGAAATGCTTAGGTGACTTTGGGTTAGTTTTAGCATAATTGTAAGAAAATGCTTTTAGTTTAGTTTCTTAGTCGTGAAACCCTAAAGCTAAGGTTGACACGCACATACATGCATACATGCGATATGTTTGGGGTGTATACGGTTATATGTATATATATACGTATACATATATATATATATATATGTGGATGCGTTGGTACATATATATATAAATATATATACATATACGTATACACGGATGATGAGGATAGTATATAATACTTGGAGATGAGTCGATGTGATTGGGCATGATGCCGTGAGATCGGTGATGTGATTTGGGTCGTGTGATGAGACACGACATGATATTATAGAGGATCGTTGGGTGTGTTTGCATATACATGCGGATATGTGTGTGTGTGTGTGTGTGTGTGTGTGTTTGATGGTATCGGGATGTACTAGACTTTATATCAGTTCCCCTAATTCATAATACGATGATAATGATACCAGATAAATGATGTGTTATATGTGATAATTGACCCGTACACCGATTTTGGGATGTCGTACGATGGATTTTACCGTACAATGTATAAATATGATGAATGATCCGCACTCTCGAGTCGAGGATGTCGTATTATATATTTTATCGTACGTGACGCTATTGAGGCGGGATCACCGACTACTAGATATATCGACTCTGGCTTAGGTGGTTTTCCTTACCCTTTTGATTAGTCTCTTAGCTTTGTCCTGTAGTTTACATAGTAGATGTTAGACTGGGCTCGAGTCATACTTATTTCCAAACTAACGAATCATGAGTATTTTAAAGACAGGCCAAGGGATACTGCGGATATTTCAAAGGACGTACCTTTTCTTAAAAACACCGTAGCCCCTATTTTCTAAACCCCACGATTCGTTTTATTTCAAATAACAAAAATGTATGACTCGTACATATAAGGTATATTCGTTATTATTGCGTTTACTATTCATTTTCCGTATACTCTTGCTATTCGCATCGCATTGCATGCTTAAATGTGTTTTCGTAGTTATTATGAAACCCTGCTGTCAGGACACCAACACCATTACCGATGATGCGTATGCTCCACGTAAACTTACTTGCCGGCTCACACACATCATCATCGGTAATTTCCATGTCACGTACACATTAGATAACACTACTTCATTAGTATAAATTGTTAGCTGATAGTTTCGACATGGTACTAGTATACTTGCTTTTATATGATAGCTTAGACATTGCATTTATTACAGTGATATCTCATGCATGTGTATTTTCATTTGTCATGCAAAATTATGAGGCTTTATGCCGGTATTCACTATTTATTGACTTTTGATTATGGGATTCAGATTTTCCAAGAGATTTATGGATTTGGAGAAACCGTAAGGATTTTATAAACTTATTATCATTTTCAAAAGATAGAAATTGCGGTTTTCTCGTGATATGATGTGAGATATGTCCACCATGAGTTTTCTCGGCTCTTGAGCGGTATCATACACCCGATTCGAGGAGGAGGAGGAACCGTCTGTGGGTGCTGCAGGGTTACTAGGCACACTAACAAGGCTCTACAAGGCATCGACCATGCCAAAATTATGTTTTTATGTGCCGAATAACACTAAGCAAGATCGTATACTAGAGTTTAGGCGAATCAATTAGCAAGTAAACAACTTTACTCTAAAGGGAATACGAAATACAACCTTTGTAGATCGGTCCTTCACTTCTAAAGCTCCTTGATGAAGTCCCTTCACTGCGATCAAGGTTCTCCCGGACTCTTGCATGGCTTCAGGAGGCGAAAGATGCGGCCTTGCTTGAAGTCTCCGAGGCCGAAGATGATCTACGTCGAGGGAATTCCGACTCAAGCTCCTACTTCACCAACTTGAGAATTAGTGAAGTAAACACCCTAAACTAAAGTGCTAGTCTAGTAGAGGATGAAGAAATAGGAAGTGGGTTCTCTTTGGATTTTTGTTTCTCACAATCTATCTCACTTTTTTCAAAACCCTAGCAAGCTTTTTCTCTTGCTCAATGAAGAAGAAGATGATGAACAAAAGAAAAGAAATGAGGATAATGATTAAGTGAGTAAGCTAACCATGGTGAGTGAGTATCAAATACTAACCCTTGTAGAGCCATAACCATAGCTAAGTGTGTGATGGTTAGGTTAAAGTCCAAAGTAAAAACAAATCTAGTGGACTTTAGTCAATGCATCCACAAGCTTCCACAAGCTTCATGCATTTTCTAATTTTCAACTAATTTTGTAATTACTTTTAAACATAAAACATAATCATAACAAATAGGATGGTGTATGTCTCATACACACATGAATGTTGTATCATCAACCATGATACAATAAGATAACACATTTTAACATATATCATATATATGTTAAAGTAGTGTATATGTGAGAAAAAACCATAAGTGAACTAGTGTTAGTTAATGTAAACTAGTATATCAAATATACAATTGTACAATAAATTATTAAATCAACACTTGACTTAATAATCCGGTCATATCACATATAACCGACTAACATCCAATGTATCGCCTTATCGAATCAACACTTGATTCGATAACCCGGCTATATCCTATATATAACCGACCGATACAGAGAGTCGCGAGAATAGAATACGGTATCACATACTCGCATTATTCTCGGTCCCGCACATATCACATATGCGCTCCTATATCGTTTTTCTTGAGCCAGTAAAACCTCTATGTAGGACTCTAAAGAGTCGTCAATACGCCGGCAGTAGGTGATGATCACATCAAACACCCACAAGCCGTCAGCGGTACTAGCTGGACGTAACGGCTACCCGGGTATTGAGCGATTAGAAGATCAGCAAGCAAGCCCGCACCAACTCCTGTAAAAGCCTGCCGGTAACACTTCCCGTACAGTCCGGTCTCCTCGTCTGATATGTCGCATATCAAGTCTAGGGGTGGTAAACGTCAGACCCCAATAACCGATAAGTCATGCCGATGTGAGGCTCATAACGGGTCGAGAAACTACTGGTAACACTTACCAGTAAATCTCTAAATCAGCCCAGGCCAGGGACTTCCCTGTTACGGCCAATCGAGCACTGCGCAACATCAACCCCCGATACCAGGAGAGACGAAACCCCTCCTATCGCTCATTGCCTCCATGTGACTCAGGACTGTGCCCAAAAACCACCGTTTTGCACGCCCTCATGGACGTGGTAAGGTGGAAATCAAAGCACAGTGGGAATCACATAAGACTCTATGACGATCTCGGGTCTGCAGACTAACCTGCACAAGTGTCACCAGAGAACTGCCATCTGGCGTGAGGTATAATACCATCTGGGAGTTCTCGGCGAGTCCGTCTAGTGTACCCAGTCTCCACTGAGCACCCGTATACCATCTCTGATGTCAAACACCAATGGATATCGGATCATCCATCGCCCATCTTATGGGTCGAGAAGCGTATACGCTAGTCTACTCTGGTATATCGATGCCCCGTCTTGATACACCCACGACTAGGGACCTTGAAGGATGTACTTATGGACTACAATGTCCCCACTAGTATGATCCACATCATAGTCCAGGTAGTCAAGTACACATCCTAAGGGCTTTACCAACATGTAACGATAAGACAGTATAAAGAGACAAGTATACATGTTAAAGTAAAGTGCAACCAGATAGCATACTATCATATCGAGCAAGAAAGTCCTCTCTATATATTGTTAGGTCCACGTTACTTCTCCCGGTACTTTCGGTGTTGCGGAAACGGTGAAACAAAATTTTTACTTGACTTGGTAACATGGACCGTAAAAGCCGGATCTTTGCTAAACTAGAAACTAGCAAACCATAAGAGGTGTTAACTACTATGCCGTAGAAATTATACCTCACGATATCGGTCCTTCGGGTCTTCATTCCGCTGTCCCGCTCGTCGATCCATGCTCCGAGGGTTGATCCGGACTTTGGTCACCTCCGCGGCCTTCTTGAGTCGAAGACGATCCACCCGAGAGTTGTACACCGAGATCAACCTCGAGCTGAGGCAACTAGGGCAACAAGAATGCTAGTCTTGATACCCTAGGTTGTGTAGAAGAGAAAGATGGAGGTATTTGTCTATGTGGATTCTTTTTCTCTCAACACATGAGATCAAAAGAATTTATGAAGAGGAGGAAGATGAAGGAGGTCAAGCAACCATGGAGCTTTCTTTCTTCTCACTTCCAAGAGAGAGAATGAGAAAAGAGAAATGAAAAACTTAACCAAAGAAAATGAACCATGGTTGCACAATAATACTAAACACCATCATTACAAATCCTATCATGATAAAGTTGATGCTACATTGATTTGACCATTTTCATAATCCAATGACCATTTTCATAATCCATAATGAAAAAGAAAACCAAAGAAGAGTGTAGACCTCTCATGAAGGTCAATGGTCAACTTTGGTCAATGGGTCAACAAAGTCAAGAGTGGTCAAGGTGGTCAAATGGTCAAAGCAATTAGTCATCACATAATTATCACTAAAAGGATTAGTAAATAATGTCTCCGGCTCATAATGGTTTTGACCGAACGAATTGCCAAAACCCTAATGAGTCCACCTCAAAATGGTTTTGACCGAATCAACTGTCAAAACCCTAATGAGCCTGCCACATAACAGTTTTGGCCGAACCAACTACCAAAACTCTAATGAGGCACCTCCTCCTTCATCGCTCCTCAAAACTGTGCATACACACCTGTTAGTTATGTATATGCCCTAGAGGCTATTGTTGTACATATAATGTATATTATGATGGATGCTTGGATATATACAGAGAGGACTTTCTTGCTCGTCATGATAGTATGCTATTTGGTTTCTCTTTATCTTAACATGTTGACTTCTATTGGTTTACTGTCTTTCTCTCACATGTTGATAAAGCCCTTAGGATCTGTACTCGACTACTGGGATTATGATGAGATCATACTAGTGGGGCCACGGTAGTCGATGAGTACATCCTATAAATGTTCCTAGTCGAGGGTATATCGAGACAGGGCATCGATACACAAGAGTAGACTAGCGTATACGCATCTTGACTCATATGATGGGCGATGGATGATCCCATATCCATCGGTGTTTGACATCAGAGATGGTATACGGGTGCTCAGGGGAGACTGGGTACACTGGACGGACTCGCCGATAGCTCCCAGATGGTGATATACCACACGTCAGATGGCAGTTCTCCGGTGACACTGGTACAGGGTAGTCTGTAGACCCGAGATCGTCATAGTGTCTTGTGTGATTCCCACTGTGCTTTGATTTCCACCTTACCACGTCCAAGAGGGCATGCAAAACGGTGGCTTTTGGGTACAGTCCCGAATCACATGGAGGCAATGAGCGATAGGAGGGGATTCATCTCTCCCAGTATAGGGAGTTGATGTTGTGCTGTGTTCGATTGGCTATAACTGGAAGTCCCTGGCCAGGGCTGATATAGAGATATACTGGTAAGTGTTACTAGTAGTTTCTCGACCTGTTATGAGCCTCACATCGACACGACTTATCGGTTACTGGGGTCTGACGTATACCACCCCTAGACTTGATATGCGACATATCAGACGAACAGACCGGACTGTACGGGAGTGTTACTGATTGGATTCACAGGAGAACGGACATGCTAGCTTGTTGATCTTCTGATCGCTCAATACCTGGGTGGCTGTTACGTTTAGCTGACCGCTTGCAGCTTGTGGGTGTTTGATATGATCATCACCTGCTACCGGCGTATTGACGATTCTTTAGAGTCCTACACAGAGGTTTCTTGGCTCAGGAAAAACGGAGTAGAGGCAAATATGTGATATGTGCAGGACCGAGAATAATGCGATATGAGATACCGTATTATATTCTCGCGATATTTAGATATGAACCGGGTCATCGGATCAAGTGTTGATTCGATGAATCGGTACATGATATATTAGTCGGTAATATTCGATATAGCCGGATCGTCGGACCAAGTGTTGATTCGATGATTTAATGTATAATAATATATATGATATATTGTATTACATTATCTAATATTGGCTCGCTTTATTATTTCATTTTCTCACTGGATGATACATTGATATATATGCGATATATGTTAATTGTATTATTTTCTTTTGTTGCAAATATATAATATATATGTGATATATATTATTGTGACATGATATGATTTATTATTAAACATATTTAAGGATGATTAAATGGGATTAGGGTTTGATTAGGGTTAGCTGCTTCTTGTTCATTCTATAAGCTTTGCTTTTGTCTTGGTTAAGATATTATGGTTGATATTTTTCCATGACTCATAACTTAACCTAACCAAACCCTAACTCTAGTTTATTCTCTACAAACTCTTAGCCTATCATCCTTGACCATGGTTCTATAATCAATCATATACATTTCTTTTCTATTCATCACAAAAGGATTATCTTTTCCATTATCATCTTCTTCTCTCTTGAGTTCTAAAAAGAAAATGCTTACTAGTTAATTCTTTTGTGATGATTTCTTGTGAGAAAGTGAATAAAAAAGAAAGCATAATTACTACTCCCTCATCCTCATCTAATCTAGCCTATTAGATTAGGGTGTTCATCTCTTTAGAGTGAGAAAGCTTGGGTTAAAGCAACTTCGACGTAGATCATCGGAGAATCGGAACACTTCAAGCTAGCATGGATCGTTCAAGTCGTGGAGCCTCTCTTGAGTCCGGGAGATCATGGATCGCGGCGAAGGGACTTTTACTCGGAGTTTGTGAAGCGAAGGAGCGGACTACAACGGTTGTAATCCCTCACACTTAGCTTTAAAGATGTTATCTTGCTTGCTAAACCCTAATAATCTAGCAAAGATCCCGTCTTTGGGTTGTTCGGCACATGTAAAATTTTATTCGGGCATGTTTGATGCTTTATGAACCTTCACAAATGTGCCTAGGAACCCTACAACACCCGCATCCGCATTCCGTAGAATACGAATGCACAGAAGACAAAACAAATCCATCTGTACAATACTAGGATCCGGCTTAAACCAAAGCCCACTAGTATTGCCTGCCCGAACAACATACGCACACAAGTGCACATAAGTGATCGCAGCCCTGCCGTAAAACCATACGACCTCTACACGTTTCGCTCAGTGCAGGGAAACTCTCTTTGTGGGACTCTAAAGACTCGACACTACGTTGGCAGTGGGTTTAACCACAGACCGCAAGCGGCACTAGCTGTACGTAACGGTCCCCAGGTAGATGTCGATAAGAAGGCCGATGAGGTAAACCCATCCGAACTCCTACTGAGCCTGTATGTGACAATCTCCGTACAGTCCGGTCTGTTCGTCTGATACATCGCATGGCGGGCCTAGGGGGTGGCAAACGTCAGTCCCCTAATAGCGGTACAAGTCGTGTCGGAGTGTATCCCAGAACACCCTGAGATAACACTGGAAACCTACCAGTATATCTCGCTTGCCCTGGCCAGGGACTACATGTGTAATGGCTCTCCTAGACACAGCGCGATGTCAACCCCCAATACCGGGAGAGACGAATCCTGTCTAACCGTCACTGCCTCCAAGTGCTTCGGGACTGCACCCAACTACTACCTGTTTGCACGACTCAGTAGAGCCGTGGTAGGGTAGTAGTCAAAGAACAGTGGGAACACACTTGAGGTGAAGTGACAGTGTCAAGTCAACGGACTAAGCTGTACTCATGTCACCTGGGAACTGTTAACTGACGAAAGGTATAATACCAACAAACAGTCCCCGACGAGTCCTGTCCAGTGTACTCGTAACCTAACGAGCACCCGCATACTATCTCAAGTACGACGTACTGACGGCTGTGGGACAGACCGCCTCCTGCACTGGGATGAGAAGCGCATACGCTAGTCTACTCCGGAGTATCGATGCCCTGTCTCGATAATCCCACGACTAGGGACGTGCATAAGGATGTGCTTGTGGATTACCCAGCCCCCACGAGTGTGATCGCCATCTCAACGCCGGTAATCAAGCAAAGATCCTAAGGGCTCTACTAATGCGTATAGGTGATATAATAAAGAAACACATGTACACATTAAAGCAGAGACAAACCAAGTAGCATACTACTATTTCGAGCAAGATTGTCTATACAACTGTGAATATCCCAAGCATCCATCAAGTAATATACATACTAGTATGATACAGTAATGGCTTCTATGGCATATACACTAACAATCACCCACTTGCACTAAGGACATGTACTGGCGTATCGAAGACCTATCATCTCGATCAGCCGCTCGAACTGAGTCTGGGGTAAGGCATTCGTGAATGGATCCACCGTGTTGTCTTTTGTGTCCACTCTCCGTACCTCGATCTCCTGGCGATCAATGATCTCCCTGATCAGGTGATACCGCCTTAAGATGTGTCTGGATTTCTGATGGGACCTTGGTTCCTTCGCTAAAGCTATAGCCCCATTGTTATCGCAATACAAAGGTATTGGGTCAACAATGGACGGAACCACCTGAAGTTCACTAATGAACTTCTTCATCCATACCGCCTCTTTTGCGGCATCGCTTGCAGCAATGTATTCAGCCTCCATCGTCGAGTCTGCGACGGTATCCTGTTTGGAACTCCTCCAACATACCGCCCCTCCGTTGAGGGTAAACACAAAACCCGAGACAGACTTGCTGTCATCTTTGTCACTCTGGAAGCTTGAATCGGTAAAGGACTCGACCCTGAGGTCTCCATTACCGTAAACCAGGAACATCTCCTTAGTCCTTCTCAGGTACTTGAGAATGTTCTTCACTGCTGTCCAGTGGTCCTCACCTGGGTCTGACTGATACCGGCTCACCACGCTCAGCGCGTAAGCTACATCTGGTCTTGTACATAGCATCGCATACATTATAGATCCTACCGCCGAAGCGTAGGGTATAGTGCTCATGCGAACCCTCTCCTCGTCAGTCTTAGAAGACATCTTCTTGGAGAGGGTAATTCCGTGCAATGCGGGTATGTTACCGCGCTTGGAATCCTCCATACTAAATCTCTTTAGTACGGTCTGTAAGTCCATGCTACCTCTCCCGGTTCTTTCGGGAATGCGGAATTTGGTAAAAAACGATTTTTACGGAGGTGGTAACATGGACCTAAAACCCGGATCTTGGTTAAATATCTATCTAACAACCTAACTATGAGTTTGTAGCTACTCGGTTAGGGGGTTATACCTTGCTTGTCTTGAACTCCTTCGTCTTCAAGCTCCGATGGTGGTCCGATTGGCTTCTTCTCGTCGTCTCCGTACGCCGAAGATAGATCCACCTGAAAGCTCCAACCTTTAGCTCCTTCTTCGTTCTTTGAAGAAACTAGTTCACTTGGTTTGCTAAACCTAGTGAACTAGAATGAGTAGAGAATACTTTGTGTGGGATTTTATCTATGGTTCTTGATTCTCAACTCATGAGACAAGAGAACCATAGATTAAAGAGAGGGAGCAAGAGCAAAAGGGTGAGAGCAAAAGGAGAGCTCAAGAACAAGAGAGAGAATGGGCAAGAAAGAATAAGGCTCTCTTTTGTCTTTCACCCTCTCATAATCCAAAGTAATGATAACTCATCATATCAAAAAAGTCTTATGTGATGGTTGAAGCAACCATAACCATATCATATCATGCACTCATTTTACAAAAATGAGCAAGCAAGTAAAAGTCTTTGCCATGAAATGATGGCTATGGTTATCATGATGGTCAACTAGTCAAGCCTAGTCAACCGGTCAACAAAGTCAACAAGTCAACAAAAGTCAACAAGTCAACAAAGTCAACAACCATGTCACCATAATACTTAATTAATATAATAGTTAATTACATATCATATTCTCATTAGGGTTGAGCAAAAAGTCAAATAGTCAACGGTCAACTGTCAACAACCCTAATGAGAATCCGCTGCCTCTGCCTCCCTGTCAACTGTGCATACACACCCGCATCCGCGTTCCGAGGAACACGAATGCAAACTGGATAAATCCAATCCCAAAAGGTACACTAGGATCTGGCTTAAACCAAAGCCCGCTAGTGTAAACTGTCCGGACACTGTACGTGCACAAGTGCACGGATGTGACCGAACCCTGTCGCAAAACCATGCGACCTGTCGCAATACCATGCGACCTCTACTCTTTTGCCTAAAGGCGAAAAGCTTTCTGTGTGGGACTCTAAAGACTGGACACTACGCTGGCAGTGGGTTTAACCACAGACCGCAAGCGGCACTAGATGTGCGTAACGGTCCCCAGGTAATGCCGACAAGAAGACCGACGAGGCGAAACCCATCTGAACTCCTACTGAGCCTGAGTGTGACATTCTCCGTACAGTCCGGTCTGTTCGTCTGATACATCGCATGGCGGGCCTAGTGGGCGGTAAACGTCAGTCCCCCAATAGCGGTACAAGTCGTGCCGGAGCGAATCCCAAAACACCCTGAGATAACACTGGAAACCTACCAGTATATCTCGTTTTCCCTGGCCAGGGACTACTCGTGTAATGGCTCTCCTAGACACAGCGCGATGTCAACCCCCAATACCGGGAGAGACGAATCCTGTCTAACCGTCACTGCCTCCAAGTGCTTCGGGACTGCACCCAACCACTACCTGTTTGCACGACTCCTTTGAGCCGTGGTAGGGTAGTGATCAAAGTACAGTGGGAACACACTCGAGGCGAAGTGACAGTGTCAAGTCAGCGGACTAAGCTGTACTCATGTGACCTGGGAACTGATAACTGACGATAGGCATAATACCAACTAGTCAGTTCCCGACGAGTCCTGTCCAGTGTACCCGTAACCTAACGAGCACCCGCATACTATCTCAAGTACGACGTACTGACGGCTGTAGGACAGACCGTCTCCCACACTGGGATGAGAAGCGCATGCGCTGGTCTACTCCGGAGTATCGATGCCCTGTCTTGATAGTCCTGCGACCAGGGACCTGCATAAGGATGTGCTTATGGATTACCCAGCCCCACTAGTGTGACGGCCATCACATCGCTGGTAATCAAGCAAAGATCCTAAGGGCTCCACTAATGTGTATAGGCGATATACAAAAATAAACACATGTACATATTGGAGTAGAAACAAACCAAGTAGCATACTACTATTTTGAGCAAGATTGTATATACAAGGTGAATATCCCAAGCTTCCATTAAGTAATATACAAACTAGTATGATACAGTAATGGCCTCTAGGGCATATACACTAACAATCTCCCACTTGCACTAAGGCTATGTACTGGCGTATCGAAGACCTATCATCTCGATCAGCCGCTCGAACTGAGTCTGGGGCAGGGCCTTGGTGAATGGATCTGCAGTGTTATCTTCTGAAGCGACTCTCCGAACCTCGATCTCCTGGCGATCTACGATCTCCCTGATCAGGTGATACCGCCTCAAGATGTGCCTGGATCTCTGATTGGACCTGGGTTCCTTCGCTAAAGCTATAGCCCCGTTGTTGTCGCAATACAGAGGTATTGGATCAACAATGGACGGAACCACCTGAAGTTCTTTCAAGAACTTCCTCATCCAGACAGCTTCTTTTGCGGCATCAGATGCAGCGATGTATTCCGCTTCCATCGTCGAGTCTGCAACGGTTTCTTGTTTGGAACTCTTCCAACACACCTCCCCTCCATTGAGGGTAAAGACAAAACCCGACATGGACTTGGAATCATCCTTGTCACTCTGGAAGCTGGAGTCAGCAAAGGCCTCGATCTGGAGGTCTTTTCCGCCATACACCAAGAACATCTCCTTAGTCCTTCTCAGGTACTTGAGAATGTTCTTTACCGCTATCCAGTGTTTCTCCCCAGGGTTTGACTGATACCGGCTTACCACACTCAGTGCATAAGCTACATCCGGTCTGGTACACAACATCGCATACATTATAGAGCCTACCGCAGAAGCGTAGGGTATAATAGACATGCAATCCCTCTCCAAATCAGTCTTGGGAGACATCTCTTTAGAGAGGGTGATCCCGTGACAAGCCGGTAGGTTACCGCGCTTGGAATCTTCCATACTGAATCTTTTCAGCACGGTGTCGATGTACCTGGACTGAGAAAGTCCTAATATCCTCTTGGATCTGTCACGGTAGATCCGGATACCCAGAATGTATGAGGCATCACCCAGGTCTTTCATGGAGAACCTGTGTAACAAGAACCCCTTGACAGATTGTAGCATAGGAATGTCATTTCCTATTAAGAGAATGTCATCCACGTATAAAACGAGGAATACTACAGTTCTCGCTACAAATCTACTATAGATGCATGGTTCATCTGGATTTTTGATAAAGCCAAATTCTTTGACCGTCTCA
Organism: Agapanthus africanus; assembly: GCA_030015575.1. NCBI lineage: Eukaryota > Viridiplantae > Streptophyta > Magnoliopsida > Asparagales > Amaryllidaceae > Agapanthus > Agapanthus africanus. The sequence continues at coordinate 186,501,643 of CM057349.1, read as the reverse complement.
TCAAAGCAGATGTTCCAACTCCGCGATGCCTGCTTTAGTCCATAGATGGACTTAAGCAACTTGCACACCTTTCCGCTGCTCCCACTCTGAATGAAACCCTCTGGCTGGTCCATATAGACACACTCCTCTAAATTTCCATTTAGAAAAGCTGTCTTTACGTCCATTTGCCAGATCTCATAATCGTGGAATGCAGCAATGGCAAGAAGGATCCGAATGGATTTCAGCATGGCTACTGGAGAAAAGGTTTCTTCATAGTCCAAGCCAGGTCTTTGACGAAAACCCTTTGCTACCAGCCTAGCTTTATAGGTCTCAACCTGTCCATCTACACCAATCTTCCTTTTGAAGATCCACTTGCATCCTACGGGTTTTACCCCGTCTGGAGCAATGTCCAACGTCCATACCTTGTTGGTGTACATGGACTCCATTTCGGTCCGCATTGCATCCAGCCATTTCACTGAGTCAACGCTCTGAACGGCCTGCTGGAAGCTAGTAGGCTCATCATATTCTATGATGCAATCCTCTCTATCCCCGTCTATGAGAAAACCGCAGTATCTCTCGGGCGGATGAGTCTGCCTACTACTCCTGTGGAGCGGCGTAGGAATGTCCTGTTCTGTTGAACCCTCTGGTTCCACTAACCTTTCAGTAATAGTCTGTGGTTCTGGAATTTCTTCCAGTTCTACTGCGCTCCCACTAATTTCCTTTTCCAAGAACTGGTGTTCTAGAAAGTGGGCATTACGAGAAACAAGGACTTTTTGTTCCTCTGCGTAGTAGAAAAGATACCCCCTGGTGTTCTTTGGGTATCCCACAAACTTGCACAGTACTGAGCGTGCCTCGAGTTTGTCCGCATGCTGCTTTTTGACAAAAGCTGGACATCCCCAGATCTTCAGATATTGAAGATAGGGTTTCTTCCCACTCCACATTTCATATGGTGTGGTAGGCACAGTCTTAAGTCGGAACTCGGTTCAAAAGGTATGCGGCTGATTCTAGCGCATATCCCCAGAATGATCGCGGTAACTCAGCGTTACTCATCATGGACCGCACCATATCCAATAGGGTGCGGTTCCGTCTCTCCGATACACCGTTATGTTGCGGGGTGTATGGAGGAGTAAGCTGAGAGAGAATTCCGTTCTCTTTTAAATAGTCCAGGAACTCGGCACTTAAGTATTCTCCACCTCGATCCGATCTTAGAATCTTAATACTTTTGCCGGTCTGTTTCTCTACTTCATTCTTATACTCCTGGAATTTTCCAAAGGCCTCGGACTTATGTTTCATTAAGAAGACATAACCGTACCTTGAGAAGTCATCCATAAAAGTAATGAAGTAAGAATGTCCGCTTCGAGCATGTGTAGACATTGGACCGCACACGTCACTGTGTACGAGTCCCAAGAGCTCGCTCGCTCTTACTCCATGTCCAGTAAACGGAGTCTTTCTCATCTTTCCTTTGAGACAGGATTGACAAGTGGCATACGACTGATATTCGAACGCATTCAAATACCCTTCTGTATGTAACTTCGTCAACCTTCTCTCATTGATGTGACCCAATCTACAATGCCATAAGAAAGTCTGATTTATTTCTGGAGACTTTCTTTTGTGTGTATTCTGGACATTAAAAATCTGTGGTTGGTTTAATACGTATATACCATTACTCAATGTACCTGACCCAATCAAAACTTGATTAAGGTGAATGTTTACAACATTACTTACAAACGCAAATTCATAACCTTCTTTAGAAACTAAAGATACAGAAATAATATTACAAGTTGCGTTGGGTACAAAAAAGCAATTACGCAAAACCAAAACATGTCCATCTGACATTCCCAGGTGATAGTCCCCCACGGCTTTAGCATCCATGCTAGCTCCGTTCGCAACTCTGAGGGTCATGTCACCTGCTTTCAAAACACTACGGTTTCTCAACGCCTGCAAAGAATTACAGATATGAGATCCTGATCCGGTATCCAATACCCAGGAAGTAGAGTTTATTGAAAGACAGTTTTCAATAACATACACACCTGAAGCTGAAGCTGCAACCTGCTTCAATTCCTGTGTTCTGGCCTTCCAGGCCCTGCAATCATTCTTCCAGTGTCCTTTCTTATGACAATAGAAGCATTCTTCCTTATCCACAAGCTTTCCCGCCAACTTTGTTGCTTTTGCTTTTCCCTTCGTATCCACTTTACTAACACCGCCCCTTGGTTTGGCGGGGGCTTTCTTCTTCTTTCCCTTGGCTTTCGCCTTGGACCTAGAAGAAGATGATCCTCCTACAAACAAAGTGGATGTTTCCCTACCTTTCTGTAGGGTGCCCTCTGCGCTCCTCAGCATGTTGAGGAGCTCTGAAAGTTCAACCTCTTTTTCTTGTAAGTTGAAGTTCAGTATTAACTGGGCGTAAGTGGAAGGAAGGGACTGGAAAACTATATCCGTATATAGCTCACTCTCCAATGTGATCCCTAGGTCCGCGAGCTCCTCAATGTAGCCGATCATCTTTAGCACGTGCTCGGCTACTGATGATCCGACGGCCATTCTTGTCGAAAATAACTTTTTCGACGCTTCGTATCTTGCGATACGAGATTGCTCTCCATACAGTTCTTTTGTATGAAGCAATATGGATTCCAAGTCCATATTCTCGTGCCTCCTCTGATGTTCGTTGTCCATCAAGGCAAGCACGAGGCACTTGGCCTTCGCGCTATCAATCTCCCAAGTCTTGCGGATTTCCTTATCCGCGACGCTGGAAGTTGGACCAGGGACGGGGGGAGCTTTGGTGGTAAGAAGATACCCCAGCTTGTCGTAAGTGATTGCTATCTTGACATTCCTGAGCCAATCTTTGTAGTTTGGCCCTGTCAGTTTGTTTTTATCTAGGAGTAACTTAAGTCCAGTCATGTTGATTGGTCGCTGCAATTAGGAGAGAGAAGAAGAAACACTCAGCATGATGCTCTTGCAAGTTTAGAGTGGTTTTTAGTTTGTCTAAATAGGATGGCTCCCACTGTTTCTCGAATCCCTCCTCAAACCATAATGGAAGAATTAGTCGGGATCAATCCCACCGCACAATACTTGCTTAACCGTTCAGCCAGGCCGGTGTCGGTACTTCGAGGGAGGTTTTCCAACGCTTTCGCGAAGTTCCTTAATTAAAGAACCTCTTTTCCCTGGGGGCGTAGCCCCGCTAACACCTTTCTAGGCACCTACTAGGTTTATAGCATTGATCGTTTAGTGAGAAATTTCCCGAGGAGTAGCATATACTCACAGTAGGATCGGGATCCAAATATCATTGCGTGAAGAAACTGAAGGAATCCTACCAGAATCATCACACTCCAAATGGTATGCAAATCTAGCAAGTTTCAGTACTTATGAAACTCCCGATGTGGATTTTTGCCCCATGCTCTTATGACCTTGGCGTGAGGTCAAAATGTCATAAGTCACATGTCAAGTTCTTCCCATCATTATCCAGGTTAATTTGAATCCACCCGTACCTACCCTTGACGTAGGCCAAAATGGTAGTACGACTGTCCCAAACCAACGCATTCTATCTATGCAACAGATAAATATCCGGCAGCTACCAATCACTATGCCTTGGCGTGAGGTCAAAATACATAGCTTGAATACTACCGAATATTTAACTGAAATGATGGAGGGCTACGAATGGTTTTGGCTAAACCGTGAACGTAGTGAACTTGATATAGTCGATGGAACGAGATAGCTTTTAAAAGGAGTGGCTCAAGCTCCGTATTTAAAAGTTGGTTTTGAAAAGAACCGAGTGGTTTTTCGAAAGTGTTCGAACGACTTTAACTTGGTTTATTATCTTGCATTAGTTCTTTTAATGCGTGATATTCTTGCATTAGTTCTTTTGATGCGTCCCATCATTTAATCCTATCATTGCAGAAAACAACCAAAATATGACGTACGCTTATGCCATTCGCATTCGCCACGGGGCTCCGTCATTACCCGTTAGGTTACTTAACTAACGACAGAGCGGGGGCTGGGCTAGCGCGTCTGTAAAACATAAGCAACGCCTAAATAATATCATATATAGATATACTGCAATGATAAACATTTCAGATCACAGATGAATACATTGGATATACTAGGAATCTGTAATTCGCACGAGCCTGTAACGACAAACAGATTACACGGTCGCGGTGAATAGCCAAATACCCCACCCAAGACCCCTACGGGTGCGGCAAACTACCCGCCAAGTACCCGAAGCGTAGTAACCTCCCTCATCTCCATGAGTAGGCCACTCGACACTTCGGCATACCCGGTAGTTTGTGTACCCCCTCCATGGGTCTATCCTAGGAGCAAAAACAGTAAAAAGAAATTATACAATGACGGCTACAACCCCGACCCGGTTATGCGGCCATACAAATAATTATTACATCAATTTACAAATTTACATGAATTGAAAGAAAAGAAAACTCTCTTCTCACAACCCCCGGCTATTCACCCGCGACAATCCAACATATTCATATACACATTCCAGCAACATTACAGATCACAGATTTGTATAACCCTCACTAATCGACATATAGCGATTAGTAGACGTTCAATACAAATATCACATTACAGAAAAACCCGTTAGCTAAAGTCTTTTAGAAGTTCGATCAAAAATACGGATTTTCGGGACCCCAAAATAAAATTTTCGTTCTGGAAAATCTGGGTTGAAAATATATGTACTAAAAATCCCAAAATACCCCCAGAATAACACTGCACCAAAGATTGACCTCGGCCGAGTCAACTCGGCCGCGGATCCGCGGCGGGAGCGTGCTCCCGCCGCGTTTCCGCGGCGATTTGACTCGATCGTGGGTCCATCTTTGGTGGTTATTCAAATAAAACCCTGAGCCGATTTTTGGTGTGTTCCAAAAAAAATTTCCAGTACTTTTGAAATCGACAGAAAGTTGAAAATTCATGGGTTCGTTTTTGGGACTTTTTCTTTGATCGATCTTCTAGTTACTTGCTAACTTGTTAGATAGAGTTTAACTAGGCTCTGATACCACTGTAAGTCCATGCTACCTCTCCCGGTTCTTTCGGGAATGCGGAATTTGGTAAAAAACGATTTTTACGGAGGTGGTAACATGGACCTAAAACCCGGATCTTGGTTAAACATCTATCTAACAACCTAACTATGAGTTTGTAGCTACTCGGTTAGGGGGTTATACCTTGCTTATCTTGAACTCCTTCGTCTTCAAGCTCCGATGGTGGTCCGATTGGCTTCTTCTCGTCGTCTCCGTACGCCGAAGATAGATCCACCTGAAAGCTCCAACCTTTAGCTCCTTCTTCGTTCTTTGAAGAAACTAGTTCACTTGGTTTGCTAAACCTAGTGAACTAGAATGAGTAGAGAATACTTTGTGTGGGATTTTATCTATGGTTCTTGATTCTCAACTCATGAGACAAGAGAACCATAGATTAAAGAGAGGGAGCAAGAGCAAAAGGGTGAGAGCAAAAGGAGAGCTCAAGAACAAGAGAGAGAATGAGCAAGAAAGAATGAGGCTCTCTTTTGTCTTTCACCCTCTCATAATCCAAAGTAATGATAACTCATCATATCAATAAAGTCTTATGTGATGGTTGAAGCAACCATAACCATATCATATCATGCACTCATTTTACACAAATGAGCAAGCAAGTAAAAGTCTTTGCCATGAAATGATGGCTATGGTTATCATGATGGTCAACTAATCAAGCCTAGTCAACCGGTCAACAAAGTCAACAAGTCAACAAAAGTCAACAAGTCAACAAAGTCAACAAAAGTCAACAACCATGTCACCATAATACTTAATTAATATAATAGTTAATTACATATCATATTCTCATTAGGGTTGAGCAAAAAGTCAAATAGTCAACGGTCAACTGTCAACAACCCTAATGAGAATCCGCTGCCTCTGCCTCCCTGTCAACTGTGCATACACACCCGCATCCGCGTTCCGAGGAACACGAATGCAAACTGGATAAATCCAATCCCAAAAGGTACACTAGGATCTGGCTTAAACCAAAGCCCGCTAGTGTAAACTGTCCGGACACTGTACGTGCACAAGTGCACGGATGTGACCGAACCCTGTCGCAAAACCATGCGACCTGTCGCAATACCATGCGACCTCTACTCTTTTGCCTAAAGGCGAAAAGCTTTCTGTGTGGGACTCTAAAGACTCGACACTACGCTGGCAGTGGGTTTAACCACAGACCGCAAGCGGCACTAGCTGTGCGTAATGGTCCCCAGGTAATGCCGACAAGAAGACCGACGAGGCGAAACCCATCCGATCTCCTACTGAGCCTGTATGTGACAATCTCCGTACAGTCCGGTCTGTTCGTCTGATACATCGCATGGCGGGCCTAGGGGGTGGCAAACGTCAGTCCCCTAATAGCGGTACAAGTCGTGTCGGAGTGTATCCCAGAACACCCTGAGATAACACTGGAAACCTACCAGTATATCTCGCTTGCCCTGGCCAGGGACTACATGTGTAATGGCTCTCCTAGACACAGCGCGATGTCAACCCCCAATACCGGGAGAGACGAATCCTGTCTAACCGTCACTGCCTCCAAGTGCTTCGGGACTGCACCCAACCACTACCTGTTTGCACGACTCCTTTGAGCCGTGGTAGGGTAGTGATCAAAGTACAGTGGGAACACACTCGAGGCGAAGTGACAGTGTCAAGTCAGCGGACTAAGCTGTACTCATGTCACCTGGGAACTGATAACTGACGATAGGCATAATACCAACTAGTCAGTTCCCGACGAGTCCTGTCCAGTGTACCCGTAACCTAACGAGCACCCGCATACTATCTCAAGTACGACGTACTGACGGCTGCGGGACAGACCGTCTCCCACACTGGGATGAGAAGCGCATGCGCTGGTCTACTCCGGAGTATCGATGCCCTGTCTCGATAGTCCTGCGACCAGGGACCTGCATAAGGATGTGCTTATGGATTACCCAGCCCCACTAGTGTGACGGCCATCACATCGCTGGTAATCAAGCAAAGATCCTAAGGGCTCCACTAATGTGTATAGGCGATATACAAAAATAAACACATGTACACATTGAAGTAGAAACAAACCAAGTAGCATACTACTATTTTGAGCAAGATAGTATATACAAGGTGAATATCCCAAGCTTCCATTAAGTAATATACAAACTAGTATGATACAGTAATGGCCTCTAGGGCATATACACTAACACGGTCTCTATGTACCTGGACTGCGAAAGTCCCAGTAGTCTCTTGGATCTATCTCTATAGATCTTGATCCCCAGAATGTACGAGGCATCACCCAGGTCCTTCATGGAGAACCGTTGTGACAAAAATAGCTTGACAGATTCTAGTATAGGAATGTCATTTCCTATCAAAAGAATGTCGTCCACGTACAAGACTAGGAACACGACAGTTCGTCCTACAATCTTCTTATAGACATAAGGTTCATCTTCGTTCTTGATGAAATCAAATTCCTTGATTGCCTAATCAAAACAGATGTTCCAGCTCCGCGATACCTTCTTAAATCCATAAATGGATTTAAGCAACTTGCACACCTTCCCTCTGCTCCCACTGTCTATGAAACCTTCTGGCTGATCCATGTAAACGCACTCTTCCAAACAGCCGTTTAGAAAAGCCGTTTTAACGTCCATCTGCCAGATTTCATAGTCATGGAAGGCAGCAATGGCAAGTAGGATCCGAATGGATTTCAGCATAGCCACTGGAGAAAAGGTTTCGTCATAGTCCAAACCAGGTCTTTGATGAAAACCTTTTGCAACGAGTCTAGCTTATAGGTCTCCACCTGCCCATCCACACCAAGTTTCCTTTTGTAGATCCATTTGCATCCAACGGGTTTTACCTCAAGTGGAGCAATATCCAAGGTCCACACTTTATTGGTGTACATGGACTCCATTTCGGATTGCATTGCTTCCAGCCACTTATCAGAGTCCCTACTGATAATGGCCTGCCTGAAACTGGTAGGGTCATCTTCTTCCAAGATGCAATCCTCTCGATCGCCGTCTAAGAGAAAACCGTTGTATCTTTCGGGCGGATGAGAAATCCTACCAAATCTGCGGAGTGGCTGAGGTTCGTTTGGGGTTATTGAATCCAGTGGTTCCTCCAAATTTTCAGTTATATTTTGTGGTCGCTGAATTTCTTCCAGTTCTACCGAACTTCCACTAGTTTCTTTTGCAAGAAACTCCCTTTCTAAAAAGGTAGCATGGCGAGATACAAACACCTTCTGTTCCTGAGTGTGGTAGAACAGATATCCTAGTGAGTCTTTAGGATATCCCATAAATTTACACAGAACTCACCATGCCTCTAGTTTGTCCGGTTTCTGTGCTTTCACATAGGCCGGACAACCCCATATCTTAATAAATTTAAGACATGGCTTCTTACTGCTCCATATTTCATATGAGTTTTAGGCACAGATTTGGACAGAACTTGATTCAAAAGGTATGCCGCTGTCTGAAGCGCATGTCCCCAAAATGAAAGAGGCAACTCGGCATTACTCATCATGGAGCGAACCATATCCAGTAGGGTACGATTCCTCCGCTCCGATACACCGTTGTGCTGTGGTGTATAAGGAGGAGTAAGCTGAGAGAGAATACCATTCTCTTTTAAGTAATCTAGGAATTCCGTGCTTAAGTACTACCCTCCTCTATCAGACCGGAGGATCTTGATACTTTTACCAGTCTGGTTCTCTACTTCGTTTCTGAATTCCTTGAATTTCTCAAAAGCTTCAGATTTGTGTTTCATAAGATACACATATCCGAATCTAGAGAGATCGTCAGTGAATGTGATGAAGTACGAGAACCCACCCCTTGCATGTATAGACATCGGACCACATACATCACTGTGTATGAGTCCCAAGAGCTCTGCTGCCCTTTCTCCATGTCCGGTGAATAGAGATTTGGTCATCTTCCCTTTGAGACAAGACTGACAAGTTTCATAAGATGAAAACTGGAACGCATTCAAGAGTCCATCTTTATGCAACTTACTTAGTCTTTTCTCTCCGATATGACCAAGTCTACATTGCCACAAGTAGGATTCATTCGTATCTGAATTCTTCCTCTTGCGTGTGTTTTGTATATTGAGAACTGTATTCTTATTTAGAACGTAGATACCATTACACAGTGTATCTTCTGCAACCATTACCTTATGAAGGTAGATTTTCATGATATTTCTATCAAGAACAAAGTTATATCCATCTTTATCGAGTAAAGAAACTGATATGATGTTGCAGACCATGGAAGGTACATAGTAGCAATCGTTCAAAATCATAGTATTGCCATTTGGCAACACAAGGTGATATTCAGCGACGGCTGCAGCATTAACTTGTGCTCTGTTCGCTACTTTGAGCGACATATCACCAGGTACAACTTTCCTACTTTTTCTCAGTCCCTGCAATAAATTACAGATATGAGATCCTGATCCGGTATCAAGTACCCAGGAGCTAGGGCTGACCGTAAAGCAGTTCTCAATTACAAGAACACCTGAAGTAGATGCAAAACCATGCTTCTTCTTCAACTGGGTATCCTTGGAATCCATACAATTCTCTTTCCTTGCTCATACTTATGACTGTTGTCATAAGATAGAGCCGAACCAACGTTCCCCAGCCCCGAATAAGAATTCGGATCGGTCAAGCGATACATTTTATTATCTTGATTAGGGCGTGAAATGGTTGCTACCTGGAGAGAGAGAAAAGAAACACTCAGCATGCGCTCTTGCAAGATTAGATTGGTTTATTGATTTATCTAACCAGGATGGCTCCCACTGTTTCCTCAAATTCTTCTTCAAACCCTAAAAGAAGAACTAGTCAGGATTAATCGCACGTCACAATACTTGGTTAACCTTTCAGCCAGGCTGGTGTTGGTACTTCGAGGGAGGTTTTCCAACGCTTTCGCGAAGTTCTTTAATTAAATAACCTCTTTTCCCTGGAGGCGTAGCCCCGCTAACACCGTTCTAGACACCTACTTGGTTTATAACATTGATTGTTAAGTGAAAAAAATCTCCCGAGAGTAATCCAACTCATCCGTGGGATCGGGATCCAACTATCATTGTGTGATGACCTAGATGGAATCCACTCTAGTCACCACACTCCAGAAGGTATGCTGAATCTGCAAGTTTCAGTTTCTTTAGAAACTCCCGGTGTGTATTTTTGCCCCTAGGACCCAAGTGACCTTGACGAATAATCAACAAATCAAAAGGTCCTAGTCAAGTTCAACCCGTCGTTATCCAGGATTGCATTAGACCCGCCCGCATGATCCTTGACGAATAATCAACAAAATCATGTGACCGTCCTAACCAATCGCATCTATCAGTGCAACAGAGAATTATTACTTAGCTACCGTTCACTGTGCGTTGACGAATAATCAACAAACGCAGCACGAATACTAAGTATTAATTATCTGAAACGACGGAGGGCTACGGCTGGGTTTTTGGCGAAAAACCCGTTAACGTAATGAACTTGATGTAGTTGAAGGAACATGATAGCCCTTTTTGAAAATATAGTGGCGAGAAACTCTTGCTAAAGAGGATACTCCCCGTGAATGGATCTCGGCTCTTTCCTCGTCGAATGAGGTGCAGGATATTCCAAACTGAATACCTCGATGCAAAGCAAGAATAATCGACTATAGTGAAGTTATTATCCTGACGCAAACTTTTTGTCTAAGGGGTCACTCCCGATGAAGGGATCTCGGCCCTTGCCTCGTCGACTGAGGTGCTGGGCATTCATAACCGAATACCTCTATGCAAAACAAAACGTGAATGTCCTTGCAATAACAGCTTTTTGAAAAATTGTTCCAACAACGTCTTTTAGGTTTATTTTCTTGCATTAATTTAATGCGTCCCATCATTTAATCCTACCATTGCAGAAAACAACCAAAATATGGCGTACGCTTATGCCATCCGCATTCGCCACAGGGCCCCGTCATCACCCGTTAGGTTACTTAACTAACGACAGAGCGGGAGCTGGACTAGCGCGGATGCAAAACATAAGCAACACCTAAATAGATATCATATATAGATATATAGCAATGATAGCCAATCCAGATCACAGATGAACACTTTAGATATACTAGGAACCCGCGATTCGTTCGAGCCTGCAACGAAAAGCGGATTACACGGTCGCGATGAATAGCCAAAACCCCACCCTAGACCCCTACGGGTGCGGCAAACTGCCCGCCAAGTACCCGAAGTGAAGAAACCTCCCTCAACGACGTGAGTAGGCCACTCGGCACATCGAGATACCCGGTAGTTTATGCACCCCACCTTGGGTCTATCCTAGGAGCAAAAATAGTAAAAAGAAATTATACAATGACGGCTACAACCCCGACCCGGTTGTGCGGCCATACAAATAATATTACATCAATTTACAAATTTTACAATGAATGAAAGAAAAAGAAACTCTCATCTCACATCCACCCCGGCTATTCATCCGCGACAATCCAACGAGTTCATATACACAAACCATCAGCATTACAGATCACAGATATGTATAACCCCCACTAATCGACGTATAGCGATTAGTAGACGTTCAATACATATATCACATCACAGAAAATATCCATTAGCTAAAGTCTACGGAATATCGATCAAAAATACGGATTTGTAACCACCCGAAAAACAATTTGCACTCTGGAAAATCTGGGCAGAAACAACATGTACAAAAAATCCCAAAACAACTCAAATAGAATACTGCAGCAAAACGGAGCTGCGGCCGAGTCAACTCGGCCGCGGATCCGCGCCAAACCCATGGTTTGGCCGCGGTTCCGCGGTGAGTTGGCCGAGTCAGCAGCTCATTTTTGCTGTGTGTTTTAACAAAACCCTGAGATGATTTTTCATGTATGTTAAATTATTTTTTGAACAGTATAAAAATCGACAGAAACTTGGGTTTTCTCGGGTGTGTTTTGCGACTTTTTTCCGATCGATATTCTAAACACTTTGCTAACTTGCTAGTTTATGTTTAGCTAGGCTCTGATACCACTGTTAGGTACACGTTACCTCTCCCGGTACTTTCGGGGTTGCGGAAACGGTAAAACAAAATTTTTTCTTGACATGGTAACATGGACCGAAAAAGCCGGATCTTTGCTAAACTAGAAACTAGCAAACCATAAGAGGTGTTAACTACTATGCCGTAGAAATTATACCTCACGATACCGGTCCTTCGGGTCTTCATTCCGCTGACCCGCTCGTCGATCCATGCCCCGAGGGTTGATCCGGACTTTGGTCACCTCCGCGGCCTTCTTGAGTCAAAGACGATCCTCCCGAGAGTTGTACACCAAGCTCCACCTCGAGCCGAGGCAACTAGGGCAACAAGAATGCTAGTCTTGATACCCTAGGTTGTGTAGAAGAGAAAGATGGAGGTATTTGTCTATGTGGATTCTTTTTCTCTCAACACATGAGATCAAAAGAATTTATGAAGAGGAGGAAGATGAAGGAGGTCAAGCAACCATGGAGCTTTCTTTCTTCTCACTTCCAAGAGAGAGAATGAGAAAAGAGAAATGAAAAACTTAACCAAAGAAAATGAACCATGGTTGCACAATAATACTAAACACCATCAATACAAATCCTATCATGATAAAGTTGATGCTACATTGATTTGACCATTTTCATAATCCAATGACCATTTTCATAATCCATAATGAAAAAGAAAACCAAAGAAGAGTGTAGACCTCTCATGAAGGTCAATGGTCAACTTTGGTCAACGGGTCAACAAAGTCAAGAGTGGTCAAGGTGGTCAAATGGTCAAAGCAATTAGTCATCACATAATTATCACTAAAAGGATTAGTAAATAATGTCTCCGGCTCATAATGGTTTTGACCGAACGAATTGCCAAAACCCTAATGAGTCCACCTCAAAACGGTTTTGACCGAATCAACTGTCAAAACCATAATGAGCCTTCCACATAACAGTTTTGGCCGAACCAACTGCCAAAACCCTAATGAGGCACCTCCTCCTTCATCGCTCCTCAAAACTGTGCATACACACCCGCATCCGCATTCCGTAGAATGCGATGCACAGAAGACAAAACAAATCCATCTGTGCAATACTAGGATCCGGCTTAAACTAAAGCCCACTAGTATTGCCTGCCCGAACAGCATACGCACACAAGTGCACGTAAGTGATCGCAGCCCTGCCGTAAAACCATACGGCCTCTACACGTTTCGCTCAGTGCAGGGAAACTCTCTGTGTGGGACTCTAAAGACTCGACACTACGCTGCCAGTGGGTTTAACCACAGACCGCAAGCGGCACTAGCTGTACGTAACGGTCCCCAGGTACATGTCGATAAGAAGGCCGATGAGGTAAACCCATCCGAACGCCTACTGAGCCTGTATGTGACAATCTCCATACAGTCCGGTCTGTTCGTCTGATACATCGCATGGCGGGCCTAGGGGGTGGCGAACGTCAGTTCCCTAATAGCGGTACAAGTCGTGTCGGAGTGTAGCCCAGAACACCCTGAGATAACACTGGAAACCTACCAGTATATCTCGCTTGCCCTGGCCAGGGACTTCATGTGTAATGGCTCTCCTAGACACAGCGCGATAGCAACCCCCAATACCGGGAGAGACGAATCCTGTCTAACCGTCACTGCCTCCAAGTGCTTCGGGACTGCACCCAACTACTGCCTGTTTGCACGACTCAGTAGAGCCGTGGTAGGGTAGTAGTCAAAGAACAGTGGGAACACACTTGAGGCGAAGTGACAGTGTCAAGTCAGCGGACTAAGCTGTACTCATGTCACCTGGGAACTGTTAATTGACGATAGGTATAATACCAACCAACAGTCCCCGATGAGTCCTGTCCAGTGTACTCGTAACCTAACGAGCAACCGCATACTATCTCAAGTATGACGTACTGACGGCTGTGGGACAGACCGCCTCCCGCACTGGGACGAGAAGCGCATACGCTAGTCTACTCCGGAGTATCGATGCCCAGTCTCGATAATCCCACGACTATTGACATGCATAAGGATGTGCTTTTGGATTACCCAGCCCCCACGAGTGTGATCGCCATCACAACGCCGGTATTCAAGCAAAGATCCTAAGGGCTCTACTAATGCGTATAGGTGATATAATAAAGAAACACATGTACACATTAAAGCAGAGACAAACCAAGTAGCATACTACTATTTCGAGCAAGATTGTCTATACAACTGTGAATATCCCAAGCTTCCATCAAGTAATATGCATACTAGTATGATACAGTAATGGCCTCTAGGGCATATACACTAACATATATGTCCAAGCATCCAATATAATATACATATACTGTACAATACTGGCCTCTAGGGCATACATACAACTAACAATCTCCCACTTGCACTAGGGCCAGCTGCTGTAGTATCGCATACCGAGCATCCCGAAGAGTCTCACAAACTGTATCTGGGGAATGGCCTTCGTGAGTGGATCCGCAGCGTTGTTCTTCGTGTCAACCCTCCTGACCTCGATCTCCCGGCGATCAACTATCTCCCGGATCAGGTGATACCGTCTCAGAATATGCCTGGATCGCTGATGGGACCTGGGTTCCTTGGCCAAAGCCACTGCTCCATTGTTATCACAATACAAAGGTATTGGATGCTCAATGGATGGAACCACACCAAGTTCAGTAATGAACTTCTTGATCCAGACAGCCTCTTTGGCAGCATCGTTGGCAGCGATGTATTCTGCCACCATCGTCGAGTCTGCCTCGGTTTCCTGCTTGGAACTCTTCCAGCTAACCGCCCCTCCATAAAGGGTAAAGACAAATCCCGACTGCGACTTAGAGTCGTCCTTATCACTCTGGAAGCTCGAATCAGTAAAGGACTCCACTTGGAGTTCTCCATTACCATACACCAAGAGCATTTCTTTAGTCCTTCGTAAGTACTTGAGAATGCTCTTCACAGATATCCAGTGACTCTCTCCAGGATCAGCTTGATACCTACTCATTACACTTAGTGAGTAAGCAACATCGGGTCTGGTACATAGTATCGCATACATGATAGAGCCTACAGCCGAAGCATAGGGTATCCCTTGCATGCGAGCTCTCACCAAATCAGTCTTGGGAGATATCTCTTTGGAGAGAGTGAGCCCTGAGATTGTGGGTAAAAACCCACGTTTGGACTCTTCCATACTAAACCTCTTTAGTATGGTGTCAATGTACCTGGATTGGGACAATCCCAATATCCTTTTAGATCTATCTCTATAGATCATAATTCCCAATATACAGGAGGCATCACCAAGATCTTTCATTGAGAATCTTTGTGATAAGAAGATCTTGACCGATTGCAGCATAGGAATGTCCTTTCCTATCAAGAGTATGTCGTCTACGTACAATACGAGGAAGACAACTTTACTCTCTGCCACCTTCTTGTAGATACAAGGTTCATCTACGTTTTTGACGAAATCAAACTCTTTGATAACGACGTCAAAGCAGATGTTCCAACTCCGCGATGCTTGCTTTAATCCATAAATGGATTTAAGCAGCTTGCACACCTTCCCGCTGCTCCCACTATCTATGAAGCCCTCTGGCTGAGTCATGTACACGCACTCTTCCAAATCACCGTTTAGAAAGGCGGTCTTAACATCCATTTGCCAGATTTCGTAGTCATGATATGCAGCGATGGCAAGCATGATTTGGATGGATTTAAGCATAGCCACTGGAGAAAAGGTTTCGTCATAGTCCACACCTGGTCTTTGACGAAAACCCTTTGCAACAAGTCTAGCTTTGAAAGTCTCTACTTTCCTATCTACACCAAGTTTTTTCTTGAAGATCCACTTGCTCCCAATGGGTTTTACCCTTTCAGGAGCAACTTCCAAAGTCCATACTTTGTTGGTGTACATAGATTCCATCTCGGACCGCATTGCATCCAGCCATTTCACTGAGTCCCCACTCGTGATGGCCTGCTCGAAGCTAGTTGGGTCATCATCAACCATGATGCAATCCTCGCTCCCACCATCCATGAGAAAACCGTAGTATCTCTCAGGTGGGTGAGGAACCCTACTAGATCGGCGGAGTGGCTGGGGTTCATCGGGAACTACCGAATCCCCTGGTTCTACCAAATCTTCTGTTGTGGTTTGTACAGCTGGAACCTCTTCTAGTTCTACCTCAGAGCCACTAATCTCTTTTGCAAGAAATTCCTTTTCTAAAAAGGTGGCGTGTTGAGCAACAAACACCCTTTGTTCCTCACTATGGTAGAAGATATACCATTGCGAATGCTTGGAATATCCAACAAACTTACACAAAACAGACCTTGCCTCAAGTTTGTCCGGTTTCTGTCTTTTGACATAGGCCGGGAAACACCAAATCTTAATAAAATTAAGATATGGTCTCTTCCCCTCCCATATCTCATATGGGGTGGTAGGCACAGATTTGGTAGGAACCCTATTTAGTAGGTATGTTGCTGTCTCCAGTGCATATCCCTAGAAGGAAATAGGTAACTCAGCTATACTCATCATAGAGCGCACCATATCTAATAGGGTGTGATTCCTCCGTTCCGATACACCGTTGTGTTGTGGTGTATATGGAGGAGTTAGCTGAGAGAGAATCCCATTCTCTTTTAGGAAGTCCAGGAATTCATTGCTCAAGTATTCACCTCCTCGATCAGATCGAAGGATTTTAATACTTTTCCCGGTTTGGTTCTCGACTTCTTGTTTATATTCTCTAAATTTCTCAAAAGCTTCTGATTTGTGTTTCATCAGGAACACATATCCGAATCTAGAGAGATCGTCAGTGAATGTAATGAAGTACGAAGAACCATCCCTGGCATGTGTAGACATGGGACCGCATACATCACTATGTATCAGTCCTAAGAGTTCCGTAACTCTCTCTCCGTGTCCCGTAAATGGAGTTTTAGTCATCTTGCCTTTGAGACATGACTGGCAAGTGTCATAAGATGAAAATTCAAATGGATTTAAATATCCATCCTTATGCAACTTAGCTAGTCATGTCGCATTGATGTGACCCAGTCTATAATGCCACAAGAAGGATTCGTTCATTTCTGAACTCTTCCTCTTGTGTGTGTTTGTTATGCTCAGAACTGTTGATTGATTTAGAACATAAATGCCATTGCACAACGTGCCTGATCCAACCAACTTTTGGTTTAGGAAAATGTTCATAACATTATCCTATAACACAAAATTATATCCCTCTTTACTCAACAAAGAAACCGATATAATGTTGCATATCAGGTTCGGCATGAAATAGCATTCATTCAGAATCAATGTATTACCAGTTGGCAATACAAGGTGATATTCCCCGATGGTTTTAGCTGCAACAATCGCACCATTTCCAACCCTTATGTCTTTATCACCTTCTCCAAGTTCTCTACCTTTCCTAAGCCCATGTAACTGATTATATATATGTGATCCTGACCCGGTATCTAATACCCAGGACGTAGAGCAAATGGAGAAACAGTTCTCTGTAACGAACACACCCGAAGAAAATGCATCAACATGTACTTTCTTCATTCGGGTGGCATGGGAATCCTGGTATTCCCCTATATCCAGTTCAGTCTTATAACTCTTATAAGAAAGAACGGAACCAACGTTCCCCAGCATAGTATAACATGCGGGTTCGGTCAATACATCCATATTATTATCTTGATTAAGGCATGATATGGTCGCTACCTGGAGAGAGAGAGAAGAAAACAATTTAGCGTATGCTCTTGCAAGATCAGATTGGTTATTATTTTATCTAATCAGGATGGCTCCCACTGTTTTTATCAAATCTTCCTTCAAACCCTAAAAGGAAAGACTAGCTGGGATTAATTGCACCCTGCAATTTCGCCAATCTTTCAGCCAGGCCAGTGTCGGTACTTTGAGGGAGGTTCCCCATGCTTTCGCACGGACCTAATTAAAGTAAACCTCGTTTTCCCAGAGGCGTAACCCCGTTGACACCTTTCTAGACACCTACTTGATCGGCTAATTGTCCTGTATAAAACTCTCCCGGGAGTAACAATTACTCGCAGTGGGTATCGGGATCCAACTATCTCATAGAAGGTATGCAATCTCATTGCAAATTTCAATACTTGAAATTCCCGATAATATTTTGCCCCAAGCATCCCATGACCTTGACGGAGGTCAACAAACCATAAGTCAAGTTCAACCCGTCATTTCTTGATTGAATCAAACCCACCCGCATGACCCTTGACGGAGGTCAATAAGGTCGCACGACTACCCTAATCCAATCTGCATCATATGCATAAGCAGATAAATACTAGTTAGCTACCGCACACTACGCCTTGACGGAGGTCAACAAACGTAGCACGAATACTAAGTAGGACTTATCTGAAATAACGGAGGGCTACGACATGTTTTTCTGAAAACCTATTGCGTAATGAACTTGATATCGTTGTAGAATCGAGTGTATTTTAAAATGGAGTGATTTTGAGGCTTTTATTAGTTTTGCTAAAGAGGTCACTCCCGGTGAAGGGATCTCGGCTCTTTCCTTATGGAATAAGGTGCAGGATATATCATATACATCACTATGCAAAGCAAAACTCCAAAAGCAATCAAAAAGCAAACCGAGTGTTGTAGCATCTGCCAGTTTTGCTAAAGAGGTCACTCCCGGTGAAGGGATCTCGGCTCTTACCTTATGGAATAAGGTGCAGGATATATCATATACATCACTATGCAAAGCAAAACTGTAGCTACCCTTTTTGAAAAATTTGATTCTACAACATCTTTTAGGTTTCTTTTCTTTCATTAATCACATTAATGAAGTCCTATAATTTAAGTCACCTAAACATCACAGATAAATTCGACGTACACTTATGCCATCCGCATTCGCCTCGATGCCCCCTCGTGCACCGTTAAGTTAGGTAACTGTGTAAGTGCACGGCGGCGCCCCGGCCGTCAATTCGACGCCGGAATACGGAAGCGGTGAATAACTTAAATTTTTGCGGACTTTGCAAAACGGCACTACCGCGCACTAAACTCCGGATCGTAACCATTAACAAGTCTACGCTACAAAAAGAAAGGGAATAGAGATATACCGACGATCCAAGTCCTCCGGTCTTCTCGTCATGGTCCCGATCTCCTGCGGAAAAGTCCCGTCTCCTCCTCGTCGCCGGAAGTGCACCACATCGCCTTCTTCGTTTACGGGCTCCCACCTCAATGCCGAGGCAACTCGGGCACGAAGCCGGCTACTCGACGTGCCCAAGATATGCTGTAGGAAGTGTAGTGTAGAGGCTACTTGTCTCTTTGGGGTTTGTTGCCTTTGGATGGAGGAATGAAGATTGAACTTTGGAGGGAAATGAAGCTACCAATTTTGCAAGCCAAATGAGATGAACAAATGAAGCACATAAATCAATCTCTCATTTTTCTTCTCCACCATGAAGTGGCCGGCCAAAATCATCAAGGAAATTGGTGGAGGAAAGAATGGATATATATGATGAAGGGAGGTGAGTGTAGGAGTGAAGAAGGGGTGACCACAACCAAGACAAAGAAACATGCAAGCATGCTTCAACTCACATCAAACCCATACCCTTA
Source organism: Agapanthus africanus (assembly GCA_030015575.1). Lineage (NCBI taxonomy): Eukaryota > Viridiplantae > Streptophyta > Magnoliopsida > Asparagales > Amaryllidaceae > Agapanthus > Agapanthus africanus. Next base: position 186,482,234 of record CM057349.1, on the reverse strand, counting down.
TCAAATCACAAATAAAGAAAGTCATGGTGCAAGAAAAGAAAGCTATCATAATAGATCTTTATGCAAGAAAACCCCTCCACAAATGTAATTTGCAAAACTGCAAATTACCCCCTCCATCGGAAAAGTCCGGCCGGGAAAGAACAAAGGAAAACCGGCCGGAACGGAATGCAAACTGGCAACTCCAGAAAACTGGTCCCGTAATAAATTACAGGAAAACCCCGATACTGTGCATACACACCCGCATCTGTATTCAGTCCGGATACAAATGCAAAGAGACAAAATCTACACTGTACTAAACTAGGACCGGCTTAAACCAAAGCCGGCTAGTAATATCTGTTCGATCCTGATCCGTGCAATACCGCACGTATCTGATCGAACCCTGCCATATAACCATACGGCCTATAGTACAAACTGTCCGATCCTGATCCGTGCAATACCGCACGTATCTGATCGGACCCTGCCATATCTCCATACGGCCTCTACAGCGTTTCGCCCGAAACTTGAGTAACTGTAAGTGTGGTGGACTCTAAAGACTCGTCAATACTATGGCTGTGGATTTAACCACTAGCACGTCAGAGGTATAAGCCAATACGTGACGGGCCACCAGCTATTGACTAAAAGGGACGTCGATGAGCGAACTCATCCTGACACCCTACTGAGCCTGTCAGTGACAATATCCGTACAGTCCGGTCCGTTCGTCTATGAGTATCGCATGGCGGGCCTAGGGGGTTGGTAAAAGTCAGACCCCCAAAAGCGGTACAAGTCGTGTCGGAGTGTAGCCCAGAACACCCTGAGATACTACTGGAATACCTACCAGTAAATCTCCTTGCCTTGGCCAAGGACTTTGTGTAATGGCTCTCCTAGACACAGCACGACCTCACCCCCAATACCGGGAGAGACGAACCCCTGAAGATACGCTCACTGCCTCCATGTGGCTCGGGACTGTACCCAACTAAAACCTGTTTGCACGACTCCTTTGAGCCGTGGTAGGGTAGTAATCAAAGTACAGTGGGAACTCACACGAGACAAATGACGATCCCCAAGTCGATGAACTAACCTGCACACATGTCACCAGGAAACTGCCATCTGACGTCTGGTATATGACCAACTAGCATGTTCCCGGCGAGTCCTGTCCGGTGTACTCATAACCCAATGAGCACCTGTATACATCTTAGGTGATCCAACTGACACCAGTGGCTTGTGAGACCGGCCACCGCCCCTCGTCGGGGTCTCGACTGTATACACTAGTCTACTAATGGAGTATCGATGCCCAGTCTCGAAACTCCCATGACTAGGGACCTTTTAAGGATATGCTTGTAGACCCCCAGCTCCCACTTATATGATCGCCCTCATACTGCTGGTGGTCAAGCAAGAATCCTACGGGCTCTATCAACGTGTAATAGCGACGTGTCAGGTCACCTAAAACAGTACACGATGATAAAGGTAAACCAGATAGCATACTATTATCTCGAGTAAGACTGTCCTACCGGGATAGGTCCTCCCTCAATCATTACAATCACGTACCTGTGACCTAATAATTGACTCTGAGGGCACTATCTCCAACAATCTCCCACTTGCACTCAAGGCTAATTATTGCGATGTCGCATACTCACAGCCCGTGTGATACCGAACATCCAACTCCTCTACTAGTCAGTCTCACAAAGCTCGTTTGCGGAACTATTGCGTTCGAGGAATAGCCTTAGTGAGTGGATCCGCCTTGACGTTTCTTTCTATGTCTCTCTATATCTCATGTTCGCGGAGAAACCCATCTCCCGAAATGAGCAATACCTGTCTTAGAATGTGTCTGGATGTCTGATGGGACATAGCTCATAAATGAACTCCAAATCCAAACTTCTTAGATTGTATCGTCAACTGAACTTAATCAGTATCCTGCGCGCCATGCCTCCCTCAGTATTGCCTTGGATCACCTGTCCAAAATACTGCCCCTCGTCAGAGGGAAAACTATAACTCTGACAACCTCCTTGTCGTCCATGTCACCTTGGAAGCCTGGAATGATAACCGTCTCCTGAATAAGGCTGTCGTTATCATATCCCTAGAACATCCACTTATGTTCCAAAACTGCTTCCAACTGTTTCTCCAGGATTGGATTAATGTCAACTTATTGCATCTTGTGCAAGAACAACATCTGGTGTGGTACTTGACATCTCACGATTGACTCAATTGCCTGAGCAAGTGATCTGCCAATCATGCCCGTCCCTCTCCCCTTTAGTCTGTAAGACACCTTTGGAGAGGGTGACTCCATTACCTGCAGGTACACTACCGTGCCAGGAGTCGTCCATCCTAAATACTCTTAGAATGCTGTCAAGTACCCTGATTGGGAAACCACCCAAATCTAGATCTAAAACCATAGATCCAGTAACCAGTATGTCAGATATAAAATCCACTTCCTTTGTGGAGAAACCACTGTGTGACGACCAAAGTATAACCGATCGTAGTATAGGAGTTTCTTTTCCTACTCTGTGTATGTCATCCAAATACCAGGATATCACACCCTACTACCTTCTCAACAGATCCATCCCCTTTTTCTGATGAAGTCAAACTCATGACTGTCACATCAGAAATAGATGATCTATCTCCGCTACATCTGCTCTAGTCTATAAATAGACATAAGCTCCCTGTCCACCAATGCTTCCGCTGCTCCCTCTGATTACGACAACCCTCTGGCAGAGTCATATAGACGTACACTTCTAAAACTAGTTTAGAACGACGCTATACTCATCCTCCCGCCGGGTCTCGTAACCTGGAACAACAGCAATGGCAATTGTGGGTAAACAAGAACTTCCCTGTCGCCGTCCTTGAGGCTACCGTAGTGCCTCTCGGGTGCCTGAAGTTACCCACCTTATCTGCGGAGTGGCCAATAGAATGTCAATCCAGATTGAATCTTTAGGTTCCTTATCAAATCTTCAGTAATCGTTTGTGGTTCTGGAATCACTTCCAGTTCTACCATACTCCCACTACTGTTTTCTGAAAAAATCCATTTTTAATAAAACTGTGGCGAGTCTAGAACAATATCGCTATTGTTCATCCAGATGGTAGAAAGTCAACCCTCGTCATAGCCTGGGTCAACCCACAAACAGCCATTACAGAAACGTGCCTTGAGTTGTCCAGTGTCTGGTTTTAATCATAAACCGGACAACTCCCCGTACCTTAACATCGTTAAGATATGAACTGTTCTATATCCAATATAGAACCAGAGGCACTGATTTAATTGAACTAGATTCAAATCATGCAGCTGTCTCCAGTGCATGTCAACTAAATGGAAGAAGGCCGATCAGCGTTACTCAACTTAGGAATGCTTCCAATTATGAGTAACCTGAAAGAGAAGCAATTTCTCTTAATCATTACTATCAACTGAACACCATACACAAGTATCTACATCTTCGATCTCTTTGAAGAATCCCGATACTTGCTATACCTGGTTCTCTACTCTATTCAAATACATATAACTTCTCCAAATTCGGACCCTGTGTTTCCACGAAACACCTATCTAAAAAATAGAGGAGTCATAAGTAAACCGAATATAGTACGAGGACCATCCCCTCTGTCCTGATGGACCCTGGACAACATACAATACTCTGTAAAAGTCCCTTGAGTCTGATTACTCATTCACTGTGTGTCGTAGGTTGAAAACTGTACTTATGGTTAAGAAGAATTACACCGCTGTTTAATGCTCCTTACCTAACCATCCACTGATATAGGTAAATGTCGTAGACATAATTTCAGAAAGGTATATCTCACTCTATTCAAATAGACGTACAGATATATCAATTTGAAATTGGTGCATAACAGCGGATATTCAAAACCAAATATTTGCCGACCGGCAAACAACCCAGGTGATTTCCTCAAATATCACCGATTACAACGAATCCCGATATAATGAGGATGATCACCCAATTCCCAATAACTTACTCCAACTCATCATCTGTAAAACTATACAGATGTGAGAATCGTACCTGGTAAATACATACCCTGGAGTAAGTATCTAATCGGGAAATCAGTTTTCCTTTAACATTACACAGTGAAACTGAAACATCGAAATGTTCCGATGGGGTATTCTGGTATTCCTAGTAATGCCTCTTCCAGATTCACGACTGTAACCGTATAGTTCTTTGCCACCTCTCCAAATCCCTTCATATGTCTTTAGTCATTACCTTCTGCACACCCATTAGGCCAAATGGTTTTCTTCCTTCCCTACCGTTCGGCACCAGCCTATGGTTTGGAAGAGGACTATCCAATAAGCATAAAGGGTGTACTGTCCTAATCCTAGGATCACTCGCAACGTGAGAGAAGGTGAAGATAAAAGACACCTGAATGTACTTTATTCCTATTTCTCCTGAACCAGGATCCATCCCCGAACTGGAACAAGTTCCTTTCGAGTTCGTATATAACCATACGATGGATTATCCAATAAAATGGGATCTTCGTAGTGATACGGAGTGTCCTGGAGAAATACAAAGGTGATTTAGGATTGGCGAAGAAATACTTGGTTTGGTCGTGAATAGCAGTCGCAATTTACTTTGCCCTCTTACTAATCCCTTGCTTTGTCTGAACTTAATACCTTCTGTACACCGTTTAAGCTAACTGGTTTTCTTTATTCCCTACCAGTCGGCACCAGCCTATGGTTTGGAAGAAGACTATCCAATTTGCATAATAGGTGTACTACTCCTAAACTAAGGAGTACTCGCAACCTGAGAGAGGGTGAAAAGAAAAGACAACTGAATAATCCTATCCGTTTTCTCCAGAACCGGAAACCATCCTCGAATCCCTTCGAGTTCGTATCTAACCATACGATGGTTTTGTCCAATGGAAGTGGACGTTCGTAGTAAAACGGGGTGTCCTGGAGAAAAGGGTAAAAGTAGGAGTGGCAATGAGGTTTGCAACTCTGACAATCCAAAGGTCGGTGTTTAAGAAGGTTCGGTCAACTTGGTCACTGAGTCAAAGTCTTAGGGTCGGGTCAATGGTCGCTGCCAAAGAGAGAGAGAAAAGAAACACTCAGCGTGCACTCTAACCTAGATCAGAATGGTTACCAATTTATCTAATCTGGAAACCTCCCACTGTACCTCAAATTCTCCTCCAAACCTTAAAGAAGAATTAGTCGGGGTCACCCGAGGAGTAAACCAACTCATCAGTGGGAATCGGGATCCAACTCTCATCGCATGACAACGTGACGGAATCCGCTCACGGTATCACACTCCAGAAGGTATGCGCATATCTGGCAAGTTTCAGTACTTTTGAAACTCCCGATGTGATTTCTGCCCCATGCTCTTATGACCTTGACTTTGGCCAACATATCATAAGTCACATGTCAAGTTCTGCCCGTCATTCTCCAGGTTAATTTGAATCCACCCGTACGTACCCTTGACTTTGGCCAAAATGGCAGCACGACTGTCCCAAACCAACGCATCTATCTATGCTGCATATGAATACCCCAATAGCTACCAATCACTGTGCCTTGACTTTGGCCAACATACACAGCTTGAATACTATTGACCACCCATATGAAACGACGGAGGGCTACGAATGGTTTCTGGCGAAAACCTTTAACGTAATGAACTTGATATCGTCGAAGGAACGGATAGCTTTTTTAAAAAATATAGTGACGAAAACCGTTGCTAAAGAGGTCACTCCCTGTGAAGGGATCTCGGCTCTTTCCCCGTAGAATGAGGTGCAGGATATTCCAAATGAATACCACGGTGCAAAGCAAAAGTAATCGGCTATAGTGAAGTTAATGCCCTGACGCAAACTTCTGTCCAAGGGGTCACTCCCGGTGAAGGGATCTCGGCCCTTGCCTCGTCGACTGAGGAGCAGGATATTCCAATGAATACCACGATGCAAAACAAAAGTGAACGTCCTTGCAATAACAGCTTTTTGAAAAGTGTTCCAACAACATCAGATTAGGTTTGTTTAACTTGCATTGATCCGAATCAATGCAGTCCCATCAATTGATCACACCACAAAGAACGAAAATATACTGACGTACGTATATGCCATCCGCATTCACCACTGGGTCCCGTCATCACCCGTTAGGTTAGCTAACTAACGGCAGAGCGGGGACTGGACTAGCGCGGATGAAAAACATATACAACATCTACTAATATATATACCAATATATAGTATTTCGCTCAAGGCGTGAATAAAATGCAACATCACAGAAATGTACAGCATCACAGAACAATACAGATATCTGGGATCCCCGGGTTTCACAGAGCCACTACTGAAACCCGACGTTCCCCTGGTCGTGTGGATAGCCTGTGCAATGAAATCCTAGACCCCTACGGGCGCGGCAAGTCACCCGCCAAAACCTGAAGCGAGGCAGCCCCCTTCAGCGCCGTGAATGGACCACCCAGCACTTCACGGAATCCGGCAACTTGGGCACCCCTCCTAGGTCAACCTGTACCCCCTACGAGTGCGGCGAATAGCCCGCCAATCCTAGAGTGAAGCCCCTTCCGTCTCAATGCCATGAGATGCGGGCTTGTTGCCCTCCAGAACCCGGCTATCCGTGCACCCCTCCGCGGGGCAATCCTAGTACAGAAAGTAAAATATACATACACCGGGTACATCGACCGCAACCAGGTCGTGCCCCAAAATAATAATACAGTCAGGCAGTGACGGCAGTCCACATGTCGGACGCTCGTCCCGCAATATCAAATGTACATAATACAACAAAACTGTACTAGCATTGCATCCAGGCTATCCCCCACGACCGATCCGCAACATCACAGCAAATACATAGAACATCAACGTGAAAGTCACGTTCGCAAATCCGTCTAACCGGGCTATAGCAGTTAGACCGGATTTACCGATCGAGTGACATTCACGGTCGCAGATATAATGTAAATACTGTGAAAAATGTGTTTAAAAAATTTCCGATTGATCAAACAATTAACAAGTGGGCCCCAAAGAAAACTGTAGCACTCACAGAAACAATTGGCCCAACTTTAATATTCCAAAGCCCATATTTTAAGCCCAGAAGGCCTCTGTAAAAAAATGGTGAAGTGATGTGAATAGTGCGCGGCGGAAGGGCCGCACAAAGGTGGTTTTCGCGGCGGTTCCGCGCTCCAACTGTGGAGTTACTTCGTCAAATTTTTACAGAACTCTTAGATTTTCCAGTACATCAATATTTTACAACCTGAAAAAATTTTCGAGACCAAAAATTTTCAACAGAAACTGTCGTGGGCAAATACGGGTTTTTGGACATTTCGATCGATCGGAACTGAAAAACACATTACACAAAGCTAGACTAAGTTAATGGCGAGGCTCTGATACCACTGTAAGTGCACGGCGGCGCCCCGGCCGTCAATTCGACGCCGGAATACGGAAGCGGTGAATAACTTAAATTTTTGCGGACTTTGCAAAACGGCACTACCGCGCACTAAACTCCGGATCGTAACCATTAACAAGTCTACGCTACAAAAAGAAAGGGAATAGAGATATACCGACGATCCAAGTCCTCCGGTCTTCTCGTCATGGTCCCGATCTCCTGCGGAAAAGTCCCGTCTCCTCCTCGTCGCCGGAAGTGCACCACATCGCCTTCTTCGTTTACGGGCTCCCACCTCAATGCCGAGGCAACTCGGGCACGAAGCCGGCTACTCGACGTGCCCAAGATATGCTGTAGGAAGTGTAGTGTAGAGGCTACTTGTCTCTTTGGGGTTTGTTGCCTTTGGATGGAGGAATGAAGATTGAACTTTGGAGGGAAATGAAGCTACCAATTTTGCAAGCCAAATGAGATGAACAAATGAAGCACATAAATCAATCTCTCATTTTTCTTCTCCACCATGAAGTGGCCGGCCAAAATCATCAAGGAAATTGGTGGAGGAAAGAATGGATATATATGATGAAGGGAGGTGAGTGTAGGAGTGAAGAAGGGGTGACCACAACCAAGACAAAGAAACATGCAAGCATGCTTCAACTCACATCAAACCCATACCCTTATCAAATCACAAATAAAGAAAGTCATGGTGCAAGAAAAGAAAGCTATCATAATAGATCTTTATGCAAGAAAACCCCTCCACAAATGTAATTTGCAAAACTGCAAATTACCCCCTCCATCGGAAAAGTCCGGCCGGGAAAGAACAAAGGAAAACCGGCCGGAACGGAATGCAAACTGGCAACTCCAGAAAACTGGTCCCGTAATAAATTACAGGAAAACCCCGATACTGTGCATACACACCCGCATCTGTATTCAGTCCGGATACAAATGCAAAGAGACAAAATCTACACTGTACTAAACTAGGACCGGCTTAAACCAAAGCCGGCTAGTAATATCTGTTCGATCCTGATCCGTGCAATACCGCACGTATCTGATCGAACCCTGCCATATAACCATACGGCCTATAGTACAAACTGTCCGATCCTGATCCGTGCAATACCGCACGTATCTGATCGGACCCTGCCATATCTCCATACGGCCTCTACAGCGTTTCGCCCGAAACTTGAGTAACTGTAAGTGTGGTGGACTCTAAAGACTCGTCAATACTATGGCTGTGGATTTAACCACTAGCACGTCAGAGGTATAAGCCAATACGTGACGGGCCACCAGCTATTGACTAAAAGGGACGTCGATGAGCGAACTCATCCTGACACCCTACTGAGCCTGTCAGTGACAATATCCGTACAGTCCGGTCCGTTCGTCTATGAGTATCGCATGGCGGGCCTAGGGGGTTGGTAAAAGTCAGACCCCCAAAAGCGGTACAAGTCGTGTCGGAGTGTAGCCCAGAACACCCTGAGATACTACTGGAATACCTACCAGTAAATCTCCTTGCCTTGGCCAAGGACTTTGTGTAATGGCTCTCCTAGACACAGCACGACCTCACCCCCAATACCAGGAGAGACGAACCCCTGAAGATACGCTCACTGCCTCCATGTGGCTCGGGACTGTACCCAACTAAAACCTGTTTGCACGACTCCTTTGAGCCGTGGTAGGGTAGTAATCAAAGTACAGTGGGAACTCACACGAGACAAATGACGATCCCCAGGTCGATGAACTAACCTGCACACATGTCACCAGGGAACTGCCATCTGACGTCTGGTATATGACCAACTAGCATGTTCCCGGCGAGTCCTGTCCGGTGTACTCATAACCCAATGAGCACCTGTATACATCTTAGGTGATCCAACTGACACCAGTGGCTTGTGAGACCGGCCACCGCCCCTCGTCGGGGTCTCGACTGTATACACTAGTCTACTAATGGAGTATCGATGCCCAGTCTCGAAACTCCCATGACTAGGGACCTTTTAAGGATATGCTTGTAGACCCCCAGCTCCCACTTATATGATCGCCCTCATACTGCTGGTGGTCAAGCAAGAATCCTACGGGCTCTATCAACGTGTAATAGCGACGTGTCAGGTCACCTAAAACAGTACACGATGATAAAGGTAAACCAGATAGCATACTATTATCTCGAGTAAGACTGTCCTACCGGGATAGGTCCTCCCTCAATCATTACAATCACGTACCTGTGACCTAATAATTGACTCTGAGGGCACTATCTCCAACAAACTGACGGCAGAGCAGGACAGGGCTAGCACGGGTGTAAAACATAAGTAACGCCTATATAATATATCATATATACTATATACAGTATTTATCACAGAACATCAAATGATCACATCACAGATATCGCAGCAGAAGAAATATATGAAACATTGGATATACTAGGACGTCCGTGTTTTATTTTGAGCCTGTATAAAACACGGATTCCACGGTCGCGGCGAATATCCATACCCATGCCCCTAGACCCCTACGAGAGCAGCAAGCAACCCTACCAATTCTAAAGTTAGGAGACCCGGACTCGACTCCTCGAGTTGGTCTCCCACTAGACTCCAGAACCTGGTTACTTGTGCTCTCCTTCTTGGGTCTATCCTAGTGCGGAAAAGTAAATAATATACAAAATGTGACAACAACCTCATCCCGGAAGTGCCCCAATAAAAGAATATTACATACATTTTATTTTACATGAATGAAAATAAAAACTCTCATCTCACATAAAAAAAACCCCGGCTATTCAATACACGACGATCCAATATAACATATCCAGCAGCACAGAACATCACATGTCATCAACGTAAGTAAATATGCGCATCCCAATTGTCATTGACATATAGCAACGAAACCGGCAATATCACATATTACACTTACGGTCACAGAAAAGAAAGTGCAAAACTACAACATTTGGAATCCACAATCTCTTTAGACATCGTAAATCCGAAATATCACATATTTCGCATTTCATGCCTGACCTGTGTGAATTCCACATATTGTATCACATTCCAGATAAATAGACAGTATTAAACTTTCCGATCGAATAATCAAATACCCAAGATTTCCATAATAGCTCAACACTTGAGCGGAGTTCAAAAATTTCAGAAAACGTCACAGTAGTAACAGTCCAGCCGTAGAAGAGTCAAGCCAACGCCTCACATATGGCACGCCGTACTTCCCCAAACCCTAAGGTTCAAAGGGCAGTTCAAGACGGTCACATAATCGAGTTAAGGTTTGTTGTCTTCTAGAGGGTCCATCGCGTCACATGCACATTTTTCCGAAAGATTTAAACCCGAGAAAAATTCAACACTTGAATGTTTTTCGTGCCGGGAAAAATCGAGTTAATGATATCCGTTCAAACATTTTAATACTTTCTAAATTATCCGAAATAACATAAAAAAAATTAAATTCTCCAATCGAATCGACGATTACAAAATAAACTCCAAAAATACTCAACACTTGAGTTAATTTAAAAATACCCATAAAATACAAATAACAGAACTGAACATTACTGTACAAACAGAAAACACCAATGTCACAATACGGTCGCGGTTCCGCGGCACAAGGAGGGATCTGCCGCGGAAACGCGGTCGTCCGTACGATTCAAGTGCTCGTTTTGCACACTAATGCTTAGAAAACCCTGCTGAATTTTTTAGGTATTTTTAAATCAGAAAAATCACAGATTTGAAAAAATGTCCAGAGAGGGGTTGATTTTGACGTGTTCGGGTTCGTTCGGAGTTTTAACTTCGTTAACACATCGCCTAATGCTCTAGCTAGGCTCTGATACCACTGTAGGGTTACTAGGCACACTAACAAGGCTCTATAAGGTATCGACCATGCCAAAATTAAATTTTTATGTGCCGAATAACACTAAGCAAGATCGTATACTAGAGTTTAGGCGAATCAATTAGCAAGTAAACAACTTTACTCTAAAGGGAATACGAAATACAACCTTTGTAGATCGGTCCTTCACTTCTAAAGCTCCTTGATGAAGTCCCTTCGCTGCGATCAAGGTTCTCCCGTACTCTTGCATGGCTTCACGAGGTGAAAGATGCGGCCTTGCTTGAAGTCTCCGAGGCCGAAGATGATCTACGTCGAGAGAATTCCGACTCAAGCTCCTACTTCACCAACTTGAGAATTAGTGAAGTAAACACCCTAAACTAAAGTGCTAGTCTAGTAGAGGATGAAGAAATAGGAAGTGGGTTCTCTTTGGATTTTTGTTTCTCACAATCTATCTCACTTTTTTCAAAACCCTAGCAAGCTTTTTCTCTTGCTCATTGAAGAAGAAGATGATGAACAAAAGAAAAGAAATGAGGATAATGATTAAGTAAGTAAGCTAACCATGGTGAGTGAGTATCATATACTAACCCTTGTAGATCCATAACCATAGCTAAGTGTGTGATGGTTAGGTTAAAGTCCAAAGTAAAAACAAATATAGTGGACTTTAGTCAATGCATCCCAAAGCTTCCACAAGCTTCATGCATTTTTCAATTTTCCACTAATTTTGTAATTACTTTTAAACATTAAACCCAATCATAACAAATAGGATGGTGTATGTCTCATACACACATGAATGCTGTATCATCAACCATGATACAATAAGATAACACATTTTAACATATATCATATATATGTTAAAGTAGTGTATATGTGAGAAAAAACCCTAAGTGAACTAGTGTTAGTTAATGTAAACTAGTATATCAAATATACAATTGTACAATAAATTATTAAATCAACACTTGACTTAATAATCCGGTCATATCACATATAACCGACTAACATCCAATGTATCGCCTTATCGAATCAACACTTGATTCGATAACCCGGCTATATCCTATATATAACCGACCGATACAGAAAGTCGCGAGAATAGAATACGGTATCACATACACGCATTATTCTCAGTCCCGCACATATCATATATGCGCTCCTATCTCGTTTTGCTTGAGCCAGTAAAACCTCTATGTAGGACTCTAAAGACTCGTCAATACGCCGGCAGTAGGTGATGATCACATCAAGCACCCACAAGCCGTCAGCGGTACTAGCTGGACGTAACGGCTATCCGGGTATTGAGCGACCAGAAGATCAGCAAGCAAGCCCGCTCCAACTCCTGTAAAAGCCTTCCGGTAACACTTGCCGTACAGTCCGGTCTCCTCGTCCGATATGTCGCATATCAAGTCTAGGGGTGGTAAACGTCAGACCCCAATAACCGATAAGTCGTGCAGATGTGAGGCTCATAACAGGTCGAGAAACTACTGGTAACACTTACCAGTAAATCTCTAAATCAGCCCTGCCCAGGGACTTCCCTGTTACAGCCAATCGAGCACTGCGCAACATCAACCACCAATACCGGGAGAGACGAAACCCCTCCTATCGCTCATTGCCTCCATTTGACTCAGGACTGTACCTAAAAACCACCATTTTGCACACCCTCATGGACGTGGTAAGGTGGAAATCAAAGCACAGTAGGAATCACACAAGACTCTATGACGATCTCGGGTCTACAGACTAACCTGCACAAGTGTCACCAGAGAACTGCCATCTGACGTGAGGTATAATACCATCTAGGAGTTCTCGGCGAGTCCGTCCAGTGTACCCAGTCTCCACTGAGCACCCGTATACCATCTCTGATGTCAAACACCAATGGATATGGGATCATCCATCGCCCATCTCATGGGTCGAGAAGCGTATACGCTAGTCTACTCTGGTATATCGATACCCCGTCTCGATACACCCATGACTAGGGACCTTGAAGGATGTACTTATGGACTACCATGTCCCCACTAGTATGATCCACATCATAGTCCAGGTAGTCAAGTACACATCCTATGGGCTTTACCAACATGTAACGATAAGACAGTATAAAGAGACAAGTATACATGTTAAAGTAAAGTGCAACCAGATAGCATACTATCATATCGAGCAAGAAAGTCCTCTCTATATATGTCCAAGCATCCAATATAATATATATATACTATACAATACTGGCCTCTAGGGCATACATAGAACTAACAGGTGCATGGTGGACCTGGAGCGGTACCCCGGGGCAAGAAGGTCACAGATAATGGCGTTGAGCCCGGCAAGAGAACACTACCGACCGGTTATTTGTGACACTGCGGATATCCGAAGGATACCGATGTAGTCATGAGATTTGATGATGTCACGTCCCGAAAGTACGGAACCTGACCGGCACTTAAACTACGAAACGTTTCGAGGCGTACGTAATCTAAGTAAGCCGAAAACCCAGAAATCCAAACCAAGGAAAGATAATAGAGTTAAGGAAAAACCATTTTAAATCAAATAGTTTGCAACACACGCCGAAATGTGAATTTAAAATCACAAGTCTTTTCTAAAAATTTCGGCAGAGTTTCCTTTGTAAAAACTGACCCCAAACGAGTACAAAACCTGATAAAGCATATATCATGAAAAATGCATCCCCAAACGGGAGCTAGCTCTTCGTCAATCGACTGTCACAACCACACAAGCAATATAATATACAACGCCGAAAGGCAAAGATCACAACAGAAAAGGAAAACTCTAACAACATGAAATCCAGAGACATACAACGCGCGACTCTAAGGTTGAAAGAATACACATCATTGGTCTCTATCAGAAATAAATACATGTTTGGTTGATGAAACTTCTAGATACAACTGAATAATAATATACAAAATATACTGATGGTCACGATACAAGTGAACCTACCTACCAGCAAATCACCCAGAAATGGAAGTAGTGCCAGCAAGCCGTAATGAAACCTGTACGGCAAAACCTGCAAGAAACTGTGGCACAACGGGGGTGAGCTGCCAACTCGTGAGTAGAAAACATCTACGAACAGAAATCGCACGTATGACGCAATCCTAGGTCATACGATCATAATATATCCTCAAATGTATAACCAGCAGCCTAATAACAATGGCTAGGGTATACCTGTAAACAACGGTAATACCAAGTGCTCGTGTCAGTGCCTCATGTAGCAAGATGTCATATGGATGATGTATGAATGCATGAAAACAGAATGCATGTGCTGAAGAAACTGCTTTCATAACATAGTAAGATTTCTGTATTTTTGAAATGAGGTATCATAATGAAATTGGCATAAACAGTGTCTAGCATCGACACAAAACATAAATCTCAATATCTCAATATCTCAGGCTCCGGCTACTCGGACTGACCTGGATCATCAAATCTCAGTACCTCAATATATCAAAATCTCAATGTCTCAATCTCACTATCGAGGGCGCCGTCAGTCCAGACCGGCCCCTACCATCAATCTCAAGACCACAACGGTATCCTCCGGATATCCGACGCGTCGGGTAAAATCACCGGTCAGTAGTGCTCCCCTGCCAGGCTCAACGCCATCATCTGCGACCTTCTCGTCCCGGGGTACCGCACCGGGCCCACCATGTACCCGAAACGGTTCATCCAACTCCTCGAATCGAGTCTCGAAATCCATTAGCAAACTCATGGTGGACGACTCATACATCATGGGAAAACCGCACTTTTCATTTAAAAAGAGAGAGAAAAGAAGTTTACAAATGTTTTTGCGGTTTTCCCCCAAATCCAGGAAATCTCATGAAAATCTGAATCCAAATCCTCAATAGCATGTAAAAAGTGAATATAGGCATAAAAATCCATGAATGCGGCATAACAGTGAATAATAACATGCATGAAGTAGCAAGTAATAACTACAATGTCTAAACTAGCATATAAGGTAAGTACACTAATATTATGTCTAAACTATTAGCTAACAAACTATGTCAATGAAATAGTATTTTCTAAAGTGTTCGTGACATGGCAATTACCGATGAAGATGTGTGTGAGCCGGCAACGTGGTACATACGCGTCATCGGTAATGGTGCTGGAGTCCTAGCAGCATGATATCAATAACAGTATATGAATCATAAAATAAGTACGCGATGCGGAGCGAATAGCAAAGATGTGCGGGAGCTGAATACTAGACACAACGATAACCAATCTGCATTTAATAAAATATGAGTTCTACAGTGGTGCCATTTGAAATAACACGAATCGCGGTGTTTTGAAAATAATGGCTACGGTGTTTTTAAGAAAAGATAAGTCCTTTGAAATATCCGTAGAATCCCATGACCTATCTTTTAAAATACCCGCGATCCGTTAGTTTTGAAATAGGTAGGAGTTTAATCTAGTCTAACAACTACACTAACTATACGGCACAGCTAACAAGCTGAACTAAAGGTATGGAAACCTCCTGACAACTGAGTCGATACATATATATATGTATATATATAAGAGTCGGTGATCACGCCTCAATAATATCACATCCGATACCATATCTATAATCAGATATTCCCAAGTCAAGAGTGCGGATCAAACATTAATATATAGCTCGTACGTAAATCCGTCATACGGCATCCCAAATCTGGGTACGGTTCAATATCACATTCATCAAATTATTCATCTGGTATCCTCTTTATCCAAGATCATAATCTGGATACTGATCTATGTCTAGTACAATACTAATATCATTAATATAATCATGATCTGACTATTGATCGACAGTCTCGTAAAAACCGATATCATCAGCACATATCATCATAAAGAAGTATACACCGCCCAATGCGGCCTATTATAAACATCCTAGCATATCATATCACATATCGCGATCACATGTCGACCATTTTATTTATATCACTATTCACATGGTATCGTCGTCCAAAAATCCGCTATAACATCATGACGTTTCTCAAATACGTATTCTGCCATATCACCGATCTCATGGTCTCAAATCACATCTCATCGACTCACCTCAAATCCCAATACTATCCTCAAATCCAGTATGTGAACACATAGTCCCATACCCATGTGAACACATAAATATATATTCCCATATAAGCACATATGAAAGAAGAATGTATGCAAGTATGGGTGTGTGTGTATGTGTGGTGCAACCACTACTCTAGGGTTTCACAACACTAAACCAATCCTAACACACCAAATATCCATCTTTAACATTAATAATCTCAAACAATATATAATCAATATATGTGTGTATACGTATTCGTATACATCACCACGAACTGCGGGGGTGCTATACGCCATCCACCCGACTTCTCCCCGTAGATATAAATCTACTCTCATTGCTTCCTGCATGTCGGTGTCGATGTCGCCACCATCTTCTTCGTCGTCTCGGATCACCGTCGGGGTACCTACATGTCACACGTATCGCATCGCATTAAAACCAAATCGAAACCAGAATGATACACGAAAACCAAAACAGTACGCTTAAAAGCCTATAGGTTAGAACCTATGGTTAGCCTTCGCAAAACAACACGAAATCACTCGATATAGACGTACAAACGTCACGCGATCGAGATAACGCACAAATATCAAAATCTGGAAATTGAAATACGGAAAACTATAACTAAATTCAAAGCAGCAACTTATAAAAGCGTTCCCAGATTTCGTCTGTGGTGAAACCAAGGTTCCAAAACAACACTAGGGTGATATATAGGGTGTATGTGACCTACTGTAGCAACCTGGACCCATCCCCCCACTAAGTGGCCGAGACCTATACAGGAAAATCCGGCCAGGCCAGCCCTGGGTGCTCCTATGGTGTACGTCTCGCTACAGGGGGGTCCTAGGGTCTCAAATCGGTCTCTGGACTTGTTTATTTTTCTAGTTTTGGTCGCGGGTCGCTCCAGATTTCCCTGCACGCTCCAAACCCTCACAAAACCGACATGAAAAGTTCTATAAATCCATATTTTGGGTTTTAGTCTCAGGTTTGGTCCAATATAACATCACAACAGGGGTTGTAGGTTACTACAAGCCACAATTTCACTTTACAACTCCATTCAAAACCTAATCCTAACTAGAAATTCCCAAAGTCCATCAAACCACACCATATCGACATGAAACAAGTATTGATGCACAAGGAATTGAAATACTATATTAATGGCGCAGAAATTACCTCCTTTGGCAACTCAAGAATTTTCTTGAGTTGCTCAAAGTCCTCCAAATTCATTCCTTCTAGGTCCAATATGTAGCTAGTGAGCTTGAGAACATCTTTTGTGAAATGGGAATAGGGTTTTGGGGTGAATTTCATGGTGGATCTAGGCATGAAGAGGGAGGAGGAAGAAGAGGGAGGGGCTGCAGTAGCAAGGGGAAGGAGAGGAGAGAGAATGAGAAGAGGGAAATGATAGGGGATGGTTCAAAAAGAGGGGTTGACTCTTACTTTCTCTCACTTCATCATACCTTCACTTTTTCTTTTCTTTTCTTTTTCCTTTATTCCTTCTCACTCAATGGTAACCCTAGGCCACCAACTACCCACAACATGTAAGAAAATGTAACAAGTGTGGAAAAAATGATATGTGCACATTTTTGCACAAAAATGCTAAAAAACCGATTAGCGATTTTTAATCGCGATTAGCACTAAATTAGCATATAACTAACCATAAAAACTTAAAAATGGCATGCTTCCCCAAAATACCCTATTTTAGGAGTTTCCATAATTTTTCCAAAATTTGCCCTATTTATCGGTATTTAATTATACCGAAATATTAAAATATTCATTAAAAATTAATATAAAATTATAAAAATTCCCAAAAATAATATTTTATTTTTTTGAAATGTTACAATCTTCCCCCCTTAAAGAAATTCGGTCCCCGAATTTAAATTTAAACCCCCAAATTCTAAAACATTTCAATAAAATGTCCAAGTCGTCGGGGCTCCGAAATCATCAACGCATAAAACGCATCATAGCGTAATGCATGCGCATGAGAAATGAGCAGATAACTCAAAATCAAAACTCTGTCAAGCATCCCGCAATCATCGGAGTCAAGGTAAAGACACGAATGCCAAATACAAAGCAAAACCAATATGATATAAATCAGAACTATACATGTAAATATCAAATCTATAAATGTAAATATTTGAAGGAAATGCATGCCAAATCTTTTAAAGTCAATGTGCAATGCGCATAACACTGCATAGTGACAGACGTCTATCATAAGAAAATAACCATACACGTATATATTTTTTGTTTAATGTGTACGTTCTGCCGTTTTGAAAGCAATTTAGAAGGGTTTCCTTGTTTTAAACGTTTCGTGTCATATCGGACACGTAGGTAAATACTGAGACTATAGCTCGCTTTTCGGAAATTCCTTTGAAATCTATCAATGCATGCAAACCATACTCAGGTACTGTCATCTGACTAGTCCTGCTCAGTACGAAAACGAATCGCAAATATCATAAAAATGTACTGTTCCATAAGAATATATCCCAATAAGTGCATATGGGTACTACGTGCGTCTGGTGCGCACGGAAATCAAAATCCATACATGTGCCATACAGGTGCACAAAAACAACATCTAGGTGCAACGGGTGTGCACACAACATCTGTCGTAGGCAACACGTGTGCCTGACAGCAAAATCAGGTGCATCTGACATGCACGAAAAATCCCAATTTAGTGCATCTGGTGTGCACCAAAATCGTATCTCGTAACATGCGCCCAACATACGCGAAAACCCAAACCAGGTGCATCCATCATGCATGAAATCATGAAATCCAATATCAAACGCCGAACATGCGCAAAACCCAATCAGGTGCACAAGGTGCACAAAACAAATATCGAGCATCACAATCGAAATCGAAGTCCAGTGCATCTAAGTGCACAAAATGCGTATCACTGCACTGCAAGCATATGTGAACTATACCAAGTGCAAAAAAACCAAATCATGTGCGTACATATGCACAAAATCAACTCAACTGTATGAAACCCATAAAATCATAAACATGTAAGACCAAGGCACGAAAACGACAACAAGTGCAACAACTATGCAAAAATCGTAAACACTTAGTAGGTGCAACCATGGTGCATGAAAACAAATATCATGAAACTCAATCATTAAAACCAATTCATGCGAATAAATTGCCCAAAATACCGAAATCCAAGGTGACGGATACATGATAATCGAATCACACAATCACAAATCATAAATATTTTCGTCAACATTCCCTCCTTCACAGTCGAGAAGGTGTCAGTGCATCCAATGCTAGCAGCGCAAGATATCTACTTACCTGTTGCTTACGCCTGGCGTCCTCGGTCTCCGGGTCCTATCTTCTCTGTGGATTACCAATCTCGCTATCCATCGGCTCATCGGCCCTGTCAGGTGTGCTAACGGGGACGATTCTGTTTTGGCACTTCTCTGGTCATTTCTCGGTCAGTCCTCACGACCACTCGTAAAGCAGCACGTCACTGGCGCCGACCTCTGGTCCTCTGAATGCACATCACACTTCTGCTCCTGGTCATCCACAGCAGGTCTCGTCAACGATCCTGAACTCTGACCTGCTGGTGTGCGTAACATGACCACTCCTGGGTCCAAGTCTTCTCGTAATTTATTCCAGAAAGGTCCTGTCTAGGTCTCTCCAAAATCTCGTCTCTGCCAACTGTCCGGGAGTCATCGTCCTTCACTAAATCTGTTTCTTGTTCAGGAACGGCTGCATACTCATCGTGACTCCTTCTGGAAGGTATATCCAAGTACAATGCCTCGGCATGCGTATCGCATCTCTGATGTCGGCGGAGTGGGCCTTCATCTCGTCGAAACCTCTTGTGAACTCTTTACTCCACTTTGTTCCAATGTCGACTGCTTTGGACTCGTCTCGTCGTGGCTGCATGGACTGAGCTCCAACGGCTATCCTCGTATCTGGAGTCTCCCAAGAAATGCATCTCACCACCTAGCATCGGAATGAAGTCGAACCATTTGTTCGATTCGTCAAAACCTCATAATTCCCCAAGAGCTCAACATCTTGGGTACAGTTTAATAGTATCGAGTACATACCACAGCATCGGTGGTCCAGCCGTAGAAGGGCAAACCCAAGCCTCACTAATGGCGCCGTGGAACTGCCGCAAACCCTAAGGTTCAAAGGCTTTCACACAGTCATTATGTCGAGTTAGGGTTTCATTTTTCTAGAGGGTCCATAGAATTTCCTGCATGTCTTTCCGAATACTTTAAACTTGGAATAATAGGTTTCTGACATTCGATCGTCTCTGTCGACTCTCAACGTCTCCGCGTGAAGTCGTCTCTAGCTGGAATCAATCTATCTGATGACCTCGCATCGGGGTAGGCGAACAAACCATATGTCCTAGTCATTCATCCTCGGTGACTAGCTATCTTCTATCATCTCTCAGTACAACTCGTACTGCAATAACTCCAGCATCTGGGGCGATATCTCGTCATTCGCAGCAACTACTGGCTCACTCGTTTGCACGCTGAACAGTTCCTCAATCATCATGAATAAGTGATACACCAACGGTCATCAAAATCTGGCTGGCCTCTATCAGTGGCTCGATCCTTTGGTGCTGATCTTCACGTCCGAGTAATCTCATACAGCGATCCATCCAACTCTCGTGGCGCGAAAACACCATAAAAAGACACATCTCAGCAATCGTGTGTCGCCGAAATTACGCCCTGGTCAGTCCTCGTTCGTAACGAGCTCGTGCTGACCGCAACTCTAGCTGTAGCTCTCCACACCCGTGTAACCGTGGTAACAAAACCATAACTGGTACCGATGAGGCTAGATCATAGGAAGGAATATAATACTGTGCAAGGAAATGTACATCCTAAGGCTCCTTAAGCGGAGTAGCGTATCGTAAGTATGCTACGGAACATACCCACGGTACGTCACTCTACTTTAGTCACCGACTCCATCAACCAAGGGTCATCCTACGCTCCGAAGGTAAAACCTAACACTCTGATACCAGCTTTGGCACGTCCCGAATACGGAACCTGACCGGCATTTAAACTACGAAACGTCTCGAGGCGTACGTAATCTAAGTAAGCCGAAAACCCAGAAATCCAAACCAAGGAAAGATAATAGAGTGAAGGAAAAACCATTTTAAATCAAATAGTTTGCAACACAAGCCGAAATGTGCATTTTAAAATCACAAGTCTTTTCTAAAAATTTCGGCAGAGTTTCCTTTGTAAAAACTGACCCCAAACGGGTACAAAACCTGATAAAGCATATATCATGAAAAATGCATCCCCAAGTGGGAGCTAGCTCTTCGTCAATCGACGGTCACAACCACGCAAGCAATATAATATACAACGCCGAAAGGCGAGGATCACAACAGAAAAGGAAAACACCAATAGCATGAAATCCAGAGACATACAACGCGCGACTCTAAGGTCGAAAGAATACACATCACTGGTCTCTATCAGAAATAAATATATGTTTGGTTGATGGAACTTCTAGATACAACTGAATAATAATATACAAAATATACTGATGGTCACGATACAATTGAACCCACCTACCAGCAAATCACCCAGAAATGGAAGTAGTGCCAGCAAGCCGTAATGAAACCTGTATGGCAAAACCTGCAAGAAACTGTGGCACAACGGGGGTGAGTTGCCAACTCGTGAGTAGAAAATATCTAGGAACAGAAATCGCACGTATGACACAATCCTAGGTCATACGATCATAATATATCCTCAAATGTATAACCAGCAGCCTAATAACATTGGCTAGGGTATACCTGTAAACAACGGTAATACCAAGTGCTCGTGTCAGTGCCTCAGGTAGCAAGATGTCATATGGATGATGTATGAATGCATGAAAACAGAATGCATGTGCTGAAGAAACTTCTTTCATAACTTAGTGAGATTTCTGTATTTTTAAAATGAGGTATCATAATGAAATCGGCATAAACAGTGTCTAGCATCGACACAAAACAGAAATCCCAATATCTCAATATCTCAAGCTCCGGCTACTCGGACTGACCTGGATCATCAAATCTCAGTACCTCAATATCTCAAAATCTCAATGTCTCAATCTCACTATGTAGGGCGCCGTCAGTCCAGACCGGCCCCTACCATCAATCTCAAGACCACGACGGTATCCTCCGGATATCCGACGCGTCGGGTAAAATCACCGGTCGGTAGTGCTCCCCTGCCAAGCTCAACGCCATCATCTGCGACCTTCTCGCCCCGGGGTACCGCACCGGGCCTACCATGTACCCGAAACGGTTCATCCAACTCCTCAAATCGGGTCTCGAAATCCATTAGCAAACTCATGGTGGACGACTCATACATCATGGGAAAACCGCACTTTTCATTTAAAAAGAGAGAGAAAATAAGTTTATAAATGTTTTTGCGGTTTTCTCCCAAATCCAGGAAATCTCATGAAAATCCGAATCAAAATCATCAATAGCATGTAAACGGTGAATATAGGCATAAAAATCCATGAATGCGTCATAACAGTGAATAATAACATGCATAAAGTAGCAAGTAATAACTACAATGTCTAAACTAGCATATAAGGTAAGTACACTAATATCATGTCTAAACTATTAGCTAACAAACTATGTCAATGAAATAGTATTTTCTAAAGTGTTCATGACATGGCAATTACCGATGAAGATGTGTGTGAGCCGGCAAGTAAGTGTACGTGGTACATACGCGTCATCGGTAATGGTGCTGGTGTCCTAGCAGCATGATATCAATAACGGTATATGAATCACAAAATAAGTATGCGATGCGGAGCGAACAGCAATAATGTGCGGGAGCTGAATACTAGACACAACGATAACTAATCTGCATTTAATAAAATATGAGTTCTACAGTGGTCCCATTGGAAATAACACGAATCGCGGTGTTTTGAAAATAAGGGCTACGTTGTTTTTAAGAAAAGATAAGTCCTTTGAAATATCCGTAGAATCCCATGACCTGTCTTTTAAAATACCCGCGATCCGTTAGTTTTTAAATAGGTAGGAGTCTAATCTAGTCTAACAACTACACTAACTATACGGCTGAGCTTAACAAGCTGAACTAAAGGTAAGGAAACCGCCTAATATCTGAGCCGATACATATTTATATGTATATATATAAGAGTCGGTGATCACGCCTCAATAATATCACATCCGATACCATATCTATAATCAGATATTCCCAAGTCAAGAGTGCGGATCAAACATCAATATATAGCTCGTACGTAAATCCGTCGTACGGAATCCCAAATCTGGGTACGGTTCAATATCACATTCATCAAATTATTCATCTGTTATCCTCTTTATCCAAGATCATAATCCGGGTACTGATCTATGTCTAGTACAATACTAATATCATCAATATAATCATGATCTGACTACTGATCGACAGTCTCGTACAAACCGATATCATCAGCACATATCATCATAAAGAAGTATACATCGCCCAATGCGGCCTATTATAAACATCCTAGCATATCATATCTCATATCGCGATCACATGTCGACCATTTTATTTATATCGCTATTCACATGGTATCGTCTTCCAAAAATCCGCTATAACATTATGACGTATCTCAAATACATATTCTTCCATATCACCGATCTCACGGTCTCAAATCATATCTCATCGACTCACCTCAAATCAGAAAAACTATCCTCAAATCCAGTATGTGAACACATAGTCCCATACCCAAGTGAACACATAAATATATATTCTCATATAAGCACATATGAAAGAAGAATGTATGCAAGTATGGGTGTGTGTGTATGTGTGGTGCAACCACTACTCTAGGGTTTCGCAACACTAAACCAATCCAAACACACCAAATATTCATCTTTAACATTAATAATCTCAAACAATATATAATCAATATATGTGTGTATACGTATTCGTATACATCACCACGAACTGCGGGGGTGCTATATGCCATCCACCCGACTTCTCCCCATAGATATAAATCTACTCACATTGCTTCCTGCGTGTCGGTGTCGGTGTCGCCACCATCTTCTTCGTCGTCTCGGATCACCGTCGGTACCTACATGTCACACATATCGCATCGCATTAAAACTAAATCGAAAACAGAACGACACACGAAAACCAAAACGGTACGCTTAAAAGCCTATAGGTTAGAACCTATGGTTAGCCTTCGCAAAACAACACGAAATCACTCGATATAGATGTACAAACGTAACGCGATCGAGATAACTCAAAAATATCAAAATCTGGAAATCGAAATACCGAAAACCATAACTAAATTCAAAGCTGGAACTTATAAAAGCGTTCCCAGATTTCGTCTCTGGTGAAACCAAGGTTCCAAAACAACACTCGGGTGATATATAGGGTGTTTGTGACCTACTGTAGCAACCTGGACCCATCCCCCACTAAGTGGCCGAGCCCTATACAGGAAAATCCGGCCAGGCCGGCCCTGGGTGCTCCCATGGTGTTCGTCTCGCTACAGGGGGTTCCTAGGGTCTCAAATCGGTCTCTGGACTTGTTTATTTTTCTAGTTTTGGTCGCGGGTCGCTCCAGATTTCCCTGCACGCTCCAAACCCTCACAAAACTGATATGAAAAGTTCTATAAATCCGTATTTTGGGTTTTAGTCTAAGGTTTGGTCTAATATAACATCACAACAGGGGTTGTAGGTTACTACAAGCCTCAATTTCACTTTACAACTCCATTCAAAACCTAACCCTAACTAGAAATTCCCAAAGTCCATCAAACCACACCATATCGACAAGAAACAAGTATTGATGCACATGGAATTGAAATACTATACTAATGGCGCAGAAATTACCTCCTTGGCAACTCAAGAATTTTCTTGAGTTGCTTAAAGTCCTCCAAATCCATTCCTTCTAGGTCCAATGTGTAGCTAGTGAGCTTGGGAACATCTTTTGTGAAATGGGAATAGGGTTTTGGGGTGAATTTCATGGTGGATCTAGGCTTGAAGAAGGATGAGGAAGAAGAAGGAGGGGCTGCAGCAGCAAGGGGAAGGAGAGGAGAGAGAATGAGAAGAGAGAAATGACTGGGGATGGTTCAAAAAGAGGGGTTGACTCTCACTTTCTCTCTCTTCATCATACCTTCACCTTTTCTTTTCTTTTCTTTTCTTTTTCCTTTATTCCTTCTCACTCAATGGTAACCCTAGGCCACCAACTACCCACAACATGTAAGAAAATGTAACAAGTGTGAAAAAAATGATATGTGCACATTTTTGCACAAAAATGCTAAAAAACCAATTAGCGATTTTTAATCGCGATTAGCACTAAATTAGCATATAACTAACCATAAAAACTTAAAAATGGCATGCTTCCCAAAAATACCCTATTTTAGGATTTTCCATAATTTTTCCAAAATTTTCCCCATTTATCGGTATTTAATTATACCGAAATATTAAAATATTCATTAAAAATTAATATTAAATTATAAAAATTCCCAAAAATAATATTTTATTTTTTTGAAATTTTACAGATGATTTGGGCCAGTCCGGATTGCCGGAGCCCGGGGCCAGTCCGGATTGCCGGAGCCGGAGATATTGAGACACAGAGATATTGATATTTTATGATATGGGCCAGTCCGGATTACCGGAGCCCGAGATTTGAGATATTGGGATATACACATTTTGTGTCGATACATGACACGGATTCTCTATTGATTTCATTGTTGATACTTTGATTTTTATGCAGAAATCTCACTGAGATAAGAAAACGGTTTTCTCATTTAGATGTATGCTGTTTTCATGCATTCATACATCATATATATGATATGTTGTTACTTGAGGCACTGACACAAGTACTTGGTATTACACTTATGTATAGATGTTTACCCTTGCCAGTATATTATGCTTCACGCTATTTTATTTTGAGGATATTACTATCTTATGACCTAGGATAGAGTCATACATGCGATTTCTGCTCGGTGATGTTTTCTACTCACGAGTTGGCAACTCACCCACGTTGTGCCACAATTTCTTGAAGGTTTTTCCGTACAGGTTTCCTTGGCAGCTTTGCTGGTATACTACTTCATTCCGGATGATTGCTTTGGTAGATGGGTTCACTCGCATCGTGACCACCATTGTACTTTATTTATATTATGTTGTATCTAGTAACTCCATCAACCAGACTTGTATATTTGATAGACTTAGAAGACTAGTGTATATTCATTCGACCTTAGAGTCGTGCGCCTGTATTATTATAGTTTTTCTTTTGTTTTCTTGAGGCTATTGCTTTTCTTGATGAGTTTTGATCCTCGCCCTTCGGCGTTGTATATTATATTACATTGCGTGGTTGTGTCTGCCAATTGGCAAAGAGCTCGCTCCCGCTTGGGGATGCCTTTATTCATTATTATATATTTCATGTGTTGTAACCGTTTGGGGGCCAGTATTTACAATGGAGATTATGCCGAAATTTTTGGAAAAGACTTGATGTTTTAAAACTGTTTACTACGACTTTCAAAGTGATTTATATGCAAACTTTTAAACAAGTTTTCCTTCACTTTTTTTAAAAATGGTTTAGATTTCTGGACTTTAGGCTTACTTGAATTAGATGGGGTCCTATAGACTTCATATGATTCAAGTTCCAGTCACGTGCCATTTTGGGTCGTGACAGAATCTTTAGGTTCTATTAAATTTTCAGTAATCGTTTGTGGTTCTGGAATCACTTTCAGTTCTACCATACTCCCACTACTGTTTTATGGAAAAATCCATTTTACTAAAACTGTGGTGAGTCAAGAACAATATCGGAAATAAACCTGGTAAATACATACCCTAGATTAAGGATCTAATTAGGAAATCTGTTTTCAATTAACAACGCACAGTGAAACTGAAACATGAAAATGTTTCGAAGGGGTAGCGGGTATTCCTAATAATGCCTCTTCCATTATCCATATTCATGACTGTGACCGTATATTTCCTTGTCGTCTCTCTAAATCCCTTTATTTGTCTTTACTCATTACCTTCTGTACACCACCCTTAGGCTAAATGGTTTTCTTTCTTCCCTACCATTCGGCACCAGCCTATGGTTTGGAAGAAGACTATCCAATAAGCATAATAGGTGTACTCTTCTAATCCTAGGAGTACTCGCAACTTGAGAGAAGATAAAGATAAAAGACAACTGAATGAACCATATTCTATTTCTCCTGAACCAGAATCCATTGTCGAACTGGAAAAAGTTCCTTCGAGTTCGTATATAACTATACGATGGATTATTGTCACGACCCGAAAATATTAGCCCCTGACCGGCACTTGAATCACACCACGTCTAAAGGCGTAACGTAAATCAAGTAAGCCGAAACCCAGAAATCTAAACCTTTTTAAGAAAATAAAGAGGTGATGTTTTGAAATAAAGGTATAGTGAAAATCATAAGTTTTCATAAATACATAAATAATGGAACATAAAAAGGCAAGTGGTGTTACTAGTTGAAAACATGTTTCGACTTTTAGAAATTTGGACAGCACCACCTTTGTATTTTTTGATCCAAAACCACAATACAAGATAATATAAAGGCATCCCCAAGCGGGAGCTAGCTCTTCGCCAATCGGCGGATCCATAACCACGCAAAGCATAAATGTAAGTATACGACGCCCAACGGCGAAGATCACCACAACAGATAAATAAAAGCAAGACAACAAAACCACAAGTACCGGAAAACCCCTCGCTCTATGTCTCGTAACCACAAGTTTCACTAAGTCTCATTACTTATACAAATACAAGTTTGATTGATGGAGTTGACTAGATACAATATGGAATATAATATAAGAGTGGGTACGATACAAATACCCCACCTATCAAGCAAACACCCGAATGCAACTGTGTGCCAGTGATGCCGTTACTGATCCATGCGGTCAAGATGCAAGAAATGTGGCACAACGGGGGTGAGTTGCCAACTCGTGAGTAGAAAAACATCTACAGGTATAAATCGAATAAACAATGACTCCTAGGTCAACTATATCATAAAGGTAAAACTATGATATCTAGGCTGACCGTATCTGTATATGTGCCAACAACATAAATAAACGCCTATCAGCATGTGGAAATCATCCAACAATATAATCAATGTATGTATGCATGTGGATCCCGTCCACGCATCAACCAATGACACAACAACATCATGCATATAAATATCATAAAAGAATATGCATGAAAGTATGAGAATATAAATCAACGTGTGCCCCTCGTGACACATCAAAATCATGGAACCTGAGTGCCCAGCATCGACACTCTAAACATCTTGAAACCCATGTCCAGCATCGACACGTAAATCCTCATATCTCGGGCTCCGTCAGTCCGGATCGGCTCTCGGGCTCCGTCTGCGGGATCGACCCGCGGGCTCCGGCAGAACGGGTCGGCCCCTATCCATCTCTCGACTCCAGTCGGTATCCTCCGGATAACCGCCAGGTCCAACCAATCACCGATAGGTAGTAGTCTCTCTACCAGGCTCATCGTCATCCCCACGAAATCTCTTCCTCGCCCCGGGTACCATACCGAGTCCACCATGAACCCGCAATCGGATCATCCGCCTCCTCGAATCGGGTTTCACATATCACACGTCTCAGAACCGAGAAAACGCATGGTGGACGCACCGAAATATCATATCAAGAGAAACCGGGTTTTTAAAACAATACATACTTTCTTTTGAAATAACCACGGTTCTCAAATCCATAAATCTCATGAAAACAGCATATCTCAATGCGTATAATCGTAAAGCATGATGTACGCAACATATAACAAAATGTAAGCATAACTGTATATCATGCAGCATGGAACAATAATGTGCACATATCAAGAGAAAACCGCTCTTTTAAATGAATCCAGTTTTAAAATATATCATGCGGTGCCTAATTTATCCAAACTCAAATGCAACATCGTATAAAGGTGCATATGTAACTATAGCAAGTAAACTATGCAAGGAGTCATATCCTGATGCAGCAGTCTTACTGTGTAGTGACATGGCAATTATCGGTGATGAAGTGTGTGAGCCGGCAAATCCGTGTACGTGTAACATACGCATCATCGATAATGGTGCAGGTGTACTAGCACAGGTATATGTAATGCAATGAGAGTGACATGAGCGTAGCATAAAGTAAATCGCATGCGATTGCTGAAAGGTATACATATCTAACATGATCGAATCGGTGAATTTATCAATCAGCATCCAGCCTCACAACATCACGTACGGTAAAATCCATCGTACGGCATCCTCTAGTTAAGGGTATGGATCAATCATCAAGCCCAACTCATCACGTACGAAAAATCATCGTACGGCGGCATTAAACCATCAGGGATCCTATCATCCTATATGACAATGAGGGGTACCGACCTAACGTCTCGTACAACATATCACTCATGATTCATGACATTCTATATATACCAATGTCCCAGGTCGCATCCATAACAAACTCATATCAGGGGACCGGCAAAGGTATCAATCATCTCAATCGACTCGCATCCGTATACCAACATACCATCAAGTCATCATATCACATCGTATATTCTTTTCATCGCATTTGTATCTCACATCAAGTCAATAAATATATACATTCTACCCTATACATCAAATGTCATGTTACTCTAAATTTCATACTTATTCTAGTGCAACTATATATCTACGAGTCGTGATTCACATTCACATTTCATATTTTAAAAGCTTTCATGTTATATCTCAATACATATATTCTATCATTCATCTCTAACTATCTTTTAACCATAACCCTAGTTTCCTAATCTAAGTTTCCTTACCCATATTCTATATATAAATCGGTTTCCATCAAGTTTGCGGCGGTGCTATACGCCATCCACCCGACATCCCTCGTAGATATAGATCTACTCACCTTGATCTTGCTCGCCGAAGTCGATGTCTCCATCCTCTTCTTCATCGTCCAAAGTCCACGTGAGGGTACCTACATATATAACACAATCGCAATGCGTATTAAAATCAAGGCGGAAAACCAAAACGGCACACGTTTCGCTCATAGGTTAAAACCTATAGCCTAGCATGCAAAACACGACCAATAACCCTGGTCGTTGACGTTCAAACGCTACACGACGGAAACACAATACCAAATACCAAATTCAAATTCATTATAATCCGCAAAACAATTTCAGAAACTATGTAAAACACTCCCAGATTTTATCCTAGGTGAAATTAGCCAATTTTGCATATGTGTAGGGTCTAATTTATAGGTAACAAAGCCATGGACCAAACATGATGTCATACCTCCCTGCTCTGGCCGCAAATTGCGGCCAGAATGGATTAATCTGTGGCCTGGGTTTGGAGTTGGGGTCCCGGGTCTTGGGGTTAGCATCTAGGTCGCCTGAATGTATCACTATGTTTGCTAAATAATTCCTAGGGTCCCCGGGTGATAGCAGATATCAAAATAACCTCATAATTTTCCGATATTGGAGTTTCTAAGTTTATGAATTGGGGGTTTACTCTATGGTTTCAGTCCAATATACAATCCTTACAGGGGTTTAAGGTCACTATTAAGCCTCAATTTCACCTTTGGATTCAATTCAAACCCTAATCCTTAACTTAGAATTTTCAATGTTCACTAAACCTCATTTAACCAACTCTAAACTAACATAGATGCTAAAATGAATCAAATACAATACTAATGGTGATGAAAGTACCTCATTTGGAAACTCAAGAATTTTCTTGAGTTGCCCTAAGTACTCAAAATTCGATTTTTCTTTGTCCAAGGTGCTTGTAGGGAGCTTGTGCATATTTTTAATGAAGTGGAGATGGAGTTTTGAGGTGTTTTTGGTGGTGTTTGTGAAGATGAAGAGGAGGGGGGAGTGAGAAGGCAGCCATGGGTTGAGAGGGAAGAAGAATGGTGAAGAAAATGAATGAAACAAATGGTCTTGGTCAAAGGAAGACCCCTCACCTCTCTCTCTCTCATGCCCATCCCTCTTAGTTTAATGTTTTCCTTTTCTTTTCTTTTCTTTTTGCAATAGGTAACCCAAATGAAACCATGGTTACAAAAATGCAATAAGGTTTTTTACATGCTATGGTGTATGTCACAGGCACAAAACTAAATCAAAGCATGATTAATGAACATTAATCAAGTTTAGAAATAAACTTGTGTATATTAAAATATAAAATTTTATAATTTACCTAAATCACATATATCCCTCCAAAATCACCATTTAATTTAATTTCAAATATTTTCTGATTTATCGGTATTTAATTATACCGTATTATCAAAATATTCACAATATTTATTTTTTAATTATATAAATTCCCAAAAAATAATATTTTATTTTTTTCTGAAATGTTACAATTATCTAAAAAGTGGATCTTCGTAGTGATACGGGGTGTTCTGGAGAAATCTAAAGGTGAAGTAGAAGTGGCAATGATATATGCGGTTTGGTCGTGAATGATAGCAGTCGCAATTTACTTTGCCCTCTTTCTAATCCCTTTATTTGTCTTTATTTATTACCTTCTGTACAACACACTTAGGCTAATTGGTTATCTTCCTTTCCCACCTTTCGACACCTGCCTATGGTTTGGAAGAAGACTATCCAATAAGCGCAATAGGTGTACCCTCTCCTAATCCTATGAGTCCTCACAACCTGAGAGAATGTAAAGATAAAAGACAACTGAATAATTCTTATCCGATTTCTCCTGAACCAGAATCCATTCTCGAATCTTAAACAAGTTTCTTCGAGTTCGTATGTAACTATACGATAGTCATATCCAATAAATGTGGATCTTTGTAGTGATATGGAATGTTCCGGAGAAAATCAAAGGGTAAAAGCAGGAGTGGAAATGATATATGCAACTCTGACAATCCAAAAGTCAATGTGTTTTAAGAAGGTTCGGTTAACTTGGTTACTGAGTTATAATCTAGGGTCGGGACATGGTCGCTGCCAAAGAGAGAGAGAGAGAGAAAAGAAACACTCAGCGTGCACTCTAACCTAGATCAGAATGGTTAATCACTTTATCTAATCAGAATGTCTCCCACTGTATCCTCAAATTCTTCTCCAAACCTGAAAGAAGAATTAGTCGGGACATCTAAAATCACCCAAGGAGTAAACCAACTCATCAGTGGGAATCGGGATCCAACTATCATCGCATGATAACCTGATGGAATCCACTCAAGTTATCACACTCCAGAAGGTATGCGCATGCTTGGAAAGTTTCCTGTATGTTTGAAACTCCCGATGTGATTTCTACCCCATGCTCTTATGACCTTGACGAAGGCCAACATATCATAAGTTACATGTCAAGTTCTACCCGTCATTATCCAGGTTAATTTGAACCCACCCGTACATACCCTTGACGAAGGCCAAAATAGTAGTACGACTGTCCCAAACCAACGCATCTATCTATGCAACAGAAAAGTAACAAGAAGCTACCATACACTATGCCATGACGAAGGCCAACAAACATAGCATGAATACTAAGTGCTACCTGTCTGAAATGACGGAGGGCTACGAATGGTTTTTGGCGAAAAACCTTTAACGTAATGAACTTGATATCGTTGAAGGAACCAGATAGCTTTTTACAAATATATAGTGACGAAAACCTTTGCTAAAGAGGTCACTCCAGGTGAAGGGATCTCGGCTCTTTCCTCATGGAATGAGGTGCAGGATATTCCCGCTGAATATCACGATGCAAAGCAAAAATTAATCAACTATAGTGAAGTTATTACCCTGACGCAAACTTCTGCCCAAGAGGTCATTCCCGGTGAGGGGATCTCGGCTCTTGCCTCATGGAATGAGGTGCTGGATATTCATAACCGAATACCGCTATGCAAAACAAAAGAAAACGCCCTTGTAATAACAGCTTTTGAAAATTATTCAACCAACATCGAATAGGTCTGTTTTCCTTGTGATCAGTCGAAAACAGTGCATTCTCAACACGTTAATTTCCCTACTCTTATCATTCATACATAGGTGTTTATTGTAATTATAACACAGATTACGAATTCATCTGGAAAATACCAAATACACTGTGTTATAGTTATAATCGACATTCTAATGGGAAATTACGTGTTTATTACTAATCGCATTGATCTATATATATCAATCGTTGTCTCGAGATTGTGTGCACGAAATTCTCCAGGTAAAAGAGCCGGAATTGCTAAAAAGTGCTGATAAAATACAACAAGCCCAAGACTTGTGATCTGGCAGTAAACAAGAAAGTATAAAAATATTCCAGACATCAGGAAATATCCATAAAGCCAACACCAGAATACCCTGAAATTTCCAAGCACTGAGTCCATCAAACGGCCGCGGATCCGCGTCCGAGTCAGGCCGATCCACGATGGATCAGCGGCCGATCCGACTTGTCGGCGGCAGAACTTTTCCCGAGGTCTTCCCTTTCAACGACCAAACTTCTTCAAGACGCTTCAGTTCCTCGAATTATCCAGAAACTTCCCTCCAACAGCAAGTCTTCTCTTGTAATCTAGATAACTAACTTAATCTAGAAGCTTCTCTTCAACTACCAAGCTTATAAGGGAAGCTATACCTAGCTTCTAGGGGAAGCCAAAGGAAAACACTATAATAAGGGAGCTAGAGCTTCATTGAAGAGGTTGTTCGGTTGTTGAATATTAAGTCAAATTTCCACAAGTTGAGTGACACAACCTGCAATTCAAAACCTAGCCCCAAATCCATTTCAAAAAACCAAATCAAGATTCATCGAGTACCAAATCGAGCAAGCATCCAACGAGCCTTTTGAAGCAATGCCGATCTTCATCCGGGCAAGAGATCCACGACGATCCGCGACTCAAGAAGACGATGCGAAGCTAGTTCGATGATTTAGTTCCTCCTTAAATCTTGTATTCTTTGAGTGTATTGTAACGAAACATCGAATAATAAAAGGTGAAAATCTTTATTCTTGCTTTCTATTAATTCTCGCATTATGATATTCTTAGTTCTTGATTGCTTTATAGTGATGCGTGAGTAAAACTCCGCTTGTATCGGAATCGAAAGAATTGGTAGATAATGTTGATGAATTCTTGAACGATTCTTAAGTCTTATGAGTTTTGTAAACCTTAGGAAATTGAATCAACGATGACCTAGTTTTGAGCGAGATGCTTTCTTGAATGTTTTCGCTCTAAATTAGAGATAAAAAATCGATGATTGAATTTCCGAGAGGCTAGAAATTTAATGCTAATCAATGAAAGGTCAAGGGATGAGGATGGAGAAACCCTAGTTTCTTCAATAGATCCCTAAATCTCGTTGATTTTCATCGATCTAGCAGCAAATATTCAATAGATAAGAATTTGTAATTATAAGCATTCATAATCACTATCGATTCAATTGATTCTGACAAGCCTCTCTACAAATCTTGATAAATCAAACAATTTGGATATTTTCTTGATTTCTACCATTTCTTGAATTTAGACCTAATTTGTGATTCTTGAAACTAAACTTCACAATTTTCTTTTATATTTTAATTTCCAACGCAACTAAAACAAAAATCGATCAAATCACACTTTCCATGTGGACGATCCGTATTCATTAATGCGCTACACCGACACCGTTAACTGATTGCGGTATAAATTTCTTTAGTTGTGAAACATTTTACTACACATGAAGATGATCAATCAAATGGCGCCGTTGCCGGGGATAATGTTCTAATTTGTTCGTTTTTGTAATTTGAGTTGGAAAATTTATTATCCCATCAGTTTTTTTTATCAAAATTCGTAACAAGCGCTTAACGATTTGTTGTGATTTGTTGCAAGGCGATCTGGAATCTGTGGAGCGAGAGGAAAAATTTTAAGGATATCTCAGAGAGTTCTGTGAGTGAACAGGAGCATCTGCACGAATTTTTGTGCAGAGATCTCATCATCATACCGCGCATCCGCGGCAAAAGGAGGCATATCAAGGCGGTTCCGCGGCAATCCTAGGGTTTCAGTGAACGAAAATTCTCAGGTATACTTCTGTCTTTCTTATCTCTTCCCTGATCTGCTCCATTAACCAATTTCTGCAGGTTTCTTTGCGAAAATTCGCAGCTCCGCAAAAAGAAAATTATTGCATGTTAGATCTTGGTTGTTTGCATTTTTAACACGGAAATTAAGGGGCACGACCAAAATTCAGATTAGTTCGAGATTTCATTACACGTCCTAAGCCCCAAAAATCACAAACTTGCATCCGCATCACCCACATTAACTAAAAAATATCTAGACAAGACTCTAAGGACTGTCGCGCTCACTTAGGACAGAAGGAGGTCATGGGTAATCTATTGCTTATCCGCGTTTCTTTTGTGGTGTCTAAGGCAAGTGTGTCTAAGGCAAGTGGTTACTTAATTAGGCACACTACTTACGTAGTGGAGAACCTCCCACTTACCTGGCCACAGAAGGGGCAAAGAGGCGGTAGAGGATCTATCTTGCGACTTATCTTCTGGAAGTCTAGGAGCGGTCTAGAGACTTGTCCTAGGTAACCATTAGATTTAGGGTTGCTTGTGCATTGTTTGTGTGAATTTTTCAAAAATCCGTATTTTTCAAAACCAAACACCAACACATCTTTTCCTTAATTATCATTTAACACTGCCACTTGTACTAAACCATTTAGTGCATGCTCGGCAGGACACGGGATTCTAGTGCCCGTCTTGTCCGCGTTCCTCTTATCGACTCCGAAGTCGGTAATTCTACGTCTACTTTTTCTATACCCCCTACCACACCCACTTCGATGGACGGTTCTCCATCGAACTTCTTTAACACTACTCTGCCACCGTCCGCAGGTGCGCAGAATCCGCCCCGCATCTCTCTCCAAGAGAGATGTTACCCTATGAGAGGTCCTCTTTCGACCTGTCTCACCATTCCACCAGCCAATAGGGACAATTTTGAAATAAAACCCCAGTACATCAATCTTTTGCCCAAATTTCACGGTCTCAAGTCTGAGGATGCATATGTCTTTATTACCAAATTTAAAATGTATGCGCTATGATAGGTACTTCATAGCTTTCTGTGGATGCTATGAGATTACGTCTTCTTCCATTTACCTTGTGCGATATAGCCGAGAAGTGGCTTTATAACACAGCCGCACATTCCATTTCGAACTGAGGAGAATTCGTAACAGCATTCCTTAAGAAATTCTACCCTAATCATAAAACAGCTCGAGTCCGTAGCGAAATAAATCAATTTACCCAGCTTCCAAATGGACCATTCTCGAAGTGTTTTGAACGCTTCAAGGATCTGTTAGTTCAATGTCCTCATCACGGAATTCCTAGATGGGATCTGTGCAGAATCATTTATGAGGGCATTAATCCTACAAGAAAACAGAACCTTGAATCCATGTGTCAAGGCACCTTCATGACTAAAGATGATGGTGAAGCCTGGAGATTTCTAGAAGATTTCGCTGAAAAATCTTTACAGTGGGAGAGTGTAAACCAGTCATCGTCTATGGGTGGCATTCGCCAAATTGATGTTTCCATAGGAGTTAGAGATGAAATGGCAGCAATGGAAAAGAAACTCGAAGCTATGGAACACAAATTTTTAGCAGCCTCCCTAAATCAGATGTCACTTTCCAAAACTGTATGTGGATGCTGTTCTGATCCATCTCATCTTACGGAAGAATGTCCTTTAAATTCTCCGTTTCAAGGTCAAGAGCATACCAATGCGGCTTTCCAACAAAGACCTAGAAATGATCCGTATTCTTCCACTTATAATCAGGGTTGGAGGAATCACCCTAACTTTGCTTGGAACCAATCACAAACTCAAAACACAGTTCCAAACCAAAACAATTTTCAAAGGACTCCTCCACCACAACAGCAACCACTTCAACTGACTCAGCACCCCTATCAATCACCAAACATTCAAAATCCGGTCAACATTTCTGTACCTTCTAGTTCTTTGCAATTGACCGGTAATGACGAATCCTCTTCACTCGCACAAACCATGAATTTGATTCTGAAAAAATTTCATGCAAGTTTCGGCTGAAATAAAGACTTCTGTCGATAAAATCCAGAAAAACTCTGACTCACATGGTGAGAGCATTAAATCGATGGAAGCTCAAATTGCCCAATTAAAAGCCGAGATGAGTGCTAGAGAGAAAGAGAAACTTCCATCTCAACCCCAACCGAATCCTGGACATTCACAACACTATAATGTGAATACCATCACAACGTTGAGATTAGGAAGAGTGTTGAATAATCATGTTAGGGAAGAGATTGATAATCATGAAGAATTGATCAATAATACCCTGGCTGAGACTTTTCCTTCCACACACACTTTTACTCCTACACCTACTTTATCTACCCCACCACCTTTTTGCGGGCCTATTCTTCGTTTTCCTTAAGGATCGACACTTCAGCATACCTCTTCTATTCCACCAAAGACGATCCCCACTCCTATTCTAGGATCAGTTCCACACACACCACCTTCTCCTATGATGGACCCAGCTATTATTGCCAAAGCTCCTTATCCGAATCGGTTAAGGGGTAACAAATCTAGTCTACATATGGAGAAGATTATGGAAATGTTCAAACAGGTTAACATCAATATCCCTCTCCTAGATGCTATTCAACAAGTCCCTGCTTATGAGAAAATTCTCAAGGACTTGTGCACTAGGAAAAGGAAGACTCAAGTGCCTAAAAAGGTTTTCATGACTAATAATGTTAGCACTGCTTTTACCCCACAGTTACCAAAGAAACGTAAGGACCCAGGATGTCCTACCATCTCGATTTCTATTGGGGGTAAAAACATTAACCGTGCTTTACTTGACCTGGGCGCAAGTGTTAACCTGCTTCCATACTCTGTTTACGAGCAGTTAGGGATTGGAGAGTTGAAACCAGCTCATTGCACTCTCCAAATGGCAGATCGTTCAATCACCAAACCTAGGGGAAAACTGGAGGATGTGTTGATAATAGTCGGGGAATTCATATTCTCTGTGGACTTTATTGTTCTCGATACACAACCTGTAGCGAACACACAGAACCAAATTCCGGTGATTT
Organism: Agapanthus africanus; assembly: GCA_030015575.1. Lineage (NCBI taxonomy): Eukaryota > Viridiplantae > Streptophyta > Magnoliopsida > Asparagales > Amaryllidaceae > Agapanthus > Agapanthus africanus. The sequence continues at coordinate 186,444,312 of CM057349.1, read as the reverse complement.
TGGGTCGACCATTCCTTGCCACTTCCAATGCTGTCATTAATTGTCGAAACGGTTCAATGAACCTATCTTTTGGAAAAATGACAATTGAACTGAATATCTATAATATTGGAAGTCAGCCGTCTGAACCCTTTGCTCACATTCTTGATGTATGTTCTGTCCACGAGATTGCTCCCGAAAGTTGCGAAGTTGATGAACTTTGCTTTAAAGATCTCGACGACACTAGCACATTAATGTTTGATCTCGCACATCTCAGTGAGGACACATTTTCCACGCTTGAGTCTGAAACTCTGGACTCTTCACCTTCCGAGTCTGTATCATATGCAGGCTACGAGCTTCTCCTTGACTCCGAATATCATTCGATGACCCCACCTTCTATAGTTTCTCCGCCCTCATTAGATCTCAAACTTTTACCTTATCACCTTAAATATGCATATTTAGGTGAGAATGGGTCTTTACCTGTTATCATATCAGCTTCTCTAGCCCTAGAGCAAGAGAATGCTCTTCTGACAGTATTGAGATCTAATAGACAGGCATTTGGTTGGACTATGGATGACATCAAAGGGATTAGTCCCTTGATTGTAGAACATCATATACATCTGATGGATGAAGCCAAGCCAACCCAAGAACCACAGAGACGGTTGAACCCCGTCATGAAGGATGCGGTGAAGAAAGAGATCGTCAAATGCCTTGACAATGATATCATTTACCCAATCTCCGATAGCCAATGGGTAAGTCCAATTCATGTCGTCCCTAAGAAATTTGGCATCACGGTCATAACAAATGAGGCAAATAAGTTAATTCAGACATGCACTCAAACTAGGTGGCGTGTATGTATTGATTATAGAAAATTTAATACCGCAACGAGGAAAGACCACTTTCCTCTACCTTTCATTGACCAGATGCTAGAACGTTTAGCTGGACGAGAATATTACTGCTTCATGGATGGATACTCTGGCTATAACCAGGTCCCTATTGCCAAAAAGGATCAAGAAAAAACCACATTTACTTGTCCTTTTGGTACTTTTTCTTATAGATGCATGCCCTTTGGGTTATGCAATCCTCCCGCTACATTTCAGCGGTGTATGATGGGGATATTCTCGGACATGGACGAGAATTTTGTGGAGATTTTCATGGACAATTTCTCGATATTTGGAGATTCTTTTGCTGACTGCCTATCACATCTTGACGTGGTTCTTACTCGTTGTAAAGAGAAGAACTTAACCTTCAATTGGGAAAAATGATATTTCATGGTCCAAGAGGGAATTGTGCTTGGACATATTATTTCACGGAAAGGCAATGAGGTTGACAAAGCTAAAATAGATGTCATTCAAAACCTTCCTCATCCCAAATGCATCAAGGATATACGATCTTTTCTTGGCCATGCAGGCTTTTACAGGAGATTCATTTAGGATTTTAGCAAAATTACTAGACCTTTAACTCTTCTTTTAGCCAAGGACACAACCTTTCACTTTGACTCGGATTGTGAGGCGGCATTTGACTCACTTAAACACTCTCTCACTACAGCCCCCGTTTTATCATCTCCAGATTGGAACCACCCTTTTGAGCTTATGTGTAATGCATCAGATTTTGCAGTTGGTGCAGTCTTAGATCAGCATATTGAAAAGATGCCACACATGATCTATTATGCAAGTAAGACCCTGAACGATGCTCAAATTAACTATACAACTACCGAAAAAGAACTTTTGGCGGTCGTATTTGCATTAGAAAAATTCAGGCCTTCCTTGATTGGCTCACTAATTATTGTGTACACGGACCACTCCGCTTTGAAACATCTTTTGGCGAAGAAGGATGCTAAAGGTAGGCTAATACATTGGTGTTGGATATAGTGACCTCAAAGTCAATTATTGGATCGCAGGTACGTGATTGCAATGATTGAGGGGGGACCTATACCGGTAGGACAGTCTTACTCGAGATGATAGTATGCTATCTGGTTTGCCTTTATCAGTCGTGTACAGGTTTAGGTGACATGGTCACTATTACCCGTTGATAGAGCCCTTAGGATCCTGCTTGACTACCAACAGTATGATGGCGATCATATATGTGAGAGTTGGGAAGTCTATAAGCACATCCTTAAAAGTGGTCCCTAGTCATGGGAGCTTCGAGACAGGCATCGATATTCCGGAGTAGACTAGTGTATACAGTCAAGACCCCAATGAGGGGCGGTGGCCAGTCTCACAAGCCACTGGTATCAGTTGGATCACCTAAGATGTATACAGGTGCTCATTGGGTTATGAGTACACCGGACAGGACTCGCCGGGAACCTGCTAGTTGGTATTTATACTTAGCGTCAGCTAGCAGTTCCCTGGTGACATGTGTACAGGTTAGTTCATCGACCTGAGGTCGTCATTTGTCTCGTGTGAGTTCCCACTGTGCTTTGATTTCTACCCTACCACGGCTCAAAGGAGTCGTGCAAACAGGTTTTTTTTTGGGGGTACAGTCCCGAGCCACATGGAGGCAAGTGAGCGGATCGGCAGGGGATTCGTATCTCCAGGTATTGGGGGTGAGATCGCGTTGTGTCTAGGAGAGCCATTACACCAAGTCCTTGGCCAAGGCAGGTGAGAATTACCGGTAATTATTCCAGTAGTTTCTCACGGTGTTCAGGGCTACTCTCCGACACGACTTATACCGCTATTGGGGGTCTGACGTTACCAGCCCCCTAGGCCCAATATGCGATACTCATAGACGAACGGACCAGACTGTATGTATATTGTCACTGATAAGCTCAGTAGGGTTCCAGGATGAGTTCGCTCATCAGCTCCCCTTGAGGTCTGTACATGGGAAGCCGTTACGCACAGCTAGTGCCGCTGACGTGCTTGTGGTTAAACACACTGCCAGGGTACTGATGAGTCTTTAGAGTCCCCCACCGATAGTTTCCCAAGTTCGAGCGAAACGTTGTAGAGGCCGTATGGTTTTATGGCAGGGTTCGAAAATGCACGTGCACTTGCGCACGTGTCATATTTCGGGCAGATAATACTGGTGGGTTTTGTTTTAAGCCGGATCCATATATTATATTGAGTCGGAATATTTTAGTCTCTCGTATTCGTATTCGGTCGGAATACGGATACAGGTATGTATATACAGGTGAGGGGTATTCCCGTAATCCGTTACGAGAATATTTTAGAAGATGCATTTCTTTTTGGATTAATCATTTTGGTTTAAATGATTATTTGTTTTGGAAAGGGTGACTCATTTTGATGACACATTTCTTCTAGCAAGTTAATTAGTGACTCATGCTAATGAGTCACTAAGTGAGTCATGATAGAATTAATGTGTTTTGTTTTGGGTTTGGATATTTGAGGAGATATTTTCATAAGATATTTTCCTTATGGTTTTGATTATATAACCTCATATATCTATTCACAAGAAAAGTAATAATAGAACAAAAGTTTATGAGCTTAGTTTTCTTTTGCTCACTTGAGTTTCTTGGGTTCACCATTTCCAACTCTTTGCATCTTCTTCTACCTCCACCCTATCCCTCTCATGTAATGAGAACCCTAGGGTGTTTGAGACAAAGTATTCTACTCATTCTCTACTTCATCTTGGTCATCTCTTTTAGCAGACATGATGACCGAGTTTCCTCGGTATAGAGGCGGGAGCCCGTTTAAAGATCTGTTGACGTGGTGCCACCACGATGAGGAGACAAGCGATCGGAGTTGCCGCGAGGAGCGTGGGATGATGGCTAAAGACCGAAGGAGTCGGATCGATCGGTATAGCCTTTCTACCTCTTTACAGTTTGTTAGTTTAGCGTTAATGGAAAGATCCGGGTTCTAGTATCCGATAGCGCCAGTTATAAAAGTTTTTGTTCCGCGTTTGACGTCAGAATGACGGCCGGGGTGCTACCGTACACTTACATGGTATCAAAGCCACGCCATTAACCTTTACTAACTTGTTCTAACGCGTTTAAAACATCGATCGAATGAAATTTCCAAAACCGCGATTTCAATGTTATTGTTTCTGTCGATTTTGTTTTTTCATCTAAAAAATATGTACTACTGGTGGGCTTTGTTTTAAGCCGGATCCATGTATTATATTGAGTCGGAATATTTTAGTCTCTCGTATTCGTATTCAGTCGGAATACGGATACAGGTATGTATATACAGGTGAGGGGTATTCCTGTAATCCGTTACGAGAATATTTTAGAAGATTCATTTCTTTTTGGATTAATCATTTTGGTTTAAATGATTATTTGTTTTGGAAAGGGTGACTCATTTTGATGACACATTTCTTCTAGCATGTTCATTAGTGACTCATGCTAATGAGTCACTAAGTGAGTCATGATAGAATTAATGTGTTTTGTTTTGGGTTTGGATATTTGAGGAGATATTTTCATAAGATATTTTGCTTATGGTTTTGATTATATAACCTCATATATCCATTCACAAGAGAAGTAATAATAGAAAACAAGTTTATGAGCTTAGTTTTCTTTTGCTCACTTGAGTTTCTTGAGTTCACCATTTCCAACTCTTTGCATCTTCTTCTACCTCCACCCTATCCCTCTCATGTGATGAGAACACTAGGGTGTTTGAGACAAAGTATTCTACTCATTCTCTACTTCATCTTGGTCATCTCTTTTAGCAGACTTGATGACCGAGTTGCCTCGGTATAGTGGCGGAGCCCGTTTAAAGATCTGTTGACGTGGTGCCACCTCGATGAGGAGACAAGAGATCGGAGTTGCCACGAGGAGCGTGGGATGATGGCTAAAGACCGAAGGACTCGGATTGATCGGTATAGCCTTTCTACCTCTTTACAGTTTGTTAGTTTAGCGTTAATGGCAAGATCCGGGTTATAGTATGCGATAGCGCCAGTTATAAAAGTTTTTGTTCCGCGTTTGGCATCAGAATGACGGCTGGGGCGCTACCGTACACTTACATGGTATCAAATCCACGCCATTAACCTTACTAAGTTGTTCTAATGTGTTTAAAACATCGATCGAATGAAATTTCCAAAACCGCGATTTCAATGTTACAGTTTCTGTCGATTTTGTTTTTCGTCTAAAAAATATGTACTACTGGTGGGCTTTGATTTAAGCCGGATCCATGTATTATATTGAGTCGGAATATTTTAGTCTCTCGTATTCGTATTCGGTCTGAATACGGATACAGGTATGTATATGTTAGTTATGTATATGCCCTAGAGGCCATTGTTGTACATATGATGTATATTATGATGGATGCTTGGATATATACAGAGAGGACTTTCTTGCTCGTCATGATAGTATGCTATTTGGTTTCACTTTATCTTAACATGTTGACTTGTATTGGTTTACTGTCTTTCTCTCATATGTTGATAAAGCCCTTAGGATATGTACTCGACTACTGGGATTATGATGAGATCATACTAGTGGGACCACGGTAGTCGATGAGTACATCCTATAAATGTTCCTAGTCGAGGGTATATCGAGACAGGGCATCGATACACCAGAGTAGACTAGCGTATACGCATCTTGACCCATATGATGGGCGATGGATGATCCCATATCCATCGGTGTTTGACATCAAGGATGGTGTACGGGTGCTCAGTGGAGACTGGGTACACTGGACGGACTCGCCGAGAACTCCCAGTTGGTGATATACCATACGTCAGATGGCAGTTCTCCGGTGACACTGGTACAGGGTAGTCTGTAGACCCGAGATCGTCATAGAGTCTTGTGTGATTCTCACTGTGCTTTGATTTCCACCTTACCACGTCTAAAAGGGCGTGCAAAATGGTGGCTTTTGGGTACAGTCCCGAATCATATGGAGGCAATGAGCGATAGGAGGGAATTCGTCTCTCCCGGTATAGGGAGTTGATGTTGTGCTGTGTTCGATTGGCTATAACTGGAAGTCCCTGGCCAGGGCTGATATAGAGATATACTGGTAAGTGTTACCAGTAGTTTCTCGACCTGTTATGAGCCTCATATCGACACGACTTATAGGTTAATGGGGTCTGACGTATACCACCCCTAGACTTGATATGCGACATATCAGACGAACAGACCGGACTGTACGGGAGTGTTACTAATTGGATTCACAGGAGAACGGACAGGCTAGCTTGTTGATCTTCTGATCGCTCAATACCTGGGTAGCTGTTACGTTTAGCTGACCGCTTGCAGCTTGTGGGTGTTTGATATGATCATCACCTGCTACCGGCGTATTGACGATTCTTTAGAGTCCTACACAGAGGTTTCTTGGCTCAGGCGAAACGGAGTAGAGGCACATATGTGATATGTGCAGGACCGAGGATAATGCGATATGAGATACCGTATTATATTCTCGTGATATTTAGATATGAATCGGGACATCGGATCAAGTGTTGATTCGATGAATCGATACATGATATATTAGCCGGTTATATTCGATATAGCCGGATCGTTGGATCAAGTGTTGATTCGATGATTTAATGTATAATAATATATATGATATATTATATTACATTATCTAATATTGGCTCGCTTTATTATTTCATTTTCTCACCGGATTAATACATTGATATATATGCGATATATGTTAAATATATTATTTTCTTTTGTTGCAAATATATAATATATATGTGATATATATTATTGTAACATGATATAATTTATTATTAAACATGTTTAAGGATGATAATGAGGGATTAGGGTTTGATTAGGGTTAGCTCTTTCAAGTTCATTCCAGAAGGATTCTATTTTGTCTTGGTTAAGATATTATGGTTGATCTTTATCCTTAACCTAACCAAACCCTAACACTAGTTTATTCTCTACAAACTCTTAGCCTATCATCCTTGACCATGGTTCTATAATCAATCATATACATTTCTTTTCTATTCATCACAAAAGGATTATTCTTTCTTCTTCATCTTCTCTCTTTGGTTTTTGAAAGAGAGAGCTCGCTAGAAATTCCTTATGTGATGATTTATTGTGAGAAAGTGAAATAAAAAGATAGCATAAATACCACTCCATCATCCTCATCTAATCTAGCCCATTAGATTAGGGTGTTCATCTCTATAGAGTGAGAAAGCTTGGGTTTTTGCAACTTCGACGTAGATCATCGGAGAATCGGAACACTTCAAGCTAGCATGGATCGTTCGAGTCGTGGAGCCTCTCTTAAGTCCGGGAGATCATGGATCGCGGCAAAGGGACTTCTACTCGGAGCTTGTGAAGAGAAGGAGCGGACTACAAAGGTTGTAATCCCTCACACTTAGATAAAAAGTTGTTATCTTGCATGCTAAACCCTAATAATCTAGCAAAGATCCCGTCTTTGGGTTGTTCGGCACATGTAGAATTTTATTCGGGCATGTTTGATGCTTTATGAACCTTCTCTAGTGTGCCTAGGAACCCTACAGTGGTATCAGAGCCTAGCTAGAGCATTAGGCGACGTGTTTACGAAGTTAAAACTCCGATTGAACCCGAACCGACGAAATTTTCCCCCTCTCTGGAAATTTTTCAAAATTTGGGATTTTTCTGAATTAAAAATACCTGAAAAATACAGCAAGAAAATATAAGAATTATGGTGAAATTCGTGCCTCCAATTCGACAACTTGGCCGCGGAACCGCGGCAAAGACCAACCATTGGCGGCGGTTCCGCGGCAGTATAAGTGTATTAGGCACGGTTTTGTGCACAGTAATTCTTGTATCTGTATTTACTATTTTATGGGTATTTTTATTCTGACTCAACTGTTGAGTATTCTGGGGTTTGTTTTGTAATCGTAGATTCGATCGAAATATTTAAATTCGTTATTGTTTTTCCGGATATTTAGAAATTGTTAAAAAGTTCGAACGAATATCATTAACTCACTTTTTCCCGACACAAAAAAATTTCAAGTGTTGAATCTTTTCTCGAGTTTAAATCTTTAGGAAAAATTGTACAAGTTAAGCGGTGGACCCTCTAGAAGACAACAAACCTTAACTCGATTATGTGACCGTCTTGAACTGCCTTTTGAACCTTCGGGTTTGGGACAGTACGGCGTGCCACATGTGAGGCGTTGGATTGACCCTTCTTCGGCTGGATCACTGGTATTGTGACATATTCTGGGATTATTTGAACTCCGCTCAAGTGTTGAGCACTCTGGGAAATTTTAGGTATTTGATTATCTGTTCGAAAAGTTTAATACTGTCTATTTATCTGGAATGTGAAACAATATGTGGAATTCATACAGTTAGGCATGAAATGCAAAGTATGTGATATTTCGGATTTACGATGTCTAAAGTGATTGTGGATTCTAAATATTGTAGTTTTACACTTTCTTTTCTGTTACCGTAAGTATAGTATGTAGTTGTATTGCCGGTTTTCGTTGCTATACATCGACGACGATCGGTGTATGCATACTTACTTACGTTGATGATATGAGATATTATGTGTTGCTGAGATATGATGTGCAGGATTGTCGCGATTGAATAGCCGGGGGTTTTATGTGAGATGAGAGTTTTATATTTTCATTCATGTAAATTCAATTGTAATGTAATATTCTTTTATTTGGGGCACTTCCAGGTTGAAGTTGATGCCACCAGTGTTGTATATTATTTACTTTTCCGCATTAAGATGGACCCAAGGAGGGGAGCACAGGTGACCGGGTTATGGGGTTCAGTGGGAGGCCATCTCGAGGAGTCGAGACCGGGTCTCCTAAACTCCAGAATTGGTAGGGTCGCTTGCCGCTCTCGTAGGGGTCCAGGGTGTGGGCTTGGCTATTCACCGCGGCTGTGGAATCCGTATTTTCTATTGTTGGCTAAATACTAAATACGGACGTCCTAATACATCCCACATTATATCTATGTTTCTGCTGCGATATCTGTGATGTGATCATTTGATATGTTCTGATGGATACAGTATATGGTATATATGATATATTATATAGACGTTACTTATGTTTTACACCCGCACTAGCCCTGCCCTGCTCTGTCGTTAGTTACCTAACCTAACGGTGCACGAGGGGACATCGAGGCAAATGCAGATGGCATAAGTGTACGTCGTATTTATCTGTGATGCTTAGGAAGCATAAGCTGATGGGATTTTTTATTAATGAGATTAATAAAAAGTAAAAGAAACCTAAAAGATGTTGTAGAATCAAAACTTTATAAAAGGGTAGCTACAGTTTTGCTTTGCATAGTGGTAAATATGATATACCCTGCACCTTATTCGATGAGGAAAGAGCCGAGATCCCTTCACCGGGAGTGACCTCTTTAGCGAAACTGGCAGATGCTACAAAACCCGGTTTGTCTTTTGATTGCTTTTAGAGTTTTGCTTTGCACAGTGATATATATGATATGTCCTGCACCTTATTCGATGAGGAAAGAGCCGAGATCCCTTCACCGGGAGAGACCTCTTTAGCAAAACTAAGAAAAGCCTCAAAAACACTCCCTTTTCAAAAACTACATTATTCTACGACGATATCAAGTTCATTACGCTCAGGGTTTTTCTGAAAACCTGCGTAGCCCTCCGTCATTTCAGATAAATACTACTTAGTATTCGTGCTACGGTAGTTTGGCCTTCGTCAAGGCGTAGTGTACGGTAGCTAACTAGTACTTATCTGCTAGCATACGATGCGATTGGATTAGGGTATTCGTACGGCGTAGTTTGGCCTTCGTCAAGGGTCGTACGGGTGGGTTTAATTCAATCAAGAAATGAACGGGTTGAACTTGACTAGCGCCCTACGGGTAGTTTGGCCTTCGTCAAAGTAATGGGACGCTAGGGGTAAAAATATTATTGGGAATTTCAAATGTTGAAATTTGCAATGAGATTGCATACCTTCTATGAGATAGTTGGATTCCGATACCCACTGCGAGTAAGAGTTACTCCTGGGAGAGTTTTGCACAGGACAATTAGTCATTCAAGTAGGTGTCTAGAAAAGTGTTAACGAGGTTACGCCTCTGGGAAAATGAGGTTTACTTTAATTAGGTCCGTGCGAAAGCACGGGGAACCTCCCTCAAAGTACCGACACTGATCTGGCTGAAAGATTGACGAAATTGTAAGGTTTAATTAATCCCGGCTAATCTTACCTTTTAGGGTTTGAAGGTAGATTTGATAAAAACAGTGGGAGACATCCTGATTAGATAAGATAATAACCAATCTAATCTTGCTAGAGCATACGCTAAAGTGTTTTCTTCTCTCTCTCTCCAGGTAGCGACCATGTCAGGCCATAATCAAGATAATAATATGGATGTATTGACTGAACCCGCTAATTATACTGAGCAGGGGAACGTTGGACCCGTTCTTTCTTATAAGAGTTATAAGACTGAACAGGAAACAGGAGAATATCTGGATTCTCACGTCGCCCAAAAGAACATGCATGTTGATGCATCTTCTTCAGGTGTGTTAGTTATTGAGAACTGTTTCTCAGTTCACCCTACATCCTGGGTATTGGATACCGGATCAGGATCCCACATATGTAAATTGTTACATGGGCTACGTAAAGGCAGAGAACTGGGAAAAGGTGATCATTCCGTTCAAGTAGGGAACGGTGCAAGTATTGCAGCCAAAGCAGTTGGCGAATATCACCTTGTATTACCAAGTCGTAATACACTGATTCTAAATGAGTGCTATTATATACCGAACATGATGTGCAACATTATATCAGTTTCTTTATTAACTAAAAAAGGATATAATTTTGTAGTAAAGGATAATGTTATGAACATATTCCTAGATCAAAAGTTGATTGCATCAGGCTCGTTACATAATGGCATATTCATTCTGAATCAGAATACAGTCTTGAATATACAAAACACACACAAGAGGAAAAGTTCAGATATGAACGAATCCTACTTGTGGCATTGTAGACTTGGTCATATCAATGCGACACGACTGGCTAAGTTACATAAGGATGTTTATTTGAATCCGTTCGAATTATCATCTTATGATACTTGCCATTCATGTCTCAAAGGAAAAATGACCAAAACTCCGTTTAGTGGACACGGAGAAAGAGTTACTGAACTCTTAGGACTAATACATAGTGAAGTATGCGGTCCCATGTCTACGCATGCCAGGAACGGTTCTTCCTACTTCATTACATTCACTGACGATCTCTCTAGATACGGACATGTGTTTCTGATGAAACACAAGTCTGAAGCTTTTAAGAAATTCAGAGAATATAAGCACGAAGTAGAGAACCAAACGGGCAAAAGTATTAAAATTCTTCGATCTGATCGAGGAGGTGAATACTTAAGCAGTGAGTTCCTAGATTATCTAAAAGAGAATGGGATTCTCTCTCAGCTTACTCCTCCATATACACCACAGCACAACGGTGTATCGGAACGACGGAATCGCACCCTATTAGATATGGTGCGCTCCATGATGAGCGAGGCTGAGTTGCCTATTTCCTTCTGGGGGTATGCGCTTGAGACAGCCATACACCTATTGAATATGGTTCCTACCAAATCAGTGCCTACCACTCCATATGAGATATGGAAAGGGAAGATACCATCTCTTATGTATATTAAGATATGGGGTTGTCCAGCCTATGTCAAAAGACAAAATCCGGACAAGCTCGAGGCAAGATCTGTCTTATGTAAGTTTATTGGATATCCCAAACATTCGCGAGGGTATATCTTCTACCACTCCGAGGAACAAAAAGTGTTTGTTTCTCGACACGCCACCTTTTTAGAAAAGGGTTTTCTTATGAAAGAAATTGATGCCAATGAGGTAGAACTGGAAGAGGTTCCAGCGACACAAACCACGACAGATGATTTAGTGGAACCAGAGGATTCAGTAGTACCCGACGAACCCCAGCCTCTCCGCCGATCTAGTAGGGTTTCTCATCCACCTGAGAGATACTACGGTTTTCTCATTGATGGTGGAAGCGAGGATTGCATCATGGAAGATGATGACCCGACTAGTTTCGAACAGGCCATCACGAGTGGTGACTCTGTGAAATGGCTGGATGCAATGCGATCTGAGATGGAATCCATGTACACCAACAAAGTATGGACATTGGAAAACGCTCCTGAAGGGGTAAAACCCATTGGGAGCAAGTGGATCTTTAAGAAGAAATTTGGTGTAGATGGAAAAGTTGAGACTTTCAAAGCTAGACTTGTTGCAAAGGGTTTTCGTCAACGACCAGGTATGGATTATGACGAAACCTTTTCTCCAGTGGCTATGCTTAAGTCCATCCGGATCTTACTTACCATTGCTGCATACCATGACTACAAAATCTGGCAAATGGATGTTAAGACCGCATTTCTAAACGGTGATTTAGAAGAGTGCGTGTACATGACTCGGCCAGAGGGCTTCGTAGGTAGTGGGAGCAGCGGAAAGGTGTGCAAGCTGCTTAAATCCATTTATGGGTTAAAGCAAGCATCGCGGAGTTGGAACATCTGTTTTGATGTTGTAGTCAAAGTGTTTAACTTCATCAAAAACATAGATGAACCTTGTATCTATAAGAAGGTAGCAGAGAGTAAGGTTGTCTTCCTCGTATTGTACGTAGATGACATACTCCTGATAGGAAATGATATTCCTATGCTGCAATCAGTCAAGCTCTTCTTATCACAGAGATTCTCAATGAAAGATCTAGGTGATGCCTCCTGTATATTGGGGATTAGGATCTATAGAGATAGATCCAAACGGATATTGGGATTGTCCCAGTCCAGGTACATTGACACCATACTAAAGAGGTTTAGTATGGAAGAATCCAAGCGTGGGAACCAACCCATGATCTCTGGACTCACTCTCTCCAAAGAGATGTCTCCCAAGACTGATTTGGAGAGAGCTCGCATGCAAGGGATACCCTATGATTCGGCAGTAGGCTTTTTCATGTATGTGATGCTATGTACCAGACCCGATATAGCATACTCACTAAGTGTAGTGAGTCGGTATCAAGAAGATCCTGGAGAGAGTCACTGGACAGCTGTGAAAAACATTCTCAAGTACTTGCGAAGGACTAGAGACATGTTCTTGGTGTATGGTAACGGAGAACTCCGGGTGGAGTCCTTTACCGATTCCAACTTCCAAAGTGATAAGGACGACTCTAAGTCGTACTCGGGTTTTGTCTTTACCCTCAATGGAAGGGCGGTATGTTGGAAAAGTTCCAAACAGGATACCGTTGCAGACTCGACGATGGAGGCTGAATACATCGCTGCCAACGATGCTGCCAAAGAGGCTGTCTGGATGAAGAAGTTCATCACTGAACTTTGTGTGGTTCCATCCATTGTACATCCAATACCTCTGTATTGCGAGAACAATGGAGCTGTGGCTTTGGCCAAGGAACCCAGATCCCATCAGAAATCCAGACATATTCTGAGGCGGTATCACCTGATCAGGGAGATAGTTGATCGCCGGGAGATCGAGGTCAGGAGAGTAGATACGAAGGACAACACTGCGGATCCACTCACGAAGGCCATTCCCCAGATACAGTTTGAGAGATTATTCGGGATGCTAGGTATGAGATACTACAGCAGCTGGCCTTAGTGCAAGTGGGAGATTGTTAGTTATGTATATGCCCTAGAGGCCATTGTTGTACATATGATGTATATTATGATGGATGCTTGGATATATACAGAGAGGACTTTCTTGCTCGTCATGATAGTATGCTATTTGGTTTCACTTTATCTTAACATGTTGACTTGTATTGGTTTACTATCTTTCTCTCACATGTTGATAAAGCCCTTAGGATATGTACTTGACTATTGGGATTATGATGAGATCATACTAGTGGGACCACGGTAGTCGATGAGTACATCCTATAAATGTTCCTAGTCGAGGGTATATCGAGACAGGGCATCGATACACCAGACTAGACTAGCGTATACGCATCTTGACCCATATGATGGGCGATGGATGATCCCATATCCATCGGTGTTTGACATCAAGGATGGTGTACGGGTGCTCAGTGGAGACTGGGTACACTGGACGGACTCGCCGAGAACTCCCAGTTGGTGATATACCACACGTCAGATGGCAGTTCTCCGGTGACACTGGTACAGGGTAGTCTGTAGACCCGAAATCGTCATAGAGTCTTGTGTGATTCTCACTGTGCTTTGATTTCCACCTTACCACGTCCAAAAGGGCGTGCAAAACGGTGGCTTTTGGGTACATTCCCGAATCACATGGAGGCAATGAGCGATAGGAGGGGATTCGTCTCTCCCGGTATAGGGAGTTGATATTGTGCTGTGTTCGATTGGCTATAACTGGAAGTCCCTGGCCAGGGCTGATATAGAGATATACTGGTAAGTGTTACCAGTAGTTTCTCGACCTGTTATGAGCCTCATATCGACACGACTTATAGGTTAATGGGGTCTGACGTATACCACCCCTAGACTTGATATGCGACATATCAGACGAACAGACCGGACTGTACGGGAGTGTTACTAATTGGATTCACAGGAGAACGGACAGGCTAGCTTGTTGATCTTCTGATCGCTCAATACCTGGGTAGCTGTTACGTTTAGCTGACCGCTTGCAGCTTGTGGGTGTTTGATATGATCATCACCTGCTACCGGCGTATTGACAATTCTTTAGAGTCCTACACAGAGGTTTCTTGGCTCAGGAGAAACGGAGTAGAGGCACATATGTGATATGTGCAGGACCGAGGATAATGCGATATGAGATACCGTATTATATTCTCGTGATATTTAGATATGAATCGGGACATCGGATCAAGTGTTGATTCGATGAATCGGTACATGATATATTAGCCGGTTATATTCGATATAGCCGGATCGTTGGATCAAGTGTTGATTCGAAGATTTAATGTATAATAATATATATGATATATTATATTACATTATCTAATATTGGCTCGCTTTATTATTTCATTTTCTCACCGGATTAATACATTGATATATATGCGATATATGTTAAATATATTATTTTCTTTTGTTGCAAATACATAATATATATGTGATATATATTATTGTAACATGATATAATTTATTATTAAACATGTTTAAGGATGATAATGAGGGATTAGGGTTTGATTAGGGTTAGCTCTTTCAAGTTCATTCTAGAAGGATTCTATTTTGTCTTGGTTAAGATATTATGGTTGATCTTTATCCTTAACCTAACCAAACCCTAACACTAGTTTATTCTCTACAAACTCTTAGCCTATCATCCTTGACCATGGTTCTATAATCAATCATATACATTTCTTTTCTATTCATCACAAAAGGATTATTCTTTCTTCTTCATCTTCTTCTCTCTTTGGTTTTTGAAAGAGAGAGCTCGCTAGAAATTCCTTATGTGATGATTTATTGTGAGAAAGTGAAATAAAAAGATAGCATAAATACTACTCCATCATCCTCATCTAATCTTGCCCATTAGATTAGGGTGTTCATCTCTATAGAGTGAGAAAGCTTGGGTTTTTGCAACTTCGACTTAGATCATCGGAGAATCGGAACACTTCAAGCTAGCATGGATCGTTCGAGTCGTGGAGCCTCTCATAAGTCCGGGAGATCGTGGATCGCGGCAAATGGACTTCTACTCGGAGCTTGTGAAGCGAAGGAGCGGACTACAAAGGTTGTAATCCCTCACACTTAGATAAAAAGTTGTTATCTTGCATGCTAAACCCTAATAATCTAGCAAAGATCTCGTCTTTGGATTGTTCGGCACATGTAGAATTTTATTCGGGCATGTTTGATGCTTTATGAACCTTCTCTAGTGTGCCTAGGAACCCTACAGTGGTATCAGAGCCTAGCTAGAGCATTAGGCGACGTGTTTACGAAGTTAAAACACCGATCGAACCCGTACCGACGAAATTTTCCCCCTCTCTGGAAATTTTTCAAAATTTGGGATTTTTCTGAATTAAAAATACCTGAAAAATACAGCAAGAAAATATAAGAATTATGGTGAAATTCGTGCCTCCAATTCGACAACTTGGCCACGGAACCGCGGCAAAGACCAACCATTGGCGGCGGTTCCGCGGCAGTATAAGTGTATTAGGCACGGTTTTGTGCACAGTAATTCTTGTATCTGTATTTACTATTTTATGGGTATTTTTAATCTGACTCAAGTGTTGAGTATTCTGGGGTTTGTTTTGTAATCGTAGATTCGATCGGAATATTTAAATTCGTTATTGTTTTTCCGGATATTTAGAAATTGTTAAAAAGTTCGAACGAATATCATTAACTCACTTTTTCCCGACACAAAAAATTTTCAAGTGTTGAATCTTTTCTCGAGTTTAAATCTTTAGGAAAAATTGTACAAGTTAAGCGGTGGACCCTCTAGAAGACAACAAACCTTAACTCGATTATGTGACCGTCTTGAACTGCCTTTTGAACCTTCGGGTTTGGGGCAGTACGGCGTGCCACATGTGAGGCGTTGGATTGACCCTTCTACGGCTGGATCACTGGTATTGTGACATATTCTGGGATTATTTGAACTCCGCTCAAGTGTTGAGCACTTTGGGAAATTTTGGGAATTTGATTACCTGTTCGAAAAGTTTAATACTGTCTATTTATCTGGAATGTGAAACAATATGTGGAATTCATACAGTTAGGCATGAAATGCGAAGTATGTGATATTTCGGATTTACGATGTCTAAAGTGATTGTGGATTCCAAATATTGTAGTTTTACACTTTCTTTTCGGTGACCGTAAGTGTAGTATGTAGTTGTATTGCCGGTTTTCGTTGCTATACATCGACGACGATCGGTGTATGCATACTTACTTACGTTGATGATATGAGATATTATGTGTTGCTGAGATATGATGTGCATGATTGTCGCGATTGAATAGCCGGGGGTTTTATGTGAGATGAGAGTTTTATATTTTCATTCATGTAAATTCAATTGTAATGTAATATTCTTTTATTTGGGGCACTTCCAGGTTGAGGTTGATGCTACCAGTGTTGTATATTATTTACTTTTCCGCATTAAGATGGACCCATGGAGGGGAGCACAGGTGACCGGGTTATGGGGTTCAGTGGGAGGCCATCTCGAGGAGTCGAGACCGGGTCTCCTAAACTCCAGAATTGGTAGGGTCGCTTGCCGCTCTCGTAGGGGTCCAGGGTGTGGGCTTGGCTATTCATCGCGACTGTGGAATCCGTATTTTCTATTGTTGGCTAAATACTAAATACGGACGTCCTAGTACATCCCACATTATATCTATGTTTCTGCTGCGATATCTGTGATGTGATCATTTGATATGTTCTGATGGATACAGTATATAGTATATATGATATATTATATAGACGTTACTTATGTTTTACACCCGCACTTGCCCTGCCCTGCTCTGTCGTTAGTTACCTAACCTAACGGTGCATGAGGGGATATCGAGGCAAATGCAGATGGCATAAGTGTACGTCGTATTTATCTGTGATGCTTAGGAAGCATAAGCTGATGGGATTTTTTATTAATGAGATTAATAAAAAGTAAAAGAAACCTAAAAGATGTTGTAGAATCAAAACTTTATAAAAGGGTAGCTACAGTTTTGCTTTGCATAGTGGTAAATATGATATACCCTTCACCTTATTCGATGAGGAAAGAGCCGAGATCCCTTCACCGGGAGTGACCTCTTTAGCGAAACTGGCAGATGCTACAAAACCCTGTTTGTCTTTTGATTGCTTTTAGAGTTTTGCTTTGCACAGTGATATATATGATATGTCCTGCACCTTATTCGATGAGGAAAGAGCCGAGATCCCTTCACCGGGAGAGACCTCTTTAGCAAAACTAAGAAAAGCCTCAAAAACACTCCTTTTTCAAAAACTACATTATTCTACGACGATATCAAGTTCATTACGCTCAGGGTTTTTCTGAAAACCTGCGTAGCCCTCCGTCATTTCAGATAAATACTACTTAGTATTCGTGCTACGGTAGTTTGGCCTTCGTCAAGGCGTAGTGTACGGTAGCTAACTAGTACTTATCTGCTAGCATACGATGCGATTGGATTAGGGTATTCGTACGGCGTAGTTTGGCCTTCGTCAAGGGTCGTACGGGTGGGTTTAATTCAATCAAGAAATGAACGGGTTGAACTTGACTAGCGCCCTACGGGTAGTTTGGCCTTCGTCAAAGTCATGGGACGCTAGGGGTAAAAATATTATTGGGAATTTCAAATGTTGAAATTTGCAATGAGATTGCATACCTTCTATGAGATAGTTGGATCCCGATACCCACTGCGAGTAAGAGTTACTCCTGGGAGAGTTTTGCACAGGACAATTAGTCATTCAAGTAGGTGTCTAGAAAAGTGTTAACGAGGTTACGCCTCTGGGAAAATGAGGTTTACTTTAATTAGGTCCGTGCGAAAGCACGGGGAACCTCCCTCAAAGTACCGACACTGATCTGGCTGAAAGATTGACGAAATTGTAAGGTGTAATTAATCCCGGCTAATCTTACCTTTTAGGGTTTGAAGGTAGATTTGATAAAAACAGTGGGAGACATCCTGATTAGATAAGATAATAACCAATCTAATCTTGCAAGAGCATACGCTAAAGTGTTTTCTTCTCTCTCTCTCCAGGTAGCGACCATGTCAGGCCATAATCAAGATAATAATATGGATGTATTGACTGAACCCGCTTATTATACTGAGCAGGGGAACGTTGGACCCGTTCTTTCTTATAAGAGTTATAAGACTGAACAGGAAACAGCAGAATATCTGGATTCCCACGTCGCCCAAAAGAACATGCATGTTGATGCATCTTCTTCAGGTGTGTTAGTTATTGAGAACTGTTTCTCAGTTCACCCTACGTCCTGGGTATTGGATACCGGATCAGGATCCCACATATGTAAATTGTTACATGGGCTACGTAAAGGCAGAGAACTGGGAAAAGGTGATCATTCCGTTCAAGTAGGGAACGGTGCAAGTATTGCAGCCAAAGCAGTTGGCGAATATCACCTTGTATTACCAAGTCGTAATACACTGATTCTAAATGAGTGCTATTATATACCGAACATGATGTGCAACATTATATCAGTTTCTTTATTAACTAAAAAAGGATATAATTTTGTAGTAAAGGATAATGTTATGAACATATTCCTAGATCAAAAGTTTATTGCATCAGGCTCGTTACATAATGGCCTATTCATTCTGAATCAGAATACAGTCCTGAATATACAAAACACACACAAGAGGAAAAAAGTTCAGATATGAACGAATCCTACTTGTGGCATTGTAGACTTGGTCATATCAATGCGACACGACTGACTAAGTTACATAAGGATGGTTATTTGAATCCGTTCGAATTATCATCTTATGATACTTGCCATTCATGTCTCAAAGGAAAAATGACCAAAGCTCCGTTTAGTGGACACGGAGAAAGAGTTACTGAACTCTTAGGACTAATACATAGTGATGTATGCGGTCCCATGTCTACGCATGCCAGGAACGGTTCTTCCTACTTCATTACATTCACTGACGATCTCTCTAGATACGGACATGTGTTTCTGATGAAACACAAGTCTGAAGCTTTTGAGAAATTCAGAGCATATAAGCACGAAGTAGAGAACCAAACGGGCAAAAGTATTAAAATTCTTCGATCTGATCGAGGAGGTGAATACTTAAGCAGTGAGTTCCTAGATTATCTAAAAGAGAATGGGATTCTCTCTCAGCTTACTCCTCCATATACACCACAGCACAACGGTGTATCGGAACGACGGAATCGCACCCTATTAGATATGGTGCGCTCCATGATGAGCGAGGCTGAGTTGCCTATTTCCTTCTGGGGGTATGCGCTTGAGACAGCCATACACCTATTGAATATGGTTCCTACCAAATCAGTGCCTACCACTCCATATGAGATATGGAAAGGGAAGAGACCATCTCTTATGTATATTAAGATATGGGGTTGTCCAGCCTATGTCAAAAGACAAAATCCGGACAAGCTCGAGGCAAGATCTGTTTTATGTAAGTTTATTGGATATCCCAAACATTCGCGAGGGTATATCTTCTACCACTCCGAGGAACAAAAAGTGTTTGTTTCTCGACACGCCACCTTTTTAGAAAAGGGTTTTCTTATGAAAGAAATTGATGCCAATGAGGTAGAACTGCAAGAGGTTCCAGCGACACAAACAACGACAGATGATTTATTGGAACCAGAGGATTCAGTAGTACCCGACGAACCCCAGCCTCTCCGCCGATCTAGTAGGGTTTCTCATCCACCTGAGAGATACTGCGGTTTTCTCATTGATGGTGGAAGCGAGGATTGCATCATGGAAGATGATGACCCGACTAGTTTCGAACAGGCCATCACGAGTGGTGACTCTGTGAAATGGCTGGATGCAATGCGATCTGAGATGGAATCCATGTACACCAACAAAGTATGGACATTGGAAAACTCTCCTGAAGGGGTAAAACCCATTGGGAGCAAGTGGATCTTTAAGAAGAAATTTGGTGTAGATGGAAAAGTTGAGACTTTCAAAGCTAGACTTGTTGCAAAGGGTTTTCGTCAACGACCAGGTGTGAATTATGACGAAACCTTTTCTCCAGTGGCTATGCTTAAGTCGATCCGGATCTTACTTACCATTGCTGCATACCATGACCACGAAATCTGGCAAATGGATGTTAAGACCGCCTTTCTAAACGGTGATTTAGAAGAGTGCGTGTACATGACACAGCCAGAGGGCTTCGTAGGTAGTGGGAGCAGCGGAAAGGTGTGCAAGCTGCTTAAATCCATTTATGGGTTAAAGCAAGCATCGCGGAGTTGGAACATCTGTTTTGATGTTGTAGTCAAAGAGTTTAACTTCATCAAAAACATAGATGAACCTTGTATCTATAAGAAGGTAGCAGAGAGTAAGGTTGTCTTCCTCGTATTGTATGTAGATGACATACTCCTGATAGGAAATGATATTCTTATGCTGCAATCAGTCAAGCTCTTCTTATCACAGAGATTCTCAATGAAAGATCTAGGTGATGCCTCCTGTATATTGGGGATTAGGATCTATAGAGATAGATCCAAACGGATATTGGGATTGTCCCAGTCCAGGTACATTGACACTATACTAAAGAGGTTTAGTATGGAAGAATCCAAGCGTGGGAACCAACCCATGATCTCTGGACTCACTCTCTCCAAAGAGATGTCTCCCAAGACTGATTTGGAGAGAGCTCGCATGCAAGGGATACCCTATGATTCGGCAGTAGGCTCTATCATGTATGTGATGCTATGTACCAGACCCGATGTAGCATACTCACTAAGTGTAGTGAGTCGGTATCAAGCAGATCCTGGAGAGAGTCACTGGACAGCTGTGAAAAACATTCTCAAGTACTTGCGAAGGACTAGAGACATGTTCTTGGTGTATGGTAACGGAGAACTCCGGGTGGAGTCCTTTACCGATTCCAGCTTTCAAAGTGATAAGGACGACTCTAAGTCGTACTCGGGTTTTGTCTTTACCCTCAATGGAAGGGCGGTATGTTAGAAAAGTTCCAAACAGGATACCGTTGCATACTCGGCGATGGAGGCTGAATACATCGCTGCCAACGATGCTGCCAAAGAGGCTGTCTGGATGAAGAAGTTCATCACTGAACTTGGTGTGGTTCCATCCATTGTACATCCAATACCTCTGTATTGCGAGAACAATGGAGCTGTGGCTTTGGCCAAGGAACCCAGATCCCATCAGAAATCCAGACATATTCTGAGGCGGTATCACCTGATCAGGGAGATAGTTGATCGCCGGGAGATCGAGGTTAGGAGAGTAGATACGAAGGACAACACTGCGGATCCACTCACGAAGGCCATTCCCCAGATACAGTTTGAGAGATTATTCGGGATGCTAGGTATGAGATACTACAGCAGCTGGCCTTAGTGCAAGTGGGAGATTGTTAGTTATGTATATGCCCTAGAGGCCATTGTTGTACATATGATGTATATTATGATGGATGCTTGGATATATACAGAGAGGACTTTCTTGCTCGTCATGATAGTATGCTATTTGGTTTCACTTTATCTTAACATGTTGACTTGTATTGGTTTACTGTCTTTCTCTCATATGTTGATAAAGCCCTTAGGATATGTACTTGACTATTGGGATTATGATGAGATCATACTAGTGGGACCACGGTAGTCGATGAGTACATCCTATAAATATTCCTAGTCGAGGGTATATCGAGACAGGGCATCGATACACCAGAGTAGACTAGCGTATACGCATCTTGACCCATATGATGGGCGATGGATGATCCCATATCCATCGGTGTTTGACATCAAGGATGGTGTACGGGTGCTCAGTGGAGACTGGGTACACTGGACGGACTCCGCAAGCACCGGGGTGGGCAACGCGGACTTACTGTGGTATCAGAGCCTAACTAAACATAAACTTGCTAAGTAGTGAAGTGTAACGAAGTTCGAAACCGAAAAATCCAAAAACCGAGGTTTTAAAAACCCTAGTTTCTTTTAAAAAAATTTCTGGTCAAAACAAAATTTGTTATACTCCTAAAATAGTCTCAGGGTTTTTTAAAGATAACCACAAAACCCGGTCCAGTGAGTCGTCTAAACCGCCGCGTTTCCGCGCCAATAGCAAGCTATTGCCGCGGAACCGCCGCCGTTTGGACTCCTCACTGGGTCGAGTTTGGTGCAGTGTATCTCTGGCTTGGTTTTAGGATTTTTGAGATATGTTATATATGCCCAGATTTTCCAGAATAGAAATTTATTTTTGGGGGCCTATAAATCCGTATTTTTCCGAACTTCACTATACATTGACTATGACGGTTATATCTGTGATGTTTGTATGTATTAAACGTCGGCTAATCGCTATATGTCGATTAGTCGGGGTTATACATATCTGTGATCTGTGTTTGATATTGGTTTATGTATATGAATGGGTTGGATTGTCGCGGGTGAATAGCCGGGGTGGATGTGAGATGAGTGTTGCCTTTTCTTTCATTCATTTGTAACATGTAAATTGATGTAATATTATTATTTGTATGGCCGCACAACCGGGTCGGGGTTGTAGCCGTCATTGTATAATTATTTTTACTGTTTTTGCTCCTAAGATAGACCCATGGAGGGGTGCACGAACTACCGGGTATCTCGAAGTGCCGAGTGGCCTACTCACGGTGGTGAGGGAGGTTGCTTCGCTTCGGGTACTTGGCGGGTAGTTTGCCGCACCCGTAGGGGTCTTGGGTGGGGTATTGGCTATTCACCGCGACCGTGTAATCCTCCTTTCGTTGCAGGCTCGAACGGATTGCGGATTCCTAGTATATCCAATGTATTCATCTGTGATCTGTAATGTCTATCATTGCTATATATTTAAATATGATAACTATTTAGGCGTTGCTTATGTTTTACAGCCGCGCTAGCCCAGCCCCCGCTCTGTCGTTAGTTAAGTAACCTAACGGGTGATGATGGGGCCCCGTGGAGAATGCGAATGGCATAAGCGTATGTCATATTTTGGTTGTTTTCTGCAATGGTAGGATTAAATGATGGGACGCATTAAAAGAACTAATGCAAGAAAATAAACCAAGTAAAAGTCGATTGGAACACTTTGAAAACCACTCGGTTCTTTTCAAAACTAAACTTTTAAACGCGGAGCTTGAACCACTCCTTTTAAAAGCTATCTCGTTCCATCGATTATATCAAGTTCACTACGTTCACGGTTTCGCCAAAACCATCCGTAGCCCTCCATCATTTCGGTTAAATATTCGGTAGATTCAAGCTATGTATTTTGACCTCACGCCAAGGCATAGTGATTGGTAGCTGCCGGATATTTATCTGTTGCATAGATAGAATGCGTTGGTTTGAGACAGTCGTACTGCCGTTTTGGCCTACGTCAACGGTAGGTACGGATTGGTTCAAATTAACCAGGATAATGATGGGAAGAACTTGACATGTGACTTATGACATTTTGACCTCACGCCAAGGTCATAAGAGCATGGGGCAAAAATCCACATCGGGAGTTTCATAAGTACTGAAACTTGCTAGCGCTGCATACCATTTGGAGTGTGATGATTCTGGTAGGATTCCTTCGGTTTTATCACGCGATGATATTTGGATCCCGATCCTACTGTGAGTATATGCTACTCCTCGGGAAAACTCTCACTTAACGATCAATGCTATAAACTTAGTAGGTGTCTAGAAAGATGTTAGCGGGGCTACGCCCACAGGGAAAAGAGGTTACTTAATTAAGGAACTTCGCGAAAGCATTGGAAAACCTCCCTCGAAGTACCGACACTGGCCTGGCTGAACGGTTAAGCAATTATTGTACGGTGAGATTGATCCTGACTAATCCTTTCTTTACGGTTTGAGAAGGGATTCGAGAGACAGTGGGAGCCATCCAGTTTAGACAAACTAAAAACCACTCTAAACTTGCAAGAGCATCATGCTAAAGTGTTTCTTTTCTCTCTCCTAATTGCAGCGACCATTCAACATGACCGGACTTAAGTTGTTACTAGATAAAAATATACTGACAGGGCCAAACTACAAAGATTGGCTCAGGAATGTCAAGATGGCAATCACTTATGACAAGTTGGGGTATGTACTTACCACTAAAGCTCCCCCTGTCCCAGGTCCCACCTCCAGCGTCGCGGATGTAGAAATCCGTAAGACATGGGAGATAGATTGCGCGAGGGCCAGATGCCTCGTACTAGCCGCGATAGACAACGAACATCAGAGGAGGCACGAGAATATGGACCTAGAGTCCATATTTCTTCATACAAAAGAACTGTATGGAGAGCAGTCTCGTATCGCAAGATACGAAGTGTCGAAGAAGCTTTTTTCGGCAAGGTTGGCCGTCGGATCATCGGTAGCGGAACACGTGCTTAAGATGATTGGCTACATTGAGGAGCTCGCGGACCTTGGGACCACGTTGGAGAATGAACTCTATACTGATTTGATTCTCCAGTCCCTTCGTTCCACTTACGCCCAGTTCATTCTTAACTTCAACATGCAAGGAAAGGAGGTTGAACTTTCCGAACTTCTGAACATGTTGAGGACTGCTGAGGGCACCCTACAGAAGGGTAGGGTGACATCCACTTTGTTTGTAGGAGGATCTTCCTCTTCTAGGTCCAGGGCGAAAGCCAAGGACAAGAAGAAGAAAGCCCCCGCCAAACCAAGAGGCGGTGTCGGTAAAGTGGATACGAAGGGAAAAGGAAAAGCAACAAAGATAGCGGGGAAGCTAGTGGGGAAGGAAGAATGATTCTATTGTCACAAAAGTGGTCACTGGAAACAGGATTGCAAGGCTTGGAAGGCCAGAACACAGGATTTGAAGCGAGTTGCGGCTTCAGCTTCAGGTGTGTATGTTATTGAAAACTGTCTATCAATAAACTCTACATCCTGGGTATTGGATACCGGATCAGGATCTCATATCTGTAATTCTTTGCAGGCGTTGAGAAAGCGTAGAGTTTTGAAGGCAGGTGACATGACCCTCAGAGTTGCGAACAGTGCTAGCATGGATGCTGAGGCCGTGGGGGACTATCACCTGGGATTGTCGGATGGACATTTTTTGGTTTTGCGTAGTTGTTATTATGTACCAAATGCAACATGTAATATCATTTCTGTATCTTTATTATCTAAAGAAGGTTATGAATTTGCATTTGTAAGTAATGTAGTGAACATTCACCTTAATCAAGTTTTGATTGGGTCAGGTACATTGAACAACGGTATATACGTATTAAACCAGCCACAGATTTTCAATGTCCAGAATACACACAAAAGAAAGTCTCCAGAAATAAATAAAACTTTCTTATGGTATTGTAGACTGGGTCACATCAATGAGAGAAGGTTGACTAAGTTACATGCAGAAGGATATTTGGATCCGTTCGAATATCAATCGTATGCAACTTGTCAATCCTGTCTCAAAAGAAAGATGACAAAGACTCTGTTCACTGGACACGGAGAAAGAGCGAGCGAGCTCTTGGGACTCGTACACAGCGACGTGTGCGGTCCAATGTCTACACATGCGCGAAGCGGTTATTCTTACTTCATTACTTTTACGGATGATTTCTAAAGGTTCGGACATGTCTTCTTAATGAAGCATAAATCCGAAGCTTTTGATAAGTTCCAGGAATATAAGAATGAAGTAGAAAAACAAATAGGCAAAAGTATCAAGGCACTAAGATCTGATCGAGGTGGTGAATACTTAAGTGCCGAGTTCCTGGGTTACTTAAAAGAGAATGGAATTCTCTCTCAGCTTACTCCTCCATACACTCTGCAACATAATGGTGTATCGGAGAGACGGAACCGAACCCTATTGGATATGGTACGGTCCATGATGAGTAACGCTGAGTTGCCGCGATCGTTCTGGGGATATGCGCTAGAAACAGCTGCATACCTTTTTAACCGTGTTCCCACTAAGATTGTGCCTACCACACCATATGAGTTATGGAGTGGGAAGAAACCCTATCTTCAATACCTGAAGATTTGGGGATGTCCAGCTTATGTCAAAAAGCAGCATACGGACAAGCCCGAGGCACGCTCAGTACTGTGCAAGTTTGTGGGATACCCAAAGAACTCCAGGGGGTATCTTTTCTATTACGCAGAGGAACAAAAAGTCCTTGTTTCTCGTAATGCCCATTTTCTGGAACATCAGTTCTTAGAAAAAGAAATAAGTGGGAGCGCAATAGAACTAGAAGAAATTCCAGAACCACAAGCTATTACTGAAAGCTTAGTAGAACCAGAGGGTTCGAAAGATCAGGACATTCCCAGGCCACTCCGCAGGAGTAGTAGGCAGTCTCATCCGCCCGAGAGATACTACGGTTTTCTTATTGACGGGGATAGAGAGGATTGCATCATAGATTGTGATGAGCCTACTAGCTTCCAGCAAGCCATTCAGAGCGTCGACTCGGTAAAATGGCTGGATGCAATGCGGACCGAGATGGAGTTGTAAGTCCATGCTACCTCTCCCGGTACTTTCGGGCATGCGGAATTTGATAAAAAACGATTTTTATAGAGGTGGTAACATGGACTTAAAACCCGGATCTTTGTTAAACATCTAACTAACAACCTAACTAGGAGTCGTTAACTACTCGGTTAGGAGGTTTATACCTTGCTTGTCTTGAACTCCTTCGTCTTCAAGCTCCGATGGTGGTCCGTATCGGCTTCTTCCCGTCGTCTCCTTACGCCGAAGATAGATCCACCTGAAAGCTCCAACCTTTGGCTCCTTCTTCGAACTTTGAAGAAACTAGTTCACTCGGTTTGCTAAACCTTATGAACTAGAGTGAGTAGAGAAGAGTTTGTATGGGATTTTTATCTATGGTTCTTGGTTCTCAACTCATGAGACAAGTGAACCATAGAGTCAAGAGAGGGAGCAAGAGGAAGAGGGTGAGAGCAAGAGTATGAGAGCTCAAGAACAAGAGAGAGAATGGTCAAGTGAGAATGAGCCTCTCTTTTGTCTTTCACCCTGTCATAATCCATAACCATCATAACTCATCATATCAATCATGTGTTATGTGATGGTTTAAGCAACCATAGCCATATCATTTCATGCACTCATTTTGCACAAAAGAGCAAGTAAGAAAAAGTCTTTGCCATGAAATGATAGCTATGGTTATCATGATGGTCAACTAGTCAAGCCTAGTCAACCGGTCAACAAAGTCAACAAGTCAACAAAAGTCAACAAGTCAACAAAGTCAATCCCTCAACAACCATGTCACCATAATACTTAATTAATATAATTGTTAATCACATATCATATTCTCATTAGGGTTGATCAAAAAGTCAATAGTCAACGGTCAACTGTCAACAACCCTAATGAGAATCCGCTGCATCTGTCTCCCCGTCAACTGTGCATACACACCCGCATCCGCGTTCCGAGGAACACGAATACAAACTGGATAAATCCAATCCCAAAAGGTACACTAGGATCTGGCTTAAACCAAAGCCCGCTAGTGTAAACTGTCCGGACACTGTACGTGCACAAGTGCACGGATGTGACCGAACCCTGTCGCAAAACCATGCGACCTGTCGCAAAACCATGCGACCTCTACTCTTTTGCCTAAAGGCGAAAAGCTTTCTGTGTGGGACTCTAAAGACTCGACACTACGCTGGCAGTGGGTTTAACCACAGACCGCAAGCGGCACTAGCTGTGCGTAACGGTCCCCAGGTAATGCCGACAAGAAGACTGACGAGGCGAAACCCATCTGAACTCCTACTGAGCCTGAATGTGACAATCTGCGTACAGTCCGGTCTGTTCGTCTGATACATCGCATGGCGGGCCTAAGGGGCAGTAAACGTCAGTCCCCCAATAGCGGTATAAGTCGTATCGGAGTGAAGCCCAAAACACCCTGAGATAACACTGGAAGCCTACCAGTATATCTCGTTTGCCCTGGCCAGGGAATACTCGTGTAATGGCTCTCCTAGACACAGCGCGATGTCAACCCCCAATACCGGGAGAGACGAATCCTGTCTAACCGTCACTGCCTCCAAGTGCTTCGGGACTGCACCCAACCACTACCTGTTTGCATGACTCCTTTGAGCCATGGTAGGGTAGTGATCAAAGTACAGTGGGAACACACTCGAGGCGAAGTGACAGTGTCAAGTCACCGGACTAAGCTGTACTCATGTCACCTGGGAACTGATAACTGACGATAGTCATAATACCAACTAGTCAGTTCCCGACGAGTCCTGTCCAGTGTACTCGTAACCCAACGAGCACCCACATACTATCTCAAGTACGACGTACTGACGGCTGTGGGACAGACCGTCTCCCATACTGGGATGAGAAGCGCATGCGCTAGTCTACTCCGGAGTATCGATGCCCTGTCTCGATAGTCCTACGACCAGGGACCTGCATAAGGATGTGCTTATAGATTACCCAGCCCCACTAGTGTGACTGCCATCACAACTCTGGTAATCAAGCAAAGATCCTAAGGGCTCCACTAATGTGTATAGGCGATATACTAAAATAAACACATGTACACATTGAAGTAGAAACAAACCAAGTAGCATACAACTATTTTGAGCAAGATTGTATATACAAGGTGAATATCCCAAGCTTCCATTAAGTAATATAGAAACTAGTATGATACAGTAATGGCCTCTAGGGCATATACACTAACAATCTCCCACTTGCACTAAGGCTATGTACTGGCGTATCGAAGACCTATCATCTCGATCAGCCGCTCGAACTGAGTCTGGGGAAAGGCCTTGGTGAATGGATCTGTAGTGTTATCTTCTGAAGCGACTCTCCGAACCTCGATCTCCTGGCGATCTACGATCTCCCTGATCAGGTGATACCGCCTCAAGATGTGTCTGGATCTCTGATGGGACCTGGGTTCCTTCGCTAAAGCTATAGCCCCATTGTTGTCGCAATACAGAGGTATTGGATCAACAATGGACGGAACCACCTGAAGTTCTTTCAAGAACTTCCTCATCCAGACGGCTTCTTTTGCGGCATCAGATGCAGCGATGTATTCCGCTTCCATCGTCGAGTCTGCAACGGTTTCCTGTTTGGAACTCTTCCAACACACCGCCCCTCCATTGAGGGTAAAGACAAAGCCCGACATGGACTTGGAATCATCCTTGTCACTCTGGAAGCTGGAGTCAGCAAAGGCCTCGATCTGGAGGTCTTTTCCGCCATACACCAAGAACATCTCCTTAGTCCTTCTCAGGTACTTGAGAATGATCTTTACCGCTATCCAGTGTTTCTCCCCAGGGTTTGACTGATACCGGCTTACCACACTCAGTGCATAAGCTACATCCGGTCTGGTACACAACATCACATACATTATAGAGCCTACCGCAGAAGCGTAGGGTATAATAGACATGCGATCCCTCTCCAAATCAGTCTTGGGAGACATCTCTTTAGAGAGGGTGATCCCGTGACAAGCCGGTAGGTTACCGCGCTTGGAATCTTCCATACTGAATCTCTTCAGTATAGTGTGAAAGTCCTAATATCCTCTTGGATCTATCACGATGGATCCGGATCCCCAGGATGTATAAGGCATCACCCAGGTCTTTCATGGAGAACCTGTGTGACAAGAACCCCTTGACAGATTGTAGCATAGGAATGTCATTTCCTATTAAGAGAATGTCATCCACGTATAAAACGAGGAATACTACAGTTCTCGCTACAAATCTACTATAGATGCATGGTTCATCTGGATTTTTGATAAAGCCAAATTCCTTGACCGTCTCATCAAAACAGATGTTCCAACTCCGCGATGCCTGCTTTAGTCCATAGATGGACTTAAGCAACTTGCACACCTTTCCGCTGCTCCCACTCTGAATGAAACCCTCTGGTTGGTCCATATAGACACACTCCTCTAAATTTCCATTTAGAAAAGCGGTCTTTACGTCCATTTGCCTGATCTCATAATCGTGGAAGGCAACAATGGCAAGAAGGATCCGAATGGATTTCAGCATAGCCACTGGAGAAAAGGTTTCGTCATAGTCAAAGCCAGGTCTTTGACGGAAACCCTTTGCAACAAGTCTAGCTTTATAGGTCTCAACCTGTCCATCTACACCAATCTTCCTTTTGAAGATCCACTTGCATCCTACGGGTTTTACCCCTTCTGGAGCAATGTCCAACGTCCATACTTTGTTGGTGTACATAGACTCCATTTCGGTCCGCATTGCATCCAGCCATTTCACTGAGTCAACGCTCTGAGCGGCCTGCTGGAAGCTAGTAGGCTCATCATAATCTATGATGCAATCCTCTCTATCCCCGTCTATGAGAAAACCGTAGTATCTCTCGGGCGGCTGAGACTGCCTACTACTCCTGCGGAGCGGCGTAGGAATGTCCTGTTCTGTTGAACCCTCTGGTTCCACTAAGCTTTCAGTAATAGTCTGTGGTTCTGGAATTTCTTCCAGTTCTACTGCGCTCCCACTAATTTCCTTTTCTAAAAACTGGTGTTCTAGAAAGTAGGCATGACGAGAAACAAGGACTTTTTGTTCCTCTTCGCAGTAGAAGAAATATCCTTTGGAATTTTTTGGATATCCCACAAACTTACACAGTACTGAGCGTGCCTCGAGCTTGTCCGCATGCTGCTTTTTGACAAAAGCTGGACTTCCCCATGTCTTAATGTGATTAAGATGGGGTCTCTTCCCACACCACATCTCATATGGTGTAGTAGGCACAGTCGTAGTAGGAACTCGGTTTTAAAAGGTATGCAGCTGATTCTAGCGCATACCCCCAGAATGATCGCGGTAACTCAGCGTTACTCATCATGAACCGTACCATATCCAATAGGGTTCGGTTCCGTCTCTCTGATACACCGTTATGTTGCGGAGTGTATGGAGGAGTAAGCTAATAGAGAATTCTGTTCTCTTTTAAATAGTCCAGGAACTCGGCACTTAAGTATTCTCCACCTCGATCCGATCTTAGAATCTTGATACTTTTGCCGGTCTGTTTTTCTACTTCACTCTTATATTCCTGGAACTTTCCAAAGTCTTCGGACTTATGTTTCATTAAGAAGACATAACCGTACCTTGAGAAGTCATCCGTAAAAGTGATGAAGTAAGAATAACCGCTTCGCGCATGTGTAGACATTGGACCGCACACGTCGCTGTGTACGAGTCCCAAGAGCTCGCTCGCTCTTACTCCGTGTCCAGTGAACGGAGTCTTTGTCATCTTTCCTTTGAGACAGGATTGACAAGTGGCATACAATTGATATTCGAACGAATCCAAATATCCTTCAGTATGTAACTTAGTCAACCTTCTCTCATTGATGTGACCCAGTCTACAATGCCATAAGAAAGTCTGATTTATTTCCGGAGACTTTCTTTTGTGTGTATTCTGGACGCTGAAAATCTGTGGTTGGTTTAATACGTATATACCATTACTCAATGTACCTGACCCAATCAAAACTTGATTAAGGTGAATGTTTACAACATTACTTACAAACGCAAATTCATAACCTTCTTTAGAAACTAAAGATACAGAAATGATATTACAAGTTGCGTTGGGTACAAAAAAGCAATTACGCAAAACCAAAACATGTCCATCTGACATTCCCAGGTGATAGTCCCCCACGGCTTTAGCATCCATGCTAGCTCCGTTCGCAACTCTGAGGGTCATGTCACCTGCCTTCAAAACCCTACGGTTTCTCAACGCCTGCAAAGAATTACAGATATGAGATCCTGATCCGGTATCCAATACCCAGGAAGTAGAGTTTATTGAAAGACAGTTTTCAATAACATACACACCTGAAGCTGAAGCTGCAACCTGCTTCAATTCCTGTGTTCTGGCCTTCCAGGCCCTGCAATCATTCTTCCAGTGCCCTTTCTTATGA
The DNA here is from genome assembly GCA_030015575.1 of Agapanthus africanus. NCBI lineage: Eukaryota > Viridiplantae > Streptophyta > Magnoliopsida > Asparagales > Amaryllidaceae > Agapanthus > Agapanthus africanus. The sequence continues at coordinate 186,412,319 of CM057349.1, read as the reverse complement.
CAATAGAAGCATTCTTCCTTATCCACAAGCTTCTCCGCTTTCTTTGTTGCTTTAGCTTTTTCCTTCGTATCCACTTTACTAACACCGCCCCTTGGTTTGGCAGGGGCTTTCTTCTTCTTTCCCTTGGCTTTCGCCTTGGACCTAGAAGAAGATGATCCTCCTACAAACAAAGTGGATGTTTCCCTACTTTTCTGTAGGGTGCCCTCTGCGCTCCTCAGCATGTTGAGGAGCTCTGAAAGTTCAACCTCTTTTTCTTGTAGGTTGAAGTTCAGTATAAACTGGGCGTAAGTAGAAGGAAGGGACTGGAGAACTAAGTCTGTATAGAGCTCACTCTCCAATGTGGTTCCTAGGTTCGCGAGCTCCTCAATGTAGCCGATCATCTTAAGCATGTGCTCTGCTACTGATGATCCGACGGCCATCCTTGCCGAAAATAACTTTTTCGACGCTTCGTATCTTGCGATACGAGATTGCTCTCCATACAGTTCTTTTGTATGAAGAAATATGGATTCCAAGTCCATATTCTCGTGCCTCCTCTGATGTTCATTGTCCATAGAGGCAAGTACGAGGCACTTGGCCTTCGCGCTATCAATCTCCCAAGTCTTACGGATTTCCTTATCCGCGACGCTGGAAGTGGGACCAGGGACAGGGGGAGCTTTGGTGGTAAGAAGATACCCCAGCTTGTCGTAAGTGATTGCCATCTTGACATTCCTGAGCCAATCTTTGTAGTTTGGCCCTGTCATTATATTTTTATCTAGGAGTAACTTAAGTCCAGTCATGTCGATTGGTCGCTGCAATTAGGAGAGAGAGAAGAAACACTCAGCACGATGCTCTTGCAAGTTTAGAATGGTTTTTAATTTGTCTAAACAGGATGGCTCCCACTGTTTCTCGAATCCCTCCTCAAACCATAAAGGAAGAATTAGTCGGGATCAATCCCACCGCTCAATACTTGCTTAACCATTCAGCCAGGCCAGTGTCGGTACTTCGAGGGAGGTTTTCCAACGCTTTCGCGAAGTTCCTTAATTCAAGAACATCTTTTCCCTGGGGGCGTAGCCCCGCTAACACCTTTCTAGGCACCTACTAGGTTTATAGCATTGATCGATTAGTGAGAAATTTCCCGAGGAGTAGCATATACTCACAGTAGGATCGGGATCCAAATATCATCGCGTGACAAAACTGAAGGAATCCTACCAGAATCATCACACTCCAAATGGTATGCAAATCTAGCAAGTTTCAGTACTTATGAAACTCCCGATGTGGATTTGTGCCCCATGCTCTTATGACCTTGACTTTGGCCAAAATATCATAAGTCACATGTCAAGTTCTACCCGTCATTATCCAGGTTAATTTTGATCCATCCGTACCTACCCTTGAATTTGGCCAAAATGGCAGTACGACTGTCCCAAACCAACGCATCTATCTATGCTACACATGAACACCCAATAGCTACCAATCACTATGCCTTGACTTTGGCCAACATACATAGCTTGAATACTATTGACTATCCATATGAAACGACGGAGGGGTACGAATGGTTTTGGCTAAACCGTGAACGTAGTGAACTTGATATAGTCGATGGAACGAGATAGCTTTTAAAAGGAGTGGCTCAAGCTCCGCATTTAAAAGTTGGTTTTGAAAAGAACCGAGTGGTTTTTCGAAAGTGTTCCAACGACTTTAGCTTGGTTTATTATCTTGCATTAGTTCTTTTAATGCGTGATATTCTTGCATTAGTTCTTTTAATGCGTCCCATCATTTAATCCTACCATTGCAGAAAACAACCAAAATATGACGTACGCTTATGCCATTCGCATTCGCCACGGGGCCCCATCATTACCCGTTAGGTTACTTAACTAACGACAGAGCGGGGGCTGGGCTAGCGCGGCTGTAAAACATAAGCAACGCCTAAATAATATCATATATAGATATATTGCAATGATAGCCATTTCAGATCACAGATGAATACATTGGATATACTAGGAATCTGTAATTCGTACGAGCCTGCAACGAAAAGCAGATTACACGGTCGCGGTGAATAGCCAAAACCCCACCCAAGACCCCTACAGGTGCGGCAAACTACCCGCCAAGTACCCGAAGCGAAGCAACCTCCCTCAACCCCGTGAGTAGGCCACTCGGCACTTCGGCATACCCGGTAGTTTGTGCACCCCCTCCATGGGTCTATCCTAGGAGCAAAAACAGTAAAAAGAAATTATACAATGACGGCTACAACCCCGACCCGGTTGTGCGGCCATACAAATAATTATTACATCAATTTACAAATTTACATGAATTGAAAGAAAAGAAAAACTCTCGTCTCACAACCCCCGGCTATTCACCCGCGATAATCCAACGAATTCATATACACATTCCAGCAACATCACAGATCACAGATTTGTATAACCCCCACTAATCGACATATAGCGATTAGTAGACGTTCAATACAAATATCACATTACAAAAAAACCCGTCAGCTAAAGTCTTTTAGAAGTTCGATCAAAAATACGGATTTTCAGGACCCCAAAAATAAAATTTTCGTTCTGGAAAATCTGGGCTGAAAATACATATACCAAAATTCCCAAAATACCCTTCCAACCATACTGCAGCAAAGAAACACCAGAGAGGGGCCAAGGAAGCCGCGGAACCGCGGCAATAGCAAGCTATTGCCGCGTTTCCGCGGTCGTTTAGGGGGATCTCTGGATGAATTTTCTACAGTAGCTTTTAAAAACCCTGAGTCGATTTTTGATGCATGATTTATCATTTTTACAGAACATAAAAAATCGACAGCAACTTTGAAAACGGGGTTCATTTCGGGACTTTTTCTTTGATCGATCTTCTAGTTACTTTGCTAACATGTTAGATAGAGTTTAACTAGGCTCTGATACCACTGTAAGTCCATGCTACCTCTCCCGGTACTTTCGGGCATGCGGAATTTGATAAAAAAAACGATTTTTATAGAGGTGGTAACATGGACTTAAAACCCGGATCTTTGTTAAACATCTAACTAACAACCTAACTAGGAGTCGTTAACTACTCGGTTAGGGGGTTTATACCTTGCTTGTCTTGAACTCCTTCGTCTTCAATCTCCGATGGTGGTCCAGATCGGCTTCTTCCCGTCGTCTCCTTACGCCGAAGATAGATCCACCTGAAAGCTCCAACCTTTGGCTCCTTCTTCGAACTTTGAAGGAACTAGTTCACTCGGTTTGCTAAACCTTGTGAACTAGAGTGAGTAGAGAAGAGTTTGTATAGGATTTTTATCTATGGTTCTTGTTTCTCAACTCATGAGACAAGTGAACCATAGAGTCAAGAGAGGGAGCAAGAGGAAGAGGGTGAGAGCAAGAGTATGAGAGCTCAAGAACAAGAGAGAGAATGGTCAAGTGAGAATGAGCCTCTCTTTTGTCTTTCACCCTCTCATAATCCATAACCATCATAACTCATCATATGAATCAAGTGTTATGTGATGGTTTAAGCAACCATAGCCATATCATTTCATGCACTCATTTTGCACAAAAGAGCAAGTAAGCAAAAGTCTTTGCCATGAAATGATAGCTATGGTTATCATGATGGTCAACTAGTCAAGCCTAGTCAACCGGTCAACAAAGTCAAAAAGTCAACAAAAGTCAACAAGTCAACAAAGTCAATCCCTCAACAACCATGTCACCATAATACTTAATTAATATAATTGTTAATCACATATCATATTCTCATTAGGGTTGATCAAAAAGTCAATAGTCAACGGTCAACTGTCAACAACCCTAATGAGAATCCGCTGCCTCTGTCTCCCCGTCAATTGTGCATACACACCCGCATCCGCGTTCCGAGGAACACGAATACAAACTGGATAAATCCAATCCCAAAAGGTACACTAGGATCTGGCTTAAACCAAAGCCCGCTAGTGTAAACTGTCCGGACACTGTACGTGCACAAGTGCACGGATGTGACCGAACCCTGTCGCAAAACCATGCGACCTCTACTCTTTTGCCTAAAGGCGAAAAGCTTTCTGTGTGGGACTCTAAAGACTCGACACTACGCTGGCAGTGGGTTTAACCACAGACCGCAAGCGGCACTAGCTGTGCGTAACGGTCCCCAGGTAATGCCGACAAGAAGACTGACGAGGCGAAACCCATCTGAACTCCTACTGAGCCTGAATGTGACAATCTGCGTACAGTCCGGTCTGTTCGTCTGATACATCGCATGGCGGGCCTAGGGGGCGGTAAACGTCAGTCCCCCAATAGCGGTACAAGTCGTGTCGGAGTGAAGCCCAAAACACCCTGAGATAACACTGGAAGCCTACCAGTATATCTCGTTTGCCCTGGCCAGGGACTACTCGTGTAATGGCTCTCCTAGACACAGCGCGATGTCAACCCCCAATACCGGGAGAGACGAACCCTGTCTAACCGTCACTGCCTCCAAGTGCTTCGGGACTGCACCCAACCACTACCTGTTTGCACGACTCCTTTGAGCCGTGGTAAGGTAGTGATCAAAGTACAGTGGGAACACACTCGAGGCGAAGTGACAGTGTCAAGTCAGCGGACTAAGCTGTACTCATGTCACCTGGGAACTGATAACTGACGATAGGCATAATACCAACTAGTCAGTTCCCGACGAGTCCTGTCCAGTGTACTCGTAACCCAACGAGCACCCGCATACTATCTCAAGTACGACGTACTGACGGCTGTGGGACAGACCGTCTCCCATACTGGGATGAGAAGCGCATGCGCTAGTCTACTCCGGAGTATCGATGCCCTGTCTCGATAGTCCTGCGACCAGGGACCTGCATAAGGATGTGCTTATAGATTACCCAGCCCCACTAGTGTGACTGCCATCACAACGCTGGTAATCAAGCAAAGATCCTAAAGGCTCCACTAATGTGTATAGGCGATATACTAAAATAAACACATGTACACATTGAAGTAGAAACAAACCAAGTAGCGTACTACTATTTTGAGCAAGATTGTATATACAAGGTGAATATCCCAAGCTTCCATTAAGTAATATACAAACTAGTATGATACAGTAATGGCCTCTAGGGCATTTACACTAACAGGAGTCCATGTACACCAACAAAGTATGGACGTTGGACATTGCTCCAGACGGGGGAAAACCCGTAGGATGCAAGTGGATCTTCAAAAGGAAGATTGGTGTAGATGGACAGGTTGAGACCTATAAAGCTAGACTGGTAGCAAAGGGTTTTCGTCAGCGACCTGGTTTGGACTATGATGAAACCTTTTCTCCAGTAGCTATGCTGAAATCCATTCGGATCCTTCTTGCCATTGCTGCCTTCTACGATATGAGATTTGGCAGATGGACGTAAAGACAGCTTTTCTAAATGGTCATTTAGAGGAGTGTGTCTATATGGACCAGCTAGAGGGTTTCATTCAGGGTGGGAGCAGCGGAAAGGTGTGCAAGTTGCTCAAGTCCATTTATGGACTAAAGCAGGCATCGCGGAGTTGGAACATCTGTTTTGATGAGACGGTCAAGGAATTTGGCTTTATCAAAAATCCAGATGAACCATGCATCTATTGTAGATTTGTAGCGAGAAATGTAGTATTCCTCGTTTTATACGTGGATGACATTCTCATAATAGGAAATGACATTCCTATGCTACAATCTGTCAAGGGGTTCTTGTCACACAGGTTCTCCATGAAAGACCTGGGTGATGCCTCATACATTCTGGGTATCCGGATCTACCGTGACAGATCCAAGAGGATATTAGGGCTTTCACAGTCCAGATACATCGACACCATACTAAAGAGATTCAGTATGGAAGATTCCAAGCGCGGTAATCTACCGGCTTGTCACGGGATCACCCTCTCCAAAGAGATGTCTCCCAAGACTGATTTGGAGAGGGATCGCATGTCTATTATACCCTACGCTTCTGCGGTAGGCTCTATTATGTATGCGATGTTGTGTACCAGACCGGATGTGGCTTATGCACTGAGTGTGGTAAGCAGGTATCAGTCAAACCCTGGGGAGAAACATTGGATAGCAGTAAAGAACATTCTCAAGTACCTGAGAAGGACTAAGGAGATGTTCTTGGTGTATGGCGGAAAAGACCTGCAGATTGAGGCCTTTGCTGACTCCAGCTTCCAGAGTGACAAGGATGATTCCAAGTCCATGTCGGGTTTTGTCTTTACCCTCAATGGAGGGGCGGTGTGTTGGAAGAGCTCCAAACAGGAAACCGTTGCTGACTCGACTATGGAAGCGGAATACATCGCTGCATCTGATGCCGCAAAAGAAGCTGTCTGGATGAGGAAGTTCTTGAAAGAACTTCAGGTGGTTCCGTCCATTGTTGACCCAATACCTCTGTATTGCGACAACAACGGGGCTATAGCTTTAGCGAAGGAACCCAGGTCCCATCAGAAATCCAGACACATCTTAAGGCGGTATCACCAGATCAGGGAGATCGTGGATCGCCAGGAGATCGAGGTCCGGAGAGTTGCATCAGAGGATAACACTGCAGATCCATTCACCAAGGCCTTGCCCCAGACTCAGTTCGAGCGGCTGATCGAGATGATAGGTCTTCGATACGCCAGTACATGGCCTTAGTGCAAGTGGGAGATTGTTAGTGTATATGCCCTAGAGGCCATTACTGTATCATACTAGTTTGTATATTACTTGATGGAAGCTTGGGATATTCACAGTTGTATATACAATCTTGCTCGAAATGGTAGTATGCTACTTGGTTTGTCTCTGCTTTAATATGTGCATGTGTTTCTTTTAGCATATTGCTGATATATATATTAGTAGAGCCCTTAGGATCTTTGCTTGATTACCAGCGTTGTGATGGCGCTCACACTCGTGGGAGCTGGGTGATCTATAAGCACATCCTTATACAGGTCCCTGGTCGTTGGACTATCGAGACAGGGCATCGATACTCCGGAGTAGACTAGCGTATGCGCTTCTCATCCCAGTGTGGGAGACGGTCTGTCCCACAGCCGTCAGTACGTCGTACTTGAGATAGTATGCGGGTGCTCGTTGGGTTACGAGTACACTGGACAGGACTCGTCGGGGACTGTTGGTTGGTAGTATACCTATCGTCAGTTATCAGTTCCCAGGTGACATGAGTACAGCTTAGTCCGCTGACTTGACACTGTCACTTCGCCTCGAGTGTGTTCCCACTGCAGTTTGATTACTACCCTACCACGGCTCAAAGGAGTCGTGCAAACAGGTAGTTTTTGCGTGCAGTCCCGAAGCACTTGTAGGCAGTGACGGTTAGACAGGATTCGTCTCTCCCGGTATTGGGGGTTGACATCGCGCTGTGTCCAGGAGAGCCATTACACGAGTAGTCCCTGGCCAGGGCAAGCGAGATATACTGGTAGGTTTCCAGTGTTATCTCAGGGTGTTCTGGGCTACACTCCGACACGACTTGTACCGCTATTAGGAGACTGACGTTCACCGCCCCCCTAGGCCCGCCATGCGATGTATCAGACGAACAGACCGGACTGTACGGAGATTGTCACATACAGGCTCAGTAGGAGTTCAGATGGGGTTCACCTCGTCAGTCTTCTTATCGACATCTACCTGGGGACCGTTACGTACAGCTAGTGCCGCTTGCGGTCTATGGTTAAACCCACTGCCAGCGTAGTGTCGAGTCTTTAGAGTCCCACACAGAGAGCTATTCGCCTTTAGGCAAAATGAGTAGAGGTCACATGGTTTTGCGACAGGGTTCGTTCACATTCGCGCACTTGTGCACGTTTGCTGTCCGGACAGTTTATACTAGCGGGCTTTGGTTTAAGCCGGATCCTAGTATATGATTTGGGATTGGTTTTTCTCTTTGTATTCGTGTTCCTCGGATCACGAATGCGGGTGCGTATGCACAGTTGCTTGAGATTGAGGGAGAGGACCTTGATTAGGGTTAATGGCTATTATCATTTTATTAACCCTAATGCTTATGTGTGTATTATAGTTCATTGATAATTAGTTTAATAATTATGCATGGTTATGGTTGTTGACCATTTGACTTCATTGACTTGTTGACCTAGGTTGACACTTTGACCATCATCATTTCTTTTGGAAGATGCTTTTTGATCCTTGCAAATTGAAATGATAATGGTCATGTCATGATTAACCATGACAATTATCTAGCTAATTATTTAATTAAAATATTATGCACATATTAGTGAGAATGGCTCACATTATTCTCATTCTATCATATCTTTTCTCTCTCTTGTTCTTCCTCTCCCTCAAGCTCTCTCCCTCTCATGTGTTGAAAAACACTTGAGCTTGAGAAAAACCCTCTCTTGATCATCTTTACTCTCATCTAGGGTTGAAGGACTAGCACTTCTTGAACCCTAGTTACTTCTAGCTTGGAGTTGAAGCCAAAGGTTGAGACTTTCGGGTGGATCTTTCTTCGGCGTGAGAAGACGTGCAAGGTGACCTCCTTCCACCACTCCAAGGAGCAAGGAGAGAAGGACTTAGAGCTCAAGGTATAACCTTTCTAGCACTTAGCTAGTTTATAGTTAGCTTTAGCAAGTTTTTGTTTAGCAAAGATCCTTACAAGTCTAGTCCATGTTGCCTTAGTTGATAAAAATCCGATTTTTATTCCGTTTTCTGCCTCCCCGCAAGCACCGGGGTGGGCAACGTGGACTTACATTTCCAAAGCGGAGAGTATGGTCACCTGTCTTCAAAACCTTGCTATTTCTCAGCCCCTGCATAGAATTGCAAATGTGAGAACCTGAACCGGTATCCAATACCCAGGAACCAGAGTTTATTGAAAAACAGTTTTCTGTCACAAACGTACCTGAAGCAGAAGCATCACCATGCTTCTTCTTGAGACTTAAGTACTCCGTACAGTTGCGCTTCCAATGTCCTGTCTTGTGGCAATGAAAACATTCGCCCTTCCCCGAGTCTCCAGCCTTGGACTTTTCCTTTCCCTTCACCTTTTTATCTCCACCTTTAGGATTGGTGGGCTTCTTCTTTTTCTTTCCCTTGGCCTTAGCTTTCGGGCGAGAAGAAGAAGATTGTCCAACAGTCATAACGGGAGTTCTTGCTGACTTCATAGTGCTCTCTGCACTCCTTAACATGTTAAGGAGTTCAGAGAGTTCCTTCTCCATGCCATGCATGTTAAAGTTCACTATGAACTGAGCAAAGGTGGAGGGAAGGGACTGCAGAATAATATCTATATATTGTTCATTGTCCATCGTCCATCCAAGGTCCTCAAGGTCTTCTATAAGAGCTATCATCTTCAGAACATGGTCTCCTACTGGTGTGCCAGGGGCCATTCGCATCTGAAACAATTTCTTTGATGCTTCGTATCGTAATACGCGGGATTGCTCTCCATACAACTCCTTTGTATGGAGCAATATACCGTGAATGTCCATATCCTCGTACTGCTTTTGATGTGTGTTATCCATCGATGCAAACGCGAGGCATTTTACCGTGGCACAGTCAGCGTCCCTTGTCTTGCGGACTTCAATGTCCGCAACTGAGGAGGACGGGCGGGGGTGAAGCCGTGAGGACATATGATACTTTATCATAAGTCAAGGCGATTTTCAGATTCCTCAGCCAGTCTTTATAGTTGGTCCCATTCAGTTTGTTTTTATCTAGTAGAAGCTTGAGTCCAGTCATGGGTATCTGCCATTAAGAGAGAGAAAAGAATACACTCAGCGAAAGCTCTTGCATAGATCAGATTGGTTATTATCTTGTCTAATCGATGTTTCCCACTGCTTTTATCGAATTTTTCTTTCAAACCTTAAAAAGAAAAACTAGCCAGGATTAATTACAGTCTACAACTTCGCTAACCGTTCAGCTAGGCCAGTGTCGGTACTTGAGGGAGGTTCCCCGTACTTTCGCACGGACCTAATTAGAGTAAACCTCGTTTTTCCAGAGGCGGAGCCCCGTTAACACCTTTCTAGAAACCTAATGAGTTAGCTAATGGTAAACTGTAAAACTCTCCTAGGAGCAACTTGTAAGTCGATGTAGTACACCCCAGTACTTGTGGGGAGGCGGAATTTTCAAAAACGATCAAGTTTAAAGAACGAACATCGACTAACAGCTTAAATCGAAGCTAAACAACTAATAACCGAACACATAGCTATACTAAACTATTGTGTTAAGGGATTATACCTATCGATACTAGTCCTTCGTCTTTACGATCTCCTTGTTCTCCTCGGCCTTCTCTAGGTAGTAGACGATCCACCCGAGAGCAAAACTCCAAGCTAAACCTCTAACTTGAGGTAACTAATCAACTTTGATTGCTAATCAAAGATGAAAGGATGATATAGAGTGATGGTTATGGATTGTTTAGTCTAACTAATCCTTTGATCTCAACTCATGAGGTGTAAGGATTAGGGTTTGAAGATGAGAGCTTGAGGAGAGAGAATGTGAGATATGATAATGAAATGAGAGAGAGTCTATCATAATATATTATGAAGCATTTTCTAATAATGAGAAAAGAATAAAGAGTGATGATAAATCATGCTTCATAAAATATCTAGTGGTGATTTATTAGCATGAGTCATTAAGCAATAAATGTGCATTAATGAAATGAATGAATCACCACCATGACTCACAACCTCATTTAATGAATATGACACATAACCCTCCTTAGTCACCATCTTCTAGAAGCTTCTCGAACAATTACGAGAACGCCCTCCGATCCGTAAAAATACGGAAAAACTTTAGACTGTAAAAATCCAATAACCGGATATCAGTAACTGGCTTAAACCAAAGCCGACTGGTAAAAACTGTCCGAAAGTCGTACGCGCGTAAACGCACGTATGCGTCCGAACCCTTTGTCGCAAAACCATGCAACCTCTATATCGTTTCGCCTGAAGTAGGAAACTCTCTGTGTGGGACTCTAGAGACTCGACTACTACGCTGGCAGTGGGTTTAACCACAGACCGCAAGCGGCACTATCTGTACGTAACGGTCCCCAGGTAGTTGTCGATAAGAAGGCCGATGAGAAAACCCATCCGAACTCCTACTGAGTCTGATGTGACAATCTCCATACAGTCCGGTCCGTTCGTCCAAGACTATCGCATATCGGGCCTAGGGGGGCGGCAAGCGTCAGTCCCCTAATAGCGGTATAAGTCGTGTCGGAGTGAAGCCCATTACACCCTGAGAAACTACTGGAACCTACCAGCAAATCTCGCTTGCCCTGGCCAGGGACTTTGCGTAATGGCTCTCTGACACAGCACGATATCTACTCCCAATACCGGGAGGGACGAATCCTGTCTAACCGCCACTGCCTCCAAGTGCTCGGGACTGCACCCAACTGCTACCTGTTTGCACGACTCCTTTGAGCCGTGGTAGGGTAGCAATCTAAGAACAGTGGGACACACTCGAGGCGAAGTAGCAGTGTCAAGTCTGCGGACTACGCTGTACTCATGTCACCTGGGAACTGCTCACTGACGACTGGTATCAAACCAACCAACAGTTCCCCGTGAGTCTTGTCCGGTGTACCCGTAACCTAACGAGCACCTGTATACTATCTCCAGTACGACGTACTGACGGCTGTGGGACAGACCATCTCCCCAACTGGGATGAGAAGCGTACACACCAGTCTACTCCGGAGTATCGATGCTCTGTCTCGATAATCCAACGACCAGGGACCTGAATAAGGATGTGCTTGTAGACTACCCAGCCCCCACTAGTGTGACTGCCATCACAACGCTGGTAGACAAGCAAGATCCTAAGAGCTCTATCAATACGTACACTAACATATTAAGATAGAAAAACCAAGTAGCATACTACCATGTTTAGCAAGACTGTTATATACATGTGAATATCCCAAGCTTCCATTAAGTAATATACAAGCTAGTATGATACAGTAATGGCCTTCTAGGGCATAAACACTAACAATCTCCCACTTGCACTAGGGCCATGTACTGGCATATCGTAGACCAATGATCTCGAGCAGCCTCTCGAACTGAATCTGAGGAAGGGCCATCGTGAATGGATCAGCAATGTTCTCTTCTGAAGCAACTCTCCGAACCTCGATCTCCTGACGATCAATGATCTCCCTGATCAGGTGATACCGCCTCAAGATGTGTCTGGACTTCTGATGGGACCTTGGTTCCTTCGCTAAAGCTATAGCTCCGTTGTTGTCGCAATACAGAGGTATTGGATCAACTATGGTAGGAACCACCTGAAGTTCTGTTAGGAACTTCTTCATCCAGACTGCTTCTTTTGCGGCATCGCAAGCAGCTATATACTCCGCTTCCATCGTCGAGTCGGCAACGGTGTCCTGCTTGGAGATCTTCCAGCACACCGCCCCTCCATTGAGGGTAAAGACATAACCCGACATGGACTTGGAATCGTCCTTATCACTCTGGAAGCCGGAATCAGCAAAGGCCTCCAACCTGAGGTCTTTTCCGCCGTAAACCAAGAACATCTCCTTAGTCCTCCTCAGGTACTTGAGAATGTTCTTTACTGCTATCCAGTGTTTCTCCCCTGGGTCTGACTGATACCGGCTTACCACGCTCAGTTCGTAAGCTACATCTGGTCTGGTACACAACATCGCATACATTATAGAGCCTACCGCAGAAGCGTAGGGTATAATAGACATGCGTTCCCTTTCCAAATCAGTCTTGGGAGACATCTCTTTGGAGAGGGTGATTCCGTGACAAGCCGGTAGATTACCGCGCTTAGAATCTTCCATACTGAATCTTTTCAGTACAGTGTCGATATACCTGGACTGCGAAAGTCCCAACATCCTCTTGGATCTATCACGATAGATCCGGATCCCCAGAATATAAGAGGCATCACCCAGGTCTTTAATGGAGAACCTGTGTGACAAGAATCCTTTGACAGATTGTAGCATAGGAACGTCATTTCCTATCAATAGAATGTCATCCACGTACAAGACGAGGAATACGACACTTCTGGCCACAACTTTACTATATATGCACGGTTCATCTGGATTTTTGATAAAGTCATATTCTTTGACTGTCTCATCAAAACAGATGTTCCAACTCCGCGATGCCTGCTTTAGTCCATAAATAGACTTAAGCAGCTTGCATACTTTCCCGCTGCTCCCACTCTGATTGAAACCCTCTGGCTGTCCATATAGACGCTCTCTTCTAAATTTCCATTCAGAAAAGCCGTCTTAACGTCCATCTGCCAGATTTCATAATCATGGAAGGCAGCAATAGCAAGAAGGACCCGAATGGATTTGAGCATAGCCACTGGAGAAAAAGTTTCGTCATAGTCCAAACCAGGTCTTTGACGAAAACCCTTTGCAACAAGTCTAGCCTTATAGGTTTCCACCTGTCCATCTACACCAATCTTTTTCTTGAAGATCCATTTGCATCCTATGGGTTTTACCCCATCTGGAGCAAAGTCCAAAGTCCATACTTTGTTGGTGTACATGGACTCCATCTCGGTCCGCATTGCATCTAGCCATCGTACCGAGTCGCCGCTCTGGATGGCCTGCCGGAAGTCAGTAGGTTCATCATCATCTATGATGCAATCCTCTCTATCCCCATCTATGAGAAAACCGTAGTATCTCTCAGGCGGATGAGACGGCCTACTACTCCTGCGGAGGGGTGCGGGAATGTTCTGTTCTTCTTGAACCTCTGGTTCTACCAAACTTTCAGTAGCAGTTTGTGGTTCTGGAATTTCTTCCAGTTCTATTTCGCTCCCACTTATTTCCTTTTCTAAAAACTGATATTCTAGAAAATGGGCATTATGAGAAACAAACACCTTTTGTTCCTCTGCGTAATAGAATAGATATCCCTTGGAGTTCTTTGGATATCCCACAAACTGACACTTTACTGATCGTGCCTCGAGCTTGTCCACATGCTGCTTTTTAACAAAAGCTGGACATCCCCAAATCTTTAGATACTGAAGATAGGGTTTCTTCCCACTCCACATCTGATATGGTGTGGTAGGCACAGTCTTGGTAGGAACCATGTTCAAAAGATATGCCGCTGATTCTAGCGCATAACCCCAGAAAGATCGTGGTAACTCAGCATTACTCATCATGGATCGTACCATATCCAATAGGGTTCGATTCCGTCTCTCCGATACACCGTTATGCTGTGGAGTGTATGGAGGAGTAAGCTGAGAGAGAATTCCTTTCTCTTTTAGGTAACCTAGGAACTCGGCACTTAAGTATTCTCCACCTCGATCAGATCTTAGTGTCTTAATACTTTTGCCGGTTTGGTTTTCTACTTCATTCTTATACTCTTGGAATTTCTCAAAAGCCTCGGATTTATGTTTCATCAGATAAATGAATCCGTATCTTGAGTAATCATCCGTGAAAGTAATGAAATAGGAAAAACCACCTCTCGCATGTGTAGACATTGGACCGCATACATCACTGTGTATGAGTCCTAAGAGCTCGCTCGCTCTTACTCCTTGTCCAGTAAATGGAGTCTTTGTCATCTTTCCTTTGAGACAGGATTGACAAGTGTCATAAGATTGATATTCGAACGTGTCCAAATATCCTTCTCTATGCAACTTAGTCAACCTTCTCTCATTGATGTGACCCAGTCTACAATGCCATAAGAAAGCTTTATTTAAATCTGGAGACTTTCTTTTTAGTGTGTTCTGGACATTGAAAATTTGGAGTTGGTTTAAAACATATATGCCGTTATTTAGAGTACTGGACCCAATCAAACCATGATTAAGGTGGATGTTAACAACATCTCTTACAAACGTGAAATCATAACCTTTATTTGATAACAAGGAAACTGATATGATATTACACGTTAAGCTTGGTACAAAATAACAGTTATGTAAAACCAAAATATGTCCACTCGTCAATCCTAGGTGATAATCCCCGACGGACGCAGCTCCCACGCTAGCTCCGTTAGCAACCCTGAGGATCATATCACCTTCCTTCAGCACTCTACGGTTTCTCAGTGCCTGCAATGAATTGCAAATATGAGATCCTGATCCGGTATCCAATACCCAGGAAGTAGAGTTGATCGACAGACAATTCTCAATTACAAACACACCTGAAGTCGAAGCCACAGCTTGCTTCGGTTCCTGGTTCTTGGCGTTCCACGCCTTGCAATCCTTCTTCCAGTGCCCTTTCCTGTGACAATGGAAGCACTCATCCAGGCCAACTACCGGTGCTGCAAACTTTTTCTTTCCCTTCTTTCCCACCTTACTAACACCTCCTCTAGGTTTGGGTGCGGCCTTCTTCTTCCTTCCTTTGGCCCTAGCCTTGGACCCGGAAGAAGATGCACCGCCAACAAACATAGCGGGTGTTTCCCTTGCCTTCTGCAAGGTGCCCTCTGCACTCCTTAACATGTTCAGGAGTTCCGCAAGTTCAACTTCTTTTCCTTGAAGATTGAAGTTGAGGATAAACTGGGCGTAGGTGGGAGGAAGGGACTGGAGAATAAGGTCTGTATAGAGCTCATTATCCAAAGTCGTCCCAAGGTCTGCGAGCTCCTCAATATAGCCGATCATCTGTAGGACATGTTCACCTACCGATGACCCGACAGCCAACCTCGCTCGAAACAATTTCTTCGAGGTCTCGTATCTTGCTATACGAGATTGCTCTCCATAAAGTTCCTTTGTATGGAGAAATATGCCATCTAGAGACATATCCTCGTGCCTCCTCTGATGTTCATTGTTCATAGAGGCAAGCACGATGCACTTGGCTCTCGCGCAATCTAAATCCCAGGTTTTGCGGATTTCCTTATCCGCATTGCTGGATTTGGGACCAAGGACAGCAGGTGCCGTAGCGGTGAGGACGTACCCCAGTTTGTCATAGGTCAAGGCCATTTTGACATTCCGCAGCCAATCTTTATAGTTTGGCCCCGTCAGTATATTCTTTTCTAAAAGTAACTTAAGTCCAGTCATTTTCAGGGTCGCTGCAATTAGGAGAGAGAGAAGAAAACACTTTAGCATGATGCTCTTGCAAGTTTAGAGTGGTTTTTAGTTTATCTAAACTGGATGGCTCCCACTGTTTCTCGAATCCTTCCTCAAACCATAAAAGAAGAATTAGCCAGGACTATTCTCACCGTACAATACTTGCTTAACCGTTCAGCCAGGCCAGTGTCGATACTTCGAGGGAGGTTTTCCAACGCTTTCGCGAAGTTCCTTAATTAAATAACCTCTTTTCTCTGGGGGCGTAACCCCGCTGACACCTTTCTGGACACCTACTAGGTTTATAGCATTGATCGTTAAGTGACGAATATCCTGATAAGTAGCTTATACTCACAGTAGGATCGGGATCCAAATATCATCGTCTGATAATGTTGTAGGAATGCTACCAACATTCATCAAACTCAAAATGGTATGCATCTCTTTGCAAATTTCAGTTTCTTTAGAAATTCCCGATATATGTTTTTGCCCCATGCTCTTATGACCTTGGCGTTGGTCAAAATATCATAAGTCACATGTCAAGTTCTGCCCATCATTATCTTGTTAATTTGAACCCACCCGTACATATCCTTGACGTTGGCCAAAATGATCATACGACTGTCCCAAACTAACTCATCTATCTATGCAACAAATGAATACCCAGTAGCTACCAAACACTATGCCTTGGCGTTGGTCAAAATACATAGCTTGAATACTACTGAATACCCAGATGAAATGACGGAGGGCTACGACTGGTTTTGGCGAAACCGTGAACGTAGTGAACTTGATATAACCGAAGGAACCTGATAGCTTTTAAAAGGAGTGGTTAAGTCTCCGCATTTAAAAATAACCGAGTGGTTTCTTTTAAATTGTTCCAACGATTTAAACTTTGGTTTGTTTTCTTTGCATTACAGATAATGCGTCCCATCATTAACCTATCATTGCAGAAAACAACGAAAATACAACGTCCTCTTATGCCATCCGCATTCGCCACTGGGTCCCGTCATCACCCGTTAGGTTACTTAACTAACGACAGAGCGGGGGCTGGGCTAGCGCGGGTGTAAAACATAAGTGACGTCAAAATAGCTACAATATGTATAGATATTTTACATTCGTCTGACGCAATGATATTCATTCCAGAACACAGATAAACAATATTGGATTTGCAAGCAATCTGTATTTCTTTCGAGCCTGCAAGAAAAGACAGATTACACAGTTGTGATGAATAGCCGATACCCCACCCTCGACCCCTACGGGTACGGCAAACTACCCGCCCGGCAGTTTGTGTACCCCACCTTGGGTCAGTCCTAGGAGCAAAAACAGTAAAATGAAATAATACAACGGTGGCTACAACCGCAACCTGGAAGTGCCCCGCAAAAATAATATTACAACAATTTACATTTACAACAAATGAATTAAACAATAACCCATTGCAAACCTCGGCTATACACCACAACAGTCCAATACAGTTTATATGCACAAACAGATATAACCATTTCAGAAATGTGCAACCCCCTGCCAACCGACATACTAGCAGTTAGGGGAGGTTTACGAACACATTAAACAATCACAGATATAATCCATATGCAAATACTGTACAATTTCGATCGAATAAACAACATCAATATTGCTCCAAAATCTGCTCTGTTAAACAGTAACCTGAGCAATAATTAAACATTCCAGAGAACCCCAAATACCAGAGAGGACCCACACAAGAAATACGAGTCCATGACTCGGCAACTCGGCCGCGGAAACGCGGCGGATCGGTGCGATCCGCCGCCGTTCCGCGGCGCTTTAGTCGAATCATGGGTTCTAATTTCTTGGGTGTTCTTCTGGACCCTTTACAAGCTTTCTGAGATAACCTGAACAATTTTAGGACATCATTTTAAATTCGACAGAAACTTGTAACTTTTAGGGTTTTCCGGCTTCGTTTTTCCGTTCGAAATTCGTACAAATTTGCAATCAAGTTATTTAGTGTTTAGCGAGGCTCTGATACCACTGTAAGTCGATGTAGTACACCCCAGTACTTGTGGGGAGGCGGAATTTTCAAAAACGATCAAGTTTAAAGAACGAACATCGACTAACCGCTTAAATCGAAGCTAAACAACTAATAACCGAACACATAGCTATACTAAACTATTGTGTTAAGGGATTATACCTATCGATACTAGTCCTTCGTCTTTACGATCTCCTTGTTCTCCTCGGCCTTCTCTAGGTAGTAGACGATCCACCCGAGAGCAAAACTCCAAGCTAAACCTCTAACTTGAGGTAACTAATCAACTTTGATTGCTAATCAAAGATGAAAGGATGATATAGAGTGATGGTTATGGATTGTTTAGTCTAACTAATCCTTTGATCTCAACTCATGAGGTGTAAGGATTAGGGTTTGAAGATGAGAGCTTGAGGAGAGAGAATGTGAGATATGATAATGAAATGAGAGAGAGTCTATCATAATATATTATGAAGCATTTTATAATAATGAGAAAAGAATAAAGAGTGATGATAAATCATGCTTCATAAAATATCTAGTGGTGATTCATTAGCATGAGTCATTAAGCAATAAATGTGCATTAATGAAATGAATGAATCACCACCATGACTCACAACCTCATTTAATGAATATGACACATAACCCTCCTTAGTCACCATCTTCTAGAAGCTTCTCGAACAATTACGAGAACGCCCTCCGATCCGTAAAAATACGGAAAAACTTTAGACTGTAAAAATCCAATAACCGGATATCAGTAACTGGCTTAAACCAAAACCGACTGGTAAAAACTGTCCGAAAGTCGTACGTGCGTAAACGCACGTATGCGTCCGAACCCTTTGTCGCAAAACCATGCAACCTCTATATCGTTTCGCCTGAAGTAGGAAACTCTCTGTGTGGGACTCTAGAGACTCGACTACTACGCTGGCAGTGGGTTTAACCACAGACCGCAAGCGGCACTAGCTGTACGTAACGGTCCCCAGGTAGTTGTCGATAAGAAGGCCGATGAGAAAACCCATCCGAACTCCTACTGAGTCTGATGTGACAATCTCCATACAGTCCGGTCCGTTCGTCCAAGACTATCGCATATCGGGCCTAGGGGGGCGGCAAGCGTCAGTCCCCTAATAGCGGTATAAGTCGTGTCGGAGTGAAGCCCATTACACCCTGAGAAACTACTGGAACCTACCAGCAAATCTCGCTTGCCCTGGCCAGGGACTTTGCGTAATGGCTCTCTGACACAGCACGATATCTACTCCCAATACCGGGAGGGACGAATCCTGTCTAACCGCCACTGCCTCCAAGTGCTCGGGACTGCACCCAACTGCTACCTGTTTGCACGACTCCTTTGAGCCGTGGTAGGGTAGCAATCTAAGAACAGTGGGACACACTCGAGGCGAAGTAGCAGTGTCAAGTCTGCGGACTACGCTGTACTCATGTCACCTGGGAACTGCTCACTGACGACTGGTATCAAACCAACCAACAGTTCCCCGTGAGTCCTGTCCGGTGTACCCGTAACCTAACGAGCACCTGTATACTATCTCCAGTACGACGTACTGACGGCTGTGGGACAGACCATCTCCCCAACTGGGATGAGAAGCGTACACACCAGTCTACTCCGGAGTATCGATGCTCTGTCTCGATAATCCAAAGACCAGGGACCTGAATAAGGATGTGCTTGTAGACTACCCAGCCCCCACTAGTGTGACTGCCATCACAACGCTGGTAGACAAGCAAGATCCTAAGAGCTCTATCAATATGTACACTAACATATTAAGATAGAAAAACCAAGTAGCATACTACCATGTTTAGCAAGACTGTTATATACATGTGAATATCCCAAGCTTCCATTAAGTAATATACAAGCTAGTATGATACAGTAATGGCCTTCTAGGGCATAAACACTAACACAACTATTGCCCACAGTGGGATCAGGATCCAACCATCACATGGAAGGTATGCAATCTCATTGCAAATTTCAACTATTGAAATTCCCGATCTGGTTTTTACCCCTAATACTCGTGACCTTGGCTAAGGTCAACAAATCACGAGTACTAGTCAAGCTCAACCCGTTATTTCTTGATTAATTAGACCCGTTCACATGACCCTTGGCTAAGGTCAACAAAGTCATATGCCCGTCCTAATTAATCTGCATCATATGCATTTGTAGGAAGACATCACTTAGCTACCGTACACTACGCCTTGGCTAAGGTCAACAAACGTAGCACGAATGCTAAGTACTCTAGTTCCTAAAATGACGGAGGGTTGCGGATGATTTTTAAGAAAATCTTTAACGCTTTGAGCTTGATATCGTTGTAGAATCAAATGGTTTTCAAAAGGAGTGACTTAAGCTCCGCAGTTTTGAAATATAGATTTTTCATAAATAGCCGAGTGGTTTTCAAATCCGATTCTACAACATCTTTTTAGGTTTATTTTCTTTACATTAATCACATTAATGTAATCCCATCATTTAAGTCCTTAAGCCAATCACAGAAAAGAAACGAAAATAACACGTACGCTTATGCCGCATTCGCCGCAATGTTCCGTTATGCACCGTTAGGTTACTTAACTAACGGCATACCGGGACGGGACTAGCGCGGGTGTAAAACATAAGCAACGTCTACTATATATCATATATATAATATGTCATTCGTCTCAGATATCACAGAACACAGGAAGCAGAAACATAGATATAAAGTGGGATATACTAGGACGTACGTATTTAGTATTTAGCCAGAATAGAAAATACGGATTCCACAGTCGCGATGAATAGCCAAGCCCACACCCTGGACCCCTACGAGAGCGGCAAGTGACCCTACCAATTCTGGAGTTTAGGAGACCCGGTCTCGACTCCTCGAGATGGCCTCCCACTGAACCCCAGAACCCGGTCACCTGTGCTCCCCTCCTTGGGTCCATCCTAATGCGGAAAAGTAAATAATATACAACGCTGGTGACACAACCTCAACCCGAAAGTGCCCCAAATAAAAGAATATTACATTACATTTGAATTTACATGAATGAAAATATAAAACTCTCATCTCACATAAAAAAAAACCCGGCTATTCAATCGCGACAATCCTGCACATCATATCTCAGCAACACATAATATCTCATATCATCAACGTAAGTAAGTATGCATTCCCCAATTGTCGTTGATGTATAGCAACGAAACCGGCGATATCGAACATACTAAACTTACGGTCACAGAAAAGAAAGTGTAAAACTGCAATATCTGGAATCCATATTCTCTTTAGACATCGTAAATGCGAAGTATCACATACCTCGTATTTCATGTCTTATAATGTGAATTCCACACATTGCATCACATTCCAGATAATTAGACAGTATTAAAGTTTTCGAACGAACGATCAAATACCAAGATTCACTAAAGCTCAACACTTGAGCGAAGTTCAAAAACTTGGATTGTGACACAGTAGTAGCGGTCCAGCCGTAGGAGGGTCAAGCCAACGCCTCACATGTGGCACGCCGTACTGCCCCAAACCCTATGGTTCAAAGGGCAGTTCAAGACGGTCACATAATCGAGTTAAGGTTTGTTGTCTTCTAGAGGGACCACCACAAAACTTGCACGTATCTCCAAAATATTTAAACCCCGTGAAAAGTGAGCAAATGATACTCGTTCAAACACTTCACTACTTTCTAATTTACCCGGAAAAGCAACGAAATGAAAATTCCGATCGAATCGACAAGTCCAAAACCATCTCCAGAATTTTTCAGCAGTAAATACAGATTAAAAATACTCTAAAAAATATACAAGCAGAACAAAACATTACAGTTTAAAATTTATGCAGTGATCGATTTGTACGGCCGCGGAACCGCGGCCTAAGCAAGTTTAGGCCATGTTTCCAAGGCAAGGTTAACTGTTCATTGCATAATTTTTACACCGTAATTCTTATATTTTCCTGCTGAATTTTTTACGTATTTTTAATTCTGAAAATAACCAGATTTTGAAAAAAGTCCAGAGAGCACCCAAAAATGCGTATTTTCGGTTCGATCGGAGTTTTAACTTCGTAAAATCATCGCCTAATATTCTAGGTCGGCTCTGATACCAATGAAAGGTTTGCCTAGCACCCTATGTAGAGTTTTGAAGCATCACATGTCTCAAAGTTTAAATTTTTATGGTGCTAAACAAGCATACAAAGAAATCGATCCTAGAAAATTAGGGTTTCGAATTTAAAGCCAATAAAAACTAGGGTTTCGAGACTACAACCTTTGTAGCTCCCTTTCTCTAGACTCTTTGGCCTCTTGGGTGTTGGAAGAAGGTCCTCTTGAAGCCTTCTCGCGTCCACGACGATCCACCCGGAGTTCCTCTTCCAAGCTCGCAACTTCGATTATCAAGATGAGAAACGAAGAGAACACTCTAAACAAGTTGGCTAAACTTGTGTAGAATGATGTTGTGGTTAAGATTCTCACTTCAAAAACCTTTCTTTATGTGTGTTTTACTCACTAGAAGAAACTAGAGAGCAAATGGTGAAGGAGGAAGAAGATGGTAGCTTTCTTTTAACAAGTGTAAAATGATAACCATTGAAAAGAAATGAAATATATCTATATATATTTTATTTCTTCTCACTACAAACCATGGTTAAATCTTTGAGTTATTATTTAATTAGGGTTTAAAACATATAAGGAAAGTTTAATCCAAGGTTAAGGGTAGGTGAGAATGGTTAGGTTAAAGAAGAGTGTAGAAAAAACTCAAGAATTATCCTTTCCTTTTCTATTTTGTTTTAAACATAAAATTAAATAATAATCCATATATTTATCCATGGTGTGAGTCTTATATTGCCACCATTTTCATGTGTAAACAACCAAGATAGATGGGTGTATGTATGTATGTATGTATGTATGCACATCCATATATGCATGAAACTAGAAAGAAAGAAAGAAACACATACATGCATGCATACATCCATCATATTCAAGAAAGGTTTTAATTGAGAAAACTAATGGTTAAATGATAAATCAACACTTGATTTATCAATCCGGCCATATCACATATGACCCCACCAAAAGCAAGCCGCCCGATGAATGTTCGGTATCCTATACGCGCATTTTAATCGGGTCCATGCGCATATCGCATACGCGCACCACAACATTTCGCCTGGACTGGGTAACTCCTTTGTGGGACTCTAAGACTCGTCAATACACCGGCAGAGGGTGATGATCATATCAAGCACCCCCAAGCCACAAGCGGTCAACTAAACGTAACGGCCACCCGGGTATTGAGCGATCAGAAGAAAACAAGCGAACCTGCTACAACTCCTGTCGAGCCATCCGGCAACACTACCGTACAGTCCGGTCTCTTCGTCAGATATACTGCATATCGAGCCTAGGGATGGTCACGTCGACCCTAATAACTCAATAAGTCATGCCGGTGAATGGTCTATAACATATCGAGAAACTACTGATAACACTTATCAGCAAATCTCAGCAGCCCTGGCCAGGGACTTACTGATATAACCAGTCGGACACAGCACAGCATCAACTCCCAATACCGGGAGAGAAGAAACCCCTCCTATCTCTCATTGCCTTCGTGTGTCTCGGGACTGTACCCAACGGCCACCTGTTTGCACGACTCAGTAGAGCCGTGGTAGGGTGGCAATCAAAGTACAGTGGGAGAACACACAAGACTCTATGACGATCTAGGGTCTACAGACTAACCTGTACCAGTGTCACCTGAGAACTGCTATCCATCGATAGATATAATTCCATATAGGAGTTCTCGGTGAGTCCGTCCAGTGTACCCAGTCACCACTGAGCACCCGTATATGATCTTGATATCAAACATCGATGAATGTGGGAACATTCATCCCCCATCGTATGGGTCTAGTATCATATACGTTAGTATACTCTGGTATATCAATGCCCCGTCTCGATATACCTACGACTAGGGACTTTTCAGGATATGCTTATAGACTACAGATGTCCCATTAGTATGATCTCCATCATAATCAGAGTAGTCAAGCCGATATCCTCAGGGCTTTATCAGCATGTATGAATGAATAAAAGCACGATCAAATCAACATGTCAGATAAAG
Organism: Agapanthus africanus; assembly: GCA_030015575.1. Classification (NCBI taxonomy): domain Eukaryota; kingdom Viridiplantae; phylum Streptophyta; class Magnoliopsida; order Asparagales; family Amaryllidaceae; genus Agapanthus; species Agapanthus africanus. The sequence continues at coordinate 186,388,530 of CM057349.1, read as the reverse complement.
AAGAACCAGATAGCATACTATCATGTCGAGCAAGAATGCACACTGAATATATATATACATATGTAGATACATCCACTATCATATAATGGCCTCTAGGGCATACATATATCCAACATTCATCAAAGTGAATGGGCCATCCAGCACTTCACGGAATCCGTTAACTTGAGCACCACTCCTTGGGTCAACCTGTACCCCCTACGAGTGCGGCGAATAGCCTGCCAATTCTAGAGTGCGGCCCCCTCCTTCTCAACGCCGTGAGATGCAGACCCGTTGCCCTTCAGAACCCGGCTATCCGTGCACTCCATCGCGGGGTAATCCTAGTAATGAAAAGAAAAATATGTACAACGGTGACATCGACCTCAACCCGGTCGTGCCCCAAATAAATAATATACAAGAAGGCAGTGACGGCAGTCCACATGTCGGACGCTCGCCTTGCGATATAAAATGTACAAATAAAACTAAACTGTACTAACATTGCACCCAATCTATCCACCACGACGATTCCGCAACAAACACAGCATAATACAGAATATCAACGTGAATGTCACGTTCGCAAACCCGTCTAAAAGAACTATAGCAATTAGACAAGTTGTACCGCTCTAATGACATTCACGGTCGCAGATAGTAATGCATGTACTGTAAACTTTAAACAGTGTTAGAAATATCGACTTCGAAATAACCCCGAATAGCCCCAAACAACTAGATAAAACCCTATCCAAACTAGGCTAAACAATCAATACCACTAAACCAATATTCCAGAGACTAGACCATACCCAAAATTTCAAACACAGAGGCCTCCACAAAACCGGCCAGCTCAGAATTTTTGATGATCTGGCCGGTCCTAAAGTGTTAGATTAGGCTCGTATTTGGGGTATGTTCTAGTTGTCATCCAACTAGTCTTCTGCAGTTGCTTAAATATTTTTAGAAGGCCATTTAAAATTCAACAGAGAATGGAATACATCGAGTGATATTTCGGAGTTGTTTCGGTTTCGATACATTAATATCGTCTAAACAAACTAGTATGTGGTTAATGGGTTGGCTCTGATACCATGTTGAGTTACGGCAGCGCCCCGGCCATCAATCCGTGGCCAAATACAGAACAATAACTTTTAAAACACGGCTCTAACGGAACCCTAATCTACGGATCGTACCATTAACCCTATACTAGTTCTACATAAAGGAGTTTATAGAGGTTATACCAATCGATCCGTGTCCTTCGGTCTTCAACCTCTGTCCCAAGCTCCTTACGGCTTCCTTGATCAAGTTTGATCTCCAGTCACCCTGTCAAAGACGATCCACGTCGAGGATTAGTAATACGGGCTCCTGTCTCAAAACCGAAACAACTCGGGTATCTAGTTTGCTAACCTAGATAGCCAAGATGAAGTAGAGAGAGTGTGTGAATACTTTGTCTCAAAACACCCAAGGATTCTCAACTCATGAGAGGGATTGGGTGGAGGCTGAAGAAGATGCCATAAGGTGAAGAAGTATGAAGCAAAAAGAAAAAAAGAAACTAAAGAAAAGCTCACTAGAAAATGATCTTCCACTCACCACCAAAAAATCTCACACAAAATATCGTAACAAAACCAAACAATCCCATGACCCAATACCATGAGTCACCAAGACCACATGCTACATCAATGCACAATGCCAAGACTTGCACTTACACTTTCCACACAATAAACATTAACCTAAATATTTAAATCCAAGAAAAAGAAATGGCATCTACTAAAGTAATCTTATAACGGATTACAAGAATACCCCTCATCTGTATATACATACCTGCATCCGTATTCCTACTGAAAACAAATACAACGAGACGAAAATAATCCAACAATATAATACTAGGATCCGGTTTAAACAAAATCCTACTAGTATTATCCGTCCGATCATGATCCGTGCATGATCAGTCGAAAATAATGTATTTTTAACACGGCAATTTCCCTATCATTTGCACTCAGTTAGAAGTGTTCGGCATTCATATTACACATATTAGCAAAAGAGTCCTGAAATATCAGATTGCATGTGTTAGACTCTAAAACCGACATTTCTGAGGAAATTGTGTGTTTTTCATGGCATCGCATCATCCTTGTATTGCGCAACACTTGTGTCGAGATTTGTGCAGGAAATTGCATGAGCAAAGCCAAAAAAGCGAATCAAAAATACGCCAACTCAATGATTTCAGATCTGGTAGCAATCTAGAAGGAGTTATAAAATTCAACATATCAAAACAAGGCCCACGTATCAGGCCCAACATTTACCAAAGAGACCAAGCCATGAAGCCTCCAAAGAGCCGCGGAACCGCGGCGGGAGCCAGCTTGAGCCGCGGTTCCGCGGCGCTTCTGCCACTTCAGCACTTCAATTTCAGTGCAAAATTCTCAGCTCTTGTCCCACATTCCTTTTATATATGTCAAATTCCAGAAGGACCTCGAAGCTACTGCCAGATCAGCAAAGATCATTAAGCAAGGCTAATCTTAATTAAGCTCCTAACAAACTATTTCTAGAAGCTCCCTCCTAACTAATCACATCTAGAAGCTTCTCCTCTAACTAAATTTTGGAGGAAAATTCAAAATCTCCTCAACAAACTTTTGGAGGGAAACTTAAAATTCAAATCCTAGATCTAGGGTTTTGATGGCTATAAATAGGAACCTAGATCTAATGGTTGAGGTTGTTCAATCTTAGTTAGTTGTTCATTAATCCATTCTTTACCTCTTTCTTCATCTTCTTCCACAAGTCTAGTGACAAGACTTGTGCGAAACCCTAACCCTAATTCCACTCCAAATTCAAGATCTCGAGTACCAAATCAAGTGAGAAGCCTTCAACCTTTTAGGAGCCGAGCCGATCTTCAATCGGGCAAGTGATCCAAGCCGATCCGCGACTCACGGAGACTAGCGAAGCCAAATCGACGATCGAGTTCTTCCTCTTGTAGTTCTTGAGCGATTGTAACGAAATTGTTGATATAAATAAAAGGTGAAATTCTTTTATCTTGCTTTCTTTAAATTCTTGCATCATGATTCGATCTCAATTTGTGATTGTGATTCTTGTTGTGATGTTCGAGTAAAACTCCGCTTGTTAAGGAGTCGAGACGATCAATAGAATGATGATGTAACAAATCTTTAAACGATTCTTGAGTCCTACGAGTTTTGTAAACCCTAGCAAGTTCAAGAATCGATGACCTAGTTTCGTAGCGATGCTTTCTTGATTGTGATCGCTCGAAATTAGGGATCTACGATCGTTTCTTGAATTTACTAGAGGCTAGAATGTGAATGATATCAACGAAAGAATAGGGGATAAATGATGAAACCCTTGTTTCACTAGAAATCCCCAATTCTCGTTGATCATCATCGATCTAGTATCAATTCATCGAAGGATAAGAATACGTAATTGTAAGATTACATCACATCTATAGATCCGATCGATTCCTACGAGCCTCATTTCGATTCTTGATATTTGGTTTGGAAAAATCAACAAACTATCAATTCTTGATTCTATCTTTTTAATGCTTTTTTAGATCTAGATTTTTCTCTTTCTTGAATTGCAATTACAAATCATGAATTGTTTTCTTTTCTTTTCTTTAAAGTTTCGACTCATCTAATTCAAAAGAGGAACTATTACACTATCCTGTGGACGATCCGCAGTTACTAACACGCTACAATCGACACCGTTATTGATTGCGGTCAAATATTTTTGGTTGTGATTTCTTTACATATTTTCTCATTATACACATCAAGAATTCTATTACAATCAAATGGCGCCGTTGCCGGGGATAGTGCGCTAATTGTTCGTATTTTGAAATTTGAGTTGAAAAATTTATTCCATTATAATTTTTAGATCTAAACTCGCACAAACCCTAATACGTGTGTTGTGATTTGATTGCGAGAAAATCTGGAATCATTGGAGCTTGGATAAAATTTTTGTGAATATTCCAGAGAGCTAAAGAGAGCAATAGGAGCATTGTGATAAAAATATTTTGCAGAGATCTCTTCACACAACCGCGATTCCGCGGCCAATACCCCCTTAGTGCGGCGGTTCCGCGTCCCCCTTGCTGAGTCACTGCACCAATTTTTCTCTGTAAGTCTCTCACTTTCTTATCTCTTCCCTCATCTGCTCCAATTAACATTTTGTGCAGGTTTCTTTGCAAATAATCGCAGTACCGCAAAAGCAAAATAAAATTTGTGCGTGTTTTGATTTTTGGTTGTTTGCATATTAATACGGAAATTAAGGGGCAAAGACCAAATCCAGATTAGGTGGGGAGTTCATTACCCTTCCTAAGCCCCGAAAATCACAAACTTGCATCCGCATTGACCCTCATTAATTAAAAGAAATCTAGAGATGACTCTAAGGACCGTCGCGCTCACTTAGGACAAGAGAAGGCCGTGGGTAATTCATTGCTTATCCGCGTTTTCTTGTGGTGTCTAAGGCAAGTGTGTCGAAGTCTAGTGGTTATTAATTAGGCCCACTACTTACGTAGTGGAGTACCTTCCCACTTACCTGGCACTTACCTGGCCACAGGGAGACAAGGAGGCAGTGGAGGATTTATCCTGCGACTTTTCTTTTAGCAGTTAGGAGCGGTCTAGAGCCTGACCTAGGTGACCAATAGAATTAGGGTTTTGCCTGTTGCATTTGTTGTGTTGCATCATTTTTTTCAAAAATCCGTATATTTTCAAAACAAACACCGCATTCATCATTTCCTCTAATTATACCAACGCTGCCACTTGTGCTACAACCATTTAGCATAATGTTAGGCTGGACACGGGATTCCATTTCCCGTCTTGTCCGCGTTTCTTTTATCGATCCCAGAGTCGGTAATTCTTCGTCTTCTCCCCCACCACCCACCACACCCACGATGGACCCAAATCCATCAAACTTTAACACTACTCTGCCACCACCCGCAGGTGCGCAGAATCTTCCACGCATTTCTCTCCAAAAGAGATGCTATCCTACACGTGTTACCCTTCCCACCTGTCTTTTTATACCACCTGCCAACGGGGAAAATTTTGAAATCAACCACCAATTCATCAAACTGTTGCCCAGATTTCACGGTCTTGATTCAGAAAACGCATACGTGTTTATTTCCAAATTTGAAAACGTATGTGCTTTGATGGGGAATTCACAACTGTCTTTGGATGCTCTGCGTTTACGTCTTCTCCCATTCACTTTGTGCGATTTAGCCGAGAAGTGGCTTTACATCACACCCGCACATTCTATTTCAACATGGGACGAATTCGTTGCAGCATTCCTTAAGAAATTTTATCCCAATCACAAGACCGCCCGTGTTCGGAGCGAAATCTCTAAATTTACCCAACTTCCCAATGAACCATTTTGGAAATGCTTTGAACGGCTCAAGGATCTTCTTATCCAATGCCTCATCACGGAATCTCCAGATGGGATTTGTGTCGAATTATCTATGAGGGTATTGATCTCACTACTAGACAGATGCTTGAAACCATGTGTCATTGCCAATTCCTATCTAAAGATGATGGTGAAGTTTGGAAATACCTAGAAGATTTAGCTCAAAACACATCACAGTGGGAAAGTGTTAGACCACCATCCCCTAGGGAAGATGTCAATCAGCTCGATGTTTCCGTCACCATGAAAGCCGAAATGGCCGTAATACAAAGGAAACTCTACGCTATAGAAAACAAAATCTCTTCAGCCTCCCTAAACCAATCCACACTTCCCAAAACCGTGTGTGGCTGCTGTTCAAACCCTTCACATTTGACGGAAGAATGTCCTTTGAATGTACCGTTTCAAGGTCACACTAATGCTTCACTTCAGCAAAGACCTGGAAACTATCCCTCTTCTTCCTCATATAATCAAGATTGGAGGAATCACCCGAACTATGCTTGGAACCAATCACAATCTCAAAACACGGTTCCAATCCTAAACAATTTTCAAAGGGTCCCTCCACCACAACAGCAACCACCACTTCAATTGAGTCAGCACCCCTTCCAACCGCAAAATTTTCAAAATCCTGCCAACACTTTTGCACTACATGAAAACTCTTTGCAATTGGCCGGTACTGATAATATCTCTGCACTGGTGCAAACCTTGGTTACTTTCATGAAACAATCCATCCAAGAGTCGGCAAGTTTTCAATCTTCCATCGATAATATGATAAAGATCATTCTCACTCAAAATGAGAATATCAAATCAATGGAAGCACAAATTGAACGAATAACAGCCGAAATAAGTGCTAGAGAAGAAGGGAATCTTCCATCTCAACCCGTACCTGATCCTAGACCTTCACATTGCACTAATGTGGACGCTTTTACAACGTTGAGATCTGGAAGAGTGCTAGACAATCATTCGGGTGAACAAATTGATAATGATGAATTGATCATTAACACCCCGGCTTCCACTTCCACTTCCACTCACACTTCTACTTCTTACCCTATTTCGTCTAACTTACCTTCTTCTTCCGAGCCTATTCTCCGTGTTCCCAAAGGCTCGAACCCACCCACCTCATCTTTTCCACCCCCACAAACTTCTCCACAAATGTTGGACCCAACACTTATTGATAGAGCTCCATTTCCAAATAGGTTGAGGCCCAAGAAACATGATGCCAAAATGGAGAAGATTGTGGACATGTTTAAGGAAGTTAACATCAACATCCCTCTCCTAGATGCTATTCAACAAGTTCCGTCCTATGCGAAAATTCTTAAGAACGTGTGCACTAGGAAGAGGAAGACTCAAGTGCCTAAAAAAATCTTCATGTCGAGTACTGTAGACACGGCTTTTCCCCAACAATTACCACGGAAACGTAAGGACCCTGGCTGTCCTACTATTTCCATTTCTATTGGGGAGAAACACATCAACCGTGCGTTACTTGACCTTGGCGCTAGTGTTAACTTACTTCCTTACTCGGTATACGAGCAACTAGGTATCGGAGTGTTAAAGCCCTCGAGCATAACTCTCCAGATGGCTGACAGATCAATCACCAAACCTAGGGGTGAACTGGAGGATGTGTTAATAAAAATCGGGGAATTTTTATTCCCTGTGGATTTTATTGTACTTGATACACAGCCTGTAGCGAACCCACGGAATCAAATTCCGGAGATTTTAGGTCGCCCCTTTTTGGCCACTTCCAATGCAATAATCAACTGTCGTAACGGTTCTATGACCCTATCCTTTGGGAATAGGTCAATAGAGCTGAACATTTACAAGTTGGGAAGTGTACCCTCTGAACCTACTGCTCAGGTCTGTTCTGTCGACTTAATGGATGTCGACAGCAGCGAACTTGACGATCCTCCTGATACTGATCTTGACTCTTTTCATACGTTATTGTTTGACCCAATTATGTATCATACACATACGGACTCTTCCACCGAGATATCCAGGTCAACAACTAACACTGAATATGAACTGTTTTTAGAGTCTGAAGATCACCCCGCACCTTGTGATGACATTATTCATCGGGGTATTGATGGAACTTTTGAGGAAATCTTCGCTGAAGAACTCGCATTTTTGAATGACACGTGTGTTGAGATGAATCCACTTCCAATCACTGAAATTGAACCTCCACCCCTTCCTCTGAACTGCAAAAAGAATGCGAGCAATCCATCACATTCACTGCATCATCTCTCCAATATGAGACGCACACACTTTCTATTCCACCACTTAACCTTTCCCCACTTCTTCTTCCACCAACCAGAGCACTGCATTGACAAAAATTTTGAATGGTTGGTGTTAACTTTCGGTCTTTGCAAGGCTTGGCATCGACCAATGATTCTTGACCCTCTCATATGATTTTTAAAGATTAACATTGCATAACTCAAGTTTCGGGGGGCAATTTTTCTGGCTCTTGAAAAGGAAATTTTTACAAAATTATGAGCCAAAAATAAGTTTGGGGGAGTTTCTTCACTTAAATATTTTGCCCCCACTAATAAATTCCTCCCAAGCTTACAGGTTTTTCGAGATTTAGCAGATGGCAACAGTGAGGACACTGTTGAAAACAAGTTTGGGGGAGGTTTGTGCTTATTTTCGCATCATTTGCATCATACTTTGCATAAGCACAAAACATTTTTCGAAAACCTATAAAAATTTAAAAAATTTCAAAACTATAAAAATATTTTTGTACATAAATAAGATAATAAAAGATTAGATAGTGAAAAATTACATCTATGAGATTAGAAAAATTTAAGAAAACTAAGAAAATTAGAAGTTTTCTTATACGAACTAGTAATAAGTAGTTATGAGCCGTTGTCCCAACGGTTAGTAAGATGAAGGAAGTCACTAATCTGAGGATAAAAATAAGTCTGAAAAATAGTTTCTATTCTGGAAGCCAAACATTTTGAACGTTGATACCCTGCTATTCGCACTTACACACGTCTTGAAGTCTGGGATAGTAGAGGATACCTTGAAATGCTCTTATCTTAAAGCCGATGTATGAAGGAAATAAAAAAAATGAAGAAAATATAAAGTGGTGAAAAAAATGGACACTGGTTTTGTTATCACCAAGGGCAATAAAAAATATATAGCGAGGGTGCCTCTTCACCCAGTGCCCTAAGGCCAACTGGTCTGGGAGTCACTGCTATGCCTGAGGTGGTGCAAGACGAGGAAAATACACCAAATAAGCAAGCATATGAGTAATCGGTCGGTTAGTACCTCAAGAAGTATTAACGGTCGCATGAAAGTGTGTGAGCACCTCTAAATATTCATTAATTAAAAAGTACTGAGGCTAATGGGCAAGAGTATGATAGCTTGAATTGAATTCTCCGGGTGTAGGGATGTCCTTTACACACACGCAGGGTGATATGATCGATGTTTGGAAGAAAGATAGGAATGAAGAATAAGATGATGTGTTATTGAGCGAGGACGTGATTTCTAACATCTTTTCATGACCATTAAGATAGGGCTCATGACAACCGAAAAACTAGCTTAGTTGGAAACCCTAATTTTCAAGGCTTTTCTTTTACAATTCTTGTCTTTAAATGTAATATTCATGATCTTTCTTTTATTATTGGATTTTGTGGGTGCAATCCGCTGAAAACCCTCAGGAGACAACACTCCTCCTACTAGGGACACCTAGAGGTTTAAAGGCTTGTTGCACGTGCTCAGTGCAATCGTGTTACCTACGAAAGTGTGCTAGTTAGTTTTTTTATCTTTCTTTATTTTCTCCTTCTCTTTTTAATAAAATAGTTCGCTCGAGACGATCGAAATTAAGTTTGGGGGAATTTGATTAGTCGAAAATAATGTATTTTTAACACGGCAATTTCCCTATCATTTGCACTCAGTTAGAAGTGTTCGGCATTCATATTACACATATTAGAAAAACAGTCCTGAAATATCAGATTGCATGTGTTAGACTCTAAAACCGACATTTCTGAGGAAATTGTGTGTTTTTCATGGCATCGCATCATCCATGTATTGCGCAACACTTGTGTCGAGATTTGTGCAGGAAATTGCAGGAGCAAAGCCAAAAGAGCTAATCAAAAATACGCCAACTCAATGATTTCAGATCTGGTAGCAATCTAGAAGGAGTTATAAAATTCAACATATCAAAACAAGGCCCACGTATCAGGCCCAACATTTACCAAAGAGACCAAGCCATGAAGCCTCCAAAGAGCCGTGGAACCGCGGCGGGAGCCAGGGTTCCACGGCGCTTCTGCCACTTCAGCACTTCAATTTCAGTGCAAAATTCTCAGCTCTTGTGCCACATTCCTTTAATATATGTCAAATTCCAGAAGGACCTCGAAGCTACTTCCAGATCAGCAAAGATCATTAAGTAAGGCTAATCTTAATTAAGCTCCTAACAAACTATTTCTAGAAGCTCCCTCCTAACTAATCACATCTAGAAGCTTCTCCTCTAACTAACTTTTGGAGGGAAATTCAAAATCTTCTCAACAAACTTTTGGAGGGAAACTTAAAATTCAAATCCTAGATCTAAGGTTTTGATGGCAATAAATAGGAACCTAGATCTAAGGGTTGAGGTTGTTCAATCTTAGTTAGTTGTTCATTAATCCATTCTTTACCTCTTTCTTCATCTTCTTCCACAAGTCTAGTGACAAGACTTGTGCGAAACCCTAACCCTAATTCCACTCTAAATTCAAGATCTCGAGTACCAAATCAAGTGAGAAGCCTTCAACCTTTTAGGAGCCGAGCTGATCTTCAATCGGGCAAGTGATCCAAGCCGATCCGCGACTCACGGAGACGAGCGAAGCCAAATCGACGATCGAGTTCTTCCTCTTGTAGTTCTTGAGCGATTGTAATGAAATTGTTGATATAAATAAAAGGTCAAATTCTTTTATCTTGCTTTCTTTAAATTCTTGCATCATGATTCGATCTCAATTTGTGATTGTGATTCTTGTTGTGATGTTCGAGTAAAACTCCGCTTGTTAAGGAGTCGAGACGATCAATAGAATGATGATGTAACAAATCTTTAAACGATTCTTGAGTCCTACGAGTTTTGTAAACCCTAGCAAGTTCAAGAATCGATGACCTAGTTTCGTAGCGATGCTTTCTTGATTGTGATCGCTCGAAATTAGGGATCTACGATCATTTCTTGAATTTACTAGAATCTAGAATGTGAATGATATCAACGAAAGAATAGGGGATAAATGATGAAACCCTAGTTTCACTAGAAATCCCCAATTCTCGTCGATCATCATCGATCTAGTATCAATTCATCGAAGGATAAGAATACGTAATTGTAAGATTACATCACATCTATAGATCCGATCGATTCCTACGAGCCTCATTTCGATTCTTGATATTTGGTTTGGAAAAATCAACAAACTATTAATTCTTGATTCTACCTTTTTAATGCTTTCTTAGATCTAGATTTTTCTCTTTCTTGAATTGCAATTACAAATCATGAATTGTTTTCTTTTCTTTTCTTTAAAGTTTCAACTCATCTAATTCAAAAGACGAACTATTACACTATCCCAGTGGACGATCCGCACTTACTAATGCGCTACAATCGACACCGTTATTGATTGCGGTCAAATATTTTTTGTTGTGATTTCTTTACATATTTTCTCATTATACACATCAAGAATTCTATTACAATCAGTGCACAAGTGCACAAATATGATCGAACTCTGCCATAAAACCATACGGCCTCTATAACGTTTCTCCCGAACCAGGAAAACCCTCTGTGTGGGACTCTAAAGACTCGTCAATACTCTGGCAGTGGGTTTAACCACAAGCACGTCAGTGGCACTAGCTGTACGTAACGGCTACCCAGGTATTGAACGAAAGGGAGGCCGACGAGCAAACTCATCCTGAAACCCTTCTGAGCCTGACAGTGATATCCGTACAGTCCGGTCCGTTCATCTATGAGTATCGCATATCGAGTCTTAGGGAGTGGATAAAGTTAGACCCCTAATAACTTGACATTTAGTGTCGGTATGAAACCTACCACCAACTGAGAAACTACCGATCCTAGATCGGTAATTCTCGTCTACCCTGACCGAGGATTTCTGGTGATGGCCACCCGTGCACACCGCGACATCAACCCCCAATACCGGGAGAGACGAATCCCCTGACGATCCGCTTACTGCCTCGATGTGGCTCGCGAATGTACCCAACTAAAACCTGTTTGCACGACTCCTTTGAGCTGTGGTAGGGTAGTAATCAAAGCACAGTGGGAACTCAAACGAGACAAATGACGATTTCAGGTCGATAGACTAACCTGTACACATGTCACCAGGGAACTGCTATCTGAAAATAGGTATAATACCAACTAGCATGTTCCCGGCGAGTCCGTCCGGTGTACTCATAACCTAATGAGCACCTGTATACATCATAGGTGAACCAACTAACACCAATAGCTTGTGAGACCGGCCACCGGCCCTCGTCACGGTCTCGATCCGTATACACTAGTCTACTCTTGGAGTATCGATGCCCGGTCTCGAAACTCCCACGACTAGGGACACTTTAAGGATGTGCTTATAGAACACCAAACTCTCACGTATATGATCGCCATCATACTGCTGGTAGTCAAGCAAGAATCCTATGGGCTCTATCAACATATAATAGTGATCTATAATGTCACCTGAAGCATGTACACGATGATAAAGACAAACCAGATAACATACTGTCATCTCGAGTAAGACTGTTCTACCGGTATAGGTCCTCTCTCAATCATTGCAATCATGTGCCTGCGATCCAATAATTGACTTAAGGGCATTATAGCCAACAGAAAGTCACTCCAAGAAAAAATATTTGCCATCACACTTGTTCACTAAAAAATATCTCACAATACTACCAAAACCCTAGCATGTCACCATAAATCACTGCATAACTTACCGCCATGAGTCACCAAGTACACATGCTAGAATGAATGCAAAACAATGAGTCACACTCTCCACTCACTAAACATTTAAACCTAAATGTTTATTATAAAAAAGAAATGACAACTTCTCAAGTAATCTTGTAACAAATTACAAGAATACCCCTCATCCTTATATACATACCGGCATCCGTAATCCGAAAGAATACGAATACAACGAGACGAAAATAATCCAACAATATAATACGAGGATCCGGCTGAAACCAAAGCCCACTAGTATTATACGTCCGAATCATGATCCGTGCACAAGTGCACATATATGATCAAACCCTGCCATAAAACCATATGGCCTCTACATCGTTTCGCCCGAAGCAGGGAAACCCTCTGTGTGGGACTCTAAAGACTCTTCAATACGCTAGCAGTGGGTTTAACCACAAGCACGTCAGCGGCACTGGCTGTACATAATGGCTACCCAGGTATTGAGCGAAAGGGTGGCTGACGAGCAAACTCATCATGGAACCCCTACTAAGCATGACAATGATAATATCCGTACAGTCCGGTTCGTTCGACTATGAGTATCGCATATCGAGTCTAGGGGGTGGATAAAGTCAGACCCTTAACAACTTGACATTTAGTGTCGGTATGAAACCCATCACCACCTGAGAAACCACCGATCTTAGATCAGTAATTCTCGACTACCTTGGCCAAGGATATCTGGTGATGGCCACCCGTGTACAACGCGACATCAACCCCCAATATCGGGAGAGACGAATCCCCTGACGATTCTCTCACTGCCTCCATATGGTTCGGGACTGTACCCAACTAAAACATGTTTGCATGACTCCTTTGAGCTGTGGTACGGTAGTAATCAAAGCACAGTGGGAACTCACACGAGACAAATGACAATATCAGGTCGATAGAATAACCTGTACACATGTCACCTGGGAACTGCTATCCGACAATAGGTATAAAACCAACTAGCATGTTCCCAGCGAGTCCGTCCGGTGTACTCATAACCCAATGAGCACCTGTATACATCTTAGGTGAACAAACTGACACCAATGGCTTGTAAGACCGGCCACCGCCCCTCGTCAAGGTCTCGATCAGTATACACTAGTCTACTCTTGAGTATCGATGCCCAGTCTCGAAACTCCCACGACAAGGGACTTTTAAGGATGTTCTTATAGACCACCCATCTCCCACGTATATGATCGCCATCATAATGCTGGTAGTCAAGCAAGAATCCTATGGGCTCTATCAACATGTAATGGTGATCTGTAATGCCACCTGAAGCATGTACATGATGATAAAGACAAACCAGATAGCATACTATCATCTCGAGTAAGACTGTTCTATCCGTATAGGTCCTCATTCAATCATCGCACTCGCGTGCCTGCGATCCAATAATTGACTTGAGGGCACTATAGCCAACATAGAGGGTTTCCCTGGTTCAGACGAAATGATATAATGGCCTTATGGTTTTACGTGCTGGGTTCCAATCATATACGTGTACTAGCTATACGGATTTTTGTTCGGACGGATAATACTAGCGGGCTTAGGATTAAGTCACATTCTAATATTATTATCGGATTATTTTTATATCTTGGTATTCGTTGTACGAATACAGGTATGTATATACAGTGGGGGGTATTCTTGTAATTACACTAGAATACTTTTAGAAGAAGACACCTCATTTTGTGTTAATCTATTTGTTTAAATAGATAATGAGGTGGAGGGATGAGGTGTAATAAAGCATTGTTGAAGAATGGGTACTTGTTTTTCTCAGTCATTTATCCTAACTATTCAAGCATGGTTGCATTATTTCTATTGGAAATAATATGTTTGATATTATTCAACACTTAGTCAATTTTCACTTGATGCTTCATTTTAGTTTTGTCATTCTCTTTCCTTCTTTGGTCTCTTCTTCTTTCTCAAACCCTAACCCTCTCATGAGTTGAAAAACCTAAGATTTATAAGATCAACTAATCCTATTATCATTCTCTACATCTACTAAACTACTTAGATTAGCAAATTAAGTGGTTTAGTTACCTCACTTTTGAGGTTAGAGCTTGAACTATAGACTCTCGGGTGGATCGTCTTCAACACAAGAAGGCCGATGACCAAGCTCGATCCCGACGGACGAGTAGCTTAAGAAGAAGATAAGAAGACCTGAAGGACTTGAGCACAAAGGTATAAATTGTTAGTGTATATGCCCTAGGGGCCATTATTGTATCATACTAGCTTGTATTTACTTAATGGAAGCTTGGGATATTCACAGTTATATAACAGTCTTGCTAAACTTGGTAGTGTGCTACTTGGTTTTATCTATCTTAATATGTGAGTATATGTATTGATAGAGCTCTTAGGATCTTGCTTGACTACCAGCGTTGTGATGGCAGTCACACTAGTGGAGGCTGGGTATCTACAAGCACATCCTTTTCAGGTCCCTAGTCGTAGGATTATCGAGACAGGGCATCGATACTCCGGAGTAGACTAGTGTGTACGCTTCTCATCCCAGTTGGGGAGATGGTCTGTCCCACAGCCGTCAGTACGTCATACTGGAGATAGTATACAGGTGCTCGTTGGGTTACGGGTACACTGGACAGGACTCACGGGGAACTGTTGGTTGGTATTATACCCGTCGTCAGTTAACAGTTCCCAGGTGACATGGGTACAGCATAGTCCGCAGACTTGACACTGCTACTTCGCCTCGAGTGTGTCCCACTTTTCTTAGATTGCTACCCCACCACGGCTCAAAGAAGTCGTGCAAACGGGTAGCAGTTGGGTGCAGTCCCGAGCACTTGGAGGCAGTGGCGGTTAGACATGATTTGTCTCTCCCGGTATTGGGAGTTGATATCGCGCTGTGTCAGAGAGCCATTACGCAAAGTCCCTGGCCAGGGCAAGCGAGATTTACTGGTAGGTTCCAGTTGTTTCTCAGGGTGTAATAGGCTACGCTTCCACACGACTTATACCACTATTAGGGTACTGACGCTTGCCGCCCCCTAGGCCAGATATGCGATAGTCTTAGACGAACAGACCGGACTGTACGGAGATTGTCACATCAGACTCAGTAGGAGTTCGGATGGGTTTCCTCATCGGCCTTCTTATTGACATCTACCTGTAGACCGTTACGTACAGCTAGTGCCGCTTGCGGTCTGTGGTTAAACCCACTGCCAGCGTAGTAGTCGAGTCTTTAGAGTCACACACAGAGAGTTTCCCTACTCCAGGCGAAACGATATAGAGGTCGTATAGTTTTACGACAAGGGTTCGGACGCATACGTGTGTTTACGCACGTACGACATCCGGACAATTTTTACTAGCCGGCTTTGGTTTAAGCCAGTTTCTAGTCTCCGGTTATTGGATTTATACAGTCTAAAGTTTTTCCGTGTTTTCACGGATAGGAGGGGCGTTCTCGTAATTTCGCGAGAAGCTTCTAGAAGGATGGTGACTTGAGGGTTAAGGTGGCATTTGCATTTATTGTGTTAATGACTCATTTGTGTGATTCATCCATGGAGTTAATGCATCATTTATTGATCTAATGACTCATGAGATGAATCACTCAAGTGAATGAATGAAGCATGGTTGTTAAATGATTTAATTAATTTATTTCATAAAACATTATGCTTCATATATATTCAAATGAGTTCATTTTCTCTTCTCATTCTCTTGCTCACCTTCTCTCTCCTCAAACCCTAATCCTCCCCTCTCATGTGTTGAGACCAAGGATTAGTAAAGACTATTTAATCCATAACACTTCTCTATATCACCTAGGTTACTTAGATTAGCACTTTAAGAAACCTAGTTACCTCAAGTTAGAGGTGAAGCTTGAAGTAAAGCTCTCGGGTGGATCATCTACTACATAGAGAAGGCCGGAGAGGAGGTGGAGAACGAAAAGACGAAGGACACGGTTCATTAGGTATAATCACTTTTCATAGTAGTTGATAACTTCTATGATTCTTGTTAGATATAGTTTAGCAAAGATTATCGGTTAGTCGATGTTTACGCAAAGAACAAGATCGTTTTTCATTATTCCGCCTCCCCGCAAGTCGTGGGGTGTTGTACATCGATTTACAGTGGTATCAGAGCCTCACTAAACAATAATTAACTCATTAGCAAAGTCGTATGAATTTCGAACGCAAAACGAACCGAAAAAAACATCGATATCACTAAGTTTCTGTCGAATTTAAAACAGGCTCTAAAAAATTTTCAGGGACCTGCAAAATAACCCACAAAGAAATATAAGAACACTAAAAAAGATTGAGTTCATGAATCGGCCATACAGCCGCGGAACCGCGGCCGATCCCACCGATCCGCCGCGGATCCGCGGCTGAGTTGGAGCCGATTCAGCCCAAGTTTTTCCAGTGGCTCTTCTGTGATGTGTTTATCTTTTCTGGAATGTTTATTTTCTGCTCAAGTCTCAGGTGCACAGAGGAGTTTTGGAGTAGAATCTAAAGTGTTTGCACGATCGAAATCTTACGATGTTTGCTAATTTGATTATATCTGTGATTGTATAATGTGTTCGTAAACCTCCCCTAACTGCTAGTATGTCGGTTGGCAGGGGGTTGGACATTTCTGTAATGGTTTTTACTGTTTGTAGTTGTGAACTTTATTGGACTGTTGTGATGATTAGCCGGGGTTTATGATGGGTTGTTATATTCATTCATTCAAAGAAATTGTAATATGTTGTAATATTATTTTGCGGGGCACATCCAGGTTGCGGTTGTAGCCACCATTGTATTATTTCATTTTACTGTTTTTGCTCCTAGGATAGACCCAAGGTGGGGTGCACAAACTACCGGGTACTTTGAAGTGTATAATGGCTTACTCACGTTGTTGAGGGAGACCGCTTCACTTCGGGTACTTGGCGGGTAGTTTGCCATACCCGTAGGGGTCTAGGGTGGGGTAATGGCTATTCATCACAACTGTGTAATCCGTCTTTTGTTACAGGCTCTAAACAAACGCGGATTGCTTGCAAATCCAATAATGTTCAAATGAGATCTGGAATGCCTATTATTGCGTCTGACGAATGTACAATATCTATATATGATAGCTATTTGTTGGATATATGTATGCCCTAGAGGCCATTATATGATAGTGGATGTATCTATACATGTATATATATATTCAGTATGCATTCTTGCTCGACATGATAGTATGCTATCTGGTTCTTCTTTATCTGACATGTTGATTTGATCATGCTTTTATTCATTCATACATGCTGATAAAGCCCTGAGGATATCGGCTTGACTACTCTGATTATGATGAAGATCAAACTAGTGGGACATCTGTAGTCCATAAGCATATCCTGGAAAGTCCCTAGTCGTAGGTATATCGAGACGGGGCATTGATATACCAGAGTAGACTAGCGTGTATAATACTAGACCCATACGATGGGCGATGAATGTTCCCACATTCATCGATGTTTGACATCAAGATCATATACGGGTGCTCAGTGGTGACTGGGTACACTGGACGGACTCACCGAGAACTCCTATATGGAATTATATCTATCGTCGGATAGCAGTTCTCAGGTGACACTGGTACAGGTTAGTCTGTAGACCCAAGATCGTCATAGAGTCTTGTGTGTTCTCCCACTGTACTTTGATTGCCACCCTACCACAGCTCTGCTGAGTCGTGAAAACAGGTGGCCGTTGGGTACAGTCCCGAGACACACGAAGGCTGTTAGTTATATGTATGCCCTAGAGGCCATTACTGTACATTTGATGTATATTGTAATGGATGCTTGGACATATATAGGGAGGACTTTCTTGCTCGACATGATAGTATGCTATCTGGTTGTACTTTATCTTAACATGTACTCTGGTTGTCTCTATATTACATGTTGATAAAGCCCTTAGGATATGTACTCGACTACTGGGACTATGATGAGATCATACTAGTAGGGCCACGGTAGTCGATGAGTACATCCTATAATTGTTCCTAGTCGAGGGTGTATCGAGACAGGGCATCGATACACCAGAGTAGACTAGCGTGTACGCATCTTGACCCATATGATGGGGGATGGATGATCCCATATCCATCGGTGTTTGACATCAAGGATGGTGTACGGGTGCTCAGTGGAGACTGGGTACACTGGACGGACTCGCCGAGAACTCCCAGATGGTATTATACCTTACGTCAGATGGCAGTTCTCCGGTGACATTGGTACAAAGTAGTCTGTTGACCCGAGATCGTCATAGTGACTTGTGTGATTCCCACTGTGCTTTGATTTCCATCATACCACGTCCAAGAGGGCGTGCAAAAAGTTGGCTTTTGGGTACAGTCCCGAATCACATGGAGGCAATGAGCGATAGGAGGGGATTCGTCTCTCCTAGTATAGGGAGTTGATGTTGCGCTGTGTTCGATTGGCTATAACCGGAAATCCCTGGCCAGGGTTGTTGAGATTTACTAGTAAGTGTTATCAGTAGTTTCTCGAACTGTTATAGACCTCATATCGACACGACTTATCGAGCTACTGCGGTCTGACGTTTACCACCCCTAGGCGAGATCTGCGACATATCAGACGACGAGACCGGACTGTACGGGAGTGTTACTGTTTGGATTCACAGGAGAATGTACAGCCTTGCTTGTTGATCTTCTGAGCGCTCAATACCTGGGTAGCTGTTACGTTTAGCTGACCGCTTGCAGCTTGTGGGTGTTTGATATGATCATCACCTACTGCCGGCGTATTGACGATTCTTTAGAGTCCTACACAGAGGTTTCTTGGCTCAGGAAAAATGGAGTAGGAGCACATATGTGATATGTGCGGGACCGAGGATAATGCGGTATGTGATACCGTATTGGATTCTAGCGATATGAGATATCGGCCGGGTATATGTGATATAGCCGGGTCATCGTATTAGTCGGTTATTTGTGAAATAGCCGGATTATCGGATCAAGTGTTGATTCGATAATTTAATGTATAATAATATATATGATATATTAAATTACATTAACTAATATTTGCTCACTAAAAGATTCATTTTCTCACGGGATAATACATTGATATATATGCGATATATGTTAATTGTATTATTATCTTTTGTTACAAAATATATTGTATATGTGATATATAATATTGTAACATGTTAGGGTTACAAATTTAACATTGGATTAGGGTTT
Source organism: Agapanthus africanus (assembly GCA_030015575.1). Classification (NCBI taxonomy): domain Eukaryota; kingdom Viridiplantae; phylum Streptophyta; class Magnoliopsida; order Asparagales; family Amaryllidaceae; genus Agapanthus; species Agapanthus africanus. The sequence continues at coordinate 186,369,176 of CM057349.1, read as the reverse complement.
AAACTTGGTTAAGGTTTGGATTAGGGTTAGCTTTTGCATGAAGCTTCCATGAAGCTTCATGAAGCTTTGACTTTGTGGTTGCTTGATATTATTTGTGAGATATTATGTTAACCCAATCCAAACCATTAACCCTAGTTAACTCTCTACAAGGGTTAACTCTCTCATGCTTAACCCTTGGTTAGATTTGTAACCACTACAATAATTCATTATTCATCACAAAAGGATTAAGGTTATCATCTTCATTCTTCTTCTTCTTGCTTGAGCTTCTTTTTGAAAAAGCTTTCTTTTGTGATGAAAATGAGTGAGAAAAAGATTATAAATGAGAGCAAAAATCCTACTTCATCATCTTCATCTATCCTTGCCATTTAGATGAGGGTGTTCACTTCATATTATGAGTGTTAGCTTGTGTTAACAAAACTTCAAGGTAGATCATCATTGTATCGAAGATCAGAAGCAAAGGTTGCATCATTCTCTTCGTGAAGCCTCTCGAGAGTCCACAACACGATGATCGCAGCGAAAGGACCTCAACACGGAGCTTAAGAAGTGAAGGAACGGATCTACAAAGGTTGTAATCCTTCTCACTTAGTGTTAAAGCGTTTAACATGTTCGTTTTCGCCTAAACCCTAGTTTAAAGATCCGGCTTCGGGTTGTTCGGCACGGCTAAAATTTTAATCGGTCATGGTTGATGCCTCATAGATCCTTGTGCGCGTGCCTAGCAACCCTACAAAGGCGATGAGCGATTGGAGGGGTTTCGTCTCTCCCGGTATTGGGAGTGGATGCTGTGTTGTGCCCGACTGGTTATATCAGTAAGTCCCTGGCCAGGGCTGCTGAGATTTGCTGATAAGTGTTATCAGTAGTTTTTCGATCTGTTATAGACCATTCACCGGCACGACTTATTGAGTTATTGGGGTCGACGTGACCATCCCTAGGCTCGATATGCAGCATATCTGACGAAGAAACCGGACTGTACGGTAGTGTTGCCGGTTGGCTCGACGGGAGTTGTAGCAGGTTCGCTTGTTTTCTTCTGATCGCTCAATACCCGGGTGGCCGTTACGTTTAGCTGACCGCTTCCGGCTTGGGGGTGCTTGATATGATCATCACCCGCTGCCGGCGTATTGACGAGTCTTAGAGTCCCACAAAGGAATTACCTAGTCCAGGCGAAACGTTGTGGTGCGCGTATGCGATATGCGCTTGGACCCGATTAAAATGCGCGTATAGGATACCGTATATTGATCGGGCGGCTTGCTTTTGGTGGGGTCATATGTGATATGGCCGGATTGATAAATCAAGTGTTGATTTATCATTTAACCATTAGTTTTCTCACTTGAAATCTTTTCTTGTATATGATGGATGTATGCATGCATGTATGTTTTTCTTTCTTTCTAGTTTCATGCACATATGGATGTGTATACATACATACATACACACATCATCTATCATGGTTTATTACACATGGAAAATAGTGGCAATATAAGACTCACACCTTGGTTAAATATATGGATTATTATTTAATTTGTGTTTAAAACAAAATGGAAAAGGAAAGGATAATTCATGACTAGTTTCTACATCCTTCTTTAACCTAACCATCCTCACCTACCCTTAACCATGGATTAAACTTTCCTTCTATGTTTTAAACTCTAATTAAATAATATCTCAAAGATTTAACCATGGTTTGAGATGAGAAGAAATAAATATATATAGATATATTTTCATTTCTTTTCAAGGGTTAATTTTTTCTCTTCTTCAAAAAAGAAAATCCATCATCTTCTTCCTCCTTCTTCCTTTGCTCTCTAGTTTTTTATAGTGAGCAAAACACACATCAAGAAAGGTTTTTGAAGTGAGAATTAGAACCACAACATCATTCTACATAAGTCTAGCCCACTTGTTTAGAGTGTTATCTTCTTTTCTTCTCTTGGATAGTGAAGTCGATAGCTTGGACGAAGAAACTTCGAGTGGATCGTCGTGGACACTAGAAAACTTCAAGAGGACCTTCCTCCAACACTCAAGAGGCCAAAGAGTCTAGCGAAGGAAGCTACAAAGGTAGTACTCTCGAAACCCTAGTCTTTGTTGCCTTTAATAATAAGAAACCCTAATTTTCTAGGATCGATCCTTTGTATGCTTGCTTAGCACCATAAAAATTTGAACTTTGTGACATGTGATGCTCCCAAACTCTACATAGGGTGCTAGGTAAACCTTTCACTATTTAGACGTCACTTATATTTTACACCCGCGCTAGCCCAGCCCCCGCTCTGCCGTTAGTTAAGTAACCTAACGGGTGATGACGGGACCCCGTGGCGAATGCGGATGGCATAAGAGGGCCTTGTATTTTCGTTGTTTTCTGCAATGATAGGTTAATGATGGGACGCATTATTTATAATGCAAAGAAAATAAACCAAATGGTTGAATCGTTGGAACAATTTAAAAGAAACAAATCGATTATTTTAAAACAGATGATATTTTTAATTGCGGAGCTTTAACCACTCCTTTTAAAAGCTATCAGGTTCCTTCGGTCATATCAAGTTCACTACGTTCACGGTTTCGCCAAAACCATTCGTAGCCCTCCGTCATTTCATTTGGGTATTCAGTAGTATTCAAGCTATGTATTTTGACCAACGCCAAGGCATAGTGTTTGGTAGTTGCTGGGTATTCATTTGTTGCATAGATAGATGAGTTAGTTTGGGACAGTCATATTATCATTTTGGCCAACGTCAAGGATATGTACAGATGGGTTCAAATTAAACAAGATAATGATCGGTAGAACTTGACATGTGACTTATGACATTTTGACCAACGCCAAGGTCATAAGAGCATGGGGCAAAGATATATATCGGGAATTTCTAAAGAAACTGAAATTTGCAAATAGATGCATACCATTTGGAGTTTGATGAATGTTGGTAGGATTCCTTCAACATTATCATACGATGATATTTGGATCCCGATCCTACTGTGAGTATATGCTACTCATCAAGAGATTCATCACTTAACGATCAATGCTATAAACCAAGTAGGTGTCAAGAAAGGTGTCAGCGGGGTTACGCCCCCAGAGAAAAGAGGTTATTTAATTAAGGAACTTTGCAAAAGCGTTGGAAAACCTCCCTCGAAGTACCGACACCAGCCTGGCTGAACAGTTAAGCAAGTATTGTACAGTGAGAATAGTCCTGGCTAATTCTTCTTTTATGGTTTGAGGAAGGATTCGAGAAACAGTGAGAGCCATCCAGTTTAGATAAATTAAAAACCACTCTAAACATGCAAGAGCATCAAGCTAAAGTGTTTCTTCTCTCTCTCCTACTTGCAGCGACCCTGAAAATGACTGGACTTAAGTTACTTTTAGAGAAAAATATACTGACAGGGCCAAACTATAAAGATTGGCTGCGGAATGTCAAAATGGCTTTGACCTATGACAAATTGGGGTACGTCCTCACCGCTAAGGCAACTGCAGTCCCAGGTCCCTAATCCAGTAATGCGGATAAGGAAATCCGCAAAACCTGGGAGTATGATTGCGCGAAGGCCAAATGCATCGTGCTTGCCTCGATGAACAATGAACATCAGAGGAGGCATGAGGATATGGATCTTGATGCCATATTTCTCCATACAAAAGAACTTTATGGAGAGCAATCTCGTATAGCAAGATACGAGACCTCTAAGAACTTGTTTCGAGCGAGGTTGGCCGTTGGATCATCGGTAGGAGAACATGTCCTAAAGATGATTGGCTATATAGAAGAGCTCGCAGACCTTGGGACGACTTTGGATAATGAGCTCTATACAGACCTTATTCTCCAGTCCCTTCCTTCCACCTACGCCCAGTTTATTCTGAACTTCAACATTCAAAGAAAAGAAGTTGAACTTCCGGAACTCATTAACATGTTGAGGAGTGCAGAGGACACCTTGCAGAAGGCTAGGGAAACACCCACTATGTTTGTTAGCGGTGCTTCTTCTTCCGGGTCCAAGGCTAGGGCCAAAGGAAGGAAGAAGAAGGTCGCCACCAAACCTAGAGGAGGTGTAAGTAAGGTAGGAGCGAAGGGAAAGAAAAAGTTTGCGGTACCAGTAGTAGCCCAGGATGAGTGAATCCATTGTCATAGGAAAGGGCACTGGAAGAAAGATTGCAAGGCGTGGAACGCCAAGAACCAGGAACCGAAGCAAGCTGTGGCTTCGACTTCAGGTGTGTTTGTAATTGAGAATTGTCTGTCAATCAACTCTACTTCCTGGGTATTGGATACCGGATCAGGATCTCATATATGCAATTCATTGCAGGCACTGAGAAACCGTAGAGTGCTGAAGGATGGTGATATGATCCTGATGGTTGCTAACGGAGCTAGCGTGGGAGCTGTGTCCGTAGGGGATTATCACCTGGGATTGACGAGTGGACACATTTTGGTTTTACATAACTATTTTTGTGTACCTAGCTTAACGTGTAATATCATATCAGTTTCCTTGTTATCAAATAAAGGTTATGATTTCACGTTTGTAAGTGATGTTGTTAACATCCACATTAATCATAGTTTGATTGGGTACGGTACACTGGATAACAGTATATATGTCTTAAACCAACTCCAAATTTTCAATGTCCAGAACACACTAAAAAAAGTCTTCAGATTTAAATAAAGCTTTCTTATGGCATTGTAGACTGGGTCACATCAATGAGAGAAGGTTGACTAGGTTACATAGAGAAGGATATTTGGACTCGTTCGAATATCAAACTTATGCCACTTGTTAATCTTGTCTCAAAGGTAAGATGACAAAGACTCCATTTACTGGACATGGAGTAAGAGCGAGCGAGCTCTTAGGACTCATACAAAGCGATGTATGGGGTCCAATGTCTACACATGCAAGAGGTGGTTTTTCCTATTTCATTACTTTTACGGATGATTACTCAAGGTACGGATTCATTTATCTGATGAAACATAAATCCGAGCTTTTGAGAAATTCCATGAGTATAAGAATGAAGTAGAAAACCAAACCGGCAAAAGTATCAAGACACTAAGATCTGATCGAGGTGGTGAATACTTAAGTGCCGAGTTCCTAGGTTACCTAAAAGAGAAAGGAATTCTCCCTCAGCTTACTCCTCCATACACACCACAGCATAACGGTGTATCGGAGAGACGGAATCGAACCCCATTGGATATGGTACGTTCCATAATGAGTAATGCCGAGTTACCGCGATCTTTTTGGGGTTATGCGCTAGAATCAGCGGCATATCTTTTGAACATGGTTCCTACCAAAACTGTTCCTACCACGCCATATCAGATGTGGAGTGGGAAGAAACCCTATCTTCAGTATCTGAAAATATGGGGATGCCCAGCTTTTGTTAAAAAGCAGCATGTGGACAAGCTCGAGGCACGATCAGTAAAGTGTAAGTTTGTGGGATATCCAAAGAACTCCAAGGGGTATCTATTCTATTATGCAGAGGAACAAAAGGTTTTTGTTTCTCGTAATGCCCATTTTCTAGAATATCAGTTTTTAGAAAAGGAAATAAGTGGGAGCGAAATAGAACTGGAAGATATTCCAGAACCACAAACTACTACTGAAAGTTTGGTAGAACCGGTAGTTCAAGAAGAACAGGACATTCCCGCACCCCTCCGCAGGAGTAGTAGGCCGTCTCATCCGCCTGAGAGATACTACGGTTTTCTCATAGATGGGGATAGAGAGGATTGCATCATCGATGATGATGAACCTACTAGCTTCCAGCAGGCCATCCAGAGCGGCGACTCGGTACGATGGCTAGATGCAATGCGGACCGAAATGGAGTCCATGTACACCAACAAAGTATGGACTTTGGACTTTGCTCCAGATGGGGTAAAACCCATAGGATGCAAATGGATCTTCAAGAAAAAGATTGGTGTAGATGGACAGGTGGAAACCTATAAGGATAGACTTATTGCAAAGGGTTTTCGTCAAAGACCTGGTTTGGACTATGACGAAACTTTTTCTCCAGTGGCTATGCTCAAATCCATTCGGGTCCTTCTTGCTATTGCTGCCTTCCATGATTATGAAATCTGGCAGATGGACGTAAAGACGGCTTTTCTGAATGGAAATTTAGAAGAGTGCGTCTATATGGATCAGCCAGAGGGTTTCAACCAGAGTGGGAGCAGCGGGAAAGTATGCAAGTTGCTTAAGTCCATTTATGGACTAAAGCAGGCATCGTGGAGTTGGAACATCTATTTTGGTGAAACAGTCAAAGAATATGACTTTATCAAAAATCCAGATGAACCATGCATATATAGTAAAGTTGTAGCACGAACTGTCGTATTCCTCGTCTTGTACGTGGATGACATTCTATTGATAGGAAATGACATTCCTATGCTACAATCTGTCAAAGGATTCTTATCACACAGGTTCTCCAAGAAAGACCTGGGTGATGCCTCTTACATTCTGGGGATCCGGATCTATCGTGATAGATCCAAGAGGATGTTGGGACTTTCGCAGTCCAGGTATATCAACACTATACTGAAAAGATTCAGTATGGAAGATTCTAAGCGCGGTAATCTACCGGCTTGTCACGGAATCACCCTATCCAAAAAGATGTCTCCCAAGACTGATTTGGAAATGGAACGCATGTCTATTATACCCTATGCTTCTGCGGTAGGCTCTATAATGTATGCGATGTTGTGCACCAGACCAGATGTAGCTTACGCACTGAGCGTGGTAAGCCGGTATCAGTCAGACCCAGGGGAGAAGCACTGGATAGCAGTAAAGAACATTCTCAAGTACCTGAGGAGGACTAAGGAGATGTTCTTGGTTTACGGCGGAAAAGACCTCAAGATGGAGGCCTTTGCTGATTCCGGCTTCCAGAGTGATAAGGACGATTCCAAGTCCATGTCAGGTTATGTCTTTACCCTTAATGGAGGGGCGGTGTGCTGGAAGAGTTCCAAGCAGGACACCGTTGCTGACTCGACGATGGAAGAGGAGTATATTTCTGCTTTCGATGCCGTAAAAGAAGCGGTCTGGATGAAGAAGTTCCTAACAGAACTTCAGGTGGTTCCTACCATTGTTGATCCAATACCTCTGTATTGTGACAACAACGGAGCTATAGCTTTAGCGAAGGAACCAAGGTCCCATCAGAAGTCCGGACACATCTTAAGGCGGTATCACCTGATCAGGGAGATCATTGATCGTCGGGAGATCGAGGTCCGGAGAGTTGCTACTGAAGAGAACATTGCTGATCCATTCACGAAGGCCCTACCTCAGATTCAGTTCGAGAGGCTACTCAAGATCATCGGTCTTCGATATGCCAGTACATGGCCCTAGTGCAAGTGGGAGATTGTTAGTGTATATGCCCTAGGGGCCATTATTGTATCAAACTAGTTTGTATATTACTTAATGGAAGCTTGGGATATTCACAGTTATATAACAGTCTTGATAAACATGGTAGTATGCTACTTGGTTTTATCTATCTTAATATGTGAGTATACGTATTGATAGATATTTAAGGATCTTGCTTGACTACCAGCGTTGTGATGGCAGTCACACTAGTAGGGGCTGGGTAGTCTACAAGCACATCCTTTTCAGGTCCCTAGTCGTAGGATTGTCGAGACAGGGCATCGATACTCCGGAGTAGACTAGTGTGTACGCTTCTCATCCCAGTTGGGGAGATGGTCTGTCCCACAGCCGTCAGTACGTCGTACTGGAGATAGTATACAGGTGCTCGTTGGGTTACGGGTACACCGGACAAGACTCACGGGGAACTGTTGGTTGGTATTATACCCGTCGTCAGTTAACAGTTCCCAGGTGACATAAGTACAGCATAGTCCGCAGACTTGACACTGCTACTTCGCCTCGAGTGTGTCCCACTGTTCTTAGATTGCTACCCTACCACAGCTCAAAGGAGTCATGCAAACAGGTAGCCGTTGGGTGCAGTCCCGAGCACTTGGAGGTAGTGGCGGTTAGACAGGATTTGTCTCTCCCGGTATTGGGAGTTGATATCGCGCTGTGTCAGAGAGCCATTACGCAAAGTCCCTGGCCAGGGCAAGCGAGATTTACTGGTAGGTTCCAGTTGTTTCTCAGGGTGTAATGGGCTACGCTCCGACACGACTTATACCGCTATTAGGGGACCGACGCTTGCCGTTCCCTAGGCCCGTTATGCAATAGTCTTAGAAGAACAGACCGGACTGTACGGAGATTGTCACATCACACTCAGTAGGAGTTCGGATGGGTTTCCTCATCGGCCTTCTTATCGACATCTACCTGTAGACCGTTACGTACAGCTAGTGCCGCTTGCGGTCTGTGGTTAAACCCACTGCCAGCATAGTAGTCGAGTCTTTAGAGTCCCACACAGAGAGTTTCCCTACTCCAGGAGAAACGATATAGAAGTCGTATGGTTTTACGACAAGGGTTCGGACGCATACGTGTGTTTATGCACGTACGACATCCGGACAGTTTTTACTAGCCGGCTTTGGTTTAAGCAAGTTTCTAGTATCCGGTTATTGGATTTATACAGTCTAAAGTTTTTCCGTGTTTTCACGAATAGGAGGGGCGTTCTCGTAATTTCGCGAGAAGCTTCTAGAAGGATGGTGACTTGAGGGTTAAGGTGGCATTTGCATTTATTGTGTTAATGACTCATTTGTGTGATTCATCCATGGAGTTAATGCTTCATTTATTGATCTAATGACTCATGAGATGAATCACTCAAGTGAATGAATGAAGCATGGTTGTTAAATGATTTAATTGATTTATTTCATAAAACATTATGCTTCGTATATATTCAAATGAGTTCATTTTCTCTTCTCATTCTCTTGCTCACCTTCTCTCTCTTCAAACCCTAATCCTCCCCTCTCATGTGTTGAGACCAAGGATTAGTAAAGACTATTTAATCCATAACACTTCTCTATATCACCTAGGTTACTTAGATTAGCACTTTAAGAAACCTAGTTACCTCAAGTTAGAGGTGAAGCTTGAAGTAAAGCTCTAGGGTGGATCATCTACTACATAGAGAAGGCCGGAGAGGAGGTGGAGAACGAAAAGACGAAGGACACGGTTTATTAGGTATAATCACTTTTCATAGTAGTTGATAACTTCTATTATTCTTGTTAGTTATAGTTTAACAAAGATTCTCGGTTAGTCGATGTTTACGCAAAGAACAAGATCGTTTTTCATTATTCCGCATCCCGGCAAGTCGTGGCGTGTTGTACATCGACTTACATAAATAAATTTCATGGTAGATTAAAACCGTTGTAGGCTTTATTAGTTAGGGCTTATGGTAGTTCTTGGGGTTATAGTCGTTGTTACCCTCTTAAAATTGTTTTTTTTAAATTCTGCCTTTCTACAAATCCAGTAATGTGTGTTGTAAGTCCACGGTAGCGCCCCGGCCGTCTAACAGACGCCAAATGCAGAACAAAAACTTTTTACAACTGGCGCTATCGCGTACTATAACCCGGATCTGCCATTAAAGCTAAACTAACAAACTATAAAGTCGGTAGAAGAGTTATACCGAACGATCCGAGTCCTTCGGTCTTCAACCATCATCCCACGCTTTGTTGCGACTGCTCCGATCTTCTGAATCTCCAATCTTCTCGTCCATGTGGCACCATGTCGACGGATCTTTAAACGGGCTCCCGCCTCTGAACCGAGGCAACTCGATCATCAAGTTTTCCAAAAGAGATGACCAAGATTGATGTAGAGAATTAGTAGAACACTTTGTCTCGTTACGTCCAAAGTTATGAACGAACGGTTAATGAAGTTGCCTTTTTGGATCGGGTGGAAATGTGAAATGAGTATCTATCAAATTTCCATACACTAAAACCATCATCTTTTTTTCTCTCAAGCAACCATCGCCCATCACCAAGAGGGGGCCGGCCATATTTGTAGAGGGGGGAGGTGAGTGTAGGAGAGGGGAGGGTCACCATAACAATAATGAAGAGGATGAGTCATTTAAACACCTTGTATGAACACAATTAATGAAACAATGAATCATAACCCTTAGTCATCATATCATTAAATGAACATTTAAAGCACTAATGACTCACTAGCCTAGTCACCATCCTAGTCACCATCTAGAAGCTTCGACACTCATCTCAAGAAAAGATAAATCCGCATTTAACCGAATGTTAAATACGGCTGACAGAAAACTAAAAACTGGCAACTTCCAAAAGTGATGCTGAAACGAATTTCAGGATAACCCCGTAACAGTATAAACATACCCGTATTTGTATTACGACCGAATACAAATGCAACTGAGACAAAGATATTATATCTACACAGCATAATACTCGGATCCGGCTTAAACCAAAGCCGGCCAGTATTATCTGCCCGAAAAAATGACACGTGCGAAAACGCACGTGCATTTTCCTAACATTGCCATAAAACCATACGGCCTCTACAACGTTTCGCCCGAACTTGGGAAAGTGTCCGTGGGGGACTCTAATGACTCATTAACACACTGGCACATGGTATAACCACTAGCACTTCAGAGGTACGAGCTGTACGTAACGTTTGCCTATGTATTGATTGGAAGGGAAGCTGACGAGCGAACTCATCTCTAAAACCTACTGAGCCTAACAGTGACAATATACATACAGTCCGGTCCGTTCGTCTATGAGTATCGCATATCGTCCTAGGGGCTGGTAACGTCAGACCCCCAATAGCAGTATAAGTCGTGTCAGAGAGCGGCCCAGAACACCCTGAGATACTACTGGAGTACCTACCAGTAAATCTACTGCCTCGGCTGAGGGCTTTGTGTAATGGCTCTCCTAAACACAGCGCGATCTCACCCCCAATACCGGGAGAGACGAATCCCCTGCCGATCCTCTCACTTGCCTCCATGTGTCTAGGGACTGTACCTAAAAAAGACCTGTTTGCTCGACTCCTTTGAGCCGTGGTAGGGTAGAAATCAAAGCACAGTGAGAACTCACACGAGACAAATGACGACCTCAGGTCGATGAACTAACCTGTACACATGTCACCAGGGAACTGCTATTTGACGCTAGGTATAATACCAACTAGCATGTTCCCGGCGAGTCCTGTCCAGTGTACTTATAACCTAATGAGCACCTGTATACATCTTAGGTGATTCTACTGACACCAATGGCTTGTGAGACTGGCCATCGCCCCTCGTCGGGGTCTCGACTGTATATACTAGTCTACTCTGGAGTATCGATGCCCTGTCTCGAAACTCCCACGACTAGAGACACTTTAAGGATGTGCTTACAGACCCCAGCTCCCACATATATGATCGCCATCATACTGCTGGTAGTCAAGCATGAATCCTTATGGGCTCTATCATTATGCAATAGCGAAATAAAGTATGTATATGATGATAAAGATAAACCAGATAGCATACTATCATCTCGAGCAAGACTGTCATATCGGTATAGGTCCTGCCTCAATCATTGCAATCATGTACCTGTGATCCAATAATTGACTTTGAGGGCACTATCTCCAACAATCTCCCACTTGCTCTTAAGGCTAATTATTGCGATGTCGCATACTCACAGCCCGTGTGATACCGAACATCCAACTCCTCTACTAATCAGTTTCACAAAGCTAGTTTGTAAAACTCTTGTGTTCGAGAAATAGCCTTAGTGAGTGGATCCGCTCTAATGTTTCTTTCTATGTCTCTCTTAATCTCAAGTTCGCGGAGAAAGCTATCTCCCGAATTGAGTAATTCCTGTCTTAGAATATGTCTGAATATCTGATGGGACCTATTTCATAAATGAACTGCAAATTCAAACTTCTTAGACTGTATCGATAACTGAACCTAATCAGTATCCAGCACCATGCCTCCCACAGTATCCTCTTGGACCACCTGTCCATAATACTGTCTCTCGTCAGAGGGAAAACTAAAACTTTGACAATCACTCTGTCATCCATGTCACCTTGGAAGCCTGGAATGATAACCGTCTCCCGAAGGAGGCTGCCGTCATCAAATCCGTAGAATAAACACTTATGTTCTAAAACTGCTCTCATATATTTCTTCAGGATTGGATTAATATAAACTTATCGCATCAAGTGCAAAAACAACATCTGGTGTGGTACTTGACATCTCATGATTGACTCAATTGCCTAAGCAAGTGATCTGCCAATCATGCACTTCCCTCTCTCCTTTAGTCTCTAAGGCACCTTTAGAGAGGGTGACTCCATCACCTGCAGGTACACCACCATGCCAGGAGTCATCTATTCTAAATACCATTAGAATACTGTCAAAGTACCCAAATTGGGAAACTACCCAAATCTAGATCTAAAAACCATAGATCTAGTAACCAGAATGTCTGATATTATATCCATGTCCTTTGTGAAGAAACAACTGTGTAACAACCACAGTACAACCGACAGTAGTATAGGAATTTTACTTCCTACTCTGTGTATGTCATCCAAATACGAGGACATCACACCCTACTACCTTCTCAACAGATTCATCCCCTATTCGGATGAAGTCAAAGCCATGACTGTTTCATCAAAATTAGATGATCTATCTCCACTATAACTGCTGAAGCCTATAAATAGACATAAGCTACTTGCCCACTATGCTTCCGCTGCTCCCACTAACTATGATAACCCTCTGGCAGAATAATATATACGTACACTTCTAAAGCTAGTTTAGAACGATGCTATACTTATCCTCCTGCCTGGTCTCATAGCCTGGAACAACCACAGTGTCAAGTCTGGGTAAACAAGAAACTCCCTGTCACCGTCCTTGAGGCTACCGGAGTACCTCTCGGGTGTCTGAGGTTACCCACCATATCTGCGGAGTGGCTATTGGAATGTCAAACCTGATTGAATATATAAGTCCTATTAAATTTTCGGTAATCGTTTGCGGTTCTGGAATCACTTCCAGTTCTACCATACTCCCACTACTGTTTTCTGAAAAAAATCCATTTACTAAAACTGTGGCAGGTCAAGAACAATATCACTATTGATCTTCCAGATGGTAGAAATGACAACCCTTGTCAAGCCAGGGTCAACCCACAAACAACCATTACAGAAACGTGCCTTGAGTTATCCAGTGTCTGGTTTTAAGCATAAGCTGGACAACTCCCCATATCTTAACATCGTTAAGATATGAACCATTCTATATGCAATATAGAAATAGAGGCATTAATTTAATTGGAACCAAATTCAAATCATGCAGCTGTCTCCAGTGCATATCAACTTAATGGAGAGAGGCTAATCAGCATTACTCAACTTAGGAATCCATCCAATTATGAGTAAACTGAAAGAGAAACAAGTTTCTCAAAACCATTACTATCATCTGAATACCAATCACAAGAATCTATATCTTCAATCTCTTTGAAGAATCCCGATACTTGTGATACCTGGTTCTCTACTTTATTCTTATACCCACAACTTCTCAAAACTTAGACATTGTATTTCTACGAAACACTTGTCTAAAAACTAGAGAAGTCATAAGTAAACAGAACATAGTACGAGGACCTTCCCTTTTGTCCTGACGGACACTGGACAACATACAATACTCTGTATAAGTCCGCTGAGTCGAATAACTCAAAACTTGTGCATCGTAGGTTGAAAACTGTACTTATTGTTAAGAACTACTCCGTTGTTCAATGCTCCTTACCCAATCGTCAACTGATATAGGTAAATGTCATCGACATAATATCAAAAAGTTATATCTCACTTTATAAAAATAAACGTACAGATATATCATTTTGAAATTGGTGCACAACAACGGATACTCAAAACCAAATACATGCCGTCCAGAAAAAACCCAAGCGACTTCCTCAAATATCGCTAATTACAACGAATTCCGATATAATGAGGATGATCACCTAATTCCCAATAACTTTCTCCCACTCATCATCTGTAAAACCATACAAATGTGAGAATCATACTTGGTAAATACATACCCTGGAGTAAGAATCTAATCGGGAAATCAGTTTTCTTTTAACAATGCACTGAAACATGAAAATGTTTCGTAGGGGTATCCTGGTATTCTTAGTAATGCCTCTTCCACAATCCAATTCATGACTTTAACCGTATATTTCTTTACCTTCTCTCCAAATCCCTTTATTTGTCTTTAGTCGTTTCCTTCTGTACACCCCTTTTAGGCTTAGTGGATTTCTTCCTTCCCTACCGTTCGACACCAGCCTATGGTTTGGAAGAAGACTATCCAGTAAGCATAATAAGTGTAGCAACTTGAGAGAAGGTGATGATAAAAGACAACTGAATAATACCTTATTCTATTTCTCCCGAACTGGGAAAAAAGCAAAGGTGAAATTAGATTGGCGATGAAGTACGTGGTTTGGTCGTGAATGATAACAGTCGCAATTTACTTTGCCCTCTTTCTAATCCCTTTATTTTTGTCTTTAGCTATTACCTTCTGTACACCCTACTTAGGCTAATTGGTTTTCTTCATTCCCTACCTTTCGGCACCTGCCTATGGTTTGGAAGAAGACTATCCAATAAGCGTAATAGGTGTACTCTCCTAAACTAAGGAGCCCTCGCAACCTGAGAGAAGGTGATAATAAAAGACAACTGAATAAACCAATTCTATTTCTCCTGAACCTGGATCCATCCTCGAAGAAGTCCATTCGAGTTCGTATATAACCATACGATGGATCTATCCAATGGAAGTGGATGTCCGTAGTAATACGGGGTGTTCTGAGAAATACAAAGCGTAAAAGAAGGAGCGACAATGACTTATGCAACTCAGACAATCCAAAAAGCCAATATTTTAATAAGGTTCGGTCAACTTGGTCACTGAGTCATAGTCTAGGGTCGGTCAAAGGTCGCTGCCAAAAAGAGAGAGAGAAAAGAAACACTCTGTGTGCACTCTAACCTAGATCAGAATGGTTATCAATTTATCTAATCAGGAAACCTCCCACTGTAATCTCAAATTCTCCTCCAAACCTGAAAGAAGAATTAGTCGGGATCACCCGAAGAGTAAACCAACTCATCAGTGAGAATCGGGATCCAACTATCATCGCATGATAACTTGATGGAAGCCACTCAAGTTATCACACTCCAGAAGGTATGAGCATGCCTGGCAAGTTTCCTGTATGTCTGAAACTCCCGATATGATTTTTACCTCATGCTCTTATGACCTTGACTAAAGGCCAACAAATCATAAGTCACATGTCAAGTTCTTCCCGTCATTGTCCTGGTTGATTTGAACTCACCCGTACATACTCTTGACTAAGGGCCAACAAAGTAATACGACTGTCCCAAAGCAACGCATCTATCAATGCAACAAACGAATACCCAGCAGCTACCAAACACTATGCCTTGACTAAGGGCCAACAAACATAGCTTGAATACTACTGACCATCCATAAGAAATGGCGGAGGGCTACGACTGTTTTTTGGCAAAAAAACCTTTAACGTAATGAACTTGATCTCGTTGAAGGAACCTGATAGCTTTTTATAAAAATATAGTAGCGAAAAACCTTTTCTAAAGAGGTCACTCCCGGAGAAGGGATCTCGGCTCTTTCCTCGTGGAATGAGGTGCAGGATATTCCAACTGAATACCGCGATGCAAAACAACTTGTAATCGACTATAGTGAAGTTATTACCCTGACGTAAACTTATGCCCAAGGGGTCATTCCCGGTGAAGGGATCTCGGCCCTTGCCTCGTCGAATGAGGTGCAGGATATTCTAACTGAATATCACTATGCAAAATAAAAGGAAACATCTTTGTAATAACACCTTTTAAAATTTGTTCCAACAACATCAAATATAGGTTTGTATTATCCTTGCATTGATAAGAATCAATGCAGTCCCATGAATCAATCACACCAGAAAAGAACGAAAATAAAATGTACGTATATGCCATCCGCATTCGTCACTGGGTCCTGTCATCACCCGTTAGGTTACTTAACTAACGACAGAGCGGGGGCTGGACTAGCGCGGGTGTAAAACATATACAACATCTAATAGTATATATACCAATATACAATAATCGCTCCAGGTGTGATAATATGCAACATTACAGAAAAGTAATAAGCATCACAGAACAATACAGATAATCTGGGATCCCCGGGTTTCACAGAGCCGCTGCTGAAACCCGACATTCCCCTGGTCGTTTGGATAGCCTGTGCAATGAAACCTAGACCCCTACAGGTGCGGCAAGTTACCCGCCAAAACCTGAAGTGGGATAGTCCCCACAACATAGTGACTGGAACACCCGGCACTTCACGGAATCCGGTAAATTGAGCACCCCTCCTTGGGTCAACCTGTACCCCCTACGAGTGCGGCGAATAGTCTGTCAATTCTAGAGTGAGGTCCCTCTGCCTCTTAAAGACATGAGATATGGACCCGTTGCCCTATAGAACCCGGCTATCCGTGCACACCTTTGCGGGATAAACCTAGTACAGAAATGAAAAATATGTACAACGGGTACATCGACCTCAACCCGGTCCTATCTCAAAAGAATATTATACAAACAGGCAGTGACGGCAGTCCACATGTTGGACGCTCGCCCCGCAATATCAAATGTACAAATAAATCCAAACTGCACTATCATTGCACCCTGCTATCCACCACGACAAATCCGCAACATCACAGCACAACACAGAACATCAATGCGAATGTCACGTTCCCAAACCCGTCTAAAAGAACTATAGCAATTAGATGCGGTATACCGATCAAATGACATTCCCGGTCGGAGATATAAAGTAAGTACAGCAAACTAACATGTTTAAATTTCGATCGACCAAATATCCCAAAGTGGGACCCATAAACATCTGCTGTACAGTAACAAAAACTGGGCCCAAAAGAATAGTACCAAAAACCACAATTTCCAAAATAAAGCTCTCTGGAAAAAGTTGGAGCACTGTTCCCACAAACGAGCCACGGTTCCGCGGTCAAACCCTAGGTTTGACCACGGATCCGCGGTGGTCTTGTGGGATCACGTGCCCATATTTTTCCAGAATGCTTAGAAAAGCCTGCTTAGTTTTCTTCGATATGTAAAATAATTTTTAGTGTGTTTTAAAAATCGACAGAAACACAGAACTGAAAAAGTGTAGTTTTTGAAAATCGGTTCGATCGATATTTTAAACGTGTTAGCACAAGTTAGTAAAGCTTAATGGTGAGGCTCTGATACCACTATAAGTCCACGGTAGTGCCCCGGCCGTCTAACAGACGCCAAATGCGGAACAAAAACTTTTTACAACTGGCGCTATCGCGTACTATAACCCGGATCTGCCATTAAAGCAAAACTAACAAACTACAAAGTGAGTAGAAGAGTTATACCGAACGATCCGAGTCCATCGGTCTTCAACCATCATCCAACGCTTGTTGCGGCTGCTCCGATCTTCTGAATCTCCAATCTTCTCGTCCAGGTGGCACCACGTCGACGGATCTTTAAACGGGCTCCCGCCTATGAACCGAGGCAACTCTATCATCAAGTTTACCAAAAGAGATGACCAAGATTGATGTAGAGAATGAGTAGAACACTTTGTCTTGTTACGTCCAAAGCTATGGACGAACGGTTAATGAAGTTGCCTTTTTAGATCGGGTGGAAATGTGAAATGAGTATCTATCAAATTTCCATACACTAAAACTATCATCTTTTTTCTCTCAAGCAATCATCGCCTATCACAATGAGGGGGTCGGCCATATTTGTAGAGGGAGGAGGTGAGTGTAGGAGAGGGGAGGGTCACCATAACAATAATGAAGAGGATGAGTCAGTTAAACACCTTGTATGAACACAATTAATGAAACAATGAATCATAACCCTTAGTCATCATATCATTAAATGAACAATTAAAGCACTAATGACTCACTAGCCTAGTCACCATCCTAGTCACCATCTAGAAGCTTCCACACTCATCTCAAGAAAAGATAAATCCACATTTAACCGAATGATAAATACGGCTGATAGAAAACTGGAAACTGGCAACTTCCAAAAGTGATCCTGAAACGAATTTCAGGATAACCCCGTAACAGTATAAACATACATACCCGTATTTGTATTACGACCGAATACAAATGCAACCGAGAAAATATTATATCTACACAGCATAATACTCGGATCCGGCTTAAACCAAAGCCGACCAGTATTATCTGCCCGAAAAAATGACACGTGGAAAACGCACGTGCATTTTCCGAACCTTGCCATAAAACCATACGGCCTCTACAACGTTTCTCCCGAACTTGGGAAAGTGTCTGTGGGGGACTCTAATGACTCATCAACATACTGGCACTGGGTATAACCACTAGCACGTCAAAGGTACGAGCTGTACGTAACGTTTGCCTATGTATTGATTGAAATGAAAGCTGACGAGCGAACTCATCTCTAAACCCTACTGAGCTTAACTGTGACAATATACATACAGTCCGGTCCATTCGTCTATGAGTATCGCATATCGGCCTAGGGGCTGGTAACGTCAGACCCCCAATAGCAGTATAAGTCGTGTCAGAGAGTTGCCCAGAACACCCTGAGATACTATTGGAGTACCTACCAGTAAATCCCCTGCCGATCCGCTCACTTGCCTCTATGTGGCTCGGGACTGTACCCAAAAAAGACCTATTTGCACGACTCCTTTGAGCCGTGGTAGGGTAGAAATCAAAGCACAGTGGGAACTCACACGAGACAAATGACGACCTCAGGTCGATGAACTAACCTGTACACATGTCACCAGGGAACTGCTATCTGACGCTAGGTATAATACCAACTAGCATGTTCCCGGCGAGTCCTGTCCGGTGTACTCATAACCTAATGGCACCTGTATACATCTTAGGTGATTCTACTAACACCAATGGCTTGTAAGACCGTCCATCACCCCTCGTCGGGGTCTCGACTGTATACACTAGTCTACTCTGGAGTATCGATGCCTTGTATCGAAACTCCCACGACTAGGGACACTTTAAGGATGTGCTTACAGACCCCAGCTCCCACGTATATGATCGCCATCATACTGCTGGTAGTCAAGCATGAATCCTTATGGGCTCTATCAATATGCAATAGCGAACTAAAGCATGTATACGATGATAAAGACAAACCAGATAGCATACTATCTATTAACTATATGTATGCTCTAGAGGCCATTACTATACATAGGATGTATATTGTAGTGGATGCTTGGACATATATAGGGATGACTTTCTTACTCGATATGATAGTATGCTATCTAGTTACTCTTTACCTTAACGTGTACATTGATTGTCTCTCTGTTACATGTTGGTAAAGCCCTTAGGATGTGTACTTGACTATGTAAGTCGATGTACTACACCCCAATACTTGTGGGGAGGCGGAATTTTCAAAAACGAACTTGTTTAGTGAACGAACATCGACTAACCGCTTGAATCGAAGCTAAACTACAAATAACCGTACACAAAGAGTTTCATAACTATTGTGTTTAGGGATTATACCTAATGAAACCAGTCCTTCGTCTTTACGATCTCCTTGTTCTCCTCGGCCTTCTCTAGGTAGTAGACGATCCACCCGAGAGCAAAACTCCAAGCTAAACCTCTAAACTTGAGGCAACTAATCTTCTTGGATTGCTAATCAAAGAAGATAGAATGAAATAGAGTGATGGTTATGGATTGATTAGTCTTTCTAATCCTTTGATCTCAACACATGAGGTGTAAGGATTAGGGTTTGAAGATGAGAGCTTGAGGAGAGAGAATATGTGAGTAAAAATATGAGATAAGATTGTGAGTATCATAACATATTATGAAGCATTCTCATTAAAGAATAAATGAATAAATGTGATGAATAAGCATGCTTCATAAATGTTAAGTGGTGATTCATTAGCATGAGTCATTAATCATTTATGGTGCAATAATGACAATGATGAATCACTCTCATGACTCACATAACTCATTCAATGTATATGACACATAACCCTCCTTAGTCACCATCTTTTAGAAGATTCTCGTACAATTACGAGAACGCCCCTCCAATCCGCAAAAACACGGAAAAACTTTAGACTGTAAAAATCCAATAACCGGATACCAGTAACTGGCTTAAACCAAAGCCGACTGGTAAAAACTGTCCGAAAGTCGTACGCGCGTAAACGCACGTATGCGTCCGAACCCTTGTCGTAAAACCATACGACCTCTATATCGTTTCGCCTGGAATAGGAAACTCTCTGTGTGGGACTCTAGAGACTCGACTACTACGCTGGCAGTGGGTTTAACCACAGACCGCAAGTGGCACTAGCTGTACGTAACGGTCCCCAGGTAGTTGTCGATAAGAAGGCTGATGAGAAAACCCATCCGAACTCCTACTGAGTCTGATGTGACAATCTCCATACAGTCCGGTCCGTTCATCCAAGACTATCGCATATCGGGCCTAGGGGGGCGGCAAGCGTCAGTCCCCTAATAGCGGTATAAGTCGTGTCGGAGCGAAGCCCATTACACCCTGAGAAACTACTGGAACCTACCAGCAAATCTCGCTTGCCCTGGCCAGGGACTTTGCGTAATGGCTCTCTGACACAGCGCGATATCTACTCCCAATACCGGGAGGGACGAATCCTGTCTAACCGCCACTGCCTCCAAGTGCTCGGGACTGCACCCAACTGCTACCTGTTTGCACGACTCCTTTGAGCCGTGGTAGGGTAGCAATCTAAGAACAGTGGGACACACTCGAGGCGAAGTAGCAGTGTCAAGTCTGCGGACTATGCTGTACTCATGTCACCTGGGAACTGCTCACTGACGACTGGTATCAAACCAACCAACAGTTCCCTGTGAGTCCTGTCCGGTGTACCCGTAACCTAACGAGCACCTGCATACTATCTCCAGTACGACGTACTGACGGCTGTGGGACAGACCATCTCCCTAACTGGGATGAGAAGCGTACACACCAGTCTACTCCGGAGTATCGATGCTCTATCTCGATAATCCAACGACCAGGGACCTGAATAAGGATGTGCTTGTAGACTACCCAGCCCCCACTAGTGTGACTGCCATCACAACGCTGGTAGACAAGCAAGATTCTAAGAGCTCTATCAATACGTACACTCACATATTAAGATAGAAAAACCAAGTAGCATACTACCATGTTTAGCAAGACTGTTATATACATGTGAATATCCCAAGCTTCCATTAAGTAATATACAAACTAGTATGATACAGTAATGGCCTTCTAGGGCATAAACACTAACAATCTCCCACTTGCACTAGGGCCATGTACTGGCATATCGTAGACCGATGATCTCGAGTAGCCTCTCGAACTGAATCTGAGGTAGGGCCTTCGTGAATGGATCAGCAATGTTTTCTTCAGAAGCAACTCTCCGAACCTCGATCTCGTGACGATCAATGATCTCCCTGATCAGGTGATACCGCCTTAAGATGTGTCTGGACTTCTGATGGGACCGTGGTTCCTTCGCTAAAGCTATAGCTCCGTTGTTGTCGCAATACAGAGGTATTGGATCAACTATGGTAGGAACCACCTGAAGTTCTGTTAGGAACTTCTTCATCCAGACTGCTTCTTTTGCGGCATCGCAAGCAGCTATATACTCTGCTTCCATCGTTGAGTCAGCAACGGTGTCCTGCTTGGAGCTCTTCCAGCACACCGCCCCTCCATTGAGGGTAAAGACATAACCCGACATGGACTTGGAATCGTCCTTATCACTCTGGAAGCCGGAATCAGCAAAGGCCTCCAACCTGAGGTCTTTTCCGCCGTAAACCAAGAACATCTCCTTAGTCCTCCTCAGGTACTTGAGAATGTTCTTTACTGCTATCCAGTGTTTCTCCCCTGGGTCTGACTGATACCGGCTTACCACGCTCAGTGCGAAAGCAACATCTGGTCTGGTACACAACATCGCATACATTATAGAGCCTACCGCAGAAGCGTAGGGTATAATAGACATGCGTTCCCTTTCCAAATCAGTCTTGGGAGACATCTCTTTGGAGAGGGTGATTCCGTGACAAGCCGGTAGGTTACCGCGCTTAGAATCTTCCATACTGAATCTTTTCAGTACAGTGTCGATATACCTGGACTGCGAAAGTCCCAACATCCTCTTGGATCTATCACGATAGATCCGGATCCCCAGAATGTACGAGGCATCACCCAGGTCTTTCATGGAGAACCTGTGTGACAAGAATCCTTTGACAGATTGTATCATAGGAATGTCATTTCCTATCAATAGAATGTCATCCACGTACAAGACGAGGAATACGACACTTCTTGCTACAACTTTACTATATATGCACGGTTCATCTGGATTTTTGATAAAGTCATATTCTTTGACTGTCTCATCAAAACAGATGTTCCAACTCCGCGATGCCTGCTTTAGTCCATAAATGGACTTAAGCAGCTTGCATACTTTCCCGCTGCTCCCACTCTGATTGAAACCCTCTGGCTGATCCATATAGACGCTCTCTTCTAAATTTCCATTCAGAAAAGCCGTCTTTACGTCCATCTGCCAGATTTCATAATCATGGAAGGCAGCAATAGCAAGAAGGACCCGAATGGATTTGAGCATAGCCACTGGAGAAAAAGTTTCGTCATAGTCCAAACCAGGTCTTTGACGAAAACCCTTTGCAACAAGTCTAGCCTTATAGGTTTCCACCTGTCCATCTACACCAATCTTTTTCTTGAAGATCCATTTGCATCCTATGGGTTTTACCCCATCTGGAGCAAAGTCCAAAGTCCATACTTTGTTGGTGTACATGGACTCCATTTCGGTCCGCATTGCATCTAGCCATCGTACCGAGTCGCCGCTCTGGATGGCCTGCTGGAAGTCAGTAGGTTCATCATCATCTATGATGCAATCCTCTCTATCCCCGTCTATGACAAAACCGTAGTATCTCTCAGGCGGATGAGACGGCCTACTACTCCTGCGGAGGGGTGCGGGAATGTTCTGTTCTTCTTGAACCTCTGGTTCTACCAAACTTTCAGTAACAGCTTGTGGTTCTGGAATTTCTTCCAGTTCTACTGCGCTCCCACTCTTCTGATTTTCTAAAAATTCAGTTTCTAAGAAGTGGGCATGACGAGAAACAAAAACCTTTTGTTCCTCTGCGTAATAGAAATAATATCCCTTGGAGTTTTTTGGATATCCCACAAGCTTACACAGTACTGAGCGTGCCTCGAGCTTGTCCACATGCTGCTTTTTTACAAAAGCTGGACACCCCCATGTCCTAAAATGTTTTAGACAGGGTTTCTTCCCACTCCACATCTGATATGGTGTGGTAGGCACAGTCTTGGTTGGAACCTGGTTTAAAAGATATGCCGCTGATTCTAGCGCATAACCCCAGAAAGATCGCGGTAACTCAGCATTACTCATCATGGATCGTACCATATCCAATAGGGTTCGATTCTGTCTCTCCGATACACCGTTGTGCTGTGGAGTGTATGGAGGAGTAAGCTGAGAGAGAATTCCTTTCTCTTTTAGGTAACCTAGGAACTCGGCACTTAAGTATTCTCCACCTCGATCAGATCTCAGTGTCTTAATACTTTTGCCTGTTTGGTTTTCCGCTTCACTATTGTATTCCTTGAATTTCTCAAAGGCCTCGGATTTATGCTTCATTAAGAAGATATTGTAAGTGCACGGCGGCGCCCCGGCCGTCAAACCGACGGCCAAATGCGGAAGCGGTGAATAACTTAAATTTTTGCGGACTTAGCAAACCGGCACCACCGCGCACTAAACACCCGGATCGTAACCATTAACTAGTCTAAGCTAACTATAAGATGAGAAAGAGATATACCGACGATCCAAGTCCTCCGGTCTTCTCATCATCGTCCGGATCTCCTGCGGAAAAGTCCCGTCTCCTCCTCGTCGCCGGAAGTGCACCACATCGCCTACTTTGTTTACGGGCTCCCACCTCAATGCCGAGGCAACTCGGGCACGAAGCCGGCTACTCGACGTGCCCAAGATTCGCTGTAGAATGTGTAGTAGAACTTGTGTCTCTTTTTGGGGTAGTGGAGGTTGCCATTTTTGGTGGAGGAAAGAAAGGAAAATGGAGATCAACTAGAGAGCTCTTTTCTTTGCACAAATATGAACCAAATATTGCCACACCAAATGAATCAATCAACATCCAACAAAAGTGGCCGGCCCCCCCATTTCTCTTGTGTGATTGGAGAGAGGGAAAAGTCAAAGGGGAGGTGACCATATGAATCAAACAAGAGAGAGAGAGAGGAATGGTTATCAAAAGCAACCATGATCACAAAACTAAGCCAACACTCCACACAACCATCAACTCATGAAGTCCAACCATCATGAACCATGATGACTCAAAAAGTCATGCCATCATGAAGAAATCAAGTCAAAGGATGGTGCACATCATGAAAGCCATCATGATGCAACAAGATGCAAAGAACCCCCTCCACTAATGCCTATTTGCAACAATGCAAATAAACCCTCTTCCACCAAACTTCGGCCAATGAACGGAACAATGGAAATTGGCCGAAACGGAAAGCAAACTGGCAACTCCAGAAAACTGGTCCCGTAATAAATTACAGGAAAACCCCGATACTGTGCATACACACCCGCATTTGTATTCCGACTGAAATACAAATGCAATGAGAAAAAATCTACACTATACTATACTAGGATCCGGCTTATACCAAAGCCGGCTAGTAATATCCGTTCGATCCTGATCCGTGCAATACCGCACGTATCTGATCGAACCCTGCCATATAACCATACGGCCTATAGTACAGACTGTCCGATCCTGATCCGTGCAATACCGCACGTATCTGATCGGACCCTACCATATCTCCATACGGCCTCTACAACCTTTCGCCCGAAAGCTGAGTAACTGAATGTGGGGGACTCTAAAGACTCGTCAATACCTTGGTTGTGGATTTAACCACTAGCACGTCAGAGGTATAAGCCAATACGTGACGGGCTACCAGGTACTGACCAAATGGGACGTCGATGAGGAAGCTCACCCCGACACCCAACTGAGCCTGTCAGTGACAATATCCGTGCAGTCCGGTCCGTTCGTCTATGAGTATCGCATGGCGGGCCTAGGGGGTTGGTAAAAGTCAGACCCCCAAAAGCGGTACAAGTCGTGTCGGAGTGTAGCCCAGAACACCCTGAGATACTACTGGAATACCTACCAGTAAATCTCCTTGCCTTGGCCAAGGACTTTGTGTAATGGCTCTCCTAGACACAGCGCGACCTCACCCCCAATACCGGGAGAGACGAACCCCTGAAGATACGCTCACTGCCTCCATGTGGCTCGGGACTGTACCCAACTAAAACCTGTTTGCACGACTCCTTTGAGCCGTGGTAGGGTAGTAATCAAAGTACAGTGGGAACTCACACGAGACAAATGACGATCCCCAGGTCGATGAACTAACCTGCACACATGTCACCAGGGAACTGCCATCTGACGTCTGGTATATGACCAACTAGCATGTTCCCGGCGAGTCCTGTCCGGTGTACTCATAACCAAATGAGCACCTGTATACATCTTAGGTGATCCAACTGACACCAGTGGCTTGTGAGACCGGCCACCGCCCCTCGTCGGGGTCTCGACTGTATACACTAGTCTACTAATGGAGTATCGATGCCCAGTCTCGAAACTCCCACGACTAGGGACCTTTTAAGGATAAGCTTATAGACCCCCAGCTCCCACTTATATGATCGCCCTCATACTGCTGGTGGTCAAGCAAGAATCCTAGGGGCTCTATCAACGTGTAATAGCGACGTGTCAGGTCACCTAAAGCAGTACACGATGATAAAGGTAAACCAGATAGCATACTATCATCTCGAGTAAGACTGTCCTACCGGGATAGGTCCTCCCTCAATCATTACAATCACGTACATGTGACCTAATAATTGACTCTGAGGGCACTATCTCCAACAATCTCCCACTTGCACTCAAGGCTAATTATTGCGATGTCGCATACTCACAGCCCGTGTGATACCGAACACCCAACTCTTCTACTAGTCAGTCTCACAAAGCTCGTTTGCGAAACTATTGCGTTCGAGGAATAGCCTCAGTGAGTGGATCCGCTTAGTTGTTTCTTTCTATGTCTCTCTATATCTCAAGTTCGCGGAGAAACCCATCTCCCGAAATGAGCAATACGTGTCTTAGAATGTGTCTGGATGTCTGATGGGACATAGCTCATAAATGAACTCCAAATCCAAACTTCTTAGACTGTATCGTCAACTGAACTTAATCAGTATCCTGCGCCACGCCTCCCTCAGTATTGCCTTGGAACACCTGTCCAAAATACTGCCCCTCGTCAGAGGGAAAACTATAACTCTGACAACCTCCTTGTCGTCCATGTCACCTTGGAAGCCTGGAATGATAACTGTCTCCTGAATGAGGCTGTCGTTATCATATTCCTAGAACATCCACTTATTTTCTAAAACTGCTTCCGACTGTTTCTCCAGGATTGGATTAATGTCAACTTATTGCATCTAGTGCAAGAACAACATCTGGTGTGGTACTTGACATCTCATGATTGACTCAATTGCCTGAGCAAGTGATCTGCCAATCATGCACGTCCCTCTCCCCTTTAGTCTGTAAGATACCTTTGGAGAGGGTGACTCCATTACCTGCAGGTACACTACCGTGCCAGGAGTCGTCCATCCCAAATACTCTTAGAATGCTGTCAAGTACCCTGATTGGGAAACCACCCAAATCTAGATCTAAAACCATAGATCTAGTAACCAGTATGTCTGATGTAAAATCCAAGTCCCATGTGGAGAAACCACTGTGTGACGACCAAAGTATAACCGATTGTAGTATAGGAGTTTCCTTTCCTATTCTGTGTATGTCATCCAGATACCAGGACATCACACCCTACTACCTTCTCAACAGATCCATCCCCTATTCTGATGAAGTCAAACCCATGACTGTCATGTCAGAAATAGATGATCTATCTCCGCTACATCTGCTTTAGTCTATAAATAGACATAAGCTGCCTGTCCACCAATGCTTCCGCTGCTCCCACTGACTACGACAACCCTCTGGCAGAGTCATATAGACGTACACTTCTAAAACTTGTTTAGAACGACTCTATACTCATCCTTCCGCCGGGTCTCGCAACCTGGAACAACAGCAATGGTAATTGTGGGTAAACAAGAACTTCCCTGTCACCGTCCTTGAGGCTACCGTAGTACCTCTCGGGTGCCTGAAGTTACCCACCTTATCTGCGGAGTGGCCAATGGAATGTCAATCCAGATTGAATTTTTAGGTTCCTTATCAAATCTTCAGTAATCGTTTGTGGTTCTGGAATTACTTCCAGTTCTACCATACTCCCACTACTGTTTTCTGAAAAAATCCATTTTTAATAAAACTGTGGCGAGTCTAGAACAATATTGCTATTGTTCATCCAGATGGTAGAAAGTCAACCCTCGTCATAGCCTGGGTCAACCCAGAAACAGCCATTACAAAAACGTGCCTTGAGTTGTCCAGTGTCTGGTTTTAATCATAAACCGGAAAACTCCCCGTACCTTAACATCGTTAAGATATGAACTGTTCTATATCCAATATAGAAACAGAGGCACTGATTTAATTGAACCAGATTCAAATCATGCAGCTGTCCCCAGCGCATGTCAACTAAATGGAAGGAGGCCGATCAGCGTTACTCAACTTAGGAATACTTCCAATTATGAGTAACCTGAAAGAGAAGCAAGATCTCTTTATCATTACTATCAACTGAATACCATACACAAGTATCTACATCTTCGATCTCTTTGAAGAATCCCGATACTTGCTATACCTGGTTCTCTACTCTATTCAAATACCTGTAACTTCTCAAAATTCGGACCCTGTGTTTCCACGAAACACCTGTCTAAAAACTAGAGAAGTCATAAGTAAACCGAATATAGTAAGAGGACCTACCCCTCTGTCCTAATGGACCCTGGACAACATACAATCCTTTGTATAAGTCCCTTGAGTCTGATAACTCATTCACTGTGTGTCGTAGGTTGAAAACTGTACTTATGGTTAAGAAGAATTACACCGCTGTTTAATGCTCCTTACCTAACCATCCACTGATATAGGTAAATGTCCTAGACATAATTTCATAAAGGTATATCTCACTCTATGAAAATAGACGTACAGATATATCAATTTGAAATTGGTGCATAACAGCGGATATTCAAAACCAAATATTTGCCGACCGGCAAACAGCCCAGGTGATTTCCTCAAATATCACTGATTACAACGAATCCCGATATAATGAGGATAATCACCCAATTCCCAATTACTTACTCCCACTCATCATCTGTAAAACCATACAGATGTGAGAATCGTACCTGGTAAATACATACCCTGGAGTAAGTATCTAATCGGGAAATCAGTTTTCCTTTAACATTACACAGTGAAACTGAAACATTGAAATGTTCCGATGGGGTATTCTGGTATTCCTAGTAATGCCTCTTCCAGATTCACGACTGTAACCGTATAGTTCTTTGCCACCTCTCCAAATCCCTTCATATGTCTTTAGTCTTTACCTTCTGTACACACCTTTAGGCCAAATGGTTTTCTTCCTTCCCTACCGTTCGGCACCAGCCTATGGTTTGGAAGAAGACTATCCAATAAGCATAATGGGTGTACTGTCCCAATCCTAGGAACACTCGCAATGAGAGAGGGTGAAGATAAAAGACAACCGAATAAACCTTATTCCTATTTCTCCTGAACCAGAATCCATCCCCGAACTGGAACAAGTTCCATTCGAGTTCGTATATAACCATACGATGGAGTATCCAAATAAACTGTGGATCTTCGTAGTGATACGGAGTGTCCTGGAGAAATACAAAGGTGATGTGGGAGTGGTAACGAAATATTTGGTTTGGTCGTGAATATCTGTTGCAATTTACTTTGCCCTCTTACTAATCCCTTACTTTGTCTGAACTTAATACCTTCTGCACACCATCGTTATGCTAATTGGTTTTCTTCATTCCCTACCGGTCGGCACCAGCCTAAGGTTTGGAAGAAGACAATCCAATTTGCGTAATAGGTGTACTACCCCTAAGCCAAGGAGTACTCGTAACCTGAGAGAGGGTAAAAGGAAAAGACAACTGAATTATCCTATCCGTTTTCTCCAGAACCTGAAACCATCCTCGAATAAATTCTTTCGAGTTCGTATCTAACCATACGATGGTTTTGTCCAATGGAAGTGGACGTTCGTAGCAATACGGGGTGTCCTGGAGAAAAGGGTAAAAGTGGGAGTGGCAATGAGGTTTGCAACTCTGACAATCCAAAAGCCAGTGTTTAAGAAGGTTCGGTCAACTTGGTCCCTGAGTCATAGTCTTAGGGTCGGGTCAATGGTCGCTGCCAGAGAGAGAGAGAAAAGAAACACTCAGCGTGCACTCTATCCTAGATCAGAATGGTTACCAATTTATCTAATCTGGAAACCTCCCACTGTATCTCAAATTCTCCTCCAAACCTGAAGGAAGAATTAGTCGGGGTCACCCGAGGAGTAAACTAACTCATCAGTGGGAATCGGGATCCAACTCTCATCGCATGACAACGTGACGGAATCCGCTCACGTCATCACACTCCAGAAGGTATGCGCATATCTGGCAAGTTTCAGTTCTTTTGAAACTCCCGATGTGATTTCTGCCCCATGCTCTTATGACCTTGACTTTGGCCAACATATCATAAGTCACATGTCAAGTTCTACCCGTCATTCTCCAGGTTAATTTGAATCCACCCGTACATACCCTTGACTTTGGCCAACATGGCAGTACAACTGTTCCAAACCAACGCATCTATCTATGCTGCATATGAATAACCAATAGCTACCAAACACTGTGCCTTGACTTTGGCCAACATACACAGCTTGAATACCACTGACTATCCATATGAAACGACGGAGGGCTACGAATGGTTTCTGGCGAAAACCTTTAACGTAATGAACTTGATATCGTCGAAGGAACGGATAGCTTTTAAAAATATAGTGACGAAAACCGTTGCTAAAGAGGTCACTCCCGGTGAAGGGATCTCGGCTCTTTCCCCGTAGAATGGGGTGCAGGATATTCTAACTGAATACCACGGTGCAAAGCAAAAGTAATCGGCTATAGTAAAGTTAATGCCCTGACGCAAACTTCTGTCCAAGGGGTCACTCCCGGTGAAGGGATCTCGGCCCTTGCCTCGTCGACTGAGGAGCAGGATATTCCAATGAATACCACGATGCAAAACAAAAGTGAACGTCCTTGCAATAACAGCTTTTTGAAAAGTGTTCCAACAACATCAGATTAGGTTTGTTTTAACTTGCATTGATCCGAATCAATGCAGTCCTATCAATTGATCACACCAAAAAGAACGAAAATATACTGATGTGCGTATATGCCATCCGCATTCGCCACTGGGTCCCGTCATTACCCGTTAGGTTAGCTTACTAACGACAAAGCGGGGACTGGACTAGCGCGGATGCAAAACATATACGACATCTACTAATATATATACCAATATATTATATTTCGCTCAAGGCGTGAATGAAATGCAACATCACAGAGAATGAACAGCATCACAGAAACAATACAGATATCTGGGATCCCCGGGTTTCACAGAGCCACTACTGAAACCCGACGTTCCCCTGGTCGTGTTGATAGCCTGTGCAATGAAATCCTAGACCCCTACGGGCGCGGCAAGTTACCCGCCAAAACCTGAAGCGAGGCAGCCCCCTTCAGCAACGTGAATGGACCACCCAACACTTCACGGAATCCGGTAACTTGGGCACCCCTCCTGGGTCAAACCTATACCCCCTACGAGTGCGGCGAATAGCCCGCCAATCCTAGAGTGAAGCCCCCTCTGTCTCAATGCCATGAGATGCGGGCTTGTTGCCCTCCAGAACCCGGCTATCCGTGCACCCCTCCGCGGGGCAATCCTAGTACAGAAAGTAAAATATACATACACCGGGTACATCGACCGCAACCAGGTCGTGCCCCAAAATAATAATACAATCAGGCAGTGACGGCAGTCCACATGTCGGACGCTCGCCCCGCAATATCAAATGTACATAATACAACCACAACTGTACTAGCATTGCATACAGGCTATCCCCCACGACCGATCCGCAACATCACAGCATAAACATAGAACATCAACGTGAAAATCACGTTCGCAAATCCGTCTAACCGGGCTATAGCAGTTAGACCGGATTTACCGATCAAGTGACATTCACGGTCGCAGATATAATGTAAATACTGTGAAAAATGTGTTTAAAATATCCGATCAATCAAATTTTAACAAGTGGGCCCCAAAGCAATACTGTAGCAGTTAAAGAAATTCTGGGCCCAATGTTAATGTTCCAGAAACCCTAAAATCTCCCCAGAAGCCCACTGATTCCTTCATGCTGCCGCGGAAGCGCGGCCACAAGTGGGTTTTGGCCGCCCTTCCGCGCTCTTGTCAGAAGATCAGTGCATCGAATTTGAACAGTGGTCTTATAATTTTTAGTACATCAATATTTTACAACCTGAAAAATTTTTCGAGACTGAAAAATTTCAACAGAAACTGATGCTTAAGGAAATGCGGGTTTTGGGATTTTTGATCGATCCGAATTGCAAACACATTACACAAAGCTAGACTAAGTTAATGGCGCGTCTCTGATACCACTGTAAGTGCACGGCGGCGCCCCGGCCGTCAAACCGACGGCCAAATGCGGAAGCGGTGAATAACTTAAATTTTTGCGGACTTAGCAAACCGGCACCACCGCGCACTAAACACCCGGATCGTAACCATTAACTAGTCTAAGCTAACTATAAGATGAGAAAGAGATATACCGACGATCCAAGTCCTCCGGTCTTCTCATCATCGTCCGGATCTCCTGCGGAAAAGTCCCGTCTCCTCCTCGTCGCCGGAAGTGCACCACATCGCCTACTTTGTTTACGGGCTCCCACCTCAATGCCGAGGCAACTCGGGCACGAAGCCGGCTACTCGACGTGCCCAAGATTCGCTGTAGAATGTGTAGTAGAACTTGTGTCTCTTTTTGGGGTAGTGGAGGTTGCCATTTTTGGTGGAGGAAAGAAAGGAAAATGGAGATCAACTAGAGAGCTCTTTTCTTTGCACAAATATGAACCAAATATTGCCACACCAAATGAATCAATCAACATCCAACAAAAGTGGCCGGCCCCCCCATTTCTCTTGTGTGATTGGAGAGAGGGAAAAGTCAAAGGGGAGGTGACCATATGAATCAAACAAGAGAGAGAGAGAAGAATGGTTATCAAAAGCAACCATAATCACAAAACTAAGCCAACACTCCACACAACCATCAACTCATGAAGTCCAACCATCATGAACCATGATGACTCAAAAAGTCATGCCATCATGAAGAAATCAAGTCAAAGGATGGTGCACATCATGAAAGCCATCATGATGCAACAAGATGCAAAGAACCCCCTCCACTAATGCCTATTTGCAACAATGCAAATAAACCCTCTTCCACCAAACTTCGGCCAATGAACGGAACAATGGAAATTGGACGAAACGGAAAGCAAACTGGCAACTCCAGAAAACTGGTCCCGTAATAAATTACAGGAAAACCCCGATACTGTGCATACACACCCGCATTTGTATTCCGACTGAAATACAAATGCAATGAGACAAAATCTACACTGTACTATACTAGGATCCGGCTTATACCAAAGCCGGCTAGTAATATCCGTTCGATCCTGATCCGTGCAATACCGCACGTATCTGATCGAACCCTGCCATATAACCATACGGCCTATAGTACAGACTGTCC
This sequence comes from Agapanthus africanus, assembly GCA_030015575.1. Lineage (NCBI taxonomy): Eukaryota > Viridiplantae > Streptophyta > Magnoliopsida > Asparagales > Amaryllidaceae > Agapanthus > Agapanthus africanus. The sequence goes on along the minus strand of CM057349.1, from coordinate 186,336,692 downwards.
GATCCTGATCCGTGCAATACCGCACGTATCTGATCGGACCCTGCCATATCTCCATACGGCCTCTACAACCTTTCGCCCGAAAGCTGAGTAACTGAATGTGGGGGACTCTAAAGACTCGTCAATACCTTGGTTGTGGATTTAACCACTAGCACGTCAGAGGTATAAGCCAATACGTGACGGGCTACCAGGTACTGACCAAATGGGACGTCGATGAGGAAGCTCACCCCGACACCCAACTGAGCCTGTCAGTGACAATATCCGTGTAGTCCGGTCCGTTCGTCTATGAGTATCGCATGGCGGGCCTAGGGGGTTGGTAAAAGTCAGACCCCCAAAAGCGGTACAAGTCGTGTCGGAGTGTAGCCCAGAACACCCTGAGATACTACTGGAATACCTACCAGTAAATCTCCTTGCCTTGGCCAAGGACTTTGTGTAATGGCTCTCCTAGACACAGCGCGACCTCACCCCCAATACCGGGAGAGACGAACCCCTGAAGATACGCTCACTGCCTCCATGTGGCTCGGGACTGTACCCAACTAAAACCTGTTTGCACGACTCCTTTGAGCCGTGGTAGGGTAGTAATCAAAGTACAGTGGGAACTCACACGAGACAAATGACGATCCCCAGGTCGATGAACTAACCTGCACACATGTCACCAGGGAACTGCCATCTGACGTCTGGTATATGACCAACTAGCATGTTCCCGGCGAGTCCTGTCCGGTGTACTCATAACCAAATGAGCACCTGTATACATCTTAGGTGATCCAACTGACACCAGTGGCTTGTGAGACCGGCCACCGCCCCTCGTCGGGGTCTCGACTGTATACACTAGTCTACTAATGGAGTATCGATGCCCAGTCTCGAAACTCCCACGACTAGGGACCTTTTAAGGATAAGCTTATAGACCCCCAGCTCCCACTTATATGATCGCCCTCATACTGCTGGTGGTCAAGCAAGAATCCTAGGGGCTCTATCAACGTGTAATAGCGACGTGTCAGGTCACCTAAAGCAGTACACGATGATAAAGGTAAACCAGATAGCATACTATCATCTCGAGTAAGACTGTCCTACCGGGATAGGTCCTCCCTCAATCATTACAATCACGTACCTGTGACCTAATAATTGACTCTGAGGGCACTATCTCCAACAGATATGTCCAAACCTAGAGAAATCATCTGTAAAAGTTATGAAGTAGGAATAACCACCTCTCGCATGTGTAGACATTGGACCACATACATCGCTGTGTATGAGTCCTAAGAGCTCGCTCGCTCTTACTCCTTGTCCAGTAAATGGAGTCTTTGTCATCTTTCCTTTGAGACAAGATTGACAAGTGTCATAGGATTGATATTCGAACGTGTCCAAATATCCTTCTCTATGCAACTTAGTGAACCTTCTCTCATTGATGTGACCCAGTCTACAATGCCATAAGAAAGCTTTATTTAAATCTGGAGACTTTCTTTTTAGTATGTTCTGGACATTGAAAATTTGGAGTTGGTTTAAAACATATATGCCGTTATTTAGAGTACCGGACCCAATCAAACCATGATTAAGGTGGATGTTGACAACATCTCTTACAAACGTGAAATCATAACCTTTATTTGATAACAAGGAAACTGATATGATATTACATGTTAAGCTTGGTACAAAATAACAGTTATGTAAAACCAAAATGTGTCCACTTGTCAATCCTAGGTGATAATCCCCGACGGACGCAGCTCCCACGCTAGCTCCGTTAGCAACCCTGAGGATCATATCACCTTCCTTCAGCACTCTACGGTTTCTCAGTGCCTGCAATGAATTGCAAATATGAGATCCTAATCCGGTATCCAATACCCAGGAAGTAGAGTTGATCGACAGACAATTCTCAATTACAAACACACCTGAAGTCGAAGCCACAGCTTGCTTCGGTTCCTGGTTCTTGGCGATCCACGCCTTGCAATCCTTCTTCCAGTGCCCTTTCCTGTGACAATGGAATCACTCATCCTGGCCAACTACCGGTGCTGCAAGCTTTTTCTTTCCCTTCTTTCCCACCTTACTAACACCTCCTCTAGGTTTGGGTGCGGCCTTCTTCTTCCTTCCTTTGGCCCTAGCCTTGGACCCGGAAGAAGATGCACCGCCAACAAACATAGCGGGTGTTTCCCTTGCCTTCTGCAAGGTGCCATCTGCACTCCTTAACATGTTCAGGAGTTCCGCAAGTTCAACTTCTTTTCCTTGAAGATTGAAGTTGAGGATAAACTGGGCGTAGGTGGGAGGAAGGGACTGGAGAATAAGGTCTGTATAGAGCTCATTATCCAAAGTCGTCCCAAGGTCTGCGAGCTCTTCAATATAGCCGATCATCTTTAGGACATGTTCACCTACCGATGACCCGACAGCCAACCTCGCTCGAAACAAGTTCTCAGAGGTCTCGTATCTTGCTATACGAGATTGCTCTCCATAAAGTTCCTTTGTATGGAGAAATATGCCATCAAGGGACATATCCTCGTGCCTCCTCTGATGTTCATTGTTCATTGAGGCAAGCACGATGCACTTGGCTCTCGCGCAATCTAAATCCCAGGTTTTGCGGATTTCCTTATCCGCACTGCTGGATTTGGGACCAGGGACAGCAGGTGCCGTAGCGGTGAGGATGTACCCCAATTTGTCATAGGTCAAAGCCATTTTGACATTCCGCAGCCAATCTTTATAGTTTGGCCCTGTCAGTATATTTTTCTCTAAAAGTAACTTAAGTCCAGTCATTTTCAGGGTCACTGCAATTAGGAGAGAGAGAAGAAAACTCTTTAGCATGATGCTCTTGCAAGTTTAGAGTGGTTTTTAGTTTATCTAAACTGGATGGCTCCCACTGTTTTTCGAATCCTTCCTCAAACCATAAAAGAAGAATTAGCCAGGACTATTCTCACCGTACAATACTTGCTTAACCGTTCAGCCAGGCCAGTGTCGATACTTCGAGGGAGGTTTTCCAACGCTTTCGCGAAGTTCCTTAATTAAATAACCTCTTTTCTCTGGGGGCGTAACCCCGCTGACACCTTTCTGGACACCTACTAAGTTTATAGCATTGATCGTTAAGTGACGAATATCCTGATAAGTAGCATATACTCACAGTAGGATCGGGATCCAAATATCATCGTATGATAATGTTGAAGGAATCCTACCAACATTCATCAAACTCCAAATGGTATGCATCTCTTTGCAAATTTCAGTTTCTTTAGAAATTCCCGATATATGTTTTTGCCCCATGTTCTTATGATCTTGACTAAGGGCCAACAAATCATAAGTCACATGTCAAGTTCTGCCCATCATTATCCTGTTGATTTGAACCCATCCGTATATACTCTTGACTAAGGGTCAAACAAAGTAATACGAGTGTCCCAAACCAACTCATCTATCTATGCAACAAATGAATACCCCAGCAGCTACCAATCACTATGTCTTGACTAAGGGCCAAACAAACATAGCTTGAATACTACTGACCATTCATAAGAAATGACGGAGGGCTACGACTGGTTTTGGCGAAACCGTGAACGTAGTGAACTTGATATAACCGAAGGAACCTGATAGCTTTTAAAAGGAGTGGTTAAATCTCCGCATTTAAAAATATCTATTTTAAAAATAACCGAGTGGTTTCTTTTAAATTGTTCCAACGATTTAAACTTGGTTTATTTTCTTTGCATTATAGATAATGCGTCCCATCATTAACCTATCATTGCAGAAAACAACGAAAATACAACGTCCTCTTATGCCATCCGCATTCGCCATGGGGTCCCGTCATCACCCGTTAGGTTACTTAACTAACGACAGAGCGGGGGCTGGGCTAGCGCGGGTGTAAAACATAAGTGACGTCTAAATAGCTATCATATATATAGATATTTTACATTCGTCTGACGCAATGATATACATTCCAGAACACAGATAAACAATATTGGATTTGCAAGCAATCTGTATTTCTTTTGAGCCTGCAAGAAAAGACAGATTACACAGTTGTGATGAATAGCCGTTACCCCACCCTCGACCCCTACGGGTACGGCAAACTACCCGCCCGGCAGTTTGTGTACCCCACCTTAGGTCAGTCCTAGGAGCAAAAACAGTAAAATGAAATAATACAACGGTGGCTACAACCGCAACCTGGATGTGCCCCGCAAAAATAATATTACAACAAATTACATTTACAACAAATGAATTAAACAACAACCCATTGCTAAACCCCGGCTATACACCACAACAGTCCAATACAGTTCATATGCACAAACAGATATAACCATTACAGAAATGTGCAACCCCCTGCCAACCGACATACTAGCAGTTAGGGGAGGTTTACGAACACATTTATCAATCACAGATATAATCCAATATGCAAATACTGTACAATTTCGATCGATTAAACATCTTTAATATTGCTCCAAAAACTGCTCTGTAAAACTGAAACCTGAGCAAATATTAAATATCCCAGAAAATCCAAAAAACCACAGGGGACCCACACAAGAAAAACGAGTTCCTGACTCGTCAACTCGGCGGCGGAAGCGCGGCAGATCGGTGGGATCCGCCGCGGTTCCGCGGCACTGTAGACGAATCAGGAACCCAAATTTCTTGGGTGTTCTTCTGTGTTCATTTCAAGCTTTCTGCACTTACCTGAAAAATTTTAGGACATCATTTTAAATTCGACAGAAACTGATATTTTTTAGGGTTTTCCGGCTTCGTTTTTCCGTTCGAAATTCGTACAAATTTGCAATTAAGTTATTTATAGTTTAGTGAGGCTCTGATACCACAGTAAGTCGATGTACTACACCCCAATACTTGTGGGGAGGCGGAATTTTCAAAAACGAACTTGTTTAGTGAACGAATATCGACTAACCGCTTGAATCGAAGCTAAACTACAAATAACCGTACACAAAGAGTTTCATAACTATTGTGTTTAGGGATTATACCTAATGAAACCAGTCCTTCGTCTTTACAATCTCCTTGTTCTCCTCGGCCTTCTCTAGGTAGTAGACGATCCACCCGAGAGCAAAACTCCAAGCTAAACCTCTAAACTTGAGGCAACTAATCTTCTTGGATTGCTAATCAAAGAAGATAGAATGAAATAGAGTGATGGTTATGGATTGATTAGTCTTTCTAATCCTTTGATCTCAACACATGAGGTGTAAGGATTAGGGTTTGAAGATGAGAGCTTGAGGAGAGAGAATGTGTGAGTAAAAATATGAGATAAGATTGTGAGTATCATAACATATTATGAAGCATTCTCATTAAAGAATAAATGAATAAATGTGATGAATAAGCATGCTTCATAAATGTTAAGTGGTGATTCATTAGCATGAGTCATTAATCATTTATGGTGCAATAATGACAATGATGAATCACTCTCATGACTCACATAACTCATTCAATGTATATGACACATAACCCTCCTTAGTCACCATCTTCTAGAAGCTTCTCGTACAATTACGAGAACGCCCCTCCAATCCGCAAAAATACGGAAAAACTTTAGACTGTAAAAATCCAATAACCGGATACCAGTAACTGGCTTAAACCAAAGCCGACTGGTAAAAACTGTCCGAAAGTCGTACGCGCGTAAACGCACGTATGCGTCCGAACCCTTGTCGTAAAACCATACGACCTCTATATCGTTTCGCCTGGAATAGGAAACTCTCTGTGTGGGACTCTAGAGACTCGACTACTACGCTGGCAGTGGGTTTAACCACAGACCGCAAGCGGCACTAGCTGTACGTAACGGTCCCCAGGTAGTTGTCGATAAGAAGGCCGATGAGGAAACCCATCCGAACTCCTACTGAGTCTGATGTGACAATCTCCATACAGTCCGGTCCGTTCGTCCAAGACTATCGCATATCGGGCCTAGGGGGGCGGCAAGCGTCAGTCCCCTAATAGCGGTATAAGTCGTGTCGGAGCGAAGCCCATTACACCCTGAGAAACTACTGGAACCTACCAGCAAATCTCGCTTGCCCTGGCCAGGGACTTTGCGTAATGGCTCTCTGACACAGCGCGATATCTACTCCCAATACCGGGAGGGACGAATCCTGTCTAACCGCCACTGCCTTCAAGTGCTCGGGACCGCACCCAACTGCTACCTGTTTGCACGACTCCTTTGAGCCGTGGTAGGGTAGCAATCTAAGAACAGTGGGACACACTCGAGGCGAAGTAGCAGTGTCAAGTCTGCGGACTATGCTGTACTCATGTCACCTGGGAACTGCTCACTGACAACTGGTATCAAACCAACCAACAGTTCCCTGTGAGTCCTGTCCGGTGTACCCGTAACCTAACGAGCACCTGCATACTATCTCCAGTACGACGTACTGACGGATGTGGGACAGACCATCTCCCCAACTGGGATGAGAAGTGTACACACCAGTCTACTCCGGAGTATCGATGCTCTATCTCGATAATCCAACGACCAGGGACCTGAATAAGGATGTGCTTGTAGACTACCCAGCCCCCACTAGTGTGACTGCCATCACAACGCTGGTAGACAAGCAAGATCCTAAGAGCTCTATCAATACGTACACTCACATATTAAGATAGAAAAACCAAGTAGCATACTACCATGTTTAGCAAGACTGTTATATACATGTGAATATCCCAAGCTTCCATTAAGTAATATACAAACTAGTATGATACAGTAATGGCCTTCTAGGGCATAAACACTAACAGACTACCTGGACTATGATGCGGATCATACTAGTGGGGACATGTTAGTCCATAAGTACAACCTTCAAGGTCCCTAGTCGTGGGTGTATCGAGACGGGGCATCGATATACCAGAGTAGACTAGCGTGTAGCTTCTCGACCCATATAGATGGGCGATGGATGATCCCATATCCATTGGTGTTTGACATCAGAGATGATATACGGGTGCTCAGTGGAGACTGGGTACACTGGACGGACTCGCCGAGAACTCCCAGATGGTATTATACCTTACGTCAGATGGCGGTTCTCTGGTGACACTGGTGCAGGTTAGTCTGTAGATCCGAGATCGTCATAGAGTCTTGTGTGATTCCCACTGTGCTTTGATTTCCACCTTACCACGTCCAAGAGGGCGTGCAAAACGGTGGTTTTTGGGAACAGTCCCGAATCACATGGAGGCAATGAGCGATAGGAGGGGTTTCGTCTCTCCCGGTATAGGGAGTTGATGTTGCGCTGTGCTCGATTGGCTATAACAGGAAGTCCTTGGCCAAGGCTGCTTTAGGGATTTACTGGTAAGTGTTACCAGTAGTTTCTCGACCCGTTATGAGCCTCATATCGACACGACTTATCGAGTTATTGGGGTCTGACGTTTACCACCCCTAGACGAGATATGCGACATATCAGACGAACAGACCGGACTGTACGGTAAGTGTTACTGGTTGGATTCACAGGAGTGTGAGCGGGCTTGCTCGTTGATCTTCTGATCGCTCAATACCCGGGTGGCCGTTACATTTAGCAGACCGCTTGCGGCTTGTGGGTGTTTGATATGATCATCACCTACTGCCGGCGTATTGACGAGTCTTTAGAGTCCTACACAGAGGTTTCCTGGCTCAAGCGAAACGAAATAGGAGCGCATATGAGATATGTGCGGGACCGAGAATAATACCAGTATGTGATACTGTATTCTATTCTCGCGATTTGTATCATCAGTCGGTTATATGTGATATAGCCGGGTTACCGAATCAAGTGTTGATTCGATATATTGATACACTTGATATTAGTCGGTTATATGTAGTATGACCGGATCATTAAATAAAGTGTTGATTTAATGATTTAATGTATAATTATATATTTGATATATTACTTTACATTAACTAGTATGTGTTCACTTAAGATTGATTTTCTTACTTGAAGTGCACAAGTTGTATATGTGATATATTTTTGTGCACTAGTTTGTATCATGTTTGATGATACATGCAAACTTGGGTGTGTGTATGGATTATACCAGGTTTAGGTTAAAGGTATAGTTTTTTATTTAATTTATTTGATTTATGTAAAATATAATGGTGGCTTACTTTGTCTTTGCTTGAAGCTTCATGAAGCTTTCAAGCATCTTTGACAAAGTCCACCATTTTGTTTTACATAAGATTTTCCTTAACCTAACCTTTAACTTGTTAGTTATATGTATGCCATAGAGACCATTACTGTACATAGGATGTATATTGTAGTGGATGCTGGGACATATATAGGGAGGACTTTCTTGCTCGACATGATAGTATGCTATCAGGTTACTCTTTACCTTAACGTGTATACTGATTGTCTCTCTGTTACATGTTGGTAAAACCCTTAAGATGTGTACTTGACTACCTGGACTATGATGCGGATCATACTAGTGGGGACATGGTAGTCTATAAGTACATCCTTCAAGGTCCCTGGTCGTGGGTGTATCGAGACGGGGCATCGATATACTAGAGTAGACTAGCGTATACCTTCTCGACCCATACAGATGGGCGATGGATGATCCCATATCCATTGGTGTTTGACATCAGAGATGATATACGGGTGCTCAGTGGAGACTGGGTACGCTGGACGGACTCGCCGAGAACTCCCAGATGGTATGATACCTTACGTCAGATGGCAGTTCTCTGGTGACACTGGTACAGAGTAGTCTGTTGACCCGAGATCGTCATAGAGTCTTGTGTGATTCCCACTGTGCTTTGATTTCCACCTTACCACGTCCAAGAGGGCATGCAAAATGGTGGCTTTTGGGTACAGTCCCTGAAGGGTTCCTAGGCACTCTCAAGAGGTCTCACAAGGCATCAACCATGCCAATTTCAAATTTTACGGGTGCTGAGAAACCCTAATACGGATCGTTAACTAGAATTTTAGGCGACAAAAGAAACTAGTTAACAAATTAACTAAGTGAACGGAAATACAACCTTTGTAGATCCGGTTCTCCACCTCCATAGCTCCATGATGAAGTCCCCTTTCTGTCCAAATGGAATCCCGGGCTCTTGCGTCGGCTTCATCGGAGAAATGGGCGGGCTAGGTCATCGACTACAATGCCGAAGATGATCTACGTCGAGGCATCACAAGATCAAGCTCCCACTTCACCAAGTCATGAAACTTGTGAAGAAAACACCCTATACTACTTGGCAAGAGGTAGAGGATGAAGAAATAGGAAGTGGGTTCACTTTAGAATTGGATTTCTCACTCATTTGCTCAAGTTGCCATTGTCGATAGCAAGCTTTTCTTCAAGTAGAAGATGAAGAAGAAGAAGATAATGTTATGATCAGTATATCTCAAAAAAGAAAATAATGTGAATACTTATCATAATCCAACCATGGTCAAGTGTAGAGAATAGACTAGGGTTAAGTGGAATGGTTAGGGTTAAGCATGAGACAAAATGGTCACTTAGTCAAAGCTTCATGAAGCTTCAATATCAAACAAAGAAAGCCACCATTTTCTCTCATTATCTTTTCCATAAAGAAATAAATAAATGAATGAATAAATAAATCAAAGAAAAACCCTAACCATTACACAACTATGGTTTAATCTTTACACATACTCAAGTTAGCATGTATCATCAAAACATGATACATACTAGTGTACAAAAGTATATCACATATACAATGTGCACTACAAGTGAGAAAATCCAATTGAAATGAACCAATACTAGTTAATGCAAAGTAATATATCAAATACATAATTATGCATTAAATCATCAAATCAACACTTGATTTAACGATCCGGTCATATCTCATATGATCGACTAATATCCAATGTATCGGCTTATCGAATCAACCCTCGATTCGATAACTAGGTTATATCGCATACAACCAATCGATACATTCATCGCGAGAATGGAATACGGTATCTCATACTCGCATTATTCTCGATCCCGCACATATCTCATATGCGCTCCTATTTCGTTTCGCTTGAGCCAGGAAACCTCTGTGTAGGACTCTAAAGACTCGTCAATACGCCGGCAGCAGGTGATGATCATATCAAACACCCACAAGCCGCAAGCGGTCTGCTAAACGTAACGGCCACCCGGGTATTGAGCGATGAGAAGATCGACGAGCAAGCCCGCTCACACTCCTGTGAATCCAACCAGTAACACTTACCGTACAGTCCGGTCTCGTCGTCTGATATGTCGCATATCTCGCCTAGGGGTGGTAAACGTCAGACCCCAATAGCTCGATAAGTCGTGTCGATATGAGGTCTATAACAATTCGAGAAACTACTGGTAACACTTACCAGTAAATCTCAGCAACCCTGGCCAGGGATTTCCGGTTATAGCCAATCGAACACAGCGCAACATCAACTCCCTATACCAGGAGAGACGAATCCCCTCCTATCGCTCATTGCCTCCATGTGATTTGGGACTGTACCCAAAAGCCACCGTTTTGCACGCCCTCTTGGACGTGGTAAGGTGGAAATCAAAGCACAGTGGGAACCACACAAGACTCTATGACGATCTCGGGTCAACAGACTACTCTGTACCAGTGTTACCAGAGAACTGCCATCTGACGTAAGGTATAATACCATCTGGGAGTTCTCGGCGAGTCCGTCCAGTGTACCCAGTCTCCACCGAGCACCCGTATATCATCTCTGATGTCAAACACCAATGGATATGGGATCATCCATCGCCCATCTGTATGGGTCGAGAAGGTATACGCTAGTCTACTCTGGTATATCGATGCCCCTTCTCGATACACCCACGACTAGGGACCTTGAAGGATGTACTTATGGACTACCATGTCCCCACTAGTATGATCCGCATCATAGTCCACATAGTCAAGTACACATCCTAAGGGCTTTACCAACATGTATCAGAGAGACAATCAATGTACACGTTAAGGTAAAGAGCAACCAGATAGCATACTATCATGTCGAGCAAGAAAGTCCTCCCTATATATGTCCCAGCATCCACTACTATATACATCCTATGTATAGTAATGGCCTCTAGGGCATACATATAACTAACAATCTCCCACTTGCACTAGGGCCATCTGATAGCAGTGGTTGTAGTATCTCATACTCAACCATCCCATAAAAGTCTCTCTCTGGGAATAGGCCTTCATGAGTGGATCCGCCGTGTTGTCCTCTGAGTCTACTCTCCTGACCTCGATCCCCTGGAGATCAACCATCTCCACGATCAGGTGACACTGCCTTAGAATATGTCTGGATCACTGATGGGACCTGCGTTCCTTGGCATAAGCCGCAACTCCATTGTCTCACAATGGTAGGAACATAGTTCATCTCATGAGCCAATATACACCCAAACAGCCTCTTTGGTAGCATCTTAAGTAGCGATGTATCCTGCCTTTATCGTCTAGTATGTCACGGTATCTATCTTGGAACTCTTCCAACATACCGTCCCTCGATTGAGGGTAAAGACAATGCCTGTGACTGACACTCGGTCGTCTTTATCATCCTGGAACACTTCCAGTGATTCTTCCCAGGATCAACTGATACCATCTCACTACAACTAGTGAGTATCCTAACATCCATTTAGATCTATCTCATAGATCCAAAACCCAGGATTTAGTAGGTATCACTTTGATCCTATATGGAGAATTATTGTGATAAGCGGAGATTGATCGAGCGTAGCATAGGAAACTCCTTCCCTATCAAGAGTATGTCATCCACGTACCCTACGAGGATCGTCACCATACTCCCTACTACCTTTTTGTTTATACAAGGTTCATCTACCATTTTGATGATGTCAACTTCTTTGACTAATGCATCAAAACAGATGTTCCAACTCCGCGATGCCTGCTTTATCCTATAAAGCATCTTGCACACGTTTCCGCTGCTCCCACTGTCTACGAGGCTCTCTGGCTGTGTACTTATAGACGCACTCTTCCAAAACATCATTTAGAAAAGCAGTCATGACACCCAACCGCCAGATATCGTAGTCATGGTATGTAGCCGTGGCAAGCAGTATCTGGATGGACTTAAGCATAGGTACTGGAAAAGGTTTCATCATTATCCATGCCTGGTCGATGACGAAAACCTTTAACAAGTCTAGCTTTGAAAGTCTCAACTTTTCCATCTGCACCAAGTAATCTTCTCAAGATTTACTTGCTCCTGATGGGGATTTAACCCTTCAGATATAGCAACCAAAGTCCATACTTTGTTGGTGTACATGGATTCCATCTCAGATCATTAAGCATCCAGCCATTCTTACAGAGTCTTACTCCTGATGGCCAGCTCGAAACTAGTTGGGTCATCATCTCATGATGCAATCCTCGCTCCCACTGTCATCGAGAAACCGAAGTAACTCTCAGGTGGGTGAGGAACCCTACTAGATCGGCGGAGAGGCTGAGGTTCGTTGGTAACTATTGAATCCTTTTGTTCTTTCAAATCATCTGCTGTAGTTTGTATAGATGGAACCTTTCCAGTTCTACATTACAGACCTTGCCTCGAGCTTGTCCGGATTTTGCTTTTAGACATAGGCCGGTCAACCCCAAATCTTAACTAGCTTAAGACATGGGCTCTTCCATTTCCATATCACATATGAAGTGGTAGGCAACTGATTTGATTTGAACCCTATTCAATAGGTATGCAACTTCATAAGTGCATAACCCCCAAGGGAAAAAGGTAACTCAGTGGTACTCATCATAGAGCACACCATATCAAATAGGGTGTATCTGCTCCGCCCCGATATACCATCGTGCTATGGTGTATACGGAGGAATAATGCTGAGAGAGAATCTCATTCTCCTTTAGAATAGTCCAGGAATTCCATGCTCAAGTATTCTCCTCCCTGATCTCATCATAGGATATAATACTTATACCCGTATTTTGGTTCTCTACTTCTAACTTATATTCTGTGAATATCTCAAAAGGTTCGGACTTGTGTTTCAACAGGAACATATGTCTGAATATAAAGAGATCATCAGAGAATGTAATGAAGTACAAAGAACCGGTCTTGGCATGTGTAGACAGGGGACCTACATACATCAATATGTATCATCCCAAGAGTTCAATAACTCTTTCTCTGTTTCCAATAAACAGAGCTGGTGTCATCGTATCTTTGTGACATGACCGGCAAGTTTCACAAGATGTAAATTCAAACAGATTTAAATATGCATCTAGATGTAACTTCAGCTAGTCGGGTCGCATTGATATGACCCAGTCTACAATACCTTAAGAAGGATTTGTTCATTTCTGAACACTTTCTCTTGTGTGTGTGTTCTGTATACTAAGAACTGTAGTTTGATTTAGAACATCAATACTTTTAGATAATGTGCCTGAACCGATCAACTTTTGATATAGGAAATGTTCAAAACATTATCCAACAGTACAGAATTTTATCATTTCTTTACTAATAAAGAGACTGATATGATTTTATATATCAGGTTCGGTATCTAATAACATTCGTTCAGAATCAATGTATTGGTAATACAGGGTGACAGTGACCAACAGACTTGGCTGCAACACTTGCCCCGTTTTCTGCCTCATGAAACTTATCACCCGTTCTCACAGTTCTCTACCTTTCTGTAGCCCTATGTAACAGATTACATATCTGGGATCCTGATCTGGTATCACATACCCAGGACGTAGAGGATACAGAGAAACAGTTCTTTATAATGAACACACCCGAAGATGATGCATCATATGCACTTTCTTCATTTGGGCGGCACGGGAAATCTGGTATTCCCCAATTTCCTGCTCCGTCTTATAACAATTATAAGTTGGAGCGGGACCAACGTTCCCCAGCTCAGTATAACAAACGGGTTCGGTCAATATTCCGTATTAATATCTTGATTAAGGCGTGATATGGTCGCTACCTGGAGAGAGAGAGAAGAAAACACTCTGCGTGCGCTCTTTCAAGAATAGATTGGTTATTATTTTATCTAATCAGGATGGCTCCCACTGCTTTTTATCAAATCTTCCTTCAAACCCTAAAAGGAAAGACTAGCCGGGATTAATTACACACTACAAGTTCGCCAATCTTTCAGCCAGGCCAGTGTCGGTACTTTGAGGGAGGTCCCCCGTGCTTTCGCACGAACCTAATTAATGTAAACCTCGTTTTCCCAGAGGCCTAACCTCGTTGACACCTTTCTAGACACCTACTTGATCGGCTAATTGTAATGCGTAAAACTCTCCCAGGAGTAACTCTTACTCGCAGCGGGTATCGGGATCCAACTATCTCATAGAAGGTATGCAATCTCATTGCAAATTTCAACACTTGAAATTCCCGATAATATTTTGGCCCTAGCGTCCTATGACCTTGACGGTGGCCAAACAACCCATAGTCCGCGAGTCAAGTTCAACCCGTCATTTCCTGATTGAATTATACCCACCCGCACGACCCTTGACGGAGGCCAAACAACGCCGTACGAATACCCTAATCCAATCGCATCATATGCTAGCAGATAAGCACTAGTTAGCTACCGTACACTACGTCTTGACGGAGGCCAAACAACCGCAGCACGAATACTAACGAGTACTTATCTGAAATGACGGAGGGCTACGACAGGTTTTTCTGAAAACCTATTGCGTAATGAACTTGATATCGTTGTAGGATCGAATGAATTTTGAAATGGAGTGTTTTTGAGGCTTTTCTAGTTTTGCTAAAGGGGTCACTCCCGGTGAAGGGATCGTCGGCCCTTTCCTCGTTGAATGAGGTGCGGGATATATCATATATATCACTGTGCAAAGCAAAAACTCTTAAAAGCAATCAAAAGACAAACCGAGTGTGTAGCATCTGCCAGTTATTGCTAAAGGAGTCACTCCCGGTGAAGGGATCTCGGTCCTTTCCTCATCGAATAAGGTGCAGGATATATCACATATACCTCTGTGCAAAGCAAGAACTGTAGCTACCTATTTTTATTTTGATATTCGATTCCACAACTTCTTAGGTTTCTTTTATTTCATTAATCTCATTAATGAAGTCCCATCATTTAAGTACCTAAACATCACAGATAAATACGACGTACACATATGCCATCCACATTCGCCTCGATGTCCCCTCGTGCACCGTTAGGTTAGGTAACTAACGGCAGAGCGGGGCAGGGCTAGCGCGGGTGTAAAACATAAGTAACGTCTATATAATATATCATATATACTATATACAGCATTTATCACAGAACATCACATGATCACATCACAGATATCGCAGCAGAAGAATCATATGAAATATTGGATATACTAGGACGTCCGTGTTTTCAATACGAGCCAGTATAAAACACGGATTCCACGGTCGCGATGAATAGCCAAACCCACACCCCAAGACCCCTACGAGAGCGGCAAGCAACCCTACCAATTCTAGAGTTAGGAGACCCGAACTCGACTCCTCGAGTTGGTCTCCCTCTGGACTCCAGAACCCGGTTACTTGTGCCCTCTTCCTTGGGTCTATCCTAGTGCGGAAAAGTAAATAATATACAAAGGGTGATATCTTCCGCAACCTGGAAGTGCCCCAATAAAAGAATATTACATACAAGTTTTTACATGAATGAAAATGAAAAACACTCATCTCACATAAAAACCCCCCGGCTATTCAAACACGACGATCCAATATAACATATCCAGCAACACATAACATCACATGTCATCAACATAAGTAAATATGTGCATCCCAATTGCCGTTGACATATAGCAATGAAACCGGCGATATCACATATTACACTTACGGTCACAGAAAAGAAAGTGTAAAACTACAACAGTTGGAATCCGCAACCACCTCAGACATCGCATGCCTGACCAAATAAATTCTTTAGACATCGCATGCCTAACAATTATAAACCCCGCATTTTAGTCTCATTATCGAAAACACTTTTCAATACCAAGTCGGGCAATTCAACAAGATTCCCGACATCCCGATCGAATGCTCGTCGCAAACTTCAGTAGGCGGCCTGTAACACTTTGAATTTCTGTTTGATTGTCTGTCGTAATAATTAGTGATCGTACGTGTGATTTTAGATATGGGTTCCTGGGGTTATTAGTTATATTTTGGTAATGTTAGCATATTGGGAATTTTCTTGTGTTTTTGTACACCTTGCACACTTAGTCATTTTGAGGCTTAGGATTTTGTTATCATGTTAACCTTTCCCTTGTGCATGGTTGTTATTTTTCCCCACCCCTTTTTATCCAAAACAAAACCCTTTTTATAAATACAAATCCTAATAAAACAAATGAGCATGGTGTTAGGTAAAGATTTTGACTTTTTGACCCATTTCCTTGCTCTTTTCTCTCTCTTTTCCTCACTTCAGATTTCCTGCAGAATTTCCAGCAGAGAAACCCCCATTTTCTTCATCTTTTCTTCTCCTCTTCACTTCCCTTTGATTCCCAAACAAATCCTACACAAAAACCACACATTTTCATCATAAAACCTTAAGAAAAGTGAGCTTTTTAGGGTGTTTAAGGCAAATCTGCATACACGAGGGGAAAAGCTGAGACTTTGGTGTTTTGCAAGGTCTCTAGAAGGTATAAACTCTGGTCTTAACCTCTTTTTCCATAACTTGTAGTATTGTTTAGCAAAAATCCCTTTTTTGTGCATTTTTAGTGATATTATAGGATATTTGTGATGTATATATTAGATTGGTGTTCTCATAGTTTAGTTAGCTCCTTTAAGTGTTATTAAAGCTATTTTAACTAGGTTATACTTCAGGTTGCACAAAAATACCCTAAAGTTCCATTTTTAGTGCAAAGTGTGGATTTTAACTAGAATTTGGGCACTGTAGGATCTGCTGTTACCCGAGACATTTCAGAGTAAAACTAGGTGTTACTGTAGCATGTATGGGGGGTATAGAGTGCACACACCAAACCTGGGAGCCCAATTCCCATTTCGGGCCGCCAAAATATGCATTCTGGCCGTAATTGGCGGCCAGATAGGGGAGTTTTGGGTTGGGGTTTGTGGTGTGGGTGTCTGCTGTTATGTGTGTTGTTTTGGCATGTATAGTTTTACAATATCTTTTCTGTATCAAAATCTGGGGTAGAATACCTATTTTCCCGTATTTTCAACCTTTCGCGACACGCGTGATACGTGTGTGTGGGTTTTGGGTTTCTACGTATCGCGACGCGTCGGAGTGATTTCAGACGCGTAACCACACGTTTTAGCGTATCGCGCACACGCGCGTTTGGTTCACGACACGAGTTACTAGTTCGGCTTAAATGTCGCGTTTGTGTGACTTCAAGCTTACATATGATATATTGTGTAATTCTAGGTTCGCAGGCGAGTACGGCGGACGCCGCGAAGAAGGGGAAGCAGGTTGTTGGCTACACCTAGCGAGAGACTACGGTGAGTAGATTTCACATCTACGGGGATATCGCCCGCATGGCGTTCTACGTCAGGGCTGATAGGACCTTATAGTGTTCCTTATATATATTGCATGTTCATGGTTACTATTTTGTACGTATTGCATTCCCTACTATACAGATATAAATTAGAATTGATAGAACACCGCACCATTACTAACGGTCCATGTGCACGAGCACTATCCTGTATGTTACACCCACACCGTTAGTAATTGCCATGACACGTAGGAAACATATATCACATCGGATCATTGCATTGTAGCTCATCTATACGTGACATGACTTGATATTCATACTTGATGCCTATATCACATAGGATCATTGCATTGTAGCTCATCTATATGTGACATGACTTGATATCCATACTTGATGCTATATCACATCGGATCATTGCATTGTAGCTCATCTATATATGACATGACTTGATATCCATACTTGATGCCTATATCACATAGGATCATTGCATTGTAGCTCATCTATATGTGACATGGCTTGATATTCATACTTTATGCCTATATCACATCGGATCATTGCATGGTAGCTCATCTATATGTGACATGACTTGATATTCATACTTGATGCCTATATCACATAGGATCATTGCATTGTAGCTCATCTATATATGACATGACTTGATATCCATACTTGATGCCTATATCACATCGGATCATTGCATTGTAGCTCATCTATATGTGACATGATTTGATATTCATACTTGATGCCTATATCACATCGGATCATTGCATTGTAGCTCATCTATATGTGACATGACTTGATATTCATACTTGATGCCTATATCACATCGGATCATTGCATTGTAGCTCATCTATATGTGACATGACTTGATATTCATACTTGATGCCTATATCACATCGGATCATTGCATTGTAGCTCATCTATATGTGACATCACTTGATATTCATACTTGAAGCCTATATCACATCGGATCATTGCATTGTAGCTCATCTATATGTGACATGACTTGATATTCATACTTGATGCCTATATCACATCGGATCATTGCATTGTAGCTCATCTATATGTGACATGACTTGACATCCGTACTTGATGCCTATATCACAACGGATCATTATATTGTAGCTTATCTATAAGTGACTCAACATGCTATTCATAACTGATGCATATATCACATCGGACCATTATATTGCAGCTTATCTATATGTGACTTGACATGATATTTACATTTGACGCACATATCATATCGGATCATTGACTTGTATTTTGGGTTGGATTACATGTGATTTCTGGATTTGGGAACCGTGGCTATTTTAAATATGTAATCACTTAAAAACCCGGTTCCCTTGATATGATATTTCGGTGCGTCCACCATGTGTTTTCTCGGTGCTAGAGTGATATATGAAAACCCGAATCGAGGAGGCGGTTGAGGCCGATTACGGGTACATGGTGGACCCGGTATGGTACCCCGGGGCGAGAACGGTTTCGCTGTGCAGTAGACGGTGAGCCTGGCAGAGGGACCACTACCTACCGGTGATTGGTTGGACCTGACAGTTATCCGGAGTGTACTGATCAGAGTCTATAGATGGATGTGGGGTGATCCGTACTGCCGGGCCCGAGGGCCGATACCGCAGACGGAGCCCGTGGGCTGACCCGGACTGACGGGGCCCGATGGATGAGGATTTGCGTGTCGATGCTGGACACGAGTATTTATGATATTTGGGTGCCGATGTTGGGCACTCGGGATTCTCAGAGATGTACAGGATTTGAAGGCCGATGAGAGTGCCGGCGCATGAGCTATTTTTTGGGAGATCTGGGCGCATTGAGAAACCGATTATATATTCCATGTTGACATTCCGTGTAGATATTATATTGCCCCTGCTCAGCATTACTTTTGTACCTCATCCTGTAGATGCATTACCTGATAGAGCATTTGTACCTCATCCGGTAGTACAGTACCTGATAGAGCACTTGCATGATTATTGCACATACTGCTTATCACATATTGATATCATCTGTTGGCATATGATAGAGTAGCGTGGTACGTGCATGCTCGCGATTACCTTTATATGTTATCTCTATTCACGAGTTGGCAACTCACCCCCGTTGTGCCACAGGTTTGCTGGTTGCCCTTCGGAGTAGTCGCGGCAGGCTGCGGTTGCATCTTTTGACACAGATACCCCCATAGTTGGTGTTCTAGCTCTTTTGCTGATAGGTGGGTTTTGTGCGGTATCTGTTTATCTTTCTGTATGTACATTGTTCTATCTAGTATTCTCTATCTACCATGTATGTATTTGACTTAGAGACAGTGTGAGGACGATGTTGTATTTTACTCGTATTCTGGTGTCGAGCTCGTTTTGAGCCGACTGTACTTGCAGTTTATCCTATCTGTGTTGTTCCCACTTGTGGATCTTGACCTTCGCTACGGCGTCGTATACTACTATCTTGGTGATTGTTTACTTAGAGTTCTTATCATGATGTAAGTACTTTCTTTTAAAACTTATCACACTCTATACTTTCACTGGTTTGATTTCTGGGTTTCCGGTTCCCTTAGTCACGTTACGCCTGTAGACGTTACGTGGTTAAGTGCCGGTCACGGGCCAAACTTTGGGTCGTGACAAAGTTGGTATCAGAGTGTAGGTTTTACCTTTCGGAGTGTAGGATGACCCTGGTATGATGGAGTAGGTAGCTGCGGCAGGGTAGCGTAGCGTGTGTATGTTCCGCGGCATACTCACGACACGGTACTCCGCCTACGCGACCTTAGGACTTGTTGATATAAATTTCCTTCTTGAGTATATACATTCTCGCGATTCGATTTCCGTATCCTTATCGAATCCTATTGTTCCTTTCAGCCAATATGCCGCCAAAGACTACGAGGGCGCAGATAGCGGCCGCGAGGGCCGAGATTCGAGTTGACTCGTTCGAGACGAGGACTGATCCGGGTAGTATACCGGTTGTGCCCGAGCAGGCTGTTCCTGCCATGACAGATCAGATTGCTATGTTAGGAGCTGGTGTGCAGGAGATACGCCAGACGATGGGGTCCAGTATGCAGGAGATGCGCCAGATGATGGGATCTCTAGTTGAGACACTTCGAGCGCAGCGACCAGAGGTAGTTCCACCCGTTGCGGAGACCGCGGTGGTACCAACAGTTCAGGCAGTTGCACCTGTGACTACAGAGGTTATTACAGTATCGCTGTCAGAGTTTATGAGGCTGAAGCCTCCGGTCTTCACAGGCACCGATGTGGCCAAGGATCCACAGTCTTTCATTGATAGGATGGCGCGGATATGTCGTTCACTTAGATGCGCAGATGCGAGATGGGTTGAGTTCGCGAGCTTTCGCCTGGAAGGTCTTGCGCAGAAATGGTGCGAATCAGTCGAGAAGGGTAGAGCAGCAGGTCTTCCTCCTATGACCTGGACAGAGTTCGTGGCGCTATTCCTTGCCCGCTTTCTTCCCCTGAGTGTCAGAGATGCTAGAGCACGCAGGTTCGAGTCCTTACGCCAGACGCCAGGGATGTCAGTAGCAGAGTACGATGTGTTGTTCACCGAGCTATCCGTTTATGCTCCGTATCTAGTGGCTACTGAGGAGTTGCGAGTCAAGAGATTTGTCCGAGGCTTGCTTACACCCCTATTCCTTGCTATCAGCGCGCAGCATTACGAGACATACGCAGCAGCAGTAGATGCAGCATTATTAGTTGAGGAGCGCCTTGCTGAGACTTCGGCAGTTCCAGGGCCGAAGAGAGTTCGTGCGGATACGTCAGTGCAGAGACGGCCGTTCCGGCGTCGTGACAGGCATCTTGCAGGTGGCAGAGATTCGAGGCGAGGCCGATTGTTTAGCTCCTATCCCCGGGAGGGTCAGCGACTGTCATCGGGATGTTACCGTTGCGGGAGTTCTTATCATCGTGTGCGAGATTGTCCTGAGATACCCCGGAGTGGGGCGGCAGCACCGCATGTTACATTACCACCTTCACCACTCCAGACGGCATTGCCGATAGTACCTACTGTTACTCCGCGTCAGACGCATGCACAGAGAGGTCGTGGTCGCGGAGGATTTGTTCATAGAGGACGAGGTGGCCGAGGTAGAGGACAGCCAGCGGCCGGCAGGGGACAGTTAGTTGCAGGTGGAGGACAGGCGCGAGTTTTTGCTTTGACGCATCAGGACGCGCAGGCGTCCAATGCGGTGGTCTCAGGTATTCTTCCTGTATGCTCGATTGATGCACACGTACTATTCGATCCCGGATCCACGCACTCGTACGTATCCACACACTTTGTGCCGAGTTTGGGTAGAGAGTCCGGTTTTCTTGATCAGCCGCTTGTGGTGACCACTCCTGTGGGAGAGTCGTTTGTTGCTAGGCACGTGTTCCGATCCTGTACCGTCCGTATTGGCGAGAGAGAGTTGCCGGTCGATTTGATTCTTCTTGAGATGCTGGACTTCGACGTTCTTTTGGGCATGGATTGGTTAGCCACGTGCTATGCTTTTGTTGACTGCCGCGAGAAGACAGTTCGATTTTGTTTTCCCGGCGAGTCTGTTGTTGTTGTGTTGGGGGACCGTGGTGCCACCCCTCACAGTGTGATTTCTTCTGTTCGTGCTGGACAGCTTTTGCGGAAGGGATGTCAGGGATTTCTCGCATATGTTTGCAATACTAGGGCTATAGAGGTCCCTTTGGATCAGGTTCCGGTTGTTAGTGAGTTCCCTGATGTGTTCCCTGACGAGCTTCCTGGGCTACCGCCCGAGCGTGATATTTCTTTCTGCATTGATTTGGTTCCTGGCACGGGGCCTATTTCAGTACCGCCTTATCGGATGGCCCCGGCGGAACTTAGAGAGTTGAAGGGTCAGTTGCAGGACTTGCTGGATAAGGGACTTATTCGACCCAGTGTTTCTCCTTGGGGTGCTCCAGTCCTGTTCGTCAAGAAGAAGGACGGCAGCATGCGTTTGTGTATTGACTACCGCCAGCTGAACAAGGTGACAGTGCGGAATCGATATCCTTTGCCACGCATCGACGATTTTTTCGACCAGCTTCAGGGGGCAGGATACTTTTCAAGGATCGATTTACGATCAGGCTACCATCAGCTGCGGGTTCGACAGGAGGACATTCCTAGGACAGCTTTCCGCACACGTTACGGCCATTATGAGTTTTTGGTGATGTCGTTCGGACTCACCAACGCGCCAGCAGCATTTATGGACATGATGAACCGTATTTTCCGGCCGTATCTTGATCTGTGCATTATAGTGTTTATTGACGATATCTTGGTGTATTCTCGGAGTAGAGAGGAGCACGAGCAGCACCTGCGGATTTCACTGCAGACCTTGAGGGAGCATCAGCTTTTCGCCAGATTCTCCAAGTGTGCCTTCTGGCTAGACAGCGTAGACTTCTTGGGGCACGTGATTACACGAGATGGTATATGTGTCGACCCGAGAAAGATAGAGGCGGTTCGGAGTTGACCTAGACCCACGTCAGTGACGGAGGTTCGCAGCTTTCTAGGGCTGGCAGGTTATTACAGGCGATTTGTGCAGGACTTCTCTCGCATTGCTACACCTTTGACCGGGTTGACCCGGAAAGGAGTTCACTTCGATTGGACGGAGGAGTGTGAGCACAGTTTCCAGCGGTTACGGGCTCTACTGACTACGACACCAGTTCTATCATTGCCTTCAGGATCAGGCGGATTTGTGGTCTACTGCGATGCTTCACGAGTGGGGCTGGGATGCGTTTTGATGCAGCATGACAGGGTGATTGCGTATGCTTCACGGCAATTAAAGAAACATGAACAGAATTACCCTACTCATGATCTGGAGATGGCTGCAGTGGTCTTTGCACTCAAGATCTGGCGACATTATCTGTATGGAGAGTCGTGCCAGATATTCACCGACCACAAGAGCTTAAAGTACATATTTCAGCAGCAAGACCTGAACCTTAGACAGCGCCGATGGATGGAGTTAGTGAAGGACTACGATTGCGAGATCTTGTATCACCCGGGCAGGGCGAATATAGTGGCAGATGCTTTGAGCAGGAGGCCCGGGGGTAGTCTATCTTGTTTGAGCGCAGTGCAGAGGCAGTCGTCGGCAGATTGGCAGATCTTATGCGACAGCCGGGTACAGTTCGAGTTTACGCCGATCGGGGGACAGATTGCGCATGTTCGTGCACGCCCACAGTTGCTTGACCGTATACATGAGGCACAGCATAGTGATGACCGCTGTTCAGAGATCAGGACACAGATGGGACAGGGCAGATTTTCCGAGTTCGTGATCGATGATCAGGGGATACTACGATTTGGAGCTAGACTGTGCGTACCAAATGCTGAGGGATTGCGGCGCGAGATTCTTGAGGATGCACATCGATCGGTATATAGTGTTCATCCCGGTTCCACCAAGATGTACCATGACTTGAGAGATGTTTACTAGTGGGACGGTATGAAGAGGGACATTGCAGATTTTGTGTCAAGATGCCTGACTTGTCAGCAAGTCAAGGCTGAGCACCAGAGGCCCGCGGGAGAGCTACAGCCGTTACCCATTCCGGAGTGGAAATGGGAACAGATATCTATGGACTTCATTGTGGGTCTACCCAGGACTAGTCGAGGGTATGACTCCATCTGGGTGATCGTGGATCGTTTGACGAAAGCGGCTCACTTCCTATCGGTGAAGACGACTTTCGGATTTGCTCAGTACGCCCAGATTTATATTGATCAGATTGTACGACTGCACGGAGTTCCGACATGCATCGTATCCGATAGAGGCACCCATTTTACCAGCCGGCTATGGCAGAGGCTTCAGGAGGCTTTGGGCACTCGCTTGAGTTTCAGCACCGCATTCCATCCGCAGACCGACGGACAGTCAGAGCGGACTATTCAGACTCTCGAGGACATGCTCAGAGCATGCGTATTAGACTTCGGAGGTAGCTGGGATCATCATTTTCCCTTAGTAGAGTTCTCCTACAACAACAGCTACCAGGAGACCATTCAGATGGCACCGTTTGAGGCTCTTTATGGGAGGAGATGCAGGTCGCCCACCTGTTGGACGGAGCTCAGTGAGAGCAGTATCTTAGGGCCACAGATTGTGGAGGAGACGACAGCGAAGATCCAGTTGATTCGCGATAGGATGAGAGCAGCCCAGAGTAGGCAGAGATCTTATGCGGACCGTCGTCGGCGCAGACTTGAGTTTTCTGTTGGTGATCATGTTTTCTTGAGGGTCTCCCCAATGAAGGGCGTGATGAGGTTTGGGAAGAAGGGGAAGCTTATTCCCAGATACGTGGGCCCCTTCGAGATCCTTGAGCGTATTGGTGCAGTTGCGTATCGATTAGCCCTTCCGCCCAGTTTTCCAGACGTGCATCCCGTATTTCACGTTTCGATGCTCCGCAGATATCTTCATGATCCTTCGCATGCGATTCAGCACCCGACGATCCATCTTGAGCGCGACCTTTCCTATGCAGAGCAGCCGGTGATGATCTTGGATCGACAAGAGAAGAAATTGAGGTCGAAAGAGATACCGTCCGTCAAGGTACTTTGGCATGACCGAAGCGGCGAGGAGGTCACTTGGGAGACCGAGAGCGAGATGAGGAAGAGGTATCCCTATCTTTTTGAAGGTGCGTATAGTTAGATTTGTTTTTTTTAAATTCGGGGGCCGAATTTCTTTAAGGGGGGTAGATTGTAACACTTTGAATTTCTGTTTGATTGTCTGTCGTGATAATTAGTGATCATACGTGTGATTTTAGATATGGGTTCCTGGGGTTATTAGTTATATTTTGGTAATGTTAGCATATTGGGAATTTTCTTGTGTTTTTGTACACCTTGCACATTTAGTCATTTTGAGGCTTAGGATTTTGTTATCATGTTAACCTTTCCCTTGTGCATGGTTGTTATTTTTCCCCACCCCTTTTTATCCAAAACAAAACCCTTTTTATAAATACAAATCCTAATAAAACAAATGAGCATGGTGTTAGGTAAAGATTTTGACTTTTTGACCCATTTCCTTGCTCTTTTCTCTCTCTTTTCCTCACTTCAGATTTCCTGCAGAATTTCCAGCAGAGAAACCCCCATTTTCTTCATCTTTTCTTCTCCTCTTCACTTCCCTTTGATTCCCAAACAAATCCTACACAAAAACCACACATTTTCATCATAAAACCTTAAGAAAAGTGAGCTTTTTAGGGTGTTTAAGGCAAATCTGCATACACGAGGGGAAAAGCTGAGACTTTGGTGTTTTGCAAGGTCTCTAGAAGGTATAAACTCTGGTCTTAACCTCTTTTTCCATAACTTGTAGTATTGTTTAGCAAAAATCCCTTTTTTGTGCATTTTTAGTGATATTATAGGATATTTGTGATGTATATATTAGATTGGTGTTCTCATAGTTTAGTTAGCTCCTTTAAGTGTTATTAGAGCTATTTTAACTAGGTTATACTTCAGGTTGCACAAAAATACCCTAAAGTTCCATTTTTAGTGCAAAGTGTGGATTTTAACTAGAATTTGGGCACTGTAGGATCTGCTGTTACCCGAGACATTTCAGAGTAAAACTAGGTGTTACTGTAGCATGTATGGGGGTATAGAGTGCACACACCAAACCTGGGAGCCCAATTCCCATTTCGGGCCGCCAAAATATGCATTCTGGCCGCAATTGGCGGCCAGATAGGGGAGTTTTGGGTTGGGGTTTGTGGTGTGGGTGTCTGCTGTTATGTGTGTTGTTTTGGCATGTATAGTTTTACAATATCTTTTCTGTATCAAAATCTGGGGTAGAATACCTATTTTCCCGTATTTTCAACCTTTCGCGACACGCGTGATACGTGTGTGTGGGTTTTGGGTTTCTACGTATCGCGACGTGTCGGAGTGATTTCAGACGCGTAACCACACGTTTTAGCGTATCGCGCACACGCGCGTTTGGTTCACGACACGAGTTACTAGTTCGGCTTAAATGTCGCGTTTGTGTGACTTCAAGCTTACATATGATATATTGTGTAATTCTAGGTTCGCATGCGAGTACGGCGGACGCTGCGAAGAAGGGGAAGCAGGTTGTTGGCTACACCTAGCGAGAGACTACGGTGAGTAGATTTCACATCTACGAGGATATCGCCCGCATGGCGTTCTACGTCAGGGCTGATAGGACCTTATAGTATTCCTTATATATATTGCATGTTCATGGTTACTATTTTGTACGTATTGCATTCCCTACTATACAGATATAAATTAGAATTGATAGAACACCGCACCATTACTAACGGTCCATGTGCACGAGCACTATCCTGTATGTTACACACACACCGTTAGTAATTGCCATGACACGTAGGAATCATATATCACATCGGATCATTGCATTGTAGCTCATCTATATATGACATGACTTGATATTCATACTTGATGCCTATATCACATCGGATCATTGCATTGTAGCTCATCTATATGTGACATGACTTGATATCCATACTTGATGCCTATATCACATCGGATCATTGCATTGTAGCTCATCTATATGTGACATGACTTGATATCCATACTTGATGCCTATATCACATCGGATCATTGCATTGTAGCTCATCTATATGTGACGTGACTTGATATTCATACTTGATGCCTATATCACATCGGATCATTGCATTGTAGCTCATCTATATTTGACATGACTTGATATTCATACTTGATGCCTATATCACATAGGATCATTGCATTGTAGCTCATCTATATGTGACATGACTTGATATCCATACTTGATCCCTATATCACATCGGATCATTGCATTGTAGCTCATCTATATGTGACATGACTTGATATTCATACTTGATGCCTATATCACATCGGATCATTGCATTGTAGCTCATCTATATGTGACATGACTGGATATTCATACTTGATGCCTATATCACATCAGATCATTGCATTGTAGCTCATCTATATGTGACATGACTTGATATTCATACTTGATGCCTATATCACATCGGATCATTGCATTGTAGCTCATCTATATGTGACATGTCTTGATATTCATACTTGATGCCTATATCACATCGGATCATTGCATTGTAGCTCATCTATATGTGACATGACTTGACATGCGTACTTGATGCCTATATCACAACGGATCATTATATTGTAGCTTATCTATAAGTGACTCAACATGCTATTCATAACTGATGCATATATCACATCGGACCATTATATTGCAGCTTATCTATATGTGACTTGACATGATATTTACATTTGACGCACATATCATATCGGATCATTGACTTGTATTTTGGGTTGGATTACATGTGATTTCTGGATTTGGGAACCATGGCTATTTTAAATATGTAATCACTTAAAAACCCGGTTCCCTTGATATGATATTTCGGTGCGTCCACCATGTGTTTTCTCGGGGCTAGAGTGATATATGAAAACCCGAATCGAGGAGGCGGTTGAGGCCGATTACGGGTACATGGTGGACCCGGTACGGTACCCCGGGGCGAGAACGGTTTCGCTGTGCAGTAGACGGTGAGCCTGGCAGAGGGACCACTACCTACCGGTGGTTGGTTGGACCTGACAGTTATCCGGAGTGTACTGATCAGAGTCTATAGATGGATGTGGGGTGATCCGTACTGCCGGGCCCGAGGGCCGATACCGCAGACGGAGCCCGTGGGCTGACCCGGACTGACGGGGCCCGATGGATGAGGATTTGCGTGTCGATGCTGGACACGAGTATATATGATATTTGGGTGCCGATGTTGGGCACTCGGGATTCTCAGAGATGTACAGGATTTGAGGGCCGATGAGAGTGCCGACGCATGAGCTATTTTTTGGGAGATCTGGGCGCATTGAGAAACCGATTATATATTCCACGTTGACATTCCGTATAGATATTATATTGCCCCTGCTCAGCATTACTTTTGTACCTCATCCTGTAGATGCATTACCTGATAGAGCATTTGTACCTCATCCGGTAGTACAGTACCTAATAAAGCACTTGCATGATTATTGCACATACTGCTTATCACATATTGATATCATCTGTTGGCATATGATAGAGTAGCGTGGTACGTGCATGCTCGCGATTACCTTTATATGTTATCTCTATTCACGAGTTGGCAACTCACCCCCGTTGTGCCACAGGTTTGCTGGTTGCCCTTCGGAGTAGTCGCGGCAGGCTGCGGTTGCATCTTTTGACACAGATACCCCCATAGTTGGTGTACTAGCTCTTTTGCTGATAGGTGGGTTTTGTGCGGTATCTGTTTATCTTTCTGTATGTACATTGTTGTATCTAGTATTCTCCATCTACCTTGTATGTATTTGACTTAGAGACAGTGTGAGGACGATGTTGTATTTTACTCGTATTCTGGTGTCGAGCTCGTTGTGAGCCGACTGTACTTGCAGTTTATCCTATCTGTGTTGTTCCCACTTGTGGATCTTGACCTTCGCTACGGCGTCGTATACTACTATCTTGGTGATTGTTTACTTAGAGTTCTTATCATGATGTAAGTACTTTCTTTTAAAACTTATCACACTCTATACTTTCACTGGTTTGATTTCTGGGTTTCCGGTTCCCTTAGTCACGTTACGCCTGTAGACGTTACGTGGTTAAGTGCCGGTCACGGGCCAAACATTGGGTCGTGACACGGCCGCACCCCCGATACCGTCGACGAAGTGCACCAAGGTGGAACACCGCCACCGCGAGCACCCGAACGGATGCTTTCGGCGACGGGGATCTCCTACAGTCACTTGGTCGGGGCTATGGAGTGAGGCTGTCTATTAAGTTTATCCGGCGAGTATCCGCGTACGCTACGTGATTGCGACGGACTTTTGATCACATCAAAATTCCGTGGTAACCGATCAAGTGAGACTAAACTGCTATGTTTATAACATTCATTCAGTTATCTCATAACTATTTGTGAATTCCAATTATTGTATCCCATTCCAGATAAAATAGAAAATGTTAAACTTTCCGATCGAACATTCAAACACCCAAGTTTTCCCGATACAGATCAACACATGAAACAAGTCTAAAAACATTCAGTTCGTGCCTCAGTACCAACGGTCCAGCCGTAGAAGGGTCAAGCCAACGCCTCACAAGTGGCACGCCGTACTGCCCCAAACCCGAAGGTTCAAAGAGCAGTTCAAGACGGTCACATAATCGAGTTAAGGTTTGTTGTCTTCTAGAGGGACCATCGCGTTACTAGCACTACTTAGAACGTCTTTAAATCTCGGAAAAATTCAACACTTGGAAATTTTCCGGCAGGGGAAAAGTTGGGTATTTACATCCGGTCGAACTTTTTAACATATTCAATAATTATCCGGAAAAACACATAGACAAAGTTTGACAATCCGATCGAATAATCGAATCCCCAAAACAACCCCAGAAAATTCAACTCTTGAATAAATATTAAAAATTCCCAGAAAATCCAGCATAATAAAATAGGAGTTACTGTGCAAATAGGGGATGATGATGTCATCTTTTGGCCGCGGAACCGCCGCAGAAGCCATGCTTCTGCCGCAGTTCCGCCGCTCTCTTAACAGATCATGGGAAAAATTTTGTACCGTAATTCATAGAATTCCCTGCTGAATTTTTTAAGCATTTTTAATCTGGAAAAAACCCAGTTTTTGAAAAAAGTCCAGAGAGCATCTCGGGAATTAGGGTTTCGGTTCGATCGGGTTTCAAACGTCGTCTAGACTTCGCCTAAGGCTCTAGCTAGTCTCTGATACCACTGAAGGGTTCCTAGGCACTCTCAAGAGGTCTCACAAGGCATCAACCATGCCAATTTCAAATTTTACGGGTGCCGAGAAACCCTAATACGGATCGTTAACTAGAATTTTAGGCGACAAAAGAAACTAGTTAACAAATTAACTAAGTGAACGGAAATACAACCTTTGTAGATCCGGTTCTCCACCTCCATAGCTCCATGATGAAGTCCCCTTGCTGTCCAATTGGAATCCCGGGCTCTTGCGTCGGCTTCATCGGAGAAATGGGGGGGCTAGGTCATCGACTACGATGCCGATGATGATCTACGTCGAGGCATCACAAGATCAAGCTCCCACTTCACCAAGTCATGAAACTTGTGAAGAAAACAACCTATACTACTTGGCAAGAGGTAGAGGATGAAGAATAGGAAGTGGGTTCACTTTAGAATTGGATTTCTCACTCATTTGCTCAAGTTGCCATTGTCGATAGCAAGCTTTTCTTCAAGTAGAAGATGAAGAAGAAGAAGATAATGTTATGATCAGTATATCTCAAAAAAGAAAATAATATGAATACTTATCATAATCCAACCATGGTCAAGTGTA
This sequence comes from Agapanthus africanus, assembly GCA_030015575.1. Lineage (NCBI taxonomy): Eukaryota > Viridiplantae > Streptophyta > Magnoliopsida > Asparagales > Amaryllidaceae > Agapanthus > Agapanthus africanus. The sequence continues at coordinate 186,306,316 of CM057349.1, read as the reverse complement.
GAGAATAGACTAGGGTTAAGTGGAATGGTTAGGGTTAAGCATGAGACAAAATGGTCACTTAGTCAAAGCTTCATGAAGCTTCAATATCAAACAAAGAAAGCCACCATTTTCTCTCATTATCTTTTCCATAAAGAAATAAATAAATGAATAAATAAATAAATAAAAGGAAAACCCTAACCATTACACAACCATGGTTTAATCTTTACACATACTCAAGTTAGCATGTATCATCAAAACATGATACATACTAGTGTACAAAAGTATATCACATATACAATGTGCACTACAAGTGAGAAAATCCAATTTAAATGAACCAATACTAGTTAATGCAAAGTAAAATATCAAATATATAATTATGCATTAAATCATCAAATCAACACTTGATTTAACGATCCGGTCATATCTCATATGACCGACTAATATCCAATGTATCGGCTTATCGAATCAACCCTCGATTCGATAACTAGGTTATATCGCATACAACCAATCGATACATTCATCGCGAGAATGGAATACGGTATCTCATACTCGCATTATTCTCGTTCCCGCACATATCTCATATGCGCTCCTATTTCGTTTCGCTTGAGCCAGGAAAACTCTGTGTAGGACTCTAAAGACTCGTCAATACGCCGGCAGCAGTTGATGATCATATCAAACACCCACAAGCCGCAAGCGGTCTGCTAAACGTAACGGCCACCCGGGTATTGAGCGATGAGAAGATCGACGAGCAAGCCCGCTCACACTCCTGTGAATCCAACCAGTAACACTTACCGTACAGTCCGGTCTCAACGTCTGATATGTCGCATATCTCGCCTAGGGGTGGTAAACGTCAGACCCCAATAGCTCGATAAGTCATGTCGATATGAGGTCTATAACAATTCGAGAAACTACTGGTAACACTTACCAGTAAATCTCAGCAACCCTGGCCAGGGATTTCCGGCTATAGCCAATCGAACACAGTGCAACATCAACTCCCTATACCGGGAGAGATGAATCCCCTCCTATCGCTCATTGCCTCCATGTGATTCGGGACTGTACCCAAAAGCCACCGTTTTGCACGCCCTCTTGGACGTGGTAAGGTGGAAATCAAAGCACAGTGGGAACCACACAAGACTCTATGACGATCTCGGGTCAACAGACTACTCTGTACCAGTGTTACCAGAGAACTGCCATCTGACGTAAGGTATAATACCATCTGGGAGTTCTCGGCGAGTCCGTCCAGTGTACCCAGTCTCCACCGAGCACCCGTATATCATCTCTGATGTCAAACACCAATGGATATAGGATCATACATCGCCCATCTGTATGGGTCGAGAAGGTATACGCTAGTCTACTCTGGTATATCGATGCCCCGTCTCGATACACCCACGACTAGGGACCTTGAAGGATGTACTTATGGACTACCATGTCCCCACTAGTATGATCCGCATCATAGTCCAGATAGTCAAGTACACATCCTAAGGGCTTTACCAACATGTATCAGAGAGACAATCAATGTACACGTTAAGGTAAAGAGCAACTAGATAGCATACTATCATGTCGAGCAAGAAAGTCCTCCCTATATATGTCCCAGCATCCACTACAATATACATCCTATGTATAGTAATGGCCTCTAGGGCATACATATAACTAACAGTCCCGAATCACATGGAGGCAATGAGCGATAGGAGGGGATTCGTCTCTCCCGGTATAGGGAGTTGATGTTGCGCTGTGTTCGATTGGCTATAACCAGAAATCCCTGGCCAGGGTTGCTGAGATTTACTGGTAAGTGTTACCAGTAGTTTCTCGAACTGTTATAGACTTCATATCGACACGACTTATCGAGCTACTGGGGTCTGACGTTTACCACCACTAGGCGAGATATGCGACATATCAGACGAACAGAACGGACTGTACGGTAAGTGTTACTGGTTGGATTCACAGGAGTGTGAGCGGGCTTGCTCGTTGATCTTCTGATCGCTTAATACCCGGGTGGCCGTTACGTTTAGCAGATCGCTTGCGGCTTGTGGGTGTTTGATATGATCATCACCTACTGCCGGCGTATTGACGAGTCTTTAGAGTCCTACACAGAGGTTTCCTGGCTCAAGCGAAACGAAATGGTAGCGCATATGAGATATGTACGGGACCGAGAATAATGCGTGGATGTGATACCGTATTCTAGTCTCGCGATGAGTGTATCGATTGGTTGTATGCGATATAACCTAGTTATCGAATCAAGGATTGATTCGATAAGTCGATACATTGGATATTAGTCGGTCATATGCGATATGACCGGATCGTTAAATCAAGTGTTGATTTAATGATTTAATGTATAATTATATATTTGATATATTACTTTACATTAACTAGTATTGGTTCACTTAAGATTATTTTCTCACTAGATTGTACACATTGTATATATGATATATTTTTGTGCACTTGATTGTATCATGATTTGATGATACATGCAAACATGGGTGGGTGTGTGACTTACACCTTTGTTTAGTTAATGGTTAGGGTTTTCTTTTCTTTATTTATTTTGTTAAACTAAATGGTGGCTTTTCTTCATCTTTGCTAGAAGTTTCTTGTTGCTTCAAGCATCTTTGAAAAGTCTTACCATTTTTGTTTTGTTCTAAAACCTAACCATTACCTAAACCCGAGTTCATTCTCTACATGAGTTACACTAACCCATGGTTGCAAATATGATAAGCATCACTTGAATTTTCTATTTAGGGAATTCATTCTTTTTCTTTCTTTCTTCATCTTCTTCAAGGAAAAGGAAAACCATTGCTAGAAAATTTTCAAGTGTTGAAACCTAGTGAGAAATCCAAATCCAAAGTGAACCCACTTCCTATTTCTTCATCCTCTACCACTTGCCATGTAGTATAGGGTGTTTTCTTCACAAGTTTCATGACTTGGTGAAGTTGGAGCTTGATCTTGAGTTGCCTCGACGTAGATCATCTTCGGCATCGCAGTCAACGACCTAGCCCGATCTTTTCTCCGATGAAACCACCGCGAGAGTGCAGGATTCCGATGGTTCCAGCGGAGGGACGTCATCACGGAGCCAAGGAAGTGGAGGACCGGATCTACAAAGGTTGTATTTCCATTCACTTAGTACTAAAGCTGTTTAGTAGCTTGTAGTTTCGCCTAATCTCTAGTTAACGATCTAGTTCAGGGTTTCTCGGCACCGGAAAATTTTGAATTTGGCATGGTTGATGCCTTGCGGAACCTCTTGTGTGTGCCTAGGAACCCTACAGTGGTATCAGAGCCTAGCTAGAGCCTTAGGCGATGTATAGACGATGTTAGAAGTCCGATTGAACCCAAAACCCTTATACAAAACCACTCTCTGGAAATTTTCTGGAATTTTGGATTTTTGTGAATTAAAAATTGCCAAAAAATTCAGCAGGGAATTTTAGGAGTTACTGTGAAGCACGTGACGCTTACTCGACCAATGCGCCGCGGAACCGCGGCCCCACCCTGGCTTGTGCGGCGGTTCCGCGGCCATATTGGTGAGTTAGGCCACGTGGTTTGCACAGTAATTCTTTTCTTAAAGTGCTGTGTCTTCTGGGAATTTTTAAATTTTATTCAACAGTTGAATTTTCTGGGTTGTTTTGGGGATTCGATTATTCGATCGGTTTATTTAATTTCGTCTATGTGTTTTTCCGGATAATTTAGAATATGTTAAAAAGTTCGACCGGATATAAATACCCAATTTTTTCCCTGCCGGAAAATTTCCAAGTGTTGGATTTTTTCGTGGTTTAAAGACGTTCTAAGTAGTGCAAGTAACGCGATGGACCCTCTAGAAGACAACAAACCTTAACTCGATTATGTGACCGTCTTGAACTGCCCTTTGAACCTTAGGGTTTGGGGCAGTACGGCGTGCCACATGTGAGGCGTTGGCTTGACCCTTCTACGGATGGACCGTTGGTACTGAGGCATGAAGTGAATGTTTTTAAACTTATTTCATGTGTTGAGCTATTTCGGGAAAACTTGGGTGTTTGACTGTTCGATCGGAAAGTTTAACATTTTCTGTTTATCTGGAATGTGATACAATATTTGGAATTTACAAGTAGTTATGTGATAACTAATATGAATGTTATAAACATAGCAGTTTAGTCTCACTTGATCGGTTGCCACGGGATTTTGATCTGATCAAAAGTCCGTCGTAATCACGTAGCGTACGCAGATACTCGCCGGGTAAACTTAATGGACAGCTACACCCCTTAGCCTCGACCAAGTGACTGTAGGAGAACCCCGTCGCCGAAAGCATCCGTTCGGGTGCTCACGGTAGCGGTGTTCCGCCTTGGTGTACTTCATCGACGGTATCGGGGGTGCGACCGCCTACTAAAGTTTGCGACGAGCATTCGATCAGTATGTCGGGAATCCTGTTGAATTGCCCGACTAGATATTGAAAAGTGTTTTCGATAATGAGACTAAAATGCGGGGTTTATAGATGTTAGGCATGTGATGTCTAAGGAATTCAGATGATTAGACATGCGATGTCTAAGGAGGTTGCGGATTCCAACTGTTGTAGTTTTACACTTTCTTTTCCATGACCGTAAGTGTAATATGTGATATCGCCGGTTTCGTTGCTATATGTCAACGACAATTGGGATACGCATGTTTACTTAAGTTGATGACATGTGATGTTATGTGTTGCTGGATATGTTATATTGGATCGTCGTGTTTGAATAGCCGGGGGTTTTTATGTGAGATGAGTGTTTTTCATTTTCATTCATGTAAAAACTTGTATGTAATATTCTTTTATTGGGGCACTTCCAGGTTGCGGAAGATGTCACCCATTGTATATTATTTACTTTTCCGCACTAGGATAGACCCAAGGAGGGGAGCACAAGTAACCGGGTTCTAGAGTCCAGTGGGAGACCAACTCGAGGAGTCGAGTCCGGGTATCCTAACCCTAGAATTGGTAGGGTTGCTTGCCGCTCTCGTAGGGGTCTAGGGGTGTGGGTTTGGCTATTCATCGCGACCGTGGAATCCGTGTTTTATACTGGCTCGTATTAAAACACGGACGTCCTAATATATCCAATGTTTCATATGTTTCTTCTGCTGCGATATCTGTGATGTGATCATGTGATGTTCTATGATAGATACAGTATATAGTATATATGATATATTATATAGACGTTACTTATGTTTTACACCCGCGCTAGCCCTGCCCCGCTCTGCCGTTAGTTACCTAACCTAACGGTGCACGAGGGGACATCGAGGCGAATGCGGATGGCATAAGTGTACGTAGTATTTATCTGTGATGTTTAGGTAACTTAAATGATGGGACTTCATTAATATGATTAATGAAAGAAAAGAAACCTAAGATGTTGTGGAATCGAATTTTCAAAAACAGGTAGCTACAGTTCTTGCTTTGCATCGCGGTGTTCCTTGTAGAACATCCTGCACCTTATTCGATAAGGAAAGGACCGAGATCCCTTTACCGGGAGTGACTCCTTTAGCAATAACTGGCAGATGCTACAACCCTCGATTTGTCTTTTGATTGCTTCTATAGTTTTTGCTTTGCACAGCGGTATATATGATATATCCTGCAGCTTATTCGATGAGGAAAGGGCCGACGATCCCTTCACCGGGAGTGACCCCTTTAGCAAAACTAGAAAAGCCTCAAAAACACTCTATTTTAAAATCATTTGATTCTACAACGATATCAAGTTCATTACGCAATAGGTTTTCAGAAAAACCTGTCGTAGCCCTCCGTCATTTCAGATAAGTCCTACTTAGTATTCGTGCTACGTTTGTTGACCTCCGTCAAAGCATAGTGTGCGGTAGCTAACTAGTATTTATCTGCTTATGCATATGATGCAGATTGGGTTAGGGTAGTCATACGGCCTTGTTGAACTCCGTCAAGGGTCGTGCGGGTGGGTTTGATTCAATCAAGAAATGACGGGTTGAACTTGACTAGTAGCCTATGGTTTGTTGACCTCCGTCAAGGTCATAGGGTGCTAGGGGCAAAATTATCGGGAATTTCAAGTGTTGAAATTTGCAATGAGATTGCATACCTTCTATGAGATAGTTGGATCCCGATACCCGCTGCGAGTAATTGTTACTCCTGGAAGAGTTTTACACATTACAATTAGCCGATCAAGTAGGTGTCTAGAAAGATGTTAACGAGGTTAAGCCTCTGGGAAAACGAGATTTACATTAATTAGGTTCGTGCGAAAGCACGGGGGACCTCCCTCAAAGTACCGACACTGGCCTGGCTGAAAGATTGGCGAACTTGTAGCTTGTAATTAATCCCGGCTAGTCTTTCCTTTTGGGATTTGAAGGAAGATTTGATAAAAACAGTAGGAGCCATCCTGATTAGATAAAATAATAACCAATCTGATCTTGCAAGAGCGCACGCAGAGTGTTTTCTTCTCTCTCTCTCCAGGTAGCGACCATGTCACGCCCTAATCAAGATAATAATACGGATGTATTGACTGAACCCGCTTGTTATACTGAGCTGGGGAACGTTGGTCCCGCTCCAAATTATAATTGTTATAAGACAGAGCAGGAAATAGGGGAATACCAAGATTCCCATGCCACCCAAACGAAGAAAGTGCATATGATGCATCTTCTTCGGGTTTGTTCGTTACACAGAACTATTTCTCAGTATCCTCTGCGTCCTGGGTATCTGATACCGGATCAGGATCCCACATATATAATATATTACATGGGCTATAGAAAGGTAGAGAACTGAGAACGGGTGATAAGTTTCATGAGGCAGAAAACGGTGCAAGTGTTGCAGCCAAGTCTGTTGGTCACTGTCACCCTGTATTACCAGGATACATTGATTCTGAACAAATGTTATTAGATACCGGACCTGATATACAAAATCATATCAGTCTCTTTATTTAGATAAAGAAGGATATAATTTTGTATTGATGGATAATGTTTTGAACATTTCCTATATCAATAGTTGATCGGTTCAGGCACGTTATCTAAAAGTATTGACGTTCTAAATCAAACTACAGTTCCTAGTATACAGAACACACACAAGAGGAAGAGTTCAGAAATGAAAGAATCCTTCTTGAGGCATTGTAGACTAGGTCATATCAATGCGACCTGACTGGATGAAGTTACATTTAGATGCATATTTAAATTAGTTTAAACTTACATCTTGTGAAACTTTCCAGTCATGTCACAAAGATAAGTTGACCATAGCTCCGTTTACTGGAAACAGAGAAAGAGTTAATAAACTCTTGGGACTGATACATGATGATGTATGTAAGATCTCCTGTCTACACACGCCAGGACCGGTTCTTTGTACTTCATTGCGTTTTCTGATGATCTCTTTAGATTCAGACATATATTCCTGTTGAAACACAAGTCCGAACCTTTTGAGATATTCACAGAATATAAGTTAGAAGTAGAGAAGCAATATACGGGTATAAGTATTATGTCCTTTGATGTGATCGAGGAGGAGAATACTTGAGCATGGAAATCCTGGACTATTCTAAAGGAGAATGAGATTCTCTCTCGGTGTTACTCCTCTAAATACACCACAGCACAACGGTGTATCTGTTAGTGTTTATGCCCTAGAAGGCCATTACTGTATCATACTAGCTTGTATATTACTTAATGGAAGCTTGGGATATTCACATGTATATAACAGTCTTGCTAAACATGGTAGTATGCTACTTGGTTTTTCTATCTTAATATGTTAGTGTACGTATTGATAGAGCTCTTAGGATCTTGCTTGTCTACCAGCGTTGTGATGGCAGTCACACTAGTGGGGGCTGGGTAGTCTACAAGCACATCCTTATTCGGGTCCCTGGTCGTTGGATTATCGAGACAGAGCATCGATACTCCGGAGTAGACTGGTGTGTACGCTTCTCATCCCAGTTGGGGAGATGGTCTGTCCCACAGCCGTCAGTACGTCGTACTGGAGATAGTATACAGGTGCTCGTTAGGTTACGGGTACACCGGACAGGACTCACAGGGAACTGTTGGTTGGTTTGATACCAGTCGTCAGTGAACAGTTCCCAGGTGACATGAGTACAGCGTAGTCCGCAGACTTGACACTGCTACTTCGCCTCGAGTGTGTCCCACTGTTCTTAGATTGCTACCCTACCACGGCTCAAAGGAGTCGTGCAAACAGGTAGCAGTTGGGTGCAGTCCCGAGCACTTGGAGGCAGTGGCGGTTAGACAGGATTCGTCCCTCCCGGTATTGGGAGTAGATATCGTGCTGTGTCAGAGAGCCATTACGCAAAGTCCCTGGCCAGGGCAAGCGAGATTTGCTGGTAGGTTCCAGTAGTTTCTCAGGGTGTAATGGGCTTCACTCCGACACGACTTATACCGCTATTAGGGGACTGACGCTTGCCGCCCCCCTAGGCCCGATATGCGATAGTCTTGGATGAACGGACCGGACTGTATGGAGATTGTCACATCAGACTCAGTAGGAGTTCGGATGGGTTTTCTCATCGGCCTTCTTATCGACAACTACCTGGGGACCGTTACGTACAGCTAGTGCCGCTTGCGGTCTGTGGTTAAACCCACTGCCAGCGTAGTAGTCGAGTCTCTAGAGTCCCACACAGAGAGTTTCCTACTCCAAGCGAAACGATATAGAGGTTGCATGGTTTTGCGACAAAGGGTTCGGACGCATACGTGCGTTTACGCGCGTACGACTTTCGGACAGTTTTTACCAGTCGGCTTTGGTTTAAGCCAGTTACTGGTATCCGGTTATTGGATTTTTACAGTCTAAAGTTTTTCCGTATTTTTACGGATCGGAGGGCGTTCTCGTAATTGTTCGAGAAGCTTCTAGAAGATGGTGACTAAGGAGGGTTATGTGTCTTTTTCATTAAATGAGGTTATGAGTCATGGTGGTGATTCATTCATTTCATTAATGCACATTTATTGCTTAATGACTCATGCTAATGAATCACCACTAGATATTTTATGAAGCATGATTTATCATCACTCTTTATTCTTTTCTCATTATTAGAAAATGCTTCATAATATATTATGATAGACTCTCTCTCATCTCATTATCTTATCTCACATTCTCTCTCCTCAAGCTCTCATCTTCAAACCCTAATCCTTACACCTCATGAGTTGAGATCAAAGGATTAGTTAGACTAAACAATCCATAACCATCACTCTATATCATCCTTTCATCTTTGATTAGCAATCAAAGTTGATTAGTTACCTCAAGTTAGAGGTTTAGCTTGGAGTTTTGCTCTCGGGTGGATCGTCTACTACCTAGAGAAGGCCGAGGAGAACAAGGAGATCGTAAAGACGCAGGACTAGTATCGATAGGTATAATCCCTTAACACTATAGTTTAGTATAGCTATGTGTTCGGTTATTAGTTGTTTAGCTTCGATTTAAGCGGTTAGTCGATGTTCGTTCTTTAAACTTGATCGTTTTTGATAATTCCGCCTCCCCACAAGTACTGGGGTGTACTACATCGACTTACAGTGGTATCAGAGCCTCGCTAAACACTAAATAACTTGATTGCAAATTTATACGAATTTCGAACGGAAAAACGAAGCCGGAAAACCCTAAAAGTTTCAAGTTTCTGTCGAACTTAAAATGAAGTCCAAAAATTTTTCAGGTGTGTTCAGAAAGCATGAAATGAGTCCAGGAGAACACCCATGAAATTTGAACCCATGACTCGGCAACTCGGCCGCGGAAGCGCGGCGGATCGGTGGTATCCGCCGCCCTTCCGCGGCGCTTTGACCGACTCATAGGCTCATCTTTCATGTGTGGGTCCCCGCTGGTGTTTGGGGTTTTCTGGAATGTTTAATTATTGCTCAGGTTACTGTTTAACAGAGCAGATTTTGGAGCAATATTGATGTTGTTTATTCGATCGAAATTGTACAGTATTTGCATATGGATTATATCTGTGATTGTTTAATGTGTTCGTAAACCTCCCCTAACTGCTAGTATGTCGGTTGGCAGGGGGTTGCACATTTCTGAAATGGTTATATCTGTTTGTGCATATAAACTGTATTGGACTGTTGTGGTGTATAGCCGGGGTATGCAATGGGTTATTGTTTAATTCATTTGTTGTAAATGTAAATTGTTGTAATATTATTTTTGCGGGGCACTTCCAGGTTGCGGTTGTAGCCACCGTTGTATTATTTCATTTTACTGTTTTTGCTCCTAGGACTGACCCAAGGTGGGGTACACAAACTGCCGGGCGGGTAGTTTGCCGTACCCGTAGGGGTCGAGGGTGGGGTAACGGCTATTCATCACAACTATGTAATCTGTCTTTTCTTGCAGGCTCAAAAGAAATACAGATTGCTTGCAAATCCAATATTGTTTATCTGTGTTCTGGAATGAATATCATTGCGTCAGACGAATGTAAAATATCTATATATATTGTAGCTATTTAGACGTCACTTATGTTTTACACCCGCGCTAGCCCAGCCCCCGCTCTGTCGTTAGTTAAGTAACCTAACGGGTGATGACGGGACCCAGTGGCGAATGCGGATGGCATAAGAGGACGTTGTATTTTCGTTGTTTTCTGCAATGATAGGTTAATGATGGGACGCATTATCTGTAATGCAAAGAAAATAAACCAAGTTTAAATCGTTGGAACAATTTAAAAGAAACCACTCGGTTATTTTTAAAACAGATATTTTTAAATGCGGAGATTTAACCACTCCTTTTAAAAGCTATCAGGTTCCTTCGGTTATATCAAGTTCACTACGTTCACGGTTTCGCCAAAACCAGTCGTAGCCCTCCGTCATTTCTTATGAATGGTCAGTAGTATTCAAGCTATGTTTGTTTGGCCCTTAGTCAAGACATAGTGATTGGTAGCTGCTGGGGTATTCATTTGTTACATAGATAGATGAGTTGGTTTGGGACAGTCGTATTGCTTTGTTGGCCCTTAGTCAAGAGTATATACGGATGGGTTCAAATCAACAGGATAATGATGAGCAGAACTTGACATGTGACTTATGATTTGTTGGCCCTTAGTCAAGATCATAAGAACATGGAGCAAAAACATATATCGGGAATTTCTAAAGAAACTGAAATTTGCAAAGAGATGCATACCATTTGGAGTTTGATGAATGTTGGTAGGATTCCTTCAACATTATCATACGATGATATTTGGATCCCGATCCTACTGTGAGTATATGCTACTTATCAGGATATTCGTCACTTAACGATCAATGCTATAAACCTAGTAGGTGTCCAGAAAGGTGTCAGCGGGGTTACGCCCCCAGAGAAAAGAGGTTATTTAATTAAGGAACTTCGCGAAAGCGTTGGAAAACCTCCCTCGAAGTATCGACACTGGCCTGGCTGAACGGTTAAGCAAGTATTGTACGGTGAGAATAGTCCTGGCTAATTCTTCTTTTATGGTTTGAGGAAGGATTCGAGAAACAGTGGGAGCCATCCAGCTTAGATAAACTAAAAACCACTCTAAACTTGCAAGAGCATCATGCTAAAGTGTTTTCTTCTCTCTCTCCTAATTGCAGCGACCCTGAAAATGACTGGACTTAAGTTACTTTTAGAAAAGAATATACTGACGGGGCCAAACTATAAAGATTGGCTGCGGAATGTCAAAATGGCCTTGACCTATGACAAACTGGGGTACGTCCTCACCGCTACGGCACCTGCTGTCCTTGGTCCCAAATCCAGCAATGCGGATAAGGAAATCCGCAAAACCTGGGATTTAGATTGCGCGAGAGCCAAGTGCATCGTGCTTGCCTCTATGAACAACGAACATCAGAGGAGGCACGAGGATATGTCTCTAGATGGCATATTTCTCCATACAAAGGAACTTTATGGAGAGCAATCTCGTATTGCTAGATACGAGACCTCGAAGAAATTATTTCGAGCGAGGTTGGCTGTCGGGTCATCGGTAGGTGAACATGTCCTACAGATGATCGGCTATATTGAGGAGCTCGCAGACCTTGGGACGACTTTGGATAATGAGCTCTATACAGACCTTATTCTCCAGTCCCTTCCTCCCACCTACGCCCAGTTTATCCTCAACTTCAATCTTCAAGGAAAAGAAGTTGAACTTGCGGAACTCCTGAACATGTTAAGGAGTGCAGAGGGCACCTTGCAGAAGGCAAGGGAAACACCCGCTATGTTTGTTGGCGGTACATCTTCTTCCGGGTCCAAGGCTAGGGCCAAAGGAAGGAAGAAGAAGGCCGCACCCAAACCTAGAGGAGGTGTTAGTAAGGTGGGAAAGAAGGGAAAGAAAAAGCTTGCAGCACCGGTAGTTGGCCAGGATGAGTGCTTCCATTGTCACAGGAAAGGGCACTGGAAGAAGGATTGCAAGGCGTGGAATGCCAAGAACCAGGAACCGAAGCAAGCTGTGGCTTCGACTTCAGGTGTGTTTGTAATTGAGAATTGTCTGTCGATCAACTCTACTTCCTGGGTATTGGATACCGGATCAGGATCTCATATTTGCAATTCATTGCAGGCACTGAGAAACCGTAGAGTGCTGAAGGAAGGTGATATGATCCTCAGGGTTGCTAACGGAGCTAGCGTGGGAGCTGCGTCCGTCGGGGATTATCACCTAGGATTGACGAGTGGACACATTTTGGTTTTACATAACTGTTATTTTGTACCAAGCTTAACGTGTAATATCATATCAGTTTCCTTGTTATCAAATAAAGGTTATGATTTCACGTTTGTAAGAGATGTTGTCAACATCCACCTTAATCATGGTTTGATTGGGTCCGGTACTCTAAATAACGGCATATATGTGTTAAACCAACTCCAAATTTTCAATGTCCAGAACACACTAAAAAGAAAGTCTCCAGATTTAAATAAAGCTTTCTTATGGCATTGTAGATTGGGTCACATCAATGAGAGAAGGTTGACTAAGTTGCATAGAGAAGGATATTTGGACACGTTCGAATATCAATCTTATGACACTTGTCAATCTTGTCTCAAAGGAAAGATGACAAAGACTCCATTTACTGGACAAGGAGTAAGAGCGAGCGAGCTCTTAGGACTCATACACAGTGATGTATGTGGTCCAATGTCTACACATGCAAGAGGTGGTTATTCCTACTTCATTACTTTTACAGATGATTTCTCTAGGTATGGACATGTTTTCTTAATGAAGCATAAATCCGAGGCCTTTGAGAAATTCAAGGAATATAAGAGTGAAGCGGAAAACCAAACAGGCAAAAGTATTAAGACACTAAGATCTGATCGAGGTGGAGAATACTTAAGTGCCGAATTCCTAGGTTACCTAAAAGAGAAAGGAATTCTCTCTCAGCTTACTCCTCCATACACTCCACAGCATAACGCTGTATCGGAGAGACGGAATCGAACCCTATTGGATATGGTACGATCCATGATGAGTAATACTGAGTTACCACGATCTTTCTGGGGTTATGCGCTAGAATCAGCGGCATATCTTTTGAACCAGGTTCCAACCAAGACTGTGCCTACCACACCATATCAGATGTGGAGTGGGAAGAAACCCTGTCTAAAACATTTTAGGACATGGGGGTGTCCAGCTTTTGTAAAAAAGCAGCATGTGGACAAGCTCGAGGCACGCTCAGTACTGTGTAAGCTTGTGGGATATCCAAAGAACTCCAAGGGATATTATTTCTATTACGCAGAGGAACAAAAGGTTTTTGTTTCTCGTCATGCCCACTTCTTAGAAACTGAATTTTTAGAAAATCAGAAGAGTGGGAGCGAAGTAGAACTGGAAGAAATTCCAGAACCACAAGCTGTTACTGAAAGTTTGGTAGAACCAGAGATTCAAGAAGAACAGAACATTCCCGCACCCCTCCGCAGGAGTAGTAGGCCGTCTCATCCGCCTGAGAGATACTACGGTTTTCTCATTGATGGGGATAGAGAGGATTGCATCATAGATGATGATGAACCTACTGACTTCCGGCAGGCCATCCAGAGCGGCGACTCGGTACGATGGCTAGATGCAATGCGGACCGAAATGGAGTCCATGTACACCAACAAAGTATGGACTTTGGACTTTGCTCCAGATGGGGTAAAACCCATAGGATGCAAATGGATCTTCAAGAAAAAGATTGGTGTAGATGGACAGGTGGAAACCTATAAGGCTAGACTTGTTGCAAAGGGTTTTCGTCAAAGACCTGGTTTGGACTATGACGAAACTTTTTCTCCAGTGGCTATGCTCAAATCCATTCGGGTCCTTCTTGCTATTGCTGCCTTCCATGATTATGAAATCTAGCAGATGGACGTAAAGACGGCTTTTCTAAATGGAAATTTAGAAGAGAGCGTCTATATGGATCAGCCAGAGGGTTTCAATCAGAGTGGGAGCAGCGGGAAAGTATGCAAGCTGCTTAAGTCTATTTATGGACTAAAGCAGGCATCGCGGAGTTGGAACATCTGTTTTGATGAGACAGTCAAAGAATATGACTTTATCAAAAATCCAGATGAACCGTGCATATATAGTAAAGTTGTGGCCAGAAGTGTCGTATTCCTCGTCTTGTACGTGGATGACATTCTATTGATAGGAAATGACATTCCTATGCTACAATCTGTCAAAGGATTCTTGTCACACAGGTTCTCCATGAAAGACCTGGGTGATGCCTCTTACATTCTGGGGATCCGGATCTATCGTGATAGATCCAAGAGGATGTTGGGACTTTCGCAGTCCAGGTATATCGACACTGTACTGAAAAGATTCAGTATGGAAGATTCTAAGCGCGGTAATCTACCGGCTTGTCACTGAATCACCCTCTCCAAAGAGATGTCTCCCAAGACTGATTTGGAAAGGGAACGCATGTCTATTATACCCTACGCTTCTGCGGTAGGATCTATAATGTATGCGATGTTGTGTACCAGACCAGATGTAGCTTACGCACTGAGCGTGGTAAGCCGGTATCAGTCAGACCCAGGGGAGAAACACTGGATAGCAGTAAAGAACATTCTCAAGTACCTGAGGAGGACTAAAGAGATGTTCTTGGTTTACGGCGGAAAAGACCTCAGGTTGGAGGCCTTTGCTGATTCCGGCTTCCAGAGTGATAAGGACGATTCCAAGTCCATGTCGGGTTATGTCTTTACCCTCAATGGAGGGGCGGTGTGCTGGAAGAGCTCCAAGCAGGACACCGTTGCTGACTCGACGATGGAAGCGGAGTATATAGCTGCTTGCGATGCCGCAAAAGAAGCAGTCTGGATGAAGAAGTTCCTAACAGAACTTCAGGTGGTTCCTACCATAGTTGATCCAATACCTCTGTATTGCGACAACAACGGAGCTATAGCTTTAGCGAAGGAACCAAGGTCCCATCAGAAGTCCAGACACATCTTGAGGCGGTATCACCTGATCAGGGAGATCATTGATCGTCAGGAGATCGAGGTTCGGAGAGTTGCTTCTGAAGAGAACATTGCTGATCCATTCACGAAGGCCCTTCCTCAGATTCAGTTCGAGAGGCTGCTCGAGATCATTGGTCTACGATATGCCAGTACATGGCCCTAGTGCAAGTGGGAGATTGTTAGTGTTTATGCCCTAGAAGGCCATTACTGTATCATACTAGCTTGTATATTACTTAATGGAAGCTTGGGATATTCACATGTATATAACAGTCTTGCTAAACATGGTAGTATGCTACTTGGTTTTTCTATCTTAATATGTTAGTGTACGTATTGATAGAGCTCTTAGGATCTTGCTTGTCTACCAGCGTTGTGATGGCAGTCACACTAGTGGGGGCTGGGTAGTCTACAAGCACATCCTTATTCGGGTCCCTGGTCGTTGGATTATCGAGACAGAGCATCGATACTCCGGAGTAGACTGGTGTGTACGCTTCTCATCCCAGTTGGGGAGATGGTCTGTCCCACAGCCGTCAGTACGTCGTACTGGAGATAGTATACAGGTGCTCGTTAGGTTACGGGTACACCGGACAGGACTCACAGGGAACTGTTGGTTGGTTTGATACCAGTCGTCAGTGAACAGTTCCCAGGTGACATGAGTACAGCGTAGTCCGCAGACTTGACACTGCTACTTCGCCTCGAGTGTGTCCCACTGTTCTTAGATTGCTACCCTACCACGGCTCAAAGGAGTCGTGCAAACAGGTAGCAGTTGGGTGCAGTCCCGAGCACTTGGAGGCAGTGGCGGTTAGACAGGATTCGTCCCTCCCGGTATTGGGAGTAGATATCGTGCTGTGTCAGAGAGCCATTACGCAAAGTCCCTGGCCAGGGCAAGCGAGATTTGCTGGTAGGTTCCAGTAGTTTCTCAGGGTGTAATGGGCTTCACTCCGACACGACTTATACCGCTATTAGGGGACTGACGCTTGCCGCCCCCTAGGCCCGATATGCGATAGTCTTGGACGAACGGACCGGACTGTATGGAGATTGTCACATCAGACTCAGTAGGAGTTCGGATGGGTTTTCTCATCGGCCTTCTTATCGACAACTACCTGGGGACCGTTACGTACAGCTAGTGCCGCTTGCGGTCTGTGGTTAAACCCACTGCCAGCGTAGTAGTCGAGTCTCTAGAGTCCCACACAGAGAGTTTCCTACTCCAGGCGAAACGATATAGAGGTTGCATGGTTTTGCGACAAAGGGTTCGGACGCATACGTGCGTTTACGCGCGTACGACTTTCGGACAGTTTTTACCAGTCGGCTTTGGTTTAAGCCAGTTACTGGTATCCGGTTATTGGATTTTTACAGTCTAAAGTTTTTCCGTATTTTTACGGATCGGAGGGCGTTCTCGTAATTGTTCGAGAAGCTTCTAGAAGATGGTGACTAAGGAGGGTTATGTGTCTTTTTCATTAAATGAGGTTATGAGTCATGGTGGTGATTCATTCATTTCATTAATGCACATTTATTGCTTAATGACTCATGCTAATGAATCACCACTAGATATTTTATGAAGCATGATTTATCATCACTCTTTATTCTTTTCTCATTATTAGAAAATGCTTCATAATATATTATGATAGACTCTCTCTCATCTCATTATCTTATCTCACATTCTCTCTCCTCAAGCTCTCATCTTCAAACCCTAATCCTTACACCTCATGAGTTGAGATCAAAGGATTAGTTAGACTAAACAATCCATAACCATCACTCTATATCATCCTTTCATCTTTGATTAGCAATCAAAGTTGATTAGTTACCTCAAGTTAGAGGTTTAGCTTGGAGTTTTGCTCTCGGGTGGATCGTCTACTACCTAGAGAAGGCCGAGGAGAACAAGGAGATCGTAAAGACGAAGGACTAGTATCGATAGGTATAATCCCTTAACACTATAGTTTAGTATAGCTATGTGTTCGGTTATTAGTTGTTTAGCTTCGATTTAAGCGGTTAGTCGATGTTCGTTCTTTAAACTTGATCGTTTTTGATAATTCCGCGTCCCCACAAGTACTGGGGTGTACTACATCGACTTACAGTATCGGGGCGGAGCAATCGCACCACATTAGATATGGTGTGCTCTATGATGATTACCACTGAGTTACCTATTTTCTTTTGGGAGTTATGCACTTGGGTAGCTGCATACCTAATGAATAGGGTTCAAATCAAATCAAGTGCCTACCACTCCATATAAGATATGGTATGGGAAGAGCCCATATCTTAAGTTTGTTAAGATTTGGGGTTGTCCGGCCTATGTCTAAAAGGCAAAATCCGGACAAGCTCGAGGCAAGGTCTGTTATGTAGAACTGGAAATGTTCCAGCTATACAAACTGCAGCTGATGATTTGGTAGAACCAAAGGATTCAATTGTTTCCAACGAACCTCAGCCTCTCCGCCGATCTAGTAGGGTTCCTCACCCACCAGAGAGATACTTATGTTTCTCTATGACAGTGGGAGCGAGGAATGCATCATGAGATGATGACCCAACTAGTTTCGAGCTGGCCATCAAGAGTGGGACTCTGTAAGAATGGCTGGATGCTTAGCGATCTGAGATGGAATCCTTATACACCAACAAAGTATGGACTTTAGTTTCTTTATCTGAAGGGTTAAATCCCCATCAGGAGCAAGTATATCTTGAGAAGATTACTTGGTGTACATGGAAAAGTTGAGACTTCCAAAGCTAGACTTGTTAAAAGTTTGCATCATTGACCAGGTATGGATTATAATGAAACCTTTTCTAAGAAGCTATGCTTAAGTCCATCCAGATCCTACTTTCCACGGCTACATACCATGACTACGATATCTGGCGGTTGGGTACCATGACTGCTTTTTTAAGTGATGTTTTAGAAAAGTGCGTCTATAAGTACACAGCCAGAGGGCCTCGTAGACAGTGGGAGCAGCGGAAACGCAAGCAAGTTGTTTTATGTGATAAAGCAGGCATCGCGGAGTTGGAACGTCTGTTTTATTGTGTTAGTCAAAGAGTTTGACATCATCAAAATGGTAGATGAACCTTGTATAAACAAAAGGGTAGTAGGGAGTATGGTGATGATCCTCGTAGAGTACGTGGATGACATACTCTTGATAAGAAAGGAGTTTCCTATGCTACGATCGGTCAGTCTCCGCTTATCACAATGAATCTCCACATGGGATCAAAGTGATACCTACTAAATCCTGGGTTTTGGATCTATGAGATAGATCTAATTGGATGTTAGGATACTCACTAGATGTAGTGAGATGGTATCAATTGATCCTGGGGAGAATCACTGGAAAGGTTCCAGTGTGATAAGGACGACTGAATATCAGTCACAGGCATTGTCTTTAACCTCAGTAAAGGGACGGTATGTTGGAAGAGTTCCAAGCTAGATACTGTGGAAAACTAGACCATAAAGGCTGGATACATCGCTACTTAAGATGCTACCAAAGAGGCAGTCTGGATGTATATTTGTTCATGAGATGAACTTGGTTCCTCCCATTGTATGATAATGGAGTTGTGGCTTATGCCAAGGAACGTCCGTCCCATCAGTGATCCAGACATATTCTAAGGCAGTATCACCTGATCAAGGAGATGGTTGATCACCAAAGAGATCGAGGTTAGGAGAGTAGACTCAGAGGACAACATGGCGGATCCACTCACAAAGGCCTTTTCCCAGAGAGGGACTTTTATGGGATGGTTGAGTATGAGATACTACAACCACTGCTACAGATGGACCTAGTGCAAATGGGAGATTGTTAGTTATATGTATGCCCTAGAGGCCATTACTGTACATAGGATGTATATTGTAGTGGATGCTGGGACATATATAGGGAGGACTTTCTTGCTCGACATGATAGTATGCTATCTGGTTACTCTTTACCTTAACGTGTATACTGATTGTCTCTCTGTTACATGTTGGTAAAGCCCTTAGGATGTGTACTTGACTACCTGGACTATGATGCGGATCATACAAGTGGGGACATGGTAGTCTATAAGTACATCCTTCAAGGTCCCTAGTCATGGGTGTATCAAGACGGGGCATCGATATACCAGAGTAGACTAGCGTATACCTTCTCGACCCATACAGATGGACGATGGATGATCCCATATCCATTGGTGTTTGACATCAGAGACGATATACGGGTGCTCAGTGGAGACTCGTTACGCTGGACGGACTCGCCGAGAACTCTCAGATGGTATTATACCTTACGTCAGACGGCAGTTCTCTGGTGACACTGGTACAGAGTAGTCTGTTGACCCGAGATCGTCATAGAGCCTTGTGTGATTCCCACTGTGCTTTGATTTCCACCTTACCACGTCCAAGAGGGCGTGCAAAACGGTGGCTTTTGGGTACAGTCCCGAATCACATGGAGGCAATGAGTGATAGGAGGGGATTCATCTCTCCCGGTATAGGGAGTTGATGTTGCGCTGTGTTCGATAGGCTATAACCAGAAATCCGTGGCCAGGGTTGCTGAGATTTACTGGTAAGTGTTACCAGTAGTTTCTCGAACTGTTATAGACCTCATATCGACACGACTTATCGAGCTATTGGGGTCTGACGTTTACCACCCCTAGGCGAGATATGCGACATATCAGACGAACAGACCGGACTGTACGGTAAGTGTTACTGGTTGGATTCACAGGAGTGTGAGCGGGCTTGCTCGTTGATCTTCTGATCGCTCAATACCCGGGTGGCCGTTACGTTTAGCAGACCGCTTGCGGCTTGTGGGTGTTTGATATGATCATCACCTACTGCCGGCGTATTGACGAGTCTTTAGAGTCCTACACAGAGGTTTCCTGGCTCAAGCGAAACGAAATGGGAGCGCATATGAGATATGTGCGGGACCGAGAATAATGCGTGTATGTGATACCGTATTTTATTCTCGCGATGAGTGTATCGATTGGTTGTATGCGATATAACCAAGTTATCGAATCAAGGATTGATTCGATAAGTCGATACATTGGATATTAGTCGGTCATATGCGATATGACCGGATCATTAAATCAAGTATTGATTTAATGATTTAATGTATAATTATATATTTGATATATTACTTTACATTAACTAGTATTGGTTCACTTAAGATTATTTTCTCACTAGATTGTACACATTGTATATATGATATATTTCTGTGCACTTGATTGTATCATGATTTGATGATACATGCAAACATGGGTGGGTGTGTGACTTACACCTTTGTTTAGTTAATGGTTAGGGTTTTCTTTTCTTTATTTATTTTGTTAAACTAAATGGTGGCTTTTCTTCATCTTTGCTAGAAGTTTCTTGTTGCTTCAAGCATCTTTGAAAAGTCTTACCATTTTTGTTTTGTTCTAAAACCTAACCATTACCTAAACCCTAGTTCATTCTCTACATGAGTTACACTAACCCATGGTTGCAAATATGATAAGCATCACTTGAATTTTCTATTTAGGGAATTCATTCTTTTTCTTTCTTTCTTCTTCTTCTTCAAGAAAAAAGAAAACCATTGCTAGAAAATTTTCAAGTGTTGAAACCGAATGAGAAATCCAAATCCAAAGTGAACCCACTTCCTATTTCTTCATCCTCTACCACTTGCCATGTAGTATAGGGTATTTTCTTCACAAGTTTCATGACTTAGTGAAGTTGGAGCTTGATCTTGAGTTGCCTCGACGTAGATCATCTTCGGCATCGAAGTCAACGACCTAGCCCGATCTTTTCTCCGATGAAACCACCGTGAGAGTCCAGGATTCCGATGGTTCCGGCGGAGGGACGTCATCACGGAGCCAAGGAAGTGGAGGACCAGATCTACAAAGGTTGTATTTCCATTCACTTAGTACTAAAGCTGTTTAGTAGCTTGTAGTTTCGCCTAATCTCTAGTTAACGATCTAGTTTAGGGTTTCTCGGCACCGGAAAATTTTGAATTTGGCATGGTTGATGCCTTGCGGAACCTCTTGTGTGTGCCTAGGAACCCTACATAACTTAAACTTGAGTTTAGTCTCTACAAAGGTTAATCTCACCCATGGTTGCAATATGATAACTTCACTTGATTATTCTTTTGATATAATTCTTTTTCCATTCTTTTCTTCTTCTTCTTCATGAAGAAAAGAAAACCTTGCTAGAAAAATCCAATTGTTGAAATTCAAGTGAGAAATCCAAATCCAAAGTGAACCCACTTCCTATTTCTTCATCCTCTACCACTTGCCATGTAGTAGAGTGTGTTATCTTCACAAGTTTCATGACCAAGTGAAGATGGAGCTTGAGTTAGAGTTGCCTCGACGTAGATCATCTTCGGCATCGAAGTCAACGACCTAGCCCGCTCATTTCTCCGACGAAACCAATGCTAGAGTCCGGGATCCGGTTGATCGAAGTGGAGGGACGTCATCACGGAGCTAAAGAAGTGGAGGACCGGATCTACAAAGGTTGTAGTCACTTTCACTTGTAGTTAATTTGTTAACGTGCATGTTCTTTCGCCTATCCTCTAGTAATCGATCTAGTTTAGGGTTTCTCGGCACCGGAAAATTTGAATTTGGCATGGTTGATGCCTTATGGAACCTCTTGATAGTGCCTAGGAAACCTACAGTGGTATCAGAGCTTAGCTAGAGCTTTAGGTGAAGTGTAGACGATGTTGGAAATCCGATCGAACCCCGAAACCCTAACTCAAACCCTTCTCTGTATATTTTCTGAAAATGTGGATTTTTCCAAATTAAAAATATCCAAAAAATTAAGCAGGCTGTTCTACGAATTACTATGCTTCACGTGCCCCCAGATCGTTTAAAGCGCCGCGGAACCGCGGCCCCACCCTGGGTTACGCAGCGGTTCCGCGGCCATAATGATGATTCATAGCACGTGATTTGCACAGTAATGTCTTTCTGCAAGTGCTGTGTTTTCTGGGAATTTTTAAATTTTACTCAAGAGTTGAGTTTTCTGGGTTGTATTGGGGACTCGATGTTTCGGTCGGAAAGTTTAACTTCGTCTGTGTTTTTCCGGATAATTTTAGAACATGTTGAAAAGTTCGACCGGATATAAATACCCATTTTTTCCCCTGCCGGGAAATTTCTAAGTGTTGGATCTTTCCGTAGTTTAAGAACGTTCGAAGTAGTGCAAGTAACGCGATGGACCCTCTAGAAGACAACAAACCTTAACTCAACTATGTGACCGTCTTGAACTACCCTTTGAACCTTAGGGTTTGGGGCAGTACGGCGTGCCACATGTGAGGCGTTGGCTTGACCCTTCTACGGCTGAACCGTTGGTACTGTGGCATGAAGTGGATGTTTTTAAACTTATTTCATGTGTTGAGCTGTTTCGGGAAAACTTGGGTGTTTGATAGTTCGATCGGAAAGTTTAACATTTTCTATTTATCTTGAATGTGATACAATATTTGGAATCCACAAGTAGTTATGAGATAACTAATTTGGATGTTATGAACATAGCAGTTTAGTCTCAATTGATCAGTTGCCACGGAATTTTGATGCGATCAAAAGTCCGTCGCAATCACTTAGCGTACGCGGATACTCGCCGGGTAAACTTAATAGACAGCCATGCCCCATAACCCCGACCAATTGACTGTAGGAGAACCCCGTCGCCAAAGGCATCCGTTCGGGTGCTCTCGGCAACGGTGTTCCGCCTTAGTGCACTTCGTCGACGGCATCCGGGGGTGCGGCCGTCTACTAAAGTTTGCGACGAGCATTCGATCAGTTTATCGGGAATCTTGTTGAATTGCCCGACTAGATATTGAAAAGTGTTTTCGATATAGAGACTAAAATGCAGAGTTTATAATTGTTAGGCATGCGATGTCTAAGGAGGTTGCGGATTCCAACTGTTGTAGTTTTACACTTTCTATTCTGTGACCGTAAGTGTAATATGTGATATCGCCGGTTTCGTTGCTATATGTCAACGACAATTGGGATGCGCACATTTACTTACGTTGATGACATGTGATGTTATGTGTTGCTGGATATGTTATATTGGATCGTCGCGTTTTGAATAGCCGGGGGTTTTATGTGAGATGAGAGTTTTTATTTTCATTCATGTAAAATTAATTGTATGTAATATTCTTTTATTGGGACACTTCCGGGTTGAGGTTGCTGTCACCATTTGTATATTATTTACTTTTCCGCACTAGGATAGACCCAAGGAGGAGAGCACAAGTAACCGGGTTCTAAAGTCCAGTGGGAGACCAACTCGAGGAGTCGAGTCCGGGTCTCATAACTCTAGAATTGGTAGGGTTGCTTGCCGCTCTCGTAGGGGTCTAGGGGTGTGGGTTTGGCTATTCATCGCGACCGTGGAATCCGTGTTTTATACAGGCTCGTATTGAAAACACGGACGTCCTAGTATATCCAATATTTCATATGTTTCTTCTGCTGCGATATCAATGATGTGATCATTTGATATGTTGTGATAGATATTGTATATAGTATATACGATATATTATATAGACGTTACTTATTTTTTACACTCGCGCTAGCCCTGCCCCGCTCTGTCGTTAGTTACCTAACCTAACGGTGCACGAGGGGACATCGAGGCGAATGCGGATGGCATAAGTGTACGTCGTATTTATCTGTGATGTTTAGGTGATTTAAATGATGGGACTTCATTAATATGATTAATGAAAGAAAAGAAACCTAAAAGATGTTGTGGAATTGAATTTTCAAAAACAGGTAGCTACAGTTCTTGCTTTGCATCACGGTGTTCCTTGTAGAACATCCTGCACCTTATTCGATAAGGAAAGGGCCGAGATCCTTTCACCGGGAGTGACCCCTTTAGCAATAACTGGCAGATGCTACAACCCTCGGTTTGTCTTTTGATTGCTCCTATAGTTCCTGCTTTGCACAGCGGTATATATGATATATCCTGCACCTTATTCGATGAGGAAAGAGTCGACGATCTCTTCACCGGGAGTGACTCCTTTAGCAAAACTAGAAAAGTCTTAAAAACACTCCATTTCAAAATCATTTGATTCTGCAACGATATCAAGTTCATTACGCAATAGGTTTTCAAAAAAAACCTGTCGTAGCCCTCCGTCATTTCAGATAAGTCCTACTTAGTATTCGTGCTACGTTTGTTGACCTCCGTCAAGGCGTAGTGTGCGGTAGCCAACTAGTATTTATCTGCTTATGCATATGATGCAGATTGGATTAGGGTAGTCGTACGACCTTGTTGACCTCCGTCAAGGGTCGTGCGGGTGGGTTTGATTCAATCAAGAAATGACGGGTTGAACTTGACTAGTAGCCTATGGTCCGTCAAGGTCATAGGATGCTAGGGGCAAAATTATCGGGAATTTCAAGTGTTGAAATTTGTAATGAGATTGCATACCTTCTATGAGATAGTTGGATCCCGATACCCACTGCGAGTAATTGTTACTCCTGGGAGAGTTTTACACATTACAATTAGCCGATCAAGTAGGTGTCTAGAAAGGTGTCAACGGGGTTACGCCTCTGGGAAAATGAGGTTTACTTTAATTAGGTTCGTGCGAAAGTACGAGGAACCTCCCTCAAAGTACCGACACTGGCCTGCCTGAAAGATTGGCGAACTTGTAGCGTGTAATTAATCCCTGCCAGTCTTTCCTTTTAGGGTTTGAAGGAAGATTTGATAAAAACAGTGGGAGCCATCCTGATTAGATAAAATAATAACCAATCTGATCTTGCAAGAGCGCACGCAGAGTGTTTTCTTCTCTCTCTCTCCAGGTAGCGACCATGTCATGCCTTAATCAAGATAATAATATGGATGTATTGATCGAACCCGCTTGTTATACTGAACTGGGGAACGTTGGTCCCGCTCCAACTTATAATTGTTATAAGACCGAGCAGGAATTAGGGGAATACCAAGATTCCCATGCCGCCCAAACGAAGAAAGTGCATGAGATGCATCTCCTTCGGGTGTGTTCAATACAAAGAACTGTTTCTCAGTATCCTCTACATCCTGGGTATTTGATACCGGATCAGGATCCCAGATATGTAATCAGTTACATAGGGCTACAGAAAGGTAGAGAACTGAGAACGGGTGATAAGTTTCATGAGACAGAAAACGGTGCAAGTGTTGCAGCCAAGTCTGTTGGTCACTGTCACCCTGTATTACCAGAATACATTGATTCTGAACAAATGTTATTAGATACCGAACCTGATATACAAAATCAAATCAGTCTCTTTATTTAGATAAAGAAGGTGTAAGTCCACGTTGCCCACCCGGTGGTTGCGGGGAGGCGGAAACGGTATAAAAGTCTGATTTTTAACGAACTAGGCAACATGGACTATCACAAGGAGGATCTTTGCTAAACAAAAACTAACTACAAGCTAACTAGTTTTAGCTACATGGAAGAAAGGTTATACCTTGGGCTTTATGTCCTTCTCTCCTTGCTCCTTGGAGTGGAAGAAAGTGATCACCTTGTCGCCTTCTCTAGTCGAAGAAGGATCCACCCGAGAGCCTCAACCTTTGGCTTCAACTTCAAGCTAGAAGTAACTAAGATGATAGAAGTGCTAATCCTAGAACCTTAGAAGAGAGTAGAGACTATTTTAGAGAGGTTTATCTCAAGCTCATGTGTTTCTCAACTCATGAGAGGGGAGAGCTTGAGAGAGAGGAAGAGGAGGAGAAAGAATCTATATGATAGAATGAATAAGAATAATGAACCATTCTCTCTAATATGGGTGAATTATGAAATTAGATAATTAGCTAGATAATTGTTATGGTTAATCAAGACTTGACTATTATCATTTCACATTAAATGCAAATTGCAAGGATCAAAGAGCATCTTTTATATGGAATGATGATGGTCAACATGTCAACCTAAGTCAACAAGTCAAGATAGTCAAATGGTCAACAACCCTAACCATGCACAATTATATTTAACTAATATCAATTAATCATAATACACACATAAGCATTAGGGTTAAGAAAATGACAATAGTCATCAACCCTAATCAAAGTCCTCTCCCTCTGTCTCAGTCAACTGTGCATACGCACCCGTATTCGTGATCCGAGGAACACGAATACAATGAGATAAAACCAATCCCAAATTATATACTAGGATCTGGCTTAAACCAAAGCCCGCTAGTATAAGCTGTCCGGACAGCAAACGTGCACAAGTGCGCGGATGTGAACGAACCCTGTCGCAAAATCATGCGACCTCTACTCATTTGGCCTAAAGGCGAATAACTCTCTGTGTGGGACTCTAAAGACTCGACACTACGCTGGCAGTGGGTTTAACCACAGACCGCAAGCGGCACTAGCTGTACGTAACGGTCCCCAGGTAGATGCCGATAAGAAGACTGACGAGGTGAACTCATCTGAACTCCTACTGAGCCTGAATGTGACAGTTTCCGTACAGTCCGGTCTGTTCGTCTGATACATCGTATGGCGGGCCTAAGGGGCGGTAAACGTCAGTCCCCTAAAAGCGGTACAAATCGTGTCGGAGTGTAGCCCAGAACACTCTGAGATAATACTGGAAACCTACCAGTATATCTCGCTTGCCCTGGCCAGGGACTACTTGTGTAATGCTCTCCTAGACACAGCGCGATGTCAACCCCCAATACCGGGAGAGACGAATCCTGTCTAACCGTCACTGCCTCCAAGTGCTTCGGGACTGCACCCAACTTCTACCTGTTTGCACGACTCCTTTGAGCCGTGGTAGGGTAGTAATCAAAATACAGTAGGAACACACTCGAGACGAAGTGACAGTGTCAAGTCAGCGGACTAAGCTGTACTCATGTCACCTGGGAACTGATAACTGACGATAGGTATAATACCAACCAACAGTTCCCGACGAGTCCTGTCCAGTGTACTCGTAACCTAACGAGCACCCGCATACTATCTCAAGTACGACGTACTGACGGCTGTGGGACAGACCGTCTCCCACTCTGGGATGAGAAGCGCATACGCTAGTCTACTCTGGAGTATCGATGCCCTGTCTCGATAGTCCTACGACTAGGGACCTGTATAAGGATGTGCTTATGGATTACCCAGCCCCCACGAGTGTGAGCGCCATCACAACGCTGGTAATCAAGCAAAGATCCTAAGGGCTCCACTAATGCGTATATGTGATATAATAAAAGAAACACATGTACACATTAAAGCAGAGACAAACCAAGTAGCATACTACCATTTCGAGCAAGATTGTATATACAACTGTGAATATCCCAAGCTTCCATCAAGTAATATACATACTAGTATGATACAGTAATGGCCTCTAGGGAATATACACTAACAATCTCCCACTTGCACTAAGGCCATGTACTGGCGTATCGAAGACCTATAATCTCGATCAGCCACTCGAACTGAGTCTGGGGTAAGGCCTTCGTGAATGGATCTGCAGTGTTATCTTCTGAAGCAACCCTCCGAACCTCGTTCTCCTGGCGATCCACGATCTCCCTGATCAGGTGATAACGCCTCAAGATGTGTCTGGATTTCTGATGGGACCTGGGTTCCTTCGCTAAAGCTATAACCCCGTTGTTGTCGCAATACAGAGGTATTGGATCAACAATGGACGGAACCACCTGAAGTTCTTTCATGAACTTCCTCATCCAGACAGCTTCTTTTGCGACATCAGGTGCAGCGATGTATTCCGCTTCCATAGTCGAGTCAGCAACGGTTTCCTGTTTGGAACTCTTCCAACACACCGCCCCTCCATTGAGGGTAAAGACAAAACCCGACATGGACTTGGAATCATCCTTGTCACTCTGGAAGCTGGAGTCAGCAAAGGTATCAATCTGGAGGTCTTTTCCGCCATACATCAAGAACGACTCCTTAGTCCTTCTCAGGTACTTGAGGATGTTCTTTACCGCTATCCAATGTTTCTCCCCAGGGTTTGACTGATACCTGCTTACCACACTCAGTGCATAAGCCACATCTGGTCTGGTACACAACATCGCATACATTATAGAGCCTACCGCAGAAGCGTAGGGTATAATAGACATGCGATCCCTCTCCAAATCAGTCTTGGGAGACATCTCTTTGGAGAGGATGATCCCGTGACAAGCCGGTAGATTACCGCGCTTGGAATCTTCCATACTGAATCTTTTCAGTATGGTGTCGATGTACCTGGACTGTGAGAGTCCTAAAATCCTCTTGGATCTGTCACGGTAGATCTGGATCCCCAGAATGTATGAGGCATCACCCAGGTCTTTCATGGAGAACCTGTGTGACAAGAACCCTTTGATAGATTGTAGCATAGGAATGTCATTTCCTATTAAGAGAATGTCATCCACGTATAAAACGAGGAATACTACTGTTCTCGCTACAAATCTACTATAGATGCATGGTTCATCTGGATTTTTGATAATGCCAAATTCCTTGACCGTCTCATCAAAACAGATGTTCCAACTCCACGATGCCTGCTTTAGTCCATAAATGGACTTAAGCAACTTGCACACCTTTTCGCTGCTCCCACTCTGAATGAAACCCTCTGGCTGGTCCATATAGACACACTCCTCTAAATTTCCATTTAGAAAAGCGGTCTTTACGTCCATCTGCCAAATCTCATAATCGTGGAAGGCAGCAATGGCAAGAAGGATCCGAATGGATTTCAGCATAGCTACTGGAGAAAAGGTTTCGTCATAGTCCAAACCTGGTCGCTGACGAAAACCCTTTGCAACCAGTCTAGCTTTATAGGTCTCAACATGTCCATCTACACCAATCTTCCTTTTGAAGATCCACTTGCATCCTACGGGTTTTACCCCGTCTGGAGCAATGTCCAATGTCCATACTTTGTTGGTGTACATGGACTCCATTTCGGTCCGCATTGTATCCAGCCATTTTACCGAGTCAACGCTCTGAATGACTTGCTGGAATCTAGTAGGCTCATCACAATCTATGATGCAATCCTCTCTATCCTCGTCTATGAGAAAACCGTAGTATCTCTCGGGCGGATGAGACTGCCTACTACTCCTGCGGAGTGGCGTGGGAATGTCCTGATCTTTCGAACCCTCTGGTTCTACTAAGCTTTCAGTAATAGCTTGTGGTTCTGGAATTTCTTCCAGTTCTATTGCGCTCCCACTTATTTCCTTTTCTAAGAACTGATGTTCCAGAAAGTGGGCATTACGAGAAACAAGGACTTTTTGTTCCTCTGCGTAATAGAAAACATACCCCCTGGAGTTCTTTGGGTATCCCACAAACTTGCACAGTACTGAGCGTGTCTCGAGTTTGTCCGCATGCTACTTTTTGACAAAAGCTGGACATCCCCAAATCTTCAGGTATTGAAGATAGGGTTTCTTCCCACTCCATAACTCATATGGTGTGGTAGGCACAGTCTTAGTGGGAACTCTGTTCAAAAGGTATGCGGCTGATTCTAGCGCATATCCCCAGAATGATCGCGGTAACTCAGCGTTACTCATCATGGACCGTACCATATCCAATAGGGTTCGGTTCCGTCTCTCCGATACACCGTTATGTTGCGGAGTGTATGGAGGAGTAAGGTGAGAGAGAATTCCATTCTCTTTTAAGTAATCCAGGAATTCGGCACTCAAGTATTCACCACCTCGATCAGATCTCAGTGTCTTGATACTTTTTCCTGTCTGTTTTTGTATTTCATTCTTATATTCCTGGAACTTTTCAAAGGCTTCAGATTTATGCTTCATTAAGAAGACATGTCCGAACCTTGAAAAATCATCCGTAAAAGTAATGAAGTAAGAATAACCGCTTCGCGCATGTGTAGACATTGGACCGCACACGTCGCTGTGTATGAGTCCTAAGAGCTCGCTCGCTCTTACTCCGTGTCCAGTGAACGGAGTCTTTGTCATCTTTCCTTTAAGACAGGATTGACAAGTTGCATACGATTGATATTCGAACGGATCCAAATATCCTTCTGTATGTAACTTCGTCAACCTTCTCTCATTAATGTGACCGAGTCTACAATGCCATAAGAAAGCCTGATTGATTTCAGGGGACTTTCTTTTGTGTGTATTCTGGACATTGAAAATCTGTGGTTGGTTTAATACGTATATACCGTTGTTTAATGTACCTGACCCAATCAAAACTTGATTAAGGTGAATGTTCACAACATTACTTACAAATGCAAATTCATAACCTTCTTTAAACAATAAAGATACAGAAATGATATTACAGGTTGCATTTGGTACAAAATAACAACTACGCAAAACCAAAAAGTGTCCATCTGACAATCCCAGGTGATAGTCCCCCACGGCCTCAGCATCCATGCTAGCTCCGTTTGCAACTCTGAGAGTCATATCACCTTCCTTCAAAACTCTATGCTTTCTCAACGCCTGCAAAGAATTACAGATATGAGATCCTGATCCGGTATCCAATACCCAGGAAGTAGAGTTTATTGATAGACAGTTTTCAATAACATACACACCTGAAGCTGAAGCCGCAACTCGCTTCAGATCCTGGGTTCTGGCCTTCCAAGCCTTGCAATTCTGTTTCCAGTGTCCACTTTTGTGACAGTAGAAGCATTCTTCCTTTCCTACCAGCTTTCCCGCTAACTTTGTTGCCTTTCCCTTTCCCTTCGTATCCACTTTACTGACACCGCCCCTTGGTTTGGCGGGGGCTTTCTTCTTCTTTCCCTTGGCTTTTGTAGGGTTGCTGGGCACGCGCACAAGGGTCTACGAGGCATCAACCATGCCCGATTAAAAATTTAGCCATGCCGAACAACCCGAATACAGAACTTTAAACTAGAGATTAGGCGAAAACTATCATGCTAAACACTTTAACACTAAGTGAGAGGGATTACAACCTTTGTAGATCCGGTCCATCACTTCATATGCTCCGTGTTGTGGTCCTTTCGCTGCGATCATCGGGTTCCGGGCTCTCGAGAGGTTCCACGAAGAGAAAGATGCAACCTTTGCTTCCGATCTTCGATACTAAGATGATCTACCTTGAAGTTTCTTTAACACAAGCTAACACTCATGAAATGATGTGAACACCCTCATCTAAATGGAAAGGGAAGATGAGGATGATGAAGTAGGATTTTTTGCTCTCTTTATTTATCTTTTTCTCATAATTATTCATCACTTGGAAAAATCAAGAAAGCTTTTTTCCATGAAAGAATGAAGGAAGAAGATGAACAATAATGTTGAATCCTTTTGTGATGAATAGGAAATGAATAATATGATAGATAATGCAACCATGGTCAAGCAAACTCTTGTAGAGAATTAACTAGGGTTAGGGTTTGGGTTGGGTTAAAGCATGAGTCACTTGTAAATATCTTTTCCAAAACAAAAAGAAAACCTTCTAGAAACATCTAGAAAGTTTAACCCTAATCCAAACCCTAATCATGTTTAAACTCCACTAAACAAGTTGCATTAGTTATCATATCATGTTACAATATTATATATCGCATATATAATATTTATCGTAACAAAATAAAATAATACAATTAACATATATCGCATATATATCAATGTATTACCCGAGTGAGAAAAAGAATCTTTTAGTGAGCAAATATTAGTTAATGTAATTTAATATATCATATATATTATTATACATTAAATTATCGAATCAACACTTGATCCGACAATCCGGCTATATCGCATATAACCGACTAATATTTATCCGTACCGATTCATCGAATCAACACTTGATCCGATGACCCGGCTGATATCAAATATCGCGAGAATAGAATACGGTATCTCATATCGTATTATCCTCGGTCCCGCACATATCACATATGTGCTCCTACTCCGTTTTGCCTGAGTCAAGACACCTCTGTGTAGGACTATAAAGAATCGTCAATACGCCGGCAGTAGGTGATGATCATATCAATCACCCACAAGCTGCAAGCGGTCAGCTAAACGTAACATCTACCCAGGTATTGAGCGCTCAGAAGATCAACAAGCAAGCCTGTACATTCTCCTGCGAATCCAAACAGTAACACTCCCGTACAGTCCGGTCTCGTCGTCTGATATGTCGCATATCTCGCCTAGGGGTGGTAAACGTCAGACCCCAGTAGCTTGATAAGTCGTGTCGATTTGAGGTCTATAACAGTTTGAGAAACTACTGATAACACTTACCAGTAAATCTCAGCAACCATGGCCAGGGATTTCCGGTTATAGCCAATCGAACACAGCACAACATCAACTCCCTATACCGGGAGAGACGAATCCCCTCCTATCGCTCATTGCCTCCATGTGATTCGGGACTGTACCCAAAAGCCACCTTTTTGCACGCCCTCTTGGACGTGGTATGATGGAAATCAAAGCACAGTGGGAATCACACAAGACTCTATGACGATCTCGGGTCAACAGACTACTCTGTACCAGTGTCACCGGAGAACTGCCATTTGACGTATGGTATAATACCATCTGGGAGTTCTCGGCGAGTCCGTCCAGTGTACCCAGTCTCCACTGAGCACCCGTACACCATCCTTGATGTCAAACACCGATGGATATGGGATCATCCATCGCCCATCATATGGGTCAAGATGCGTATACGCTAGTCTACACTGGTGCATCGATGCCCTGTCTCGATACACCCTCGACTAGAAACAGTTATAGGATATACTCGTCGACTACCGTGGCCCCACTAGTATGATCTCATCATAGTCCCAGTAGTCGAGTACATATCCTAAGGGCTTTATCAACATGTAACATAGAGACAATCTGAGTACATGTTAAGATAAAGTACAACCAGATAGCATACTATCATGTCGAGCAAGAAAGTCCTCCCTATATATGTCCTAGCATCCACTACAATATACATCGTATGTACAGTAATGGCCTCTAGGGCATACATATAACTAACAATCTTCCACTTGCACTAGGGCCATCTGTTGTAGTATCGCATACCCAACAATTAGCTGCGGTTGAAGTATCTCATACTCAACCATCCCATAAAAGTCTCTACTGGGAAAAAGGCCTTTGTGAGTGGATCCGCGTTGTTGTCCTCTGTGTCTACTCTCCTAACCTCGATCTCCCTGGAGATCAACCATCTCCATGATCAGGTGATACTGCCTAAGAATTATATCTGGATTTCAGATGGGACGGGGGGTTCCTTGGCAAAAGCCACAACTCCATTGTCACACAATGGTAGGAACGAAGTTCATCTTACGAACTTATATATATCCAGACTGCCTCTTTGGTAACATCCTTGGTAACGATGTATCTTGCCTTTAATCGTCTAGTATGTCACGGTATCTAGCTTGGAACTCTTCCAACATACCGTCCCTCCACTGAGGGTAAAGACAATGCCTGCGACTGACATTCAGTCGTCCTTATCACCCTGGAACCTTTCCAGTGATTCTCCCCAGGATCGATTGATACCATCTCACTACAACTAGTGAGTGTCCTAACATCCAATTAGATCTATCTCATAGATCCATAACCCAGGATTTAGGAGGTATCACTTTGATCCTATATGGAGAATCCTTGTGATAAGCGGAGACTGACCGAGCGTAGTATAGGAAACTCCTTCCCTATCAAGAGTATGTCATCCACGTACTCTACGAGGATCATCACCATACTCTCTACTACCTTTTCGTATATACAAGGTTCATCTACCATTTTGATGAAGTCAAACTCTCTGACTACCACATCAAAACAGATGTTCCAACTCCGCGATGCCTGTTTTATCATATAAAACATCTTGCACACGTTTCCGCTGCTCCCACTGTCTACGAAGCCCTCTGGCTGTGTACTTATAGACGCTCTTTTCTAAAACATCATTTAGAAAAGCAGTCATGACACCCAACCACCAGATATCGTAGTCATGGTATGTAGCCGTGGAAAGTAGGATCTGGATGCACTTAAGCATGGATCCTTAGAAAAGGTTTCAACATAATCCATACCTGGTCTATGATGCAAACCTTTAACAAGTCTAGCTTTGAAAGTCTCAACTTTTCCATGTACACCAAGTAATCTTCTCAAGATATACTTGCTCCTGATGGGGATTTAACCCTTCAGATAAAGAAACTAAAGTCCATACTTTGTTGGTGTATAAGGATTCCATCTCAGATCGCTAAGCATCCAGCCATTCTTACAGAGTCCCACTCTTGATGGCCAGCTCGAAACTAGTTGGGTCATCATCTCATGATGCATTCCTCGCTCCCACTGTCATAGAGAAACATAAGTATCTCTCTGGTGGGTGAGGAACCCTACTAGATCGGCGGAGAGGCTGAGGTTCGTTGGAAACAATTGAATCCTTTAGTTCTACCAAATCATCAGCTGCAGTTTGTATAGCTGGAACATTTCCAGTTCTACATAACAGACCTTGCCTCGAGCTTGTCCGGATTTTGCCTTTTAGACATAGGCCGGACAACCCCAAATCTTAACAAACTTAAGATATGGGCTCTTCCCCTTCCATATCACATATGAAGTGGTAGGCAACAGATTTGATTTGAACCCTATTCAATAGGTATGCAGCTTCTCAAGTGCATAACTCCCAAAAGGAAATAGGAAACTCAGTAGTACTCATCATAGAGCACACCATATCACATAGGGTGCTATTGCTCCGCCCCGATACACCGACGTGCTGTGGTGTATACGGAGGAGTAATGCTGAGAGAGAATCTCATTCTCCTTTAGAATAGTCCAGGAATTCCGTGCTCAAGTATTCTCCTCCTTGATCACATCAAAGGACATAATACTTATACCGGTATTTGGTTCTCTACTTCTAACTTATATTCTGTGAATATCTCAAAAGGTTCGGACTTGTGTTTCAACTGGAACCTATGTCTGAATCTTGAGAGATCATCAGAGAATGTAATGAAGTACAAAGAACCGATCTTGGCATGTGTAGACAGGGGACTTACATACATCAACATGTATCAATCCCTAGAGTTCACTAACTCTTTCTCTGTTTCCAATAAACAGAGCTATGGTCATCGTTTCTTTGTGACATGACCGGCAAGTTTCACAAGATGTAAATTCAAACTAATTTAAATATGAATCTAAATGTAACTTCAGCTAGTCGGGTCACATTGATATGACCTAGTCTACAATACCTCAAGAAGGATTCGTTCATTTCTGAACTCTTCCTCTTGTGTGTGTTCCGTATACTAAGAACTGTAGTTTAATTTAGAACATCAATGCTTTTAGATAACGTGCCTGAACCGATCAACTCTTGATATAGGAAATGTTCAAAACATTATCCATACTATACAAAATTATATCCTTTCTTTACTAATAAAGAAAAAGATATGATGTTGTATATCAGGTTCGGTATCTAATAACATTTGTTCAGAATCAATGTATT
This sequence comes from Agapanthus africanus, assembly GCA_030015575.1. NCBI lineage: Eukaryota > Viridiplantae > Streptophyta > Magnoliopsida > Asparagales > Amaryllidaceae > Agapanthus > Agapanthus africanus. The sequence goes on along the minus strand of CM057349.1, from coordinate 186,270,996 downwards.
CTGGTAATACAGGGTGACAGTGACCAACAGACTTGGCTGCAACACTTGCACCATTTTCTATCTCATGAAACTTATCACCCGTTCTCAGTTCTCTACCTTTCTGTAGCCCATGTAACAGATTACATATGCGGGATCCTGATCTGGTATCTCATACCTAGGACGTAAAAAATACTAAGAAACAGTTCTTTGTAGTGAACACACCCGAAGACGATGCATCAGCATGCACTTTCTTCGTTTGGGTGGCACGGGAAATCTGGTATTCCCCAATTTCCTGCTCTGTCTTATAACAATTATAAGTTGGAGCGGGACCAACGTTCCCCAGCTCAGTATAACAAGCGGGTTCGGTCAATATATCCGTTTTATTATCTTGATTAAGGCGTGATATGGTCGCTATCTGGAGAGAGAGAGAAGAAAACACTCAGCGTATGCTCTTGCAAGATTAGATTGGTTATATAATATATCTAATCAGGATGTCTCCCACTGTTTTAATCAAATCTTCCTTCAAACCCTAAAAGGAAAGACTAGCCGGGATTAATTACACGCTACAAGTTCGCCAATCTTTCAGCCAGGCCAGTGTCGGTACTTTGAGGGAGGTCCCCGTGCTTTCGCACGAACCTAATTAATGTAAACCTCGTTTTCCCAGAGGCGTAACCCCGTTGACACCTTTCTAGACACCTACTTGATCGGCTAATTGTAATGTATAAAACTCTCCCAGGAGTAACTCTTACTCGCAGCGGGTATCGGGATCCAACTATCTTATAGAAGGTATGCAATCTCATTGCAAATTTCAACTCTTGAAATTCCCAATAATATTTTACCCCTAGCGTCCTATGACCTTGACGGAGGCCAAACTACCCATAGTCCGCTAGTCAAGTTCAACCCGTCATTTCCTGATTGAATTAAACCCACCCGCACGACCCTTGACGGAGGCCAAACAACGCCGTACGAATACCCTAATCCAATCGCATCGTATGCTAGCAGATAAGCATTAGTTAGCTACCGTACACTACGCCTTGACGGAGACCAAACTACCGCAGCACGAATACTAACTAGTACTTATCTGAAATGACGGAGGGCTACGACAGGTTTTTAAGAAAACCCTTTGCGTAATGAACTTGATATCGTTGTAGAATCGAGTGATTTGAAATGGAGTGTTTTTTAGGCTTTTCTAGTTTTGCTAAAGGGGTCACTCCCGGTGAAGGGATCGTCGGCCCTTTCCTCATCGAATAAGGTGCAGGATATATCACATATACCGCTGTGCAAAGCAAGAACTATAGAAGCAATCAAAAGACAAACCGAGTTTGTAGCATCTGCCAGTTATTGCTAAAGGAGTCACTCCCGGTGAAGGGATCTCGGTCCTTTCCTTATCGAATAAGGTGCTGGATGTTCTACAAGGAACACCGCGATGCAAAGCAAGAACTGTAGCTACCAGTTTTTAAACAAGTTTCTACAACATCTTAGGTTTCTTTTATTTCATTAATCTCATTAATGAAGTCCCATTTTATTATGCTTCATAAGCATCACATTTGAAAACGAAATCTGCAATATAACATATATCTCATATATATAATATAAACATTCGTCACAGGCAGTAATATGATCTCATCACAGAATATTGCAGCAGAAGAACATATATGAAATATTGGATATACTAGGACGTCCGTGTTTTCAATACGAGCCTGTATAAAACACGGATTCCACGGTCGTGATGAACAGCCAAACCCACATCCCTAGACCCCTACGAGAGCGGCAAGTAACACTGCCAATTCTAGGGTTAGGAGACCCGGTCTCGACTCCTCGAGATGGTCTCCCACTGGACCCTAGAACCCGGTTACTTGTGCTCCCCTCCTTGGGTCTACCTAATGCGGAAAAGTAAATAATATACAACGGTGACATCTTCCGCTACCTGGAAGTGCCCCAATAAAAGAATATTACATACAAATGAATTTTACATGAATGAAAAAGAAAAACTCTCATCTCACAAAAAACCCCGGCTATTCAAAACGCGACGATCCAATATAACATATCACAGCAACACATAATATCTCATATCATCAACGTAAACAAGTATGCGTATCCCGATTGTCGTTGATGTATAGCAACGAAGCCGGCGATACACCACATACTACGCTTACGGTCACAGAAAAGAAAGTGTAAAACTACAACAGTTGGAATCCGCAACTTCCTTAGACATCGCATGCCTAACCAAATGAATTCCTTAGACATCGCATGCCTAAAAATTATAAACCCCGCATTTTAATCTCATTATCGAAAACTCTTTTCAATATCAAGTCGGGCAATTCAACAAGATTCCCGACGTCCTGATCGAATGCTCGTCGCAAACTTTAGTAGACGGCCGCACCCCCGGATGTCGTCGACGAAGTGCACTAAGGCGGAACACCGCTGCCGCGAGCACCCAAACGGATGCTTTCGGCGACGGGGTTCTCCTACAGTCACTTGGTCGGGGCTATGGAGTGAGGCTGTCTATTAAGTTTACCCGGCGAGTATCCGCGTACTCTACGTGATTGCGACGGAGTTTTGATCACATCAAAATTCCGTGGCAACCGATCATCTGAGACTAAACTGCTATGTTTATAATATTCAAATCAGTTATCTCATAACTACCTGTGGATTCCAAATATTGTATCACATTCCAGATAAATAGAAAAAGTTAAACTTTCCGATCGAATCATCAAGCACCCAAGATTTCCCCAATTTATCTCAACACTTGAAATCAGTTTAAAAAACATCCATCACATGCCACAGTACCAATGGTCCAGCCATAGAAGGGTAAATCCAACGCCTCACATGTGGCACGCCGTACTGCCCCAAACCCTAAGGTTCAAAGGGCAGTTCAAGACGGTCATATAATCGAGTTAAGGCTTGTTGTCTTCTAGAGGGTCCACCGAGTTACTTGCATGACTTAGAACATTCTTAAACACGAGAAAAAATCCAACTTTTGAAAAATTTTCCGACAGGGGAAAAAGTGAGTTATTGATATCCGTTCGAACTTTTTAACAGTTTCTAAAAGTTATCCGGAAAACCACATAGACAAAATCTGATACTCCGATCGAAACATCGAATCCCCAAAACAACCCCAGAAAACTCAACTGTAGAATAAATATTAAAAATTCCCAGAGAACTCAGCACTGTGTAATAGGAATTACTGTGCAAAATAGGAGGGGTGACGTCATCAAATGGCCGCGGAACCGCCGCAGAAGCCAGGCTTCTGCCGCGGTTCCGCCGCACTTTTGACGAATTAGCCCCTCGAATTTCACAGTAATTCTAATAAGACCCTGCTGAATTTTTTAGAAATTTTTAATTGACAAAAATCCAAATTTTTAGAAAATTTCCAGAGAGCATTTTGGAGTCGGGGTTTCGGGTTCGATCGGACTTTAAACTTCGTCTAGACTTCGCCTAAAGCTCTAGCTTGGCTCTGATACCACTGTAGGGTTGCTAGGCACGCGCACAAAGGTCTACGAGGCATCAACCATGCCCGATTAAAAATTTAGCCGTGCCGAACAACCCGAATACGGAACTTTAAACTAGAGATTAGGCAAAAACTATCATGCTAAACACTTTAACACTAAGTGAGAGGGATTACAACCTTTGTAGATCCGGTCCATCACTTCATATGCTCCTTGTTGTGGTCCCTTCGCTGCGATCATCGGGTTCCGGGCTCTCGAGAGGTTCCACGAAGAGAAAGATGCAACCTTTGCTTCCGATCTTCGATACTAAGATGATCTACCTTGAAGTTTCTTTAACACAAGCTAACACTCATGAAATGATGTGAACACCCTCATCTAAATGGCAAGGGAAGATGAGGATGATGAAGTAGGATTTTTTGCTCTCTTTATTTATCTTTTTCTCATAATTATTCATCACTTGGAAAAATCAAGAAAGCTTTTTTCCATGAAAGAATGAAGGAAGAAGATGAACAATAATGTTGAATCCTTTTGTGATGAATAGGAAATGAATAATATGATAGATAATGCAACCATGGTCAAGCAAACTCTTGTAGAGAATTAATTAGGGTTAGGGTTTGGGTTGGGTTAAAGCATGAGTCACTTGTAATATCTTTTCCAAAACAAAAAGAAAACCTTCTAGAAACATCTAGAAAGTTTAACCCTAATCCAAACCCTAATCATGTTTAAACTCCACTAAACAAGTTGCATTAGTTATCATCTCATGTTACAATATTATATATCGCATATATAATATTTATCGTAACAAAATAAAATAATACAATTAACATATATCGCATATATATCAATGTATTACCCGAGTGAGAAAAAGAATCTTTTAGTGAGCAAATATTAGTTAATGTAATTTAATATATCATATATATTATTATACATTAAATTATCGAATCAACACTTGATCCGACAATCCGGCTATATCGCATATAACCGACTAATATTTATCCGTACCGATTCATCGAATCAACACTTGATCCGATGACCCGGCTGATATCAAATATCGCGAGAATAGAATACGGTATCTCATATCGTATTATCCTCGGTCCCGCACATATCACATATGTGCTCCTACTCCGTTTTGCCTGAGTCAAGACACCTCTGTGTAGGACTCTAAAGAATCGTCAATACGCCGGCAGTAGGTGATGATCATATCAATCACCCACAAGCTGCAAGCGGTCAGCTAAACGTAACAGCTACCCAGGTATTGAGCGCTCAGAAGATCAACAAGCAAGCCTGTACATTCTCCTGCGAATCCAAACAGTAACACTCCCGTACAGTCCGGTCTCGTCGTCTGATATGTCGCATATCTCGCCTAGGGGTGGTAAACGTCAGACCCCAGTAGCTTGATAAGTCGTGTCGATTTAAGGTCTATAACAGTTCGAGAAAATACTGATAACACTTACCAGTAAATCTCAGCAACCCTGGCCAGGGATTTCCGGTTATAGCCAATCGAACACAGCACAACATCAACTCCCTATACCGGGAGAGACGAATCCCCTCCTATCGCTCATTGCCTCCATGTGATTCGGGACTGTACCCAAAAGCCACCTTTTTGCATGCCCTCTTGGACGTGGTATGATGGAAATCAAAGCACAGTGGGAATCACACAAGACTCTATGACGATCTCGGGTCAACAGACTACTCTGTACCAGTGTCACCGGAGAACTGCCATCTGACGTATGGTATAATACCATCTGGGAGTTCTCGGCGAGTCCGTCCAGTGTACCCAGTCTCCACTGAGCACCCGTACACCATCCTTGATGTCAAACACCGATGGATATGGGATCATCCATCGCCCATCATATGGGTCAAGATGCGTATACGCTAGTCTACACTGGTGCATCGATGCCCTATCTCGATACACCCTCGACTAGGAACAGTTATAGGATATACTCGTCGACTACCGTGGCCCCACTAGTATGATCTCATCATAGTCCCAGTAGTCGAGTACATATCCTAAGGGCTTTATCAACATGTAACATAGAGACAATCTGAGTACATGTTAAGATAAAGTACAACCAGATAGCATACTATCATGTCGAGCAAGAAAGTCCTCCCTATATATGTCCTAGCATCCACTACAATATACATCGTATGTACAGTAATGGCCTCTAGGGCATACATATAACTAACATTCGCCCTGGACCTAGAAGAGGAAAATCCTCCTACAAACAAAGTGGATGTCTCTCTACCTTTCTGTAGGCTGCCCTCAGCACTCCTCAACATGTTCAGAAGTTCGGAAAGTTCTACCTCCTTTCCTTGCATCTTGAAGTTTAGGACAAACTGGGCGTAAGTGGAAGGAAGGGACTAGAGAATCAAGTCAGTATAGAGTTCATTCTCCAACGTGGTCCCAAAATCCGCGAGCTCCTCTATGTAGCCAATCATCTTAAGCACGTGTTCCGCTACTGATGATCCGATGGCCAATCTTGCCGAAAATAACTTCTTCGACACTTCGTATCTTGCGATACGAGACTGCTCACCATACAGTTCTTTTGTATGGAGAAATATGGACTCCAGGTCCATATTCTCGTGCCTCCTCTGATGTTCGTTGTCCATCGAGGCAGGCACGAGGCATTTGTCCTTCGCGCAATCGATCTCCCATGTCTTACGGATTTCTACATCCGCAACGCTGGAGGTAGGACCTGGGACGGGGGGAGCTTTGGTGGTAAGGACATACCCCAACTTGTCGTAATTGATTGCCATCTTGACATTCCTGAGCCAATCCTTATAGTTTGGCCCTGTCAGTACGTTTTTATCTAGTAATAACTTAAGTCCGGACATGTTGAATGGTCGCTGCAATTAGGAGAGAGAAAAGAAACACTTTAGCATGATGCTCTTGTAAGTTTAGAGTGGTTTTTAGTTTGTCTAAACAGGATGGCTCCAACTGTCTCTCGAATCCCTCTTCAAACCATAAAGGAAGAATTAGTCGGGATCAATTTCACCATACAATACTTGCTTAACCGTTCAGCCAGGCCAGTGTCGGTACTTCGAGGGAGGTTTTCCAACGCTTTCGCGAAGTTCCTTAATTAAGTAACCTCTTTTCCCTGTGGGCGTAGCCCCGCTAACACCTTTCAAGACACCTACTAGGTTTATAGCATTGATCGTTAAGTGAGAGATTTCCCGAGGAGTAGCATATACTCACAGTAGGATCGGGATCCAAATATCATCGAATGATAAAACCGAAGGAATCCTACCAGAATCATCACACTCCAAATGGTATGCAGCGCTAGCAAGTTTCAGTACTTATGAAACTCCCGATGTGGATTTTTGCCCCATGCTCTTATGACCTTGGCGTGAGGTCAAAATGTCATAAGTCACATGTCAAGTTCTTCCCATCATTATCCCGATTAATTTGAACCCACCCGTACCTACCCTTGACGTAGGCCAAAATGGCAGTACGACTGTCTCAAACCAACGCATTCTATCTATGCAACAGATAAATATCCGGCAGCTACCAATCACTATGCCTTGGCGTGAGGTCAAAATACATAGCTTGAATACTACCGAATATTTAACTGAAATGATGGAGGGCTACGAATGGTTTTGGCGAAACCGTGAACGTAGTGAACTTGATATAATCGATGGAACGAGATAGCTTTTAAAAGGAGTGGTTCAAGCTCCGCATTTAAAAGTTTAGTTTTGAAAAGAACCGAGTGGTTTTCAAAGTGTTCCAATCGACTTTTACATGGTTTATTTTCTTGCATTAAACTTAATGCGTCCCATCTTTTAATCCTACCATTACAGAAAACAAGCAAAATATGGTGTACGCTTATTCCATCCGCATTCGCCACGGGGCCCCGTCATCACCCGTTAGGTTACTTAACTAACGACAGAGCGGGGGCTGGACTAGCGTGGATGTAAAACATAAGCAACACCTAAATAGTTATCATATATAAATATATAGCAATGATAGTCAATCCAGATCACAGATGAACACTTTGGATATACTAGGAATCCGCGATTCGTTCGAGCCTGCAATGAAAAGCGGATTACACGGTCGCGATGAATAGCCAATACCCCACCCAAGACCCCTACGGGTGCGGCAAACTACCCGCCAAGTATTCGAAGCGAAGCAACCTCCCTCAACGACGTGAGTAGGCCACTCGGCACTTCGAGATACCCGGTAGTTTGTGCACCCCACCATGGGTCTATCCTAGGAGCAAAAACAGTAAAAAGAAATTATACAATGACGGCTACAACCCCGACCCGGTTGTGCGGCCAAATAAATAATATTACATCAATTTACATATTAGATGAATGAAAGAAAAAAGAAACTCTCATCTCACATCCACCCCAGCTATTCATCCGCGACAATCCACCGAGTTCATATACACAAACCAATAAGCATTACAGATCACAGATATGTATAACCCCCACTAATCGACGTATAGCGATTAGCAGACGTTAAATACATATAAACATCACAGATATAACCCAATAGTCAAAGTATAGTGAAGTTCGATCAAAAATACGGATTTATAGCCACCCCAAATACAAATTTCTATTCTGGAAAATATGGACAGAAATAAAATATCTTAAAAATCCCAAAACCATGAAATAAGAACACTGCAAGAGAAACGAGCCACGACCGAGTCAACTCGGCCGCGGAACCGCGGTCGGTTGGTCGGTTCGCTGGTTCATTTTTCTTGTGTGTACTGTAAAAACCCTGAGCCAATTTTAAGGTGTGATTTATTATTTTTAGAGCAGATTTAAAAATCGGCAGAAACTAGGTTTTTGAAATTTTAATTTTGCGATTTTTACCAATCGAACTTCTATACACTTTACTAACTAGCTAGTTTATGTTTAGTTAGGCTCTGATACCATTGTAAGTCCACGTTGCCCACCCCGGTGGTTGCGGGGAGGCGGAAACGGTATAAAAGTCTGATTTTTAACGAACTAGGCAACATGGACTATCACAAGGAGGATCTTCGCTAAACAAAAACTAACTACAAGCTAACTAGTTTTAGCTACATGGAAGAAAGGTTATACCTTGGGCTTTATGTCCTTCTCTCCTTGCTCCTTGGAGTGGAAGAAAGTGATCACCTTGTCGCCTTCTCTAGTCGAAGAAGGATCCACCCGAGAGCCTCAACCTTTGGCTTCAACTTCAAGCTAGAAGTAACTAAGATGCTAGAAGTGCTAATCCTAGAACCTTAGAAGAGAGTAGAGACTATTTTAGAGAGGTTTATCTCAAGGTCATGTGTTTCTCAACTCATGAGAGGGGAGAGATTGAGAGAGAGGAAGAGGAGGAGAGAGAATCTATATGATAGAATGAATAAGAATAATGAACCATTCTCTCTAATATGGGTGAATTATGAAATTAGATAATTAGCTAGATAATTGTCATGGTTAATCAAGACTTGACCATTATCATTTCACATTAAATGCAAATTGCAATGATCAAAGAGCATCTTTTATATGGAATGATGATGGTCAATATGTCAACCTAAGTCAACAAGTCAAGATAGTCAAATGGTCAACAACCCTAACCACGCACAATTATATTTAACTAATATCAATTAATCATAATACACACATAAGTATTAGGGTTAAGAAAATGACAATAGTCATCAACCCTAATCAAAGTCCTCTCCCTCTGTCTCAGTCAACTGTGCATACGCACCCGTATTCGTGATCCGAGGAACACGAATACAATGAGATAAAACCAATCCCAAATCATATACTAGGATCTGGCTTAAACCAAAGCCCGCTAGTATAAGCTGTCCGGACAGCAAACGTGCACAAGTGCGCGGATGCGAACGAACCCTGACGCAAAACCATGCGACCTCTACTCATTTTGCCTAAAGGCGAATAACTCTCTGTGTGGGACTCTAAAGACTCGACACTACGCTGGCAGTGGGTTTAACCACAGACCGCAAGCGGCACTAGCTGTACGTAACGGTCCCCAGGTAGATGCCAATAAGAAGACTGACGAGGTGAACTCATCTGAACTCCTACTGAGCCTGAATGTGACAGTCTCCGTACAGTCCGGTCTGCTCGTCTGATACATCGCATGGCGGGCCTAGGGGCGATAAACGTCAGTCTTCTAAAAGCGGTACAAGTCGTGTCGGAGTGTAGCCCAGAACACCCTGAGATAATACTGGAAACCTACCAGTATATCTCGCTTGCCCTGGCCAAGGACTACTTGTGTAATGGCTCTCCTAGATACAGCGCGATGTCAACCCCCAATACCGGGAGAGACGAATCCTGTCTAACCATCACTGCCTCCAAGTGCTTCGGGACTGCACCCAACTACTACCTGTTTGCACGACTCCTATGAGCCATGGTAGGGTAGTAATCAAAGTACAGTGGGAACACACTCGAGGCGAAGTGACAGTGTCAAGTCAGCGGACTAAGCTGTACCCATGTCACCTGGAAACTGATAACTGACGATAGGTATAATACCTGTAAGTGCACGGCGGCGCCCCGGCCGTCAAACCGAAGGCCAAATGCGGAAGCGGTGATAAACTTTAATTTTGCGAACTTAGCAAACCGGCACCACCGCGCACTAAACCCGGATCGGGCCATTAAACTAAATCTAGCTAACTACAAAGAGAAGGGGAGAGATATACCGAGTGATCCGAGTCCTCCGGTCTTCTCGTCGTCGTCCCGATCTCCCGCGGAATGTCCGGTCTCCACCTCGTCGCCGGAAGGGCACCACATCGCCTATTTCTTTTACGTGCTCCCACCTCAATGCCGAGGCAACTCGGGCGCGAAGTTGGCTAGCCGACGCGCCCAAGATTTGCTGTAGAATAATGTGTAGTGTAGTTGTCTCTTTTGGGGTTGAAGGAGTTGCCATGAAGATGATGGAGGAATTTGTGCAAAAGAAACCATGGAGGCTTGCAGGGAATGGAAAAATGAAGCATGCTTTTTAATTGGCTCGGCCAGAGCTACTAATGAATGCCCTCTCAAAAAACCATCAGCACCCAGCACTCAAAAACTTAGCTCCCATAACACAATCATATGTATTAATTAATCCCCTCCTCAAAACAATTCCAGCACCCTCATTATAGCCCATTCCTCACTCAAATAAATAAATGCACCAACAACCATTACCTGCACACTCATGTTGCTCCTTTTTAAACCTTTTAATAAATTAATCCTATATCAAAACCAGCATCTCCAGCACACACCATTAATTAATCAAGAAGGAAATTTTCCACAAAAACAAATCTCTCCCCTCACTCACAGCATATGTGGCCGGCCCCCACACAAGAAAATGGGTGGAGAAAAAGAATGGAAAAAGATAAGGTCACACCAAATCAAAACCCACACTCAACCATCTTCCACCAACCTCATCATCAACAACCATGATGAGCCAAAGTCAAGCCATGATGGAAAAGAAAGAGTCAAAGGATGGGCTCCATCATGAAACCATCATGATACAAATATAAGCAAAGAACCCCCTCCACAAACACTCATTTGTAACAATGCAAATAAGCCCTCCTCCACCAAACTTCGGCCAATGAACGGAACAAAGGAAATCGGCCGAAACGAAAAGCAAACTGGAAACTCCAGAAAACTGGTCCCGTAATAAATTACAGGAAAACCCCGATACTGTGCATACACACCCGCATTTGTATTTCGACCGAAATACAAATGCAATGAGACAAAACTACACTATCAAATACCAGGATCCGGCTTAAGCCAAAACCGGCTAGTAAAAATCGTCCGATCACCATCCGTGCAATACCGCACGTATCTGATCGAACCTTGCCATATCTCCATACGGCCTCTACAGCTTTTCGCCCGAAAATTGAGTAACTGAATGTGGGGGACTCTAAAGACTCGTCAACGCCTTGGTTGTGGATTTAACCACTAGCACGTCAGAGGTATAAGCCAATACGTAACAGGCTACCAGGTATTGACTAAAAGGGACGTCTGTGAGCGAACTCAGCCTGACAACCCCACTGAGCCTGTCAGTGACAATATCCGTACAGTCCGGTCCGTTCGTCTATGAGCATCGCATGGCGGGCCTAGGGGGTTGTAAAAGTCAGACCCCCAAAAGCGGTACAAGTCGTGTCGGAGTGTAGCCCAGAACACCCTGAGATACTACTGGAATACCTACCAGTAAATCTCCTTGCCTCGGCCGAGGGCTTTGTGTAATGGCTCTCCTAGACACAGCACGACCTCACCCCCAATACCGGGAGAGACGAACCCCTGAAGATACGCTCACTGCCTCCATGTGGCTCGGGACTGTACCCAACTAAAACCTGTTTGCACGACTCCTTTGAGCCGTGGTAGGGTAGTAATCAAAGTACAGTGGGAACTCACACAAGACAAATGACGATCCCCAGGTCGATGAACTAACCTGTACACATGTCACCAGGGAACTGCCATCTGACTTCTGGTATAGGACCAACTAGCATGTTCCCGGCGAGTCCTGTCCGGTGTACTCATAACCCAATGAGCACCTGTATACATCTTAGGTGATCCAACTGACACCAATGGCTTGTGAGGCCGGCCACCGCCCCTCGTCGGGGTCTCGACTGTATACACTAGTCTACTAATGGAGTATCGATGCCCAGTCTCGAAACTCCCACGACTAGGGACCTTTTAAGGATAAGCTTATAGACCCCCAGCTCCCACTTATATGATCGCCCTCATACTGCTGGTGGTCAAGCAAGAATCCTAGGGGCTCTATCAACGTGTAATAGCGACGTGTCAGGTCACCTAAAACAGTACACGATGATAAAGGTGAACCAGATAGCATACTATCATCTCGAGTAAGACTGTCCTACCGGGATAGGTCCTCCATCAATCATTACAATCACGTACCTGTGATCCAATAATTGACTCTGAGGGCACTATCTCCAACAATCTCCCACTTGCACTCAAGGCTAATTATTGCGATGTCGCATACTCACAGCCCGTGTGATACCGAACACCCAACTCCTCTACTAATCAGTCCCACAAAGCTCGCTTGCGGAACTATTGCGTTCGAGGAATAGCCTTAGTGAGTGGATCCGCTTAGTTGTCTCTTTCCATGTCTCTCTAAATCTCAAGTTCGCGGAGAAAGCCATCTCCCGAAATGAGCAATACCTGTCTTAGAATGTGTCTGGATGTCTGATGGGACATAGCTCATAAATGAACTCCAAATCCAAACTTCTTAGACTGTATCGTCAACTGAACTTAATCAGTATCCTGCGCCATGCCACCCTCAGTATTGCCTTGGACCATCTGTCCAAAATACTGCCCTTCGTCAGAAGGAGAACTATAACTCTGACAACCTGCTTGTCGTCCATGTCACCTTGGAAGCCTGGAATGATAACTGTTTCCCGAATGAGGCTGTCGTTATCATATCCCTAGAACATCCACTTATGTTCTAAAACTGCTTCCGACTGTTTCTCCAGGATTGGATCAATATCAACTTATTGCATCTAGTGCAAGAACAACATCTGGTGTGGTACTTGACATCTCATGATTGACTCAATTGCCTAAGCAAGTGATCTGCTAATCATGCATATCCCTCTCCCCTTTAGTCTGTAAGACAGTTTTAGAGAGGGTGACTCCATCACCTGCAGGTACACTACCGTGCCAGGAGTCGTCCATTCTAAATACTCTTAGAACGCTGTCAAAGTACCCTGATTAGGAAACCACCCAAATCTAGATCTAAAACCATAGATCTAGTAACCAGTATGTCTGATATAATGTCCAAGTCCCATATGGAGAAACCACTGTGTGACGAACCAAAGTATAACCGATCGTAGTATAGGAGTTTCCTTTCCTATTCTGTGCATGTCATCCTAATACCAGGATATCACACCCTACTACCTTCTCAACAGATCCATCCCCTATTCTGATGAAGTCAAACCCATGACTGTCACGTCAGAAATAGATGATCTATCTCCGCTACATCTGCTTTAGTCTATAAATAGACATAAGCTACCTGTCCACCAATGCTTCCGCTGCTCCCACTGACTATGACAACCCTCTGGCAGAGTCATATACACGTACACTTCTAAAACTAGTTTAGAACGACGCTATACTCATCCTCCCGCCGAGCCTCGCAGCCTGGAACAACAGCAATGGTAAGTGTGGGTAAACAAGAACCTCCCTGCCACCGTCCTTGAGGCTACCGAAGTACCTCTCGAGCGCCTGAGGTTACCCACCAAAATCTGCGGAGTGGCCAATGGAATGTCAAATCAGATTCAAATCATGCAACTGTCTCCAGTGCATGTCAACTAAATGGAAGGAGGCCGATCAGCGTTACTCAACTTAGGAATGCTTCCAATTATGAGTAACCTGAAAGAGAAGCAAGTTCTCTTAACCATTACTATCATCTGAATACCATACACAAGTATCTTCATCTTCGATCACTTTGAAGAATCCCGAAACTTGCTATGCCTGGTTCTCTACTCTATTCAAATACCTATAACTTCTCAAAATTCGGACCCTGTGTTTCCACGAAACACTTGTCTAAAAACCAGAGAAGTCATAAGTAAACCAAATATAGTATGAGGACCAACCCCTCTGTCCTGATGGACCCTGGACAACATACAATACTCTGTATAAGTCCCTTGAGTCTGATAACTCATTCACTGTGTGTCGTAGGTTGAAAACTGTACTTATGGTTAAGAAGAATTACACCGCTGTTTAATGCTCCTTACCTAATCATCCACTGATATAGGTAAATGTCATCGACATAATATCAAAAGGTATATCTCACTCTATAAAAATAGACGTACAGATATATCAATTTGAAATTGGTGCATGACAGCGGATATTCAAAACCAAATATTTGCCGACCGGCAAACAACCCAGGCGATTTCCTCAAATATCACCGATTCCAACGAATCCCGATATAATGAGGATAATCACCCAATTCCCAATAACTTACTCCCACTCATCATCTGTAAAACCATACAGATGTGAGAATCATACTTGGTAAATACATGCCCTGGAGCAAGTGTCTAATTGGGAAATCAGTTTTCCTTTAACAGTACACAGTGAAACTGAAAAATGTTTCGATGGGGTATCCTGGTATTCCTAGTAATGCCTCTTCCATTATCCAGATTCACAACTATAACCGTATAATTCTTTGCCACCTCTCCAAATCCTTTTATATGTCTTTAGTCATTACTTTCTGCACACCCCTTAGGCCAAATGGTTTTCTTCCTTCCCTACCGTTCGGCACCAGCCTATGGTTTGGAAGAAGACTATCCAATAAGCATAATGGGTGTACTGTCCCAATCCTAGGAACACTCGTAATGCGAGAGAAGGTGAAGATAAAAGACACCTGAATGTACTTTATTCCTATTTCTCCTGAACCAGGATCCATCCCCGAACTGGAACAAGTTCCTTTCGAGTTCGTATATAACCATACGATGGAGTATCCAATAAACTGTGGATCTTCGTAGTGATACGGAGTGTCCTGGAGAAATACAAAGGTGATTTTGGATTGGCGAAGAAATACTTGGTTTGGTCGTGAATAGCAGTCGCATTTTACTTTGCCCTCTTACTAATCCCTTGCTTTGTCTGAACTTAATACCTTCTGTACACCATCGTTAGGCTAATTGGTTTTCTTCATTCCCAACCGGTCGGCACCAGCCTAAGGTTTGGAAGAAGACAATCCAATTTGCGTAATAGGTGTACTACCCCTAAACCAAGGAGTACTCGTAACCTGAGAGAGGGTAAAAGGAAAAGACAACTGAACAATCCTATCCGTTTTCTCCAGAACCTGAAACCATCCTCGAATAAATTCTTTCGAGTTCGTATCTAACCATACGATGGTTTTGTCCAATGGAAGTGGACGTTCGTAGTAATACGGGGTGTCCTGGAGAAAAGGGTAAAAGTGGGAGTGGCAATGAGGTTAGCAACTCTGACAATCCAAAAGTCAGTGTTTAAGAAGGTTCGGTCAACTTGGTCACTGAGTTATAGTCTTAGGGTCGGGTCAATGGTCGCTTCCGAAGAGAGAGAGAAAAGAAACACTCAGCGTGCACTCTAACCTAGATCAGAATGGTTACCAATTTTTCTAATCAGGAATCCTCCCACTGTACCTCAAATTCTCCTCCAAACCTGAAAGAAGAATTAGTCGGGGTCACCCGAGGAGTAAACCAACTCATCAGTGGGAATCGGGATCCAACTATCATCGCATGATAACGTGACGGAATCCGCTCACGGTATCACACTCCAGAAGGTATGCGCATATCTGGCAAGTTTCAGTTCTTTTGAAACTCCCGATGTGATTTCTGCCCCATGCTCTTATGACCTTGGCGTGAGGTCAAAATATCATAAGTCACATGTCAAGTTCTACCCATCATTATCCAGGTTAATTTGAACCCACCCGTACATACCCTTGACGTAGGCCAAAATAGTAGTACGACTGTCCCAAACCAATGCATCTATCTATGCAACAGATAAATATCCGGCAGCTACCAATCACTATGCCTTGGCGTGAGGTCAAAATACATAGCTTGAATACTACCGAATATTTAACCGAAATGATGGAGGGCTACGAATGGTTTCTGGCGAAAACCTTTAACGTAATGAACTTGATCTCGTTGAAGGAACGGATAGCTTTTTAGAAAATATAGTGACGAAAACCTTTACTAAAGAGGTCACTCCCGGTGAAGGGATCTCGGCTCTTTCCCCGTAGAATGGGGTGCAGGATATTCCAAATGAATACCACGATGCAAAGCAAAAGGAATCGGCTATAGTGAAGTTAATGCCCCGACGCAAACTTCTGTCCAAGGGGTCACTCCCGGTGAAGGGATCTCGGCCCTTGCCTCGTCGACTGAGGAGCAGGATATTCCAAACGAATACCGCGATGCAAAACAAAAGTGAACGTCCTTGCAATAACAGCTTTTTGAAAAGTGTTCCAACAACATCAGAATAGGTTTGTTATAACTTGCATTGATCCGAATCAACGCAGTCCCATCAATTGATCACACCAATAAAGAACGAAAATATACTGACGTACGTATATGCCATCCGCATTCGCCACTGGGTCCCGTCATCACCCGTTAGGTTAGCTAACTAACGGCAGAGCGGGGACTGGACTAGCGCGGATGAAAAACATATACAACATCTACTAATATATATACCAATATATTATATTTCGCTCAAGGCGTGAAAAGCAATGCAACATCACAGAAATGTACAGCATCACAGAACAATACAGATATCTGGGATCCCCGGGTTTCACAGAGCCACTTCTGAAACCCGACGTTCCCCTGGTCGTGTGGATAGCCTGTGCAATGAAATCCTAGACCCCTACGGGCGCGGCAAGTTACCCGCCAAAACCTGAAGCGAGGCAGCCCCCTTCAGCTCCGTGAATGGACCACCCAGCACTCCACGGAATCCGGCAACTTGGGCACCCCTCCTGGGTCAACCTGTACCCCCTACGAGTGCGGCGAATAGCCCGCCAATCCCAGAGTGAAGCCCCCTTCATCTCAATGCCATGAGATGCGGGCTTGTTGCCCTCTAGAACCCGGCTATCCGTGCACCCCACCGCGGGGTAATCCTAGTACAGAAAGTAAAATATACATACACCGGGTACATCGACCGCAACCAGGTCGTGCCCCAAAAGAATAATACAAACAGGCAGTGACGGCAGTCCACATGTCGGACGCTCGCCCCGCAATATCAAATGTACATAATACAACAACACTGTACTAGCATTGCATCCAGGCTATCCCCCACGACCGATCCGCAACATCACAGCATAAACATAGAACATCAACGTGAAAGTCACGTTCGCAAATCCGTCTAACCGGGCTATAGCAGTTAGACCGGATTTACCGATCGAGTGACATTCACGGTCGCAGATATAATGTAAATACTGTGAAAAATGTGTTTAAAATTTTCCGATTGACCAAAAATTAACAAGTGGGCCCCAAACCAATACTGCAGCACTCACAGAAATAATTGGCCCAATTTTAATATTCCAAAACCCCTAAAATTAACCCATAAGCCCACTGGAAAAACCTAGCCCACTGATCCTTTCAAGTTGCGGCGGAACTGCGGCCCAAAGAGGGTATTGGCCGCGGTTCCGCGCTCTTGAGGAAGGATCAATGCCTCGTATTTCTTCAGTTGTCTTAGGGTTTCAAGTACATCACATTTTTGCAACCAGAAAAATTTTTCGACACTAAAAATTTCCAACAGAAAACTGATGTGATCAAAATACGGGTTTTGGAACTTTTTGAACGATCGGAACTGCAAACACATTACACAAAGCTAGACTAAGTTAATGGCGAGTCTCTGATACCACTGTAAGTGCACGGCGGCGCCCCGGCCGTCAAACCGACGGCCAAATGCGGAAGCGGTGATAAACTTTAATTTTGCGAACTTAGCAAACCGGCACCACCGCGCACTAAACCCGGATCGGGCCATTAAACTAAATCTAGCTAACTACAAAGAGAAGGGGAGAGATATACCGAGTGATCCGAGTCCTCCGGTCTTCTCGTCGTCGTCCCGATCTCCCGCGGAATGTCCGGTCTCCACCTCGTCGCCGGAAGGGCACCACATCGCCTATTTCTTTTACGGGCTCCCACCTCAATGCCGAGGCAACTCGGGCGCGAAGTTGGCTAGCCGACGCGCCCAAGATTTGCTGTAGAATAATGTGTAGTGTAGTTGTCTCTTTTGGGGTTGAAGGAGTTGCCATGAAGATGATGGAGGAATTTGTGCAAAAGAAACCATGGAGGCTTGCAGGGAATGGAAAAATGAAGCATGCCTTTTAATTGGCTCGGCCAGAGCTACTAATGAATGCCCTCTCAAAAAACCATCAGCACCCAGCACTCAAAAACTTAGCTCCCATAACACAATCATATGTATTAATTAATCCCCTCCTCAAAACAATTCCAGCACCCTCATTATAGCCCATTCCTCACTCAAATAAATAAATGCACCAACAACCATTACCTGCACACTCATGTTGCTCCTTTTTAAACCTTTTAATAAATTAATCCTATATCAAAACCAGCATCTCCAGCACACACCATTAATTAATCAAGAAGGAAATTTTCCACAAAAACAAATCTCTCCCCTCACTCACAGCATATGTGGCCGGCCCCCACACAAGAAAATGGGTGGAGAAAAAGAATGGAAAAAGATAAGGTCACACCAAATCAAAACCCACACTCAACCATCTTCCACCAACCTCATCATCAACAACCATGATGAGCCAAAGTCAAGCCATGATGGAAAAGAAAGAGTCAAAGGATGGGCTCCATCATGAAACCATCATGATACAAATATAAGCAAAGAACCCCCTCCACAAACACTCATTTGCAACAATGCAAATAAGCCCTCCTCCACCAAACTTCGGCCAATGAACGGAACAAAGGAAATCGGCCGAAACGAAAAGCAAACTGGAAACTCCAGAAAACTGGTCCCGTAATAAATTACAGGAAAACCCCGATACTGTGCATACACACCCGCATTTGTACTTCGACCGAAATACAAATGCAATGAGACAAAACTACACTATCAAATACCAGGATCCGGCTTAAGCCAAAACCGGCTAGTAAAAATCGTCCGATCACCATCCGTGCAATACCGCACGTATCTGATCGAACCTTGCCATATCTCCATACGGCCTCTACAGCTTTTCGCCCGAAAACTGAGTAACTGAATGTGGGGGACTCTAAAGACTCGTCAACGCCTTGGTTGTGGATTTAACCACTAGCACGTCAGAGGTATAAGCCAATACGTAACGGGCTACCAGGTATTGACTAAAAGGGACGTCTGTGAGCGAACTCAGCCTGACAACCCCACTGAGCCTGTCAGTGACAATATCCGTACAGTCCGGTCCGTTCGTCTATGAGCATCGCATGGCGGGCCTAGGGGGTTGTAAAAGTCAGACCCCCAAAAGCGGTACAAGTCGTGTCGGAGTGTAGCCCAGAACACCCTGAGATACTACTGGAATACCTACCAGTAAATCTCCTTGCCTCGGCCGAGGGCTTTGTGTAATGGCTCTCCTAGACACAGCACGACCTCACCCCCAATACCGGGAGAGACGAACCCCTGAAGATACGCTCACTGCCTCCATGTGGCTCGGGACTGTACCCAACTAAAACCTGTTTGCACGACTCCTTTGATCCGTGGTAGGGTAGTAATCAAAGTACAGTGGGAACTCACACAAGACAAATGACGATCCCCAGGTCGATGAACTAACCTGTACACATGTCACCAGGGAACTGCCATCTGACGTCTGGTATAGGACCAACTAGCATGTTCCCGACGAGTCCTGTCCGGTGTACTCATAACCCAATGAGCACCTGTATACATCTTAGGTGATCCAACTGACACCAATGGCTTGTGAGACCGGCCACCGCCCCTCGTCGGGGTCTCGACTGTATACACTAGTCTACTAATGGAGTATCGATGCCCAGTCTCGAAACTCCCACGACTAGGGACCTTTTAAGGATAAGCTTATAGACCCCCAGCTCCCACTTATATGATCGCCCTCATACTGCTGGTGGTCAAGCAAGAATCCTAGGGGCTCTATCAACGTGTAATAGCGACGTGTCAGGTCACCTAAAACAGTACACGATGATAAAGGTGAACCAGATAGCATACTATCATCTCGAGTAAGACTGTCCTACCGGGATAGGTCCTCCATCAATCATTACAATCACGTACCTGTGATCCAATAATTGACTCTGAGGGCACTATCTCCAACAATACCAACCAACAGTTCCCGACGAGTCATGTCCAGTGTACTCGTAACCTAACGAGCACCCGCATACTATCTCAAGTACGACGTACTGACGGCTATGGGACAGACCGTCTCCCACGCTGGGATGAGAAGCGCATACGCTAGTCTATTCCGGAGTATCGATGCCCTGTCTCGATAGTCCTACGACTAGGGACCTGTATAAGGATGTGCTTATGGATTACCCAGCCCCCACGAGTGTGAGCGCTATCACAACGCTGGTAATCAAGCAAAGATCCTAAGGGCTCCACTAATGCGTATAGGTGATATAATAAAAGAAACAGATGTACACATTAAAGCAGAGACAAACTAAGTAGCATACTATCATTTCGAGCAAGATTGTATATACAACTATGAATATCCCAAGCTTCCATCAAGTAATATACATACTAGTATGATACAGTAATGGCCTCTAGGGCATATACACTAACAGAAGGATATAATTTTGTATTGTTGGATGATGTTTTGAACATTTCCGAAATCAAGAGTTGATCGGTTCAGGCACGTTATCTAAAAGCATTAACGTTCTAAATCAAACTACAGTTCTTAGTATACAGAACACACAAAAGAGGAAGAGTTCAGAAATGAATGAATCTTCTTGAGGCATTATAGACTAGGTCATATCAATGCGACCCGACTAGCTAAGTTATATTAAGATGCATTTTTAAATCAGTTTGAATTTACAACTTGTGAAACTTGCCAGTCATGTCACAAAGATAAAATGACCATAGCTCTGTTTAATGGAAACAGAGAAAGAGTTAATGAACTCTTGGGATTATACATGATGATGTATGAAGGTCCCCTGTCTACAAATGCCAAGACCGGTTCTTTGTACTTCATTAAATTCTCTGATGATCTCTCGAGATTCAGACATATGTTCCTGTTGAAACACAAGTACGAAGCTTTTGAGATATTCACAGAATATAAGTTAGAAGTAGAGAACCAACAACGGGTATAAGTATTATGTCCTTTGATGTGATCAGGGAGGAGAATACTTGAGCACGGGATTCCTGGACTATTCTAAGAATAAGATTCTCTCTCAGCATTACTCCTCCGTATACAGCATAGCACGATGGTATATCGGGGCAGAGCAATAGCACCCTATGTGATATGGTGTGCTCTATGATGAGTACTACTGAGTTTCCTATTTCCTTTTAGGGAGTTATGCACTTATGAAGTTGCATACCTATTGAATAGGGTTCCGATCAAATCAGATGCCTACCATTTCATATGAGATATGGAAAGGGAAGAGCCCATCTCTTATGTCAGTTAAGATTTGGGGTTGCCCGGCCTATGTCTAAAAGGCAAAATCCGGACAAGCTCGAGGCAAAGTCAGTACTGTAGAAGTTTGTTGGATATCCCAAGCATACGCAAGGGAATATCTTCTACCTAACCGAGGAACAAAAATATTTTGTTTCTCAGCATGCCACCTTTGTAAAAAGGAATTTCTTGTGAAGAAATTATTGGTCATGAGGTGGAACTGGAAATAGTTCCATCTATACAAACTGCAGCTGATGATTTGGTAGAACCAAAGGATTCAATAGCAACCAACGAACCTCAGCCTCTCCGCCGATCTAGCAGGGTTCCTCACCCACCTGAGAGATACTTTGGTTTCTCTATGAAAGTGGGAGCGAGGATTGCATCATGAGATGATGACCCAACTAGTTTTGAGCTGGCCATCAGGAGTAGGACTCTGTAAGAATGGCTGGATGCTTATCGATCTGAGATGGAATCCTTATACACCAACAAAGTATGGACTTTGGTTGCTTTATCTGAAGGGTTAAATCCCTATCAGGAGCAAGTATATCTTGAGAAGATTACTTGGTGTACATGGAAAAGTTAAGACTTTCAAAGCTAGACTTGTTAAAGATTTGCATCATTGACCAGGTATGGATTATAATGAGACCTTTTCTAAGTACCTATGCTTAAGTCCATCCAGATCCTACTTGCCACGGCTACATACCATGACTACGATATCTGGCGGTTGTGTGTCATGACTGCTTTTCTAAATAAAGATTTAGAAGAGAGAGTCTATAAGTACATAGTCAGAGGGCTTCGTAGATAGTGGGAGCAGCGGAAACGTGTGCAAGATGTTTTATGTACTAAAGCAGGCATCGCGGAGTTGGAACGTCTGTTTTGATGTGTTAGTCAAAGAGTTTGACATCATCAAAATGGTAGATGAACCTTGTATATACAAAAAGGTAGTAGGGAGTATGGTAGTGATCCTCGTAGAGTACTTGGATGACATACTCTTGATAGGGAAGTAGTTCCCTATGCTACGCTCGGTCAATCTCCGCTTATCACAAGGATTCTCCATATAGGATCATAATGATACCTCCTGAATCTTGGATTTTGGATCTATGAGATAGATCTAATTGGATATTAGGATACTCACTAGTTGTAGTGAGATGGTATCAATTGATCCTGGAGAGAATCACTGGAAAGGTTCCAGGGTGATAAGGATGACTGAATGTCAGTCACAGGCATTGTCTTTACCCTCAGTAAAGGGACGGTATGTTGGAAGAGTTCCAAGTTAGATACCGTAGCATACTAGACGATAAAGGCTGGATACATCGCTACCAAAGATGCTACCAAAGAGACAGTCTGGGTGTATATTAGTCCATAAGATGAACTTCGTTCCTCCCATTGTGTGACAATGGAGTTGTGGCTTATGCCTAGGAACGCCCGTCCCATCAGTGATCCAGACATATTCTTAGGCAGTGTCACTTGATCGTGGAGATGGTTGATCTCCAGGGGATCGAGGTTAGGAGAGTAGACTCAGAGGAAAACACGGCGGATCCACTCACAAAGGCATTTTCCCAGAGAGAGACTTTTATAGGATGGTTGAGTATGAGATACTACAACCACTGCTATCAGATGGCCCTAGTGCAAGTGGGAGATTGTTAGTTATGTGTATGCCCTAGAGGCCATTACTATACATAGGATGTATATTGTAGTGGATGCTTGGACATATATAGGGATGACTTTCTTGCTCGATATGATAGCATGCTATCTGGTTACTCTTTACCTTAACGTGTACATTGATTGTCTCTATGTTACATGTTGGTAAAGCCCTTAGGATGTGTACTTGACTACCTGGACTATGATGTGGATCATACTAGTGGGGACATGGTAGTCCATAAGTACATCCTTCAAGGTCCCTAGTCGTGGGTGTATCGAGACGGGGCATCGATATACCAGAGTAGACTAGCGTGTAGCTTCTCGACCCATATAGATGGGCGATGGATGATCCCATATCCATTGGTGTTTGACATCAGAGATGATATACGGGTGCTCAGTAGAGACTGGGTACAATGGACGGACTCGCCGAGAACTCCCAGATGGTATTATACCTTACGTCAGATGGCAGTTCTCTGGTGACACTGGTGCAGGTTAGTCTGTAGACCCGAGATCGTCATAGAGTCTTGTGTGTTTCCCACTGTGCTTTGATTTCCACCTTACCACGTCCAAGAGGGTGTGCAAAACAGTGGTTTTTGGGTACAGTCCCGAATCACATGGAGGCAATGAGCGATAGGAGGGGTTTCGTCTCTCCCGGTATAGGAAGTTGATGTTGCGCTGTGCTCGATTGGCTATAACAGGAAGTCCTTGGCCAAGGCTGCTTTAGGGATTTACTGGTAAGTGTTACCAGTAGTTTCTCGACCCGTTATGAGCCTCATATCGACACGACTTATCGAGTTATTGGGGTCTGACGTTTACCACCCCTAGAGGAGATATGCGACATATCAGACGAACAGACCGGACTGTACGGTAAGTGTTATTGGTTGGATTCACAGGAGTGTGAGCGGGCTTGCTCGTTGATCTTCTGATCGCTCAATACCCGGGTGGCCATTACCTTTAGCAGACCGCTTGCGGCTTGTGGGTGTTTGATATGATCATCACCTACTGCCGGCGTATTGACGAGTCTTTAGAGTCCTACACAGAGGTTTCCTGGCTCAAGCGAAACGAAATAGGAGCGCATATGAGATATGTGCGGGACCGAGAATAATACCAGTATGTGATACTGTATTCTATTCTCGCGATTTGTATCATTAGTCGGTTATATGTGATATAGCCGGGTTACTGAATCAAGTGTTGATTCAATATATTGATACACTTGATATTAGTCGGTTATATGCAGTATGACCGGATCATTAAATCAAGTGTTGATTTAATGATTTAATGTATAATTATATATTTGATATATTACTTTACATTAACTAGTATGTGTTCACTTAAGATTGATTTTCTCACTTGAAGTGCACAAGTTGTATATGTGATATATTTTTGTGCACTAGTTTGTATCATGTTTGATGATACATGCAAACTTGGGTGTGTGTATGGATTATACCATGTTTAGGTTAAAGGTTTAGTTTTTTATTTAATTTATTTGATTTATGTAAAATAAAATGGTGGCTTACTTTGTTTTTGCTTGAAGCTTCATGAAGCTTTCAAGCATCTTTGACAAAGTCCACCATTTTGTTTTACATAAGATTTTCCTTAACCTAACCTTTAACTTAAACTTGAGTTTAGTCTCTACAAAGGTTAATCTCATCCATGGTTGCAATATGATAACTTCACTTGATTATTCTTTTGATATAATTCTTTTTCCATTCTTTTCTTCTTCTTCTTCATGAAGAAAAGAAAACCTTGCTAGAAAAATCCAAGTGTTGAAATCAAGTGAGAAATCCAAATCCAAAGTGAACCCACTTCCTATTTCTTCATCCTCTACCACTTGCCATGTAGTAGAGTGTGTTATCTTCACAAGTTTCATGACCAAGTGAAGATGGAGCTTGAGTTAGAGTTTCCTCGACGTAGATCATCTTCAGCATCGAAGTCAACGACCTAGCCCGCTCATTTCTCCGACGAAACCAACGCTAGAGTCCGGGATCCGGTTGTTCGCAGCGGAGGGACATCATCACGGAGCTAAAGAAGTGGAGGACCGGATTTACAAAGGTTGTAGTCACTTTCACTTGTAGTTAAGTTGTTAACTTGCATGTTCTTTCGCCTATCCTCTAGTAATCGATCTAGTTTAGGGTTTCTCGGCACCGGAAAATTTGAATTTGGCATGGTTGATGCCTTGTGGAACCTCTTGAGAGTGCCTAGGAACCCTCCACTATCATTGTAAGTGCACGGCGGCACCCCGGCCGTCAATCCGACGCCGGAATGCGGAAACGAAAAACTTTGCGAAACTTGCAAACCGGCACCACCGCGCACTATCAATCCGGATCGGGCCATTAACCTAACTACTAGCAAACTAAAAGATGGGTAGAGAGATATTCCAAGCGATCCGTGTCCTTCGGTCTTCGCCTCTACTCCGATCTCCTCGCGGAATCTCCGGTCGTCGCCTCCTCGTCGAAACGGGCACCACATCGCCAGGTTCTTTTACGGGCTCCCACCTCTGGACCGAGGCAACTCGGGCGCGAAGTTGGCTAGCCGACGCGTCCAAGGTTTGCTGTAGACTAGTGTAGAAAACCTTTGTCTCAATGGGGTGAAGTTGCCTTGATGGAGGAATAGAATGAACTATAAACTTTGGAGATATTGAGTTTTGTGGCAAGTAGTGAAAATGAGATAATCAAATTTCCCTCATACAAAAATGAAGCCCTTTTCCTCACCAAAGTGGCCGGCCCCTCTCATATCAAAATGGTGGGGAGAGAAAAATCAAAACCAAGAAGGGAGGTGAGTGTAGGAAAAGGCAAAAGGTGACCACATCCAAAAGCAAGCCTCACATCAACTTCTAATCCATTCTAATCTCAATAATGCAAGAAATGATGAAAGAAAAGAATGGAATCAAAAGATGCTATCATAAAGCCACAAAAGCAAGAAACCCCTCCACAATAAGTTATTTGCAAAATTGCAAATAACCCCCTCCATCAGAAAGTCCGGCCGCGAAGGAACAAAGAAAAACTGGCCGGAACAGAATGCAAACTGGCAACTTCAGAAAACTGATCCCGTAATAAATTACAGGAAAACCCCGCGACTGTATATACATACCCGCATTTGTATTCCCACTGAACACAAATGCAAAAAGACAAAATCTACACTGCACAATACTAGGATCCGGCTTAAACCAAAGCCTGCTAGTAAAATCCGTCCGATCACGATCCGTGCAATACCGCACGTATCTGATCGAACCCTGCCATATCTCCATACGGTCTCTACAGGGTATCGCCCGAAACTTGAGTAACTGTGTGTGGTGGAATCTAAAGACTCGTCAATACTATGGCTGTGAATTTAACCACTAGCATGTCAGAGGTATTAGCCATACGTGACGGGCTACCAGCTATTGACTAAAAGGGACGTCGATGAGCGAACTCATCCTGACACCCTACTGAGCCTGTCAGTGACAATATCCGTACAGTCCGGTCCGTTCGTCTATGAGCATCGCATGGCGGGCCTAGGGGGTTGGTAAAAGTCAGACCCCCAAAAGCGGTACAAGTCGTGTCGGAGTGTAGCCCAGAACACCCTGAGATACTACTGGAATACCTACCAGTAAATCTCCTGCCTTGGCCAAGGACTTCGTGTAATGGCTCTCCTAGACACAGCGCGACCTCATCCCCAATACCGGGATAGACGAACCCCTGCAGATCCGCTCACTGCCTCCATGTGGCTCGGGACTGTACCCAACTAAAACCTGTTTGCACGTCTCCTTTGAGCGTGGTAGGGTAGTAATCAAAGCACAGTGGGAACTCACACGAGACAAATGACGATCTCAGGTCGATGAACTAACCTGTACACATGTCACCAGGGAACTGCTATCTGACGTCAGGTATAAGACCAACTAGCATGTGTAAGTCCATGCTACCTCTCCCGGTACTTTCGGGCATGCGGAATTTGTTGAAAAACAATTTTCTAGAGGTGGTAACATGGACTCAAAACCGGATCTTTGTTAAACATCTAACTAACAACCTAACTAGGAGTTGTTAACTACTCGGTTAGGGGGTTATACCTTTCTTTCTTGAACTCCTTCGTCTTCAAGCCTCGATGGTTGTCCGGATCGGCTTCACCCCGTCGTCTCCTTGCGCCGAAGATCGATCCACCTGAAAGCTTCTACCTTTGGCTTCTTCTTCGGTCTTTGAAGAAACTAGTTCACTTGGTTTGCCAAACCTTATGAACTGGAGTGAGTAGAGAAGATTGTGTTGGGATTTTCTCTATGGTTCTTGGTTCTCGGTTCTCAACACATGAGACAAGTGAACCATAGACAAAGAGATGGAGAGCAAGAGGATGAAGATGAGAGCTTAAGAACAAGAGAGAGAATGAAAAAATGATAGAATGAGAAAGACTTTTCTCACTTGGCTCTCATAATCCAAAACCATCATCACAAAAATAGTAATCAAGTATTGTGTAAAATGGTTCAAGTCAAAATGGCTAAATCATTTCATGCACTCATATTGCACAAGAGAACAAGCAAGTGAAAAGTCTTTGCCATGAAATGATAGCCATTGTCATCATGATGGTCAACTAGTCCAACCTAGTTAACCGGTCAACAAAGTCAACAAGTCAACAAAGTCAACCACTCAACAACCATGTCACCACAATACTTAATTAATATTATTGTTAATCATATATCATATTCTCATTAGGGTTGAGCAAAAAGTCAATAGTCAACAGTCAACGGTCAACAACCCTAATGAGAATCCTCTGCCTCTGTCTCTCCGTCAACTGTGCATACACACCCGCATCCGCGTTCCGAGGAACACGAATACAAACTGGATAAAACCAATCCCAAAACGTACACTAGGATCTGGCTTAAACCCAAGCCCGCTAGTGTTAACTGTCCGGACACTGTACGTGCACAAGTGCACGGATGTGACCGGACCCTGTCGCAAAACCATGCGGCCTGTCGCAAAACCATGCGACCTCTACTCTTTTGCCTAAAGGCGAATAGCTTTCTGTGTGGGACTCTAAAGACTCGACACTATGCTGGCAGTGGGTTTAACCACAGACCGTAAGCGGCACTAGCTATGTGTAACGGTCCCCAGGTAGATGCCGACAAGAAGACTGACGAGGTGAAACCCATCTGAACTCCTACTGAGCCTGAATGTGACAATCTCCGTACAGTCCGGTCTGTTCGTCTGATACATCGCATGGCGGGCCTAGGGGGCGGTAAACGTCAGTCCCCTAATAGCGATACAAGTCGTGTCGGAGTGAAGCCCAATACACCCTGAGATAACACTGGAAGCCTACCAGTATACCTCGCCTGCCCTGGCCAGGGACTACTCGTGTAATGGCTCTCCTAGACACAGCGCGATGTCAACTCCCAATACCGGGAGAGACGAATCCTGTCTAACCGTCACTACCTCCAAGTGCTTCGGGACTGCACCCAACTACTACCTGTTTGCATGACTCCTTTGAGCCGTGGTAGGGTAGTAATCAAAGTACAGTGGGAACACACTCGAGGCGAAGTGACAGTGTCAAGTCAGCGGACTAAGCTGTACTCATGTCACCTAGGAACTGATAACTGACGATAGGTATAATACCAACCGGTCAGTTCCCGACGAGTCCTGTCCAGTGTACTCGTAACCCAACGAGCACCCGCATACTATCTCCAGTACGACGTACTGATGGCTGTGGGACAGACCATCTCTCACTCTGGGATGAGAAGCGCATGCGCTAGTCTACTCCGGAGTATCGATGCCCTGTCTCGATAGTCCTGCAACTAGGGACCTGCATAAGGATGTGCTTATAGATTACCCAGCCCCTACTAGTGTGACTGCCATCACAACGCTGGTAATCAAGCAAAGATCCTAAGGGCTCCACTAATGTGCATAGGTGATATACTAAAATAAACACATGTACACATTGAAGTAGAAACAAACCAAGTAGCGTACTACTATTTTGAGCAAGATTGTATATACAAGGTGAATATCCCAAGCTTCTATTAAGTAATATACAAACTAGTATGATACAGTAATGGCCTCTAGGGCATATACACTAACAATCTCCCACTTGCACTAAGGCCATGTACTGGCGTATCGAAGACCTATCATCTCGATCAGCCGCTCGAACTGAGTCTGGGGCAAGGCCTTGGTGAATGGATCTGCAGTGTTATCTTCTGAAGCGACCCTCCGAACCTCGATCTCCTGGCGATCCACGATCTCCCTGATCAGGTGATACCGCCTCAAGATGTGTCTGGATCTCTGATGGGACCTGGGTTCCTTCGCTAAAGCTATAGCCCCGTTGTTGTCGCAATACAGAGGTATTGGATCAACAATGGACGGAACCACCTGAAGTTCTTTCAAGAACTTCCTCATCCAGACAACTTCTTTTGCGGCATCAGATGCAGCGATGTATTCCGCTTCCATCGTCGAGTCTGCAACGGTTTCCTGTTTGGAACTCTTCCAACACACCGCCCCTCCATTAAGGGTAAAGACAAAACCCGACATGGACTTGGAATCATCCTTGTCACTCTGGAAGCTGGAGTCAGCAAAGGCCTCGATCTGGAGGTCTTTTCCGCCATACACCAAGAACATCTCCTTAGTCCTTCTCAGGTACTTGAGAATGTTCTTTACCGCTATCCAGTGTTTCTCCCCAGGGTTTGACTGATACCGGCTTACCACACTCAGTGCATAAGCTACATCCGGTCTGGTACACAACATCGCATACATTATAGAGCCTACCGCAGAAGCGTAGGGTATAATAGTCATGCGATCCCTTTCCAAATCAGTCTTGGGAGACATCTCTTTAGAGAGGGTGATCCCGTGACAAGCTGGTAGATTACCGCGCTTAGAATCTTCCATACTGAATCTTTTCAGTATGGTGTCGATGTACCTGGACTGTGAAAGTCCTAATATCCTCTTGGATCTATCACGATGGATCCGGATCCCCAGGATGTATGAGGCATCACCCAGGTCTTTCATGGAGAACCTGTGTGACAAGAACCCCTTGACAGATTGTAGCATAGGAATGTCATTTCCTATTAAGAGAATGTCATCCACGTATAAAACGAGGAATACTACAGTTCTCGCTACAAATCTACTATAGATGCATGGTTCATCTGGATTTTTGATAAAGCCAAATTCCTTGACCGTCTCATCAAAACAGATGTTCCAACTCCGCGATGCCTGCTTTAGTCCATAGATGGACTTGAGCAACTTGCACACCTTTCCGCTGCTCCCATTCTGAATGAAACCCTCTGGTTGGTCCATATAGACACACTCCTCTAAATTTCCATTTAGAAAAGCGGTCTTTACGTCCATTTGCCAGATCTCATAATCGTGGAAGGCAGCAATGGCAAGAAGGATCCGAATGGATTTCAGCATAGCCACTGGAGAAAAAGTTTCGTCATAGTCCAAGCCAGGTCTTTGACGGAAACCCTTTGCAACAAGTCTAGCTTTATAGGTCTCAACCTGTCCATCTACACCAATCTTCCTTTTGAAGATCCACTTGCATCCTACGGGTTTTACCCCGTCTGGAGCAATGTCCAACGTCCATACTTTGTTGGTGTACATGGACTCCATTTCGGTCCGCATTGCATCCAGCCATTTTACCGAGTCAACGCTCTGAACGGCCTGCTGGAAGCTAATAGGCTCATCATAATCTATGATGCAATCCTCTCTATCCCCGTCTATGAGAAAACCGTAGTATCTCTCGGGCGGATGAGACTGCCTACTACTCCTGCGGAGTGGCGTAGGAATGCCCTGTTCTTTTGAACCCTCTGGTTCCACTAAGCTTTCAGTAATAGCTCGTGGTTCTGTAATTTCTTCCAGTTCTACTGCGCTCCCACTAATTTCCTTTTCTAAGAACTGGTGTTCTAGAAAATGGGCATGACGAGAAACAAAAACCTTTTGTTCCTCTTCGCAATAGAAGAAATATCCCTTGGAGTTCTTTGGATATCCCACGAACTTTCACTGTACTGAGCGTGCCTCGAGCTTGTCCGCATGCTGCTTTTTGACAAAAGCTGGACTTCCCCATGTCTTAATGTGATTAAAATAGGGTCTCTTCCCACACCACATCTCATATGGTGTAGTAGGCACAGTCTTAGTGGGAACTCGGTTCAAAAGGTATGCAGCTGATTCTAGCGCATACCCCCAGAATGATCACGGTAACTCAGCGTTACTCATCATGGACCGTACCATATCCAATAGGGTTCGGTTCCGTCTCTCCGATACACCGTTATGTTGCGGAGTGTATGGAGGAGTAAGCTGAGAGAGAATTCCGTTCTCTTTTAAATAGTCCAGGAACTCGGCACTTAAGTATTCTCCACCTCGATCCGATCTTAGAATCTTGATACTTTTGCCGGTTTGTTTTTCTACTTCATTCTTATATTCCTGGAATTTTCCAAAGGCTTCGGACTTATGTTTCATTAAGAAAACATAACCGTACCTTGAAAAGTCATCCGTAAAAGTAATGAAGTAAGAATAACCGCTTCGCGCATGTGTAGACATTGGACCGCACACGTCGCTGTGTACGAGTCCCAAGAGCTCGCTTGCTCTTACTCCTTGTCCAGTGAACGGAGTCTTTGTCATCTTTCCTTTGAGACAGGATTGACAAGTGGCATACGATTGATATTCAAACGGATTCAAATATCCTTCTGTATGTAACTTCGTCAACCTTCTCTCATTGATGTGACCCAGTCTACAATGCCATAAGAAAGTCTGATTGATTTCCGGAGACTTTCTTTTGTGTGTATTCTGGACATTGAAAATCTGCGGATGGTTTAATACGTATATACCATTGCTTAATGTACCTGACCCAATCAGAACTTGATTAAGGTGAATGTTTACAGCATTACTTACAAACGCAAATTCATAACCTTCTTTAGAAGTCAAAGATACAGAAATGATATTACAAGCTGCGTTGGGTACAAAATAGCAATTACGCAAAACCAAAACGTGTCCATCTGACAACCCCAGGAGATAGCCCCCCACGGCCTTAGCATCCATGCGAGCTCCGTTTGCAACTTTGAGGGTCAAGTCACCTGCCTTCAAAACCCTACGGTTTCTCAACGCCTGCAAAGAATTACAGATATGAGATCCTGATCCGGTATCCAATACCCAGGAAGTAGAGTTTATTGAAAGACAGTTTTCAATAATATACACACCTGAAGCTGAAGCCGCAACCTGCTTCAGATCCTATGTTCTGGCCTTCCAAGCCCTGCAATCATTTTTCCAGTGTCCCTTCTTATGACAATAGAAGCATTCTTCCTTATCCACAAGCTTTCCCACTTTCTTTGTTGCTTTTGCTTTTCCCTTCGTATCCACTTTACTAACACCACCCCTTGGTTTGGCGGGGGCTTTCTGAAAGGTTCCTAGGCACACAATAGAGGTCTCACAAGGCATCAACCATGCCAATATAAAAAATTATGGGTGCCGAGAAACCCTAATACGGATCTTAGACTAGAATTCTAGGCGAAAAACGATTCAAGTTAACAACTTAACTAAAGTTCGGAAGTTACAACCTTTGTAGATCCGGATATCCACTTCCTTAGCTCCACGTAGTCGTCCTCTCGCTGTCCTTTTCGAATCCTAGACTCATTCGTCGGCTTCATCGGGAAAACGAGCGGAATAGGTCGTCGGCTTCGTACCGAAGATGATCTACGTCGAGGTTGCACAAGTTCAAGCTCCAACTTCACCAAGTTATGAAACTTGTGAAGAAAACACCCAAAACAACTTGGCAAGAGGTAGAGGGTGAAGAAATAGGAGGTGGGTTCACTTTAGAATTGGATTTCTCTCACTAGAACTCAAGTTGCCATTAATGGCATCAAGGTTTCTATCTTGAAGAAGAAGAAGAAGATGAAGCTAGAATTATGATAAGTTATTTTAAAATTGTTAGTTATATGTATGCCCTAGAGGCCATTACTGTACATAGGATGTATATTGTAGTAGATGCTGGGACATATATAGGGAGGACTTTCTTGCTCGACATGATAGTATGCTATCTGGTTACTCTTTACCTCGACATGATAGTATGCTATCTGGGATGTATAGTGTGAGCGGGCTTGCTCGTCGATCTTCAGATCGCTCAATACCCGGGTGGCCGTTACGTTTGGCAGACCGCTTGCGGCTTGTGGATGTTTGATATGATCATCATCCGCTGCCGGCGTATTGACGAGTCTTTAGAGTCCTACACAGAGGTTTCCTGGCTCAAGCGAAACGAAATAGGAGCGCATATGAGATATGTGCGGGACCGAGAATAATGCGTGTATGTGATACCGTATTCTATTCTCGCGATGAATGTATCGAATGGTTGTATGCGATATAACCTAGTTATCGAATCAAGTATTGATTCGATAAGCCGATACATTGAATACTAGTCGGTTGTATGCGATATGACCGGATCATTGAATCAAGTGTTGATTTAATGATTTAATGTATAATTATATATTTGATATATTACTTTTCATTAACTAGTATCGGTTCACTTTAAATGGATTTTCTCGCTCGGGTGTGCGCATTGCATATGCGATATGATTTTGTGCACTTGCTTGTATCATGTTTGATGATACATGCAATACTTGGTTAAATGTATGTTTAAACCATAGTTAGTTAATGGTTAAGAGTTTTAAATGATTTATTTATTGTTTTATTTATTTTTGGCAAAAGGAAAATGGTGGCTTTATTTATTTCTTTTGTTGAAGTTTCTTGAACTTTTGAAAAGTCCACCATTTTTGTTTTATGCCAAACCCTAACCACTCACTAACTTTGGTTAACTCTCTACACTTAACTATGGTAAGTGTTATGATAAGATTGATTTTTCTTTTCCATTCATTTTAACTTATCATAATATTTATCATCTTCTTCCTCTTCTTCTTCTTCATGAAGATACCTTCCTCCATCAATGGTGATTGATGCAAATGAGTGAGAAATCCAATTCTAAAGTCTACCCACTTCCTATTTCTTCATCCTCTACCTCTTGCCAAGTAGTAGAGTGTGTTTTCTTCACAAGTTTCTTGACTTGGTGAAGTCGGAGCTTGATTTAGCGATGCCTCGACGTAGATCATCTTCGGCATGGACATCGACGACCTAGCTTGCCCATTCTCCGACGAAGCCGACGCGAGAGTCCAAGATCGAATTTGTACAGCGGAGATGACTTCTTCATGGAGCTATGGAGGTGGACAAACGGATCTACAAAGGTTGTATTTCCGTATTCTCATAGTTAAGTGTTAACTAGTTAGTTTTTTTGCCTAGAAATCTAGCCGACGATCCGTTCTAGGGTTTCTCGGCACCGTTTATTTTTGAAATTGGCATGGTTGATGCCTTGTGAGACCTCACTAGTGTGCCTAGGAACCCTACAGTGGTATCAGAGCCTAGCTAGAGCCTTAGGCGAAGTCTAGACGACGTTTGAATCCCGATCGAACCCGAAACCCCATATTTCCCATGCTCTCTGTCCTTTTTTCAAAACTGTGCATTTTTCCACATTAAAAATATGCAGAAAATCAAGCAGGGTTTTATATGAATTACTGTGAAATACGGGGGCCTAATTCGAATAAACCACCGCGGAACCGCGGCACAAGCTAGGCATGTGCGGCGGTTCCGCGGTCGTATGGTCTCCCCTTGCGTTGACTTTTGCACAGTAATTTATATTTAACAGTGATGTGTTCTCTGGATACTTTTAATACTTATTCAAGTGTTGAATAATCTGGGATGTTTTGGAGCTTCGTTGATTCGATCGGGTTTATCAGATTTTGTCTATTTGGCTTTCCGGATAATTTTTGGATATGTTAAAAAGTTCGACCGGATATAAATACCCAACTTTTCCCCTGTCGGGAAATTTCCAAGTGTTGGATTTTTCCGTAATTTAACGACGTTCTAAGTAGTGCAAGTAACGCGATGGTCCCTCTAGAAGACAACAAACCTTAACTCGATTATGTGACCGTCTTGAACTGCCCTTTGAACCTTCGGGTTTGGGGCAGTGCGGCGTGCCACATGTGAGGCGTTGGCTTGACCCTTCTACGGCTGGACCGTTGGTACTGAGGCACGAACGGAATGTTGTTATACTTGTTTCAAGTGTTGATCAGTTTCGGGAAAACTTGGGTGTTCGATTGTTCGATCGAAAAGTTTAACATTTTCTGTTTATCTGGAATGGGATACAATAATTGGAATTCACAAATGTTATGAGATAACTAAATGAATGTTATAAACATAGCAGTTTAGTCTCACTTGATCGGTTGCCACGGAATTTTGATGTGATCAAAAGTCCGTTGCAATCACGTAGCGTACGTGGATACTCGCCGGGTAAACTTAATAGACAGCTTCATTCCATAGCCCCGACCAAGTGACTGTAGGAGAACCCCGTCGCCGAAAGCATCCGTTCGGGTGCTCGCGGTAGCGGTGTTCCGCCTTGGTGCACTTCGTCGACGGTATCGGGGGTGCAGCCGTCTACTGAAGTTTACGACGAGCATTCGATCAGGGTGTCGGGAATCTTGTTGAATTACCCGACTTGGTATTGAAAAGTGTTTTCGATTTTGAGACTAAAATGCGGGGTTTATAATTGTTAGGCATGCGATGTCTAAGTAATTCATTTGGTCAGGCATGCGATGTCTGAGGTGGTTGCGGATTCCAACTGTTGTAGTTTTACACTTTCTTTTCTGTGACCGTAAGTGTAATATGTGATATCGCCGGTTTCGTTGCTATATGTCAACGACAATTGCGATGGACATATTTACTTACGTTGATGACATGTGATGTTATGTGTTGCTGGATATGTTATATTGGATCGTCGTGTTTGAATAGCCGGGGGTTTTTATGTGAGATGAGTGTTTTTCATTTTCATTCATGTAAAAACTTGTTTGTAATATTCTTTTATTGGGACGCTTCTAGGTTGCGGAAGTAGTCACCTGTTGTATATTATTTACTTTTCTGCACTAGGATAGACCCAAGGAGGAGGGCACAAGTAACCGGGTTCTGGAGTCCAGTGGGAGACCAACTCGAGGAGTCGAGTACGGGTCTCCTAACTCTAGAATTGGTAGGGTTGCTTGCCGCTCTCGTAGGGGTCTAGGGGTGTGGGTTTGGCTATTCATCACGACCGTGGAATCCGTGTTTTATACTGGCTCGTATTGAAAACACGGACGTCCTAGTATATCCAATATTTCATATGATTCTTCTGCTGCAATATCTCTGATGTGTTTCTGTGATGGATATAGTATATAGTATATATGATATATTATATAGACGTTACTTATGTTTTACACCCGCGCTAGCCCTGCCCTGCTCTGTCGTTAGTTACCTAACCTAACGGTGCACGAGGGGACATCGAGGCGAATCCGGATGGCATAAGTGTACGTCATATCAATCTGTGATGTTTAGGTACTTAAATGATGGGACTTCATTAATGAGATTAATGAAATAAAAGAAACCTAAGATGTTGTAGAATCGAATTTCAAAATAAAACAGGTAGCTACAGTTCTTGCTTTGCACAGCGGTATATGTGATATATCCTGCACCTTATTCGATAAGGAAAGGACCGAGATCCCTTCACCGGGAGTGACTCCTTTAGCAATAACTGGCAGATGCTACACACTCGGTTTGTCTTTTGATTGCTTTTAAGTGTTTTTGTTTTACACAGTGATATATATGATATATCCCGCACCTCATTCGACGAGGAAAGGACCGACGATCCCTTCACCGGGAGTGACTCCTTTAGCAAAACTAGAAAAGCCTCAAAAACACTCCATTTTAAAATCATTTGATTCTACAACGATATCAAGTTCATTACGCAATAGGTTTTCAGAAAAAACCTGTCGTAGCCCTCCGTCATTTCAGATAAGTAGTAGTTAGTATTCGTGCTGCGTTTGTTGGCCTTTGTCAAGGCGCAGTGTGCGGTAGCTAACTGGTGCTTATCTACTTATGCATATGATGCAGATTGGATTAGGGTAGTCGTGCGACCTTGTTGGCCTTTGTCAAGGGCCGTGCGGGTGGGTTTATTTCGATCAAGAAATGGCGGGTTGAACTTGACTAGCATCCTATGGTTTGTTGGCCTTTGTCAAGGTCATAGGAGGTTAGGGGCAAAATATTATCGGGAATTTCAAGTGTTGAAATTTGCAATGAGATTGCATACCTTCTATGAGATAGTTGGATCCCGATACCCGCTGCGAGTAAGAGTTACTCCTGGGAGAGTTTTATACATTACAATTAGCCGATCAAGTAGGTGTCTAGAAAGGTGTCAACGAGGTTACGCCTTTGGGAAAACGAGGTTTACATTAATTAGGTTCGTGCGAAAGCACGGGGGACCTCCCTCAAAGTACCGACATTGGCCTGGCTGAAAGATTGGCGAACTTGTAGTGTGTAATTAATCCCGGCTAGTCTTTCCTTTTAGGGTTTGAAGGAAGATTTGATAAAAAGCAGTGGGAGCCATCCTGATTAGATAAAATAAAACCAATCTATTCTTGCAAGAGCGCACGCTGAGTGTTTTCTTCTCTCTCTCTCCTGGTAGCGACCATATCACGCCTTAATCAAGATAATAAAACGGATTATTGACCGAACCCGCTTGTTATACTGAGCTGGGGAACGTTGGTCCCGCTCCAACTTATAATTGTTATAAGACAGAGCAGGAAATTGGGGAATACCAGATTTCCCGTGCCGCCCAAACGAAGAGAGTGCATACTGATGCATCATCTTCGGGTGTGTTCATTACAAAGAACTGTTTTTCTGTATCCTTTACGTCCTGGGTATATGATACCGGATCAGGATCCCGCATATATAATATGTTACATGGGCTATAGATAGGTAAAGAACTGAGAATGGGTGATAAGTTTCATGAGGCAGAAAACGGGGCAAGTGTTGCAGCCAAGTCTGTTGGTCACTGTCACCCTGTATTACAAATACATTGATTCTGAACGAATGTTATTAGATACCGAACCTGATATACAAAATCGTATCTATCTCTTTATTAGTAAAGAAATGATAAAATTTTGTATTGTTGGATAATGTTTTGAACATTTCCTATATCAAAAGTTGATCGGTTCAGGCACGTTATCTAAAAGCGTTGATGTTCTAAATCAAACTACAGTTCTAAGTATACGGAACACACACAAGAGGAAGAGTTCAGAAATGAACGAATTCTTCTTGAGGTATTGTAGACTAGGTCATATCAATGCGACCCGACAAGCTAAGTTCCACATAGATGCATATTTAAATCTGTTTGAATTTACATCTTATGAAACTTGCCAGTCATGTCACAAAGATAAGATGACCATAGCTCCGTTTACTGAAAACAGAGAAAGAGTTAGTAAACTCTTGGGATGATACATGTTGATGTATGTCAGATCCCCTGTCTACATATGCCAGGAATGGTTCTTTGTACTTCGTTACATTCTCTGATGATCTCTTTCGAGTTTCAGGCCTATGTTCCTGTTGAAACACGAGTCCGAACCTTTTGAGATATTCACAGAATATAAGTTAGAAGTAGAGAACCAAAATACGGGTATAAGTATTATGTCCTATGATGAGATCAAGGAGGAGAATACTTGAGCACGGAATTCCTGGAC
Organism: Agapanthus africanus; assembly: GCA_030015575.1. Lineage (NCBI taxonomy): Eukaryota > Viridiplantae > Streptophyta > Magnoliopsida > Asparagales > Amaryllidaceae > Agapanthus > Agapanthus africanus. The sequence goes on along the minus strand of CM057349.1, from coordinate 186,232,439 downwards.
TATTCTAAAGGAGAATGAGATTCTCTCTCGGCATTACTCCTCCGGATACACCATAGCACGATGGTATATCGGGGCGGAGCAATCACACCCTATATGATATGGTGTGCTCTATAATGAGTACTACTGAGTTACCTTTTTCCTATTGGGTGTTATGCACTTGAGAAGCTGCATACCTATTGAATAGGGTTCAAATCAAATCAGTTGCCTACCGCTTCATATGTGATATGGAAAGGGAAGAGCCCATGTATTAAGCTAGTTAAGATTTGGGGTTGTCCGGCCTATGTTTAAAAGCAAAATCCGGACAAACTCGAGGCAAGATCTGTTATGTACAACTGGAAAGGTTCCAGCTATGCAGATGATTTGGTAGAACCAAAGGATTCAATAGATACCAACGAACCTCAGCCTCTCCGCCGATCTAGTAGGGTACGTCACCCACCTGAGAGATACTTCGGTTTCTCTATGACAGTGGGAGCGAGAATTGCATCATGAGATGATGACCCAACTAGTTTCGAGCTGGCCATCAGGAGTAAGACTCTGTAAGAATGGCTGGATGCTTAGTGATCTGAGATGGAATCCATGTACACCAACAAAGTATGGACTTTGGTTGCTATATCTGAAGGGTTAAATCCCCATCAGGAGCAAGTAAATCTTGAGAAGATTACTTGGTGTACATGGAAAAGTTGAGACTTTCAAAGCTAGACTTGTTAAAGGTTTTCGTCATCGACCAGGCGTGGATAATGATGAAACCTTTTTCCAATATCTATGCTTAAGTCCATCCAGATACTACTTGCCACGGCTACATACCATGACTACGATATCTGGCGGTTGGGTGTCATGACTGCTTTTCTAAATGATGTTTTAGAAGAGTGCGTCTGTAAGTACACAGCCAGAGGGCTTCGTAGACAGTGGGAGAAGCGGAAACGTGTGCAAGATGCTTTATAGGATAAAGCAGGCATCGCGGAGTTGGAACATCTATTTTGATGGATTAGTCAAAGAAGTTGACATCATCAAAATGGTAGATGAACCTTGTATAAACAAAAAGGTAGTAGGGAGTATGGTGATGATCCTCGTAGAGTACGTGGATGACATACTCTTGATAGGGAAGTAGTTTCCTATGCTACGCTCGATCAATCTCCGATTATCACAAAGATTCTCGAAATAGGATCAAAGTGATACCTACTAAATCCTGGATTTTGGATCTATGAGATAGATCTAATTGGATGTTAGGAATCTCACTAGCTGTAGAGAGATGGTATCAGTTGATCCTGGGGAGAATCACTGGAAGTGTTCCAGGGTGATAAAGACGACTGAATGTCAGTCGCAGGCATTGTCTTTACCCTCAGTAAAGGGACGGTATGTTGGAAGAGTTCCAAGCTAGATACCGTGACAAACTAGACGATAAAGGCTGGATACATCGCTACTTAAGATGCTACCAAAGAGGATGTTTGGGTGTATATTAGTTCATGAGATGAACTACGTTCCTACCATTGTGAGACAATGGAGTTGTGGCTTATGCCAAGGAATGCCGGTCCCATCAGTGATCCAGACTTATTCTAAGGCAGTATCACCTAATCATGGAGATGGTTGATCTCCAAGGTGATCGAGGCAAGGAGAGTAGACTCAGAGGATAACACGGCGGATCCACTCACGAAGGCCTATTCCCAGAGAGAGACTTTTATGGGATGGTTGAGTATGAGATACTTCGACCACTGCTACAGATGGCCCTAGTGCAAGTGGGAGATTGTTAGTTATATGTATGCCCTAGAGACCATTACTGTACATAGGATGTATATTGTAGTGGATGCTGGGACATATATAGGGAGGACTTTCTTGCTCGACATGATAGTATGCTATCTGGTTACTCTTTACCTTAACGTGTACACTGTTTGTCTCTCTGTTACATGTTGGTAAAGCCCTTAGGATGTGTGCTTGACTACCTGGACTATGATGCGGATCATACTAATGGGGACATGGTAGTCCATAAGTACATCCTTCAAAGTCCCTAGTCGTGGGTGTATCGAGATGGGGCATCGATATACCAGAGTAGACTAGCGTATACCTTCTCGACCCTTACAGATGGGCGATGGATGATCCCATATCCATTAGTGTTTGACATCAGAGATGATATACGGGTGCTCAGTAGAGACTGGGTACACTGGACGGACTCGCCGAGAACTCCCAGATGGTATTATACCTCACGTCAGATGGCAGTTCTCTGGTGACACTGGTACAGAGTAGTCTGTTGACCCGAGATCGTCATAGAGTCTTGTGTGGTTCCCACTGTGCTTTGATTTCCATCTTACCACGTCTAAGAGGGCGTGCAAAACGGTGGTTTTTGGGTACAGTCCCGAGTCACATGGAGGCAATGAGCGATAGGAGGGGATTCGTCTCTCCCGGTATAGGGAGTTGATGTTGCGCTGTGTTCGATTGGCTATAACAGGAAATCCCTGGCCAGGGTTGCTGAGATTTACTGGTAAGTGTTACCAGTAGTTTCTCGAAGTGTTATAGACCACATATCGACACGACTTATCGAGCTATTGGGGTCTGACGTTTACCACCCCTAGGCGAGATATGCGACATATCAGACGATCAGACCGGACTGTACGGTAGTGTTACTGGTTGGATTCACTGGAGTGTGAGCGGGCTAGCTCGTCGATCTTCAGATCGCTCAATACCCGGGTGGCCGTTACGTTTGGCAGACCGCTTGCGGCTTGTGGATGTTTGATATGATCATCATCCGCTGCCGGCATATTGACGAGTCTTTAGAGTCCTACACAGAGGTTTCCTGGCTCAAGCGAAACGAAATAGGAGCGCATATGAGATATGTGCGGGACCGAGAATAATGCGTGTATGTGATACCGTATTCTATTCTCGCGATGAATGTATCGAATGGTTGTATGCGATATAACCTAGTTATCGAATCAAGTATTGATTCGATAAGCCGATACATTGAATACTAGTCGGTTGTATGCGATATAACCGGATCATTGAATCAAGTGTTGATTTACTGATTTAATGTATAATTATATATTTGATATATTACTTTTCATTAACTAGTATCGGTTCACTTTAAATGGATTTTCTCGCTCGGGTGTGCGCATTGCATATGCGATATGATTTTGTGCACTTGCTTGTATCATGTTTGATGATACATGCAATACTTGGTTAAATGTATGTTTAAACCATAGTTAGTTAATGGTTAAGGGTTTTAAATGATTTATTTATTGTTTTATTTATTTTTGGCAAAAGGAAAATGGTGGCTTTATTTATTTCTTTTGTTGAAGTTTCTTGAACTTTTGAAAAGTCCACCATTTTTGTTTTATGCCAAACCCTAACCACTCACTAACTTTGGTTAACTCTCTACACTTAACTATGGTAAGTGTTATGATAAGATTGATTTTTCTTTTCCATTCATTTTAACTTATCATAATATTTATCATCCTCTTCCTCTTCTTCTTCTTCATGAAGATACCTTCCTCCATCAATGGTGATTGATGCAAATGAGTGAGAAATCCAATTCTAAAGTCTACCCACTTCCTATTTCTTTATCCTCTACCTCTTGCCAAGTAGTAGAGTGTGTTTTCTTCACAAGTTTCTTGACTTGGTGAAGTCGGAGCTTGATTTAGCGATGCCTCGACGTAGATCATCTTCGGCATGGACATCGACGACCTAGCTTGCCCATTCTCCGACGAAGCCGACGCGAGAGTCCAAGATCGGATTTGTACAGCGGAGATGACTTCTTCATGGAGCTATGGAGGTGGACAAACGGATCTACAAAGCTTGTATTTCCGTATTCTCATAGTTAAGTATTAACTGGTTATTTTTTCGCCTAGAAATCTAGCCGACGATCCGTTCTAGGGTTTCTCGGCACCGTTTATTTTTGAAATTGGCATGGTTCATGCCTTGTGAGACCTCACTAGTGTGCCTTGGAACCCTACAAAAATGAAAAGAAAAATGCATACTTATCATAATCTAACAAGGGTTAAGTGTAGAGAATAAACCATGGTAAGTGGATGGGTTAGGGTTAAGCATGAAGACAAAATGGTCTCTTTGGTCAAAGCTTCATGAAGCTTCAACAAGCTTCATGACAAAAACCAACCATTTTATTTTCATTTATCCAATGAAATAAATAAAGAAATGAATAAATAAATGATAAGGCAAAACCCTAATTATCATTTAACCATGGCTTAATTCTTTACACTTAACCAAATGATCAAGTATCATCAAACATGATACAAAAATGTGCACAAAAGCATATCACATATACAATGTGCATCAAGTGAGAAAAATCCGTTTAAAGTGAACCAATACTAGTTAATGTAAAGTAATATATCAAATATATAATTATACATTAAATCATTAAATCAACACTTGATTCAATGATCCGGTCATGTCGCACATGACCGACTAGTATTCAATGTATCGGCTTATCGAATCGATCTTCGATTCGATAACTAGGTTATATCACATACAACCAATCGAAACATTAATCGTGAGAATCAAATACGGTATCACATACACGCATTATTCTCGGTCCCGCACATATCTCATATGCGCTCCTATTTCGTTTCGCTTGAGCCAGGAAACCTCTATGTAGGACTTTAAAGACTCGTCAATACGCCGGTAGCAGATGATGATCATATCAAGCACCCACAAGCCGCAAGCGGTCTGCTAAACGTAACGGCCACCCGGGTATTGAGCGATCAGAAGATCGACGAGCTAGCCCGCTCACACTCCTGCGAATCCGACCAGTAACACTTACCGTACAGTCCGGTCTGTTCGTCTGATATGTCGCATATCAAGTCTAGGGGTGGTAAACGTCAGACCCCAATAACCGATAAGTCGTGCCGATGTGAGGCTCATAACGGGTCGAGAAACTACTGGTAACACTTACTAGCAAATCTCTGATCAGCCCTGGCCAAGGACTTCCCTGTTACGGCCAATCGAGCACAGCGCAACATCAACCCCCAATACCGGGAGAGACGAAACCCCTCCTATCGCTCATTTCCTCCATGTGACTCGGGACTGTACCCAAAGACCACCGTTTTGCACGCCCTCATGGACGTGGTAAGGTGGAGATCAAAGCACAGTGGGAATCACATAAGGCTCTATGACGATCTCGGGTCTACAGACTAACCTGCACAAGTGTCACCTGAGAACTGCCATCTGACGTGAGGTATAATACCATCTGGGAGTTCTCGGCGAGTCCGTCCAGTGTACCCAGTCTCCACTGAGCACCCGTATACCATCTCTGATGTCAAACACCAATGGATATGGGATCATCCATCGCCCATCACATGGGTCGAGAAGCGTATACGCTAGTCTACACTGGTATATCGATGCCCCGTCTCGATACACCCACGACTAGGGACCTTGAAGGATGTACATATGGACTACCATGTCCCCACTAGTATGATCTGCATCATAGTCCAGGTAGTCAAGTACACATCCTAAGGGCTTTACCAACATGTAACTATAAGACAGTATAAAGAGACTAGTGTACATGTTAAGATAAAGAGCAACCAGATAGCATACTATCATGTCGAGCAAGAAATTCATCTTTATATATGTCCAAGCATCCAATATAATATACATCATCTGTACAATACTGGCCTCTAGGGCATACATACAACTAACAATCTCCCACTTGCACTAGGGCCAGCTGCTGTAGTATCGCATACCGAGCATCCCGAAGAGTCTCTCAAACTGTATCTGGGGAATGGCCTTCGTGAGTGGATCCGCCGTGTTGTTCTTCGTGTCAACCCTCCTGACCTCGATCTCCCGGTGATCAACTATCTCCCGGATCAGGTGATACCGCCTAAGAATATGCCTGGATCGCTGATGGGACCTGGGTTCCTTGGCCAAAGCCACCGCACCATTGTTATCGCAATACAAAGGTATTGGATGCTCAATGGATGGAACCACTCCAAGTTCAGTAATGAACTTCTTGATCCAGACAGCCTCTTTAGCAGCATCGTTGGCAGCGATGTATTCAGCCTCCATCGTCGAGTCTGCCACGGTTTCCTGCTTGGAACTCTTCCAGCTAACCGCCCCTCCGTAAAGGGTAAAGACAAAGCCCGACTGCGACTTAGAGTCGTCCTTATCACTCTGGAAGCTCGAATCGGTAAAGGACTCCACTTGGAGTTATCCGTTACCATACACCAAGAACATATCTCTATTCCTTCGCAAGTACTTGAGAATGCTCTTCACAGCTGTCCAGTGACTCTCTCCAGGATCAGCTTGATACCTGCTCACTACACTTAGTGAGTATGCTACATCGGGTCTGGTACATAGCATCGCATACATGATAGAGCTTACTGCCGAAGCATAGGGTATCCCTTGCATGCGAGCTCTCTCCAAATCAGTCTTGGGAGACATCTCTTTGGAGAGAGTGACTCCAGAGATCGTGGGCAAGTTCCCACGCTTGGACTCTTCCATACTAAACCTCTTTAGTATGGTGTCAATGTACCTGGATTGGGACAATCCCAAAATCCGTTTGGATCTATCTCTATAGATCCTAATCCCCAATATACATGAGGCATCACCAAGATCTTTCATTGAGAATCTTTGTGATAAGAAGAGCTTAACCGATTGCAGCATAGGAATATCATTTCCTATCAAGAGTATGTCGTCCACGTACAATACGAGGAAGACAACCTTACTCTCTGCCACCTTCTTGTAGATACAAGGTTCATCTGGATTTTTGACGAAATCAAACTCTTTGATAACGACGTCAAAGCAGATGTTCCAACTCCGCGATGCTTGCTTTAATCCATAAATGGATTTAAGCAGCTTGCACACCTTCCCGCTGCTCCCACTGTCTACGAAGCCCTCTGGCTGAGTCATGTACACACACTCTTCTAAATCACCATTTAGAAAGGCGGTCTTAACATCCATTTGCCAGATTTCGTAATCATGATATGCAGCGATGGAAAGCATGATCCGGATGGATTTAAGCATAGCCACTGGAGAAAAGGTCTCGTCATAGTCTACACCTGGTCTTTGACGAAATCCCTTTGCTACAAGTCTAGCTTTGAAAGTCTCCACTTTCCCATCTACACCAAGTTTCTTCTTGAAGATCCACTTGCTCCCAATGGGTTTTACCCCTTCAGGAGCAACGTCCAAAGTCCATACTTTGTTGGTGTACATGGATTCCATCTCGGACCGCATAGCATCCAGCCATTTCACTGAGTCCCCACTCGTGATGGCCTGCTCGAAGCTAGTTGGGTCATCATCCTCCATGATGCAATCCTCGCTCCCACTATCCATGAGAAAACCGTAGTATCTCTCAGGTTGGCGAGGAACCCTACTAGATCGGCGGAGAGGCTGAGGTTCGTCGGGAGCTACTGAATCCTCTGGTTCCACTAAATCTTCAGTTTGAGTTTGTGTAGCCGGAATTTCTTCCAGTTCTACCTTATCGCCACTAATTTCCTTTGCAAGAAATTCCTTTTCCAAAAAGGTGGCATGCCGAGAAACAAACACTTTTTGTTCCGCTGTATGGTAGAAAAGATATCCATGTGAATGTTTGGGATATCCCACAAACTTGCATAGAACTGACCGTGCCTCGAGTTTGTCCGGATTTTGCCTTTTGATATAGGCCAGGCAACCCCATATCTTAACTCGTTTAAGACATGGTCTCTTCCCACTCCATATCTCATATGGTGTGGTAGGTACAGATTTAGATGGAACTTGATTCAATAGGTATGCTGCTGTCTCCAGCGCATAACCCCAGAAGGAAATAGGCAACTCAGCTGTGCTCATCATAGAGCGCACCATATCTAATAGGGTGCGGTTCCTCCGTTCTGATACACCGTTGTGCTGTGGTGTATATGGAGGAGTCAGCTGAGAGAGAATCCCATTCTCTTTTAGGAAGTCCAGGAATTCATTGCTTAAGTATTCTCCTCCTCGATCAGATCGAAGGATTTTAATACTTTTTCCTGTTTGGTTCTCAACTTCTTGTTTATATTCCCTAAATTTCTCAAAAGCTTCTGATTTGTGTTTCATCAGGAACACATACCCGAACCTAGAGAGATCGTCAGTGAATGTAATGAAGTATGAAGAACCATCCCTGGCATGCGTAGACATGGGACCACATACATCACTATGTATTAGTCCCAAGAGTTCGGTAACTCTTTCTCCGTGTCCCGTAAACGGAGTTTTGGTCATCTTTCCTTTGAGACATGACTGGCAAGTGTCATAAGATGAAAATTCGAATGGTTTCAAATATCCATCCTTATGCAACTTAGCCAGTCGTGTCGCATTGATGTGACCCAGTCTACAATGCCACAAGAAGGATTCGTTCAGTTCTGAACTCTTCCTCTTGTGTGTGCTTGTTATGCTCAGAACTGTTGATTGATTTAGAACATAAATGCCATTGCACAACGTGCCTGATCCAACCAACTTTTGGTTACGGAAAATGTTCATAATATTGTCCTGTAATACAAAATTATATCCCTCTTTACTTAATAAAGAGATCGATATAATGTTGCATATCAGGTTCGGCATGTAATAGCATTCGTTCAGAACCAATGTATTACCAGTTGGTAATACAAGGTGATATTCCCCGACAGTCTTAGCTGCAACAATTGCACCATTTCCAACTCTTATGTCTTTATCACCTTCTCCAAGTTCTCTACCTTTTCTAAGCCCATGTAACTGATTACATATATGGGATCCTGACCCGGTATCCAATACCCAGGACGTAGAGCAAATGGAGAAACAGTTCTCAGTAACGAACACACCCGAAGAAAATGCATCATCATGTACTTTCTTCATTCGGGTGGCATGGGAATCCTGGCATTCCCCTATATCCTGTTCATTCCTATAACTCTTATAAGAAAGAACGGAACCAACGTTCCCCAGCACAGTATAACATGCGGGTTCGGTCAATACATCCATATTATTATCTTCATTAGGGCATGAAATGGTCGCTACCTGGAGAGAGAGAGAAGAAAACACTTTAGCGTATGCTCGTGCAAGATCAGATTGGTTATTATCTTATCTAATCAGGATGGCTCCCACTGCTTTTTATCAAATCTTCCTTCAAACCCTAAAAGGAAAGACTAGCCGGGATTAATTACAAACTACAAGTTCGCCAATCTTTCAGCCAGGCCAGTGTCGGTACTTTGAGGGAGGTCCCCCGTGCTTTCGCACGAACCTAATTAATGTAAACCTCGTTTTCCCAGAGGTGTAACCTCGTTAACACCTTTCTAGACACCTACTTGATCGGCTAATTGCAATGTGTAAAACTCTCCCAGGAGTAACTCTTACTCGCAGTGGGTATCGGGATCCAACTATCTCATAGAAGGTATGCAATCTCATTGCAAATTTCAACACTTGAAATTCCCGATAATATTTTGCCCCTAGTGTCCTATGACCTTGACAAAGGCCAACAAATCACAGGATGCTAGTCAAGTTCAACCCGTCATTTCTTGATTGAATCAAACCCACCCGCACGGCCCTTGACAAAGGCCAACAAGGTCGTACGACTACCCTGAAACAATCTGCATCACATGCATAAGCAGATAAGCACTATTCAGCTACCGCACACTACGCCTTGACAAAGGCCAACAAACGCAGCACGAATACTAAACAGTTCTTATCTGAAATGACGGAGGGCTACGGCAGGTTTTTCTGAAAACCTATTGCGTAATGAACTTGATATCGTTGTAGAATCAAATGAAGTTTTAAAAATGGAGTGATTTTGAGGCTTTTCTAGTTTTGCTAAAGGGGACACTCCCGGTGAAGGGATCGTCGGCCCTTTCCTCGTCGAATGAGGTGCGGGATATATCATATATATCACTGTGCAAAGCAAAAACTCTTAAAAGCAATCAAAGCCAAACCGAGTGTGTAGCATCTGCCAGTTATTGCTAAAGGAGTCACTCCCGGTGAAGGGATCTCGGTCCTTTCCTCATCGAATAAGGTGCAGGGTATATCATATATACCGCTATGCAAAGCAAGAACTGTAGCTACCTGTTTTGTTTAAAATTTGATTCTACAACATCTTAGGTTTCTTTCTTTCATTAATCACATTAATGAAGTCCCATCATTTAATTACCTAAACATCACAGATAGATATGACGTACACTTATGCCATCCGCATTCGCCTCGATGTCCCCTCATGCACCGTTAGGTTAGGTAACTAACGACAGAGCAGGGCAGGGCTAGCGCGGGTGTAAAACATAAGTAACGTCTATATATAAAATATCATATATACTATATACTATATCCATCACAGAATCACAACACAGAAATCGCAGCAGAAGAAACATATGAAATATTGGATATACTAGGACGTCCGTGTTTTCAATACGAGCCAGTATAAAACACGGATTCCACGGTCGTGATGAATAGCCAATCCCACACCCCTAGACCCCTACGAGAGCGGCAAGCAACCCTGCCAATTCTAGGGTTAGGAGACCCGGACTCGACTCCTCGAGTTGGTCTCCCACTGGACCCCAGAACCCGGTTACTTGTGCTCCCCTCCTTGGGTCTATCCTAATGCGGAAAAGTAAATAATATACAAAAGGTGACATCTTCCGCTACCTGGAAGTGCCCCAAATAAAAGAATATTACATACAAGTTTTTACATGAATGAAAAAGAAAAACACTCATCTCATATAAAAAACCCCGGCTATTCAAACACGACGATCCAATATAACATATCCAGCAACACATAACATCACATGTCATCAACGTAAGTAAATATGCGCATCCCAATTGTCGTTGACATATAGCAATGAAACCGGCGATATCACATATTACACTTACGGTCACAGAAAAGAAAGTGTAAAACTACAACAGTTGGAATCCGCAACCTCTTTAGACATCACATGCCTAACAGTTATAAACCCCGCATTTTAGTCCCATTATCGAAAACTCTTTTCGATATCAAGTGGAACTAAACCGCTAGATTTATAACATTCATCCAGTTATCTCATAACTGTTTGTGAATTCCAATTATTGTATCCAATTCCGGATAAATAGAATATATCAAACTTTCCGATCGAACATTCGAACACCCAAGTTTTCCCCACACCGATCAACACATGAAATAAGTTCAAAGACATTCACTTCATGCCTCAGTACCAACGGTCCAGCCGTAGAAGGGTCAAGCCAACGCCTCACATGTGGCACGCCGTACTGCCCCAAACCCGAAGGTTCAAAGGGCAGTTCAAGACGGTCACATAATCGAGTTAAGGTTTGTTGTCTTCTAGAGGGACCATCGCGTTACTTGCACTACTCAGAATGTCTTTAAACCACAGAAAAATCCAACACTTGGAATTCTTCCGGCAGGGGAAAACTTGGGTATTTATATCCGGTCGGACTTTTTTAACATATTCAAAAATTATCCGGAAAAACACTTAGACAAGGTTCGATAATCCGATCGAAACATCGTTTCCCAATTTAACCCCAGAACACTCAACTTAAGAGCCAATTTAAAAATTCCCAGAAAACTCAGAATAATTAATCAGGAATTACTGTGCAAACACTTAGGGCTGATGTCACCAGAGAGCCGCGGAACCGCCGCAGAAGCTAGGCTTCTGCCGCGGTTCCGCCGCACAAAGTACTGTTCATGGGAAAATTTTTGCACCGTAATTCTTAGATGTCATTGCTGAATTTTTTAAGCATTTTTAATTGACAAAAAACCACAAATTTGGAAAAAGTCCAGAGAGCATTATCGGGTTAGGGTTTCGGGTTCGTTCGGACTTCAAACTCCGTCTAGACTTCGCCTAAGGCTCTAGCTAGGCTCTGATACCAGTGAAAGGTTCCTAGGCACACAATAGAGGTCTCACAAGGTATCAACCATGCCAATATAAAAAATTATGGGTGCCGAGAAACCCTAATACGGATCTTAGACTAGAATTCTAGGCGAAAAACGATTCAAGTTAACAACTTAACTAAAGTTCGGAAGTTACAACCTTTGTAGATCCGGATATCCACTTCCTTAGCTCCACGTAGTCGTCCTCTCGCTGTCCTTTTCGAATCCTAGACTCATTCGTCGGCTTCATCGGGAAAACGAGCGGAATAGGTCGTCGGCTTCGTGCCGAAGATGATCTACGTCGAGGTTGCACAAGTTCAAGCTCCAACTTCACCAAGTTGTGAAACTTGTGAAGAAAACACCCAAAACAACTTGGCAAGAGGTAGAGGGTGAAGAAATAGGAGGTGGGTTCACTTTAGAATTGGATTTCTCTCACTAGAACTCAAGTTGCCATTAATGGCATCAAGGTTTCTATCTTGAAGAAGAAGAAGAAGATGAAGCTAGAATTATGATAAGTTATTTTAAAATGAAAAGAAAAATGCATACTTATCATAATCTAACAAGGGTTAAGTGTAGAGAATAAACCATTGTAAGTGGATGGGTTAGGGTTAAGCATGAAGACAAAATGGTCTCTTTGGTCAAAGCTTCATGAAGCTTCAACAAGCTTCATGACAAAAACCAACCATTTTATTTTCATTTATCCAATGAAATAAATAAAGAAATGAATAAGTAAATGATAAGGCAAAACCCTAATTATCATTTAACCATGGCTTAATTCTTTACACTTAATCAAATGATCAAGTATCATCAAACATGATACAAAAATGTGCACAAAAGCATATCACATATACAATGTGCATCAAGTGAGAAAAATCCGTTTAAAGTGAACCAATACTAGTTAATGTAAAGTAATATATCAAATATATAATTATACATTAAATCATTAAATCAACACTTGATTCAATGATCCGGTCATGTCGCACATGACCGACTAGTATTCAATGTATCGGCTTATCGAATCGATCTTCGATTCGATAACTAGGTTATATCACATACAACCAATCGAAACATTAATCGTGAGAATCAAATACGGTATCACATACACGCATTATTCTCGGTCCCGTACATATCTCATATGCGCTCCTATTTCGTTTCGCTTGAGCCAGGAAACCTCTGTGTAGGACTTTAAAGACTCGTCAATACGCCGGTAGCAGATGATGATCATATCAAGCACCCACAAGCCGCAAGCGGTCTGCTAAACGTAACGGCCACCCGGGTATTGAGCGATCAGAAGATCGACGAGCTAGCCCGCTCACACTCCTGCGAATCCGACCAGTAACACTTACCGTACAGTCCGGTCTGTTCGTCTGATATGTCGCATATCAAGTCTAGGGGTGGTAAACGTCAGACCCCAATAACCGATAAGTCGTGCCGATGTGAGGCTCATAACGGGTCGAGAAACTACTGGTAACACTTACTGGCAAATCTCTGATCAGCCCTGGCCAGGGACTTCCCTGTTACGGCCAATCGAGCACAGCGCAACATCAACCCCCAATACCGGGAGAGACGAAACCCCTCCTATCGCTCATTGCCTCCATGTGACTCGGGACTGTACCCAAAGACCACCGTTTTGCACGCCCTCATGGACGTGGTAAGGTGGAGATCAAAGCACAGTGGGAATCACACAAGGCTCTATGACGATCTCGGGTCTACAGACTAACCTGCACAAGTGTCACCTCAGAACTGCCATCTGACGTGAGGTATAATACCATCTGGGAGTTCTCGGCGAGTCCGTCCAGTGTACCCAGTCTCCACTGAGCACCCGTATACCATCTCTGATGTCAAACACCAATGGATATGGGATCATCCATCGCCCATCACATGGGTCGAGAAGCGTATACGCTAGTCTACACTGGTATATCGATGCCCCGTCTCGATACACCCACGACTAGGGACCTTGAAGGATGTACTTATGGACTACCATGTCCCCACTAGTATGATCTGCATCATAGTCTAGGTAGTCAAGTACACATCCTAAGGACTTTACCAACATGTAACTATAAGACAGTATAAAGAGACTAGTGTACATGTTAAGATAAAGAGCAACCAGATAGCATACTATCATGTCGAGCAAGAAAGTCATCTCTATATATGTCCAAGCATCCAATATAATATACATCATCTGTACAATACTGGCCTCTAGGGCATACATACAACTAACACTTTCTTCTTCTTTCCCTTGGCTTTTGCCTTGGACCTAGAAGAGGAAGATCCTCCTACAAACAAAGTGGATGTTTTCCCTACCTTTCTATAGGGTGCCCTCTACGCTTCTCAGCATGTTGAGGAGTTCTGAAAGTTCAACTTCCTTTTCTTGTAAGTTGAAGTTCAGGATAAACTGGGCGTAAGTGGAAGGAAGGGACTGGAGAATCAAGTCCGTATAGAGCTCATTCTCCAACGTGGTCCCAAGGTCCGCGAGCTCTTCTATGTAGCCAATCATCTTAAGCACGTGTTCCGCTACCGATGATCCGATGGCCAACCTTGCCGAAAATAACTTCTTCGACACTTCGTATCTTGCGATACGAGACTGCTCTCCATACAGTTCTTTTGTATGGAGAAATATGGATTCGAGGTCCATATTCTCGTGCCTCCTCTGATGTCCGTTGTCCATAGAGGCAAGCACGAGGCACTTGGCCTTCGCGCAATCTAGTTCCCAGGTCTTACGGATTTCCTTATCCGCGGCGCTGGTTTTGGGACCTGGGACAGGGGGAGCTTTGGTGGTAAGAAGATACCCCAGCTTGTCGTAAGTGATTGCCATCTTGACATTCCTGAGCCAATCTTTGTAGTTTGGCCCTGTCAGTATGTTTTTATCTAGAAGTAACTTAAGTCCAGTCATGTCGATTGGTCGCTGCAATTAGGAGAGAGAAGAAACACTCAGCATGATGCTCTTGCAAGTTTAGAATGGTTTTTAGTTTGTCTAAACAGGATGGCTCCCACTGTTTCTCGAATCCCTCCTCAAACCAAAAAGGAAGAATTAGTTAGGATCAATCTCACCGTACAATACTTGCTTAACCGTTCAGCCAGGCCAGTGTCGGTACTTCGAGAGAGGTTTTCCAACGCTTTCGCGAAGTTCCTTAATTAAATAACCTCTTTTTCCTGGGGGCGAAGCCCCGCTAACACCTTTCTAGACACCTACTTGGTTTATAGCATTGATCGTTAAGTGAGAAATTTCCCGAGGAGTAGCATATACTCACAGTAGGATCGGGATCCAAATATCATCGCGTAACGAAACTGAAGGAATCCTACCAGAATCATCACACTCCAAATGGTATGCAACACTAGCAAGTTTCAGTTCTTATGAAACTCCCGATGTGGATTTTTGCCCCATACTCTTATGACCTTGACTTTGGCCAAAATATCATAAGTCACATGTCAAGTTCTACCCGTCATTCTCCAGGTTAATTTGGATCCATCCGTACCTACCCTTGACTTTGGCCAAAATGGCAGTACGACTGTCCCAAACCAACGCATCTATCTATGCTACACATGAATACCCAATAGCTACCAATCACTATGCCTTGACTTTGGCCAACATACACAGCTTGAATACTATTGACTATTCATGTGAAACGACGGAGGGCTACGAATGGTTTTGGCAAAACCGTGAACGTAGTGAACTTGATATAATCGATGGAACGAGATAGCTTTTAAAAAGAGTGGCTCATGCTCCGCATTTAAAAGTTAGTTTTGAAAAGAACCGAGTGGTTTTCCGAAAGTGTTCCAACGATTTTAACTTGGTTTATTTTCTTGCATTAGTTCTTTTAATGCGTCCCATCATTTAATCCTACCATTGCAGAAAACAACCAAAATATGACGTACGCTTATGCCATTCGCATTCGCCACGGGGCTCCGTCATTACCCGTTAGGTTACTTAACTAACGACAGAGCGGGGGCTGGGCTAGCGCGGCTGTAAAACATAAGCAACACCTAAATAATATCATATATAGATATATTGCAATGATAGCCATTTCAGATCACAGATGAACACATTGGATATACTAGGAACCCGCAATTCGTACGAGCCTGTAACGAAAAGCAGATTACACGATCGCGGTGAATAGCCAATACCCCACCCAAGACCCCTACGGATGCGGCAAACTAGCCGCCAAGTACCCGAAGCGAAGCAACCTCCCTCATCTCCGTGAGTAGGCCACTCGGCACTTCGGCATACCCGGTAGTTTGTGCACCCCCTCCATGGGTCTATCATAGGAGCAAAAACAGTAAAAAGAAATTATACAATGACGGCTACAACTCCGACCCGGTTGTGCGGCCATACAAATAATTATTATATCGATTTACAAATTTACATGAATTGAAAGAAAAGAAAACTCTTGTCTCACAACCCCCGGCTATTCACCCGCGACAATCTAATGAATTCATATACACAAACCAATAACATTACAGATCACAGATTTGTATAACTCCCACTAATCGACATATAGCGATTAGCAGACGTTCAATACAAATATCACATCACAGAAAAACCCGTCAGCTTAAGTCTTTTAGAAGTTCGATCAAAAATACGGATTTTCAGGCTCCAAACACAAAATTTTCGTTCTGAAAAATCTGGGCAGAAAATACATATTCCAAAAATCCCAAAACAACCGCAGAATAACACTGCACAAAATTTGGACCTCGGCCGAGTCAACTCGGCCCGCGGTGCTTTGACCGGTTCGTGGGACCAAATTTCGTGGGTGTTTAATAAAAACCCTGAGCCGATTTTTAAGATGAAATTTATCAATTTTAGAGAACATTAAAAATCGACAGCAACTTTGAATTTTCGGGTTTATTTCGGGACATTTTCTCCGATCGAATTTCTAGTTACTATGCTAACATGTTAGGTAGTGTTTAACTAGTCTCTGATACCATTGTAAGTCCATGCTACCTCTCCCGGTACTTTCGGGCATGCGGAATTTGGTGAAAAACAATTTTCTAGAGGTGGTAACATGGACTCAAAACCGGATCTTTGTTAAATATCTAACTAACAACCAAACTAGGAGTTGTTAACTACTCGGTTAAGGGGTTATACCTTTCTTTCTTGAACTCCTTCGTCTTCAAGCCTCGATGGTTGTCCGGATCGGCTTCACCCCGTCGTCTCCTTGCGCCGAAGATCGATCCACCTGAAAGCTTCTACCTTTGGCTTCTTCTTCGGTCTTTGAAGAAACTAGTTCACTTGGTTTGCCAAACCTTATGAACTAGAGTGAGTAGAGAAGATTGTGTTGGGATTTTCTCTATGGTTCTTGGTTCTCAACACATGAGACAAGTGAACCATAGACAAAGAGAGGGAGAGCAAGAGCATGAAGATGAGAGCTCAAGAACAAGAGAGAGAATGAAAAAATGATAGAATGAGAAAGACTTTTCTCACTTGGCTCTCATAATCCAAAACCATCATCACAAAAATAGTAATCAAGTATTGTGTAAAATGGTTCAAGTCAAAATGGCTAAATCATTTCATGCACTCATATTGCACAAGAGAACAAGCAAGTGAAAAATCTTTGCCATGAAATGATTGCCATTGTCATCATGATGGTCAACTAGTCCAACCTAGTCAACCGGTCAATAAAGTCAACAAGTCAACAAAGTCAACCCCTCAACAACCATGTCACCACAATACTTAATTAATATTATTGTTAATCATATATCATATTTTCATTAGGGTTGAGCAAAAAGTCAATAGTCAACAGTCAACGGTCAACAACCCTAATGAGAATCCTCTGCCTCTGTCTCTCCGTCAACTGTGCATACACACCCGCATCCGCGTTCCGAGGAACACGAATACAAACTGGATAAAACCAATCCCAAAACGTACACTAGGATCTGGCTTAAACCAAAGCCCGCTAGTGTTAACTGTCCGGACACTGTACGTGCACAAGTGCACGGATGTGACCGGACCCTGTCGCAAAACTATGCGACCTGTCGCAAAACCATGCGACCTCTACTCTTTTGCCTAAAGGCGAATAGCTTTCTGTGTGGGACTCTAAAGACTCGACACTACGCTGGCAGTGGGTTTAACCACAGACCGTAAGCGGCACTAGCTGTGCGTAACGGTCCCCAGGTAGATGCCGACAAGAAGACTGACGAGGTGAAACCCATCTGAACTCCTACTGAGCCTGAATATGACAATCTCCGTACAGTCCGGTCTGTTCGTCTGATACATCGCATGGCGGGCCTAGGGGCGGTAAACGTCAGTCCCCTAATAGCGGTACAAGTCGTGTCGGAGTGAAGCCCAATACACCCTGAGATAACACTGGAAGCCTACCAGTATACCTCGCCTGTCCTGGCCAGGAACTACTCGTGTAATGGCTCTCCTAGACACAGCGCGATGTCAACTCCCAATACCGGGAGAGACAAATCCTGTCTAACCGTCACTGCCTCCAAGTGCTTCGGGACTGCACCCAACTACTACCTGTTTGCACGACTCCTTTGAGCCGTGGTAGGGTAGTAATCAAAGTACAGTAGGAACACACTCGAGGCGAAGTGGCAGTGTCAAGTCAGCGGACTAAGCTGTACTCATGTCACCTGGGAACTGATAACTGACGATAGGTATAATACCAACCGGTCAGTTCCCGACGAGTCCTGTCCAGTGTATTCGTAACCCAACGAGCACCCGCATACTATCTCCAGTACGACGTACTGATGGCTGTGGGACAGACCATCTCCCACTCTGGGATGAGAAGCGCATGCGCTAGTCTACTCCGGAGTATCGATGCCCTGTCTCGATAGTCCTGCGACTAGGGACCTGCATAAGGATGTGCTTATAGATTACCCAGCCCCCACTAGTGTGACTGCCATCACAACGCTGGTAATCAAGCAAAGATCCTAAGGGCTCCACTAATGTGCATAGGTGATATACTAAAATAAACACATGTACACATTGAAGTAGAAACAAACCAAGTAGCGTACTACTATTTTGAGCAAGATTGTATATACAAGGTGAATATCCCAAGCTTTCATTAAGTAATATACAAACTAGTATGATACAGTAATGGTCTCTAGGGCATATACACTAACAGCATGTTCCCGGCGAGTCCTGTCCGGTGTACTCATAACCCAATGAGCACCTGTATACATCTTAGGCGAACCAACTGACACCAGTGGCTTGTGAGACCGGCCACTGCCCCTCGTTGGGGTCTCGACTGTATACACTAGTCTACTCTGGAGTATCGATGCCCTGTCTCGAAACTCCCACGACTAGGGACCTTTTAAGGATGTGCTTATAGACTCCAGCTCTCACGTATATGATCGCCCTCATACTGCTGGTAGTCAAGCAAGAATCCTAGGGGCTCTATTAACGTGTAATAGCGACTCGTAAGGTCACCTAAAGCAGCACACGATGATAAAGATAAACCAGATAGCATACTATCATCTTGAGTAAGACTGTCCTACCGGCATAGGTCCTCCCTCAATCATTGCAATCACGTGCCTGTGATCCAATAATTGACTCTGAGGGCACTATATCCAATAATCATCTCGAGCAAGACTGTCATATCGGTATAGGTCCTGACTCAATCATTGCAATCACGTACCTGCGATCCAATAATTGACTTTGAGGGCACTATCTCCAACATGTGTGACACCAGCTAACAGCAGCTAGTACCGCTGACGTGCTTGTGTGTTGTCCCGTGAGGGGATTGATCTGAAAGTGTGTTTCAGATCAATCGGATATAATCCTAACGTGTACTGCCAGCTTATTTTCAAGTCTTTAGAGTCTCATACTGAGGGTTTCCCAGATCAGACGAAATGACGTGGTGTATATATAGTGATACGTACAGGAATCCGATTAAATACGTATATAGGATACACGAACTTTAATCGGACGTTTGATAATACCAGTCGGCTTGAGTTTAAGCCGGGTTATTAAATCAAATGTTGATTTAATAATGTGTATGTATGTGTGTGTTTTTTTTCTAGTATTATATTTGCTATGTATTTTTCTCCTTTTGTATTCGTATTTGGATATAGATACGCATATGTATATATGATACATATACCGGTATTTAGTATATGTTACAAATACTTTCTAGAAGAGAACACCTCATTTAGATTATTTATGTTTTTGATAAATATAGAAATGAGGTGGAGGGAACAAGGAATGGTGAGAGGTATGGCATGTATTTTAATAATGCTAAATTCATTTGCCAGAAAGGCAAATGAATTTTTCCTCTCAACTTGATTCATTTGTGAATTTCTTTTCTCTCTCTTGATTTTATCATCTTACTCTTCATCCTCTCATGAGTTGAGAATAAGGATGAAAACACTTGAGAAAAATCATAGCAAAACAAGCCATGTCTCTTGAAGAATAATTCTAGCAAGTTTATTCTTCAAGTTGCTTCACAAAGAGTACTACTTTAAGGTGGAGTTGGTGCATGAGCATGGAACTCTCAAGTGGATCATCTTCGACGTGTAGGATCGACCACCGAGCTTCATCCTTCATCCGGAGACCTCTAAAAGGCGCTACAAAGGTTATAGTCACAAACACTTAGCTATAGCTCTTTATAGTTTGCAAGTTATGGTCTTTAGGCATGATTCTAGGGTTTTAGGTGATTTGCTCTCTTGGAAATTTTATAAAATAGCTTCCACTGCATTTTTTAAACTCTAGTAGTGAGTAAAAGTCTCATCATGTAATAAGTACTTGACGATTAAAAGGCTACATCAATTCGAAAGTTCTACCTTTGCTTGTATAGGGGTCAGTATCTCGAAAGTAGTAGCGCACAATCCATTTGTACGGCAAGAGCTCAATCTACTTTATGGAAAGCGTCATCGACATGCCTTCCAACTCACTTGTGGTACAATTACTATTTTCTTATTTTAATTATTTGTTTTCACATAGGATTAAACCTAGCATTAGTTTATTAGATTTCAGACATTTCACCAATTTTCTTTGGGATCAAATGATGATTTTGTTGTTTCCCTCGGAAGGGAAACAAGAGAGAAACAATTTGGACCGATGTATTATCTTCTTCTTTAATCACATTCTATCCTGAGTAAAAAATCCGGCAGATAGGCCATCAAGACCCAGGGCTTTCATGGGGTTCATACCGAAAATTACATCTTTTATTTCCTCAAAACCTGAGTAACTTGAAAAATTCTTCCATAGAAATGACATTATTAAACTGAAATCATAATTAATGTAAGCCAAAACCGAGATGTGGTAAAAAGATGTTAAGCAAATATGGCATAAAACAATCACGTACAATTTTAGGTTCAGAAGTCCATCCACCTGTGTCCAATCGATTATATGACATCTTCATCTTCTTTTCGGAGTTGAAAGATGGTGGTATTTCTATACCCATTTTGTATAGCACTCTGAATTGCTCAAACACTTTTCCTCTTCATAAATAGACTCCGATGAAACGGGTAATGTTTGAACTCGTCCCAGCTTCTCTTTTGATATTGTAGCCCACCAAAATGTTGCTTCTGCCACTTCCCCATTTTGATAATTTTTTTATTTTCTAAGTAACATCACTTGAAATAGAATCCGAATTCAATAAGATGTCTAAAGTCGCAACAAATGTCTTATGGCTTACACATACCGGTTTGGATTTGATGTTCGAGAAATATTGAGGTTGATGACCATAAAGGCCACAACCCATCGGACCGGCCGTGGGAAGGGACAACAAAGGAAATGAATTTAGGAAATGTAGAGATGACTTGAGAGGACTGAACATTACAGCATCGAGTTTTGGAGAGAAATAAAAAATGAAGGGAGAAATAACTCAAGGGAATGCAGATGGCGAATTGTGTCATTGTAAGCCGTTCTCATTTTCCATATGAAGTCTAAACCTTAACACATTGATTGAAAAATCATTTAAATTACCCAAAACTCCAAAGTTAGCATGAAAGTTAAGGAATTATTTTTATACGCCCCCTGCGAGTTAGACCGTCCTTCTATGGGTTGAAACCTGCAGTTTGAGTGCATGTGATTTTATTTTTTAATTAACACAATTCGCTTCTAGTGGGATTCGACCTGAGTTGTTTTGATACCTTCATAAATGCCTCGGCAATTGACCAAAACTCTGAAGTTATGTTTAAGGTTAAGGAATATATTTGATATAATAATGTGGTTAAAAAACGTTCTGATGACATATAATAAATTAAAATTTAATAAACCCGAGCATCAACTACTGTTCAAAAGCAAACCCAACAGCTTATCTACATCAAGCTCAATTCAGCATAGGCATACACCGAAATATTCCAAAGCATTTCAGAGATTGTTGTTCCATTGAATTATAACTGTTTCAATCTTACTCTCTTGTAGTCTATCCAGAAAATTATGGACATCCAGGAAGGGATCTGCAAATTAGGTTCCAAATCAGAAGAAAATAATGGCATTTGAAGGGTGAGTGCTGCTATAACTTTGTGGTAAGGTCTCTTCCTAATTGAGCAAGTTCAAGCCCTTCTTGCATCAGCCTACACACCCTATTATCCAAATAAAGGGAAAAAAGAACATTCCAGAGACAAAACAAAGATGAAGATCTGCATAGTTGACTCAAAGTTCAAAATAGCGAAAAGATAAATGTGAACATATAATAACAAAAGTTCATTTAATCGATCGTGATTCAGATTTATCCTTTATAGAAGTTGGGTGGGCATCTTACAACGGAATCATCCAAGTAGGGAAGCAAAGGAAATATTTTTTGGCAAGTGTAGAGTATCAAAAATCGGTATAAAATTTTATTAATCATATTAACTTGAATATCTCATGTATCACCAATAATCTCCACACGAACACTGATAATCTCTAAACCGATGAAATCTAATATTATCCCTGACAATGATCTCCCTCCCAACAATCCCAGAAATAAACTTAATCGCCCTATGACAATCTCCGCAAACCCTAAGATTTTTTGTAATCCTAATAGGGATTCCGTGAGGAATACTAATAAGACTAAAGGCGAGAGCCAATTTCTCGCTGTGTTGGAACACTTCGGATTCTTTCTCCTCTTCTTCGAGGTCGTAGAGAGCGAAGCTGGTGTCGGGCAAGTACCCTGCAGCCTTCATGTCTCTGCTCAGCTTGGCTAGCATCACTCGGATCTCGGAGTTGAGCTTGTGGGAGGTGTCTTTGGCTTGGAATATGTGTGTTGTGTTTTTCCAGGTAATCCAACTGCAGCCGGCACCTTTCTTGATTCCTACGTGCTTCATCTCTTTTCTTACATCGGTTGCTTCTTCCCATCTGAAAATAGAAGCTTTTAGGGTTTTGAAAATGTTTTCATATTGAAGATTAGCTGTGAATCAGACCAAAACCATGAGCTAAAATTAAAAACGAATAAATTTCCTGTCATGTTTATCTTTTTTCCAGTTTTTTCCCTGGTGTGTTATATATGTAGCATGCATGCATGTCCATCTTTATAAATAAGTAATATATCTATATTGTATGATCATCAAAAATACTGTTTTGATGCAATTAACTATACAAGAAGACTGAAAAATGATATATTATTGTAATTTCTATCCTCCCCGTATAATATAAAGATAAAATGAGTAACTCTGTTTGTTTTTACCCTTTTTTCCCCCTGAAATTTTTGAGCGGCAGTTCCGAAAAACATACTTAGATCAGGAAAACGCTTTTTCAGAAAAATTTTGATGAAAAAGAAAAACCAATCAGCACTAATTAGTGATGAATTTGCATAGAAACAGCAGCAACATCTTTCGCTTTACAGAATGTGCCTAAATGGGCAGGAGAATAGCAGTTAATTTCTATAAATCATTGGAAGGAAGTTTTTTAAAATTCATGTAAAAAGATACCGTTTCATTTCCATTTTGATGAATCTTAGGATCAAAAAATTTGTTGTAGTTCTAAATTCTCAAAACTAAAAACATTGTGAACTCAAACAGAGACAAGCAACTAGAATATTTCACTTGAGCTAGACTGCAAAAGGGAAATTTTTTTTTAAAAAAGGAAGTAAAAATGGCATTAAAATATCATATTCCAAATCAATATGAATATTAAACAGTTTCTCACAACTATTATGATAGTTTTATGAACTAATGACTACAAGCATGCCCTTAACATTCAGGTATTTTTTTTTACATCTATTAACTTGATTATAAAGAATACTGTAGTTACTAATGATCCCTAGCAAAAATGTAGACTCTGATTATTTGTAAAGTTGAAGATACAACGTTTAGTATGATTTCAGAAAAATTGTGGGAAGAAATACGCGAACCGTTACCTGCCAGCAGACGCAAACATATTGTACAGCACAACATGATTCCCCGAATCCATCGGATCGAGCTCAAACAATTTCTCAGCCGCAATCCTTCCAAGCTCCATCTTGCCATGAATTCTACAAGCCCCAAGCAGTGCTCCCCACACCGAAATGCTCGGTCTCATCGGCATCCCTTTAATCAGCTCATAGGCTCTCTCCTCCATCCCCGCCCTCCCAAACAAATCCACGATGCAAGCATAATGCTCTGTCCTCGGCTCAATCCCAAACCTCTCCTTCATTGTCTCAAACAACTCCAATCCCTCTTTCGGTTTCCCTCCCCTTGCGCAGGCTGAAATTAGGCTGACTAGTGTCACATAATTAGGCATCATTCCTTTATTTAGCATTTCTTCGAATAAATCTAGTGCCATCCTGGCGTTCCCAAGCACGGCATACCCACCAATCATGGAATTCCATGTCACAAAATTTCTGTTAGCCATTTCATCGAACATCATCTCCGCGTCCTCAATGCTCCCGCATTTGCCGTACATATCCACAAGTGCGCTCCCGACGAATATATTACAATCAATGCATGCACGTACGGCCACCCCGTGCACTGCCCGACCTAGATCGATCCCCGAGAGCCCTGCGCTAGTCGTAAGAATGCTCGACACCATGAAATCTGTAGGCACCAATCCTTCCTCACTCCTTGCTCTCAAATAGGTCTTGAACGCGTCCTCCTCCATCCCGTTCTGTGCATAGATCACAACCATCGAGCACCACGATACCTCGTCGCATCGGCTCATCCCATTAAACACCATCCTCGCCTCGTGCACCCGATGGCATTTCCCATAAAAATCAATCAACCCATTCCCAACCGACACGTTTGAGTAAAACCCCGACCGGACAAGCAACCCGTGCGCCTGGCTCCCTAGATAAGCACATTTTCCATCCGCGCACCCGTTCAAGAACGCACAGTACGTGACCTCGTTCGGTGTCATCTGTATAATATAAATCAGAAAAGCATAAATGTATCTGTTTCACTGGCTGATATATACATAATGAGCCTATAGGAACATAGAGGATCTAAATGAGTATGTTGATTCTATATATTTGCAGCTAATACAAATCTCATAATATTGAACCGGCCAAATCTAGAATGTGATTTGAAGGGCATGCTGATATTTGGTATCCAAAATATAACTCGCCCAATCCACTTGACAATTGCTGGTATTTCGGGATTTGCAACTAACACACCTCAGATCGCATCAGGTCAATGAAAGCAAGAAACGCACCCTCCGGGCGCCCGTCGGCAACGGCATTGGTCAAGACGGCGTTCCATGCGACAATATTTTTGTACGGCATTTCGTCGAACATCTTGTGTGCATCCACGGAGCGTCCAGTCTTGAAGTACATGTCCTCCGCAGCAGAAGCAACATAGACGTCTTGTACAAGGCCGGTCTTGACGGAGAAAGCGTGGAGCTGGGGGCCGACTCGGGGGTCGTCGCGGAGGGAGGTGGCAGATTTGAAGACGGAAGGGAGGGTGAAGTCGTTGGGGCGGGAGGGGGAGCGGAGCATGGAGATGAAGACTTGAAGGGAGAGGAGGGGGCGGTTGTTCTGGGAGAGGCCGGAGATGAGGGCGGTGAAGGAGGGGACGGAGGGAGGGGTTGGGGAGGGGAGGGAAAGGAGGCGGAGGGCGGGGACGGGGCGGTCGAGTTTGGAGTAGAAGTTGATGAGGTGGGTGAGGAGGAAGGAGGGGAGGGAGGGACCGGAGTGGAGTTTGAGGGAGACGGCATGGGCGGAGCGGCCGAGGCGGAGGGAGCGGACGGCGATGGCGCGGTGGATGAGGTCACCCAGAAGCTGCGGGCAGGGGTGAGAAGACATGGTGATGGTCGGGGCATTGGGTGATCTGAGAGAGGGGAAATGGAGGGAAGTTTCCTGTTGGTTCTGCGCGGGAGGGGGGAACCTAACGGTCCCGGCCGGGCCGGGTAGGATGCGGATCAAGATTGCCGAATTCAGCAATTACCTTAAAATACCCTCCAGTAACACGTTTTCTCACTAAAATACCTTAATCTTTTGTATCACATTAAAATACCTTGAACTATTGTGTTAAGGGATTTTTTCGCTAAATGCACTCAAAAGTAGAACTTGAGATATTTTACTGTAATGAAAAAAAATTAAAATATTTTAGTTAAGGTAATGAACTTGATATTGTTGAAGAAACCCGAACGGTTACAAATATATAGTGGCGCAAACTTTTGCTAGAGAGGTCACTCCCTGTGAAGAGATCTCGGCTCTTTCCTCATCAAATAAGGTGCAGGATATTCCTAACTGAATACCACAATGTAAAACAAAAGAATAGACTATAGTGCGGTTATTACACTGACGCAAACTTTTGCCTAAGAGATCACTCCCTGTGAAGGGATCTCGGCTCTGGCCTCGTCGAATGAGGTGCTTGTCACGGTCCGAAGATACGGATCGTGACTGGCACTTAAATTACGGAACGACAAAAGACGTAACGTAGTCTAAGTAAGCCAAAGCCCAGAAAACTTAATTGTTTAACATTTAGAGTGAGTGAAAACTTGTTTTAAACCAAGTGGTTTTAACAAATAAGTGGCATTAAACATTTAAAAGCAACATCATATTTTCCCAAAAATTTTGGCAGAGTCTCCTTGGTAAATACCGGCCCCCAAACGGGTACAACACATGAAAATAGATATATATAATGAATAAAGGCATCCCCAAACGGGAGCTAGCTCTTCGCCAATGGCGGAATCACAACCACATGCAATATGTATATCAAAAGTGCGAAATAAGTATCTGAAAGTAAGAAATGAGAAACACCACGTCGGCTCAAATGAGCATCGACACCTAACATCACAAATACAAGTCCTACCAGTCTCATCGTCTAGTCAAATATACAAGGGTAGATGGAGTATACTAGATACAAAATAAAATACATGATGGAATAAAATATCCTCGCAACCCACCTATGAGCAATGCCGCAAGTCGAAGCAAAAGGAACGAAATGAAGAAGTGCGCCCGCCGCTACTGTACTGACGGTTCGAACTTGCAAAATACCGTGGCACAATGGGGGTGAGTTTCTAATTCGTGAGTAATAAGTAATATCTAATAAGGATATCGTAAGCATGCACGCAAATGCGTCTCAACCTACGCATATCGATATGATACGATGTACTAACATGAATGCAACTTGAATGCATAATCAAAACGAAACCTGAACAAGTCTGGTATGGGAAAATCTTTGTTCATATATATCTCAATATCTCAATATCTCAATATTTCAATGTCTCAATATCTTAATATCCCGGGCTCCGTCAGTCCGGATCGACCGATATAATCAAATCTCACGACTACGTCGGTATCCTCTGGATATCCGCCGCGTCAAAAATAACCGGTCGGTAGTGCTCCAATTGTAACATTTCAGAAAATATAAAATATTAATTTTAGAATTTAATATTAAAATAATATATTTCCCGAAAACTGTCCGATTTGCGAAATTGGGGTATTCGAAAAAGAGTATAAATATATACCAATAATTGTGAAATAAATGGAAATTAAAATAATTTATTCATTTAATAGCATATTTAAAAGATTTAGCATTTTTAAAATTTGTTTTATGCAGTTTCGATAAAAACCCGATTAGTGCACTGCTAATCGCGATTAAGCCAAATCCGCGTTTCTATAGTTTTTCATGGCTAGTGCACCATGTCATGTTACATTTTGGTTACATGTTGTTTTCTTGTGTTAGTTTGGGTATTTTGTGTTTTGGTTTTAAAGTTTAAAGAAGAAAAAAAAAGGGGAATGACAAAAGGGTAAATAGTGAGAGTGGGTGAGAATAAAAGAGAGAAGAGAGAGAGAGGGGCTGCCACAAACCCCTTCCCCATTACTTCTTGCATCTCCTCCTTCCTCAAGCTTCCCCCCACCTTCACCCTAGAGATCATCTAAAAAGCTTCATCAAAACCCTAAACCCTTTTTACAAAAATTGATCACCTCCTTCCCCTCTACACATTGGACCAAGAAAAGTTAGATTTTGGCAACCTTGAGGAGCTAGGGTTTTTCTTGGGTTGCCCAAATGAGGTAATTTCATCACCATTAGCATAGTATTGCTTTTAATTTAGTATCCTTGTATATTTAGAAGTGTTTAAGTTTGATTTAGTGAGGTTAGAAAATTCCTAGTTAGGGTTTGAGAGATTCTTGAGTTGGGATAGTGTAATTGAGAGTAGTAGTGACCTTAAAACCCCCTAGTGCTAGAATTCAGACCCAAACCTGAGACTTAACCGCAAAACACGGATTTAGAAACCCCGACATCGGATAAGTGTGTGATTTGTGAGGGTATTTTGGAATCTGAAGTAAACCCGGGGCACTAGAAATTATTTTGCAAACACAGAGGAGTGTGAAGGCAACCTGGAACCTTCACCCAAGACCTGAGCCCCAACCCCTGTACTCTGGCTGCAAAAATATTCATTCTGTCCGCAAATTGCGGGCAGAATAGGAGGGATGGTTGTGGGGTTTTGTCGGGTGTTATCTGCTATATAGTTAAGGCCCTTTGTATATGCAACTTTTCTTAGTTTGACCTGAGTCAAAATCTGGGAGCATTTTGGTGTGTTTTTTGATATGTTTTCCGCATTTTGAATGATGAGTCTTGATATTTGGATTTGTATCTGGTTGTTGAATGTTTGTACATCAACGACTAGGAGTAATTTATCGTGTTTTGCACGCGAAGCCATAGGTTCTAATCTATGAGCGCACCGTGCGCCGTATCGGTTTTTCGGATTCGATTTTAATACGCATTGCGACAGTTTATTATTGTAGGTACCTTCACGTGGATTCCGAGACGATGGAGCGTGGCGTCATCGATTTCGGCAAGCGAAGATCAGGTGAGTGGATCTATATCCACGGGGGAAGTCGGGTGGATGGCGTATAGCACCCCCACAAAGTTTTGGTGGAAACTGATTTATAATACGGTTAAGGAAACCTAGATTAGGAAACTAGGGTTATAAGTAAAGGATAGTTAGTGAAACCATATTAGAAACTAGAGGATAGTGTAACGTTTTGAAAATTGTTTCGGTGAAATTTCGGAAAAAAACGGTAAAATAAGAGGGTTTTCTGTAAAAAGTCAAAATACAAATATCTTTATTATAAATTTTAAAAAATATATTCTAGCTATGTAATTGCTAGTATTTGGTGTTTATTGAGCCACTGGAAAAATTTCTAATTTTCTGAAAATTTTTCCGGAATTAATTATTTTAATATTATTTTAAACCGTCACTAATGCATTTAATTAGGGAAAATTACAAATTGGAATGGGTTGAAACAAATTTTGTGCATCATAACAAATTAAAAAAAAATTTAGCATGTTTTTTTTGAAATAAAATGAAGCTGTCAAACGGTTTTAGAAATATCGATGAAAAAGGGCTTAAATAGTGAAATTAGTGTTAATGGAAATTGGGGTATAATATTTATCTTTTTGTTTTCCCCACTTGCACTCACACACACCCCCATTTCCCTTGTGGTCAAGCCCGCACTTTGGCAGCCCAAAATTTTCCTTAACCCATTCTTTCCCACTTCAAAGTTAAAAAGGAAAAGAAAATGTAAATGAACTTTATAAACAAAAGAAGAATAGGGCATGTTGACTTGTGGAATGGAGGGGTTTTCTTGGAACTTGCCACACTCCTTTCACTCACTCAACCCTCCCCCTTTCCTGGCCGAAATCCAGCAGCCTTCCCCCACCCATTTCTCCTTCTCTTTTTATCACAAAAAAATCCCCAAAAATCCATCTAAAATCAAATAATACATCACTAATCCCTAATCTAATCTCTACCCATTTTTCTTTTGCCCAAGCTAGCATGAATCAAGGAGCAAGATGATGATATGGGAGGCTAAGATTCATGCTAAATCTCAAGATTCTAGGAGGTATAAATTTTAACCCTATAATGAAATTGTTAGTTATTGCTTAAGGCAAATTTAATTAAGTGTTAATTATAGTTTTATTTCAAGATTTGAAAATTAAAGAGAAGGGTTTAAAGACTAAGTTAGGGTTTAGGTCAATTGATCATGATCTAATTGTGTGGCTAATATCTAGTGGGCATGCTAAAACAAGCTAATTACTAGGTTGCTAATTGTATTTTTTAAATTTGTTCTAATTATGCTTAATTTGCTAACTAGGTTTTTGGAAATTTATTAAATGGCTTAGATTAATATATAATTAAGGTTTCATGTCATTATTAACATTATAATGAGTGGTTTAATATCTTTGGATCATGCAAAACCAAGCTAAATTGTTGTTTGTGCATTTTTGCTATAAAATTGTTAAAATTTGATTAATTGCAAAACTAGAATATTTAGTTTTATAAAAATTGATGAGATTAATTTGTGGAAATGGTTTATATGACATAATTATGATATTTAGTGTATATTATGGCCATTAGTTTTGTTAAAACATCAAGTTTCGAATTAAAACGAAAATTAAGTGCTTTCTAGGTTTTCGGAAATAAATCGATTTGATTTATTTTGGGGTTTTGATGAGTTGCATTCTACTTAATATTATAATTAGTGAGTTTTGAAATCACGATTGGTGTGTTTTGGTTTTTCTCGATGGGTTGATATTGGTACATCGACATCGAGGGTTGGTTTGACTATTCTTGCATGCGTAGGCGATAGGTTTTGACCTATACGTGATACGCGTGCCGATTTAGTTTCGTATGCCGTTTCGATTTCGAATTTGGTTTTTATACGACACAATACGTTATGACATGTAGGTACCCCAATGTGGACTTCGAGATGACAAGCAAGCGCGTGGTGACATCGGCACTGACGATCGAGGACCAGGTGAGTAGATTTATATCTACGGGAAGAAGTCGGGTGGATAGCGTATAGCACCCGCGCAGTTCATGGTGATGTATACGAATACGTATACACACATATATTTAGAATATGTTGAATTGAGATTATTGATGATAAAGATGGACTTTTGGTGTTCTGTGATTGATTTAGTGTAGTTGCGAAACCCTAGAGTAGGGGTTGCACCTATACACACACACGCACATACTTGCATTCATCCTTTCTTTTACATGTGCGTATATGGGATTATATATTTATGTGTTCACATGGGTATGGGACTATGTGTTCATATACTGGATTTGAGGATAGTATTTGGGATTTGAGATGAGTCGATGGGATTGATTTGAGGCCGTGAGATTGGTGATTTGGCAGGGTTCGTATTTGAGATACGACATGACGTTGTAGCGGGTCCTTTGACGTAGTGTTTTACACACGTGCATGCATACGTAGGTGGTATCAGTATTGTACTAGACGTAGATCACTACCCGAATTATGATCTTTGATAAAGGGGATACCAGATGAATAGTGTGATGAAGGTGATATTGACCCGTACCCAGATTTGGGATGCCGTACGACGGATTTACGTACGAGCTATATATTGATGACAGATCCGCACTCTTGACTTGGAAATGTCTGATTATAGATATGGTATCGGATGTGATATTATTGAGGCGGGATCACCGACTAATATATATATATGTGTGTGTGTGTGTGTATATATATATGTATGTATGTATCGACTCATATGTTAGGCGGTTTCCTTACCTTCAATTAGCTTGTTAGTTCAGCCATATAGTTTAGTGTAGTTGTTAGACTAGGTTAGATTCCTACCTATTTCAAAACTAATAGATCGTGGGTATTTTAAAAGACAGGTCAAGGGATTCTACGGATATTCCAAAAGACGTATCTTTTCTTAAAAACACCGTAGCCCTTATTTTCAAAACCCCACGATTTGTGTTATTTCAAATGGCACCACTGTGGAACTCATATTTTATTAAATGCAGATTAGTTATCAGTGTGTTTAGTATTCAGCTCCCGCACATTATTGCTGTTCGCTCCGCATCGCATACTTATTTTGTGATTCATATACCGTTATTGATATCATGCTGTTAGGACACCAGCACCATTACCGATGACGCGTATGTTCCACGTACACTTACTTGCCGGCTCACACACATCTTCATCGGTAATTTCCATATCATGAACACTTTAGAAAATACTATTTCATTGACATAGTTTGTTAGCTAATAGTTTAGATATGATATTAGTGTACTTGCCTTATATGCTAGCTTAGACATTGTAGTTATTACTTGCTACTTCATGCATGTTATTATTCACTGTTATGCCGCATTCATGGATTTTTATGCCTATATTCACTGTTTACATGCTATTGAGAATTCAGATTCGGATTTTTATGAGATTTCCTGGATTTGGGGGAAAACCGCAAAAACATTTATAAACTTCTTTTCTCTCTCTCTTTTTAAATGAAAAGTGCGGTTTTCCCATGATGTATGAGTCGTCCACCATGAGTTTGCTGATGAATTTCGAGACCCGATTCGAGGAGTTGGATGAACCGTTTCGGGTACATTGTGGACCTGGTAAGATACCCCGGGGCAAGAAGTTCGAGTAGTAGACGATGAGCCTGGCAGGAGAGGACTACCTACCGGTGATTTTACCCGACGCGTCGGATATCTGGAGGATACCGTCGTGGTCTTGAGATTGATGGTAGGGGCCGGTCCAGACTGACGGCACCCTAGATAGTGAGATTGAGATTTTGAGACATCGAGGTACTGAGATTGATGATCCAGGCCAGTCTGGATAGCCGGAGCCTGAGATGTTGAGATATTGGGATTTATGTTTTTGTGTCGATGCTAGACACTGTTTATGCTGATTTCATTTATGATACCTCGTTTTGAAAATACAGAAATCTCACTAAATTATGAAAGCAGTTTCTTCATTTACATGTATTCTGTTTTCATGCATTCATACCTCATCCATATGATATATTGCTACCTGAGACGCTGACACGAGCACTTGGTATTACCGTTGTTTAGAGGTATACCCTAGCCATTTTTATAGGCTGCAGATTATATATTTGAGGATATATTATGATCGTATGACTTAGGATTGCGTTGTTCATGCGATTTCTGTTCGTAGATGTTTTCTACTCACGAGTTGGCAACTCACCCCCGTTGTGCCACAGTTTTTTGCAGGTTTTACCGTACAGGTTTCATTACGGTTTTGCTGGCACTGCTTCTTTTTCGGGTGACTTGCTAGTAGGTGGGTTTACTTGTATCGTACCCATCATTATACCTTGTATATTATTATTCTGTTGTATCTAGAAGTTCCATCAACCAAACATGTATTTATTTCAGAGACAGAGACTAGTGATGTTTATTCTTTCGACCTTAGAGTCGCGCATTGTATTTCTATGAATTTCTTGCTGTTTTGAGTTTCCTTTTGAGTTTTGATCCTCGCCCTTGGCGTTGTATATTATTTTTCTTGCGTAGTTGTGACCGTCGATTGACGAAGAGCTAGCTCCCGCTTGGGGATGCCTTTTTATTCATTTCGTATACTATTCATGTTGTATCCCGTTTGGGGGCCAGTATTTACAAAGGAGACTGCCGAAATTTTCAGAAAATACTTGATGATTTTAAAAACATATAATACGGCTTATGCTATTAAAACCACTTGCTTTAAATTGGTTTTCCCTTCACTCTACTACTTTTCTTGGTTTGGATTTCTGGGTTTTTGGCTTACTTAGATTACGTACGCCTCGAGACGTTCCGTAGTCTAAGTGTCGGTCATGTTCCGTACTTTCGGGTCGTGACAAAGTTGGTATCAGAGCGTTAGGTTTTACTATCGGAGTGTAGGATGACCCTTGGTTGATGGAGTAGGTAGCTTGAGTAGAGTGACGTACCGTACGTATGTTCCGCGGCATACTTACGATACGATACTCCGCTTAAGAAGCCTTATGATGTGCATTTCTTTACTCAGTATTATATTCATTCATGATCTAGCCTCATCGGTACCAGTTTATGGTTTTGCTGCAATGATTACGGGCAGGGAGAGCTACGGCTAGAGTTGCGGTCAGCACGGGCTCGTCACGAACGAGGACTGACCAGGGCGTAATTTCGGTGACACACGATTGCAGAGATGTGTCTTTTTTATTGTGTTTTGCGCCACGAGCGTTGGATGGATCGCTGTATGAGGTTACTCGTATGTGCTGATCGGCACCAGAGGATTGAGCCACTGATAAACGCCAGCCGGATTTTGATGACCGTTGGTGTATGGCTTTTTCATGATGATCGAGGCACTGTTCAGCGTGCAGACGAGTGAGCCAGTTATTGCCGCGAACGACGAGATATCGTCCCAGATGTTGGAGCTACTGCAGTACGAGTTGTACTAAGAGATGAGAGAAGGTCGCTAGTCACCGAGGATGAATGACTAGGACATGTGGTTCGTTCGCTACCCCGATGCGTGGTCATCAGATGGATGGATTCCAGCTAGGGACGACTTCACGCGAAGACGTTGAGAGTCGACAGAGGCGATCGAATGTCAGAAACCTATTATTCTAAGTTTAAAGTATTCGGAAAGACATGCAGGCAATTCTATGGACCCTCTAGAAGAATGAAACCCTAACTCGACATAATGACCGTGTGAAAGCCTTTAAACCTTAGGGTTTGCGGCAGTTCCGCGGCGACATTAGTGAGGCTTGGGTTTTCCCTTCTACAGCTGGACCATCGATACTGTAGTATGTACTCGATACTATTAAACTGTACCCAAGATGTTGAGCTCTTAGGGGATTATGAGGTTTTGAAGAATCGGTCGGATGGTTCGACTTCATTCAGATGCTTGGTGGTGAGATGCACTTCTTGGGAGACTCCAGATACGAGGATAGCCGTTGGAGCTCAACATGACGAGACGAGTCCGAAGTAGTCAACATTAGAGAAAAGTGGAGTAAGAGGTTCATACAAGATCTGGATAAGATGACGTTCCACTCCGCCGACATCAGAGATGCGATACGCATACTGAGACATTGTACTTGGATATACTTTCCAGAAGGAGTCGCGATGAGTATGCACCCGTTCCGGAACAAGAAGCAGATATAGTAAAGGGCAATGATTTCCGGATAGTTCGGCAGAGACAAGATTTAGGAGAGACCTCGACAGGACCTTTCAGGAATAAATTACGAGAAGACGTGGACCCAGGAATGGTCATGTTACGCACAACAGCATGCCAGAATTCATGATCGTCGACGAGACATGCTATGAGTGACCACGACAGTTGGCCAGAGATTCTTGGAGGATGTGCTTGAGCGGGACTATTCCGCCATACTTGATTTCGGTATTTTGGGTGATCTATTCACATGATTGATTTTGATGATATTTGTTTTCATGCACCATGGTTTCCACTACTGAGTATTTACGATTTTGCACAGTTGTTGCACTTGATATCATTTTCGTGCCTTGGTCTTACATATT
The DNA here is from genome assembly GCA_030015575.1 of Agapanthus africanus. Taxonomy (NCBI): domain Eukaryota; kingdom Viridiplantae; phylum Streptophyta; class Magnoliopsida; order Asparagales; family Amaryllidaceae; genus Agapanthus; species Agapanthus africanus. Next base: position 186,197,127 of record CM057349.1, on the reverse strand, counting down.
TATGATTTTAGGGGTTTCATACAGTGAGTTGATTTTGTGTATATGTACGCACATGATTTGGTTTTTGCACTCGGTATAGTTCACATATGCTTGCAGTGCAGTGATACGCATTTTGTGCACTACAGTTGCACTGGACTTCGATTTCGATGGTGATGCTCGATATTTGTTTTGTGCACCTTGTGCACCTGATTGGATTTTGCGCATGTTAGGCGCTTGATAATGGATTTCATGATTTCGTGCACGATGGATGCACCTGATTTGGATTTTCGCGCATGTTGGGCGCATGTTATGAGATACGATTAGGTGCACACCAGATGCACTAAATAGAGATTCTTCGTGCTTGTCAGATGCACCTGATTTTGCCGTCAGGCACATACTTTGCCTATGACAGATGTTGTGTGCACACCCGTTGCACCTGTTAGATATGTATGCCCTAGAGGCCATTATTGTATAGTACTAAATTATATAATACATTTTGGAAGCTTGGGATATATATATATATATATACGGTTTTACGACAGTCTTGCTCGATATAGTAGTATGCTACTTGGTTTGTTTCTATCTTAATATGTGTATATGTTTCTTTTAACATATCGCTGAGACATATTGATGGAGCCCTTAGGATCTTTGCTTGACTACCGGCGTTGTGATGGCGATCACACTAGTGGGGGCCGGGTAGTCCATAAGCACATTCTTATTTTTGGTCCCTAGTCGTAGGATTATCGAGACAGGGCATCGATACTCCAGAGTAGACTAGCGTATACGCTTCTCATCCCAGCATGGGAGACGGTCTGTCCCACAGCCGTCAGTACGTCGTACTTGAGATAGTATGCGGGTGCTCGTTAGATTACGAGTACACTGGACAGGACTCGTCGGGAACTATTGGTTGGTATTATACCTATCGTCAGTTATCAGTTCCCAGGTGACATGAGTACAGCTTAGTCCGTTGACTTGACACTGTCACTTCGCCTCGAGTGTGTTCCCACTGTTCTTTGATTACTACCCTACCACGGCTCTACTGAGTCGTGCAAACAGGTAGTAGTTGGGAGCAGTCCCGAAGCACTTGGAGCCAGTGACGGTTAGACAGGATTCGTTTCTCCCGGTATTGGGGGTTGATATCGCGCTGTGTCTAGGAGAGCCATTACACATAGTCGTCCCTGGCCAGGGAAAGCGAGATTTGCTGGTAGTGTTACCAGTAGTTTCTCAGAGTGTTTTGGGCTATACTCCGACACGACTTGTACCGCTATTAGGGGACTGACGTTTGCCAACCCCTTAGGCCCGCCATGCGATACTCTTAGACGAACGGACCGGACTGTACGGAGACTGTCACATTCAGGCTCAGTAGGAGTTCAGATGGGTTTGCCTCGTTAGTATTCTTGTCGGCATCTACCTGGGGACCGTTACGTACAGCTAGTGCCGCTTGCGGTCTGTGGTTAGACCCACTGCCAGCGTAGTGTCGAGTCTTTAGAGTCCCACACAGAGGGTTATTCGCCTTTAGGCAAAACAGAGTAGAGGTCGCATGGTTTTGCGACAGGGTTCTGTAAGTCCATGCCACGCACCCCACGAACTTGCGGGGAGACGGAATATATGAAAAACGATTATCAAAACTTCATAACACGGACTTGAGCGCATGAATCGTATCTAAACCGTTACTAGAAAACTACGAAAGGTTTAACTACTCGGATTCGAAGTTATACCTCACGTTACTTGTCCTTCGGGTCTTCATCGCGGTCCTCCACTCCTTGTAGGCTCCTTAGAACATCGGCACCTCAACGGCCTCCTCGAGTCAAAGATGATCCACCCGAGAGCTCCTACTACAAGCTTGATATCTAACTTGAGATAACTAGGTTGCTCAAAGTGCTAATCTAAGCTATCAAGGGGATATAGAGTGAGGTTATGGATGAATTAGTCTAGCTAACCCTTGATCTCAACACATGAGAGGTTAGGATTAGGGTTTCAAGAATGAGAGAGCTTGAGGAGAGAGAAGGTGATGATAAGAATGAATTGAAAAATGAACTCATTAGAATATATATCAACCATAACAATTTATCAAATAAATAATATATATGATTAATCATCATGGTTGATGCATTCACCTTGTGTGATTCATCTCATGAGTCATTAGCTTCATAAATGAAGCATTAACTCCATGGATGAATCATACAAATGAGTCATTAAGCAATAAATGCTTATGCCACCTTAACCCCCAAGTCACCATGCTTTTAGAAGCTTCCCGGAAAATTACGAGAACGCCCCTCCAATCCGTGAAAACACGGAAAAACTTTAGACTGTATAAATCCAATAACCTGATACTAGAAACTGGCTTAAACCAAAGTCAACTAGTAAAAACTGTCCGAACGTCGTACGTGCGTAAACACACGTATGCGTCCGAACCCTTGTCGTAAAACCATACGACCTCTATATCGTTTCGCCTGGAGCAGGGAAACTCTCTGTGTGGGACTCTAAAGACTCGACACTACGCTGGCAGTGGGTTTAACCACAGATCGTAAGCGGCACTAGCTGTACGTAACGGTCCCCAGGTAGATGTCGATAAGAAGGCCGATGAGGAAAACCATCCGAACTCCTACTGAGACTGATGTGACAATCTCCGTACAGTCCGGTCTGTTCGTCTAAGACTATCACATATCGAGCCTAGGGGGCGGCAAGCGTCAGTCCCCTAATAGTTGTATAAGTCGTGTCGGAGCGTAGCCTATTACACCCTGAGAAACTACTGAAACCTACCAGTAAATCTCGCTTGCCCTGGCCAGGGACTTTGCGTAATGGCTCTCTGACACAGTGCGATATTAACTCCCAATACCGGGAGAGACGAATCCTGTCTAACTTCCACTGCCTCCAAGTGCTCGGGACTGCATCCAACTGCTACCTATTTGCACGACTCCTTTGAGCCATGGTAGGGTAGCAATCTAAGAACAGTGGGACACACTCGAGGCGAAGTAGCAGTGTTAAGTCTGCGGACTATGCTGTACTCATGTCACCTGGGAATTGTTAACTGACGACGGGTATAATACCAACCAATTAGTTCCCCTGCGAATCCTGTCTGGTGTACCCGTAACCTAACGAGCACCTGTATACTATCTCCAGTACGACGTACTGATGGCTGTGGGACAGACCATCTCCCCAATTTGGGATGAGAAGTTTACACACTAGTCTACTCTGGAGTATCGATGCCCTGTCTCGATAATCCTACGACTAGGGACAAGTATAGGATGTTGCTTATAGACTACCCAGCCCCCACTAGTGTGACTGCCATCACAACGCTGGTAATCAAGAAAAGAACCTATGGGCTCTACTAATATGTATAAGTGATACGTTACAAGAAACATATGCACATATTAAAGTAGAAACAAACCAAGTAGCATACTACCATATTTAGCAAGACTGTCAATACATCTGTGAATATCCGAAGCTTCCATTAAGTAATATACATGCTAGTATGATACAATAATGGCCCCTAGGGCATATACACTAACAATCTCCCACTTGCACTAGGGCCATGAGCTGGCATATCGTAGACCTATCATCTAGAATAGCCTCTCGAACTGCGTCTGAGGAAGGGCCTTTGTGAATGGATCAGCAATGTTATTCTCTGTCTCTACTCTTTTCACCTCGATCTCCCGGCGATCTACGATCTCCCTGATCAGGTGGTACCGCCTTAAGAAGTGTCTGGACTTCTAATGGGACCTGGGTTCCTTTGCTAAAGCTATAGCGCCGTTGTTGTCACAATACAGATCTATTGGATCAACACTGGTAGGAACCACCTGAAGTTCTGTGAGGAACTTCTTCATCTAGACAGCTTCTTTTGCGGCATCGCAAGCAGCTATGTATTCCGCTTCCATTGTCGAGTCAGCAACGGTCTCCTGTTTGGAACTCTTCCAACAGACCGCCCCTCCATTGAGGGTAAAGACATAACCCGACATGGACTTGGAGTCATCTTTGTCACTCTGAAAGCAGGAGTCGGCAAAGGCCTCCATCTGGAGGTCTTTTCCGCCATACACCAAGAACATCTCCTTAGTCCTTCTCAGGTACTTGAGAATGTTCTTTACTGCTATCCAGTGCTTCTCCCCTGGGTTTGCCTAATACCGGCTTACAACGCTCAGTGCGTATGCTACATCTGGTCTGGTATATAACATCGCATACATTATAGAGCCTATCGCAGAAGCGTAGGGTATAATCGACATATGATCCCTTTCCAAATCAGTCTTAGGAGACATCTCTTTGGAGAGGGTGATTCCATGACAAGCCGGTAGATTACCGCGCTTATAATCATCCATACTGAATCTCTTTACTATGGTGTCTATGTAGCTGGACTGTGAAAGTCCCAACATCCTTTTTGATCTATCACGATAGATCCGGATCCTCAGAATGTAGGTGGCATCACCCAGGTCTTTCATGGAGAATTTATGTGACAAGAATCTTTTGACTGACTGTAACATAGGAATATCATTTCCTATTAGGAGAATGTCATCCATGTACAAGACGAGGAATACCATAGCTCTCCCTACAATCTTACTGTATATGCAAGGTTCATCTGGATTTTTGATAAAGTCAAATTCTTTGACAGCATCATCAAAACAGATGTTCCAACTTCGCGATGCCTGCTTTAGTCCATAAATGGACTTAAGCAGCTTGCATACTTTACCGCTGCTCCCACTCTGAATGAATCCTTCTGGCTGATCCATATAGACGCTCTCTTCAAAATTACCATTTAGAAAGGCCGTCTTTACGTCCATCTTCCAGATTTCATAATCCTGGAAGGCAGCAATAGCAAGAAGGACCCGAATAGATTTAAGCATAGCTACTGGAGAAAAGGTTTCGTCATAGTCCAAACCAGGTCTTTGACGGAAACCCTTTGCAACAAGTCTAGCTTTATAAGTTTCAACCTGTCTATCTACACCAATCTTCTTTTTGAAGATCCATTTGCATTCTACGGGTTTTACACCATCTGGAGCAATGTCCAAAGTCCATACTTTGTTAGTGTACATGGACTCCATTTCGGTCCGCATTGCATCCAGCCATTTTACTGAGTCACCGCTCTTAATGGCTTGCTGGAAGCTAGTAGGCTCATCATAGTCAATAGTGCAATCCTCTCTATCCCCGTCTATGAGAAAACCGTAGTATCTCTCGGGTGGATGAGACTGCCTACTACTCCTGCGGAGTGGTGTCGGGATGTCCCTTTCTTCTGAAGCCTCAGGTTCTACCATACTTTCAGTAGTAGTTTGTGGTTCTAGAATTTCTTCCAGTTCTATTTCGCTCCCACTTGTTTCCTTTTCTAAAAATTCAGTTTCTAAGAAGTGGGGATGCTGAGAAACAAAAACCTTTTGTTCCTCTGCGTAATCGAAAAGATACCCCCTGGAGTTCTTTGGGTATCCCACAAACTTACACAATACTGAGCGTGCCTCGAGCTTGTCCGTATGATGCTTCTTTACAAAAGCTAGACATCCCCATGTCTTAAGATACTTAAGACAGGGTTTCTTCCCACTCCACATCTGATATGGTGTGGTAGGCACATTTTTGGTTGGAACTTTGTTCAAAAGATATGTAGCTGTTTCTAGCGCATAACCCCAGAAAGATCGCGACAATTCAGACTTACTCATCATGGAACGAACCATATCCAATAGGGTTCGATTCCTCCTTTCTGATACACCGTTGTGTTGTGGTGTGCATGGAGGAGTAAGCTGAGAGAGAATTTCATTCTCTTTTAAGTAACCCAGGAACTCGGCACTTAAGTATTCACCACCTCGATCAGATCTCAGTGTCTTTATACTCTTGCTTGTTTGTTTTTCTACTTCATTCCTGTATTCTTGGAATTTCTCAAAGGCCTCGGATTTATGCTTCATCAAGAAGACATATCCATACCTAGAGAAATCATCCGTAAAAGTAATGAAGTAGGAATAACCACCTCTCGCATGTGTAGACACTGGACCGCATACGTCACTGTGTATGAGTCCCAAGAGCTCGCTTGCTCTTACTCCGTGTCCAGTGAACGGAGTTTTTGTCATCTTTCCCATGAGACAAGAATCACAAGTGGCATAAGATTGATATTCGAACGGATTTAAATATCATTCTCTATGTAACTTCGTTAATCGTGTTTTATTGATGTGACCTAGTCTACAATGCCATAAGAAAGCCTGATTTATTTTTGGAGACTTTCTTTTTAAGTGTGTTCTGGACATTGAAAACCTGAGCTTGACTCAATACGTATATACCGTCATCTAATGTACCGGACCCAATCAGAACTTGATTTAGGTGGATGTGAACTACATCTCTTACGAATGTAAAGTCATATCCCTCTCTCGAAAGTGAGGACACTGATATGATATTACAAGTCAAACTAGGTACATACAGACAGTTACGTAGAATCAATATCTGCCCACTTGTCAAACCTAGGCGATATTCTCCCACGGATTCAGCGTCCACGCTCATTCCGTTTGCAACTTTGAGAGATAAATCACCTATCCTTATATCTCTACGGTTTTTCAAAGCATGTAATGAATTACAGATATGAGATCCTGCTCCGGTATCTAGTACCCAGGAACTAGAGTTAATTGACAAACGGTTCTCAATTACAAACACACTTGAGGCTGAAGCCACAACATGCTTCGTATCCCGGCTACTTGCTTCCAAAGCCCTGCAATCCTTCTGCCAATGCCCGTTCCCATAACAATAGGAACATCCTTCCTTAGCTATACCAAGTCCCGAAACTTTTGCTCTTCCCTTTCCTCTTACTTTATTCACACCGTATATCGGCTTTGTAGAGGTCTTCTTCTTTTCACCATTTGCTTTCGCCCTGGATGTAGAAGAAGAAGGTCCCCTATTAAGCAGAGCTTGTGTCTCCCTGGTATCTTTCAGGGTGTAAGTAGAGGGTAAGGACTGTGGAAATAAGTCAGCGTATGACCTGTTTCCCAACGTGGTCTCCAGGTCTTTGAGCTCATCAATAGAGCTAGTCATTGTAAGGACGTTGTCCCCTATAGATGACCCGATAACTAACCTCGCTTGAATTAATTCGTTCGAGGTCTCATATCTTACGATATGAGATTGCTCTCCATATAAATCTTTGTTATGAAGAAAGATGGAAACCAAGTCCATCTTCTCGTGTTGCTTCTGGTATACACCATCAACTGAAGCCAACACGAGGCACTTAGCTTTCGCTTTATCCTTTTCCCTTGTCTGACGGATATCCATATCCGCGATGGTGGAAACTGGACCTGGGACTGCGGGATCTTGAGTAGTAATAGGGTAGTCCAGCTTGTCATAGGTAATGGACATCTGGACAGACCTTTGCCAGTCATATAAGTCAGATTCAGTCAATTTGTTATCTAGATGTAACCTATGTGTGGTCACAAGGTCGCTGCAATTTAAGAGAGAGAAGAAAATACTATTAGCATGATGCTCTTGCAAGTTTAGATTGGTTTTTAATTTATCTAAACAGGATGGCTCCCACTGTTTCTCGAATCCCTCCTCAAACCATAAAAGAAGAATTAGCCAGGACTATTCTCACCGTACAATTCTTGCTTAACCGTTCAGCCAGGTGAGTGTCGATACTTCGAGGGAGGTTTTCCAACGCTTTCGCCAAGTTCCCTAATTAAATAACCTCTTTTCTCTGGGGGCGTAACCCCGCTGACACCTTTCTAGGCACCTACTTGGTTTATAGCATTGATCGTTAAGTGACGAATCTCCTGATAAGTAGTATATACTCACAGTAGGATCAGGATCCAAAATATCATCGTATGATAATGTTGAAGGAATCCTACCAACATTCATCAAACTCCAAAATGGTATGCTCTTTCTGCAAATTTCAGTTTCTTTAGAAATTCCCGATATGGATTTTTTCCCCATGCTCTTATGACCTTGACGAAGGTCAAAAAATCATAAGTCACATGTCAAGTTCTATCCGTCATTATCCAGGTTAATTTGAACCCACCCGTACATACCCTTGACGAAGGTCAACAAGGTAATACGACTGTCCCAAACCAACGCATCTATCTATGCTGCATATGAACACCCAATGGCTACCAATCACTATGCCTTGACGAAGGTCAACAAACATAGCTTGAATACTATTGAATATTCATATGAAATGACGGAGGGCTACGAATGGTTTTGGCAAAAACCGTGAACGTAGTGAACTTGATATAATCGAAAGAACCTGATACTTTTTAAAAGGAGTGGTTAAAGCTCCGTAATTAAAAATTCTGATCTTTTAAAATAACCGAGTGGTTTCTTTTAAATTTGTTCCAACAATTAAACTTTGGTTTATTTTCTTTGCATTATAATAATGTGTCCCATCATTTATCCTATCATTGTAGAAAACAATGAAAATACCACGTCCTCTTATGCCATCCGCATTCGCCACGGGGTCCTGTCATCACCCGTTAGGTTACTTAACTAACGACAGAGCGGGGGCTGGGCTAGCGCGGGTGTAAAACATAAGTGACGTCTAATAGCTATCATATATAGATATTGTACATTCGTCAGACGCAATAATAAGCATTCCAGATCACTGATGAACTTTATTGGATTTACTAGCAATCCGCATTTACTTTGAGCCTGCAATAAAAGACGGATTACACAGTTGTGATGAATAGCCATTACCCCACCCTAGACCCCTACGGGTACGACAAACTACTCGCCAAGTACCCGAAGTGAAGCGGTCTCCCTCAACAAAGTGAGTAGGCCACTAAACACTTCAAAGTACCCGGTAGTTTGTGTACCCCGCCTTGGGTCTATCATAGGAGCAAAAACAGTAAAAAGAAATATTACAACGGTGGCTACAACCGCAACCTGGATGTGCCCCGCAAAAGAATATTACATCATATTACATTTACATCGAATGAATGAATATTAAACCCATCTCAAAACCCCGGCTAATCATCACAACATTCCAATCAAGTCCATATACACAAACAGTAAATATTACAAAAATGTGCAACCCCCTGCCAACCGACATACTAGCAGTTAGGGGAGGTTTACGAACACATTAAACATTACAGATAATAACCGGATTAGCAAATATCTTAGAACATCGATCGATTACCATATTCCATGTTTACCCCAAAAGCAAACCAGCAAAGAAGCAACCTGGGTAGAAACAGAACATACAAGAAAACAGAAAACCACAAAATAGGAATTACTGAGCAAATCCGAGTCAACTCGGCGTTGACTCGGCGGCGGATCCGCGGCACAAGCACTCTATTGCCACGGATCCGTGGCCGTTTTGCCGAGTTACTGGCTCGTATTTTCCCAGTATTCTTAAAAAACCCTGCTGTGAATTTTAAGGTATGTAAAATATTTTTTAAGATACTTTTAAAATTAACAGAAACTGTAAAGGAGTTAGGGTTTAGTTTTTGTGTTTTCCGTCGATCGAACTTCTAATTAGTTGCTAACAAGCTAGTAATGGTTTAGTTGGCTCTGATACCACTGTAAGTCCATGCCACGTACCCCACGAACTTGCGGGGAGGCGGAATATATGAAAAACGATTATCAAAGCTTCGTAACATGGACTTGAGCGCATGAATCGTATCTAAACCGTTACTAGAAAACTACGAAAGGTTTAACTACTCGGATTCGAAGTTATACCTCACGTTACTTGTCCTTCAGGTCTTCAACGTGGTCCTCCACTCCTCGTAGGCTCTTTGGAACATCGGCACCTCAACGGCCTCCTCGAGTCAAAGATGATCCGCCCGAGAGCTCCTACTACAATCTTGATCTCTAACTTAAGATAACTAGGTTGCTCAAAGTGCTAATCTAAGCTACCTAGGGAATATAGAGTGAGGTTATGGATGTATTAGTCTAGCTAACCCTTGATCTCAATACATGAAAGGTTAGGGTTAGGGTTTCAAGAATGAGAGAGCTTGAGGAGAGAGAAGGTGATGATAAGAATGAATTGAAAAATGAACTCATTAGAATATATATCAACCATAACAATTTATCAAATAAATAATATATATGATTAATCATCATGGTTGATGCATTCACCTTGTGTGATTCATCTCATGAGTCATTAGCTTCATAAATGAAGCATTAACTCCATGGATGAATCATACAAATGAGTCATTAAGTAATAAATGCTTATGCCACCTTAACCCCCAAGTCACCATGCTTCTAGAAGCTTCCCGGAAAATTACGAGAACGCCCCTCCAATCCGTGAAAACACGGAAAAACTTTAGACTGTATAAATCCAATAACCTGATACTAGAAACTGGCTTAAACCAAAGCCGACCAGTAAAAACTGTCCGAACGTCGTACGTGCGTAAATACACGTATGCGTCCGAACCCTTGTCGTAAAACCATACGACCTCTATATCGTTTCGCCTGGAGCAGGAAAACTCTCTGTGTGGGACTCTAAAGACTTGACACTACGCTGGAAGTGGGTTTAACCACAGACCGTAAGCGGCACTAGCTGTACGTAACGGTACCCGGGTAGATGTCGATAAGAAGGCTGATGAGGAAAACCATACGAACTTCTACTGAGCCTGATGTGACAATCTTCGTACAGTCCGGTCTGTTCGTCTAAGACTATCGCATATCGAGCCTAGGGGGCGGCAAGCATCAGTCCCCTAATAGCTGTATAAGTCGTGTCGGAGCGTAGCCCATTACACCCTGAGAAACTACTGGAACCTACCAGTAAATCTCGCTTGCCCTGGCCAGGGACTTTGCGTAATGGCTCTCTGACACAGTGCGATATCAACTCCCAATACCGGGAGAGACAAATCTTGTCTAACCGCCACTGCCTCCAAGTGCTCCGGACTGCACCCAACTGCTACCTGTTTGCACGACTCCTTTGAGCCGTGGTAGGGTAGCAATCTAAGAACAGTGGGACACACTCGAGGCGAAGTAGCAGTGTCAAGTCTGCGGACTATGCTGTACTCATGTCACTTGGGAACTGTTAACTGACGACGGGTATAATACCAATCAATCAGCTCCCCTGCGAGTCCTGTCCGGTGTACCCGTAACCTAACGAGCACCTGTATACTATCTCCAGTACGACGTACTGACGGCTGTGGGACAGACCATCTCCCCAATTTGGGATGAGAAGCGTACACACTAGTCTACTCTGAAGTATCGATGCCCTGTCTCGATAATCCTACGACTAGGGATAAATATAGGATGTTGCTTATAGACTACCCAGCCCTCACTAGTGTGACTGCCATCACAACGCTGGTAATCAAGCAAAGAACCTATGGGCTCTACTAATATGTATAAGTGATACGTTATAAGAAACATATGCACATATTAAAGTAGACACAAACCAAGTAGTATACTACCATATTTAGTAAGATTGTCAATACATCCGTGAATATCCCTGTTAGTGTATATGCCCTAGAGGCCATTACTGTATCATACTAGTTTGTATATTACTTAATGGAAGCTTGGGATATTCATCTTGTATATACAATCTTGCTCAAAATAGTAGTATGCTACTTGGTTTGTTTCTACTTCAATGTGTACATGTGTTTATTTTAGTATATCACCTATGCACATTAGTGGAGCCCTTAGGATCTTTGCTTGATTACCAGCATTGTGATGGCAGTTACATTAGTGGGGGCTGGGTAATCTATAAGCACATCCTTATGCAGGTCCCTAGTCGCAGGACAATCGAGACAGGGCATCGATACTCCGGAGTAGACTAGCGTATGTGCTTCTCATCCCAGAGTGGGAGGTGGTCTGTCCCACAGCCATCAGTACGTCGTACTGGAGATAGTATACTGATGCTCGTTGGGTTACGAGTACACTGGACAGGACTCGTCGGGAACTGACCGGTTGGTATTATACCTATCGTCAGTTATCAGTTCCCAGGTGACATGAGTACAGCTTAGTCCGTTGACTTAACACTGTCACTTCGCCTCGAGTGTGTTCCCACTGTACTTTGATTACTACCCTACCACGGCTCAAAGGAGTCGTGCAAACAGGTAGTAGTTGGGTACAGTCCCGAAGCACTTGGAGGCAGTGATGGTCAGACAGGATTCGTCTCTCCCGGTATTGGGGGTTGACATCACGCTGTGTCTAGGAGAGCCATTACACGAGTAGTCCCTGGCCAGGGCAATCGAGATATACTGGTAGGCTTCCAGTGTTATCTCAGGGTGTTTTGGGCTTCACTCCGACACGACTTGTACCGCTATTAGGGGACTGACGTTTACCGCCCCCTAGGCCCACCATGCGATGTATCGGACGAACAGACCGGACTGTACAGAGATTGTCACATTCAGGCTCAGTAGGAGTTCAGATGGGTTTCACCTCGTCAGTCTTCTTGTCGGCATCTACCTGGGGACCGTTACGCACAGCTAGTGCCGCTTGCGGTCTGTGGTTAAACCCACTGCCAGCGTAGTGTCGAGTCTTTAGAGTCCCACACAGAAAGCTATTCAACTTTAGGCAAAAGAGTAGAGGTAGCATGGTTTTGCGACAGGTCGCATGGTTTTGCGACAGGGTTCAGTCACATCCGTGCACTTGTGCACGCTTAGTGTCGGGACAGTTAACACTAGCGGGCTTTGGTTTAAGCCAGATCCTAGTGTATGTTTTAGGATTGGATTTATCTAGTTTGTATTCGTGTTCCTCGGAACGCGGATACGGGTGTGTATGCACAGTTGACGGAGAGACAGAGGCAGAGGATTCTCATTAGGGTTGTTGACCGTTGACTGTTGACTATTGACCTTTTGCTCAACCCTAATGAGAATATGATATATGATTAACAATAATATTAATTAAGTATTATGGTGACATGGTTATTGAGGGGTTGACTTTGTTGACCGGTTGACTAGGTTTGACTAGTTGACCATCATGATGACAATGGCTATCATTTCATGGCAAATACTTTTTACTTGCTTGTTTCTCTTGTGAGAAATGAGTGCATGAAATGATATGGCTATTGTAGCTTAAACCATTTACACAATACTTGATTACTATTATTGTGATGATGGCTTTGGATTATGAGAGCCAAGAGAGAAAAGTCTTCTCTCATTCTATCATTCTCATTCTCTCTCTTATGCTCTTGAGCTCTCATCCCCTTCCTCTTGCTCTCCCTCTCTTGAGTCTATGGTTCACTTGTCTCATGTGTTGAGAACCAAGAACCATAGAGTAAAATCCCAACACACTCTTCTCTACTCATTCTAGTTCATAAGGTTTAGCAAACCAAGTGAACTAGTTTCTTCAAAGACCGAAGAAGAAGCCAAAGGTAGAAGCTTTCGAGGTGGATCAATCTTCGGCGCAAGGAGACGACGGAGTGAAGCCGATCCGGACAACCATTGAGGCTTGAAGACGAAGGAGTTCAAGAAAGAAAGGTATAACCCCCTAACCGAGTAGTTAACAACTCCTAGTTAGGTTGTTAGTTAGATGTTTAACAAAGATCCGGTTTTGAGTCCATGTTACCACCTCTAGAAAAATTGTTTTTCGTCAAATTCCGCATGCCTGAAAGTACCGGGAGAGGTAGCATGGACTTACAGTGGTATCAAAGCCTAGTTAAACACAACCTAACATGTTAGCATAGTAACTAGAAATTCGATCGGAGAAAAAGTCGCGAAATACACCCGGATTTCAAACTTTCTGTCGATTTTCAAAGTGTTGAAAAAATTATTTGAGATATACCAAAAATCGACTCAGGGTTTTTAGAAGAAACTGCAAAAATTCGACCCACTGAATCGATCAACGCGCCGCGTTTCCGTGGCGGAGTTGACTCGGTCGTGGGGTTTTATTCTTGCAGATTGTTCATAGGGGTATTTTGGGATTTTTGGAATATGTGTTTTCTGCACAGATTTTCCAGAAAGAAAATTTTGTGTTTGGGGCCTGAAAATCCGTATTTTTGATCGAACTTCTAAAGACTTAGGCTGACGGGTTTTTCTGTGATGTGATATTTGTATTGAACGTCTGCTAATCGCTATATGTCTATTAGTGGGGGTTATACAAATCTGTGATCTGTAATGTTATTGGAATGTGTATATGAACTCATTGGATTGTCGTGGGTGAATAGCCGGGGGTTGTGAGACGAGAGTTTTCTTTTCTTTCAATTCATGTAAATTTGTAAATTGATGTAATAATTATTTGTATGGCCGCACAACCGGGTCGGGGTTGTAGCCGTCATTGTATAATTTCTTTTTACTGTTTTTGCCCCTAGGATAGACCCATGCAGAGGGTGCACAAACTACCGGGTATGCCGAAGTGCCGAGTGGCCTACTCACGGAGTTGAGGGAGGTTGCTTCGCTTCGGGTACTTGGCGGGTAGTTTGCCGCACCCGTAGGGGTCTTGGGTGGGGTTTTGGCTATTCACCGCGACCGTGTAATCTGCTTTTCGTTACAGGCTCATACGAATTGCAGGTTCCTAGTATATCCAATGTGTTCATCTGTGATCTGAAAAGGCTATCATTGCAATATATCTATATATGATATTATTTAGGCCTTGCTTATGTTTTACAGCCGCGCTAGCCCAGCCCCCGCTCTGTCGTTAGTTAAGTAACCTAACGGGTAATGACGGGGCCCCGTGGCGAATGCGAATGGCATAAGCGTACGTCATATTTTGGTTGTTTTCTGCAATGGTAGGATTAAATGATGGGACGCATTAAAAGAACTAATGCAAGAATATCACGCATTAAAAGAACTAATGCAAGAAAATAAACCAAGTAAAAGTCGTTGGAACACTTTCGAAAAACCACTCGGTTCTTTTCAAAACTAACTTTTAAGTGCGGAGCTTGAGCCACTCATTTTAAAAGCTATCTCGTTCCATCGACTATATCAAGTTCACTACGTTCACGGTTTCGCCAAAACCATTCGTAGCCCTCCGTCGTTTCATATAAATAGTCAATAGTATTCAAGCTATGTATGTTGGCCAAAGTCAAGGCATAGTGATTGGTAGCTATTGGGTATTCATGTGTAGCATAGATAGATGCGTTGGTTTAGGACAGTCGTACTGCCATTTTGGCCAAAGTCAAGGGTAGGTACGGGTGGATCCAAATTAACCTGGAGAATGACGGGTAGAACTTGACATGTGACGTATGATATTTTGGCTAAAGTCAACGTTATAAGAGAATGGGGCAAAAATCCACATCGGGAGTTTCAAAAGAACTGAAACTTGCTAGTCTTGCATACCATTTGGAGTGTGATGATTCTGGTAGGATTCCTTCAGTTTCGTCACGCGATGATATTTGGATCCCGATCCTACTGTGAGTATATGCTACTCCTCAGGAAATTTCTCACTTAACGATCAATGCTATAAACCTAGTAGGTGTCTAGAAAGGTGTTAGCCGGGCTACGCCCCCAGGGAAAAGAGGTTCTTGAATTAAGGAACTTCGCGAAAGTGTTGGAAAATCTCCCTCGAAGTACTGACACTGGCCTGGCTGAACGGTTAAGCAAGTATTGTACGGTGAGATTGATCCTGACTAATTCTTCCTTTTTTTGGTTTGAGGAGGGATTCGAGAAACAGTGGGAGCCATCCTGTTTAGACAAACTAAAAACCACTCTAAACTTGCAAGAGCATCATGCTGAGTGTTTCTTCTTCTCTCTCCTAACTGCAGCGACCAATCGACATGACTGGACTTAAGTTACTTCTAGATAAAAACATACTGACAGGGCCAAACTACAAAGATTGGCTCAGGAATGTCAAAATGGCAATCACTTACGACAAGCTGGGGTATCTTCTTACCACCAAAGCTCCCCCTGTCCCAGGTCCCACCTCCAGCGTCGCGGATAAGGAAATCCGTAAGACTTGGGAGATTGATAGCGCGAAGGCCAAGTGCCTCGTACTTGGTTCTATGGACAATGAACATCAGAGGAGGAACGAGAATATGGACCTCGAATCCATATTTCTCCATACAAAAGAACTGTATGGAGAGCAATCTCGTATCGCAAGATACGAAGTGTCGAAGAAGTTATTTTCGGCAAGGTTGGCCATCGGATCATCGGTAGCGGAACACATGCTTAAGATGATTGGCTACATAGAAGAGCTCGCGGACCTTGGGACCACATTGGAGAATGAGCTCTATACGGACTTGATTCTCCAGTCCCTTCCTTCCACTTACGCCCAGTTTATACTGAACTTCAATTTACAAGAAAAAGAAGTTGAACTTTCAGAACTCCTCAACATGCTGAGGAGCGCAGAGGGCACCCTACAGAAAGGTAGGTAAACATCCACTTTGTTTGTGGGAGGATCTTCCTCTTCTAGGTCCAAGGCGAAAGCCAAGGGAAAGAAGAAGAAAGCCCCCGCCAAATCAAGGGGCGGTGTTAGTAAAGTGGATACGAAGGGAAAGGCAAAAGCAACAAAGAAAGTGGGAAAGCTTGTGGATAAGGAAGAATGCTTCTATTGTCATATGAAGGGACACTGGAAGAATGATTGCAGGGCTTGGAAAGCCAGGACACAGGAACTGAAGCAGGTTGCAGCTTCAGGTGTGTATGTTATTGAAAACTGTCCTTCAATAAACTCTACTTCCTGGGTATTGGATACCGGATCTCATATCTGTAATTCTTTGCAGGCACTGAGAAAGCGTAGGGGTTTGAAGGCAGATGATATGACCCTTAGAGTTGCAAACGGAGCTGGCATGGATGCTGAGTCCATGGAGGACTATCACCTTGGCTTGTCAGATGGACATGTTTTGGTATTGCGTAATTGCTATTTTGTACCCAATGCAACTTGTAATATCATTTCTGTATCTTTATTATCTAAAGAAGGTTATGAATTTGCATTTGTAAGTAATGTTGTGAACATTCACCTTAATCAAGTTCTGATTGGGTCAGGTACATTAAGCAATGGTATATACGTATTAAACCAACCACAGATTTTCAATGTCCAGAATACACACAAAAGAAAGTCTCCGGAAATAAATCAGACTTTCTTATGGCATTGTAGACTAGGTCACATCAATGAGAGAAGGTTGACGAAGTTACATACAGAAGGATATTTGAATCCGTTCGAATATCAATCGTATGCCACTTGTTAATCCTGTCTCAAAGGAAAGATGACAAAGACTCCGTTCACTGGACACGGAGTAAGAGCGAGTGAGCTCTTGGGACTCGTACACAGCGACGCGTGCGGTCCAATGTCTATACATGCGCGAAGCGGTTATTCTTACTTCATTACTTTTACGGATGACTTTTCAAGGTACGGTTATGTCTTCTTAATGAAACATAAGTCCGAAGCCTTTGGAAAATTCCAGGAATATAAGAATGAAGTAGAAAAACAAACCGGCAAAAATATCAAGATTCTAAGATCGGATCGAGGTGGTGAATACTTGAGTGCCGAGTTCCTGGACTATTTAAAAGAGAACGGAATTCTCTCTCAGCTTACTCCTCCATACACTCCGCAACATAATGGTGTATCGGAGAGACGGAACCGTACCCTATTGGATATGGTACAGTCCATGATGAGTAACGCTGAGTTACCGCGATCATTCTGGGGGTATGTGCTAGAATCAGCTGCATACCTTTTGAACCGAGTTCCAACTAAGACTGTGCCTACTACACCATATGAGATGTGGTGTGGGAAGAGACCCTATCTTAATCACATTAAGACATGGGGAAGTCCAGCTTTTGTCAAAAAGCAGCATGCGGACAAGCTCGAGGCACGCTCAGTACAGTGCAAGTTTGTGGGATATCCAAAGAACTCCAAGGGATATTTCTTCTACTGCGAAGAGGAACAAAAGGTTTTTGTTTCTCGTCATGCCCACTTTCTAGAACACCAGTTCTTAGAAAAGGAAATTAGTGGGAGCGCAGTAGAATTGGAAGAAATTCCAGGACCACAGACTGTTACTGAAAGCTTAGTGGAACCAGAGGGTTCAAAAGAACACGACATTCCTACGCCGCTCCGCAGGAGTAGTAGGCAGTCTCATCCGCCCGAGAGATACTACGGTTTTCTCATAGACGGGGATAGAGAGGATTGCATCATAGATTATGATGAGCCTACTAGCTTCCAGCAAGCCGTTCAGAGCGTCGACTCGGTAAAATGGCTGGATGCAATGCGGACCGAAATGGAGTCCATGTACACCAACAAAGTATGGACGTTGGACATTGCTCCAGACGGGGTAAAACCCGTAGGATGCAAGTGGATCTTCAAAAGGAAGATTGGTGTAGATGGACAGGTTGAGACCTATAAAGCTAGACTGGTTGCAAAGGGTTTTCGTCAAAGACCTGGTTTGGGCTATGACGAGACCTTTTCTCCTGTAGCTATGCTGAAATCCATTCGGATCCTTCTTGCCATTGCTGCCTTCCACGATTATGAGATCTGGAAAATGGACGTAAAGACTGCTTTTCTAAATGGAAATTTAGAGGAGTGTGTCTATATGGACCAACCAGAGGGTTTCATTCAGAGTGGGAGCAGCAGAAAGGTGTGCAAGTTACTTAAGTCCATCTATGGACTAAAGCAGGCATCGCGGAGTTGGAACATCTGTTTTGATGAGACGGTCAAGGAATTCGGCTTTATCAAAAATCCAGATGAACCATGCATCTATAGTAGATTTGTAGCGAGAACTGTAGTATTCCTCGTTTTATACGTGGATGACATTCTCTTAATAGGAAATGACATTCCTATGCTACAATCTGTCAAGGGGTTCTTGTCACACAGGTTCTCCATGAAAGACCTGGGTGATGCCTCATACATCCCGGGGATCCGGATCTATCGTGATAGATCCAAGAGGATATTAGGACTTTCACAGTCCAGGTACATCGACACTATACTGAAAAGATTCAGTATGGAAGATTCCAAGCGCGGTAACCTACCGGCTTGTCACGGGATCACCCTCTCTAAAGAGATGTCTCCCAAGACTGATTTAGAGAGGGATCGCATGTCTATTATACCCCACGGTTCTGCGGTAGGCTCTATAATGTATGCGATGTTGTGTACCAGACCGGATGTAGCTTATGCACTGAGTGTGGTAAGCCGGTATCGGTCAAACCCTGGGGAGAAACACTGGATAGCGGTAAAGAACATTCTCAAGTACCTGAGAAGGACTAAGGAGATGTTCTTGGTGTATGGTGGAAAAGACCTCCAGATCGAGGCCTTTGCTGACTCCAGCTTCCAAAGTGACAAGGATGATTCCAAGTCCATGTCGGGTTTTGTCTTTACCCTCAATGGAGGGGCGGTGTGTTGGAAGAGTTCCAAACAGGAAACCGTTGCAGACTCGACGATGGAAGCGGAATACATCGCTGCATCTGATGCCGCAAAAGAAGCTGTCTGGATGAGGAAGTTCTTGAAAGAACTTCAGGTGGTTCCATCCATTGTTGATCCAATACCTCTGTATTGCGACAACAACGGGGCTATAGCTTTAGCGAAGGAACCCAGGTCCCATCAGAGATCCAGACACATCTTGAGGCGGTATCACCTGATTAGGGAGATCGTGGATCGCCAGGAGATCGAGCTTCGGAGGGTCGCTTCAGAAGATAACACTGCAGATCCATTCACCAAGGCCTTGCCCCAGACTCAGTTCGAGCGGCTGATCGAGATGATAGGTCTTCGATACGCCAGTACATGGCCTTAGTGCAAGTGGGGGATTGTTAGTGTATATGCCCTAGAGGCCATTACTGTATCATACTAGTTTGTATATTACTTAATGGAAGCTTGGGATATTCATCTTGTATATACAATCTTGCTCAAAATAGTAGTATGCTACTTGGTTTGTTTCTACTTCAATGTGTACATGTGTTTATTTTAGTATATCACCTATGCACATTAGTGGAGCCCTTAGGATCTTTGCTTGATTACCAGCATTGTGATGGCAGTCACACTAGTGGGGGCTGGGTAATCTATAAGCACATCCTTATGCAGGTCCCTAGTCGCAGGACTATCGAGACAGGGCATCGATACTCCGGAGTAGACTAGCGTATGCGCTTCTTATCCCAAAGTGGGAGATGGTCTGTCCTACAGCCATCAGTACGTTGTACTGGAGATAGTATACGGGTGCTCGTTGGGTTATGAGTACACTGGACAGGACTCGTCGGGAACTGACCGGTTGGTATTATACCTATCGTTAGTTATCAGTTCCCAGGTGACATGAGTACAGCTTAGTCCGCTGACTTGACACTGTCACTTCGCCTCGAGTGTGTTCCCACTGTACTTTGATTACTACCCTACCACGGCTCAAAGGAGTCGTGCAAACAGGTAGTAGTTGGGTACAGTCCCGAAGCACTTGGAGGCAGTGACGGTTAGACGGGATTCGTCTCTTCCGGTATTGGGGGTTGACATCGCGCTGTGTCTAGGAGAGCCATTACATGAGTAGTCCCTGGCCAGGGCAATCGAGATATACTAGTAGGCTTCCAGTGTTATCTCAGGGTGTTTTGGGCTTCACTCCGACACGACTTGTACCGCTATTAGGGGACTGACGTTTACCGCCCCCTAGGCCCGCCATGCGATGTATCAGACGAACAGACCGGACTGTACGGAGATTGTCACATTCAGGCTCAGTAGGAGTTCAGATGGGTTTCACCTCGTCAGTCTTCTTGTCGGCATCTACCTGGGGACCGTTACGCACAGCTAGTGCCGCTTGCGGTCTGTGGTTAAACCCACTGCCAGCGTAGTGTCGAGTCTTTAGAGTCCCACACAGAAAGCTATTCGCCTTTAGGCAAAAGAGTAGAGGTTGCATGGTTTTGCGACAGGTCGCATGGTTTTGCGACTGGTCGCATGGTTTTGCGACAGGGTTCAGTCATATCCGTGCACTTGTGCACGCTTAGTGTCGGGACAGTTAACACTAGCGGGCTTTGGTTTAAGCCAGATCCTAGTGTATGTTTTGGGATTGGATTTATCCAGTTTGTATTCGTGTTCCTCGGAACGCGGATACGGGTGTGTATGCACAGTTGACGGAGAGACAGAGGCAGAGGATTCTCATTAGGGTTGTTGACCGTTGACCGTTGACTATTGACCTTTTGCTCAACCCTAATGAGAATATGATATATGATTAACAATAATATTAATTAAGTATTATGGTGACATGGTTATTGAGGGGTTGACTTTGTTGACCGGTTGACTTTGTGGACCGGTTGACTAGGTTTGACTAGTTGACCATCATGATGACAATGGCTATCATTTCATGGCAAAGACTTTTTACTTGCTTGTTTCTCTTGTGAGAAATGAGTGCATGAAATGATATGGCTATTGTAGCTTAAACCATTTACACAATACTTGATTACTATTATTGTGATGATGGCTTTGGATTATGAGAGCCAAGAGAGAAAAGTCTTCTCTCATTCTATCATTCTCATTCTCTCTCTTGTGCTCTTGAGCTCTCATCCCCTTCCTCTTGCTCTCCCTCTCTTGAGTCTATGGTTCACTTGTCTCATGTGTTGAGAACCAAGAACCATAGAGTAAAATCCCAACACACTCTTCTCTACTCATTCTAGTTCATAAGGTTTAGCAAACCAAGTGAACTAGTTTTTCAAAGACCGAAGAAGAAGCCAAAGGTAAAAGCTTTCGAGGTGGATCTATCTTCGGTGCAAGGAGACGACGGAGTGAAGCCGATCTGGACAACCATTGAGGCTTGAAGACGAAGGAGTTCAAGAAAGAAAGGTATAACCCCCTAACCGAGTAGTTAACAACTCCTAGTTAGGTTTTTAGTTAGATGTTTAACAAAGATCCGGTTTTGAGTCCATGTTACCACCTCTAGAAAAATTGTTTTTCGTCAAATTCCGCATGGGGAGAGGTAGCATGGACTTACAATCCCAAGCTTCCATTAAGTAATATACATGCTAGTATGATACAATAATGGCCCCTAGGGCATATACACTAACAGGTTCATTCACATCCGCGCACTTGTGCACGTTTGGTGTCCAGACATCTTATTCTAGCGGGCTTTGGTTTAAGCCAGATCCTAGTATATGTTTTGGGATTGGTTTTATCTCATTGTATTCGTGTTCCTCGGAACACGGATGCGGGTGTGTATGCATAGTTGACTGAGGCAGAGGCAGAGGCAGAGGCAGAGGATTTTCATTAGGATTAATGACCGTTGTCTTTTTCTTAACCCTAATGTTTATGTGTGAAATATGATTATTAATATTAACTAATTATAATTGTGTTATGGTTAGGGTTATTGACCATTTGACTATGCTTAACTTGTTGACCTAGGTTGACATATTGACCATCATCATTTCAAATGGAAGATGCTTTTTCATTCTTGCAAAAGTAATTAATGTGAAATGATAATGGTCATATCAAGATTAACCATCACAATTATCTTTAGTTAATTATTTAATTATCATAATTCACATATATGTGAGAAGGTTGGCTTTTTCTTCTCACTCTCTCATTCTCATTCTCTCTCATCTTCTTCCTCTCTCTCAAAGCTCTCCCTCTCATGAGTTGAGAAATATTAAGCTTGAGATAAAACCTCCAAAATTACTCTCTACTCTTTCTAAGGTTCTAGGTTTAGCACACCAAGCACCTTAGTTACTTCTAGTTTGAGCTAGGAGCCAAAGGTAGAGGCCCTCGGGTGGATCTTTCTTCGGTAAGAGAAGGCGACGAGGACAACCCGTTCATCCCACTCCAAGGAGCAAGAAGAGAAGGACTTCAAGACTTAGGTATAACAATTCTACATAGTAGTTAGAACTTGTAGATCTTTTGTTAGTTTTTGTTTAGCCAGGATCCTCCATGAACGGTCCAAGTTACCTATCGAGGAAAATTCGATTTTTACCTATTCCGCCTTCCCGAAAGTACCGGGGTGGGTAACGTGGACCTAACATTGGTATCAGAGCCAAGCTAAACACAAACTATCAAGTTAGCATAGTATCTAGAACTTCGATCGGAAAAAATCGCAAAACATGTTTTCAAAAAGCTAACTTTCTGCCGATTTTTAGATCTGTTCAAAAAATAATAAATCACATACTAAAAATCGGCTAAGGGTTTTTACAGAACAAGGAAGAAATTTGATCCAGTGTGTCTCTTAACTCGCCGCGGAACCGCGGCAATAGCATGCACTTGCCGCAGATCTGCGGCCGAGTTGACTCAGCCGTGGGTCAAACTTCTTGCAGTGTTCTTATGTTAGCGTTTTGTAATTTTTAGGATGGTTTGTTTCTGCCCAGAATTTCCAGAGAACAAAATTTGTTTTTGGGGTGGTTGCAAATCCGTATTTTGATCGGAGTTCTACAAACTTTGGCTAAATAGTTATATCTGTGATGTGATATATGTATTGAACGTCTGCTAATCGATATACGTCGATTAGTGGGGGTTATACATATCTGTGATCTGTAATGTTGATGGTTTGTGTATATGAATTCGTTGGATCGTCGCGGATGAATAGCCGGGGGGGGGTTGTGAGATGAGGGTTTTTCTTTAT
Organism: Agapanthus africanus; assembly: GCA_030015575.1. Lineage (NCBI taxonomy): Eukaryota > Viridiplantae > Streptophyta > Magnoliopsida > Asparagales > Amaryllidaceae > Agapanthus > Agapanthus africanus. Next base: position 186,173,876 of record CM057349.1, on the reverse strand, counting down.
CTTTCAATTCATGTAATATGTAAATTGATGTAATATTATTTGTATGGCCGCACATATTTTGGATGAGGTTGTAGCCGCCATTGTATAATTTCTTTTTACTTTTTTTGCTCCTAGGATAGACCCAAGGCGGGGTGCACAAACTACCGGGTATCTTGAAGTGCCGAGTGGCCTACTCACGTTGTTGAGGGAGGTTGCTTCGCTTCGGGTACTTGGCGGGTAGTTTGTCGCACCCGTAGGGGTCTAGGGTGGGGTATTTGGCTATTCATCGCGACCGTGTAATCTGTCTTTCGTTGCAGGCTCGAACGAAATGCAGATTCCTAGTATATCCAAAGTATTCATCTGTGATCTGGAATGGCTATCATTGCATCTGACGAATGGATTTATATATCTATATATGATATCTATTTAGGCGTTGCTTATGTTTTGTATCCGCGCTAGTCCAGTCCCCGCTCTGTCGTTAGTTAAGTAACTTAACAGGTGATGACGGGACCCCTTGGCGAATGCGAATGGCATAAGCGTACGTCATATTTTCGTTGTTTTCTGCAATGGTAGGATTAAATGATGGGACGCATTAATTTAATGCAAGAAAATAAACCTAAAAGACGTTGTTGGAACAATTTTCAAAAAGCTGTTATTGAAAGGACGTTCACTTTTGTTTTGCATAGAGGTATTCGGTTATGAATGCCCAGCACCTTAGTCGACGAGGCAAGGGCCGAGATCCCTTCATCGGGAGTGACCCCTAGGACAAAAAGATTGCGTCAGGGTAATAACTTCACTATAGTCGATTATTCTTGCTTTGCATCGAGGTATTCAGCTTAGAATATCCTGCACCTCATTCGACGAGGAAAGAGCCGAGATCCCTTCACAGGGAGTGACCTCTTTAGCAAAAGTTTTCGCCACTATATTTTTCAAAAGGGTATCACGTTCCTTCAACGATATCAAGTTCATTACGTTAACGGGTTTTCGCCAAAACCCAGCCGTAGCCCTCCATCGTTTCGGATTGGTATTGCGTAGTATTCGTGCTACGTATTTCGTGCTCAGCCGAGGCGTAGTGTACGGTAGCTATGTAATATTTTTCTGTAGGATATAATGTGATTGGTTGGGATAGTCGTGCGGTCATTTTGGCTTAGTCAAGGACTCGTATGGATGGGTTTAATGCAATCAAGATAATGACGGGTTGAACTTGACTAGGATCCTTTGATATGTTGGCTCAGTCAAGGTCACTTGGGTCCTAGGGGCAAAAACTACATCGGGAGTTTCTAAAGAAACTGAAACTTGCAGATTTAGCATACCTTCTGGAGTGTGGTGACTAGAGTGGATTCCATCTAGGTCATTGCACAATGATAGTTGGATCCCGATCCCACTGATGAGTTGGATTACTCTCGGGAGATTATTTCACTAAACAATCAATGATATAAACCAAGTAGGTGTCAAGAACGGTGTTAGCGGGGCTACGCCTCCAGGAAAAAGAGGTTATTTAATTAAGGAACTTCGTGAAAGCGTTGGAAAACCTCCCTCGAAGTACCAACACCAGCCTGGCTGAAAGGTTAAGCAAGTATTGTGACGTGCAATTAATCCTGACTAGTTCTTCTTTTAGGGTTTGAAGAAGAATTTGAGGAAATAGTGGGAGCCATCCTGGTTAGATAAATTAATAAACCAATCTAATCTTGCATGAGCGCATGCTGAGTGTTTCTTTTCTTTCTCTCCAGGTAGCAACCATTTCACGCCCTAATCAAGATAATAAAATGTATCGCTTGACCGATCCGAATTCTTATTCGGGGCTGGGGAACGTTGGTTCGGCTCTAACTTGTGACAACAGTCATAAGTTTGAGCAAGGGAAAGAGGATTGTATGGATTCCAAGGATACCCAGTTGAAGAAGAAGCATGGTTTTGCACCTACTTCAGGTGTTCTTGTAATTGAGAACCGCTTTACGGTCAGCCCTACCTCCTGGGTACTTGATACCGGATCAGGATCTCATATCTGTAATTTATTGCAGCGACTGAGAAAAAGTAGGAAAGTTGCACATGGTGATATGTCGCTCAGAGTAGCGAACGGAGCACAAGTTAATGCTGTAGCCGTCGGTGAATATCACCTAGTGTTGCCAAATGGCAATACTATGATTTTGAACGATTGCTACTATATACCTTCCATGGTTTGCAACATCATATCAGTTTCTTTACTCGATAAAGATGGATATAACTTTGTTCTTGATAGGAACATCATGAACATTTACCTTCATAAGGTACTGGTTGCAGAAGGTACACTGTGTAATGGTATCTACATTCTAAATCAGAATACAGTTCTCAATATACAAAACACACGCAAGAGGAAGAATTCAGATACGAATGAATCCTACTTGTGGCATTGTAGACTTGGTCATATCGGAGAGAAAAGACTAAGTAAGTTGCATAAAGATGGACTCTTGAATGCGTTCGAGTATTCATCTTATAAAACTTGTCAGTCTTGTCTCAAAGGGAAGATGACCAAATCTCCGTTCACCGGACATGGAGAAAGGGCAGCCGAGCTCCTGGGACTCATACACAGTGATGTATGTGGTCCGATATCTATACATGCAAGGGGTGGGTTCTCGTACTTCATCACATTCACTGACGATCTCTCTAGATTCGGATATGTGTATCTTATGAAACACAAATCTGAAGCTTTTGAGAAATTCAAGGAATTCAGAAACGAAGTAGAGAACCAGACTGGCAAAAGTATCAAGATCCTCCGGTCTGATAGAGGAGGGGAATACTTAAACACGGAATTCCTAGATTACTTAAAAGAGAATGGTATTCTCTCTCAGCTTACTCCCCCTTATACACCACAGCACAACGGTGTATCGGAGCGGAGGAATCGTACCCTACTGGATATGGTTCGTTCCATGATGAGTAATGCCGAGTTGCCTCTTTCATTTTAGGGACATGCGCTATTGACAGCGGCATATCTATTGAACGATGTTCCGTCTAAATCTGTGCCTAAGACACGTTCGAGATATGGAATGGTAAAAGGCTGTATCTTAAACGTATTAAGATATGGGGTTGTCCGGCCTATGTAAAAGTACAAAATCCGGACAAACTTCAGGCACGTTCAGTTCTATGTAAATTTATGGGATATCCTAAAAACTCCACAGGATATCTGTTCTACCACACAGAGGAACAAAAGGTGTTTGTGTCTCGCCACGCCAGCTTTTTAGAGTGGCAATTTCTTGCAAAAGAAACAAGTGGGAGTTCGGTAGAACTGGAAGAAATTCAGCGACCACAAAATGAAACTGAAGATTTGACATAACCTCAGAATTCAATAACCCCAAACGAACCTCAGCCACTCCGCAGATCTGGTAGGATTTCTCATCCGCCCGAGAGATACTATGGTTTTCACATAGACGGGGATCGAGAGGATTGCATCTTGGAAGAAGATGACCCTACCAGTTTCAGGCAGGCCATTATCAGTAGGGACTCTGATAAGTGGCTGGAAGCAATCCAATCCGAAATGGAGTCCATGTACACCAATAAAGTGTGGACCTTGGATATTGCGCTACCTAGGGTAAAACCCGTTGGATGCAAATGGATCTACAAAAGGAAACTTGGTGTAGATGGGCAGGTTGAAACCTATAAGGCTAGACTCGTTGCAAAAGTTTTTCGTCAAAGATCTGGTTTGTACTATGACGCAACTTTTTCTCCTGTGGCTATGCTCAAATCCATTCGGTTCCTACTTGCCATTGCTGCCTTCCATGACTATGAAATCTGGCAGATGGACGTTAAAACGGCTTTTCTAAACGGCTGTTTAGAAGAGTGCGTTTACATGGATCAGCCAGAAGGTTTCGTAGATAGTGGGAGCAGCGGGAAGGCGTGCATGTTGTTTAAATCCATTTATGGATTAAAGCAGGCTTCGCGGAGCTGGAACATCTTTTTTGATGAGGCAATCAAGGAATTTGATTTCATCAAGAACGAATATGAACCTTGTGTCTATAAGAAGATTGTAGGACGAACTGTCGTATTCCTAGTCTTGTACGTGGACGACATTCTTTTGATAGGAAATGACATTCCTATGCTACAATCGGTCAAGCTATTTTTGTCACAACGGTTCTCCATGAAGGACCTGGGTGATGCCTCGTACATTCTGGGGATCAAGATCTACAGAGATAGATCCAAGAGACTATTGGGACTTTCGCAGTCCAGGTACATAGAGACCGTACTAAAGAGATTTAGTATGGAGGATTCCAAGCGCGGTAACATACCCGCATTGCACAGAATTACCCTCTCCAAGAAGATGTCTCCTAAGACTGACGAGGAGAGGGTTCGCATGAGCACTATACCCTACGCTTCGGCGGTAGGATCTATAATGTATGTGATGCTATGTACAAGACCAGATGTAGCTTACGCACTTAGCGTGGTGAGCCGGTATCAGTCAGACCCAGGTGAGGACCACTGGACGGCAGTGAAGAACATTCTCAAATACCTAAGAAGGACTAAGGAGATGTTCCTGGTTTACGGTAATGGAGACCTCAGGGTCGAGTCCTTTACCGATTCAAGCTTCCAGAGTGACAAAGATGACAGTAAGTCTGTATCGGGTTTTGTGTTTACCCTCAACGGAGGGGCGGTATGTTGGAGGAGTTCCAAACAGGATACCGTCGCAGACTCGACGATGGAGGCTGAATACATTGTTACAAGCGATGCCGCAAAAGAGGCGGTCTGGATAAAGAAGTTCATTAGTGAACTTTAGATGGTTCCGTCCATTGTTGACCCAATACCTTTGTATTGCGATAACAATGGGGCTATAGCTTTAGCGAAGGAACCAAGGTCCCATCAGAAATCCAGACATATCTTAAGGCGGTATCACCTGATCAGAGAGATCATTGATCGCCAGGAGATCGAGGTACGGAGAGTGGACACAAAAGACAACATGGCGGATCCATTTGTTGGATATAGTGCCCTCAGAGTCAATTATTGGATCACAGGCACGTGATTGCAATGATTGAGGGAGGACCTATACCGGTAGGACAGTCTTACTCGAGATGATAGTATGCTATCTTGTTTATCTTTATCATCGTGTACTACTTTAGGTGACCTTACGAGTCGCTATTACACGTTGATAGAGCCCCTAGGGTTCTTGCTTGACTACCATCAGTATGAGGGCGATCATATACGTGAGAGCTGGAGTCTATAAGCACATCCTTAAAAGGTCCCTAGTCGTGGGAGTTTCGAGACAGGGCATCGATACCCCGGAGTAGACTAGTGTACACAGTCGAGACCCCGACGAGGGGCGGTGGCCGGTCTCACAAGCCACTGGTGTCAGTTGGTTCACCTAAGATGTATACAGGTGCTCATTGGGTTATGAGTACACCGGACAGGACTCGCCGGGAACCTGCTAGTTGGTATTATACCTGACGTCAAATAGCAGTTCCCTGGTGACATGTGTACAGGTTAGTTCATCGACCTGAGATCTTCATTTGTCTCGTGTGAGTTCCCACTGTGCTTTGATTACTACCCTACCACGGCTCAAAGGAGTCGTGCAAACAGGTTTTAGTTGGGTACAGTCCCGAGCCATATGGAGGCAGTGAGCGGATCTGCAGGGGTTCGTCTCTCCCGGTATTGGGGGTCAGGTCGCGCTGTGTTTAGGAGAGCCAGTACATGAAAAGTCCTTGGCCAAGGTAGGAGATTTGCTGGTAGGTATTCCAGTAGTATCTCAGGGTGTTCTGGGCTACACTCTGACACGACTTGTACCGCTTTTGGGGTCTGACTTTTACAAACCCCCTAGGCCCGCCATGCGATGCTCATAGACGAACGGACCGGACTGTACGGATATTGTCACTGACAGGCTCAGTAAGGTGTCAGGATGAGTTCGCTCATCGACGTCCCTTTTGGTCAATAGCTGGTGGCCCGTCACGTATGGCTGATACCTCTGACGTGCTAGTGGTTAAATCCATAGCCATAGTATTGACGAGTCTTTAGAGTCCATCACACACAGTTACTTAGGTTTCGGGTGAAACGCTGTAGAGACCTGTAACCCTTCGAAAATCGTTTAGGCAGTTTTTCGGTAATCGGCTAATTTTTCGGCTTTTTCCGTAAAAAGTCTAAATATGTATTTTTCATTGTAGACCTAATTATACAAAATTTGGATAAGATATTACTATAATTTTGTCACTAAAATGTCACTTATAATTTTCTAGTTAAATAATTTTTTTTTCGTAATTAATTATTTTTTAAAATTATTTTAAGCCTTTTTAAATACATTAAATTAGGGATAAATACAAATTTAATTAGGTAAATTTCATAATTAGGAATCTTTATAAGCTAAAATATGGTGTTAATAAAATTATATCATGTCTTGCAAACTTTTGGTTTTAGGGTGGGAAAATTTATGAAAAAATGAAGTAAAAATGGGTTTTTTTGTAAAAAGGTTGACATGAAAGCATTAAATGATAACATATGATGGTTATTGACCTAGAAACTTCTCCAAATTTCCCCACAACTCCCTCCCTCACCTGCTGGCCGAAATGCTTCAGGTTTTCCCCCCATTTTCCCCATTTTTGTTTAGCTTAAAACTCTTGAAAAATCCACAAAAATCCACCGAAATTCACTAAATCCTTCTCTAATTCAACCAAAAACCTTAAGCCATCCCTTCTCAACCCCAAATTGGTTTAAAGTAAGGAGAAAAGAGGCCACTTTAGAGGTTTAGTGCAAGAGAATCAACACTTGTAAGGTAAAATTCTAATCTAGTTGTTTAATTGTAGTTTAATTATGCTAGATTAGAAAGTTTAAGTGTGAATTTTAGTTATAAATTCTTGTTTATGAAATTTCAAGAAAGGGATGAAGTTCTAGATTAGGGTTTGAAGTATGATAATTGGGTTAAAATTTGTGTTGTGGCCATCTAGTAGTTTAAATTGGATGTTAGAGTTGGATTGTGATCGCGATATCGTTAAATTTCGATGTTTGCATCGAATCGGTATTGAATTTGCTTACTAGATTTTTACGAAAATTAGAATGCGCTCAAATTGCGTTATGTTAGCGATATAATTAGCTTCGTATAGGACTATTAGAGTGTGCGAACGTGGGGTTTCGTCTAGTCGGGTTGTAGTTTTGTCGATTTCCACGAAATGACGATTCTAGTTAAAGGTTAGCGATTTTCGTGCGTTTTTCCGCGCACCGAGTGCATGCTATGATTAATTCGAGAGCGTTGATAATTGTATGTTGTGACTTGCATTGTGATAGGTTTTGTAATCTTATGCTTGATATTGTGCAAATATAGGATCGGTCGGGGAAACTTCGGACACGGCGCGAAAAGGCAAGGCGGTGGCCGGATCGGATTAGCGGGGATTTCAGATGAGTAGATGTATTCATCTATGAGGGAATCGTCTGGATGGCGCGATGCGCCCCTAGTTAGGATTTCCTTATCTCTTGTAAGATTCATGTTGTTAGTTAGCATACCCCTTCATTGACATTGCATACCCTTATAGTTAATAATATGCTAGATTGCAAGGATATTCATATGCACATATGCGATAACACTTCATAGGGCACGAACACCATTACCATTGGCATCTGTTGCACGCGCACTATTCATGTGACACACACTCCTTTGGTAATTGCCATGCCACGTGCACTAGAAAACCTGTTTAACTTAATATCGCCATTTGCATTCATACATGATATATGAAATTGCATAGCATGCATATACCTCGCATTATCATTATATTTACATAGATTCTAGCTAAAATTCACATTATATACATTGATATCATAGACATTTATTATATATATAACATGTGAACATTATGATTTTCTTGAGGATTTCAGTATTTCTGCGATTTCTGGATTTTTGGGGAAAACCGCAAGAATTTAACAAAAGCTTATATTCATCATTTTTAAAACAAAGTTGCGGTTTTCTCGTGATGTATGTGTCGTCCACCATGAGTTTTCATGTTTTCTGTTGGATTTCGAGACCCGATTCGAGGAGTGGATGAACCGTCTCGGGTACATGGTGGGCCCGGTATGGTACCCCGGGGCAAGAAGATCGAGTTGTAGACGATGAGCCTGGCAGGGGAAGACTACCTACCGGTGATGTCTGGCACGGCGGATATCCGGAGGATACCGACCGTTGTCGTGAGATTTGATGACATGGGCCGATCCGGACTGACGGAGCCCGATATTTGAGACATTGATACAGTGAGACATTGAGACAGATGTGATTTCATATTTGGTGTCGATGCTTGACACGGTTTTCAGATGATTTCTTGATGATATTTAGCTATTGTCCAGATATTCCTTTTTTCTAAAGTTAAGAATGCAGAACTCTTAACATTTAAAACACTTAAAGATTTAGTAATGACATTGCATACATGTGCATGCATACTAGAGGTATTATATCACATCTGAACATACATGCTGTGACGCATTTGCGTGCATTCTTACGATTGCCTTATTAGATATTATATTCTACTCACGAGCTGGCAACTCACCCCCGTTGTGCCACAGTGTCTTGCAGGTCGGACCCGTCACCCTTGTAGCGGCGGGCTATCTTATCATCAGCTCCTTTTGCTCAGACTCGCGACATCGCCCGTAGGTGGGTTGCGAGCACACTTTGTTTCTTTTTGCTCTATCATTGTATCTAGTATTCTCCATCTACCACTTTATATTGTATATGCGACCTAGTGATGAGACTGAGAGATTTGTATATTTGTGGTTTCTTTTGGGTCGAGCTCACTTGAGCCGGCGTTGTGTTTTCTGATATTTTGCGTTTCTTTTATGCTCTTTTCTTGATATTACTTATTTATTACATGTGGTTGTGATCCGCCTTGGGCGAAGAGCTAGCTCCCGCTTGGGGATGCCATTTGTTTATTACAGGTTATATATATCTTGTTGTACCTATTTTGGGGGATAGAATTTACAGGGGAGACTCTACCGAAATTTTCGGAAATTTTTGATGTTTTAAAAAAAAAAAGGGATTCTTTGCAACTTAAATGATTTTATAAATCGTTTTCATTAAAGGTTTTCCTTCACTCTCTTTTGATTTTGGTTTAGATTCTTCTGGGCTTTGGCTGACTTAGGTTACGGTACGCCTTGAGACGTCTCGTAATCTAAGTGCCAGTCGCGTTCCGTACTTTCGGATCGTGACAAAGTTGGTATCAAAGCGTAGGTTTTACCGTTTTGAGTGTAGGACGACCTTGGTAGATGGAGTAGGTGACTTAAGCAGAGTGGCGTAGCGTGGGTATGATCCGCGGCATACTTACGATACGGTACTCCGCCTAAGTGACCTTAGGACATAATTGCTTGTATTTCCTTTCATGATTCCTTGCATTCCTTGATTTAATTGCAATGATCTTATCATTCATGTTTCTTATTCCAGCTTCGATGCCGCCAAAGACTACGAGAGTTCAGTGGGCTGCCGCTAGGGATGAGATTCGAGCGGGCTCGTCTGAGGCGAGGATCGAGCGGGATGATACGCCTACCCCTCAGGGTCGTACCGATCCGCCTTATCCTGACCGTATTGCCAGATTAGAGGCCGGTATGCAGGAGTTGCGACAGATGATGAGATCTTTAGTTGAGTCCAGTCGGGCCCAGAGATCCGAGGACGTTCCTTCCACCGCACAGACCACGATTGTACCTGCTGCACAGATGGTCACTCCTGCTGCTACTACGGAGACTATCCCTGTTTCACTACAGGAGTTCATGAGATTGAGACCTCCAGCTTTTACCGGTACGGATGCGACAGAGGACCCACAGGCATTTCTTGATAGGATGGCTCGGATTTGCCGTTCGTTGAGGTGTTCTGATGACAGATTAGTGGAGTTTGCGAGTTTTCGTCTGGAGGGTCTTGCCCAGACATGGTACGATTCAGTAGAGAGAGGCCGAGCTGCAGGTCTACCTTCTATGACCTGGGACGAGTTTACAGCTGCATTTCTTGCCCGTTTTCTTCCGGAGAGTGTCCAAGATGCTCGAGCCCGTAGTTTTGAGTCTCTGCGCAAGACTCCTGGGATGAAAGTGTCGGAGTATGATATACAGTTTACCCAGTTGTCTCGATATGCTCCGTACCTAGTCGACACAGAAGAGAAGAGAATAAAGAGGTTTGTACGAGGGCTTGATACACAGCTATTCCTTGCCATCGGCACCCAGCACTTTGATACATACGCAGCCACGATGGATGCAGCCTTACTTTTGGAGGAGCGTATTTCTGAGACTCCGGTCGTTTCTGGGCCGAAGAGGATCCGTACTGATACGCCAGCTCAGCGGCAGATGGGCAGACACCGCGATAGATTATTTCCGGGAGATGGTGGAGGCAGAGGATTGAGACGAGGTCAGTTATTTGGTTCATATCCACAGACCCAGCAGTCGTCTCCAGGATGTTTTCGGTGTGGGAGTCAGTATCACCGTGTCAGAGACTGTACCATGGGACGCCAGGGAGCGGCGACAGTCCCGCATGTGACTTTACCACCCTCACCACCTTCTCAGAGAGCTTTACTTCCTACTCCTGATGATGCTTCACGCCAGCCAGATGCTTCTAGAGGCCGTGGGCGTGGCGGTCCAGTTCCGAGAGGACGAGGCGACAGAGGCAGAGGCAGAGGCCGAGGTAGAGGCAGAGGACAGCCAGCTATTAGTGGTGGACAGGCCCGAGTGTTCGCATTGACTCCTCAGGATGCACAGGCATCCAATGCCGTCGTGACAGGTACTCTGCCAGTATGTTCTTTTGATGCACGGGTATTATTTGATCCAGGCTCCAAACATTCCTATGTTTCCACGTATTTTGCACCGAGGTTGGGCCGAGAGTCTTCTCCGTTAGATCATCCGCTTGTCGTTAGTACACCGGTAGGCGAGTCTTTTGTTGCCCGTTTTGTGTACCGATCATGTTCCGTTCGTATCGGGGAGAGAGATTCTTCAGTTGATTTGATTCTCCTCGATATGCTAGACTTCGACGTTCTTCTTGGTATGGACTGGCTAGCCACCTGTTATGCATCTGTGGACTGCCGTGAGAAAGCAGTCAGATTCAGCTTTCCTGGTGAGCCGGTTCTTATTATTCAGGGAGATCGTAGTGCTACCCTTCCCAGCTTGATTTCTTCTCTTCGCGCTGGTCAGCTCTTAAGGAAAGGGTGTCAGGGATTCTTAGCCTATATTTGTGATACTAGCTCCACAGAGGTTCCGTTGGACCAGGTCCCTGTTGTGAGAGAGTTTCCTGATGTATTCCCTGACGAGCTGCCTGGCCTGCCACCAGAGCGCGAGATTGAGTTCTGTATTGACTTGATCCCTGGCACGGGGCCTATCTCTATACCGCCTTATCGGATGGCCCCGGCGGAGCTGAGAGAGCTAAAGGATCAGTTACAGGACTTGCTGGACAAAGGGCTTATCCGACCGTGTGTGTCACCTTGGGGTGCTCCCGTCCTGTTTGTTAAGAAGAAGGACGGAAGTATGCGCTTATGCATTGATTATCGTCAGCTGAACCGAGTTACTGTGCGGAACAGGTATCCCCTACCCCGCAGTGATGACTTATTTGATCAGCTCCAGGGTGCAGGATTCTTCTCGAAGGTTGATTTACGGTCAGGTTATCACCAGTTGTGGGTTCGGAAGGAGGATATTCCGAAGACCGCCTTCCGTACTCGATATGGTCATTATGAGTTCTTGGTGATGTCGTTCGGGCTCACCAATGCCCCGGCAGCTTTTATAGATTTGATGAACCGTGTATTCAGGCCGTATCTCGATCAGTTCATTATTGTGTTCATTGACGACATCTTGGTTTATTCTCGGAGCCGGGAGGAGCATGAGCAGCACTTACGTATCACATTGCAGACTTTGAGGGAGTATCAGCTGTTCGCCAAGTTTTCCAAGTGCGCATTCTGGTTAGACAGTGTCGACTTCTTGGGTCATGTGGTGACGAGAGATGGTATTTGTGTGGACCCGAAGAAGATCGAGGCAGTTCAGCGTTGGCCTAGACCAGTAACAGTTACAGAGGTTCGCAGCTTTCTAGGTCTGGCCGGCTATTATCGACGTTTTGTCCAGGATTTCTCCCGCATTGCTGCACCTTTGACCGGGTTGACCCGGAAGGGGGTTCTTTTTGATTGGACCCAGGCATGTGAGGATAGTTTCCAGCAGTTGAAGACTTGTCTGACTACTGCACCAGTGTTAGCATTGCCTTCAGGATCAGGCGGGTTCGTGGTATATTGTGATGCTTCTCGAGTGGGGCTGGGATGTGTATTGATGCAGCACGACAGAGTTATCGCATATGCTTCTCGGCAGCTGAGGAAACACGAACAGAACTACCCCACCCATGATTTAGAAATGGCTGCAGTAGTATTTGCACTTAAGATCTGGAGACATTACCTATACGGTGAGTCGTGCCAGATATTCACTGACCACAAGAGTTTGAAGTATATTTTCCAGCAGCGAGATCTGAACCTGAGACAGCGCCGATGGATAGAGTTGGTGAAGGATTATGACTGCGAGATTTTATACCATCCGGGCAAAGCGAATGTGGTGGCAGATGCTTTGAGTAGGAGGCCTGGAGGTAGCTTATCTTGTTTGAGCGCAGTGTAGATGCAGTCGACGGCGGATTGGCAGGTGTTATGTGATAGCAGAGTGCAGTTCGAGTTTACTCCTACAGGGGGACAACTGACCCATTTCAGAGCACGCCCACAGTTACTTGACCGTATCCGTGAGGCACAGTCCGGCGATGCCCGTATCTTAGAGATTATTGAGCAGATTCGGCAGGGCAGAGTTTCAGAGTTCGTGATTGATGATCAGGGGATACTTCGATTTGGGACTCGACTGTGCGTGCCAGATTCAGAGGGACTAAGGCGTGATATTCTTGAGGAGGCACATAGATTAGTATACAGTGTTCACCCAGGTTCCACCAAGATGTACCGTGATTTGAGAGAGCTTTACTGGTGGGACGGGATGATGAAGGATGTTACAGACTTTGTGTCGAGATGCCTGACTTATCAGCAAGTCAAGGCCGAGCACCAGAGGCCAGCCGGCGAGTTACAGCCTTTGCCCATCCCTGAGTGGAAGTGGGAGCAGGTCTCCATGGACTTCATTGTGGGTCTACCTAGGACTAGTCGAGGGTATGACTCTATTTGGGTGATTGTGGATCGACTGACGAAAGCGGCTCACTTTCTGCTAGTGAAGACCACTTTTGGATTTTCTCAGTACGCCCAGGTTTATATTGATGAGATAGTGCGACTGCATGGTGTTCCGACTTGCATCGTGTTCGACCGGGGCACCCAGTTTACCAGCCGATTGTGGCAGAAACTTCAGGAAGTATTGGGCGCCCGATTGAGTTTTAGCACAGCCTTTCATCCGCAGACTGACGGTCAGTCGGAGCGTACTATTCAGACTCTTGAGGACATGCTCGGAGCTTGTGTTTTAGATTTCGGTGGTAGCTGGGATCGTCATTTGCCTTTGATCGAGTTTTCCTACAATAATAGCTTCCAGGAGACGATTCAGATGGCACCTTTCGAGGCTTTATATGGGAGGAGATGTCGATCGCCGGTATGTTGGACAGAGCTCAGGGAGAGCAGTATTTTGGGGCCGCAGATCGTACAGGAGACGACCGAGAAGATACAGCTGATTCGGGACAGGATGAGAGCGGCACAGAGCAGGCAGAAATCATATGCTGACAGGCGCCGTAGCCAACTCGAGTTCGTTGTTGGCGATCATGTTTTCCTGAAGGTCTCTTCGATGAAGGGTGTGATGAGATTTGGGCGGAAAGGGAAGCTGAGTCCTAGATATGTTGGTCCTTTCGAGATCCTAGAGCGGGTTGGTCCAGTCGCTTATCGGTTAGCTCTTCCGCCCAGCTTCCCTGATGTTCACCCCGTATTCCATGTCTCGATGCTCCGCAAGTACCTTCATGATCCTTCCCAGACGATTCAGCACCAGACGATCCAGCTAGAGCATGATCTTTCTTTTACCGAGCAGCCGGTGGTCATTTTGGATCGGTAGGTGAAGAAATTGAGGTCGAAGGTTATACCGTCCGTCAAGGTTCTTTGGCATGGCCCGAACAGCGAAGAGGTCACCTCGGAGACCGAGGTCGAGATGAGGAAGAGATATCCCCATCTTTTTGAAGGTACGCGTAGTTAAATTCTAAATTCGGGGACCGAATTTCTTTAAGGGGGGAAGATTGTAACCCTTCGAAAATCGTTTAGGCAGTTTTTCGGTAATCGGCTAATTTTTCGGCTTTTTCCGTAAAAAGTCAAAATAGGTATTTTTCATTGTAGACCTAATTATACAAAATTTAGATAAGATATTACTATAATTTTGTCACTAAAATATCACTTATAATTTTCTAGTTAAATAAATTTTTTTTCGTAATTAATTATTATTTTTTATTATTTTAAGCCTTTTTAAATACATTAAATTAGGGATAAATACAAATTTAATTAGGTAAATTTCATAATTAGGAATCTTTATAAGCTAAAATATGGTGTTAATAAAATTATATCATGTCTTGCAAACTTTTGGTTTTAGGGTGGGAAAATTTGTGAAAAAATGAAGTAAAAATGAGTTTTTTTGTAAAAAGGTTGACATGAAAGCATTAAATGATAACATATGATGTTTATTGACCTAGAAACTTCTCCAAATTTCCCCACAACTCCCTCCCTCACCTGCTGGCCGAAATGCTTCAGGTTTTTCCCCCCATTTTCCCCATTTTTGTTTAGCTTAAAACTCTTGAAAAATCCACAAAAATCCACCGAAATTCACTAAATCCTTCTCTAATTCAACCCAAAACCTTAAGCCATCCCTTCTCAACCCCAAATTGGTTTAAAGTAAGGAGAAAAGAGGCCACTTTAGAGGTTTAGTGCAAGAGAATCAACACTTGTAAGGTAAAATTCTAATCTAGTTGTTTAATTGTAGTTTAATTATGCTAGATTAGAAAGTTTAAGTGTGAATTTTAGTTATAAATTCTTGTTTATGAAATTTCAAGAAAGGGATGAAGTTCTAGATTAGGGTTTGAAGTATGATAATTGGGTTAAAATTTGTGTTGTGGCCATCTAGTAGTTTAAATTGGATGTTAGAGTTGGATTGTGATCGCGATATCGTTAAATTTCGATGTTTGCATCGAATCGGTATTGAATTTGCTTACTAGATTTTTACGAAAATTAGAATGCGCTCAAATTGCATTATGTTAGCGATATAATTAGCTTCGTATAGGACTATTAGAGTGTGCGAACGCGGGGTTTCTTCTAGTCGGGTTGTAGTTTTGTCGATTTCCCCGAAATGACGATTCTAGTTAAAGGTTAGCGATTTTCGTGCGTTTTTCCGCGCACCGAGTGCATGCTATGATTAATTCGAGAGCGTTGATAATTGTATGTTGTGACTTGCATTGTGTTAGGTTTTGTAATCTTATGCTTGATATTGTGCAAATATAGGATCGGTCGGGGAAACTTCGGACACGGCGCGAAAAGGCAAGGCGGTGGCCGAATCGGATTAGCGGGGATTTCAGGTGAGTAGATGTATTCATCTATGGGGGAATCGTCTGGATGGCGCGATGCGCCCCTAGTTAGGATTTCCTTATCTCTTGTAAGATTCATGTTGTTAGTTAGCTTACCCCTTCATTGACATTGCATACCCTTATAGTTAATAATATGCTAGATTGCAAGGATATTCATATGCACATATGCGATAACACTTCATAGGGCACGAACACCATTACCATTGGCATCTGTTGCACGCGCACTATTCATTTGACACACACGCTTTTGGTAATTGCCATGCCACGTGCACTAGAAAACCTGTTTAACTTAATATCGCCATTTGCATTCATACATGATATATGAAATTGCATAGCATGCATATACCTCGCATTATCATTATATTTACATAGATTCTAGCTAAAATTCACATTATATACATTGATATCATAGACATTTATTATATATATAACATGTGAACATTATGATTTTCTTGAGGATTTCAGTATTTCTGCGATTTCTGGATTTTTGGGGAAAACCGCAAGAATTTAACAAAAGCTTATATTCATCATTTTTAAAACAAAGTTGCGGTTTTCTCGTGATGTATGTGTCGTCCACCATGAGTTTTCATGTTTTCTGTTGGATTTCGAGACCCGATTCGAGGAGTGGATGAACCGTCTCGGGTACATGGTGGGCCCGGTATGGTACCCCGGGGCAAGAAGATCGAGTTGTAGACGATGAGCCTGGCAGGGGAAGACTACCTACCGGTGATGTCTGGCGCGGCGGATATCCGGAGGATACCGACCGTTGTCGTGAGATTTGATGACATGGGCCGATCCGGACTGACGGAGCCCGATATTTGAGACATTGATACAGTGAGACATTGAGACAGATGTGATTTCATATTTGGTGTCGATGCTTGACACGGTTTTCAGATGATTTCTTGATGATATTTAGCTATTGTCCAGATATTCCTTTTTTCTAAAGTTAAGAATGCAGAACTCTTAACATTTAAAACACTTAAAGATTTAGTAATGACATTGCATACATGTGCATGCATACTAGAGGTATTATATCACATCTGAACATACATGCTGTGACGCATTTGCGTGCATTCTTACGATTGCCTTATTAGATATTATATTCTACTCACGAGCTGGCAACTCACCCCCGTTGTGCCACAGTGTCTTGCAGGTCGGACCCGTCACCCTTGTAGCGGCGGGCTATCTTATCATCAGCTCCTTTTGCTCAGACTCGCGACATCGCCCGTAGGTGGGTTGCGAGCACACTTTGTTTCTTTTTGCTCTATCATTGTATCTAGTATTCTCCATCTACCACTTTATATTGTATATGCGACCTAGTGATGAGACTGAGAGATTTGTATATTTGTGGTTTCTTTTGGGTCGAGCTCACTTGAGCCGGCGTTGTGTTTTCTGATATTTTGCGTTTCTTTTATGCTCTTTTCTTGATATTACTTATTTATTACATGTGGTTGTGATCCGCCTTGGGCGAAGAGCTAGCTCCCGCTTGGGGATGCCATTTGTTTATTACAGGTTATATATATCTTGTTGTACCCATTTTGGGGGATAGAATTTACAGGGGAGACTCTGCCGAAATTTTCGGAAATTTTTGATGTTTTTAAAAAAAAAGGGATTCCTTGCAACTTAAATGATTTTATAAATCGTTTTCATTAAAGGTTTTCCTTCACTCTCTTTTGATTTTGGTTTAGATTCTTCTGGGCTTTGGCTGACTTAGGTTACGGTACGCCTTGAGACGTCTCGTAATCTAAGTGCCAGTCGCGTTCCGTACTTTCGGGTCGTGACAAGACCGTATGGAGATATGGCAGGATTCGATCATATACGTGCGGTATTGCACGGATCGTGATCGGACGGATTTTACTAGCCGGCTTTGGCTTAAGCCGGATCCTAGTATTATGATAGTGTAGTTTTATCTCTTTGCATTTGTGTTCAATGGGAATATAAATGCGAGCATGTATTTGCAGTAGCGGGGTTTTCCTGCAATTTATTACGGATCGGTTTTCTGAAGTTGCCTGTTTACATTCCGTTCCGGCCGGTTTTCCTTTGTTCCTTCGCGGCCGGACTTTCGATGGGGGAAATGGGTTATTTACAGTTTTGCAAATAACATTTGTGGAGAGGGTTTTCTTGCATTTGTGCCTTCATAATCATGAGATTCTTTTCTAGTCTTTTTCCTTGCATTTATGAGATTAGGTGAGGAGTTGATTTGGATTAGAAATGGTGTGACTTTAATCCTTTTATATTTCATCACACTTTATTCCCATTTACATATTCCATCATCTATTTCCCTGTAGGAGGCCGGCCATTCTTGAGAGTGAGAGTGAGAGAGGTTCATTTTGTGGTGTGGCATTTATCTCCATCTCATTTTCTTGCTAGGAAAAATGAAAGCACCATTTTTCTTATCTTCCATCCACATCCATGGCAACTTCCAAAGACCCGATAAGAGACATAGCTTACTACACTATATATACAGCAAATCTTGGACGCGTCGGCTAGCCAACTTCGCGCCCGAGTTGCCTCGGTTCAGAAGTGGGAGCCCATAAACGAACGCGGCTACGTGGTGCCCTTTCCGACGAGGAGGTGACGGACGGAGATTCCGCGGGAGATCGGAGTAGAGACGAAGACCGAAGGACACGGATCGCTTGGTATACTTCTCTACCCATCTTTTAGTTTGCTAGTAGCTAGGTTAATGGCCCGATCCGGGTTAAAAATGCGCGGTGGTGCCGATTTGCTAGTTTGCAAAGTTTTTTTGTTTCCGCACTCCGGCGTCGGATCGACGGCCGGGGCTCCGCCGCGGACTTACATTGGTATCAGAGCCTCGCCATTAACTTAGCCTAGCTTGCTCTAGTATGTTTAGTGTTGCGCCACAGCAGCGCCCCGGCCGTCTATCCGAGGCCAAAATGCGGAATCAAAATTTTTTCTTAACTTTTAAACTGGCGCTACCGCGGACAATATACCCGGTTCGTAACCATTAACCGATACTAGCTAACTAGAGATGGGAAGAGAGATATACCGAGTGATCCGAGTCCTCCGGTCTTCTCGTCGTCGTCTCGATCTCCCGCGGAAACACCGGTCGTCACATCCTTGCCGGAAGGGCACCACATCGTCTGCATCTTTTATGGGCTCCCGCCTCTATACCGAGGCAACTCGGGCGCGAAGTTGGCTAGCCGACGCGTCCAAGAAGTGCTGTAGGCTAGTGTAGAATGGTTGTCTCAATGGGGTGAAGTCGCCTTTGATGGAGGAATCAATATGAACTTTGGAGAGGAGAAGGATTTCTTTTTGGCAAGCATGCAAATGAGATATGAATAAATCCCTCATCAAAATGAACTCCTCTCATAACCCTCTCAAATTGTGGCCGGCCCCATCAAAAATGGAAAATGGTGGAGGGCAAAACATCATACAAGAGGGAGGTGAGTGTAGGAGATAGAAAATGGTGACCATATCAAAAGCAAACCTCACATCCCTTTCTAATCTCAAAAAGCAAAGGATAAGAAAGAAAAAGGATCTCATGATACTTGTCAAATCATGAAGCCATCATAAGTAATCCATATGCAAGAAACCCCCTCCACAAATGTTATTTGCAAACTTGCAAATAACCCCCTCCATCGGAAAAGTCCGGCCGGGAAAGAACAAAGGAAAACCGGCCGGAACGGAATGCAAACTGGCAACTCCAGAAAACTGGTCCCGTAATAAATTACAGGAAAACCCCGATACTGTGCATACACACCCGCATCTGTATTCCGACCGGATACAAATGCAATGAGACAAAATCTACACTGTACTAAACTAGGATCCGGCTTAAACCAAAGCCGGCTAGTAATATCCGTTCGATCCTGATCCGTGCAATACCGCACGTATCTGATTGAACCTTGCCATATATCTATACGGCCTCTAGTACAAACCGTCCGATCCTGATCCGTGCAATACCGCAAGTATCTGATCGGACCCTGCCATATCTCCATACGGCCTCTACAACGTTTCGCCCGAAACTTGAGTAACTGTCTGTGTGGTGGACTCTAAAGACTCGTCAATACTATGGCTGCGGATTTAACCACTAGCACGTCAGAGGTATTAGCCATACGTGACGGGCCACCAGCTATTGACCAAAAGGGACGTCGATGAGCGAACTCATCCTGACACCCTACTGAGCCTGTCAGTGACAATATCCGTACAGTCCGGTCCGTTCGTCTATGAGTATCGCATGGCGGGCCTAGGGGGTTGGTAAAAGTCAGACCCCCATAAGCGGTACAAGTCGTGTCGGAGTGTAGCCCAGAACACCCTGAGATACTACTGGAATATCTACCAGTAAATCTCCTGCCTCGGCCGAGGGCTTTGTGTAATGGCTCTCCTAGACACAGCGCGACCTCACCCTCAATACCGGGAGAGACGAACCCCTGCAGATCCGCTCACTGCCTCCATGTGGCTCGGGACTGTACCCAACTAAAACCTGTTTGCACGACTCCTTTGAGCCGTGGTAGGGTAGTAATCAAAGTACAGTGTGAACTCACACGAGACAAATGACGATCTCAGGTCGATGAACTAACCTGTATACATGTCACCAGGGAACTGCTATCTGACGTCTGGTATAGTCCCAACTAGCAGGTTCCCGGCGAGTCCTGTCCGGTGTACTCATAACCCAATGAGCACCTGTATACATCTTAGGTGAACCAACTGACACCAGTGGCTTGTGAGACCGGCCACCGCCCCTCGTCGGGGTCTCGACTGTATACACTAGTCTACTCTGGAGAATCGATGCCCTGTCTCGAAACTCCCACGACTAGGGACCATTTAAGGATGTGCTTATAGACCACCAGCTCTCACGTATATGATCGCCCTCATACTGCTGGTAGTCAAGCAAGAATCCTAGGGGCTCTATCAGCGTGTAATAGCGACCTGTAAGGTCACCTGAAGCAGTACACGATGATAAAGGTAAACCAGATAGCATACTATCATCTCAAGTAAGACTGTCCTACCGGGATAGGTCCTCCCTCAATCATTGCAATCACGTGCCTATGATCCAATAATTGACTTTGAGGGCACTATCTCCAACAATCTCCCACTTGCACTCAAGGCTAATTATTGCGATGTCGCATACTCACAGCCCGTGTGATACCGAACACCCAACTCCTCTACTGGTCAGTCTCACAAAGCTCGTTTGCGAAACTATTGCGTTCGAGGAATAGCCTCTGTGAGTGGATCCGCTGTGATGTTTCTTTCTATGTCTCTCTATATCTCAAGTTCGCAGAGAAAGCCATCTCCCGAAATGAGCAATACCTGTCTTAGAGTATGTCTGGATATCTGATGGGACCTAGCTCATAAATGAACTCCAAATCCAAACTTCTTAGACTGTATCGATAACTGAACTTAATCAGTACCCAGTGCCATGCCTCCCTCAGTATTGCCTTGGACCACCTATCCAAAATACTGCCCCTCGTCAGAAGGAGAAACTATAACTCTGACAGCCACTCTGCCATCCATGTCACCTTGGAAGCCTGGAATGATAACCGTCTCCTAAAAGAGGCTGTCGTTATCACATCCCTAGAACATCAACTTATGTTCTAAAACTGCTTCCGACTGTTTCTCCAGGATTGGATTAATATCAACTTATTGCACCTACTGCAAGAATAACATCTGGTGTGGTACTTGACATCTCATGATTGACTCAATTGCCTAAGCAAGTGATCTGTCAATCATGCGTATCCCTCTCCCCTTTAGTCTGTAAGTCACCTTTGGAGAGGGTGACTCCATTACCTGCAGGTATACTACCGTGCCAGGAGTCGTCCATTCTAAATACTCATAGAATGCTGTCAAGGTACCCAGATTAGGAAAACACCCAAATCTAGATCTAAAACTATAGATCTAGTAACCAGAATGTCTGATATAATATCCAAGTGCCATGTGGAGAAACTACTGTGTAACAACCAAAGTATAACCGATCGTAGTATAGGAACATCACTTCCTACTCTGTGTATGTCATCCAAATACCAGGACATCACACCATACTACCTTCTTAACAGATCTATCCCCTATTCTGATGAAGTCAAACCCATGACTGTCACATCAGAAATAGATGATCTATCTCCGCTATATCTGCTTAAGTCTATGAATAGACATAAGCCACCTGTCCACCAATGCTTCCGCTACTCCCACTGACTACGACAACCCTCTGGCAGAGTCATATAGACGTACACTTCTAAAGCCAGTTTAGAATGACGCTATACTCATCCTCATGCCGGGTTTCACAGTCTGGAACAACAGCAATGGCAAGTCTGGGTAAACAAGAACCTCCCTGCCACCGTCCTTGAGCATACCGAAGTACCTCTCGGGTGCGTGAGGTTACCCACCATATCTGCGGAGTGACTAATGGAATGTCAAACCAGATTGAATCTTCAGGTTCTTATCAAATCTTCAGTAATCGTTTGCGGTTCTGGAATCGCTTCCAGTTCTACCATACTCCCACTACTGTTTTCTGAAAAATCCATTTCTTTTAAAAATGTGGCGAGTCAAGAACAATATCACTATTGATCTTCCAGATGGTAGAAAGTCAACCCTCGTCATAGCCCGGGTCAACCCACAAACAGCCATTACAGAAACGTGCCTTGAGTTATCCAGAGTCTGGTTTTAAGCATAAGCCGGACAACTCCCCGTACCTTAACAATGTCAAGATATGAACTGTTCTATATCCAATACAGAAACAGAGGCACTGATTTAATTGGAACCAGATTCAAATCATGCAGCTGTCTCCAGTGCATGTCACCTAAATGGAAGGAGGCCGATCAGCGTTACTCAACTTAGGAGTACTTCCAATTATGAGTAACCTGAAAGAGAAGCAAGTTCTCTTAACCATTACTATCAATTGAATACCATACACAAGTATCTACATCTTCGATTACCTTGAAGAATCCCGATACTTGCAATACCTGGTTCTCTACTTTACTCTTATACCTATAACTTCTCAAAACTTCGACCTTGTGTTTCTACGAAACACTTATCTAAGAACCAGAGAAGTCATAAGTAAACAGAATATAGTATGAGGACCAACCCCTCTGTCCTGATGGACACTGGACAATATACAATACTCTGTATTAGTCCCTTGAGTCTAATAACTCATTAACTGTGTGTCGTAGGTTGAAAACTGTACTTATGGTTAAGAAGAATTACACCGCTGTTTGATGCTCCTTACCTAACCATCCACTGATATAGGTAAATGTCATAGAAATAATTTCAAAAAGGTATATCTCACTCTATAAAAATAGATGTACAGATATATCAATTTGAAATTGGTGCATAACAGCGGATATTCAAAACCAAATATTTGCCGACCGGCAAACAACCCAGGTGACTTCCTCAAATATCACCAATTACAACGAATTCCGATATAATGAGGATGATCACCTAATTCCCAATAATTTACTCCCACTCATCATCTGTAAAAACCATACAGATGTGAGAATCAAACCTGGTAAATACATACCCTGGAGCAAGTGTGTAATTGGGAAATCAGTTTTCTTTTAACAGTACACAGTGAAACTGAAACATAAAAATGTTTCGATGGGGTATCCTGGTAATCCTAGTAATGCCTCTTCCATTATCCAAATTCACAACTGTAACCGTATAATTCTTTGCCATCTCTCCATATCCCTTTATATATCTTTAGTCCTTACCTTCTGTACACCCCTTTAGGCCAAATGGTTTTCTTCCTTTCCTACCGTTCGGCACAAGCCTATGGTTTGGAAGAAGACTATCCAATAAGCATAAAGGGTGTACTGTCCTAATCCTAGGAGCACTCGCAATGCGAGAGAAGGTGAAGATAAAAGACAACCGAATAAACCTAATTCCTATTTCTCCTGAACCAGAATCTATCCCCGAACTGGAACAAGTTCCTTTCGAGTTCGTATATAACCATACGATGGAGTATCCAATAAACTGTGGATCTTCGTAGTGATACGGAGTGTCCTGGAGAAATACAAAGGTGAAATGGGAGTGGTAATGAAATACGTGGTTTGTTCGTGAATATCAGTCGCAATTTACTTTGCCCCCTTACTAATCCCTTTCTTTGTCTTAACTTAATACCTTCTGCACACCGTTTAGGCTAATTGGTTTTCTTCATTCCCTATCGATCGGCACCTGCCTATGGTTTGGAAGAAGACTATCCAATTTGCGTAATAGGTGTACTACTCCGAAACCAAGGAGTACTCGCAATCTGAGAGAGAAGGTAAAAGGAAAAGACAACTGAATAGTCCTATTCGTTTTCTCCAGAACCAGAAACCATCCTCGAATTCCTTCGAGTTCGTATATAACCATACGATGGTTTTATCCAATGGAAGTGGACGTTCGTAGTAATACGGGGTGTCCTGGAGAAAAGGGTAAAAGTAGGAGTGGCAAAGAGGTCTGCAACTCTGACAATCCAAAAGCCAGTGTTAAGAAGGTTCGGTCAACTTGGTCACTGAGTCATAGTCTAGGGTCGGGTCAATGGTCGCTGCCAAAGAGAGAGAGAGAAAAGAAACACTCAGCGCACACTCTAACCTAGATCAGAATGGTTATCACTTTATCTAATCAGGAAACCTCCCACTGTAACCTCAAATTCTTCCCCAAACCTGAAAGAAGAATTAGTCGGGATCAGCCGAGGAGTAAACCAACTCATCAGTGGGAATCGGGATCCAACTATCATCGCATGATAACTTGACGGAATCTACTCAAGTCACCACACTCCAGAAGGTATGCGCATGCCTGGGAAGTTTCAGTTTCTTTAGAAACTCCCGATGTATGTTTTTACCCCAAGCGGTTTATGACCTTGACTAGGTCAACAAACCATAAACCGCCGGTCAAGTTCAACCCGTCATTATTCTGGATTGCATTAAACCCACCCGTACGTGCCCTTGACTAGGTCAACAAGGCCGCACGACTGTCCTAACCAATCCCATTTATGCAACAAACAAGTACCACTTAGCTACCGAACACTGCGTCTTGACTAGGTCAACAAACGCAGCACGAATACTAAATAATACCTGTAGGAAATGACGGAGGGCTACGGCTGGTTTTTGGCGAAAAACCTTTAACGTAATGAACTTGATATCGTTGAAGGAACTGCATAGTTTTTTATAAAAAATATAGTGACGAAAACCTTTACTAAAGAGGTCACTCCCGATGAAGGGATCTCGGCTCTTTCCCCGTAGAATGAGGTGCAGGATATTCCAACTGAATACCACGATGAAAAGCAAAAGGCAATCGGCTATAGTGAAGTTATTGCCCTGACGCAAACTTCTGTCCAAAGGGTCACTCCCGGTGAAGGGATCTCTGCCCTTGCCTCGTCGACTGAGGAGCAGGATATTCCAACTGAATACCACGATGCAAAACAAAAGTGAACGTCCTTGCAATAACAGCTTTTTGGAAAAATGTTCCAACAACATCAGAATAGGTTTGTTTAGCTTTCATTGATCCGAATCAACGCAGTCCCATCAATTGATCACACCACAAAGAACGAAAATATACTGATGTACGTATATGCCATCCGCATTCGCCACTGGGTCCCGTCATTACCCGTTAGGTTAGCTAACTAACGACAGAGCGGGGACTGGACTAGCGCGGATGTAAAACATATACAACATCTACTAATATATATACCAATATATTATATTCGCTCAAGGCGTGATAAAATGCAACATCACAGAAAAGTACAGCATCACAGAACAATACAGATATCTGGGATCCCCGTGTTTCATAGAGCCGCTGCTGAAACCCGACGTTCCCCTGGTCGTGTGGATAGCCTGTGCAATGAAATCCTAGACCCCTACGGGCGCGGCAAGTCACCCGCCAAAACCTGAAGCGAGGCAGCCCCCTTCAGCACCGTGAATGGACCACCCAGCACTTCATGGAATCCGGTAACTTGGGCACCCCTCCTGGGTCAACCTGTACCCCCTACGAGTGCGGCGAATAGCCCGCCAATCCTAGAGTGAAGCCCCCTCCGTCTCAACACCATGAGATGCGGGCTTGTTGCCCTCTAGAACCCGGCTATCCGTACACCCCTCCGCGGGGTAATCCTAGTACAGAAAGTAAAATATACATACAACGGGTACATCGACCGCAACCAGGTCGTGCCCTAAAAGAATAATACAAACAGGCAGTGACGGCAGTCCACATGTCGGACGCTCGCCCCGCAATATCAAATGTACATATAAAACAAAACTGTACTAACATTGCATCCAGGCTATCCCCCACGACCGATCCGCAACATCACAGCAAAATCACAAGACATCAACATGAATGTCACGTTCGCAAATCCGTCTAACCGGGCTATAGCAGTTAGAAAGGATTTACCGATCAAGTGACATTCACGGTCGCAGATATAATGTAAATACTGTGAACTAATGTATTTAAAATATCCGATCGATCGAATTTTACCAAGTGGGCCCCCAAACAATACTGTAGCACTCACAGAAAATCTGGGCCGAAAAATAATGTCCCAAAACCCATAATTCCATGTCAGAAGCACACTGGAAAAAATTGGTGAGATGAAGCCTAAATACCGCGGCAGAACCGCGGCTAAAGTGGGGTTATAGCCGCGGTTCCGCGGTCGTTTTGAAGGATCACATTACCAAATTTTTCCAGTGATCTTAGAATACCATGTACATCATTCTGCAACAACCTGAAAAATTTTTAGAGTCCAAAATATTTCGACAGGAAACTGATGCACACGAAATACGGTTTTTGGGATTTTGTTCGATCGGAAATGTAAAACACACTAGAACAAGCTAGGCAAGGTTAATGGCGTGGCTCTGATACCATGTTGCGCCACGGCAGCGCCCCGGCCGTCTATCCGAGGCCAAAATGCGGAATCAAAAAATTTTCTTAACTTTTAAACTGGCGCTACCGCGGACAATATACCCGGATCGTAACTATTAACCGATACTAGCTAACTAGAGATGGGAAGAGAGATATACCGAGTGATCCGAGTCCTCCGGTCTTCTCGTCGTCGTCCCGATCTCCCGCGGAAACTCCGGTCGTCGCATCCTTGCCGGAAGGGCACCACATCGTCTGCATCTTTTACGGGCTCCCGCCTCTATACCGAGGCAACTCGGGCGCGAAGTTGGCTAGCCGACGCGTCCAAGAAGTGCTGTAGGCTAGTGTAGAATGGTTGTCTCAATGGGGTGAAGTCGCCTTTGATGGAGGAATCAATATGAACTTTGGAGAGGAGAAGGATTTCTTTTTGGCAAGCATGCAAATGAGATATGAATAAATCCCTCATCAAAATGAACTCCTCTCATAACCCTCTCAAATTGTGGCCGGCCCCATCAAAAATGGAAAATGGTGGAAGGCAAAACATCATACAAGAGGGAGGTGAGTGTAGGAGATAGAAAATGGTGACCATATCAAAAGCAAACCTCACATCCCTTTCTAATCTCAAAAAGCAAAGGAGAAGAAAGAAAAAGGATCTCATGATACTTATCAAATCATGAAGCCATCATAATCAATCCATATGCAAGAAACCCCCTCCATAAATGTTATTTGCAAACTTGCAAATAACCCCCTCCATCGGAAAAGTCCGACCGGGAAAGAACAAAGGAAAACCGGCCGGAACGGAATGCAAACTGGCAACTCCAGAAAACTGGTCCCGTAATAAATTATAGGAAAACCCCGATACTGTGCATACACACCCGCATCTGTATTCCGACCGGATACAAATGCAATGAGACAAAATCTACACTGTACTAAACTAGGATCCGGCTTAAACCAAAGCCGGCTAGTAATATCCGTTCGATCCTGATCCGTGCAATACCGCACGTATCTGATTGAACCTTGCCATATATCTATACGGCCTCTAGTACAAACCGTCCGATCCTGATCCGTGCAATACCGCACGTATCTGATCGGACCCTGCCATATCTCCATACGGCCTCTACAGCGTTTCGCCCGAAACTTGAGTAACTGTCTGTGTGGTGGACTCTAAAGACTCGTCAATACTATGGCTGTGGATTTAACCACTAGCACGTCAGAGGTATTAGCCATACGTGATGGGCCACCAGCTATTGACCAAAAGGGACGTCGATGAGCGAACTCATCCTGACACCCTACTGAGCCTGTCAGTGACAATATCCGTACAGTCCGGTCCGTTCGTCTATGAGTATCGCATGGTGGGCCTAGGGGGTTGGTAAAAGTCAGACCCCCATAAGCGGTACAAGTCGTGTCGGAGTGTAACCCAGAACACCCTGAGATACTACTGGAATACCTACCAGTAAATCTCCTGCCTCGGCCGAGGGCTTTGTGTAATGGCTCTCCTAGACACAGCGCGACCTCACCCCCAATACCGGGAGAGACGAACCCCTGCAGATCCGCTCACTGCCTCCATGTGGCTCGGGACTGTACCCAACTAAAACCTGTTTGCATGACTCCTTTGAGCCGTGGTAGGGTAGTAATCAAAGTACAGTGGGAACTCACACGAGACAAATGACGATCTCAGGTCGATGAACTAACCTGTACACATGTCACCAGGGAACTGCTATCTGACGTCTGGTATAGTCCCAACTAGCAGGTTCCCGGTGAGTCCTGTCCGGTGTACTCATAACCCAATGACCACCTGTATACATCTTAGGTGAACCAACTGACATCAGTGGCTTGTGAGACTGGCCACCGCCCCTCGTCGGGGTCTCGACTGTATACACTAGTCTACTCTGGAGAATCGATGCCCTGTCTCGAAACTCCCACGACTAGGGACCATTTAAGGATGTACTTATAGACCACCAGCTCTCACGTATATGATCGCCCTCATACTGCTGGCAGTCAAGCAAGAATCCTAGGGGCTCTATCAGCGTGTAATAGCGACCTGTAAGGTCACCTGAAGCAGTACACGATGATAAAGGTAAACCAGATAGCATACTATCATCTCGAGTAAGACTGTCCTACCGGGATAGGTCCTCCCTCAATCATTGCAATCACGTGCCTGTGATCCAATAATTGACTCTGAAGGCACTATCTCCAACATTTAGAACTCGATCGAACAAAAATCCTGAAAACCCGATTTCAAGTTGCTCTATTTCTGTCGAAATTTTTTTTGCTCCAAAAATTTTTCAGGTTGTTGCAGAAACACATGCAGGTAATTAGAAGTATTCTGTTAAAATTTGGACACACGTTCTCACTATACCACCGCAGAACCGCGGCCAAACCCATGCTTGGGCCACGGTTCCGCCGCCATATGTACTGTTCAGTGCACTAAATTTTCACAGAGAGCTCCTGAGATGAAAATGGGGTTTTTGGAATATTCATTTTGGACCCATATTTTCTGTAAGTGCTACAGTAGTGCTTGGTGCCCACTTGGGTAAATTTGTTCGATCGGATATTTTAAACATACTAGTTCACAGTATTTACATTATATCTGCGACCGTGAATGTCATTTGATCGGTAAATCCAGTCTATCTGCTATAGCCCTTTTAGACGGATTTGCGAACGTGACATTCACGTTGATGTTCTGTGTTGTGTTGTGATGTTGAGGATCGGTCGTGGGGGATAGCCTGGATGCAATGTTAGTAAAGTTTTGTTTTATATGTACATTTGATATTGCGGGGCGAGCGTCCGACATGTGGACTGCCGTTACTGCCTGTTTGTATTATTCTTCTGGGGCACGACCGGGTCGAGGTCGATGTACCCATTGTATGTATATTTTACTTTCTGTACTTGGATTACCCCGTGGATGGGTGCACGGATAGCCAGGTTCTAGAGGGCAACGAGCCCGCATCTCATGGCATTGGGAAGGAGGGGGCTTCACTCTAGAATTGGCGGGCTATTCGCCGCACTCGTAGAGGGTACAAGTTGACCCAGGAGGGGTGCCCAAGTTACCGGATTCCGTGAAGTTCTGGGTGGTCCATTCACGTTGCTGAAGGGGGCTGCCTCGCTTCAGGTTTTGGCGGGTAACTTGCCGCACCCGTAGGGGTCTAGGATTTCATTGCACAGGCTATCCACACGACCAGGGGAACGTCGGGTTTCAGTAGCGGCTCTATGAAACCCGGGGATCCCAGATATCTGTATTATTCTGTGATACTGTACATTTCTCTGATGTTGCATTTTTATCACGCCTTGAGCGAAAATTATATATTATATATATACTAGTAGATGTTGTATATGTTTTGCATCCGCGCTAGTCCAGTCCCCGCTCTGTTGTTAGTTAAGTAACCTAACGGGTGATGACGGGAACCAGTGGCGAATGCGGATGGCATATACGTACATCATTATTTTCGTTCTTTTGTGGTGTGATCAATTGATGGGACTGCGTTGATTCGGATCAATGCAAGTTAAACAAACCTATTCAGATGTTGTTGGAACACTTTTTCAAAAAGCTGTTATTGCAAGGGCGTTCTCTTTTGTTTTGCACAGTGGTATTCAGTTGGAATATCCTGCTCCTCAGTCGACGAGGCAAGGGCCGAGATCCCTTCACCGGGAGTGACCCCTTGGACAAAAGTTTGCGTCAGGGCAGTAACTTCACTATAGCCATTTACTTTTGCTTTGCATCGTGGTAATCAGTTGGAATATCCTGCACCTCATTCTACGGGGAAAGAGCCGAGATCCCTTCACCGGGAGTGACCTCTTTAGCAAAGGTTTTCGTCACTATATTTTTTAAAAGCTATCAGTTCCTTCAACGATATCAAGTTCATTACGTTAAAGGTTTTCTCCAGAAACCATTCGTAGCTCTCCGTCGTTTCATATGGATAGTCAATAGTATTCAAGCTGTGTATGTTGGCCAAAGTCAAGGCACAGTGTTTGGTAGCCGTTGGGTATTCATATGCAACATAGATAGATGCGTTGGTTTGGGACAGTCGTATAGCCTTGTTGGCCAAAGTCAAGGGCTTATACGGGTGGGTTCAAATTAACCTGGATAATGACGGGTAGAACTTGACATGTGACTAATGATATGTTGGCCAAAGTCAAGGTCATAAGAGCATGGGGCAAAAAAAATCCACATCGGGAGTTTCAAAAGAACTGAAACTTGCCAGATATGCGCATACCTTCTGGAGTGTGATAACGTGAGCGGATTCCGTCACGTTATCATGCAATGATAGTTGGATCCCGATTCCCACTGATGAGTTGGTTTACTCCTCGGGTGATCTCGGCTAATTCTTCTTTTAGGTTTGGGGAAGAATTTGACGTTACGGTGGGAGGTTTCCAGATTAGATAAAGTGATAACCATTCTGATCTAGGTTAGAGTGCATGCTGAGTGTTTCTTTTCTCTCTTTCTTTGGCAGCGACCATTGACTCGACCCCAGACTATGACTCAGTGACCAAGTTGACCGAACCTTCTTAACACTGGCTTTTGGATTGTCAGAGTTGCAAACTTCATTGCCACTCCTGCTTTTACCCTTTTCTCCAGGACACCCCGTATTACTACGAACGTCCACTTCCATTGGACAAAACCATCGTATGGTTAGATACGAACTCGAAGGAATTCGAGGATGGTTTCCGGTTCTAGAGAAAACGGATAGGACTATTCAGTTGTCTTTTCCTTTTACCTTCTCTCAGGTTGCGAGTACTCCTTGGTTTAGGAGATAGTACACCTATTACGCAAATTGGATAGTCCTCTTCCAAACCTTAGGCTGGTGCCGAACGGTGGGGAATGAAGAAAACCAATTAGCCTAAACGGTGTACAGAAGGTATTAAGTAAAGACAAATAAAGGGATTAGTAAGAGGGCAAAGTAAATTGCGACTGCTATTCACGACCAAACCAAGTATTTCTTCGCCAATCCTAAATCACCTTTGTATTTCTCCAGGACACTCCGTATCACTATGAAGATCCCAAGTTTATTGG
Organism: Agapanthus africanus; assembly: GCA_030015575.1. Lineage (NCBI taxonomy): Eukaryota > Viridiplantae > Streptophyta > Magnoliopsida > Asparagales > Amaryllidaceae > Agapanthus > Agapanthus africanus. The sequence continues at coordinate 186,142,659 of CM057349.1, read as the reverse complement.
ATACTCCATCGTATGGTTATATACGAACTCGAAAGGAACTTGTTCCAGTTCGGGGATGGATTCTCGTTCAGGAGAAATAGGAATAAGGTTTATTCAGGTGTCTTTTATCTTCACCTTCTCTCACGTTGCGGGTGCTCCTAGGATTAGGACAGTACACCCATTATGCTTTTCGATAGTCTTCTTCTAAACCATAGGCTGGTGCCGAACGGTAGGGAAGGAAGAAAACCATTTGGCCTAAAAGGGTGTACAGAAGGTAATGACTAAAGACATATAAAGGGATTTAGAGAAGTGGCAAAGAATTATACGGTTATAGTTGTGAATCTGGATAATGGAAGAGGCATTAGTAGGAATACCGGGATACCCCATCGAAACATTTCAATGTTTCAGTTTCACTGTGTACTGTTAAAAGAAAACTGATTTCCCAATTAGACACTTGCTCCAGGGTATGTATTTACCAGGTATGATTCTCACATCTGTATGGTTTTACAGATGATGAGTGGGAGTAAGTTATTGGGAATTGGGTGATCATCCTCATTATATCGGAATTCGTTGTAATTGGTGATATTTGAGGAAGTCACCTGGGTTGTTTGCCTGACGGCAAATATTTGGTTTTGAATATCCGTTGTTATGCACCAATTTCAAATTGATATATCTGTACGTCTATTTTTATAGAGTGAGATATTTCTTTTTGAAATTATGTCTATGACATTTACCTATATCAGTGGATGGTTAGGTAAGGAGCATTGAACAGCGGTGTAATTCTTCTTAACCATAAGTACAGTTTTCAACCTACGACACACAGTGAATGAGTCATTAGACTCAGGGGACTTATACAGAATATTGTATATTTTCCAATGTCCATTAGGACAGAGGGGTTGGTCCTCGTACTATATTCTGTTTACTTATGACTTCTCTAGTTCTTAGACATGTGTTTCGTAGAAATGCAAGGTCTAAGTTTTGAGGAGTTATAGGTATAAGAATAAAGTAGAGAACCAGATGTTGCAAGTATCAGGATTCTTTAAGGTGATCGAAGATGTAAATACTAGTGTATGGTATTCAGTTGATAGTAATGATTAAGAGAACTTGCTTCTCTTTCAGGTTACTCATAATTGGAAGCATTCCTAAGTTGAGTAACGCTGATCGGCATCCTTCCATTTAGTTGACATGCACTGGAGACAGCTGCATGATTTGAATCTGGTTCAATTAAATCAGTGCCTCTGTTCATATATTGGATATAGAACAGTTCATATCTTGACTTTGTTAAGATACGGGGAGTTTCCCGGCTTATGCTTAAAACCAGACTCCGGATAACTCAAGGCACGTTTCTGTAATGGCTGTTTGTGGGTAGACCCGGGCTATGACGGGGGTTGATTTTCTACCATCTGGAAGATCAATAGTGATATTGTTCTTAACTCGCCACAGTTTTAATAAAAATGAAGAAAACAGTAGTGGGAATATGGTAGAACTGGAAGTGATTCCAGAACCGCAAACGATTACTCAAGATTTGATAAGAACTTAAAGATTCAATCTTGTTTGACATTCCATTGGCCACTCCGCAGATATGGTGGGTAACCAAAGGCACCCGAGAGGTACTTCGGTATTCTCAAAGACGGTGACAGGGAGGTTCTTGTTTACCCAGACTTGCTATTGCTGTTGTTCCAGACTGTGAGATCCGGAAGGAGGATCAGTATAGCGTCGTTCTAAACTAGCTTTAGAAGTGTACGCCTATATGACTCTGCCAGAGGGTTGTCGTGGTCAGTGGGAGCAGCGGAAGCATTGGTGGACAACAGGCTTGTGTCTATTTATAGACTAAAGCAGATATAGCGGAGATAGATCATCTATTTCTGATGTGACAGTCATAGGTTTGACTTCATCAGAATAGGGGATGGATCTGTTAAGAAGGTAGTAGGGTGTGATGTCCTGGTTTTTGGATGACATACACAGAGTAGGAAGTGATATTCCTATACTACGATTGGTTATACTTTGGTCATCACACAGTGCTTTCTCTACACAGGACTTGGATATTATATCAGACATTCTGGTCACTAGATCTATGGTTTTAGATCTAGATTTGGGTGGTTTCCCAATCTGGGTACTTAGACAACATTCTATGAGTGTTTAGAATGGACGACTCCTGGCATGGTGGTGTACCTACAGGTAATGGAGTCACCCTCTCTAAAGGTGTCTTACAGACTAAAGGGGAGAGGGATGTGCATGATTGGCAGATCACTTGCTTAGGCAATTGAGTCAATCATGAGATGTCAAGTACCACACCAGATGTTGTTTTTGCTGTAGATGCAATAAGTTGATATTGATCCAATCCTGGAGAAACAGTCGGAAGCAGTTTTAGAACATAAGTTGATGTTCTACGTATATGATAACAGCATTCTCCTTCAGGAGACAGTTATCATTCCAGGCTTCCAAGGTGACCTGGATGACAGAGATGTTGTCAGAGTTATAGTTTTTCCTCTGACGAGGGGCAGTAGTTTGGACAGTTGGTCCATGTGGATACTGAGGGAAGGTATGGCGCAGGATACTGATTAAGTTCAGTTGACGATACAGTCTAAGAAGTTTGGATTTGGAGTTCACTTATGAGCTAGGTCCCATCAGACATCCAGACATTCTAAGACATGTATTGCTCATTTCGGGAGATGGGTTTCTCCGCGAACTTGAGATATAGAGAGACATAGAAAGAAACACCACAGCGGATTCACTCACTGAGGCTATTCCTCGAACGCAATAGTTTCGCAAACGAGCTTTATGAGACTGACTAGTAGAGGAGTTGGGTGTTCGGTATCACACGGGCTGTGAGTATGCGACATCGCAATAATTAGCCTTGAGTGCAAGTGGGAGATTGTTGGATCTAGTGCCCTCAGAGTCAATTATTGGATCACAGGCACGTGATTGCAATGATTGAGGGAGGACCTATACCGGTAGGACAGTCTTACTCGAGATGATAGTATGCTATCTGGTTTATCTTTATCATCGTGTACTGTTTTAGGTGACCTTACGAGTCGCTATTACACGTTGATAGAGCCCCTAGGATTCTTGCTTGACTACCAGCAGTATGAGGGCGATCATATACGTGAAAGCTGGAGTCTATAAGCACATCCTTAAAAGGTCCCTAGTCGTGGGAGTTTCGAGACAGGGCATCGATATTCCGGAGTAGACTAGTGTACACAGTCGAGACCCCGATGAGGGGCGGTGGCCGGTCTCACAAGCCACTGGTATCAGTTGATTCACCTAAGATGTATACAGGTGCTCATTGGGTTATGAGTACACCGGGCAGGACTTGCCGGGAACCTGCTAGTTGGTATTATACCGGACGTCAGATAGCAGTTCCCTGGTGACATGTGTACAGGTTAGTTCATCGACCTGAGATCATTATTTGTCTCGTGTGAGTTCCCACTGTGCTTTGATTACTATCCTACCACGGCTCAAAGGAGTCGTGCAAACAGGTTTTAGTTGGGTACAGTCCCGAGCCACATGGAGGCAGTGAGCGGATCTGCAGGGGTTCGTCTCTCCCGGTATTGGGGGTGAGGTCGCGCTGTGTCTAGGAGAGCCAGTACATGAAAAGTCCTTGGCCAAGGCAGGAGATTTGCTGGTAGGTATTCCAGTAGTATCTCAGGGTGTTCTGGGCTACACTCCGACACGACTTGTACCGCCTTTGGGGGTCTGACTTTTACCAACCCCATAGGCCTGCCATGCGATGCTCATAGACGAACGGACCGGACTGTACGGATATTGTCACTGACAGGCTCAGTAGGGTGTCAGGATGAGTTCGCTCATCGACGTCCCTTTTGGTCAATAGCTGGTGGCCCGTCACGTATGGCTGATACCTTTGATGTGCTAGTGGTTAAATCCATAGCCATAGTATTGACGAGTCTTTAGAGTCCACCACACACAGTTACTCAGGTTTCGGGGGAAACACTGTAGAGGCCGTATGGAGATATGGCAGGGTTCGATCAGATACGTGCGGTATTGCACGGATCGTGATCGGACGGATTTTACTAGCCGGCTTTGGCTTAAGACGGATCCTAGGATTATGATAGTGTAGTTTTATCTCTTTGCATTTGTGTTCAGCGGGAATACAAATGCGGGCATGTATTTGCAGTAGCGGGGTTTTCCTGTAATTTATTACGGGATCAGTTTTCTGAAATTTCCAGTTTGCATTCCGTTCCGGCCGGTTTTCCTTTGTTCGTTCGCGGCCGGACTTTCGATGGGGGAAATGGGTTATTTACAGTTTTGCAAATAACATTTGTGGAGAGGGTTTTCTTGCATTTGTGCCTTCATAATCATGAGATTCTTTTCTAGTCTTTTTCCTTGCATTTATGAGATTAGATGAGGAGTTGATTTGGATTAGAAATGGTGTGACTTTAATCCTTTTATATTTCATCACACTTTATTCCCATTTACATATTCCATCATCTATTTCCTTGTAGGAGGCCGGCCATTCTTGAGTGTGAGAGTGAGAGAGGTTCATTTTGTGGTGTGGCATTTATCTCCATATCATTTTCTTGCTAGGAAAAATGAAAGCACCATTTTTCTTATCTTCCCTCCACATCCATGGCAACTTCCAAAGACCCCATAAGAGACATAGCTTACTACACTATATATACAGCAAATCTTGGACACGTCGGCTAGCTAACTTCGCACCCAAGTTGCCTCTGTCCAGAGGTGGGAGCCCGTAAACGAACCCGGCTATGTGGTGCCCTTTCCGACGAGGAGGTGACGGACGGAGATTCCGCGGGAGATCGGAGTGGAGACGAAGACCGAAGGACACGGATTGCTTGGTATACTTCTCTACCCATCTTTTAGTTTGCTAGTAGCTAGGTTAATGGCCTGATCCGGGTTAAAAATGCGTGGTGGTGCTGGTTTGCTAGTTTGTAAAGTTTTTTTGTTTCCGCACTCCGGCGTTGGATCGACGGCCGGGGCGCCGCCGCGGACTTACACCATTCATGAAGGCCTTGCCCCAGACTCAGTTCGAGCGACTTTTTGAGCTATTGGGAATGCGGTACGCCGGCAGCTGGCCCTAGTGCAGACGTTGGGTATGCGGTACACCAATTGCTGGCCTTTAGTGCAAGTGGGAGATTGTTAGATATGTATGCCCTGGAGGCCATTATTGTATAGTACTAGATTGTATAATACATTTTGGAAGCTTGGGATATATATATTCGGTTTTACTGTTGGAGATAGTGCCCTCAGAGTCAATTATTGGATCACAGGCACGTGATTGCAATGATTGAGAGATGACCTAACCCGGTAGGATAGTCTTACTCAAGATGATAGTATGCTATCTGGTTTATCTTTATCATCGTGTACTGCTTTAGGTGACCTGACAGGTCGCTATTATACGTTGATAGAGCCCCTGGGATTCTTGCTTGACTACCGGCAGTATGAGGGCGATCATATACGTGGGAGCTGGTAGTCTATAAGCACATCCTTAAAAGGTCCCTAGTCATGGGAGTTTCAAGACAGGGCATCGATACTCCAGAGTAGACTAGTGTATACAGTCGAGACCCCGACGAGGGGCGGTGGCCAGTCTCACAAGCCACTGGTGTCAGTTGGTTCACCTAAGATGTATACAGGTGCTCATTGGGTTATGAGTACACTGGACAGGACTCGCCGGGAACATGCTAGTTGGTCTTATACCTGACGTCAGATAGCAGTTCCCTGGTGACATGTGTACAGGTTAGTTCATCGACCTGGGGATCGTCATTTGTCTCGTGTGAGTTCCCACTGTACTTTGATTACTACCCTACCACGCTCAAAGGAGACGTGCAAACAGGTTTTAGTTGGGTACAGTCCCGAGCCACATGGAGGCAATGAGCGGATCTTCAGTGGTTCGTCTCTCCCGGTATTGGGGGTGAGGTCGCGCTGTGTCTAGGAGAGCCAGAACATGAAAATTCCTTGGCCAAGGCAGGAGATTTACTGGTAGGTATTCCACTAGTATCTCTGGGAGTTCTGGGTTGTTCTCTGACACGACTTGTACCGCTTTTGGGGGTCTGACTTTTACCACCCCCTAGGCCCGCCATGCGATGCTCATAGACGAACAGACCGGACTGTACGGATATTGTCACTGACAGGCTCAGTAGGGTGTCAGGATGAGTTCGCTCATCGACGTCCCTTTTGGTCAATAGATGGTAGCCCGTCACGTATGGCTAATACCTCTGACGTGCTAGTGGTTAAATCCACAGCCATAGTATTGACGAGTCTTTAGAGTCCCCCACATTCAGTTGCTCAAGTTTTCGGGCGAAACGCTGTAGAGGCCGTATGGAGATATGGCAGGGTTCGATCAGATACGTGCGGTATTGCACGGATCAGGATCAGTCGGATAATACTAGCCGGCTTTGGTTTAAGCCGGATCCTAGTATATTACAGTGTAGATTTTGTCTCATTGCTTTTGTATTCGGTTGGAATACAAATGCGGGTGTGTATGCACAGTATCAGGGTTTTCCTGTAATTCATTATGGGACCAGTTTTCTGGAGTTTCCAGTTTGCTTTCCGTTTCGGCCATATTTCTTTGTATCTTTCATTGGCCGAAGATTGGTGGAGGAGGGCTTATTTGCATTTGTGCAAATAAACATTTGTGGAGGGTGGTCTTTGCATATTCTTGTGTCATGATGGTTGCACCATCCCTTGACCATTTGACTTCTTCTTCTTTTATGATGGCTTGACCTTTGAAGCAATCTTGGTTGTTGATGGTTGGTGGAGTGTGGGTTTGTGTTTGTGATCATTTCCCTTCATGATATCATTTGATTCTCTTCTTGTATTATTGATCCCTACACTCCCTCATTCACTCTCTTCTCTCCATTTTTCCATGCATGGCCGGCCATAGAGGGAGAGGGCTGCCCATTTTGTGGTGTGGGATTTTTAGTCTTTTGGCTTCACAAAAATCCCCACAAGTTCCATCTCCAAAAGTTTATATCACTCCCCCCCCAAATGGAAACCTCCACTACCCCAAATAAGACATGAGTTATACACACATTCTACAGCAAATCTTGGGCACGTCGACTCGCCAGCTTCATGCCCGAGTTGCCTCGGTATAGAGGTGGGAGCCCGTAAAAGAAGCCGGCGACGTGGTGCCCTTCCGGCGACGAGGTGGAGACCGAACATTCCGCGGGAGATCAGGACGACGACGAGAAGACCGGAGGACACGGATCGCTCGGTATATCTCTCTTCCCATCTTGTAGTTAGCTAGGACTTGTTTAATGGCATGATCCGGGTTTATAGTGCGCGGTGGTGCCGGTTTGAAAAAGTTAAAGTAAATCACCGCTTCCGCATTCCGGCGTCGGATTGACGGCCGGGGCGCCGCTGTGCACTTACATTTACAACAGTCTTGCTCGATATAGTAGTATGCTACTTGGTTTTTTTCTATCTTAATATGTGTATATGTTTCTTTTAACATATAGCTGAAACATATTGATGGAGCCCTTAGGATCTTTGCTTGACTACCGGCGTTGTGATGGCGATCACACTAGTGGGGGCCGGGTAGTCTATAAGCACATCCTTATTTTTGGTCCTTAGTCGTAGGATTATCGAGACAGGGCATCGATACTCCAGAGTAGACTAGCGTATACGCTTCTCATCCCAGCATGGGAGACGGTCTGTCCCACTGCCGTCAGTACGTCGTACTTGAGATAGTATGCGGGTGCTCATTAGGTTACAAGTACACTGGACAGGACTCGTCGGGAACTGTTGGTTGGTATTATACCTATCGTCAGTTATCAGTTTCCAGGTGACATGAGTACAGCTTAGTCCGTTGACTTGACACTGTCACTTCGCCTCGAGTGTGTTCCCACTGTTCTTTGATTACTACCCTACCACGGCTCTACTGAGTCGTGCAAACAGGTAGTAGTTGGGAGCAGTCCCGAAGCACTTGGAGCCAGTGATGGTTAGACAGGATTCGTCTCTCCCGGTATTGGGGGTTGATATCGCGCTGTGTCTAGGAGAGCCATTACACATAGTCGTCCCTAGCCAGGGCAAGCGAGATTTGCTGGTAGTGTTACCAGTAGTTTCTCAGGGTGTTTTGGGCTATACTCCAACACGACTTGTATCGCTATTAGGGGACTGACGTTTGCCAAACCCCTAGGCCCGCCATGTGATACTCTTAGACGAACAGACCGGACTGTACGGAGACTGTCACATTCAGGCTCAGTAGGAGTTCAGATGGGTTCACCTCGTCAGTCTTCTTGTCGGCATCTACCTGGGGACCGTTACGTACAGCTAATGCCGCTTGCGGTCTGTGGTTAGACCCACTGCCAGCGTAGTGTCGAGTCTTTAGAGTCCCACACAGAGGGTTATTTGCCTTTAGGCAAAACAGAGTAGAGGTCGCATGGTTTTGCGACAGGGTTCGTTCACATCCGCGCACTTGTGCACGTTTGGTGTCCGGACAGCTTATACCAGCAGGCTTTGGTTTAAGCCAGATCTTAGTATATGTTTTGGGATTGGTTTTATCTCATTGTATTCGTGTTCCTCGGAACACGGATGCGGGTGTGTATACACAGTTGACTGAGGCAGTGGCAGAGGATTTTCATTTGGGTTAATGACCGTTGTCTTTTTCTTAACCCTAATATTTATGTGTGAAATATGATTATTAATATTAACTAATTATAATTGTGTTATGGTTAGGGTTGTTGACCATTTGACTATGCTTGACTTGTTGACCTAGGTTGACATATTGACCATCATCATTTTATATGGAAGATGCTCTTTGATTCTTGCAAAAGTAATTAATGTGAAATGATAATGGTCATATCAAGATTAACCATCACAATTATCTTTAGTTAATTATTTAATTATCATAATTCACATATATGTGAGAAGGTTGGATTTTTCTTCTCACTCTCTCATTCTCATTCTCTCTCATCCTCTTCCTCTCTCTCAAAGCTCTCCCTCTCATGAGTTGAGAAACATTAAGCTTGAGATAAAACCTCCAAAATTTCTCTCTACTCTTTCTAAGGTTCTGGGTTTAGCACACCAAGCACCTTAGTTACTTCTAGTTTGAGGTAGGAGCCAAAGGTAGAGGCCCTCGGGTGGATCTTTCTTCGGCAAGAGAAGACGACGAGGACAACCCGTTCATCCCACTCCAAGGAGCAAGAAGAGAAGGACTTCAAGACTTAGGTATAATAATTCTACATTGTAGTTAGAACTTGTAGATCTTTTGTTAGTTTTTGTTTAGCCAAGATCCTTCATGAACGGTCCAAGTTACCTATCGAGGAAAAATTCGATTTTTACCTATTCTGCCTTCCCGAAAGTACCGGGGTGGGTAACATGGACCTAACAACACCTAGATATTGTTTCTGTGCGCATGTATGACACATATTTGGATTTGATTTCCGTGCACACCAGACGCACAGGGTTTTCATATGTACATTTTGGGAGTGATTTCTTGTGGAGCAGTACGTTTTCTGGTATTGCTATGTGTTTTTGTACTGAGCAGGACTAGTCAGAAGACAGTACCTGAGCATATTTTGCATGCATTGATAGATTTCAAAGGGATTTCCAAAAAGCGAGCTATAGTCTCAGTATTTAGCTACGTGTCTGATATGACACGAAACGTTTAAAACAAGGAAACCCTTCTAAATTGTTTCCAAAATGGCGGAACGTACACATTAAACAAAAGGTATATATATATATATGGTTATTTTCTTATGATAGACGTCCGCCACTGTGCAGTGCTATACACATTGCACATCGACTTTAAAAGATTTGGCATGCACTTCCTTTAGATATTTACATGTATAGATTTGATATTTACATGTATAGTTCCGAGTTATATCATATTGGTTTTGTTTGGGATTTGGCATTCGTGTCTTTACCTTGACTCCTATGATTGCGGGATGCTTGACGGAGTTTCGATTTTGAGTTATCTGCTCATTACTCATGCACATGCATTGCGCTCCGATTTGTTTTATGTATTTATGATTTCGGAGCCCCGACGACTTGATGGTTTTGCTGAAATGTTTTAGTATTTGGGGAGAGTTTTAAATTAAATTTGGGGACCGAATTTCTTTAAGGGGGGAAGATTGTAACGTTTTGAAAATCGTTACGGTGAAATTTCGGAAAAAATTGGTAAAATAAGGCGGTTTTCTGTAAAAAGTCAAAATACAAATATCTTTATTATAAAATTTAAAATACATATTCTAGCTATGTAATTGCTAGTATTTGGTGTTTATTAAGCCACTGGAAAAATTTCTAATTTTCTGAAAATTTTTCCGAAATTAATTATTTTAATATTATTTTAAGCCGTCACTAATACATTTAATTAGGGAAAATTACAAATTGGAATGGGTTGAAACAAATTTTGTGCATCATAAAAAATTAAACAAAATTTTAGCATGTTGTTTTTGAAATAAAATGAACCTGTCAAACGGCTTTAGAAATATCGAAGAAAAATGGCTTAAATAGTGAAATTAGTGTTAATGGAAATTGGGGTATAATATTTATCTTTTTGTTTTCCCCACTTGCACTCACACACACCCCCATTTCCCTTGTGGACGAGCCCCTACTTTGGCAGGCCAAAATTTTCCTTAACCCATTCTTTCCCACTTCAAGGTTAAAAAGGAAAAGAAAATGTAAATGAATTTTATAAACAAAAGAAGAATGAGGCATGTTGACTTGTGGAATGGAGGGGTTTTCTTGGAACTTGCTACACTCCTTTCACTCACTCAACCTTCCCCCTCTCCTGGCCGAAATCCAGCAGCCTTCCACCACCCATTTCTCCTTCCCTTTTTATCACAAAAAAATCCCCAAAAATCCATCTAAAATCGAATAATACACCACTAATCCCTAATCTAATCTCTACCCATTTTTCTTTTGCCCAAGCTAGTATGAATCAAGGAGCAAGATGATGATTTGGGAGGCTAAGATTCATGCTAAATCTCAAGATTCTAGGAGGTATAAATCTTAACCCTATAATGAAATTGTTAGTTATTGCTTAAGGCAAATTTAATTAAGTGTCAATTATAGTTTTATTTCAAGATTTGGAAATTAAAGAGAAGGGTGTAAAGACTAAGTTAGGGTTTAGGTCAATTGATCATGATCTAATTGTTTGGTTAACATCTAGTGGGCATGCTAAAACAAGCTAATTACTAGGTTGCTAATTGTATTTTTTAAATTTGTTCTAATTATGCTTAATTTGCTAACTAGGTTTTTGGAAATTTAATAAATGGTTTAGATTAATATATAATTAAGGTTTCATTTAATTATTAACATTATAATGAGTGGTTTAATACCTTTGGATCATGCAAAACCAAGCTAAATTGTTGTTTGTGTATTTTTGCTATACAATTGTTAAAATTTGATTAATTGCAAAACTAGAATTTTTAGTTTTATAAAAATTGATGAGATTAAATTGTGGAAATGGTTTATATGACATAATTATGATATTTAGTGGATATTATGGCCATTAGTTTTGTTAAAACATCAAGTTTCAAATTAAAACGAAAATTAAGTGCTTTCTAGGTTTTCGGAAATAAATCGATTTGATTTATTTTAGGGTTTTGATGAGTTGCATTCTACTTAATATTATAATTAGTGAGTTTTGAAATAATGATTGGTGTGTTTGGGTTTTTCTCAATGGGTTGATGTTGGTACATCAACATCGAGGGTTGGTTTGACTATTCTTGCATGCGTAGGCGATAGGTTTTGACCTATACGTGATACGCGTGCCGATTTAGTTTCGTATGCCGTTTCGATTTTGAATTTGGTTTTTATACGACACAATACGTTATGACATGTAGGTACCCGAATGTGGACTTCGAGATGACAAGCAAGCGCGTGGTGACATCGGCACTGGCGAGCGAGGACCAGGTGAGTAGATTTATATCTACGGGGAGAAGTCGGGTGGATGGCGTATAGCACCCCCGCAGTTCGCGGTGATGTATACGAATACGTATACACACATATATTTAGTATATGTTGAATTGAGATTATTGATGATAAAGATGGACTTTTGGTGTTCTGTGGTTGATTTAGTGTAGTTGCGAAACCCTAGAGTAGGGGTTGCACCTATACACACACACGCACATACTTGCATACATCCTTTCTTTTACATGTGCGTATATGGGATTATATATTTATGTGTTCACATGGGTATGGGACTATGTGTTCATATACTGGATTTGAGGATAGTACTTAGGATTTGAGATGAGTCGATGGGATTGATTTGAGGCCGTGAGATCGGTGATTTGGCAGGGTTCGTATTTGAGATACGACATGATGTTGTAGCGGGTCCTTTGACGTAGTGTTTTCACACGTGCATGCATACGTAGGTGGTATCAGTATTGTACTAGACGTTGATCACTACCCGAATTATGATCTTTGATAAAGGGGATACCATATGAATAGTGTGATGAAGGTGATATTGACCCGTACCCATATTTGGGATGCCGTACGACGGATTTACGTACGAGCTATATATTGATAACAGATCCGCACTCTTGACTTGGGAATGTCTGATTATAAATATGGTATCGGATGTGATATTATTGAGGCGGAATCACCGACTAATATATATATATATATATATATATATATATATATATATATATATATGTATCGACTCAGATGTTAGGCGGTTTCCTTACCTTCAGTTTGCTTGTTAGTTCAGCCATATAGTTTAGTGTAGTTGTTAGACTAGGTTAGATTCCTACCTATTTCAAAACTAATGGATCGTGGGTATTTTAAAAGACAGGTCAAGGGATTCTACGAATATTCCAAAAGACGTATCTTTTCTTAAAAACACCGTAGCCCTTATTTTCAAAACCCCACGATTCGTGTTATTTCAAATGGCACCACTGCGGAACTCATATTCTATTAAATGCAGATTAGTTATCAGTGTGTTTAGTATTCAGCTCCCGCACATTATTGCTGTTCGCTCCGCATCGCATACTTATTTTGTGATTCATATACCGTTATTGATATCATGCTGCTAGGACACCAGCACCATTACCGATGACGTGTATGTGCCACGTACACTTACTTGCTGGCTCACACACATCTTCATCGGTAATTGCCATGTCACGAACACTTTAGAAAATACTATTTCATTGATATAGTTTGTTAGCTAATAGTTTAGATATGATATGAGTGTACTTGCCTTATATGCTAGCTTAGACATTGTAGTTATTACTTGCTACTTCATGAATGTTATTATTCACTGTTATGCCGCATTCATGGATTTTTATGCCTATATTCACCGTTTACATGCTATTGAGGATTCAGATTCGGATTTTCATGAGATTTCCTGGATTTCGGGGAAAACTGCAAAAACATTTATAAACTTCTTTTCTCTCTCTCTTTTTAAATGAAAAGTGCGGTTTTCCCATGATGTATGAGTCGTCCACCATGAGTTTACTGATGGATTTCGAGACCCGATTCGAGGAGTTGGATGAATCGTTTCGGGTACATGGTGGACCCGGTAAGGTACCCCGGGGCAAGAAGTTCGAGTAGTAGACGATGAGCCTGGCAGGGGAGGACTGCCTACCGGTGATTTTACCCAACGCGTCGGATATCCGGAGGATACCGTCATGGTCTTGAGATTGATGGTAGGGGCCGGTCCGGACTGACGGCGCCCTAGATTGTGAGATTGAGACATTGAGATTTTGAGACATTGAGGTACAGAGATTGATGATCCAGGCCAGTCCGGATAGCCGGAGCCTGAGATATTAAGATATTGGGATTTATGTTTTTGTATCGATGCTAGACACTGTTTATGCCGATTTCATTTATGATACCTCGTTTTGAAAATACAGAAATCTCACTAAATTATGAAAGCAGTTTCTTCATTTACATGTATTCTATTTTCATGCATTCATACCTCATCCATATGATATATTGCTACCTGAGGCGCTGACACGAGCACTTGGTATTACCGTTGTTTAGAGGTATACCCTAGCTATTGTTATAGGCTGCAGATTATATATTTGAGGATATATTATGATCGTATGACTTAGGACTGCGTTGTTCATGCGATTTCTGTTTGTAGATGTTTTCTACTAACGAGTTGGCAACTCACCCCTGTTGTGCCACAGTTTCTTGCAGGTTTTTCCGTACAGGTTTAATTACGGCTTTGCTGGCACTGCTTCTTTTTCGGGTGACTTGCTAGTAGGTGGGTTTACTTGTATCGTACCCATCATTATACCTTGTATATTATTATTCTGTTGTATCTAGAAGTTCCATCAACCAAACATATATTTATTTTAGAGATAGAGACCAGTGATGTTTATTCTTTCGACCTTAGAGTCGCGCGTTGTATTTCTATAGATTTCTTGCTGTTTTGAGTTTCCTTTTGAGTTTTGATCCTCGCCCTTGGCGTTGTATATTATTTTGTTTGCATGGTTGTGACCGTTGATTGACGAAGAGCTAGCTCCCGCTTGGGGATGCCTTTTTATTCATTTCGTATACTATTCATGTTGTATCCCGTTTGGGGGCCAGTATTTACAAAGGAGACTCTGCCAAAATTTTCAGAAAATACTTGATGTTTTTAAAAACGCATAATACGGCTTATGCTATTAAAACTACTTGCTTTAAATTGGTTTTCCCTTCAGTCTACTACTTTTCTTAGTTTGGATTTCTGGGTTTTCGGCTTACTTAGATTACGTACGCCTCTAGACGTTTCGTAGTCTAAGTGCCGGTCATGTTCCGTACTTTCGGGTTGTGACAGATAGTTAGAAGTGATATGTTACGACTATTATAGGATGACGGTATTCAAGGACGATGTTTGTCGATATTGCCGTTTAGGGTACTGTAGGACTAGATAGTCGATGTAGACGTGTCATCCGAACCATACCTTTTTCTAAACCGAAGAATCGTATGTATCTTTTAAATGTATACCTTAAGGGATGTTACGAATTTTCAAATGATATCTTTTCCTTAAAAATACTATAACCCCTATTTTCAAAACTACGATTCGCTTCTTTAAAAATATGATTGTATGGTTCGGGTGTGTATGTTAGATTAGATACTTATACTTATAGTAGAGATAGAATGTTTATGTAAACTTGACTTGATGAGGGATATAAATGCGATGAAAAGAACATATGACGTGATGTGTAGTTTGATAATATGTTGGTATACGGATGCGAGTCGATTGAGATGATTTATACCCTGCCGGTCCCCTGATATGAGATTATTGCGGATGTGACCTGGGACTTAGGTATATAGAGATATTTATATATTGTGAATCCTGAGTGATAGCCGTACGTGACGTTAGGTCCGTACCCTCCTCGTCTTATAGGATGATAAGATCCCTGATAGCTTAATGCCGCCGTACAATAATTTTCCGTACGTGATGAGTTGACTTGAGGTTTGATCCATACCCTTGACTAGAGGATGCCATACGATAGATTATACCGTACGTGATGCTGTGAGGCTAGATGCCGATTGATAGATCCACCGACTCAGACATATGATAGTTACGTATACCTTATAGCTTTTAGCTGATGGTTTACCTTATGCTGCTGCATTCATGATATTATCATTGCATTACATGTATCTGTGTTAGTACACTTACACCATTATCGATGATGC
The DNA here is from genome assembly GCA_030015575.1 of Agapanthus africanus. Classification (NCBI taxonomy): domain Eukaryota; kingdom Viridiplantae; phylum Streptophyta; class Magnoliopsida; order Asparagales; family Amaryllidaceae; genus Agapanthus; species Agapanthus africanus. The sequence continues at coordinate 186,127,125 of CM057349.1, read as the reverse complement.
GTAGGTTACACGTACACAGATTGCCGGCTCACACACTTCATCATCGATAATTGTGATGTCACAACACAGTAGGATTGCTGCATCATAATATAACTCTTTACATGATTTACTTGCTATAGTTACCTGTGCACTTTTATATCATGTTGCATTTGACATTGGAGATATTGGGAACCGCAAGACATGTTTTCAAAACTGGAATCATTTAAAAGAGCGGTTTTCCCTTAATATGATACATCACTGCTCCATGTTGCATGATATACGGATATGCTTACATTTCCATTATATGTCGCATACATCATGCTTTATGATTTTACGCATTGAGATATGCTGTTTTCATGAGATTTCTGGATTTGAGAATTGTTGTCATTTTAAAAGAAAGTATGTATTGTTTTAAAAACCCGGTTTCTCTTGATATGATATTTCAGTGCGTCCACCATGTGTTTTCTCGGTTCTGAGACGTGTGACATATGAAACCCGATTCGAGGAGCTGGATGAGGCCGATTGCGGGTACATGGTGGACCCGGTATGGTACCCCGGGGCGAGAACGGATCGCTGTGCAGTAGACGGTGAGCATGGCAGAGGGACCACCACCTACCGGCGATAGTATTTGGGCTCGGCGGATATCCGGAGGATACCGACGGGAGTCGAGAGATGATATGCGCCGATCCGGACTGACGGAGCCCGTGGGCCGATCCGGACTGACGGAGCCTGATATATGAGGATTTATGTGTCGATGCTGGACACGGATTTCATGATGTTTTCTGGTGTCGATGTTGGACACCCAGGTTCTATGATTTTGATGTGTCGCGAAGGACACCGTTGATTTATATCCTCATACTTTCATGCACACTCTTTTATAATATGTACGTGAATACATGCATGGATTACATGGTTGGACGAGATCCACATGCATACATACATTGATTATACTGTTGGATTTTATCCACATGTTTATTTGCATTGACTACCTTGTTGGCACATTTACAGACCCGGTCACCCTTGATATCATAGTATTACCTTTATGATATAGTTGACATAGGAGTCGTTGTTTATTCGATTTCTATCTGTTGATATTTTTCTACTCACGATTTGGCAACTCACCCCTGTTGTGCCACAGTTCTTGCAGGTTGACCGCACGGATCAGTAGCGGCATCGCTGGCATATAGCTTCATTTGGGTGTTTTGATTTGGTAGGTGGGACCTTGTATTGTACCCACTCTTGTATTTATATTTCATATTGTATCTAGTAAACTCCATCAATCAAAATTTGTAAATTGTTTAGGTAATGAGAATTAGTGGGATTGTGGTTGCGAGACTTAGAGTGAGGGGTTTTCCGCTACTTGTGGTTTATGTCTTGTTTTTCTTTATCTTTTTGTGGTGAACTTCACTGCTGGGCGTCGTATACTTATGTATATTTTCTTGCGTGGTTGTGATCCGCCGTTTGGCGAAGAGCTAGCTCCCGCTTGGGGATGCCATTATTCTTGCTATGTATTGTGGTTTTGGATCGAAATATACAAAGGAGATGCTGCCAAAATTTTTAAAAGACGAAACATGTTTTCAAACTAGTAAATTTCACTTGCATCATTCATGTTTCTTTTCTATGCATTAAGAAAAATTGATTTCATTATACCTTTGTTTCAAAACCTCACCTCCTTTATTTTTCTTAAAAGGTTTAGATTTCTGGGTTTTAGGTTACTTGAATTCCGTTACGCCTTTAGACGTTGCGTGATTCAAGTGCTGGTCACGAGCTAATATTTCGGGTTGTGACAAAGTTGGTATCAGAGCGCTAGGTTTAACCTTTGTTCGAGTCTATGTTTGACTATGCGGAGTCTAGGGTCGGTATGTATTTCGGAACCTAGGCTTGACCTTACGGAACTTAGACTTGAACAGGGGGTATTAGACCCGAACTTTCGTCTCATAGGTTTACTCTGATTGATGGAGTAGGTAGCTTGAGTAGAGTGACATACCGTACGTATGTTCCGCGGCATATTTACGATACGATACTCCACTTAAGAAACCTTAAGATGTACATATTTTTGAGACTTATGATTCTCTTTATACCCATGATTATACATCCATTTGAGATCCTTGATTCTATTCGTTTCTATGATCATACTCTCATTGATACTGTTCCTTCTTATGATCATGTATCCATTCTGGATCTGTCGTTTCCTTTCTTTCCGTTTATCTGCTCTCTTCGATACTCGATTGAGGTTCCTGTCACCATGGTTTGAGCCCAGTCTGAGCTGCTGCTAGTGTTGCGGTCAGGGCGAGCTCGTCTGGTACGAGGGTTGACCATCGTATTTTCTGGTGACACCGGAACGTCTCGAGTTAGTATTTATGCTGTGACCTCTTGGGTGAGGCGAGTGTTTGGTTTTGCACCGGATGATCGGGCCATTGCTAGAGCTGCCAGTTGCCTACCGTGCAGACAGATGACCCAGCTGTTGCTGAGATTGATAGGATGTCGCTTCCAGAGCTTACGAGCTGAGATCGCCGGAGCTTCCAGGCAGAGATGCAACAGATGATAGCTAGTCTATCCCGAGTTAAGATACGAAGGTGATTCGTCAGATCGATGCGCCGACACAGGCCCAGTTGAGTTGAAGGTTTTCAGTATGGAGAGTCTTACTCAGATCTAGAGCAGACCGATCTAGAGATGACCGTTGATGTATCGTCTTTCCTGGAGGATTGAGGCATTGTTTAGCATGTGGGCAAAGAATATTCACATGTTGTATAGGCGAAGCTAAAAAGTTCGAACGAGTGTCAGAAACCCATTTTTCCCAAGTTTAAAGTGTTCGGAGGAACATGCAGGTAATTCTGTGGACCCTCTAGAAGAATGAAACCCTAACTCGACATGATGACCATGGAACCGCTTTGAACCTTAGGGTTTGTGGCAGTTTAGCGGTGCCATCAGTGAGGCTTGGGTTTGCCCTTCTACGGCTGGTCCAGAGGTACTGTGGTATGTACCAGATATTTTTAGACCGAGCTCAGGTGTTGTGCCTTCGGGAAATTTTGGGACCTCGACGACTCGATCGAAAAGTTTGACGTCGTCCAGATATCATGTGATAAGAGACCAGTAAGCTAACCAGCTTCGGATAGAGTACCTCACCCAGATGCATTGTGAGTTGATCGAGGACGGACGAGCATTGAGTATTCCTTCGATGGTTGGGACGAGTTCCCGAGGACGTGTTCGGCCAAATATCTTCTACAGAGTGATGAAGCTATAGAGTACGCAACTTCGAGTCTGTGCGAGAGACTTCGGATTGACCGTGGCCGAGAACAGTTGCTATGCGCAGATAGCATGGCATGGCGTCATAGTGGACGGCGATAAAGACAAGTGGAACCAGTGGTTCGTGCGAGACGCTGAAGAGCTGTAATTACTCCCCGTCGAGATCATAGACCTGATATTCTTACAGAGGCATTGGGATACGGCCAATTTTTGAGGAAATGTATGCGGAACACGCAGATGTCCAGAAAACGAGAAATGATTATGTAAGGGTACCGGCCTCCGTATAGTTCGGCATAGGCAAGATCGGAAGAGACCTTGAGCAGGATTCCTTCCAGGACACTGCTGCAATGAGATTTGCACCCAGGATCAGTTGTGTCACGTGTATTCAGAGGACCAGAGGCTGACGCCAGTGACGTGCTGCTTTACGAGTGGTCGTGATGATTGACAGAGGGATGACCAGAGAAGTGCTAGAGCGGAATCGTTCCCGTTAGCACACCTGACCGGGCTGATGAGCCGATGGATTGCCAGATTGGTAAATCCACAGAGAAGATAAGGACCCAGAGACAGAGGGCGCCAGACCGTGAGCAGGAGGCAAGAGGATGTTCTTGCTCTGCCAGTTTGGGCACACCGATTTATTTTTCGACATTATAGGCGGTGTACCTCAATGTCATTTATTTCGATTTGCGTTTGTGATCCAAGTATCACGCTTATATCGCTTGTATTTGAGTTTTGATGATTGAGTTTCATGATGTCGTTTTCGTGTACCATGGCTGCACCTGCTGGGTATTTACATTTTGCGCATAGTTATCGCACCTGATATATATTTTATACACCGTTGTGTTGAATTGCGATTTGTGCATATCTATTACATTTGAGATTCGGTTTTGTACCTTGGTTGCACATGTTTATGATTTTATGGATTTCATACGGTTGATTTGATTTTGTGTGTGTGGTACACACTCGATTTGATTTTTGCACTCGGTATAGCTTACATGTGCTTGTAGTATATGCGTTTTTTGCACGCAGTTGCACACGTTTATGATTTTATACACCTTGGTACACTCGGTGTTGCGGTTTACGCATTTGATAGATTTGTATTTCGTGCACTGGATGCACTAGATTTGCATTTCTTGCATTTGTTGCACCGGAAGGGTATTTATGCGTTTGTCGCACTCGATTTATACTCCGTATCTTGGTTGCACCCGATTTATGTCCTTGAGCATTCGTTTTACCAGATTTGTATTTTCATGCGCGTTGGCACTTGCCGTTCGTTTTCGTGCATGCTACTGCACTATATGCTTTTACGGACCCGACGCGCTTTGGTTGGAATTTTACGCATATTAGGCGCTTGATTTTGGATTTTTGTGCGCATTGGATGCACTTAAGTGAGATTTTATCCGTGCATATAGGATGCGATTTCATTCGTGCGGGACATATGCACTTGATTTGGATTTTCACGCATGTTGGGCGCATGATATGAGATGTGATTATGTGCACACCGGATGCACTGGATTGAGATTTTAGTGCACTTTAGATGCATGTTCGTCACGATTTATTACATTTTAGTACCGCTCAATTCCTATCATTTTGTCAATAAACAGTGCTATTTTATCTCTGTCTGCTCATTAGTACAGAATACAGGTACACATGCAAAAACACTGGAGATGGTACACAACACGAACAGAAACGATGGTTTTTAGCCGGGACTGCAAACGGAACAGATAATAGATCACGACATTAAGTTTTGCAAACAAAATAATGTTGTGTACAAATAAATATTTAGTTTTGGTCTAACATGATACAATATCAACCATCATGAATCAAGTGGGCATGAGCTATCATGAGGCATCAAGTTGCAAACACAATCATGGTGTCTTGCAAGTGGTGCAAGCAAGTGGGTATGGTTCAATGTATTTGGAAAAGTTGTGATTTGAAGTGTGAACACATATACACCCACTTAATCTCCTCTCTATACATTACTCCAGATTACACTCTGGTGTGAATTAAAAGAAATTGCAATTACAGAGAGATGCTCAGAGGACCAGAAGAACACTGACTAAAGATGGGCCCCACTCTCCAAAATTAGGCCGTAGATTTAATCATCTTGGCCGCAATTTGCGGCCAAGTTGGGGCCAAATGGGCTCGTTCTCTTTGTCTGGGTCCCTGGTGGTCATATAAGTCCAGTGTCATATGCAACTTTTTATTTTTGGTTGCCTATAAATAGCAGATCACAGATATAGTTCGGGGAGGCTTTTAGAGTGAGAAAACAGTTTGTAACATTTGATAGCTTCTTCTTCTTCCCTCTTTGAGCTCTCACTTGAGTGCTCCATTAAGAAGGTTGAAGTTGCCATCTACCTTGTAGTTCAGGCCCTCCAGTTTTGTTAATAAAGAACTTGCACTTTCTTTTGCTTTAGCTTTTGTTCTTGTGTTTTCTTTCTTTTGTTTTTCATTTTCTTTTTATAATGCTTGAATAATCCATGGTTGTGGTGATGGTGAGGATGTGAGATGAAAGGCTTTGCCTTCCTCTTCCTCTTGTTATTTTTTAAAGTGCTTAATTGTGATTGTAAGTTTAAGATTGCTAAATGGAAGTGTTTGATATGATATGATGATTTTGATGGTTATTTGTACCCATTATCTCATATCCTATTTCTTCATGTTCACCATTTGCAAGGTGAAGCTTAGAATCAATTGTGTTAAACTTACTTGGTAGTTGAGGTATGGTATCTTGCTTATGTTTCTTGACAACTCTCATTCAAGCATATACCATATACTCTCACCCACCTACTTAGCAAGAATAATACAACCTTTTACTTCTTATTTGCAAGTTGATGTGTATTGATGTTGTATGCTTGCTAACCCTTGTGCTTAGTATTGATACATCATGGATGGACATAAGAATGGTAAGTAAGAACATAATGGATTCGTTTCGTGTTTTGTGGCGAAATCCAATAACATGATGATTTGTGCTTTGCAACCGCGTTGACAATTCATGCTTCACGTCGGGATCGACACAAGGACGAAAAACTCATAACCAAGGGATTGTCGAAGGAATCGCCGCGATTCAACCATTCGAGCCAAAGCCACGGCCACCTTTCTTCTAAAATTGTTTCTATAATATTGTATTTTTAGTTTTAGTGACAACCAAACCAAATTCTTTTGTTTCTCAAACCTTAGGCGACACTACCTAATCTCCAATTCCCTGCGGATCGACCCGTACTTGCCGGCTAGCTACAATGCGCCGTGCACTTGTGGTTATAAATAGTAAAACGAGAACGATCTCGTGCGCGCATTCCGTTTTCCACCAAAACATATCCATTTCCAAAACAATACGCGTTTGCGCGGGCGGGTGGTTTCCCAACAATGCACTTGATATTGTTGTCGTGCACACCCGTTGCACTGGATAGATGCTTTTGTGCACACCTGTTGCACTTAGATTTGCTTTGTGCGTATAGTGTCACCTGTGTTTGGATTTGATTTCTGTGCGCACCAGATGCATATGATTATTGGATACGCCTTTTGAGGTTGATTTTGCTTTTGAGCACTTTGTTTTCATGATAGGGCACTATATTGTATAGTAGCCAAACAGGACTGATCTGAGGACAGTACCTGAGTACTCTGCATGCATTAAAAGATTACCAAGAGGGTTTTCAAGAGGAGCTATAGTCTCGCTATTTCCTACGTGTCCGTGAGCGACACAAACGTTTATAAAGGAAAACCTTTTGGGATATTTTGAAAACGACGGAACGTGTATTTAAGAAAACATATATGGACATATATTATTATTTTAAAATGAGCGTCCGTCAGTTATGCCATGAGTTACGCATTCATGAGGCGATTTAGAAAAGATTTTTCATGTATTTTATTCAGATTTTGGAATTTTCAAAGATGCGTACTATACACGTATTATAGTATTTGACTAGTGTATATTGGATGTCAGTAGTGGATTTCGAGATCTGTATCTCTATTGTAACTCCGAGGATATTCGTGCAAATTCGATGATTTGCGTAATGCTTGACGGAGTTCGATTTTGAGTTTTGTACTCATTTTCATGCGCACTTGACGCGCTGTGTTATTTCTGCGTTTTCCATGATTTCGGAGCCCCGTTGATTTGAGCTGATTATTGAAATGTTTTAGATTTTGGGGGTTTAAATTTAAATTCGGGGACCGAATTTATTTATGGGGGGAAGATTGTAACATTTCAGAAAATATAAAATATTATTTTTGGAATTTAATATTAAAATAATATATTTCCCGAAAACTGCCCGATTTGCGAAATTGGGGTTTTCGAAAAAGGGTATAAATATATACCAATAATTGTGAAATAAATGGAAATTAAAATTAATTATTCATTTAATAATATATTTAAAGGATTTGGCATTTTTAAAATTTGTTTTATGCAGTTTCGATAAAAACCCGATTAGTGCACTGCTAATCGCGATTAGCCAAATCCGCATTTCTACAGTTTTTCATGGCTAGTGCACCATGTCATGTTGCATTTTGGTTACATGTCATTTTCTTGTGTTGGTTTGGGTATTTTGTGTTTTGGTTTTAAAGTTTAAAGAAGAAAAGAAAAAGGGAATGACAATAGGGTAATTGTGAGAGTGGGTGAGAATAAAAGAGAGAAGAGAGAGAGAGGGGCTGCCACAAACCCCTTCCCCATTACTTCTTGCATCTCCTCCTTCCTCAAGCTTCCCTCCACCTTCACCCTAGAGATCATCTAAAAAGCTTCATCAAAACGCTAAACCACTTTTACAAAAATTGATCACCTCCTTCCCCTCTACACATTGGACCAAGAAAAGTTAGATTTTGGCAACCTTGAGGAGCTAGGGTTTTTCTTGGGTTGCCCAAGTGAGGTAATTTCATCACCATTAGCATAGTATTCCTTTTAATTTAGTATCCTTGCATGTTTAGAAGTGTTCAAGTTTGATTAAGTGAGGTTAGAAAATTCCTAGTTAGGGTTTGAGAGATTCTTGAGTTGGGATAGTGTAATTGAGAGTAGTAATGACCTTAAAACCCCATAGTGCTAAAATTCAGACCCAAACCTGAGACTTAACCCCAAAACATGGATTTAGAAACCCCGACATCGGATAAGTGTGCGATTTGTGAGGGTATTTTGGAATCTAGAGTAAACCGGGGGCACTAGAAATTATTTTGCAAACACAAAGGAGTGTGCAGGCAACCTGGATCCTTCACCCAAGACCTAAGCCCCAACCCCTGTACTCTGGCCGCAAAAATATTCATTCTGGACGCAAATTGCGGCCAGACTAGGAGGGATGGTTGTGGGGTTTTGTCGGGTGTTATCTTCTATATAGTTAAGTCCCTTTGTATATGCAACTTTTCTTAGTTTGACCAGAGTCAAAATCTGGGAGCATTTTGGTGTGTTTTTGGATATGTTTTCCGCATTTTGAATGATGAGTCTTGATATTTGGATTTGTAGCTGGTCGTTGAATGTTTGTACATCAACGACTAGGGGTAACTTGTCGTGTTTTGCACGCGAAGCCATAGGCTCTAACCTATGAGTGCACCGTGCGCCGTATCGGTTTTCCGGATTCTATTTTAATACGCATTGCGACTGTTTATTATTGTAGGTACCTTCACGTGGATTCCGAGGCGACGGAGTGTGGCGTCATCGATTTCGGAAAGCGAAGACCAGGTGAGTGGATCTATATCCACGGGGGAAGTCGGGTGGATGGCGAATAGCACCCCCGCAAAGGTTTGGTGGAAACTAATTTATATAATATGGTTAAGGAAACCTAGATTAGGAAACTAGGGTTATATAAAGGATAGTTAGTGAAACTATATTAGAAAATAGAGGATAGTTAGAAGTGATATGTTACGACTATTATAGGATGACGAAATTCGAGGACGACGTTTGTTGATATTGCCGTTTAGGGTACTGTAGGATTAGATAGCCGATGTAGATGTGTCATCCGAACCACACCTTTTTCTAAACCGAAGAATCGTATGTATCTTTTAAATATATACCTTGAGGGATGTAACGGATTTTCAAATGATATCTTTTCCTTAAAACACCATAAACCCTATTTTCAAAACTACGATTCGCTTCTTTAAAAATCTGATTGTATGGTTCGGGTGTGTATGTTAGATTAGATACTTATACTTATAGTAGAGATAGAATGTTTATGTAAAATTGACTTGATGAGGGATATAAATGCGATGAAAAGAATATATGACATGATGTGTCGTTTGATAATATGTTGGTATACGGATGCGAGTCGATTGAGATGATTTATACCCTGCTGGTCCCCTGATATGAGATTATTGCGGATGTGACCTAGGACTTAGGTATATAGAGATATTTATATGTTGTGAATCATGAGTAATAGCCGTACGTGACGTTAGGTCCATACCTTCCTCGTCTTATAGGATGATAGGATCCCTGATAGCTTAATGCCGCCGTACGATGATTTTCCATACGTGATGAGTTGACTTGAGGTTTGATCCATACCCTTGACTAGAGGATGCCGTACGTGATGCTGTGAGGCTAGATGCCGATTGATAGATTCACCGACTCAGACATATGATAGTTATGTATACCTTATAGCTTTTAGCTGATGGTTTACCTTATGCTGCATTCATGATATTATCATTGCATTACATGTACATGTGTTAGTACACTTACACCATTATCGATGATGCGTATGTTACACGTACACAGATTTGCCGGCTCACACACTTCATCATTGATAATTGCCATGTCACTACACAGTAGGATTGCTGCATCATGATATAACTCTTTGCATGATTTACTTGCTATAGTTACCCGTGCACTTTTATATGATGTTGCATTTGACTTTGGAGATATTGGGAACCGCAAGAAATATTTTCAAAACTGGAATCATTTAAAAGAGCGGTTTTCCCTTAATATGATACATCACTGTTCCATGTTGCATGATATACGGATATGCTTACATTTCCATCATATGTCGCATACATCAAGCTTTATGATTTTACGCATTGAGATATGCTGTTTTCATAGATTTCTGGATTTGAGAACCGTGGTCATTTTAAAAGAAACTATGTATTGTTTTAAAAACCCGGTTTCTCTTGATATGATATTTCAGTGCGTCCACCATGTGTTTTCTCGGTTCTGAGACGTGTGACATATGAAACCCGATTAGAGGAGCTGGATGAGGCCGATTGCAGGTACATGATGGACCCGGTATGGTATCCCGGGGCGAGAACGGATAGCTGTGCAGTAGCGGGTGAGCCTGGCAGAGGGACCACTACCTACCGGTGATAGTATTTGGGCTCGGCGGATATCCGGAGGATACCGACCGGAGTCGAGAGATGATATGGGCCGATCCGGACTGATGGAGCCCGTGGGCCGATCCGGACTGACGAAGCCTGATATATGAGGATTTACGTGTCGATGCTGGACACGGGTTTCATGATATTTTAGGGTGTCGATGTTGGACACCCAGGTTCCATGATTTTGATGTGTCGCGAGGGACACCGTTGATTTATATCCTCATACTTTCATGCACACTCTTTTATGATATTTACGTGCATACAGACATAGATTACATGGTTGGACGAGATCCACATGCATACATACATTGATTATACTGTTGGATGTTATCCATATGTTTATAGGCATTGACTACCTTGTTGGCACATTTACAGACCCGGTCACCCTAGATATCATAGTATTGCCTTTATGATATAGTTGACCTAGGAGTCGTTGTTTATTCGATTTCAATCTGTTGATATTTTTCTACTCACGAGTTGGCAACTCACCCCCTTGTGCCACAGTTCTTGCAGGTTGACCGCACGGATTAGTAGCGGCATCGCTGGCACATAGCTTCATTTAGGTGTTTTGCTTTGGTAGGTGGGACCTTATATCGTACCCACTCTTGTATTTATATTTCATATTGTATCTAGTAAACTCCATCAATCAAAATTTGTAAATTGTTCAAGTAATGAGACTTAATGGGATTGTGGTTACGAGACTTAGAGCGAGGGGTTTTCCACTACTTGTAGTTTATGTCTTGTTTTTCTTTATCTTTTTGTGGTGAACTTCGCCGTTGGGCGTCGTATACTTATGTATATTGTCTTGCGTGGTTGTGATCCTCCGTTTGGCGAAGAGCTAGCTCCCGCTTGGGGATGCCATTATTCTTGCTATGTATTGTGGTTTTGGATCAAAATATACAAAGGAGGTGCTGGCAAAATTTTTAAAAGACGAAACATGTTTTCAAACTAGTAAATTTCACTTGCATCATTCATGTTTCTTTTCTATGCATTAAGAAAACTTGATTTCATTATACCTTTATTTCAAAACTCCACCTCTTTTATTTTTCTTAAAAGGTTTAGATTTCTGGGTTTCAGCTTACTTGAATTCCGTTACGCCTTTAGATGATGCCTGATTCAAGTGCTGGTCACGAGCTAATATTTCGGGTCGTGACACCCATGACGGGCTCAACGCCATCATCTGCGAGCCTCTTTCCCCGATGTACCGTACCGGGTCCACCATGCACCCGCAGACGGTTCCTCCTCTTCCTCGAATCAGGTGTATGATACCGCTCAAGAACCGAGAAAACCCATGGTGGACACCACACACATCATATTACGAGAAAACCACATTTTCTACTTTAAAATGATACTAGGTTTATAAAATCCTTGCGGTTTTCCCCAAAATCCATAAATCTCATAAATACTGAAATCCACGAGAAGAATCACAATATGTAAATATGTCGGTGATGATGGATGTCTATGATACAATATTATATACCATGCGAAGTACGGCCAGAAGCTATGCATGAATCATGATGCAATGTGGTATGTATATATGACTAATAATCCTATGTATCCATCCTGATGAAATGACTATACGGGTACAAGTTTACAGATCATATATGATGCAATGCACAGATACCGATTCTAAGTAAGTTCTATAGTGTTCGTGACATAGCAATTACCAAAGGCGTGTGTGTTCGCATGAATAGTGCACGTGCGACATGAACCAATGGTAATTGTGCAAGTGTCCTATGAGATAATATCATATATATATATATATATCTATGATGATGCAATGCAATGAGATGAATGACTAGGAGACTACGCATATAATTACAAGCACTACTAGTAATTGTTCATCACAGAAAACTACATTTTAATACCGCTCATTCATTATCGATTTTGTTATATATCGGTGCTATTAACCAGTGTCTGCTCAGTAATTACAGATTACAGGTGTTCCTGATAAAATTCTGGAAACACATTCAAAATCACGGATATAACGTTTGGGAGCCGACACTGCAAACAGAACAGGAAACCGACTGATATCCAAAGAGTTCTTTTGGAAATAAACATGTGTACATAATTTTGGTCCAACACAATACAAGTGTACACACAACTCTTTGGCATGGACCATGACATGGTGGGGCTGCCTATTACGACCTGAAATATTAGCTCGTGACCGGCACTTAAATCACGCAACGTCTAAAGGCGTAACATAATTCAAGTAAGCCGAAGCTCAGAAATCTAAACCTTTTTAAGAAATAAAGTGGTGATGTTTTGAAATAAGGTATAATGAAAATAAATGTTTTATTAAATGCGCGGAAAATAGAATATCAAAAATGCAAATGGATTTTATTAGTTGGAAAACATGTTTCAACTTTTAAAAATTTGGGCAGCACCTCCTTTGTATATTTTGATCCAAAACCACAAATACATGATGATAATAAAGGCATCCCCAAGCGGGAGCTAGCTCTTCGCCAACCAGCGGATTCATAACCACGCAAGTCATAAAGTAAGTCTACGACGCCCAACGGCGAAGATCAATACAAAGAATAATATAAATCAAGACATCAAACCCACCAAGCGAACATATAACCCATCGCTCAAGTCTCGCAACTACAAGTCTCACTAAGTCTTACTACATAAACAAATACTAGTTTCTGATTTGATAGAGTTGACTAGATACAACAGGAATAATAATACAAGAGGGGTACGATCTAACATGTACCACCTACCAAAGCAAAACACCCGAATGCAGCTATGTGCCAGCGATGCCGCTACCGATCCTAGCGGTCAACCTATAAGAATTATGGCATAACGGGGGTGGGTTGCCAACTCGTGAGTAGAAAACATCATCAGATAGAAACCGAATAAAATAACGATTTCCTAGGTCAACTATATCATGAAGGTAATACTATGATATCTAGGGTGACCGTATATGTAAATATGTGCCAACAATATCATAATCAATGCATGTATGCATGTGGCTAACATCTACATGTCCATAAATGACACAACAACATCATGCATGTAAATATCATGAAAGCATATGCATGAAAATATGAGGATATAACTCAACGTGTGCCCATCAATAACACAACAAATCATGGAACCTGAGTATCCAACACCGACACTCGAAACATCATGAAACCCGTGTCCAGTATCGACACGTAAATCCTCTTATCTAAGGCGCCGCATCCTCAGATCGGCCCTCAGGCACCACATACTCTGGTCGACCCTCATACCCATCTCATGACTCCGGTCGGTATCCTCCGGATAACCGCTAGGTCCAAATACTATCACCGTAGGTAATGCTCCCCCGCCAGGCCCACCGCCTAACAAATGCGAGTCTTCTTTCCCCGGGGTACCTCACCGGGTCCACCATGTACCCGCAGACGGTGCCTGCCGCTCCTCGAATCGGGTTTCACTTGCCAATCTCAGAACCGAGAAAACACATGGTGGATACACTGAAATATCTTATCAAGAGAAACCAGGTTTTTAAAACAATACATACTTTCCTTTGAAATAGCCACGGTTCTCAAATCCAGAAATCTCATGAAAACAGCATATCTCAATGCGTATAATTGTAAAGCATGATGTAGGCGACATATAACAGAATGTAAGCATATCCGTATATCATGCAACGTGGAATAGTGATGTAAGCATGGGCATATCATCATAATGTGAGCATAGCAATATAATAGCATGATGTAGCAATTCTACCGTGTGAGTGACATAGCAATTATCGATGATGAAGTGTGTGAGCCGGCCAATCTGTGTAAGTGTAACATACGCATCATCGGTAATGGTGTAGGTGTACTAGCACAGGTATATGGAATGCGATGAGAATGACATGAACGTAGCATAAGTAAATCGCCAGCTAAATTCTATAAGAAAGCGTATCTAATCTAACATCTACACACGAACCATACGATCAGTTTTTAAAAGATGCGAATCGTAGTTTTGAAAGTAGGGGCTACGGCGTTTTTAAGGAAAAGACATCATTTGAAAATCCGTAATGTCCCTCAAGGTATCTATTTAAGAGATGCATACGATTCTTCCGTTTGGAAATATGTATGGTTCAGATGACACATTTACGTCGGCTATCCAGTCTCTCAACATCATGTACTGTATGATATATCGTACTACATCCTCTAGTCAAGGGTATGGATCAATCATCAATTAAACTCATCACGTACGGTAAATCATCGTACGGCGTCATTAAACAATTTGGGATCCTAACAACCTATATGACAATGAGGGTATGGACCTAACGTCTCGTACGGCTTATCACTCATGATTCACAACATTTTATATCTCTATATGCCTATATCCCAGGTCACATCCATAACAATCTCATATCAGGGGACCGGCAAAGGTATCAAACATCTCTTATCGACTCACATCCGTATACCGACATATAAATCAAGTCATCATATCACATCGTATATCCATTTCATCGCATTAAGTCATCTTACATCAAGTCAATTTTATATATACATTCTACCTTATACATCAAATGTCATGCTACTCTAAAACTCATACCTACTCTAGTGCAACTACATATCTATAAGTCATGATTTACATTCACTTTTCATATCCCTAAAGCTTTCATCTCATTTCCCAATATATATATTCAATCACTCATATCATCTCTATCATATCATGTCACACTAACTTTAAACCATAACCTTAGTTGTAGTATATCCTGGCTCTTACTGAATCTTTAACCATATCCTATGTTCCTAATCTAGGTTTCTACGACAACATCCTATAGATCGGTTTCCATTTATAATTTGCGGGGGTGCTATACGCCATCCACCCGACTTCCCCCGTAAATATAGATCTACTCACCTTGATCCTTACTTGCCGAAGTCGACGACGCCATGCTCCGTCGTCTCGGAATCCATGCAAAGGTACTGATTTGAGTGTTTTATTGTAGTTTAACCGCAATCAGAATGGTGTCGCGCGTAGCTAGACCGAGATGAGTACGGGTCGTCCTCAGGGAAACATGGAACTTTTTAATCTTACTTTAGGCATGTTGAAAAAGGGGAAGAATAAAGAATGGTGAAGAATGGTTGTAGGTTCTAGATCTACGTCAAACACGGATGCAGAATATAGATCTAGATTAACTACGAATGTAGGTTTTATATAAAAAGGGGGCTTGTAGGGTTCGTTAAGATTTAGTAGTCATGGATGATTAATTAACGATTACTCTTTTTATCCTTTAATAGATTTAAAACTAAATCGACAGTGATGCATGTAGATTAGGGTTTCTGGAGGGAAAAATGGTTCCCACTCTTAACCCCTATCTTGATATGGATCTCCGTTCTTGTCTAGCTTTTACCAAAACAATTGTTAATCTAATCTCTAATCGTGGTCGTGACTATCAATGAATTGATAGCGCGCTGTTCATATCAGATTTTTGCATTTTCATACCGCCCAATTTTTGTCACATTGCATATCGGTAGATACTCTTGAGCTGTGTTTGCTAGTCAATTGCAGGATACAGGTTCTCGGTTCTAAAACGGTGAAATTCATGAAAAACACGACAAAATCCGGGTTCCTGCCAACCACAGATAAAACACGGTCTCCGCTCTTCATCCGTATGTTGCCAGATACCAGTTTAGGAAGACAAATTGTCAAATCAATGTCACCTTCATGCACAAAGCACAAGGCAACACCAAACCCAAGAGATCTACGCGGAGCTCGAGGCAATCATGACAAAAACATCCATAAAAAGTCCACCTTTCCTCAACAGAAATTCTGGAAGAAATGTGAAAGTATTTTCAGAAAATACATATACCAGAAATGAGGGGACAGAAGAACAGGAAAGTACACAAAAGACGAAGCCCCAACTCCTCCAAAAGAGCCGCGGATCCGCGGCCAAAGGGGGGTCCAGGCCGCGGATCCACGGCCGTTCTGGCGCCGCTTGTACAGTGTTTTTGGGGGCATTTTAGTCTTTTCATTTTAGTTCTGTTGGTTGCCCTAGGTTTTCATTTTTTGGCCTATAAATAGCCCAGAACTTTGTGAAGGAAAGGGGTCCATTCTTGTATTTTCTTTTTCTAGGTTTTAGTTCACATGTTCTTCTTCTTCTCATCTCTTCTCCATTAAACTTGTAGTGAGCTTTGTGAGGGAGGAATGGTAAATAAAGAAGATCATTTTATTATCATGCTTGTCTTGCTTTTTCTTTACTTGTTGTGATTTTAATTGTTAAGTAGTTGTTGTTATTTTCTTGTTGTTTCTTTCTTCTCTCTTTTTCTTTATCATTCATACGACAATGATACTTACGCTCGATCCTCGCCAAGGTGAGGTCGCAAATAGTTAGTCGTATTTTTCTAATCTCCTTCTTTCTATCTTCCTCTTTTGTTTTGTTTTGTTTTTCCTTATCATGAAGTGTGAGTAGTTTTATACTTGTTAGGGTAGGATAAGGGAAGTTTGAGAGAAGGAAATCTCTCTCACTCTTTCCTTGCCCAACAACTTAAATCGACTCCCGTTAATTAAACCACAATCCGCTCTTTACGGCACCCTATCCTACATGATAGCGGTGATTCCGTAGTGAGACCGGTTGTGGTTGAATTAACCGGAGGTTATGGATAAGAGCCAAGAACGGACGGACAAGCACCAAAAGGAAGGACTATGCGTTGGAAAGCCTAGCTTATACTCGCAAGTTTCTTCCTAGTCGTGCTAATCCCCGTTGTTGCCGATTACCGTAACACCGATATTAAGAGGGGCAACGAAAGATGTGGAGACTCCTAACTCAAACTAACCTAATCCTAACCCTAACAAGCTCTCTTTAAATATCAACTTAACACTTAGATAATCAAACAAAATCTGAACAACCGGACTTAACTCGTCGAAAAACACATAGAAAAAGATTCCCATCTCCCTGCGGACGACCCGTACTCAACCGGCTAGCTACGTGCGAAACCGTCTTGATTGCGGTATTTAAACTTAAACTTGAACACGAACGTATCCTATCAATCAAATGGCGCCGGTGCCGGGGAGACGGTAGTTTATTTCCTTGTGTAATTTCGGGTTAATTTGTGAATATAAAAACAACCAAAAACCAAAAAAAAAAATACTTTGTAAAAAAATCATCTAGTTATTTTTGATTAGCTTTTGTGCGAGTGTGCAGGAAAATAGAAGGTTCGAGTTCAGTGGCCAAGACATCGGATAATACGGAGTTCAAGTACAGTGCCAAAGACGTGGGAAGATAGACCCACATTTCGCGGCTACACCGCGACGTACAAAACGAAGCATACGGTCTACTGTCAAGATCTGGAGCAGGTACAGTGAGCAAATCAGAATTCCCCACTTCCAGACAAGCAGAGGACACCCAAAAGAGGACACCCAAATTTTTCTGAGCCCCAATTCCTTAACTTAGCCGCGGATCCGCGGCCTAAGTAGGTGTTTGGCCGCGGAACCGCGGCCATTTAGTGCCTTCAGGGTGCAAGTTTTTCTCTGGTGAGTCTCTCTCCTCTCTCCACTCCTCTGAACTCCACTGAACTGTGTTTTCTGCAGCCTTCTTTGCGCAAATTCTTCTCCCCCTTCCAATAAACTGTTCTTGTGCAGGATTCTTTGCGCCGCAAATAAAAATTGTTTGCAGTTGATTTGTTACTGCTTTGCTTTTCTTTAATACGGACTTAAGGGGCTTGAAACCAATCCAGATTGGGTGGGGATTTCATCACCCTTCCCAGGACCCCAAAAATCACTAAAGCATATGCATTGTCCATTGTAAATTAAAAAATACTAGATTTCAGCCCTAAGGACTTCGCGCTCATTAGGAGAAGATAAACCTTGTTTAGAACCTCGCTTAACCGTATATTGTTTACGGGGTGTCTAGGAAAGTGTTAAAGGCGCAACCGCCGAAAGAGAAAGGGTTATTTAATTAAGGAACTTCGCGAAAGCGTTGGACAACCTCCCCTTATCTCTACACTTACCTGGCCTCGTGATCAGTGTATTTTTAAGCCCGTTTCTCGACATTGTTTAACTTCGACAATCAAGTTCAGGAGCAGGTCTAGTAGACCTAGGTTACCCTAGATCTAGGTGTGATTGTGCATATCTTGTTTGTGATTGCTTAAGCCGTATTTCCGTACATACTTCTGTAAATCTCTTTCTAAAAACAAAAAAAAAGGAAGAAAAAATCAAAAACTTTTATAAGAACTTGCCCTTTTGTCGCCAAATCCATTTTCACCCACCACCCATCGCCTTTCTCCATTGACGTTTTCTTACCCTCACCTTCTCCGCTTTGACTATACTAAACTCGTTTAGTGTATGTCCGCTTGGACTCGGGACACTAGCGCCCGTCTAGTCCGCGTTACGTTAGTCGCGACCGACTACGCGATCGACTCCGAAGTCGATACTCCGTCCACTCCTCTTTCACCCCTTCCTTTGCCGGCCAACTCCGACGTTGACCGGAATTCTGTTCATACATCTTCACCTTCACCTTCACCAACCTCTTCTTCCGCGATGTCAGGATTTAATCCGAACATCTCTTTGACCACCCCTGGATTGGCTCCACCTCCTACGAAGACCAATCTCCCACCACCACCGCCTGTTGTAGCGCCGCAGCGAATCGCGCTCCAGGATCGTTTCTATCCCACCCGTTCTGCACTTCCCACCTGCCTTTCTCTTCCTCCGGCCAATGGGGACAACTTTGAAATTAAGCCCCATTTCATCAACATGCTTCCACGTTTTCATGGGCTTGAATCTGAAGATGCCTATATCTTCATCAACAAATTTCAAAATGTCTGTGCCATGATGAAAACCACCCAGCTGTCGGACGATGCTATACGTCTACGGGTCATTCCGTTCACTCTATGCGATCTTGCAGAAAAATGGCTGTATAGCACCGCTTCCCACTCAATCACCAGCTGGGACGAGTTTGTTAAAGCGTTTCTGAAAAAATTCTATCCAAATCATAAGACCGCAAGAATTCGAAATGAAATCAACCAATTCTCCCAGCTTCCTTCTGAACCCTTCTGGAAGTGCTTTGACCGGTACAAAGACCTTCTTGTTCAGTGTCCTCACCACGGTATAGAGAAATGACAACTCTGCCAAACCTTATACGAGGGACTGAACCCAGCAACGAAGCAGTTGCTGGAAACCATCTGTCAGGGCCACTTCCTATCAAAATCTGACGAGGAAGCGTGGCAGTTCTTTGACGATCTTGCGGAGCAAACGCTACAGTGGGAGAGCACCAGACCGACTTCTTCTTCTTCTACCTCCACTTCTACCGGTCAGTCTAGGGTAGGAATCCACCAACTCGATGTCTCTATTGCGATGAAAGCTGAAATGGCTGCAATAACACGAAAGCTTGAAGCGATAGAGAGCAAATTTTCTGCTCCTGCCCCCACACCTGTTCTCCCCCTTCGTACCATCTGCGCTTGTTGTTCCGATCCTTCCCACTTGACCGAAGAGTGTCCTTACAATCCACCCTCGCAAGGACAGGATCAGGTTAATGCTGCCTTCCAGCAAAGACCGAGGAATGATCCATACTCTTCCACCTATAATCCCGGTTGGAGGAACCACCCCAATTTCGCCTGGAATCAGAATCACAATCAATTCCAGGGCAACAATTTCCAAAGGGACCCTCCGCCGCAACAACAAGCGCAGCAACAAACTCAGTATCAGCAGCCCTTCCAACCCCAGCCTTTCCAAAACCAGACGAACAACTTTGCACCCAACAACTCTTTTCCACCAAACAACTTTGATCCGTCAAACAACGATAAGGTTTCCTCGCTCGAGCGAAGTCTGGAGGCGTTTGTTAAACAATCGACTCAATCCACCGCCAACATCCAGTCTTCGATTCAATCTTTAGTGCAACACACTGCCGCACACGGGCAAAGCATCAAGACCATCGAGGCTCAGATTGCACAGCTGAACGCGGCCTTGAGCGAGCGAGAGAAGGGGAAGCTCCCGTCCCAGCCACTTCCAAATCCCGGTCACCCACATAATGCACATGTTGCTCTTGAACAACAAAACCATAATGTGAGTGCCGTGACTACACTGAGATCGGGAAGGATGCTGCAAAACAACATTGGCAAGAAAATCAACGATGACACCCCGGCCGCTTCTTCTTCTTCTTCTTCTTCTTCGTCTTCCGAGCCTATTCTCCGTTCTTCAACAGGCTCTCCTTTCTCTTCCTCTGCTATGAACGAACCGACTTCTCACTCCACGAAAACACCTATTCTGGGATCCATTCCAACTCCAAAATCTCCTCCTCCAGCATTAGACTCAACCAATTTTCAAAATGTTCCATTTCCAAACCGGTTGAGGTCTAACAAACAAAATCCTCAAATGGAGAAGATTCTGGAGTTATTTAAGCAAGTTAACATTAACATTCCTCTTTTAGATGCTGTCCAACAAGTCCCGTCTTACACGAAAATCTTAAAGGACTTGTGCACGAAAAAGAGGAAGTCTCAGGTACCCAAGAAAGTTTTCTTGGCTAGTGCTGTCAGTGATGCCCTTACCCAATCTTTACCACAAAAACGGAAGGACCCTGGCTGTCCTACGATTTCAATTACCATTGGGGATAAGAACATCAACCGCGCACTATTAGATCTTGGTGCCAGTGTTAACCTGCTTCCGTATTCAGTATACGAGCAATTAGGCGTCGGAGAGTTGAAACCCACACACTGCACTCTCCAAATGGCCGACCGATCGATCACCCATCCTAGGGGTGAGCTAGAGGATGTGTTAATCAAAGTCGGGGACTTCATATTCCCCGTCGATTTCATTGTATTAGACACACAGCCTGTAGCTAACCCCCGGAATCAAATTCCGGTGATACTCGGTCGACCATTTCTCGCAACCTCAAATGCTGTGATCAATTGTCGCAATGGTTCAATGAACCTCTCTTTTGGAAATATGACGATTGAACTCAACATTTTTAGGTTGGGGAATCAGCCCGCCGAACCTAATGCTCATATACTGGACGTCTGCTCGATCCAGGAGATCATCCCCGAAGAGTGTGAATTCGAGGAGTTTCTGTTTGATCACGATAATCTTGACGCCACTAGTGCGTTTCTCTTCGAACCTGCTGCTGTTTCTGCGCCTGACAATGACTACGAGTGTTTCACGTTTTCGAACGATCTTAGCCGCGCACAACCCGAGCTTGAATCTTTCGACTTTCCGGATGAGTTACCTGAACCATCCAACTCGGTTGCTTACACTCGCTTTGAACCTTTGCTGGAGTCCTTTGAGTTCGAGACCTTTGCACCAGTCTTGCCTTCTATCGTTTCACCTCCAACGCTCGAACTCAAGCCGTTGCCGTCTCACCTTAAGTACGCTTACTTAGGTGAAAACGAGACCCTCCCTGTCATCATCTCGGCTTCTCTAGCTCCCGAGCAAGAGAAAGCCCTTCTAGCGGTCTTGCACAGCAACAGGCAAGCTTTTGGCTGGTCCATGGCGGACATCAAGGGGATTAGTCCCCTGATCGTTGAGCATCACATTCATCTGATGGATGATGCCAAACCAGCCCGGGATCCACAAAGACGTCTTAATCCAGTCATGAAGGAGGCTGTGAAGAAGGAGATCGTCAAATGTCTAGATAGTGGTATCATTTACCCTATCTCTGATAGCCAGTGGGTTAGCCCCATTCATGTTGTCCCCAAGAAGTCGGGAATCACGGTCATCACTAACGAGGCGAACGAGTTAATCCCTACTCGCACCCAAACTGGGTGGCGAGTTTGCATTGATTACAGAAAACTCAACGCCGCAACGCGGAAAGACCACTTTCCGCTACCTTTCATTGACCAGATGCTTGAACGATTGGCCGGACACGAGTACTACTGCTTTCTTGATGGCTACTCCGGCTATAATCAAATTCCCATCGCCGAAAAAGACCAGGACAAGACCACTTTCACTTGTCCTTTCGGCACGTTTGCATATCGACGCATGCCCTTTGGGTTATGCAATGCGCCCGCTACCTTCCAGCGGTGTATGATGGGAATTTTCTCAGACATGGTGGAAAAATTTCTGGAGATTTTCATGGATGACTTCTCCATCTTCGGCGATTCCTTCAATGAGTGTTTGCTGCATCATGACGCTGTCCTTACCCGATGCAAGGACAAGAATCTCACTTTGAACTGGGAGAAATGCCACTTCATGGTGCGCGAAGGTATTGTCTTAGGACATATCATCTCGCAAAATGGCATAGAGGTTGACAAAGCAAAGATTGAGGTCATTTCCAATCTGCCTCCTCCCCGATGCGTCAGAGATATCCGAGCCTTCCTTGGCCATGCCGGTTTCTATAGACGGTTTATCAAGGACTTTAGCAAGATTGCTAGGCCCTTGACGCTTTTGCTGGCCAAGGACACGCCTTTCGACTTCAACTCGAGCTGTGTGACTGCATTCGAGTCACTGAAACGCTCACTCACTTCTGCTCCCGTTCTTTCTTCACCTGACTGGACACACCCATTCGAGATTATGTGCGATGCATCCGACTTTGCCATTGGTGCTGTCCTTGGACAACACATCAACAAGATGCCGCACGTAATCTATTACGCAAGCCGAACCCTGAACGACGCCCAACTTAACTATACAACAACTGAGAAGGAATTCTTAGCTGTTGTATTTGCTTTAGAAAAGTTCAGGCCCTACCTCATCGGCTCTCCAGTCATTGTCTACACAGACCATTCAGCTCTGCGCCATCTTTTTGTGAAGAAAGATGCCAAATCTCGGTTAATACGTTGGATCCTCTTGCTTCAAGAGTTTGACCTTGTCATTAAGGACAAACGAGGATGTGAAAACGTAGTTGCCGACCATCTCTCACGACTTCCTTCTTCGCCTTCGCTTCCAATTCCGATCAACGACGTTTTCCCGGATGAACAGCTCTTGACAGTATCGTGCGAACCCTGGTTCGCAGATATTGTGAACTATTTGGCCACGGGATTACTACCGACCGAATGGTCACGTCAGGACAGACTTCGCTTCTTATCCCAAGTAAAACACTTTTACTGGGACGAACCCTACTTGTTCAAGTACTGTCCCGACCAGATTATTCGTCGGTGTGTCCCTGATGAGGAATTCAAGAGTGTGCTGTCATTTTGCCACGATCAAGCGTGTGGCGGGCATTTTGGGCCCAGAAAGACAGCTGAGAAGATCTTGCAATGTGGTTTCTACTGGCCACAACTCTTCAAAGACGCTCATGACTATTGCAAGACTTGCTCCCGGTGCCAACACATGGGCCGGATATCCCGGAGGAACGAGATGCCGCTCCAACCGATCTTGGTTGTGGAGATTTTCGATGTTTGGGGGATAGATTTCATGGGGCCGTTTCCCAGCTCTTTCGGGAACTTGTACATCCTTCTAGCTGTTGATTACGTCTCTAAATGGGTCGAGGCTGTGCCGAGCCGGACTAACGACAACAAGGTTGTCGTTAGGTTCCTTAAAGAAAACATTTTCTCCCGGTTCGGCCACCCTCGAGCGATCATTAGCGACAATGGAAGTCATTTCTGCAATAGGACTTTCGAGGCCTTGATGCGGAAATACTCCATAAATCATAAGCTCTCTACGCCCTACCACCCCCAAACCTGCGGGCAGGCCGAAGTTTCAAATCGGCAAATCAAGCAGATACTGGAGAAGACGGTTTCCAAGAACCGTAAGGATTGGTCGCTGAAACTCACTGATGCCCTTTGGGCATTTAGAACCGCTTATAAGACCAACCTTGGTATGTCTCCCTATCGGCTTGTATACGGAAAAGCCTGCCACCTTCCTGTCGAAATCGAGCATCACGCATTTTGGGCGATAAAGGAGCTGAATCTGTCTCTTGAGGATGCGGGCAGCCATCTGAAGCTGCAGTTGAACGAACTGAACGAGCTTAGGGATGAGGCTTACGATAACGCGGTTGTCGTTACGAATCGAACGAAGGTGTTTCACGATAAACACCTTTTGCGCAAAACCTTCGTACCTGGTCAGCAGGTACTGCTTTACGACACCCGACTTCACTTCCATCCAGGAAAGCTCAGATCTCGCTGGAAAAGGCCGTATTTTGTGCGGAATGTGTATCCGCAGGGCGCTGTGGATTTGGAGAATCCAAAGGACGATTCACTTTTCAAAGTAAACGGACACCGATGCAAACCGTACCTTAGCGCCGAACCAATAGAGGAGCTCCTGTTCTTACAGGAGCCGGTTTACCCTGAATGATCTTCCTCTGCCTACCTCCAAACTTCGGTTATCCAGCCAAGAACAGTGGACACTGTTCCAAATAAGTTTGGGGGTATGTACAAACCATTTTGTATAAATTTGTGTATATTCTTTTTCTTTTCTTTAAAAACCAAAACAAATAAAAATTGTGTATCACTAACCGACAATTTTGAACCTTCCAACTGCTCTCTTCATGCAACGACAGTGAGGACACTGTCCAGTTTAAGTTTGGGGGTACACTCGGTACGCATTTCTTACCTTCGCATTCATATGTATATTTTGCATCTGCATATTAATATCCATAAAATCCATAAAAATTTGAAAATTTTCTAAAAAAAAAATATATAAAAACTTTTTTGTCAAGTTAGCTTGTGGAAGAACTCTGATTCAACATTCGACGGTTTTTGTTTGAAAAAAAATAGGAATAACTAAATCTTATGTTTGGATTTTGAAAACCTGAAAGATAACTCTCCTTTGAAGTTAACTATAGCTGATATACGTCTTTACATCACACTACACGTGTCGTAAGATTTTGGGAATTAGATGACAAGTCTTTCATGTTTTAACTTTTAAACAGATAAATGATTTTCTGAGGATCAAATAGGTTGTTCTGAAATAAGTAATGTCAAGAATAGTTTATGAAGTAAAGCGAATATGAAGGAATGTTATTGATGCCGTAATTGGAGCTAAGTCTGAAAAATAACCCATCGGAAACTTGATTGGAATGATTACACACCAAACCCACTAAACACGTCTTTTATCCAAAAAAAATAATTGAACTGCCGGTTATATCTCCGTTCGTATAAAATCATCTGATTTTCACGCCAAACTGTCTTTTGTTTTTGGACCTAGGTAACTTGAGTAATTAAGTCCGCTGGGGTGTTTCTACACCTAATGCCCTAAAACCAACTGGTTTGGGTGCATTGGCCCAAAGCTCGCTAAGAAGCCTAGAAAGTCCAGTTTAAAAACAAAGTCAAGCAAGTGTTCTCTCCGAGTTAAAATTCCTAACGGTTCTTTGTGTGAGAATAATCTTGATAAAAGACAGGCTTTTATAAAAATTTTAACGGAGATATGAAGGTTTTTATTCTATGATAAAGACTATCGCACGTTCACAGAGGTGTGTATGAAATGAAAACAAGAAAAAGGTGGAGTGAAAAATACGACTTAGTTTCCTGTTATGGAAGATAGAAATTCTGAAGTTGAAACCTTACTGGAAAACGAAACTTGAAAAATGCTTAACTCTTTATAAAACTTATGTGATCCTTTTAAAATTGTTATCTGGGCTTTATTGTGCGACATGATGACTTTAATCGATCCTTCTGGAACTTAACGACACTATTTGCACTGCACGTAAAGACATGTAAAATCTGTAGTTAAATAAGAAGCGAGGTGTGAAAAATAAAGGTTCGATGGTCTAGACTTAGGATTATAGAATTGTTATTTTCTAAAATAAAACTTTAGGGTTTGAAGCTTAGTTATTTTACAAAACCAACTTGACCGGATTTTATGGGTAGTATCCGCTGAAAACCCTCAGGAGACAACACTCCTCCTACTAGGGACACCTAGAGGTTTAACGGCTTGTTGCACATGCTCAGTGCAATCGCGTTCCCTGCGAAAGTGAGGTTAGGAAATTTTTGTGAATAAATGGGCTTTGCTCGGGACGAGCAAATGTTAAGTTTGGGGGTATTTGTTCATATCAGATTTTTGCATTTTCATACCGCCCAATTTTTGTCACATTGCATATCGGTAGATACTCTTGAGCCGTGTTTGCTAGTCAATTGCAGGATACAGGTTCTCGGTTCTAAAACGGTGAAATTCATGAAAAACACGACAAAATCCGGGTTCCTGCCAACCACAGATAAAACAC
The DNA here is from genome assembly GCA_030015575.1 of Agapanthus africanus. Taxonomy (NCBI): domain Eukaryota; kingdom Viridiplantae; phylum Streptophyta; class Magnoliopsida; order Asparagales; family Amaryllidaceae; genus Agapanthus; species Agapanthus africanus. The sequence continues at coordinate 186,100,622 of CM057349.1, read as the reverse complement.
GGTCTCCGCTCTTCATCCGTATGTTGCCAGATACCAGTTTAGGAAGACAAAATGTCAAATCAATGTCACCTTCATGCACAAAGCACAAGGCAACACCAAACCCAAGAGATCTACGCGGAGCTCGAGGCAATCATGACAAAAACATCCACAAAAAATCCACCTTTCCTCAACAGAAATTCTGGAAGAAATGTGAAAGTATTTTCAGAAAATACATATACCAGAAATGAGGGGACAGAAGAACAGGAAAGTACACAAAAGACGAAGCCCCAACTTCTCCAAAAGAGCCGCGGATCCGCGGCCAAAGGGGGGTCCAGGCCGCGGATCCGCGGCTGTTCTGGCGCCGCTTGTACAGTGTTTTTGGGGGCATTTTAGTCTTTTCATTTTAGTTCTGTTGGTTGTCCTAGGTTTTCATTTTTTGGCCTATAAATAGCCCAGAACTTTGTGAAGGAAAGGGGTCCATTCTTGTATTTTCTTTTTCTAGGTTTTAGTTCACATGTTCTTCTTCTTCTCATCTCTTCTCCATTAAACTTGTAGTGAGCTTTGTGAGGGAGGAATGGTAAATAAAGAAGATCATTTTATTATCATGCTTGTCTTGCTTTTTCTTTACTTGTTGTGATTTTAATTGTTAAGTAGTTGTGGTTATTTTCTTGTTGTTTCTTTCTTCTCCCTTTTTCTTTATCATTCATACGACAATGATACTTACGCTCGATCCTCGCCAAGGTGAGGTCGCAAATAGTTAGTCGTATTTTTCTAATCTCCTTCTTTCTATCTTTCTCTTTTGTTTTGTTTTGTTTTTCCTTATCATGAAGTGTGAGTAGTTTTATACTTGTTAGGGTAGGATAAGGGAAGTTTGAGAGAAGGAAATCTCTCTCACTCTTTCCTTGCCCAACAACTTAAATCGACTCCCGTTAATTGAACCACAATCCGCTCCTTACGGCACCCTATCCTACATGATAGCGGTGATTCCATAGTGAGACCGGTTGTGATTGAATTAACCGGAGGTTATGGATAAGAGCCAAGAACGGACGGACAAGCACCAAAAGGAAGGACTATGCGTTGGAAAGCCTAGCTTATACTCGCAAGTTTCTTCCTAGTTGTGCTAATCCCCGTTGTTGCCGATTACCGTAACACCGATATTAAGAGGGGCAACGAAAGATGTGGAGACTCCTAACTCAAACTAACCTAATCCTAACCCTAACAAGCTCTCTTTAAATATCAACTTAACACTTAGATAATCAAACAAAATCTGAACAACCGGACTTAACTCGTCAAAAAACACATAGAAAAAGATTCCCATCTCCCTGCGGACGACCCGTACTCAACCGGCTAGCTACGTGCGAAACCGTCTTGATTGCGGTATTTAAACTTAAACTTGAACACGAACGTATCCTATCAATCACGCGCCCGATTAGGATGTTAACTATTCTTTTGATAAAGTTTATAAATTTTATAGGACGTAAAAAGAGTTTAAGGATCTTCATCATCCATTAATCTACCATAATCCTGCGAACCCTAATAAGCAAAGAATTACTCGTTCATGTTGGGATAAGAAATGATAGAGAGGGAAAACATAATGAAAAACTACAAAGAAATAAATTAAGAAAACAACTATCTTTATTAATCAACAAGATCAATTATACTTTGTTCCCTTAGAAAATGATTACAAAATGCTAGTTTGCTTCTCGATATCTTCCAAGGAGGTAGATGAGCTGTTGATGATCAACAAGGATTCTTGAGCCGTCGTGGACTTCGTGATCACGTCAGTGTGATGATTTTTTCTAGAGGCCCTCGGTCCTTATTTATAGTCACAGTGCCAGAATCTCTAGTTTCCTAATAAGGTAACTAGCTGTTGAGATCCTACCCAAAAAATCCAGAATCCCAACTCCCTCAAATTGCGGTGGAACCGTGACCATTGGGTATGTTTGGTCGTGGATCCGCGGTGGGATAGAGAGATCTTGGGCTCATTCCTCTGGTGTCCTCTTCTGGTGATATCTGTAGACTGTTTTGATATCTAGAATATGAAAATCTTCTCTATGTCTCTGCCAAAATTGATTTCTTCGATTTACTTTAATATTTCGGCAGATTTGATCTCGCCAACCCGGATTTCCTTGATTCCAGTTATGATATAATTTCTGCACAATTATCTCAAAAGAATGTTAGTAGAATTTGTTTTTATTGAGATATTATCTTAACCGTTTGTCATGATATTGTAGTTTTAAGAGAATTAGTCAAAGATATTTGATATAGTATGCTTATTTAAATGGACTAAATATTACATGGATATTATATGCTTACATTTTCCTTTATAATGTTAATTATAATATATAAACACATGAAAATAGTATTTTTACGGATAAACCCTCATATGTGTCATATTTATAATAAACATCTTTTATTATATTTAAATAGTAAGGAAAATGTCATATCAAAAGTGCAGTTTTATCAACTGAACAAATACCCCCAAACTTATCTTTGATCGTCCCGAGCAAACTAGTTATTCAAGAGAAGGAGAAAAAGAAAAAAACTAAGCAGCACTCTTTCGTAGGCAACACGATTGCACTGAGCACGTGCAATAAGCCGTTAAACCTTAAGGTGTCCCTAGTAGGAGGAGTGTTGTCTCCTGAGGGTTTTCAGCGGATCACACTCATAAAATCCTATAATAAAAGAAAGATGGTGAAAGTTACATATAAAGATAAGAACTATAAAAGAAAGAGTTTGAAAAGAAGAGTTTTCAACTACACCAACTTTTCGGTTGTCATGAGCCCTTATCTTAATGGTCGTGAAAAAATGTTAAAAATCACATCATCCCTCAATAAAACATCGCCTTTAGTCTTTCTCCCTACCTTTCATCCAAACATTGATCATATACCCCTACGTGTGTGTAAAAGACATCCCTACACTTAGAGAATTCAATTCAAGCTATCGTACTCTTGTCCATCTTCCAAAGTACTTTATAGTTGGTGAATATTTTCGATAAAATTGCTTACACATTTTTCATGCGACCGTTAATACTTCTTGAGGTACTAACCGACCGATTACAAAAATGTGCTCGCGCATTTAAGCGTAATTCCTCGTTTCGCAACACCTAAGGCTTAGCAGTGGCTCCCAAACCAGTTGGTCTAAGGCACTAAGTGATATAGCACCCTCGCTATATTTTTTTTATGCTGCCTTGGTAATTACAAAACCAGTGTTCATTTTTTTCTTCACCACCATTTATACTTCTTCTTCTTTTTTTACTAAGGCTTTTAGACAAGAGCATTTCAAGGTATTCTCTACTATCCCATGTTTCAGGATCTGTGTAAGTGTGTATAGTAGGGTATCAACGTTCAAAAGTTTGGCCTCAAGAATAGTGACTATTTTTCAGACTTAATTTTATCCTCAGATTAGCAATTTTCTTCATCTTACTAACTCTTGGGACAACGGTTCATAACTACTTATTACTAGTTTTGTTTAAGAAAACATCTAACTTTCTTGCTTTTCTTAAACTATTCATATCTTTCATATATAATTTTTCACTTTCAAACTTTTATTATCAAATTTTTTTATGCTTATATATAGTATAATGCAAAGTAACGAGTAAATAAGCACAAACCTCCCTCCAAACCTGTTTACAGCAGTGTCTTCACTGATGTCATCTGTCAAGCTAAAAAAAAACTGTAGACTTGGGAGGAAAAGTTATCAAAAGGGGACAAGAAATAATGAAAGTGAAATTCTCCCCCAAACTTATTTTTGGCTCGTAATTTTGTAAAATTTTTCTTTCAAGAGCCAAAATATATCCCCCCCAAACTTAAGTAAAATCGTATTAAGCATTTAAAATTATTGGGGGTTAAAGTTATTGGTCAAAGTAAAGCCTTACAAAGACCAAAAGTCAACACCAACCATTCAAAAATTTTATCGATGAGGCACCAAGGTTGGTGTATTAACATGTCGCCTATTGACGTGAAGAAGTGGGGAGGAGATAAGAGGTGTAATTGGAAATGTTTACGTATCGGTTTGTAGAGACGAAACAATGATGATGGATTACTCGCATTCTTGTTATTGATAAGAAGAAGTGGTGATGGTTCAAATTCTTTGTGTTGAGGTTGATTCATCACAACACCCATATTTTCTAAGAATGCGAGTTCTTCAGCAAAAATTTCTTCAAAGCTTTCATCGATATCCCAAATAATAATCTCATCGGAAAGAACGGGATGATACACGGACTCCATAAAAGGTTCATATTCATCGTTAGGTGTTGACCTGGACAACAACGTAATAGCGGAGTCGAGATCGGTATCGTGAAGCTCTTCAATTTCACTGCTGTCGGAATCTATTGTTTCGACAGAACACACATGAGCATAGGGTTCGGAGGGTTCACTTCCCAACCTGTAAATGTTAAGCTCAATTGACATCTTCCCGAAGGATAGGTTCATAGAGCCGTTACGGCAATTGATTACAGCGTTGGAAGTCGCAAGAAAAGGTCGACCTAAAATCATTGGAATTTGGTTTCGTAGGTTCACTACAGGTTGTGTATCTATAACGATAAAGCCCACATGAAATATAAATTCCCCGACTTTGATTAACACATCCTCTAGCTTACCTCTAGGTTGGGTGATAGGTCGATCGGCCATCTGAAGAGTGCAATGCGCCGGTTTTAACTCTCCGATCCCTAATTGCTCATATACAGAATACGGAAGCAAGTTAACACTAGCACCTAAATTGAGTAGAGCACGATCGATATTTTTACTGTAGGGTTGCTAGGCACGCGCACAAGGGTCTACGAGGCATCAACCATGCCCGATTAAAATTTTAGCCGTGCCGAACAACCCGAATACGGATATTTAAACTAGGGTTTAGGCGAAAAGAAGCAAGTTAAACTCTTTAAAACTAAGTGAGAGGGATTACAACCTTTGTAGATCCGGTCCTTCACTTCATAAGCTCCGTGTTGAAGTCCCTTCGCTGCGATCATCATGCTCCGAACTCTCGAGAGGCTTCACGAAGAGAAAGGTGCAGTTTTGCTTCCGATCTTCGATACAAAGATGATCTACCTTGAAGTTTCGTTAACACAAGCTAACACTCACTAAAATTGAGTGAACACTCTCATCTAGAGGGCAAGGGAAGATGAGGATGATGAAGTAGGATTTTTTGCTCTCTTTATTTATATTTTTCTCATATTTATTCATCACTTGGAAAAAACCTAGTAAGCTTTTTCCATGAAAAGAATGAAGGAAGAAGATGAAGAAAAAAATATGATAGAATCCTTTTGTGATGAATAGATAAGATGATAATGATCAATAATGCAACCATGGTTGACTTAACCATTGTAGAGAATTAACCAAGGGCTAGGGTTTGGGTTTAGTTAAGAATGAGTCACTTGAAAATATCTTTATCATGACAAAACCAATACCTTCTAGAATCATCTAGAAAGCTTAACCCTAATCCAAACACTAATCATATTTAAACTCCACTAAACAAGTTGCATTAGTTATCATATCATGTTACAATATTATATATCACATATATAATATTTATCGTAACAAAATAAAATAATACATTTAACATATATCGCATATATATCAATGTATTACCCGAGTGAGAAAAAGAATCTTTTAGTGAGCTAATATTAGTTAATGCAATTTAATATATCAAATATATTATTATACATTAAATTATCGAATCAACACTTGATCCGACAATCCGGCTATATCGCATATAACCGACTAATATTTATCCGTACCGATTCATCGAATCAACACTTGATCTGATGACCCGGCTGATATCAAATATCGCGAGAATACAATACGATATCACATACCGCATTATCCTCGGTCCCGCACATATTACATATGTGCTCCTACTCCGTTTTGCCTGAGCCAATAAACCTCTGTGTAGGACTCTAAATAATCGTCAATACGCCGGCAGTAGGTGATGATCATATCAAACACCCACAAGCTGCAAGCGGTCAGCTAAACGTAACAGCTACCCAGGTATTGAGCGCTTAGAAGATCAACAAGCAAGCATGTACATTCTCCTGTGAATCCAAACAGTAACACTCCCGTACAGTCCGGTCTCGTCGTCTCATATGTTGCATATCTTGCCTAGGGGTGGTAAACGTCAGACCCCAGTAGCTCGATAAGTCGTGTCGATAAGAGGTCTATAACAGTTCGAGAAACTACTGATAACACTTACCAGTAAATCTCAGCAACCCTGGCCAGGGATTTCCGGTTATATTCAATCGAACACAGCACAACATCTACTCCCTATACCGGGAGAGACGAATCCCCTCCTATCGCTCATTGCCTCCATGTGATTCGGGACTGTACCCAAAAGCCACCTTTTTGCACGCCCTCTTAGACGTGGTATGATGGAAATCAAAGCACAGTGGGAATCACACAAGACTCTATGACGATCTCGGGTCAACAGACTACTCTGTACCAGTGTCACCGGAGAACTGCCATCTGACGTGAGGTATAATACCATCTGGGAGTTCTCGGCGAGTCCGTCCAGTGTACCCAGTCTCCACTGAGCACCCGTACACCATCCTTGATGTCAAACACCGATGGATATGGGATCATCCATCGCCCACCATATGGGTCAAGATGCGTATACGCTAGTCTACACTGGTGCATTGATGCCCTGTCTCGATACACCCTCGACTAGGAACAGTTATAGGATGTACTCGTCGACTACCGTAGCCCCACTAGTATGATCTCATCATAGTCCCAGTAGTCGAGTACATATCCTAAGGGCTTTATCAACATGTAATATAGAGACAATCAGTGTACATGTTAAGATAAAGTACAACCAGATAGCATACTATCATGTCGAGCAAGAATGTCCTCCCTATATATGTCCAAGCATCCATTACAATATACATCGTATGTACAGTAATGGCCTCTAGGGCATACATATAACTAACAGTCTCCCACTTGCACTAGGTCCATCTGTTGTGGTATCACATACCCAACAATTAGCTGTGGTTGAAGTATCTCATACTCAACCATCCCTTAAAAGTCTGTACTGGGAAAAAGGCCTTTGTGAGTGGATCCGCGCTGTTGTCCTCTCCGTCTACTCTCCTAACCTCGATCTTCCTGGAGATCAACCATTTCCATGATCAGGTGATACTGCCTAAGAATTATATCTGGATTTCTGATGGGACGGGTGTTCCTTGGCATAAGCCACAACTCCATTGTCACACAATGGTAGGAACGAAGTTCATCTTATGAACTTATATATATCCAGACTGCCTCTTTGGTAGCATCCTTGGTAACGATGTATTTTGCCTTTAATCGTCTAGTATGTCACGGCATCTAGCTTGGAACTCTTCCAACATACCGTCCCTCCACTGAGGGTAAAGACAATGCCTGCGACTGACATTCAGTCGTCCTTATCACCCAGGAACCTTTCCAGTGATTCTCCCCAGGATCGATTGATACCATCTCACTATAACTAGTGAGTGTCCTAACATCCAATTACATCTATCTCATAGATGAAAACACGGGATTTAGGAGGTATCACTTTGATCCTATATGGAGAATCCTTATGATAAGCGGAGATTGACCGAGCGTAGCATAGGAAACCCCTTCCCTATCAAGAGTATGTCATCCACATACTCTACGAGGATCACCACCATACTCTCTACTACCTTTTTGTATATACAAGGTTCATCTACCATTTTGATGATGTCAAACTCTTTGACTACCACATCAAAACAGATGTTCCAACTCCGCGATGCCTGCTTTATCATATAAAACATCTTGCACACGTTTCCGCTGCTCCCACTGTCTACGAAGCCCTCTGGCTGTGTACTTACAGACGCTTTCTTCTAAAACATCATTTCAGAAAAGCAGTCGTGACACCCAACCACCAGATATCGTAGTCATGGTATGTAGCAGTGGCAAGTAGGATCTGGATGGACTTAAGCATAGCTTTGAAAGTCTCAACTTTTCCATGTACGCCAAGTAATCTTCTCAAGATATACTCGCTCCCGATGGGGATTTAACCCTTCAGATAAAGCAACCAAAGTCCATACTTTGTTGGTGTATAAGGATTCCATCTCAGATTGCTAAGCATCCAGCCATTCTGACAAAGTCCCACTCCTGATGGCCAGCTCGAAACTAGTTGGGTCATCATCTCATGATGCAATTCTCGCTCCCACTGTCATAGAGAAACCGAAGTATCTCTCAGGTGGATGAGGAACCCTACTAGATCGGCGGAGAGGCTGAAGTTCGTTGGAAACTATTGAATCCACATTCAATAGGTATGTAGCTTCTCAAGTACATTATTCCCAAAAGGAAATAGGAAACTCAGTAGTACTCATCATAGAGCACACCATATCATATAAGGTGTTATTGCTCCGCCCCGATATACCAACGTGCTATGGTGTATACGGAGGAGTAATGCTGAGAGAGAATCTCATTCTCCTTTAGAATAATCCAGGAATTCCGTGCTCAAGTATTCTCCTCCCTGATCTCATCAAAGGACATAATACTTATACCCGTATTTTGGTTCTCTACTTCTCACTTATATTCTGTGAATATCTCAAAAGCTTCGGACTTGTGTTTCGACAGGAACAAACGTCTGAATCTTGAGAGATCATCAGAGAATGTAATGAAGTACAAATAACCGGTCTTGGCATGTATAGACAGGGGATCTACATACATCAACATGTATCATCCCAAGAGTTCACTAACTCTTTCTCTGTTTCCAATAAACAGAGCTATGGTCATCTAATCTTTGTGACATGAATGGCAAGTTTCACAAGATGTAAATTCAAACAGATTTAAATATGAATCTATGTGTAACTTCAGCTAGTCAGGTCGCATTGATATGACTTAGTCTACAATGCCTCAAGAAGGATCTGTTCATATCTGAACTCTTCCTCTTGTGTGTGTTCCGTATACTAAGAACTGTAGTTTGATTTAGAACGTCAATGCTTTTAGATAACGTGCCTGAACCGATCAACTTTTGATATAGGAAATGTTCAAAACATTATCCAACAATACAAAATTATATCATTTCTTTACTAATAAAGAGACTGATATGATTTTGTATATCAGGTTCGGTATCTAATAGCATTTGTTCAGAATCAATGTATTCTGGTAATACAGGGTGACAGTGACCAACAGACTTGGCTGCAACACTTGCACCGTTTTCTGTCTCATGAAACTTATCACCCGTTCTCAGTTCTCTACCTATCTGTAGCCCATGTAACAAATTACATATGTGGGATCCTGATCCGGTATCAAATACCCAGGACGTAAAGGATACTGAGAAACAGTTCTCTGTAATGAACACACCTGAAGATGATGCATCAGCATGCACTTTCTTCGTTTGGGCGGCGCGGGAATTCTGGTATTCCCTAATTTCCTGCTCTGTCTTATAACAATTATAAGTTGGAGCGGGACCAACGTTCCCCAGCTCAGTATAACAAGCGGGTTCGGTCAATAAATCTGTATTATTATCTTGATTAAGGCGTGATATGGTCGTTACCTGGAGAGAGAGAGAAGAAAACACTCAGCGTATGCTCTTGCAAGATTAGATTGGTTGTCTAATATATCTAATCAGGATGTCTCCCACTGTTTTAATCAAATCTTTCTTCAAACCTTAAAAGGAAAGACTAGCCGGGATTAATTACACGCTACAAGTTCGCCAATCTTTCAGCCAGGCCAGTGTCGGTACTTTGAGGGAGGTCCCCCGTGCTTTCGCACGAACCTAATTAATGTAAACCTCGTTTTCCCAAAGGCATAACCCCATTGGCACCTTTCTAGACACCTACTTGATCGGCTAATTGTAATGTGTAAAACTCTCCCAGGAGTAACTCTTACTCGCAGCGGGTATCGAGATCCAACTATCTCATAAAAGGTATGCAATCTTATTGCAAATTTCAACACTTGAAATTCCCAATAATATTTTACCCCTAGCACTTATGACCTTAACTAAGGTCAACATATCATAAGCACTAGTCAAGTTCTACCCATCATTTCATGATTAATCAGACCCACCCTACATGACCTTCAACTATGGTCGACATAATCATATGAATGTCCTAACTAATTGCATCATATGCAGTGTAGGAAGACATCACTTAGCTACCGTACACTACGCCTCAACTAAAGTCGACATACGCAGCACGAATACTAAGTACTCTACTTCCTAAAATGACGGAGGGCTACGACAGGTTTTTCTGAAAACCTATTGCGTAATGAACTTGATATCATTGTAGAATCGAATGATTTTAAATGGAGTGTTTTTGAGGCTTTTCTAGTTTTGCTAAAGGGGTCACTCCCGGTGAAGGGATCGTCGGCCCTTTCCTCGTCGAATGAGGTGCGGGATATATCATATATATCACTGTGCAAAGCAGAAACTATAGAAGCAATCAAAAGACAAACCGAGAGTTGTAGCATCTGCCAGTTATTGCTAAAGGAGTCACTCCCGATGAAGGGATCTCGGTCCTTTCCTTATCGAATAAGGTGCAGGATGTTCTATAAGGAACACCGCGATGCAAAGCAAGAACTGTAGCTACCTATTTTTAAGAAATTCGATTCCACAACATCTTAGGTTTCTTTTATTTCATTAATCTCATTAATGAAGTCCCATTTTATTATACTTCACAAGCATCTTATATGAAACGAAATCAACAATATAATATATATCTCATATATATAATATAAACATTCGTCTCAGGCAGTAATATGATCTCATCACAGAACATTGCAGCAGAAGAACATATATGAAATATTGGATATACTAGGACGTCCGTGTTTTCAATACGAGCCTGTATAAAACACGGATTCCACAGTCGCGATGAATAGCCAAACCCACATCCCTAGACCCCTATGAGAGCGGCAAGTAACGCTGCCAATCCTAGGATTAGGAGACCCGGTCTCGACTCCTCGAGATGGTCTCCCACTGGACCCTAGAACCCGGTTACTTATGCTCCCCTCCTTGTTTCTACCTAATGCGGAAAAGTAAATAATATACAACGGTGACATCTTCCGCAACCTGGAAGTGCCCCAATAAAAGAATATTACATACAATAAATTTTACATGAATGAAAAAGAAAAACTCTCATCTCACATAAAACCCCCGGCTATTCAATCACGACGATCCAATATAACATATCACAGCAACACATAATATTTCATATCATCAACGTAAGTAAGTATGCATACACCAATTGTCGTCGACGTATAGCAACGACAATCGGCAATACCACTACATACTACACTTACGGTTACAGAAAAGAAAGTGTAAAACTACAACAGTTGGAATACGCAATCTCTTTAGACATCGCATGCCTAACCAAATGAATTCCTTAGACATCGCATGCCTAACAATTATAAACCCCACATTTTAGTCTCATTATCGAAAACTCTTTTCAACATCAAGTCGGGCAATTCAACAAGATTCCCGACAACCTGATCGAATGCTCGTCGCAAACTTTAGTAGACGGCCGCACCCCCGGATGCCGTCGACGAAGTGCACTAAGGCGGAACACCGCTACCGCGAGCACCCTAACAGATGCTTTCGGCGACGGGGTTCTCCTACAGTCACTTGGTCGGGGCTATGGGGCATGGCTGTCTATTAAGTTTACCCGGCGAGTATCCGCGTACGCTACGTGATAGCGACGGACTTTTGATCACATCAAAATTCCATAGCAACCGATCATTTGAGACAAAACTGCTATATTTATAATATTTAATTCAGTTATCTCATAACAATTTGTGAATTCCAATTATTGTATCACATTCCAGATAAAACAGAAAATGTTAAACTTTCCGATCGAACAATCAAACACCCAAGATTTCCCCAATTTATCTCAACACTTGAAATCAGTTTAAAAACATCCATCACATGCCACAGTACCAATGGTCCAGCCGTAGAAGGGTCAAGCCAACGCCTCACATGTGGCACGCCGTACTGCCCCAAACCCTAAGTTCAAAAGGCAGTTCAAGACGGTCACATAATCGAGTTAAGGTTTGTTGTCTTCTAGAGGGTCCACCGCGTTACTTGCACGACTTAGAACGTTCTTAAAGACGAGGAAAAATCCAATTTTTGAAAAATTTTCCGACAGGGGAAAAAGTGGGTTATCGATATCCGCCCGAACTTTTTAACAGTTTCTAAAATTATCCGGACAAACTAAACAAAGTTAAATTATCCGATCGAATCAATGATTCCCTAATACAACCCTTGAAAACTCAACACTTGAGTGGAATTAAAATATTCACAGAAAAAATTGCCAAGAAAGGACCTAAAAATAAATACAAGAAATTCCAGGGACTAACTCGAAATTTTGGCCGCGGAACCGCCGCAAAACCCATGTTTTCGCCGCTGTTCCGCCGCCATTTTAGCGAATTAGAAGTCAGTACTTCACAGTAATTCTTATTTTTTCCTGCTTGTTTTTCTGAGAATTTTTAATTCAGAAAAAACCACATTTTTGAAAAATGTACAAAGAAGGGGTTTTATCGGGGTTCTCGGCTTCGATCGGACTTTAAACTTCGTTTAGACTTCGTCCAAAGCTCTAGCTTGGCTCTGATACCACTGTAGGGTTGCTAGACACGCGCACAAGGATCTACGAGGCATCAACCATGCCCGATTAAAATTTTAGCCGTGCCGAACAACCCGAATACGGATCTTTAAACTAGGGTTTAGGCGAAAAGAAGCAAGTTAAACTCTTTAAAACTAAGTGAGAGGGATTACAACCTTTGTAGATCCGGTCCTTCACTTCATAAGCTCCGTGTTGAAGTCTCTTCGCTGCGATCATCATGCTTCGAACTCTCGAGAGGCTTCACGAAGAGAAAGGTGCAGTTTTGCTTCCGATCTTCGATACAAAGATGATCTAACTTGAAGTTTTGTTAACACAAGCTAACACTCACTAAAATTGAGTGAACACTCTCATCTAGAGGGCAAGGGAAGATGAGGATGATGAAGTAGGATTTTTTGCTCTCTTTATTTATATTTTTCTCACATTTATTCATCACTTGGAAAAAACCTAGTAAGCTTTTTCCATGAAAAGAATGAAGGAAGAAGATGAAGAAAAAAATATGATAGAATCCTTTTGTGATGAATAGATAAGATGATAATGATCAATAATACAACCATGGTTGACTTAACCATTGTAGAGAATTAACCAAGGGCTAGGGTTTGGGTTTAGTTCTTGAAAATATCTTTATCATGACAAAACCAATACCTTCTAGAGTCATCTAGAAAGCTTAACCCTAATCCAAACCCTAATCATGTTTAAACTCCACTAAACAAGTTGCATTAGTTATCATATCATGTTACAATATTATATATCACATATATAATATTTATCGTAACAAAATAAAATAATACATTTAACATATATCGCATATATATCAATGTATTACCCGAGTGAGAAAAAGAATCTTTTAGTGAGCTAATATTAGTTAATGCAATTTAATATATAAAATATATTATTATACATTAAATTATCGAATCAACACTTGATCCGACAATCCGGCTATATCGCATATAACCGACTAATATTTATCCGTACCGATTCATCGAATCAACACTTGATCTGATGACCCGGCTGATATCAAATATCGCGAGAATACAATACGATATCACATACCGCATTATCCTCGGTCCCGCACATATCACATATGTGCTCCTACTCCGTTTTGCCTGAGCCAAGAAACCTCTGTGTAGGACTCTAAATAATCGTCAATACGCCGGCAGTAGGTGATGATCATATCAAACACCCACAAGCTGCAAGCGGTCAGCTAAACGTAACAGCTACCCAGGTATTGAGCGTGTAAGTGCACGGCGGCGCCCCGACCGTCAATCCGACGGCCAAATGCGGAAGCGGTGATAAACTTTAAATTTTCTTGAACTGGCAAACCGCCGCGCACTAATACCCGGATCGAACCATCAACTAGTCCTAGCTAACTACAAGAAAGGGAATAGAGATATACCGACGATCCAAGTACTCCGGTCTTCTCGTCATGGTCCCGATCTCCTGCGGAAAGTCCTGTCTCCTCCTCGTCGCCGGAAGTGCACCACATCGCCTACTTTGTTTACGGGCTCCCACCTCAATGCCGAGGCAACTCGGGCACGAAGCCGGCTACTCGACGTGCCCAAGGTTCGCTGTAGAATATGTAGTCCTCAAGTCTCACTTTTGGGGTTGTAGGAATTGCCTTTTGGTGGAGGGATGGACAATGGAGTTTGGAGATGGAACTTGTATGAATTTTCCAAAGCCAAATGAGTGTAATCCCCTCATGTAAAAAATGGGACAGCCCCTCAAGAGGAATGGCCGGCCACTACTAGGGGGAGTGAGTGAGAATGAGGGAGAGTGTGATAGAAAATGAGAGAGCCATCCAAATCATGCAATGGAGAGAGAGAAAGCTATCATAAGGAAAATAATGATCACCAAGAAAAGTCCTCACTCAACAACCATACCATCTCCCATCATCAACAATCATCAAGCATGATGACTTCAAAAAGTCAAGCCATCATGAAGAGGTCAAGGTCAAGGAATGGTGCATATCATGAAAACCATCATGATACAAATAATATGCAAAGGACCCCCTTCCAAAAACTTATTTGCAACAATGCAAATAAGCCCTCCTCCACCAATCTTCGGCCAATGAACGGAATAATGGAAATCGGCCGAAACGGAAAGCAAACTGGCAACTCCAGAAAACTGGTCCCGTAATAAATTACAGGAAAACCCCGATACTGTGCATACACACCCGCATTTGTATTCCGACCGAAATACAAATGCAATGAGACAAAATCTACACTGTACTATACTAGGATCCGGCTTATACCAAAGCCGGCTAGTATTATCCGTTCGATCCTGATCTGTGCAATACCGCACGTATCTGATCGAACCCTGCCATATAACCATACGGCCTATAGTACAGACTGTCCGATCCTGATCCGTGCAATACCGCACGTATCTGATCGGACCCTGCCATATCTCCATACGGCCTCTACAACCTTTCGCCCGAAAGCTGAGTAACTGAATGTGGGGGACTCTAAAGACTCATCAACACCTTGGTTGTGGATTTAACCACCAGCACGTTAGAGGTATAAGCCAATACATAACGGGCTACCAGGTATTGACCAAAAGGGACGTCTGCGAGCGAACTCAGCCTGACTCCCTACTGAGCCTGTCAGTGACAATATCCGTACAGTCCGGTCCGTTCGTCTATGAGTATCGTATGGCGGGCCTGGGGGGGTTGGTAAAAGTCAGACCCCCAAAAGCGGTACAAGTCGTGTCGGAGTGTAGCCCAGAACACCCTGAGATACTACTGGAATACCTACCAGTAAATCTCCTTGCCTTGGCCAAGGACTTTGTGTAATGGCTCTCCTAGACACAGCACGACCTCACCCCCAATACCGGGAGAGACGAACCCCTGAAGATACGCTCACTGCCTCCATGTGGCTCGGGACTGTACCCAACTAAAACCTGTTTGCACAACTCCTTTGAGCCGTGGTAGGGTAATAATCAAAGTACAGTGGGAACTCACACGAGACAAATGACGATCCCCAGGTCGATGAACTAACCTGCACACATGTCACCAGGGAACTGCCATCTGACGTCTGGTATATGACCAACTAGCATGTTCCCGGCGAGTCCTGTCCGGTGTACTCATAACCCAATGAGCACCTGTATACATCTTAGGTGATCCAACTGACACCAGTGGCTTGTGAGACCGGCCACCGCCCCTCGTCGGGGTCTCGACTGTATACACTAGTCTACTAATGGAGTATCGATGCCCAGTCTCGAAACTCCCACGACTAGGGACCTTTTAAGGATAAGCTTATAGACCCCAGCTCCCACTTATATGATCGCCCTCATACTGCTGGTGGTCAAGCAAGAATCCTAGGGGCTCTATCAACGTGTAATAGCGACGTGTCAGGTCACCTAAAACAGTACACGATGATAAAGGTAAACCAGATAGCATACTATCATCTCGAGTAAGACTGTCCTACCGGGATAGGTCCTCCATCAATCATTGCAATCACGTACCTGTGACCTAATAATTGACTCTGAGGGCACTATCTCCAATAATCTCCCACTTGCACTCAAGGCTAATTATTGCGATGTCGCATACTCACAGCCCGTGTGATACCGAACATCCAACTCCTCTACTAGTCAGTCTCACAAAGCTCGTTTGCGAAACTATTGCGTTCGAGGAATAGCCTCAGTGAGTGGATCCGCTTTGTTGTTTCTTTCTATGTCTCTCTATATCCCAAGTTCGCGGAGAAAGCCATCTCCCGAAAAGAGCAATACCTGTCTCAGAATATGTCTGGATGTCTGATGGGACCTAGCTCATAAATGAACTCCAAATCCAAACTTCTTAGACTGTATCGTCAACTGAACTTAATCAGTATCCTGCGCGCCATGCCTCCCTCAGTATTGCCTTGGACCACCTGTCCAAAATACTGCCTCTCATCAGAAGGAAAACAATAACTCTGACAACCTCCTTGTCGTCCATGTCACCTTGGAAGTCTGGAATGATAACTGTCTCCTGAATGAGGCTGTCGTTATCATCTCCCTAGAACATCCACTTATGTTCTAAAACTGCTTCCGACTGTTTCTCCAGGATTGGATTAATGTCAACTTATTGCATCTAGTGCAAGAACAACATCTGGTGTGGTACTTGACATCTCACGATTGACTCAATTACCTGAGCAAGTGATCTGCCAATCATGCCCGTCCCTCTCCCCTTTAGTCTGTAAGACACCTTTGGAGAGGGTGACTCCATTACCTGCAGGTACACTACCGTGCCAGGAGTCGTCCATCCTAAATACTCTTAGAATGCTGTCAAGTACCCTGATTGGGAAACCACCCAAATCTAGATCTAAGACCATAGATCTAGTAACCAGTATGTCTGATATAAAATCCATTTCCTTTGTGGAGAAACAACTGTGTGACGACCAAAGTATAACCGATCGTAGTGTAGGAGTTTCCTTTCCTACTCTGTGTATGTTATCCAAACACCATGACATCACACCCTACTACCTTCTCAACTGATCCATCCCCTATTCTGATGAAGTCAAACCCATGACTGTCATATCAGAAATTGATGATCTATCTCCGCTACATCTGCTCTAATCTATAAATAGACATAAGCAACCTGTCCACCAATGCTTCCGCTGCTCCCACTGACTACGACAACCCTCTGGCAGAGTCATATAGACGTACACTTCTAAAACTGGTTTAGAACGACGCTATACTCATCCTCCCGCCGGGTCTCGTAACCTGGAACAACAGCAATGGAAATTGTGGGTAAACAAGAACTTCCCTGTCACCGTCCTTGAGGCTACCGTAGTGCCTCTCGGGTGCCTGAAGTTACCCACCTTATCTGCGGAGTGGCCAATGGAATGTCAATCCAGATTGAATCTTTAGGTTCCTTATCAAATCTTCAGTAATCGTTTGTGGTTCTGGAATCACTTCCAGTTCTACCATACTCCCACTACTGTTTTCTGAAAAAATCCATCTTTAATAAAACTGTGGCGAGTCTAGAACAATATCGCTATTGTTCATCCAGATGGTAGAAAGTCAACCCTCGTCATAGCCTGGGTCAACCCACAAACAGCCATTACAGAAACGTGCCTTGAGTTGTCCAGTGTCTGGTTTTAATCATAAACCGGACAACTCCCCGTACCTTAACATCGTTAAGATATGAACTGTTCTATATCCAATATAGAAACAGAGGCACTGATTTAATTGAACCAGATTCAAATCATGCAGCTGTCCCCAGCGCATGTCAACTAAATGGAAGGAGGCCGATCAGCGTTACTCAACTTAGGAATACTTCCAATTATGAGTAACCTGAAAGAGAAGCAAGATCTCTTTATCATTACTATCAACTGAATACCATACACAAGTATCTACATCTTCGATCTCTTTGAAGAATCCCGATACTTGTTATACCTGGTTCTCTACTCTATTCAAATACCTATAACTTCTCAAAATTTGGACCCTGTGTTTCCGCGAAACACCTGTCTAAAAACTAGAGAAGTCATAAGTAAACCGAATATAGTACGAGGACCAAGCCCTCTGTCCTGATGGACCCTGGACAACATACAATCCTTTGTATAAGTCCCTTGAGTCTGATAACTCATTCACTGTGTGTCGTAGGTTGAAAACTGTACTTATGGTTAAGAAGAATTACACCGCTGTTTAATGCTCCTTACCTAACCATCCACTGATATAGGTAAATGTCGTAGACATAATTTCAGAAAGGTATATCTCACTCTATGAAAATAGACGTACAGATATATCAATTTGAAATTGGTGCATAACAGCGGATATTCAAAACCAAATATTTGCCGACCGGCAAACAGCCCAGGTGATTTCCTCAAATATCACCGATTACAACGAATCCCGATATAATGAGGATAATCAACCAATTCCCAATAACTTACTCCCACTCATCATCTGTAAAACCATACAGATGTGAGAATCGTACCTGGTAAATACATACCCTGGAGTAAGTGTCTAATCGGGAAATCAGTTTTCCTTTAACATTACACAGTGAAACTGAAACATTGAAATGTTCCGATGGGGTATTCTGGTATTCATAGTAATGCCTCTTCCAGATTCACGACTGTAACCGTATAGTTCTTTGCCACCTCTCCAAATCCCTTCATATGTCTTTAGTCTTTACCTTCTGCACACCCTTTTAGGCCAAATGGTTTTCTTCCTTCCCTACCGTTCGGCACCAGCCTATGGTTTGGAAGAAGACTATCCAATAAGCATAATGGGTGTACTGTCCCAATCCTAGGAACACTCGCAATGAGAGAGGGTGAAGATAAAAGACAACCGAATAAACCTTATTCCTATTTCTCCTGAACCAGAATCCATCCCCGAACTGGAACCAGTTCCATTCGAGTTCGTATATAACCATACGATGGAGTATCCAAATAAACTGTGGATCTTCGTAGTGATACGGAGTGTCCTGGAGAAATACAAAGGTGATGTGGGAGTGGTAACGAAATATTTGGTTTGGTCGTGAATATCTGTCGCAATTTACTTTGCCCTCTTACTAATCCCTTGCTTTGTCTGAACTTAATACCTCCTGCACACCATCGTTATGCTAATTGGTTTTCTTCATTCCCTACCGGTCGGCACCAGCCTAAGGTTTGGAAGAAGACAATCCAATTTGCGTAATAGGTGTACTACCCCTAAACCAAGGAGTACTCGTAACCTGAGAGAGGGTAAAAGGAAAAGACAACTGAATAATCCTATCCGTTTTCTCCAGAACCGGAAACCATCCTCGAATAAATTCTTTCGAGTTCGTATCTAACCATACGATGGTTTTGTCCAATGGAAGTGGACGTTCGTAGTAAAACGGGGTGTCCTGGAGAAAAGGGTAAAAGTAGGAGTGGCAATGAGGTTTGCAACTCTGACAATCCAAAAGCCGGTGTTTAAGAAGGTTCGGTCAACTTGGTCACTGAGTCAAAGTCTTAGGGTCGGGTCAATGGTCGCTGCCAAAGAGAGAGAGAAAAGAAAACACTCAGCGTGCACTCTAACCTAGATCAGAATGGTCACCAATTTATCTAATCTGGAAACCTCCCACTGTACCTCAAATTCTCCTCCAAACCTGAAAGAAGAATTAGTCGGGGTTACCCGAGGAGTAAACTAACTCATCAGTGGGAATCGGGATCCAACTATCATTGCATGATAACGTGACGGAATCCGCTCACGCTATCACACTCCAGAAGGTATGCGCATATCTGGCAAGTTTCAGTTCTTTTGAAACTCCCGATGTGATTTTTGCCCCATGCTCTTATGACCTTGGCGTGAGGTCAAAATATCATAAGTCACATGTCAAGTTCTACCCGTCATTATCCAGGTTAATTTGAACCCACCCGTACATACCCTTGACGTAGGCCAAAATAGTAGTACGACTGTCCCAAACCAACGCATCTATCTATGCAACAGATAAATACCCGGCAGCTACCAATCACTATGCCTTGGCGTGAGGTCAAAATACATAGCTTGAATACTACCGAATATTTAACTGAAATGATGGAGGGCTACGAATGGTTTCTGGAGAAAACCTTTAACGTAAAGAACTTGATATCGTTGAAGGAACTGATAGCTTTTTAAAAATATAGTGACGAAAACCTTCGCTAAAGAGGTCACTCCCGGTGAAGGGATCTCGGCTCTTTCCCCGTAGAATGAGGTGCAGGATATTCCAACTGAATACCACGGTGCAAAGCAAAAGCAATCGGCTATAGTGAAGTTAATGCCCTGACGCAAACTATTGTCCAAGGGGTCACTCCCGGTGAAGGGATCTCGGCCCTTGCCTCGTCGACTGAGGAGCAGGATATTCTAAATGAATACCGCGATGCAAAACAAAAGTGAACGTCCTTGCAATAACAGCCTTTTGAAAAGTGTTCCAACAACATCAGATTAGGTTTGTTTTTAACTTGCATTGATCCGAATCAACGCAGTCCCATCAATTGATCACACCAAAAAGAACGAAAATATACTGATGTACGTATATGCCATCCGCATTCGCCACTGGGTCCCGTCATTACCCGTTAGGTTAGCTAACTAACGACAGAGCGGGGACTGGACTAGCGCGGATGCAAAACATATACAACATCTACTAATATATATACCAATATATTATATTTCGCTCAAGGCGTGAATAAAATGCAACATCACAGAAATGTACAGCATCACAGAAACAATACAGATATCTGGGATCCCCGGGTTTCACAGCGCCGCTGAAACCCGACGTTCCCCTGGTCGTGTGGATAGCCTGTGCAATGAAATCCTAGACCCCTACGGGCGCGGCAACTCACCCGCCAAAACCTGAAGCGAGGCAGCCCCCTTCAGCGCCGTGAATGGACCACCCAGCACTTCACGGAATCCGGTAACTTGGGCACCCCTCCTGGGTCAACCTGTACCCCCTACGAGTGCGGCGAATAGCCCGCCAATCCTAGAGTGAAGCCCCCTCCGTCCTAATTCCATGAGATGCGGGCTTGTTGCCCTCTAGAACCCGGCTATCCGTGCACCCCTCCGCGGGGCAATCCTAGTACAGAAAGTAAAATATACATACAACGGGTACATCGACCGCAACCAGGTCGTGCCCCAAAATAATAATACAAACAGGCAGTGACGGCAGTCCACATGTCGGACGCTCGCCCCGCAATATCAAATGTACATAATACAACAAAACTGTACTAGCATTGCATCCAGGCTATCCCCCACGACCGATCCGCAACATCACAGCAAAAACAAAACATCAACGTGAAAATCACGTTCGCAAATCCGTCTAACCGGGCTATAGCAGTTAGACCGGATTTACCGATCAAGTGACATTCACGGTCGCAGATATAATGTAAATACTGTGAAAAATGTATTTAAAATATCCGATCGATCAAAAATTAACAAGTGGGCCCCCAATCAAAACTGTAGCACTCACAGAAAACCTGGGCCCAATTTTAATATTCCAAAACCCATATTTTAAGCCCAGAAAGCCTCTGAAAAAATTTGGTGAAGTGATCTCCACAGTGTGCGGCGGAAGAGCGGCGGAATGGGGGTATATGCGGCGGTTCCGCGCTCCCACTGTGGATTCACTTCATCGAAATTTTACAGAGTTCTTAGATTTTCCAGTACATCAATATTTTACAACCTGAAAAATTTTTCGACACCAAAAATTTCCAACAGAAAACTGATGCTAACAAAAATGTAGTTTTGGAACATTCGATCGATCGAAACAGAAAAACACACTACACCAAGCTAGACTAAGTTAATGGCGAGGCTCTGATACCACTGTAAGTGCACGGCGGCGCCCCGGCCGTCAATCCGACGGCCAAATGCGGAAGCGGTGATAAACTTTAAATTTTCTTGAACTGGCAAACCGCCGCGCACTAATACCCGGATCGAACCATCAACTAGTCCTAGCTAACTACAAGAAAGGGAATAGAGATATACCGACGATCCAAGTCCTCCGGTCTTCTCGTCATGGTCCCGATCTCCTGCGGAAAGTCCTGTCTCCTCCTCGTCGCCGGAAGTGCACCACATCGCCTACTTTGTTTACGGGCTCCCACCTCAATGCCGAGGCAACTCGGGCACGAAGCCGGCTACTCGACGTGCCCAAGGTTCGCTGTAGAATATGTAGTCCTCAAGTCTCACTTTTGGGGTTGTAGGAATTGCCTTTTGGTGGAGGGATGGACAATGGAGTTTGGAGATGGAACTTGTATGAATTTTCCAAAGCCAAATGAGTGTAATCCCCTCATGTAAAAAATGGGACAGCCCCTCAAGAGGAATGGCCGGCCACTACTAGGGGGAGTGAGTGAGAATGAGGGAGAGTGTGATAGAAAATGAGAGAGCCATCCAAATCATGCAATGGAGAGAGAGAAAGCTATCATAAGGAAAATAATGATCACCAAGAAAAGTCCTCACTCAACAACCATACCATCTCCCATCATCAACAATCATCAAGCATGATGACTTCAAAAAGTCAAGCCATCATGAAGAGGTCAAGGTCAAGGAATGGTGCATATCATGAAAACCATCATGATACAAATAATATGCAAAGGACCCCCTTCCAAAAACTTATTTGCAACAATGCAAATAAGCCCTCCTCCACCAATCTTCGGCCAATGAACGGAATAATGGAAATCGGCCGAAACGGAAAGCAAACTGGCAACTCCAGAAAACTGGTCCCGTAATAAATTACAGGAAAACCCCGATACTGTGCATACACACCCGCATTTGTATTCCGACCGAAATACAAATGCAATGAGACAAAATCTACACTGTACTATACTAGGATCCGGCTTATACCAAAGCCGGCTAGTATTATCCGTTCGATCCTGATCTGTGCAATACCGCACGTATCTGATCGAACCCTGCCATATAACCATATGGCCTATAGTACAGACTGTCCGATCCTGATCCGTGCAATACCGCACGTATCTGATCGGACCCTGCCATATCTCCATACGGCCTCTACAACCTTTCGCCCGAAAGCTGAGTAACTGAATGTGGGGGACTCTAAAGACTCATCAACACCTTGGTTGTGGATTTAACCACCAGCACGTTAGAGGTATAAGCCAATACATAACGGGCTACCAGGTATTGACCAAAAGGGACGTCTGCGAGCGAACTCAGCCTGACTCCCTACTGAGCCTGTCAGTGACAATATCCGTACAGTCCGGTCCGTTCGTCTATGAGTATCGCATGGCGGGCCTGGAGGGTTGGTAAAAGTCAGACCCCCAAAAGCGGTACAAGTTGTGTCGGAGTGTAGCCCAGAACACCCTGAGATACTACTGGAATACCTACCAGTAAATCTCCTTGCCTTGGCCAAGGACTTTGTGTAATGGCTCTCCTAGACACAGCACGACCTCACCCCCAATACCGGGAGAGACGAACCCCTGAAGATACGCTCACTGCCTCCATGTGGCTCGGGACTGTACCCAACTAAAACCTGTTTGCACGACTCCTTTGAGCCGTGGTAGGGTAATAATCAAAGTACAGTGGGAACTCACACGAGACAAATGACGATCCCCAGGTCGATGAACTAACCTGCACACATGTCACCAGGGAACTGCCATCTGACGTCTGGTATATGACCAACTAGCATGTTCCCGGCGAGTCCTGTCCGGTGTACTCATAACCCAATGAGCACCTGTATACATCTTAGGTGATCCAACTGACACCAGTGGCTTGTGAGACCGGCCACCGCCCCTCGTCGGGGTCTCGACTGTATACACTAGTCTACTAATGGAGTATCGATGCCCAGTCTCGAAACTCCCACGACTAGGGACCTTTTAAGGATAAGCTTATAGACCCCAGCTCCCACTTATATGATCGCCCTCATACTGCTGGTGGTCAAGCAAGAATCCTAGGGGCTCTATCAACGTGTAATAGCGACGTGTCAGGTCACCTAAAACAGTACACGATGATAAAGGTAAACCAGATAGCATACTATCATCTCGAGTAAGACTGTCCTACCGGGATAGGTCCTCCATCAATCATTGCAATCACGTACCTGTGACCTAATAATTGACTCTGAGGGCACTATCTCCAACAGAGCGCTCAGAAGATCAACAAGCAAGCATGTACATTCTCCTGTGAATCAAACAGTAACACTCCCGTACAGTCCGGTCTCGTCGTCTAATATGTTGCATATCTTGCCTAGGGGTGGTAAACGTCAGATCCCAGTAGCTCGATAAGTCGTGTCGATAAGAGGTCTATAACAGTTCGAGAAACTACTGATAACACTTACCAGTAAATCTCAGCAACCCTGGCCAGGGATTTCCGGTTATAGCCAATCGAACACAGCACAACATCTACTCGCTATACCTGTAGGGTTCCTAGGCACTCTAGAGAGGTCTCACAAGGCATCGAACATGCCATTTTCAAAAAATCTAGGTGCCGAGAGACCCGACTACGGATCGTTTGCTAGAAAACTAGGCGAAAAAAGCTAACTAGTTAACACTTAACTAAGAGATACGGAAATACAACCTTTGTAGATCCGGTCCTCCACCTCCACGGCTCCGAGATGAGGTCCTCTCCGCTGTCCAAATCAAATCCGGGCTCTAGCGTCGGCTTCATCGGAGAATGGACGGGCTGGGTCGTCGACGACGTGCCGAAGATGATCTACGTCGAAGCATCACTAGATCGAGCTCCACCTTCACCAAGTCTTGAAAACTTGTGAAGGAAACACACTCTACTACTTGGCAAGAGGTAGAGGATGAAGAAATAGGAAGTGGGTAGACTTTAGTTTTGGATTTCTCACACTCTTCATCAATCCACCATTGATGAAGTGAAGGTTTCTTCTTTTGTTCAAGGAAGAAGAAGAAGAAATGATATGATAAGTTATTTAGAAAAGAAAAGAATAATAATTCTTATCATAAAGGTAACCATGGTAAAGTGTAGAGAATTAACTTAGGTTAAATGAATGGTTAGGGTCAAGGTTTCATGAAGCTTCCACTAAACAACAAAAAAAAGCCACCATTCATTTCACTTTTCCATTTATTTTCCAAGAATGAATAAATAGATAAATAAATGAGAAAAGGAAATAAAACCCTAATCATAAGTTTAACCATGGTTTAATTCTTTACACTTAACCAAGTAAATATGTATCATCAAACATGATACAATAAAATGCACAAAAAATATATCACATATACAACTTGTACATCCAAGTGAGAAAATCCATCTAAAGTGAACCGATACTAGTTAATGCAAAGTAATATATCAAATATATAATTATACATTAAATCATTAAATCACACACTTGATTTAACGATCCGGTCATATCACATATAACCGACCAGCATCCTATGTATCGACTTATCGAATCAACCCTTGATTCGATAACTAGGTTATATCGCATACAACCATTCGATACATTCATCGCGAGAATGAAATACGGTATCACATACACGCATTATTCTCGGTCCCACACATATCTCATATGCGCTCCTATTTCGTTTCGCTTGAGCCAGGAAACCTCTGTGTAGGACTCTAAAGACTCGTCAATACGCCGGCAGCAGGTGATGATCATATCAAGCACCCACAAGCCGCAAGCGGTCTGCCAAACGTAACGGCCACCCGGGTATTGAGCGATCTGAAGATCGACGAGCAAGCCCGCTCACACTCCAGTGAATCCAACCAGTAACACTACCGTACAGTCCGGTCTGATCGTCTGATATGTCGCATATCTTGCCTAGGGGTGGTATACGTCAGACACCAATAGCTCGATAAGTCGTGTCGATATGAGGTCTATAACTGTTCGAGAAACTACTGGTAACACTTACCAGTAAATCTCAGCAACCCTGGCCAGGGATTTCCTGTTATAGCCAATCGAACACAGCGCAACATCAACTCCCTATACCGGGAGAGACGAATCCCCTCCTATCGCTCATTGCCTCCATGTGACTCGGGACTGTACCCAAAAACCACCGTTTTGCACGCCCTCTTGGATGTGGTAAGATGGAAATCAAAGCACAGTGGGAACCACACAAGACTCTATGACGATCTCGGGTCGACAGACTACTCTGTACCAGTGTCACCAGAGAACTGCCATCTGACGTGAGGTATAATACCATCTGGGAGTTCTCGGCGAGTCCGTCCAGTGTACCCAGTCTCTACTGAGCACCCGTATATCATCTCTGATGTCAAACACCAATGGATATGGGATCATCCATCGCCCATCTGTATGGGTCAAGAAGGTACACGCTAGTCTATGCTGGTATATCGATGCCCCGTCTCGATACACCCACGACTAGGGACTTTGAAGGATGTACTTATAGACTACCATGTCCCCACTAGTATGATCCGCATCATAGTCCAGGTAGTCAAGTACAGATCCTAAGGGCTTTACCAACATGTAACAGGGAGACAATCAGTGTACACGTTAAGGTAAAGATCAACCAGATAGCATACTATCATGTCGAGCAAGAAAGTCCTCCCTATATATGTCCCAGCATCCACTACAATATACATCCTATGTATAGTAATGGCCTCTAGGGCATACATATAACTAACAATCTCCCACTTGCACTAGGGCCATCTGATAGCAGTGGTTGCAGTATCTCATACTCAACCATCCCCATAAAAGTGTCTCTCTCTGGGAACATGCCTTTCGTGAGTGGATCCGCTGTGTTTGTCCTCTGAGTCTACTCTCCAAACCTCGATCACCGTGGAGATCAACTATCTCCATGATCAGGTGATACTGCCTTAGAATATGTCTGGATCACTGATGGGACCAGGGTTCCAGGGTCGAAGCCACGCTTCCATTGTCATACAATGGCAGGAACCTAGTTCATCTTATGAACCAATGTACACCCAAACTTCCTCTTTGGTAGTATCTTTAATAGCGATGTTACCAGCCTTTATCGTCTAGTTTGCCACGGTATCGAGCTTGGAACTCTTCTAACATACCGTCCCTTTACTGAGGGTAAAGACAGTGCCTGTGACTGACATTCAGTCGTCTTTATCATCCTGGAACACTTCCAGTGATTCTCCCCAGGATCGATTGATACCATCTCACTACATCTAGTGAGAATCCTAGCATCCAATTACATCTATCTCATAGATGAAAACTCAGGATTTAGGAGGTATCACTTTGATCCTATTTGGAGAATTCTAGTGATAATAGGAGATTGACCGATCGTAGTATAGGAAACTCTTTTCCTATCAAGAGTATGTTGTCCACGTACAATACGAGGATGACCACCTTACTCTCTGCTACCCTTTTGTATATACAAGGTTCGTCTACCATTTTGATGAAGTCAAACACTTTGACTATCACATCAAAACAGACGTTCCAACTCCGCGATGCCTGCTTCATTATGTAAAGCAACTTGCACACGTTTCCGCTGCTCCCACTGTTTACGAAGACCTCTGGCTGTGTTCTTATAGACGTTCTCTTCTAAATCAGTATTTAGAAAAGCAGTCATGGCACCCAACCGCCAGATATCGTAGTCATGGTATGTAGCCGTGGTAAGTAGGATCTGGATAGACTTAAGCATAGCTACTGGAAAAAGGTTTCATCATTATCCACGCCTGGTCGATGACGAAAAGCTTTAACAAGTCTAGCTTTGAAAGTCTCAACTTTTCCATCTACACCAAGTAATCTTCTCAAGATATACTTGCTCCTGATGGGGATTTAACCCTTCAGATATAGCAACCAAAGTCCATACTTTGTTGGTGTACATGGATTCCATCTCAGATCGCTAAACATCCAGCCATTCTTACAGAGTCTCACTCCTGATGGCCAGCTCGAAACTAGTTGGGTCATCATCCCATGATGCAATCCTCACTCCCACTGTCATAGAGAAACCGAAGTATCTCTCAGGTGGGTGAGGAACCCTACTCGATCGGCGGAGAGGCTGAGGTTCATTGGTAACTATTGAATCCTTTGGTTCTTTCAAATCATCAGCTACAGTTTGTATAGCTGGAACATTTCCAGTTCTACATAACAGATTTTGCCTCGAGCTTGTCCGGATTTTGCTTTTAGACATTGCCCGGGCAACCCCAAATCTTAACTATCTGAAGATATGGGCTCTTCCCTTTCCATATCATATATGAAGTGGTAGGCAACTGATTTGATTTGAACCCTGTTCAATAGGTATGCAGCTTCTCAAGTGCATAACTCCCAAAAGGAAATAGGTAACTCAGTAGTACTCATCATAGAGTACACCTTATCACATAGGGTGTTATTGCTCCGCCCCGATATACCATCGTGCTATGGTGTATACGGAGGAGTAATGCTGAGAGAGAATCTCATTCTCCTTTAGAATAGTCCAGGATTTCCGTGCTCAAGTATTCTCCTCCTTGATCTCATCATAGGACATAATACTTATACCTTTATTTTGGTTCTCTACTTCTAACTTATATTCTATGAATATCTCAAAAGGTTCGGACTTTTGTTTCAACAGGAACATAGGTCTGAATCTTGAAAGATCATCAGAGAATGTAATGAAGTACAAAGAACCGGTCTTGGCATGTGTAGACAGGGGACCTACATACATCAACATGTATCGTCCCAAGAGTTTACTAACTCTTTCTCTGCTTCCAGTAAACAGAGCTATGGCCATCGTATCTTTGTGACATGACTGGAAAGTTTCATAAGATGTAAATTTAAACAGATTTAAATATGCATCTAAATGTAACTTCAGCTAGTCAGGTCGCATTGATATGACCTAGTCTACAATACCTCAAGAAGGATTTGTTCATTTCTGAACTTATCCTCCTTTGTGTGTTCTGTATACTAAGAACTGTAGTTTGATTTAGAACATTAATGCTTTTAGATAACGTGCCTGAACCGATCAACTTTTGATATAGGAAATGTTCAAAACATTATCCAACAATACAAAATTATATCGTTTCTTTACTAATAAAGAGACAGATATGATTTTGTATATCAGGTTCGTTATCTAATAACATTCGTTCAGATCAATGTATTGATAATACAGGGTGACAGTGACCAACAGACTTGGCTGCAACTCTTGCCCCGTTTTCTGTCTTATGAAACTTATCACCCGTTCTCAGTTCTTTACCTATCTGAAGCCCATGTAACAAATTACATATGCGGGATCCTGATCTGGTATCACATACCTAGGACGTAAAGAATACTGAGAAACAGTTCTGTATAATGAACACACCCGAAGATGATGCATCAGCATGCACTCTCTTCGTTTGGGCGGCACGGGAATTCTGATAATCCCCAATTTCCTGCTCTGTCTTATAACAATTATAAGTTGGAGCGGGACCAACGTTCCCCAGCTCAGTATAACAAGCGGGTTCGGTCAATATTCCGTATTATTATCTTGATTAAGGCGTGATATGGTCGCTACCTGGAGAGAGAGAGAAGAAAACACTCAGCGTGCGCTCTTTTAAGAATAGATTGGTTAATATTTTATCTAATCAGGATGGCTCCCACTGCTTTTTATCAAATCTTCCTTCAAACCCTAAAAGGAAAGACTAGCCGGGATTAATTACACACTACAAGTTCGCCAATCTTTCAGCCAGGCCAGTGTCGGTACTTTGAGGGAGGTCCCCCGTGCTTTCGCACGAACCTAATTACTGTAAACCTCGTTTTCCCAGAGGCGTAACCCCGTTGACACCTTTCTAGACACCTACTTGATCGGCTAATTGTAATGTATAAAACTCTCCCAGGAGTAACTCTTACTCGCAGCGGGTATCGGGATCCAACTATCTCATAGAAGGTATGCAATCTCATTGCAAATTTCAACACCTGAAATTCCCGATAATATTTTTCCCCTAGCTCGCTATGACCTTGACGCATGCCAAACAACCCATAGTCTGCTAGTCAAGTTCAACCCGTACATTTCTTGATTGAATTAAACCCACCCGCACGACCCTTGACGCATGCCAAACAACGCCTTACGAATACCCTAATCCAATCGCATCGTATGCTAGCAGATAAGCACTAGTTAGCTACCGTACACTACGCCTTGACGCATGCCAAACAACCGCAGCACGAATACTAACTAATACTTATCTGAAATGACGGAGGGCTACGATAGGTTTTTCTGAAAACCTATTGCGTAATGAACTTGATATCGTTGTAGAATCAAATGATTTTAAAAATGGAGTGTTTTTGAGGCTTTTCTAGTTTTGCTAAAGGAGTCACTCCCGGTGAAGGGATCGTTGGTCCTTTCCTCGTCGAATGAGGTGCGGGATATATCATATATATCACTGTGCAAAGCAAAAACTCTTAAAAGCAATCAAAAGACAAACCGAGTGTGTAGCATCTGCCAGTTATTGCTAAAGGAGTCACTCCCGGTGAAGGGATCTCGGTCCTTTCCTCATCGAATAAGGTGCAGGATATATCACACATACCTCTGTGCAAAGCAAGAACTGTAGCTACCTGTTTTATTTTGAAATTCAATTCTACAACATCTTAGGTTTCTTTTATTTCATTAATCATATTAATGAAGTCCCATCATTAAGTACCTAAACATCACAGATAAATACGACGTACACTTATGCCATCCGCATTCGCCTCGATGTCCCCTCATGCACCGTTAGGTTAGGAAACTAACGGCAGAGCAGGGCAGGGCTAGCACGGGTGTAAAACATAAGTAACGCCTATATAATATATCATATATACTATTTACTGTATCTATCACGAAACATCACATGATCACATCACAGATATCGCAGCAGAAGAATCATATGAAATATTGGATATACTAGGACGTCCGTGTTTTCAATACGAGCCAGTATAAAACACGGATTCCACGGTCGTGATGAATAGCCAAACCCACACCCCTAGACCCCTACGAGAGCGGCAAGTAACCCTGCCAATTCTAGAGTTAGGAGACCCGGACTCGACTCCTCGAGTTGGTCTCCCACTGGACTCCAAAACCCGGTTACTTGTGCTCCCCTCCTTGGGTCTATCCTAGTGCGGAAAAGTAAATAATATACAAACGGTGACAACTTCCGCAACCTGGAAGTGCCCCAATAAAAGAATATTACATACAAGTTTTTACATGAATGAAAATGAAAAAAACTCATCTCACATAAAAACCCCCGGCTATTCAAACACGACAATCCAATATAACATATCCAGCAACACATAACATCACATGTCATCAACGTAAGTAAATTTGCGCATCCCAATTGTCGTTGACATATAGCAACGAAACCGGCGATATCACATATTACACTTACGGTCACATAAAAGAAAGTGTAAAACTACAACAGTTGGAATCCGCAATCTGCATAGACATCGCATGCCTAATCAAATGAATACCTTAGACATCACATGCCTGACAATTATAAACCCCGCATTTTAGTCTCAAAATCGAAAACACTTTTCAATATAAAGTCGGGCAATTCAACAAGATTCCCGACATCCTGATCGAATGCTCGTCGCAAACTTTAGTAGGCGGCCGCACCCCCGATACCGTTGACGAAGTGCACCAAGGCGGAACACCGCTGCCGCAAGCACCCGAACGGATGCTTTCGGCGACGGGGTTCTCCTACAGTCAGTTGGTCGGGGCTATGGGGTGAGGCTGTCTATTAAGTTTACCCGGGGAGTATCCGCGTACGCTACGTGATTGCGACGGACTTTTGATCACATCAAAATACCGTGGCAACCGATCAAGTGAGACTAAACTGCTATGTTTATAACATACATTTAGTTATCTCATAACTTATTGTGAATTCCAATTATTGTATCACATTCCGGATAAGACAGAAAATGTTAAACTTTCCGATCGAACAATCGAACACCCAAGTTTTCCCGATACAGATCAACACATGAAACAAGTCTAAAAACATTCAGTTCGTGCCTCAGTACCAACGGTCCAGCCGTAGAAGGGTCAAGCCAACGCCTCACATGTGGCGCGCCGTACTGCCCCAAACCCGAAGGTTCAAAGGGCAGTTCAAGACGGTCACATAATCGAGTTAAGGTTTGTTGTCTTCTAGAGGGACCATCGCATTACTTGCACTACTTAGAACGTCTTTAAACCTCGGAAAAATCCAACACTTGGAAATTTTCCGGCAGGGAAAAATTGGGTATTTTTATCCGGTCGAACTTTTTTAACATATTCTAAAATTATCCGGAAAAACACATAGACAAAATTTGACAATCCGATCGAATGTACGAACCCCCTATACAACCCAAAATACTCAACTCTTGATTTCAGAAAAAAATATTCCAGGAAAACCAACACTGCAAAATAGGAATTACTGTGCAAAATTGAATGCCTAATAAGACAAAACGGCCGCGGAACCGCCGCATTAGCATGCTAATGCCGCGGTTCCGCCGCACTTTTGAGGGATCATTAGTTACTTTTTGCACCGTAATTCTTAGAATTTCCTGCTGATTTTTCTGCATATTTTTAATTCTAAAAAATCCACTAATTTCAAAAATGTACAGAGAGCATTCTAAGGTTTGGGTTTCGGTTCGATCGGACTTCAAACTCCGTCTACGCATCGCCTAAGGCTCTAGCTAGTCTCTGATACCACTGTAGGGTTCCTAGGCACTCTAGAGAGGTCTCACAAGGCATCGAACATGCCATTTTCAAAAAATCTAGGTGCCGAGAGACCCGACTACGGATCGTTTGCTAGAAAACTAGGCGAAAAAAGCTAACTAGTTAACACTTAACTAAGAGATACGGAAATACAACCTTTGTAGATCCGGTCCTCCACCTCCACGGCTCCGAGATGAGGTCCTCTCCGCTGTCCAAATCAAATCCGGGCTCTAGCTTCGGCTTCATCGGAGAATGGACGGGCTGGGTAGTCGACGACGTGCCGAAGATGATCTACGTCGAAGCATCACTAGATCGAGCTCCACCTTCACCAAGTCTTGAAAACTTGTGAAGGAAACACACTCTACTACTTGGCAAGAGGTAGAGGATGAAGAAATAGGAAGTGGGTAGACTTTAGTTTTGGATTTCTCACACTCTTCATCAATCCACCATTGATGAAGTGAAGGTTTCTTCTTTTGTTCAAGGAAGAAGAAGAAGAAATGATATGATAAGTTATTTAGAAAAGAAAAGAATAATAATTCTTATCATAAAGGTAACCATGGTAAAGTGTAGATAATTAACTTAGGTTAAATGAATGGTTAGGGTCAAGGTTTCATGAAGCTTCCACTAAACAACAAAAAAAAGCCACCATTCATTTCACTTTTCCATTTATTTTCCAAGAATGAATAAATAGATAAATAAATGAGAAAAGGAAATAAAACCCTAATCATAAGTTTAATCATGGTTTAATTCTTTACACTTAACCAAGTAAATATGTATCATCAAACATGATACAATAAAATGCACAAAAAATATATCACATATACAACTTGTACATCCAAGTGAGAAAATCCATCTAAAGTGAACCGATACTAGTTAATGCAAAGTAATATATCAAATATATAATTATACATTAAATCATTCAATCACACACTTGATTTAACGATCCGGTCATATCACATATAACCGACCAGCATCCTATGTATCGACTTATCGAATCAACCCTTGATTCGATAACTAGGTTATATCGCATACAACCATTCGATACATTCATCGCGAGAATGAAATACGGTATCACATACACGCATTATTCTCGGTCCCACACATATCTCATATGCGCTCCTATTTCGTTTCGCTTGAGCCAGGAAACCTCTGTGTAGGACTCTAAAGACTCGTCAATACGCCGGCAGCAGGTGATGATCATATCAAGCACCCACAAGCCGCAAGAGGTCTGCCAAACGTAACGGCCACCCGGGTATTGAGCGATCTGAAGATCGACGAGCAAGCCCGCTAACACTCCAGTGAATCCAACCAGTAACACTACCGTACAGTCCGGTCTGATCGTCTGATATGTCGCATATCTTGCCTAGGGGTGGTATACGTCAGACCCCAATAGCTCGATAAGTCGTGTCGATATGAGGTCTATAACTGTTCGAGAAACTACTGGTAACACTTACCAGTAAATCTCAGCAACCCTGGCCAGGGATTTCCTGTTATAGCCAATCGAACACAGCGCAACATCAACTCCCTATACCGGGAGAGACGAATCCCCTCCTATCGCTCATTGCCTCCATGTGACTCGGGACTGTACCCAAAAACCACCGTTTTGCACGCCCTCTTGGACGTGGTAAGATGGAAATCAAAGCACAGTGGGAACCACACAAGACTCTATGACGATCTCGGGTCGACAGACTACTCTGTACCAGTGTCACCAGAGAACTGCCATCTGACGTGAGGTATAATACCATCTGGGAGTTCTCGGCGAGTCCGTCCAGTGTACCCAGTCTCTACTGAGCACCCGTATATCATCTCTGATGTCAAACACCAATGGATATGGGATCATCCATCGCCCATCTGTATGGGTCGAGAAGGTACACGCTAGTCTACGCTGGTATATCGATGCCCCGTCTCGATACACCCACGACTAGGGACTTTGAAGGATGTACTTATGGACTACCATGTCCCCACTAGTATGATCCGCATCATAGTCCAGGTAGTCAAGTACAGATCCTAAGGGCTTTACCAACATGTAACAGGGAGACAATCAGTGTACACGTTAAGGTAAAGATCAACCAGATAGCATACTATCATGTCGAGCAAGAAAGTCCTCCCTATATATGTCCCAGCATCCACTACAATATACATCCTATGTATAGTAATGGCCTCTAGGGCATACATATAACTAACAATACCGGGAGAGACGAATCCCCTCCTATCGCTCATTGCCTCCATGTGATTTGGGACTGTACCCAAAAGCCACCTTTTTGCACGCCCTCTTAGACGTGGTATGATGGAAATCAAAGCACAGTGGGAATCACACAAGACTCTATGACGATCTCGGGTCAACAAACTACTCTGTACCAGTGTCACCGTAGAACTGCCATCTGACGTGAGGTATAATACCATCTGGGAGTTCTCGGCGAGTCCGTCCAGTGTACCCAGTCTCCACTGAGCACCCATACACCATCCTTGATGTCAAACACCGATGGATATGGGATCATCCATCGCCCATCATATGGGTCAAGATGCGTATACGCTAGTCTACACTGGTGCATCGATGCCCTGTCTCGATACACCCTCGACTAGGAACAGTTATAGGATGTACTCGTCGACTACCGTAGCCCCACTAGTATGATCTCATCATAGTCCCAGTAGTCGAGTACATATCCTAAGGGCTTTATCAACATGTAATATAGAGACAATCAGTGTACATGTTAAGATAAAGTACAACCAGATAGCATACTATCATGTCGAGCAAGAAAGTCCTCCCTATATATGTCCAAGCATCCATTACAATATACATCGTATGTACAGTAATGGCCTCTAGGGCATACATATAACTAACATTTACCACCAATAAAAATAGAAATTGTAGGACTTCCGGGGTCCTTTTGTTTCTTAGGTAGTTGTTGTGTAAAAGCAGTGCTCACATTACTCGCAAGGAAAACTATTTTAGGTACTTGAACTTTTCTCTTCCTAGTGCACAAGTCCTTTAGGATTTTCGCATAAGACGGAACTTGTTGAATAGAATCTAGGAGAGGAATGTTTATGTTAACTTGCTTAAAAATTTCCACAATCTTCTCCATTTGTGGACTTGGTCCGTTGCCCCTTAACCTGTTTGGATATGGTGCTTTATTAATAAGGGTTGAGTCCATCATTGGAGAGGATTGGGGGGATGGAATGGATCCCAGAATTGGAGTGGAGATCGTTTTAGATAGATTTGTGGAAGTGGGCCGAGGGTTCGAGCCTTGGGGAAAATGGAGAATAGGCTCGGAAGAAGGTGGGAGACTAGACAAATTAGGGGAAGAAGTAGAAGCCAGGGTATCATTGGTATCACTAACGTTATTAACTTGTTCGCCCACTCGGTTATCCAGCACTCTTCCCAATCTCAACGTAGTAACGGCACTCACATTATGATGTTGTGAGTGGCCAGAATTCGGTAGGGGTTGAGATGGGAGTTTCCCTTTTTCTCTCGCACTCATCGCGGCATTCAACTGTGCAATTTGGGCCTTTATTGATTTAATACTCTCACCGTGGGAGGCGAAGTCTTTCTTTATGGAATCAATAGAAGACCTCATATCAGCCGACATTTAGATGGAATGTTTCATAAACAAATCCAAAGTTTGTGCGAGTGAGGAGGAGTTATCGGTACCGGTCGTTTGGAAAGAATTATTGGCCGGGTTCTGAACATGTTGCGATTGAAAGGGGTGCTGACTCTATGGTGGTGGTTGCTTTTGCTGTGGAGGAGGTCTTTGATAATTGCTTTGGAACTGGTTTTGATTTTGGGGTTGGTTTTGGTTCCAACCAAAATTAGGATGATTCCTCCATTCCTGATTGTATGTGGAAGAATAAGGATCGTTTCTAGGTCGCTGCTGAAAAGTAGCATTAGTTTGCTCGTGAACTTGAAACGGTGCATTTATAGGACATTCTTCCGTCAAGTGTGATGGATCAGAACAGCAACCACACACGGTTTTGGGAAGCGTTACCTGATTTATGGAGACTGATGAGAATTTGTTTTCAATAGCGTCGAGTTTCTTTTGTA
This sequence comes from Agapanthus africanus, assembly GCA_030015575.1. Lineage (NCBI taxonomy): Eukaryota > Viridiplantae > Streptophyta > Magnoliopsida > Asparagales > Amaryllidaceae > Agapanthus > Agapanthus africanus. The sequence goes on along the minus strand of CM057349.1, from coordinate 186,064,138 downwards.
TCGCTGCTATTTCGGTTTTTACTGCGATAGAAACATCAAGCTGATGAATACCTCCCCTAGATGAAGGTGGTCTAACTCTTTCCCACTGCAGAGTGTTCTCAGCGAGATCCTCCAGATATTTCCAGGCTTCACCATCGTCTTTGGACATGAAATTGCATTAACACATTGTTTCAAGCATCTGCTTTGTCGCTGGATTAATGCCCTCATATATAATTCGGCACAAATCCCATCTATGTATTCTATGATGAGGACATTGGACAAGCAGATCCTTAAAACGTTCAAAGTACTTCCAAAATGGTTCATTGGGAAGCTGGGTGAACTGGTTGATTTCGCTCCTAACACGGGCGGTTTTATGATTTAGGTAAAATTTCATAAGGAATGCTATCATGAATTCATCCCAATTGCCAATAGAGTGTGCAGCAGTATTATAAAGCCATTTTTCTGCCAAGTCGCACAAAGTGAATGGGAGAAGACGCAAGCGCATAGCATCCACGGACAGTTGTGAAGTACCAATCATTGCGCATACGTTTTCGAATTTAGTGATGAAAATGTACGTGTCTTCAGACTTAAGCCCGTGAAATTTGGGCAACAGGTTGATGTAGTGGGGTTTAATTTCAAAATTATCCCCGTTGGCTGGTGGAATGGATAGACATGTAGGAAGTGGACTACGGATAGGATAGCATCTTTCTTGGAGAGAGATGCGCGGTTGATTCTGCTCACCTATGGGTGTCAGCAGCATGGTGTTATAATTTGATGGAGTACCATCCATCTCGGTCGATGTAGTGGGTGGGGGGGAAAAAGAAGATGAAGAAGCATCGACTTCGGAGTCGATAGCAGGAACGCGGACAAGACGGGCACTAGAATTCCGTGTCCAGCCGAGCATGCACTAAACGGTTTTAGCGCAAGTGGAAGCGTGTGTGTGATTTAAAATTGTTTTTTTTTTGAAAAAGTGGGACTTAAGACAAATCACACAAAAATGCACAAACAACCCTAGAACTAAGGTTACCTAGGTCATGTCTCTAGATCGCTCCTAGACTTCCAAAGGACAAGTCGCAGGATCAATCCTCTATCACCTCTTTACTACCCTTACGTCCAGGTAAGAGCCAGGTAAGTAGGAGGTATCCGCTATACGAATCACCGAAAATAGCGGGCTTAATTAAGTAACCACTTGTCTTAGACACACTTGCCTAGGCACCACAAAAGTAATGCGGATAAGCGATAGATTACCCACGACCTTCCTTTGTCCTTAATGAGCGCGACCGTCCTTAGAGCTGAAGGGTTGCTAGGCACGCACACAAGGGTCTACGAGGCATTAACCATGCCCGATTAAAAATTTAGCCGTGCCGAACAACCCGAATACGGATCTTTAAACTAGAGATTAGGCGAAAACTAACATGTTAACAACTTTAACACTAAGTGAGAGGGATTACAACCTTTGTAGATCCGGTCCTTCACTTCATATGCTCCGTGTTGTGGTCCCTTCACTGCGATCATCGGGATCCGGACTCTCGAGAGGTTCCACGAAGAGAAAGATGCAACCTTTGCTTCCGATCTTCGATACTAAGATGATCTACCTTGAAGTTCCGTTAACACAAGCTAACACTCATGAAATGATGTGAACACCCTCATCTAAATGGCAAGGGAAGATGAGGATGATGAAGTAGGATTTTTGCTCTCTTTATTTATCTTTTTCTCACATTTATTCATCACTTGAAGAAAATCTAGAAAGCTTTTTCATGAAGAGAATGAAGGAAGAAGATGAACAATCATTGAATTCTCGTTTGTGATGAATAATGCAAAGAAGATAATGATGAATTATGCAACCATGGTTAACAAAACCATTGTAGAGATTTAACCAAGGGTGTAGGGTTTGGGTTAGGTTAAGGATGAGTCATAACAAAATATCTTTCACAAAACAAAAACTAAACCTTCTAGAATCATCTAGAAAGCATTAACCCAAATAAAACCCTAATCTTGTTTAATCTCTACTAAACATGTTGCATTATTTATCATATCATGTTACAATATTATATATCACATATATAATATTTATTGTAACCAAATAAAATAATACATTTAACATATATCGCATATATATCAATGTATTACCCGAGTGAAAAAAAGAATCTTTTAGTGAGCAAATATTAGTTAATGTAATTTAATATATCATATATATATTATTATACATTAAATTATCGAATCAACACTTGATCCGACAATCCGGCTATATCGCATATAACCGACTAATATTTATCCGTACCGATACATCGAATCAACACTTGATCCGATGACCCGGCTGATATCAAATATCGCGAGAACATAATACGGTATCACATATCGCATTATCCTCGGTCCCGCACATATCACATATGTGCTCCTACTCCGTTTTGCCTGAGCCAAGAAACCTCTGTGTAGGACTCTTAAGAATCGTCAATACGCCGGCAGTAGGTGATGATCATATCAAACACCCACAAGCTGCAAACGGTCAGCTAAACGTAACAGCTACCCAGGTATTGAGCGCTCAGAAGATCAATAAGTAAGCCTGTAACTTCTCCTGTGATTCCAAACAGTAACACTCCCGTACAGTCCGGTCTCGTCGTCTGATTTATCGCATATCTCGCCTAGGGGTAGTAAACGTCAGACCCCAGTAGCTCGATAAGTCGTGTCGATATGAGGTCTATAACAGTTCAAGAAACTACTGATAACACTTACCAGTAAATCTCAGCAACCGTGGAAAGGGATTTCCGGTTATAGCCAATCGAACACAGCACAACATCAACTCTCTATACCGGGAGAGACGAATCCCCTCCTATCGCTCATTGCCTCCATGTGATTCGGGATTGTACCCAAAAGCCACCTTTTTGCACGCCCTCTTGGACGTGGTATGATGGAAATCAAAGCACAGTGGGAATCACACAAGACTCTATGACGATCTCGGGTCAACAGACTACTCTGTACCAGCGTCACCGGAGAACCGCCATCTGACGTATGGTATAATACCATCTGTGAGTTCTCGGCGAGTCCGTCCAGTGTACCCAGTCTCTACTGAGCACCCGTACACCATCCTTGATGTCACACACCGATGGATATGGGATCATCCATCGCCCATCATATGGGTCAAGATGCGTATACGCTAGTCTACTCTGGTGTATCGATGCCCTGTCTCGATACACCCTCGACTAGGAACAGTTATAGGATGTACTCATCGACTACCGTGGCCCCACTAGTATGATCTCATCATAGTCCCAGTAGTCGAGTACATATCCTAAGGGCTTTATCAACATGTAACATAGAGACAATCTGAGTACATGTTAAGATAAAGTACAACCAGATAGCATACTATCATGTCGAGCAAGAAAGTCCTCCCTATATATATCCTAGCATCCACTACAATATACATCGTATGTACAGTAATGGCCTCTAGGGCATACATATAACTAACAATCTCCCAGTTGCAATAGGGCCATCTGTTATGGTATCGCATACCCAACAATTAGCTGCGGTTGAAGTATCCCATACTCAACCATCCCATAAAAGTCTCTACTGGGAAAAAGGCCTTTGTGAGTGGATCCGCGCCGTCGTCCTCTGTGTCTACTCTCCTAACCTCGATCTCCCTGGAGATCAACCATCTCCATGATCAGGTGATACTGCCTAAGAATTATATCTGGATTTCTGATGGGACGGTAGTTCCTTGGCAAAAGCCACAACTCCATTGACACACAATGGCAGGAACGAAGTTCATCTTATGAACTTATATATATCCAGACTGCCTCTTTGGTAGTATCCTTGGTAACGATGTATCTTGCCTTTAATCTTCTAGTAAGTCACGGTATCTAGCTTGGAACTCTTCCAACATACCGTCCCTCCACTGAGGGTAAAAACAATGCCTGCGACTGACATTCAGTCATTCTTATCACCCTGGAACATTTCCAGTGATTCTCCCCAGGATCGATTGATACCATCTCACTACAACTAGTGAGTGTCCTAACATCCAATTAGATCTATCTCATTGATCCAAAACCCAGGATTTACGAGGTATCACTTTGATCCTATATGGAGAATCCTTGTGATAAGCGGAGATTGACCGAGCGTAGCATAGGAAACTCCTTCCCTATCAAGAGTATGTCATCTACGTACTCTACGAGGATCACCACCATACTCTCTACTACCTTTTCGTATATACAAGGTTCATCTACCATTTTGATGAAGTCAAACTCTTTGACTACCACATCAAAACAGATATTCCAACTCCACGATGCCTGTTTTATCATATAAAACATCTTGCACACGTTTCTGCTGCTCCCACTGTCTACGAAGCCCTCTGGCGTGTACTTATAGACGTTCTCTTCTAAAACATCACTTAGAAAAGCAGTCATGACACCCAACCGCCAGATATCATAGTCATGGTATGTAGTCGTGGTAAGCAGGATCTGGATGGACTTTAAGCATAGCTCCTTAGAAAAGGTTTCATCATAAGCCGCAACTGGTCTACGATGCAAACCTTTAACAAGTCTAGCTTTGAAAGTCTCAACTTTTCCATGTACACCAAGTAATCTTCTCAAGATATACTTGCTCCTGATGGGGATTTAACCCTTTAGATAAAGCAACCAAAGTCCATACTTTGTTGGTGTATAAGGATTCCATCTCAGATCGATAAGCACCCAGCCATTCTTACAGAGTCCCACTCCTGATGGCCAGCTCAAAACTAGTTGGGTCATCATCTCATGATGCAATCCTCGCTCCCACTGTCATAGAGAAACCGAAGTATCTCTTAGGTGGGTGAGGAACCCTACTAGATCGGCGGAGAGGCTGAGGTACGTTGGAAACTATTGAATCCTTTGGTTCTACCAAATCATCAGCTGCAGTTTGTATGGCTGGAACATTTCCAGTTCTACATAACAGACCATGCCTCGAGCTTGTCCGGATTTTGCTTTTAGACATAGGTCGGACAACCCCAAATCTTAACAAACTTAAGATATGGGCTCTTCCCTTTCATATCACATATGAAGTGGTTGACAACTGATTTGATTTGAACCCTATTCAATAGGTATGCAGCTTCTCAAGCGCATAACACCCAAAAGGAAATAAGAAACTCAGTAGTACTCATCATAGAGCACACCATATCACATAGGGTGCTATTGCTCCGCCCCGATACACCGACGTGCTGTGGTGTATACGGAGGAGTAATGCTGAGAGAGAATCTCATTCTCCTTTAGAATAGTCCAGGAATTCCGTACTCATGTATTCTCCTCCTTGATCTCATCAAAGGACATAATACTTTTACCCGTATTTTGGTTCCCTACTTCTAACTTACATTCTGTGAATATCTCAAAAGGTTCGGACCTGTGTTTCAACAGAAACATATGTCTGAATCTTGAGAGATTATGAGAGAATGTAATGAAGTAGAAAGAACCGATCTTGGCATGTGTAGACAGGGGACCTTTCATACATCAACATGTATTAATCCCAAGAGTTCACTAACTCTTTCTTTATTTCCAATAAACAGAGCTGTGGTCATCTTATCTTTGTGACATGACCGGCAAGTTTCACAAGATGTAAATTCAAACTAATTTAAATATGCATCTATATGTAACTTCAGCCAGTCGGGTCGCATTGATATGACCTAGCCTACAATACCTCAAGAAGGATTCATTCATTTCTGAACTCTTCCTCTTGTGTGTGTTCTGTATACTAAGAACTGTAGTTTGATTTAGAACGTTTATACTTTTAGATAACGTGCCTGAACCGATCAACTCTTGATATAGGAAATGTTCAAAACAATACAAAATTATATCACTTCTTTACTAATAAAGAAACTGATATGATGTTGTATATCAGGTTCGGTATCTAATAACATTCGTTCAGAATCAATGTATTCTGGTAATACAGGGTGACAGTGATCAACAGACTTGGCCGCAACACTTGTACCGTTTTCTGTCTCATGAAACTTATCTCTCGTTCTCAGTTCTCTACCTTTCTGTAGCCCATGTAACAAATTACATATGCGGGATCCTGATCCGGTATCACATACCCAGGACATAAAGGATACTGAGAAATAGTTCTCTGTAATGAACACACCCGAAGATGATCCATCAACATGCGCTTTCTTTGTTTGGGCGGCACGGGAAATCTGGTATTCCCCAATTTCCTGCTCTGTCTTATAACAATTATAAGTTGGAGCGGGACCAACGTTCCCCAGCTTAGTATAACAAGCGGGTTCGGTCAATATATCCGTATTATTATCTTGATTAAGGCGTGATATGGTCGCTACCTGGAGAGACAGAGAAGAAAACACTCAGCGTATGCTCTTGCAAGATTAGATTGGTTATCAAATATATCTAATCAGGATGTCTCCCACTGTTTTAGTCAAATCTTCCATCAAACCCTAAAAGGAAAGACTAGCCGGGATTAATTACATGCTACAGGTTCGCCAATCTTTCAGCCAGGCCAGTGTCGGTACTTTGAGGGAGGTCCCCCGTGCCTTCGCACGAACCTAATTAAAGTAAACCTCGTTTTCCCAGAGGCGTAACCCCGTTAACACCTTTCTAGACACCTACTTGATCGGCTAATTGTAATGTGTAAAACTCTCCCAGGAGTAACTCTTACTCGCAGCGGGTATCGGGATCTAACTATCTCTTAGAAGGTATGCAATCTCATTGCAAATTTCAACACTTGAAATTCCCAATAATATTTTGCCCCTAGCGTCCTATGACCTTGACGAATGCCAAACCACCCATAGTCCGCTAGCCAAGTTCAACCCGTACATTTCTTGATTGAATTAAACCCACCCGCACGACCCTTGACGAATGCCAAACGACGCCGTACGAATACCCTAATCCAATCGCATCGTATGCTAGCAGATAAGCACTAGTTAGCTACCGTACACTACGCCTTGACGAATGCCAAACTACCGTAGCACGAATACTAAGTAGTACTTATCTGAAATGACGGAGGGCTACGACGGGTTTTTAAGAAAACCCTTTGCGTAATGAACTTGATATCGTTGTAGAATCGAGTGATTTTAAATGGAGTGTTTTTGAGGCTTTTGTAGTTTTGCTAAAGGGGTCACTCCCGGTGAAGGGATCGTCGGCCCTTTCCTCATTGAATAAGGTGCAGGATATATCATATATACCACTGTGCAAAGCAAGAACTATAAAAGCAATCAAAAGACAAACCGAGTTTGTAGCATCTGCCAGTTATTGCTAAAGGAGTCACTCCCGGTGAAGGGATCTCGGTCCTTTCCTTATCGAATAAGGTGCTGGATGTTCTACAAGGAACACCGCTATGCAAAGCAACAACTAGAGCTACCAGTTTTTATAAACAAGTTTCTACAACATCTTAGGTTTCTTTTATTTCATTAATCTTATTAATGAAGTCCCATTTTATTATGCTTCACAAGCATCTCTTTTGAAACGAAATCTGCAATATAACATATATCTCATATATATATATAATATAAACATTCGTCTCAGGCAGTAATATGATCTCATCACAGAACATTGCAGCAGAAGAACATATATGAAATATTGGATATACTAGGACGTCCGTGTTTTCAATACGAGCCTGTATAAAACACAGATTCCACGGTCGCGATGAATAGCCAAACCCACATCCCTAGACCCCTACGAGAGCGGCAAGTAACACTGCCAATTCTAGGGTTAGAAGACCCGGTCTCAACTCCTCGAGATGGTCTCCTACTGGACCCTAGAACCCGGTTACTTGTGCTCCCCGCCTTGGGTCTACCTAATGCGGAAAAGTAAATAATATACAACGGTGACATCTTCCACTACCTGAAAGTGCCCCAATAAAAGAATATTACATACAAATGAATTTTACATTAATGAAAAAGAAAAAAACTCTCATCTCACATAAAACACCCGTCTATTCAAAACGCGACGATCCAATATAACATATACCAGCAACACATAATATCTCATATCATCAACGTAAGCAAGTATGCGTATCCCGATTGTCGTTGATGTATAGCAACGAAGCCGGCGATACACCACATACTACGCTTACGGTCACAGAAAATAAAGTGTAAAACTACAACAGTTGGAATCCGCAACCTCCTTAGACATCGCATGCCTAACCAAATGAATTCCTTAGACATCGCATGTCTAACAATTATAAACCCCACACTTTAGTCTCATTATCGAAAACTCTTTTCAATGTCAAGTCGGGGAATTCAACTAGATTCTCGACGTCCTGATCGAATGCTCGTCGCAAACTTTAGTAGACGGCCGCACCCCCAGATGCCGTCGACGAAGTGCACTAAGGCGGAACATCGCTGCCGCGAGCACCCGAACGGATGCTTTCGGTGACGGGGTTCTCCTACAGTCACTTGGTCGGGGCTTTGGGGCGTAGCTGTCTATTAAGTTTACCTGGCGAGTATCCGCGTACGCTACGTGATTGCGACGTACTTTTGATCACATCAAAATTCCGTGTCAACCGATCATCTGAGACTAAACTGCTATGTTTATAATTTTCAAATTAGTTATCTCATAACTTTTTGTGGATTCCAAATATTGTATCACATTCCAGATAAAACAGAAAATGTTAAACTTTCCGATCGAACAATCAAACACCAAGATTTCCCCAATATATCTCAACACTTGAAATCAGTTTAAAAACATCCATTACATGCCACAGTACCAATGGTCCAGCCGTAGAAGGGTCAAGCCAACGCCTCACATGTGACACGCCGTACTACCCCAAACCCTAAGGTTCAAAAGGCAGTTCAAGACGGTCACATAATCGAGTTAAGGTTTGTTGTCTTCTAGAGGGTCCACCGCGTTACTTGCACGACTTAGAACGTTCTTAAACACGAGAAAAAAATCCAACTTTTGAAAAATTTTCCGACAGGGGAAAATGTGAGTTATTGATATCGGCCCGAACTTTTTAACAGTTTCTAAAATTATCCGGACAACACATAGACAGAATTAGACAATCCGATCGAATAATCGAATCCCCAAAACAACCCCAGAAAAACTCAACTGTTGAGTAAAATATAAAAATGTCCAGATGACTCAGCACTTCAAGACAAGAATTACTGTGCAAGCCACGTGGTGTAACTCAGCAAAATGGCCGCGGAACCGCCGCAAAACCTAGGGTTGGGCCGCGGTTCCGCGCCTCTTTTGTCGATTTAGCATCACGTGCTTCACAGTAACTCATAGAATTCACTGCTGAATTTTTTGGCAATTTTTAATTCACAAAAATCCAAACTTTCAGAAAATTTCCAGAGAAGGGGTTATATCGGGTTTTCCGGGTTCGAACGGACTTTAAACTTCGTCTAGACTTCGCCTAAAGCTCTAGCTTGGCTCTGATACCATTGAAGGGTTGCTAGGCATGCGCACAAGGGTCTACGAGGCATCAACCATGCCCGATTAAAAATTTAGCCGTGCCAAACAACCCGAATACGGATCTTTAAACTAGAGATTAGGCGAAAACTAACATGTTAACAACTTTAACACTAAGTGAGAGGGATTAGAACCTTTGTAGATCCGGTTCTTCACTTCATATGCTCCGTGTTGTGGTCCCTTCGCTGCGATCATCGGGATCCGGACTCTCGAGAGGTTCCACGAAGAGAAAGATGCAACCTTTGCATCCGATCTTCGATACTAAGATGATCAACCTTGAAGTTCCGTTAACACAAGCTAACACTCATGAAATGATGTGAACACCCTCATCTAAATGGCAAGGGAAGATGAGGATGATGAAGTAGGATTTTTGCTCTCTTTATTTATCTTTTTCTCACATTTATTCATCACTTGAAGAAAATCTAGAAAGCTTTTTCATGAAGAGAATGAAGGAAGAAGATGAACAATCATTGAATTCTCATTTGTGATGAATAATGCAAAGAAGATAATGATGAATTATGCAACCATGGTTAACCAAACCATTGTAGAGATTTAACCAAGGGTGTAGGGTTTGGGTTAGGTTAAGGATGAGTCATAACAAAATATCTTTCACAAAACAAAAACTAAACCTTCTAGAATCATCTAGAAAGCATTAACCCAAATCAAACCCTAATATTGTTTAATCTCTACTAAACATGTTGCATTATTTGTCATATCATGTTACAATATTATATATCACATATATAATATTTATTGTAACCAAATAAAATAATACATTTAACATATATCGCATATATATCAATGTATTACCCGAGTGAAAAAAAGAATCTTTTAGTGAGCAAATATTAGTTAATGTAATTTAATATATCATATATATATTATTATACATTAAATTATCGAATCAACACTTGATCCGACAATCCGGCTATATCGCATATAACCGACTAATATTTATCCGTACCGATTCATCGAATCAACACTTGATCCGATGACCCGGCTGATATCAAATATCGCGAGAACATAATACGGTATCACATATCGCATTATCCTCGGTCCCGCACATATCACATATGTGCTCCTACTCCGTTTTGCCTAAGCTAAGAAACCTCTGTGTAGGACTCTTAAGAATCGTCAATACGCCGGCAGTAGGTGATGATCATATCAAACACCCACAAGCTGCAAGCGGTCAGCTAAACGTAACAGCTACCCAGGTATTGAGCGCTCAGAAGATCAACAAGCAAGACTGTAACTTCTCCTGTGAATCCAAACAGTAACACTCCCATACAGTCCGGTCTCGTCGTCTGATATATCGCATATCTCGCCTAGGGTTGGTAAACGTCAGACCCCAGTAGCTCGATAAGTCGTGTCGATATGAGGTCTATAACAGTTCGAGAAATTACTGATAACACTTACCAGTAAATCTCAGCAACCCTGGCCAGGGATTTCCGGTTATAGCCAATCTAACACAGCACAACATCAACTCCCTATACCGGGAGAGACGAATCCCCTCCTATCGCTCATTGCCTCCATGTGATTCGGGACTGTACCCAAAAGCCACCTTTTTGCATGCCCTCTTGGACGTGGTATGATGGAAATCAAAGCACAGTGGGAATCACACAAGACTCTATGACGATCTCGGGTCAACAGACTACTCTGTACCAGTGTCACCGGAGAACTGCCATCTGACGTATGGTATAATACCATCTGGGAGTTCTCGGCGAGTCCGTCCAGTGTACCCAGTCTCTACTGAGCACCCGTACACCATCCTTGATGTCACACACCGATGGATATGGGATCATCCATCGCCCATCATATGGGTCAAGATGCGTATACGCTAGTCTACTCTGGTGTATCGATGCCCTGTCTCGATACACCTTCGACTAGGAACAGTTATAGGATATACTCATCGACTACCGTGGTCCCACTAGTATGATCTCATCATAGTCCCAGTAGTCGAGTACATATCCTAAGGGCTTTATCAACATGTAACATAGAGACAATCTGAGTACATGTTAAGAGAAAGTACAACCAGATAGCATACTATCATGTCGAGCAAGAAAGTCCTCCCTATATATGTCCTAGCATCCACTACAATATACATCGTATGTACAGTAATGGCCTCTAGGGCATACATATAACTAACAAGAGTCTTGTCTAGATATTTTTTAAATTAATGTAGGGTTGATACGGATGCTCGTTTTGTGATTTGTGGGGCTTAAGAGGGGTGATAATGTTAGTTATATGTATGCCCTAGAGGCCATTACTATACATAGGATGTATATTGTAGTGGATGCTTGGACATATATAGGGATGACTTTCTTGCTCGATATGATAGTATGCTATCTGGTTACTCTTTACTTTAACGTGTACACTGATTGTCTCTCTGTTACATGTTGGTAAAGCCCTTAGGATGTGTACTTGACTACCTGGACTATGATGCTGATCATACTAGTGGGGACGTGGTAGTCCATAAGTACATCTTTCAAAGTCCCTAGTAGTGGGTGTATCGAGACAGGGCATCGATATACCAGAGTAAACTAGCGTATCCCTTCTTGACCCATTTAGATGGGCGATGGATGATCCCATATCCATTGGTGTTTGACATCAGAGATGATATACGGGTGCTCAGTGGAGACTGGGTACACTGGACGGACTCGCCGAGAACTCCCAGATGGTATTATACCTTACGTCAGATGGCAGTTCTCTGGTGACACTGGTACAGGTTAGTTTGTAGACCCGAGATCGTCATAGATTCTTATGTGATTCCCACTGTGCTTTGATTTCCATCATACCACGTCCAAGAGGGCGTGCAAAAAGGTGGCTTTTGGGTACAGTCCCGAATCACATGGAGGCAATGAGCGATAGGAGGGCTTTCGTCTCTCCCGGTATAGGGAGTTGATGTTGCGCAGTGTTCGATTGGCTATAACAGGAAGTCCTTGGCCAAGGCTGCTTTAGGGATTTACTGGTAAGTGTTACCAGTAGTTTCTCGACCCGTTATGAGCCTCATATCGACACGACTTATCGAGTTATTGGGGTCTGACGTTTACCACCCCTAGACGAGATATGCGACATATCAGACGAACAGACCGGACTGTACGGTAGTATTACTCGTTGGATTGACAGGAGTGTGAGCGGGCTTGCTCGTTGATCTTCTGATCGCTCAATACCCGGGTGGCCGTTACGTTTAGCAGACCGCTTGCGGCTTGTGGGTGTTTGATATGATCATCACCTGCTGCCGGCATATTGACGAGTCTTTAGAGTCCTACACAGGGGTTTCCTGGCTCAAGCGAAACGAAATAAGAGCGCATATGAGATATGTGCGGGACCGAGAATAATACCAGTATGTGATACTATATTCTATTCTCGCGATTTTTATCATCGGTCAGTTATATGTGATATAGCCGGGTTACCAAATCAAGTGTTGATTCGATACATTGATACACTTGATATTAGTCGGTTATATGCGATATGACCGGATCGTTAAATCAAGTGTTGATTTAATGATTTAATGTATAATAATATATTTGATATATTACTTTACATTAATTAGTATTGGTTCATTTAAGATTTGTTTTCTCACTAGTTTGTGCATAAGTGTATATATGATATATATTTATGTACATATGTTTGTATCATGTTTGATGATACATACAAGATGTGTGTGTGAGACTCATACCAAGATTAGGGTAAAGATTAGGGTTATTGTTTCATCTTAAGATTTAACAAAAGGGTTTAACTTAGTCAAAGTTATCAAGCTTGGAGAAGCTTGGAGAAGCTTTGATAAAGTCCACTCTTTTGTCATTTCTTTTGATATTCTTTAACCTAACCTTTAACCTAAAGCCTTGGTTAATTCTCTACATGAGTTAAGCATGAGGGCTTAACTCAACCATAGTGCTATTATTCATTTGGATAAGTTTTCATTTAGAAAAATAATTCACTTCTTCTTCTTCTTCATCAAGCTCCTTGAATAGCTTTCTAGCTTTAATGGTGCCATGGTAAAAAGAGTGAGAAATCCAATTCTAAAGTGAACCCACTTCCTATTTCTTCATTCTCTACTACTTGCATTTAGTAGAGGGTGTTCTCTTCATAAAGTTCTTGACCAAGTGAAGGAATAGCTTGAGTTTGAGTCTCCCCGACGTAGATCATCTTCGGCCTCGAAGTCAATGACCTAGCCCGATCATTTCTCCGACGAAACCATTGCTAGAGTTCGGGATCCCGATGATCGCAGCGGAGGGACGTCAACACGGAGCTAAAGAAGTAGAGGACCGGATCTACAAAGGTTGTAATCCCTTTCACTTATTAGCAAAGTTGTTTTCTTGTTTGTAGTTTCGCCTTTACTTCTAGTTAACGATCTATATTAGGGTTTCTCGGCACCGAAATTTTTTTGTTTGGCATGGTTGATGCTTTGTGGAACCTCTTGAGAGTGCCTAGTAACCCTATAGTGGTATTAGAGCCTAGCTAGAGCTTTAGGCGAAGTGTAGACGATGTTATACATCCGATCGAACCCCGAAACCCTAACTTTTAACCCTCTCTGGACATTTTCTGAAAATGTGGATTTTTCCAAATTAAAAATATCCAAAAATTACAGCAGGGTATTATAAGAGTTACTGTGAAGCACGTGAGCCCAATTCAACTAAAGCGCCGCGGAACCGCGGCTCCACCCTAGCATGTGCGGCGGTTCCGCGGCCAAAAAGTTGATTCTTAGCACGTGCTTTGCACAGCAATGTCCTATATTGATTCCTGTGTTTTCTGGGAAATATTAATTTATACTAAAGTGTTGAGTTTTCTGGGTTGTATTGGGAGTTCGACAATTTGATCGGAATCTTTAACTTTGTCTGTGTTTTTCCGGAAAATTTAGAATATGCTAAAAAGTTCGACCAGATAAAAATATCCAATTTTTCCCCTGCCGGAAAATTTCCAAGTGTTGGGTCTTTCCGTAGTTTAAAGACGTTCTAAGTAGTGCAAGTAACGCGATTGACCCTCTAGAAGACAACAAACCTTAACTCGATTATGTGACCGTCTTGAACTGCCCTTTTAACCTTAGGGTTTGGGGCAGTACGGCGTGCCACATGTGAGGCGTTGGCTTGACCCTTCTACGGATGGACCGTTGGTACTGTGGCATGAAGTGAATGTTTTTAAACTTATTTCAAGTGTTGAGCTATATCCGGAAAACTTAGGTGTTTGATTGTTCGATCGGAAAGTTTAACATTTCTATTTATCTGGAATGTGATACAATATTTGGAATCCACAAGTAGTTATGAGATAACTGATTTGAATGTTATAAACATAGCAGTTTAGTCTCACATGATCGATTGCCACGGAATTTTGATGTGATCAAAAGTCCGTCGCAATCACGTAGCGTACGCGGATACTCGCCGGGTAAACTTAATAGACAGCCATGCCCCATAGCCCCGACCAAGTGACTGTAGGAGAACCTTGTCGCCAAAAGCATTCGTCACGGTGCTCGCGACAGCGCAGTTTCACCTTAGTGCACTTCGTCGACGGCATCTGGGGGTGCGGCCGTGTAGGGTTGCTAGGCACGCGCACAAGGGGCTACGAGGCATCAACCATGCCCGATTTAAAATTTAGCCGTGCCGAACAACCCGAATACGGAACTTTAAACTAGAGATTAGGCGAAAACAAGCATGCTAAACACTTTAACACTAAGTGAGAGGGATTACAACCTTTGTAGATCCGGTCCTTCACTTCATATGCTCCGTGTTGTGGTCCCTTCGCTGCGATCATCGGGATCCGGACTCTCGAGAGGTTCCACGAAGAGAAAGACGCAACCTTTGCTTCCGATCTTCGATACTAAGATGATCTACCTTGAAGTTTCTTTAACACAAGCTAACACTCATGAAATGAGGTGAACACCCTCATCTAAATGGCAAGGGAAGATGAGGATGATGAAGTAGGATTTTTGCTCTCTTTATTTATCTTTTTCTCATATTTATCCATCACAAAAATCAAAGCAAGAATGCATTTCAAGCAAAGAAGAAGAAGGAAGAAGATGAACAATATTAGAATCCTTTTGTGATGAATAGGAAAAGAAATGATATGATGAAATTACGCAACCATGGTCAAGTAAACCTTTGTAGAGAATTAACTAGGGTTATGGTTTGGGTTGGGTTAAAGCATGAGTCACTTGAAAATATCTTTATCATGACAAAAAGAAAAGCTTCTAGAAACATCTAGAAAACTTAACCCTAATCCAAACCCTAATCATGTTTAAACTCCACTAAACAAGTTGCATTAGTTATCATATCATGTTACAATATTATATATCACATATATAATATTTATCGTAACAAAATAAAATAATACATTTAACATATATCGCATATATATCAATGTATTACCCGAGTGAGAAAAAGAATCTTTTAGTGAGCAAATATTAGTTAATGTAATTTAATATATCATATATATTATTATACATTAAATTATCGAATCAACACTTGATCCGACAATCCGGCTATATCGCATATAACCGACTAATATTTATCCGTACCGATTCATCGAATCAACACTTGATCCGATGACCCGGCTGATATCAAATATCGCGAGAATAGAATACGGTATCACATATCGCATTATCCTCGGTCCCGCACATATCACATATGTGCCCCTACTCCGTTTTGCCTGAGTCAAGAAACCTCTGTGTAGGACTCTAAATAATCGTCAATACGCCGGCAGTAGGTGATGATCATATCAAACACCCACAAGCTGCAAGCGGTCAGCTAAACGTAACAGCTACCCAGGTATTGAGCGCTCAGAAGATCAACAAGCAAGCCTGTACATTCTCTTATGAATCCAAACAGTAACACTCCCGTACAGTCCGGTCTCGTCGTCTGATATGTTGCATATCTCGCCTAGGGGTGGTAAACGTCAGACCCCAGTAGCTTGATAAGTCGTGTCGATTTGAGGTCTATAACAGTTCGAGAAACTACTGATAACACTTACCAGTAAATCTCAACAACCCTGGCCAGGGATTTCCGGTTATAGCCAATCGAACACAGCACAACATCAACTCCCTATACCGGGAGAGACGAATCCCCTCCTATCGCTCATTGCCTCCATGTGATTCGGGACTGTACCCAAAAGCCACCTTTTTGCACGCCCTCTTGGACGTGGTATGATGGAAATCAAAGCACAGTGGGAATCACACAAGACTCTATGACGATCTCGGGTCAACAGACTACTCTGTACCAGTGTCACCGGAGAACTGCCATCTGACGTATGGTATAATACCATCTGGGAGTTCTCGGCGAGTCCGTCCAGTGTACCCAGTCTCCACTGAGCACCCGTACACCATCCTTGATGTCAAACACCGATGGATGTGGGATCATCCATCGCCCATCATATGGGTCAAGATGCGTATACGCTAGTCTACTCTGGTGTATCGATGCCCTGTCTCGATATACCCTCGACTAGGAACAGTTATAGGATGTACTCGTCGACTACCATGGCCCCACTAGTATGATCTCATCATAGTCCCAGTAGTCGAGTACACATCCTAAGGGCTTTATCAACATGTAACATAGAGACAATCTGTGTACATGTTAAGATAAAGTACAACCAGATAGCATACTATCATGTCGAGCAAGAAAGTCCTACCTATATATATCCCATCATCCACTACAATATACATCGTATGTACAGTAATGGCCTCTAGAGCATACATATAACTAACAATCTCCCACTTGCACTAGGGCCATCTGTTATGGTATCGCATACCCAACAGTTAGCTGCGGTTGAAGTATTTCATACTCAACCATCCCGTAAAAGTCTCTACTGGGAAAAAGGCCTTTGTGAGTGGATCCGCGCTGTTGTCCTCTGTATCTACTCTCCTAACCTCGATCACCTTGGAGATCATCCATCTCCATGATTAGGTGATACTGCCTAAGAATTATATCTAGATTTCTGATGGGACGGTAGTTCCTTGGCCGAAGCCACAACTCCATTGTCACACAATGGAAGGAACGAAGTTCATCTTATGAACTTATAAATATCCAGACTGCCTCTTTTGTAGTATCCTTGGTAACGATGTATCTTGCCTTTAATCGTCTAGTATGTCACGGTATCTAGCTTGGAACTCTTCCAAACATACCGTCCCTCCACTGAGGGTAAAGACAATGCCTGCGACCGACATTCAGTCGTCCTTATCACCCTGGAACCTTTCCAGTGATTCTCCCCAGGATCGATTGATACCATCTCACTACAACTAGTAAGAATACTAACATCCAATTAGATCTATCTCATTGATCCAAAACCCAGGATTTAGGAGGTATCATTTTGATCCTATATGGAGAATCCTTGTGATAAGCGGAGATTGACCGAGCGTAGCATAGGAAACTCCTTCCCTATCAAGAGTATGTCATCCACGTACTCTACGAGGATCACCACCATACTCTCTACTACCTTTTCGTATATACAAGGTTCATCTACCATTTTGATGAAGTCAAACTCTTTGACTACCACATCAAAACAGATGTTCCAACTCCGCGATGCCTGTTTTATTATATAAAACATCTTGCACACGTTTCCGCTGCTCCCACTGTCTACGAAGCCCTCTGGCTGTGTACTTATAGACGTTCTCTTCTAAAACAATACTTTGAAAAGCAGTCATGACACCCAACCACCAGATATCGTAGTCATGGTATGTAGCCGTGGCAAGTAGGATCTGGATGGACTTAAGCATAGCTTTGAAAGTCTCAACTTTTCCATGTACACCAAGTAATCTTCTCAAGATATACTCGCTCCTGATGGGGATTTAACCCTTCAGATAAAGCAACCAAAGTCCATACTTTGTTGGTGTATAAGGATTCCATCTCAGATCGATAAGCATCCAGCCATTCTTACAGAGTCCCACTCCTGATGGCCAGCTCGAAACTAGTTGGGTCATCATCTCATGATGCAATCCTCGCTCCCACTGTCATAGAGAAACCGAAGTATCTCTCAGGTGGGTGAGGAACCCTACTAGATCGGCGGAGAGGCTGAGGTACGTTGGAAACTATTGAATCCTTTAGTTCTACTAAATTATCAGCTGTAGTTTGTATTGCTGGAACATTTCCAGTTCTACATAACAGATCTTGCCTTCGAGCTTGTCCGGATTTTGCTTTTTAGACATAGGCCGGACAACCCCAAATCTTAACAAGTTTAAGGTATGGGCTCTTCCCTTTCCATATCATATATGAAGTGGTAGGCAACTGATTTGATTTGAACCCTATTCAATAGGTATGCAACTTCATAAGTGCATAACTCCCTAAAGGAAATAGGAAACTCAGTAGTACTCATCATAGAGCACACCATATCACATAGGGTGCTATGGCTCCACCCCGATACACCGACGTGCTATGGTGTATACGGAGGAGTAATGCTGAGAGAGAATCTCATTCTCCTTTAGAATAGTCCAGGTAGTTCCGTGCTCAAGTATTCTCCTCCTTGATCTCATCAAAGGACATAATACTTATACCCGTATTTTGGTTCTCTACTTCAAACTTATATTCTGTGAATATCTCAAAAGGTTCGGACTTGTGTTTCATCAGGAACATATGTCTGAATCTTGAGAGATTATCAGAGAATGTAATGAAGTAAAAAAAACCGGTCTTGGCATATGTAGACAGGGGACTTTTATACATCAGCATGTATCAATCCCAAAAGTTCACTAACTCTTTCTCTGTTTCCAATAAACAGAGCTATGGTCATCTTATCTTTGTGACATGACTGGCAAGTTTCATAAGATGTAAATTCAAACTAATTTAAATATGCATCTAAATGTAACTTCAGCCAGTCGGGTCGCATTGATATGACCTAGTCTACAATGCCTCAAGAAGGATTTGTTCATTTTTGAACTCTTCCTCTTGTGTGTGTTCTGTATATTAAGAACTGTAGTTTGATTTAGAACGTCAATGATTTTAGATAACGTGCCTGAACCGATCAACTCTTGATATAGGAAATGTTCAAAACATTATCCAACAATACAAAATTATATCCTTTCTTTACTAATAAAGAGACTGATATGATTTTGTATATCAAGTTCGGTATCTAATAACATTTGTTCAGAATCAATGTATTCAGGTAATACAGGGTGATAGTGACCAACAGACTTGGCTGCAATACTTGCACCATTTTCTGTCTCATGAAACTTATCACCCGTTCTCAGTTCTCTACCTATCTGTAGCCCATGTAACAGATTACATATACGGGATCCTGATCCGGTATCACATACCCAGGACGTAAAGAATACTGAGAAACAGCTCTCTGTAATGAACACACCCGAAGATGATGCATCAACATGCACTTTCTTCGTTTGGGCGGCACGGGAATTCTGGTAATCCCCAATTTCCTGCTCTGTCTTATAACAATTATAAGTTGGAGCGGGACCAACGTTCCCCGGCTCAGTATAACAAGCGGGTTTGGTCAATATATCCGTATTATTATCTTGATTAAGGCGTGATATAGTCGCTACCTGGAGAGAGAGAGAAGAAAACACTCAGCGTATGCTCTTGCAAGATTAGATTGGTTATCTAATATATCTAATCTGGATGTCTCCCACTGTTTTTGTCAAATCTTCCTTCAAACCCTAAAAGGAAAGACTAGCCGGGATTAATTACACGCTACAAGTTCGCCAATCTTTCAGCCAGGCCAGTGTCGGTACTTTGAGGGAGGTCCCCCGTGCTTTCGCACGAACCTAAATGTAAACCTCGTTTTCCCAGGGGCGTAACCCCGTTGACACCTTTCTAGACACCTACATGATCGGCTAATTGTAATGTGTAAAACTCTCCCAGGAGTAACTTTTACTCGTAGTGGGTATCGGGATCCAACTATCTCATAGAAGGTATGCAATCTCATTGCAAATTTCAACATTTGAAATTCCCAATAATATTTTACCCCTAGCACTTATGACCTTAACTAAGGTCAACATATCATAAGCACTAGTCAAGTTCTACCCGTCATTTCATGATTAATCAGACCCACTCTACATGACCCTCAACTATGGTCGACATAATCACATGAATGTCCTAACTAATCGCATCATATGCAGTGTAGGAAGACATCACTTAGCTACCGTACACTACGCCTCAACTAAAGTCGACATACGCAACACGAATACTAAGTACTCTACTTCCTAAAATGACGGAGGGCTACGACAGGTTTTAAAGAAAACCCTTTGCGTAATGAACTTGATATCATTGTAGAATCAAATGATTTTAAAATGGAGTGTTTTTGAGGCTTTTCTAGTTTTGCTAAAGGGGTCACTCCCGGTGAAGGGATCGTCGGCCCTTTTCTCGTCGAATGAGGTGCGGGATATATCATATATATCACTGTGCAAAGCAGAAACTATAGAAGCAATCAAAAGACAATCCGAGAGTTGTAGCATCTGCCAGTTATTGCTAAAGGAGTCACTCCCGGTGAAGGGATCTCGGTCCTTTCCTTATCGAATATGGTGCAGGATGTTCTATAAGGAACACCGCGATGCAAAACAAGAACTGTAGCTACCTGTTTTTGAAAATTCGATTCCACAACATCTTAGGTTTCTTTTATTTCATTAATCATATTAATGAAGTCCCATTTTATTATACTTCACAAGCATCAGATATGAAACGAAATCAACAATATAATATATATATCTCATATAATATAAACATTCGTCTCAGGCAGTAATATGATCTCATCACAGAATATTGCAGCAGAAGAACATATATGAAATATTGGATATACTAGGACGTCCGTGTTTTCAATACGAGCCTGTATAAAACACGGATTCCACGGTCGTGATGAATAGCCAAACCCACATCCCTAGACCCCTACGAGAGCGGCAAGTAACACTGCCAATTCTAGGGTTAGGAGACCCGGTCTCGACTCCTCGAGATGGTCTCCCACTGGACCCTAGAACCCGGTTACTTGTGCTCCCCGCCTTGGGTCTACCTAATGCGGAAAAGTAAATAATATACAACGGTGACATCTTCCGCTACCTGGAAGTGCCCCAATAAAAGAATATTACATGTAAATGAATTTTACATGAATGAAAAAGAAAAACTCTCATCTCACATAAAACCCCCGGCTATTCAAACGCGACGATCCAATATAACACATCACAGCAACACATAATATCACATATCATCAACGTAAGCAAGTATGCGTATCCCGATTGTCGTTGATGTATAGCAACGAAGCCGGCGATACACTACATACTACGCTTACGGTCACAGAAAAGAAAGTGTAAAACTACAACAGTTAGAATTCGCAACTTCTTTAGACATTGCATGCCTAACCAAATGAATTCCTTAGACATCGCATGCCTAACAATTATAAACCCCGCATTTTAGTCTCATTATCGAAAACTCTTTTCAATATCAAGTCGGACAATTCAAAAAGATTCCCGACATTCTGATCGAATGCTCGTCGCAAACATTAGTAGGTGGCTGCACCCCTGATACCGTCGACGAAGTGCACTAAGGCAGAACACCGCTACAGCGAGCACCCGAACGGATGCTTTCGGCGACGGGGTTCTCCTACAGTCACTTGGTCGGGGCTATGGGGCGTAGCTGTCTATTAAGTTTACCCGGCGAGTATCCTCGTACGCTACGTGATTGCGACGGACTTTTGATCACATCAAAATTCCGTAGCAACTGATCAACTGAGACTAAACTGCTATGTTTATAATATTCAAATCAGTTATCTCATAACTACCTGTGGATTCCAAATATTGTATCACATTCCAGATAAATAGAAAAAGTTAAACTTTCCGATCGAATCATCAAGCACCCAAGATTTCCCCAATATATCTCAACACTTGAAATCAGTTTAAAAACATCCATTACATGCCACAGTACCAATGGTCCAGCCGTAGAAGGGTCAAGCCTACGCCTCACATGTGGCACGCCGTACTGCCCCAAACCCTAAGGTTCAAAGGGCAGTTCAAGACGGTCACATAATCGAGTTAAGGTTTGTTGTCTTCTAGAGGGTCCACCGAGTTACTTGCACGACTTAGAACATTCTTAAACATGAGAAAAAATCCAACTTTTGAAAAATTTTCCGACAGGGGAAAAAGTGAGTTATTGATATCCGTTCGAACTTTTTAACAGTTTCTAAAATTTATCCGGAAAACCACATAGACAAAATCTGATACTCCGATTGAAACGCCGAATCCCCAAAACAACCCCAGAAAACTCAACTGTAGAATAAATATTAAAAATTCCCAGAGAACTCAGCACTGAATAAAAGAAGTTACTGTGCAAAACTGAATGGGTGACGTCATCATTTAACCGCGGAACCGCCGCAGAAGGCATGCTTCTGCCGCGGTTCCGCCGCGCTTCTTACTGTTCATCAAAAAATTTTTGCACCGTAATTCTTAGAATTCCCTGCTGAATTTTTTAAGCATTTTTAATTGACAAAAATCCAAATTTTCAGAAAATTTCCAGAGAGCATTTTGGAGTCGGGGTTTCGGGTTCGATCGGACTTTAAACTTCGTCTAGACTTCGCCTAAAGCTCTAGCTTGGCTCTGATACCACTTTAGGGTTGCTAGGCACGCGCACAAAGGT
The DNA here is from genome assembly GCA_030015575.1 of Agapanthus africanus. Classification (NCBI taxonomy): domain Eukaryota; kingdom Viridiplantae; phylum Streptophyta; class Magnoliopsida; order Asparagales; family Amaryllidaceae; genus Agapanthus; species Agapanthus africanus. Next base: position 186,041,235 of record CM057349.1, on the reverse strand, counting down.
CTATGAGGCATCAACCATGCCCGATTTAAAATTTAGCCGTGCCGAACAACCCGAATACGGAACTTTAAACTAGAGATTAGGCGAAAACAAGCATGCTAAACACTTTAACACTAAGTGAGAGGGATTACAACCTTTGTAGATCCGGTCCTTCACTTCATATGCTCCGTGTTGTGGTCCCTTCGCTGCGATCATCGGGATCCGGACTCTCGAGAGGTTCCACGAAGAGAAAGACGCAACCTTAGCTACCGATCTTCGATACTAAGATGATCTACCTTGAAGTTTCTTTAACACAAGCTAACACTCATGAAATGAGGTGAACACCCTCATCTAAATGGCAAGGGAAGATGAGGATGATGAAGTAGGATTTTTGCTCTCTTTATTTATCTTTTTCTCATATTTATCCATCACAAAAATCAAAGCAAGAAAGCATTTCAAGCAAAGAAGAAGAAGGAAGAAGATGAACAATATTAGAATCCTTTTGTGATGAATAGGAAAAGAAATGATATGATGAAATTATGCAACCATGGTCAAGTAAACATTTGTAGAGAATTAACTAGGGTTAGGGTTTGGGTTGGGTTAAACCATGAGTCACTTGAAAATATCTTTATCATGACAAAAAGAAAAGCTTTTAGAAACATCTAGAAAGCTTAACCCTAATCCAAACCCTAATCATGTTTAAACTCCACTAAACAAGTTGCATTAGTTATCATATCATGTTACAATATTATATATCACATATATAATATTTATCGTAACAAAATAAAATAATACATTTAACATATATCGCATATATATCAATGTATTACCCGAGTGAGAAAAAGAATCTTTTAGTGAGCAAATATTAGTTAATGTAATTTAATATATCATATATATTATTATACATTAAATTATCGAATCAACACTTGATCCGACAATCCGGCTATATCGCATATAACCGACTAATATTTATCCGTACCGATTCATCGAATCAACACTTGATCCGATGACCCGGCTGATATCAAATATCGCGAGAATAGAATACGGTATCACATATCGCATTATCCTCGGTCCCGCACATATCACATATGTGCCCCTACTCCGTTTTGCCTGAGTCAAGAAACCTCTGTGTAGGACTCTAAAGAATCGTCAATACGCCGGCAGTAGGTGATGATCATATCGAACACCCACAAGCTGCAAGCGGTCAGCTAAACGTAACAGCTACCCAGGTATTGAGCGCTCAGAAGATCAACAAGCAAGCCTGTACATTCTCCTGTGAATCCAAACAGTAACACTCCCGTACAGTCCGGTCTCGTCGTCTGATATGTTGCATATCTCGCCTAGGGGTGGTAAACGTCAGACCCCAGTAGCTTGATAAGTCGTGTCGATTTGAGGTCTATAACAGTTCAAGAAACTACTAATAACACTTACCAGTAAATCTCAGCAACCCTGGCCAGGGATTTCCGGTTATAGCCAATCGAACACAGCACAACATCAACTCCCTATACCGGGAGAGACGAATCCCCTCCTATCGCTCATTGCCTCCATGTGATTCAGGACTGTACCCAAAAGCCACCTTTTTGCATGCCCTCTTGGACGTGGTATGATGGAAATCAAAGCACAGTGGGAATCACACAAGACTCTATGACGATCTCGGGTCAACAGACTACTCTGTACCAGTGTCACCGGAGAACTGCCATCTGACGTATGGTATAATACCATCTGGGAGTTCTCGGTGAGTCCGTCCAGTGTACCCAGTCTCCACTGAGCACCCATACACCATCCTTGATGTCAAACACCGATGGATATGGGATCATCCATCGCCCATCATATGGGTCAAGATGCGTATACGCTAGTCTACTCTGGTGTATCGATGCCCTGTCTCGATATACCCTCGACTAGGAACAGTTATAGGATGTACTCGTCGACTACCATGGCCCCACTAGTATGATCTCATCATAGTCCCAGTAGTCGAGTACACATCCTAAGGGCTTTATCAACATGTAACATAGAGACAATCTGAGTACATGTTAAGATAAAGTACAACCAGATAGCATACTATCATGTCGAGCAAGAAAGTCCTACCTATATATGTCCCAGCATCCACTACAATATACATCGTATGTACAGTAATGGCCTCTAGGGCATACATATAACTAACAGGCCGTCTACTAAAGTTTGCGACGAGCATTCGATGAGTTTATCGGGAATCTTGTTGAATTGCCCGACTAGATATTGAAAAGTGTTTTCGATATAGAGACTAAAATGCGGGGTTTATAATTGTTAGGCATGTGGTGTCTAAGAAATTCATTTGGTCAGGCATGCGATGTCTGAGGAGATTGCGGATTCCAACTGTTGTAGTTTTACACTTTCTTTTCTGTGACCGTAAGTGTAATATGTGATATCGCCGGTTTCATTGGTATATGTCAACGACAATTGGGATGCGCACATTTACTTACGTTGATGATATGTGATGTTATGTGTTGCTGGATATGTTATATTGGATCGTCGCGTTTTGAATAGCCGGGGGTTTTATGTGAGATGAGAGTTTTTATTTTCATTCATGTAAAATTAACTTGTATGTAATATTCTTTTATTGGGGCACTTCCAGGTAGCGGAAGATGTCACCATTTGTATATTATTTACTTCTCCGCACTAGGATAGACCCAAGGAGGATAGCACAAGTAACCGGGTTCTGGAGTCCAGAGGGAGACCAACTCGAGGAGTCGAGTCTGTAAGTGCACGGCGGCGCCCCGGCCGTCAATCCGACGCCAAATGCGGAAGCGAAAAACTTTGATTTTGCAAACTAGCAAACCGGCACCACCGCGCACAAAACACCCGGATCGGGCCATTAAACCAGTCCTAGCAAACTACAAGATGGGAAAGAGATATACCGAGTGATCCGAGTCCTCCGGTCTTCTCGTCGTCGTCCCGATCTCCCGCGGAAACTCCGGTCGTCGTCTCCTTGCCGGAAGGGCACCATATCGTCTGCATCTTTTACGGGCTCCCGCCTCTATACCGAGGTAACTCGGGTGGGAAGTTGGCTAGCCGACGCGTCTAAGAAGTGCTGTAGGCTAGTGTAGAATCTATGTCTCTTTGGGGTTTAGTTGTCATGGAGGATGGAGGAAGAGGTTAAGGAAATTGGTGCTTTCAATTTTTAGCAAGGAAATGAGATGATCAAATCTACACAAAAATGAACCTCTCTCATTTTTCTCCCCCTCAAATTGTGGCCGGCCCTTTTTTTTTCTTGAAATGGTGGAGAGAAAACATAATACATGAGGGAGGTGAGTGTAGTAAAAGGTGGAGGGTGACCACATCCAAAGCAAATGATAACCATGTCACACTAAATCAAATCCATTTCAAATCAACATAAAGAAAGAAAATGATAATAGAAAAGAATGGTATCAAAAGATGCTATCATAATCAATCCATATGCAAGAAACCCCTCCACTATGTGTTATTTGCAAACTTGCAAATAACACCCTCCATCGGAAAAGTCCGGCCGGGAAAGAACAAAGGAAAACCGGCCGGAACGGAATGCAAACTGGCAACTACAGAAAACTGATCCCGTAATAAATTACAGGAAAACCCCGATACTGTGCATACACACACGCATCTGTATTCCGACCGGATACAAATGCAATGAGACAAAATCTACACTGTACTATACTAGGATCCGGCTTAAACCAAAGCCGGCTAGTAATATCCGTCCGATCCTGATCCGTGCATACCGCATGTATCTGATCGAACCCTTCCATATATCCATACAGCCTCTAGTACAAACCGTCCGATCCTGATCCGTGCAATACCGCACGTATCTGATCGGACCCTGCCATATCTCCATACGGCCTCTACAGCGTTTCGCCCGAAACTTGAGTAACTGAAAATGTGGTGGACTCTAAAGACTCGTCAATACTATGGCTGTGGATTTAACCACTAGCACGTCAGAGGTATAAGCCAATACGTGACGGGCCACCAGCTATTGACCAAAAGGGACGTCGATGAGCGAACTCATCCTGACACCCTACTGAGCCTGTCCGTGACAATATCCGTACAGTCTGGTCCATTCGTCTATGAGCATCGCATGGCGGGCCTAGGGGGTTGGTAAAAGTCAGACCCCCAAAAGCGGTACAAGTCGTGTCGGAGTGAAGCCCAGAACACCCTGAGATACTACTGGAATACCTACCAGTAAATCTCCTGCCTTGGCCAAGGACTTCGTGTAATGGCTCTCCTAGACACAGCGCGACCTCACCCCCAATACCGGGAGAGACGAACCCCTGAAGATACGCTCACTGCCTCCATGTGGCTCGGGACTGTACCCAACTAAAACCTGTTTGCACGTCTCCTTTGAGCGTGGTAGGGTAGTAATCAAAGTTGTTAGTTATATGTATGCCCTAGAGGCCATTACTGTACATTGGATGTATGTTGTAGTGGATGCTGGGACATATATAGGGAGGACTTTCTAGCTCGACATGATAGTATGCTATCTGGTTACTCTTTACCTTAATGTGTACATTGATTGTCTCTCTGTTACATGTTGGTAAAGCCCTTAGGATGTGTACTTGACTATCTGGACTATGATGCGGATCATACTAGTGGGGACAAGGTAGTCCATAAGTACATCCTTCAAAGTCCCTAGTCGTGGGTATATCGAGATGGGGCATCGATATACCAGAGTTGACTAGCGTATACCTTCTCGACCCATACAGATGGGCGATGTATGATCCCATATCCATTGGTGTTTGACATCAGAGATGATATAAGGGTGCTCAGTGGAGACTGGGTACACTGGACGGACTCGCCGAGAACTCCCAGATGGTATTATACCTTACGTCAGATGGCAGTTCTCTGGTGACACTGGTACAGAGTAGTCTGTTGACCCGAGATCGTCATAGAGTCTTGTGTGATTCCCACTGTGCTTTGATTTCCACCTTACCACGTCCAAGAGGGCGTGCAAAACGGTGGTTTTTGGGTACAGTCCCAAGTCACATGGAGGCAATGAGCGATAGGAGGGGATTCGTCTCTCCCGGTATAGGGAGTTGATGTTGCGCTGTGTTCGATTGGCTATAACCGGAAATCCCTGGCCAGGGTTGCTGAGATTTACTGGTAAGTGTTACCAGTAGTTTCTCGAATTGTTATAGACCTCAGATCGACACGACTTATCGAGCTATTGGGGTCTGACGTTTACCACCCCTAGGCGAGATATGCGACATATCAGACGATCAGACCGGACTGTACGGTAAGTGTTACTGGTTGGATTCACAGGAGTGTGTGTGCGGGCTTGCTCGTCGATCTTCTCATCGCTCAATACCCGGGTGGCCGTTACGTTTAGCAGACCGCTTGCGGCTTGTGGGTGTTTGATATGATCATCACCTGCTGCCGGCGTATTGACGAGTCTTTAAAGTCCTACACAGAGGTTTCCTGGCTCAAGCGAAACGAAATAGGAGCGCATATGAGATATGTGCGGGACCGAGAATAATGCGTGTATGTGATACCGTATTTCATTCTCGCGATGAATGTATCGAATGGTTATATGCGATATAACCTAGTTATCGAATCGAGGGTTGATTCGATAAGCCGATACATTGGATACTAGTCGGTTATATGCGATATGACCGGATCATTAAATCAAGTGTTGATTTAATGATTTAATGCATAATTATATATTTGATATATTACTTTGCATTAACTAGTATTGGTTCACTTTAAATGGTTTTTCTCACTTATTTGTGCACATTGTATATGTGATATATTTTTGTGCACAAGTTTGTATCATGTTTGATGATGCATGCTTACTTGGGTTTGTGTAAAGATTAAACCATGGTTGTGTAATGGTTAGGGTTTTTCATTTTCTTATTCATTTATTTATTTATTTATTCTTTTTGGAAAATGATAAGCATAAAGAGAAAATGGTGGCTAACTTTGTTTGTTGTTGAAGCTTCTTGAAGCTTTGACTTAGTGACCATTTTGTCTCATGCTTAACCCTAACCATTCCACTTAACCCTAGTCTATTCTCTACACTTGACCATGGTTGGATTATGATAAGTATTGATTTGATTTTCTTTTTGAAAAAATACTCATCATAATATTATCATCTTCTTCTTCTTCTTCAAGAAGAAGCTTGCCTCCATCAATGGCAACTAGAGAAATTGAGTGAGAAATCCAATTCTAAAGTGAACCCACCTCCTATTTCTTCATCCTCTACCTCTTGCCAAGTAGTATAGGGTGTTTTCTTCACTAGTTTCATGACTTGGTGAAGTGGGAGCTTGATCTTGTGATGCCTCGACGTAGATCATCTTCGGTACGAAGCCGACGACCTTGCCCGCCCATTTCTCCGATGAAGCCGACGCTAGAGCCCGGGATTCCATTTGGACAGCGAGGAGACTTCATTGCGGAGCTATAGAGGTGGAGGACCGGATCTACAAAGGTTGTATTTCCGTTCTTTTAGTTAAATTGTTAACTAGTTTTCGTTTTCGCCTAAAATTCTATTTAACGATCCGTAGTCTAGGGTTTCTCGGCACCGTAAATTTTGAAATTGGCATGGTTGATACCTTGTGAGACCTCATTAGAGTGCCTAGGAACCCTACAGTGGTATCAGAGCCTAGCTAGAGCCTTAGGCGAAGTGTAGACGACGTTTGAAACCCGAATGAACATCGAAACCCTAAAACAATATGCTCTCTGGACTTTTTTCAAAAAATGGGTTTTTTCCAGATTAAAAATGCTTAAAAAATTCAGCAGGGAATTCTAAGAATCACGGCGCAAAATTTATCTCATGATCCCTCTAATGCGCGGCGGAACAGCGGCATTAACCTAGCTTATGCGGCGGTTCCGCGGCGAAAGTGTGACGTCACCCTCCCTATTTTACACAGTAACTTCTTTTATTCAGTGCTGAGTTCTCTGGGTATTTTTAAATATTATTCAAGAGTTGAATTTTCTGGGGTTGTTTTGGGGATTCGATGATTCGATCGGATTATCAGATTTTGTCTATGTGGATTCCGGATAATTTTTGAATATCTTAAAAAGTTCGACCGGATATAAATACCCAATTTTTCCCCTGTCGGGAAATTTCCAAGTGTTGGATTTTTCCGTTGTTTAAAGACGTTCTAAGTAGTGCAAGTAACTCGATGGACCCTCTAGAAGACAACAAACCTTAACTCGATTATGTGACCGTCTTGAACTGCCCTTTGAACCTTCGGGTTTGGGGCAGTACGGCGTGCCACATGCGAGGCGTTGGCTTGACCCTTCTACGGCTGGACCGTTGGCACTGAGGCACGAACTGAATGTTTTTAAACTTGTTTCATGTGTTGATCTGTATCGGGAAAACTTGGGTGTTTGAATGTTCGATCGTAAAGTTTAACATTTTCTAATTATCTGGAATGTGATACAATACTTGGAATTCACAAATAGTTATGAGATAACTGAATGAATGTTATAAACATAGCACTTTAGTCTCACTTGATCGGTTGCCACGGAATTTTGATGTGATCAAAAGTCCGTCGCAATCACGTAGCGTACGCGGATATTCGCCGGCTAAACTTAATAGGCAGCCTCACTCCATAGCCCCGACTAAGTGACTGTAGGAGAACCCCGTCACCGAAAGTATCCGTTCGGGTGCTCGCGGCAGCGGTGTTCCGCCTTAGTGCACTTCGTCGACGGCATCGGGGGTGCGGCCGCCTACTAAAGTTTGCGACGAGCATTCGATCAGGATGTCGGTAATCTTGTTGAATTGCCCGACTTAATATTGAAAAGAGTTTTCGATAATGAGACTAAAATGCGGGGTTTATAATTGTTAGGCATGCGATGTCTAAGGAATTCATTTGATTAGGCATGCGATGTCTGAAGAGATTGCGGATTCCAACTGTTGTAGTTTTACACTTTCTTTTCTGTGACCGTAAGTGTAATATGTGATATCGCCGGTTTCGTTGCTATATGTCAACGACAATTGGGATGCGCATATTTACTTACATTGATGACATGTGATGTTATGTGTTGCTGGATATGTTATATTGGATCGTCGTGTTTGAATAGCCGGGGGTTTTTATGTGAGATGAGTGTTTTTCATTTTCTTTCATGTAAAAACTTGTATGTAATATTCTTTTATTGGGGCACTTCCAGGTTGAGGAAGATGTCACCGTTTGTGTATTATTTACTTTTCCGCACTAGGATAGACCCAAGGAGGGGAGCACAAGTAACCGGGTTCTGGGGTCCAGTGGGAGACCAACTCGAGGAGTCGAGCCCGGGTCTCCTAACTCCAGAATTTATAGGGTTGCTTGCCGCTCTCGTAGGGGTCTAGGGGTGTGGGTTTGGCTATTCATCGCGACCGTGGAATCCGTGTTTTATACTGGCTCGTATTGAAAACACGGACGTCCTAGTATATCCAATATTTCATATGTTTCTTCTGCTGCGATATCTGTGATGTGATCATGTGATGTTCTGTGATAAATATTGTATATAGTATATATGATATATTATATAGGCGTTACTTATGTTTTACACCCGTGCTAGCCCTGCCCCGCTCTGCCGTTAGTTACCTAACCTAACCGTGCATGAGGAGACATTGAGGCGAATGCGGATGGCATAAGTGTACGTCGTATTTATCTGTGATGTTTAGGTACTTAAATGATGGGACTTCATTAATATGATTAATGAAATAAAAGAAACCTAAGATGCTGTAGAATCGAATTTCAAAAATAAAACAGGTAGCTACAGTTCTTGCTTTGCACAGCGGTATATATGATATATCCTGCACCTTATTCAATAAGGAAAGGACCGAGATCCCTTCACCGGGAGTGACTCCTTTAGCAATAACTGGCAGATGCTACACCCTCGGTTTGTCTTTTGATTGCTTTTAAGAGTTTTTGCTTTGCACAGTGATATATATGATATATCCCGCACCTCATTCGACGAGGAAAGGACCGACGATCCCTTTACCGGGAGTGACTCCTTTAGCAAAACTAGAAAAGCCTCAAAAGCACTCCATTTCAAAATCATTTGATTCTACAACGATATCATGTTCATTACGCAATAGTTTTCAGAAAAACCTGTCGTAGCCCTCCGTCATTTCAGATAAGTTGTATATAGTATTCGTGCTGCATTTGTTGGCTTTCGTCAAGGTGCAGTGTGCGGTAGCTATATGCTGCTTATCTGCTAGCGTACGATGCGATTGGATTAGGTTAGTCGTGCGGCTTTGTTGGCTTTCGTCAAGGGTCGTGCGGGTGGGTTTAATACAATCAAGAAATGTACGGGTTGAACTTGACTAGCGGGCTATGGTTTGTTGGCTTTCGTCAAGGTCATAGCACGTTAGGGGCAAAATTATCGGGAATTTCAAGTGTTGAAATTTGCAATGAGATCGCATACCTTCTATGGGATAGTTGGATCCCGATACCCACTGCGAGTAAGAGTTACTCCTGGGAGAGTTTTATACATTACAATTAGCCGATCAAGTAGGTGTCTAGAAAGGTGTTAACGAGGTTACGCCTCTGGGAAAACGAGGTTTACATTAATTAGGTTCGTACGAAAGCACGGGGGACCTCCCTCAAAGTACCGACACTGGCCTGGCTGAAAGATTGACGAACTTGTAGTGTGTAATTAATCCCGGCTAGTCTTTCCTTTTAGGGTTTGAAGAAAGATTTGATAAAAAGCAGTGGGAGCCATCCTGATTAGATAAAATAATAACCAATATATTCTTGCAAGAGCGCACGCTGAGTGTTTTCTTCTCTCTCTCCAGGTAGCGACCATATCACGCCTTAATCAAGATAATAATACGGATTATTGACCGAACCCGCTTGTTATACTGAGCTGGGGAACGTTGGTCCGGCTCCAACTTATAATTGTTATAAGACAGAGCAGGAAATTGGGGATTACCAGAATTCCCGTGCCGCCCAAAGGAAGAGAGTGCATGCTGATGCATCATCTTCGGGTGTGATCATTACAAAGAACTGTTTCTCAGTATCCTCCGAATCCTGGGATATGATACCGGATCAGGATCCCAGATATGTAATCTGTTACATAGGGCTACAAAAGGGTAGAAAAACTGAGAACGGGTGATAAGTTTCATGAGGCAGAAAACGGGGCAAGTGTTGCAGCCAAGTTTGTTGGTCACTGTCACCCTGTATTGTAATACATTGATTCTGAACGAATGTTATTAGATACCGAACCTGTATACAAAATCATATCTGTCTCTTTATTAGTAAAGAAACGATAAAATTTTGTATTGCTGGATAATGTTTTGGACATTTCCTATATCAAAAGTTGATCGGTTCATTCACGTTATCTAAAAGCATTGATGTTCTAAATCAAACTACAGTTCTAAGTATACGGAACACACATAAGAGGAAGAGTTCACAACTGAACGAATCCTTCTTAAGGTATTGTAGACTAGGTCATATCAATGCTACCCGACTAGCTGAAGTTACATATAGATGCATATTTAAATCAGTTTGAATTTACATCTTATGAAACTTGCCAGTCATGTCACAGAGATAAGATGACCATAGCCCTGTTTATTGGAAACAGAGAAAGAGTTAGTAAACTCTTGGGATGATACATGATGATGTATGTAAGGTCCCCTGTCTACACATGCCAAGACCGGTTCTTTATACTTCATTATATTCTCTGATAATCTCTCAAGATTCAGTCATGTGTTCCTGTTGAAACATGAGTCCGAACCTTTTGAGATATTCACAGAATATAAGCGAGAAGTAGAGAACCAAAATATGGGTATAAGTATTATGTCCTTTGATGAGATCAAGGAGGAAAATACTTGAGCACGGAAATCCTGGACTATTCTAAAGGAGAATGAGATTCTCTATCAGAATTACTCCTCCGTATACACCATTGCACGATGGTATATCGGGGCGGAGCAGATACACCCTATTTGATATGGTATGCTCTATGATGAGTACTAGTGAGTTACCTATTTCCTTTTGGGAGTTATGCACTTATGAAGATGCATACCTATTGAATAGGGTTCCGATCAAATCAATTGCCTACCACTTCATATGAGATATGGAAAGGGAAGAGCCCATCTCTTAAATCAGTTAAGATTTGGGGTTGTCCGGCCTATATCTAAAAGCAAAATCCGGACAAGCTCGAGGCAAGATCTGTTATGTAGAACTGGAAATGTTCCAACTATACAATCTGCAGCCGATGATTTGATAGAACCAAAGGATTCAGTAGATGCCAACGAACCTCAACCTCTCCGCCGATCTAGTAGGGTTCCTCACCCACCTGAGAGTTGCTTCGGTTTCTCTATGACAGTGGGAGCGAGGATTGAATCATGAGATGATAACCCAACTAGTTTCGAGCTGGCCATCAGGAGTGAGACTCTTTAAGAATGGCTGGATGCTTAGCGATCTGAGATGAAATCCTTATACACCAACAAAGTATGGACTTTAGTTGCTATATCTGAAGGGTTAAATCCCCATCAGGAGTAAGTATATCTTGAGAAGATTACTTGGTGTACATGGAAAAGTTGAGACTTTCAAAAGCTAGACTTGTTAAAGATTTTTGTCATTGACCAGGCGTGGATAATGATGAAACCTTTTCAAGTTGCTATTCTTAAGTCCATCCGGATCCTACTTGCCACGGCTACATACCATGACTACGATATCTGGCGGTTGGGTGCCATGACTGCTTTTCTAAATGATGTTTTAGAAGAGAACGTCTATAAGTACACAGCCAGAGGGCTTCGTAGACAGTGGGAGCAGCGGAAACGTGTGCAAGATGCTTTATAGGATAAAGCAGGCATCGCGGAGTTGGAACGTCTGTTTTGATGTGTTAGTCAAAGAAGTTGACATCATCAAAATTGTAGATGAATCTTGTATAAACAAAAAGGTAGTAGGGAGTATGGTGACGATCCTCGTAGAGTACGTGGATGACATACTCTTGATAGGGAAGGAGTTTCCTATGCTACGCTCGATCAATCTCCGCTTATCACAATGATTCTCCACATAGGATCAAGATGATACCTCCTAAATCCTGAGTTTTCATCTATGAGATAAATGTTATTTGGGTGTTAGAATACTCACTAGCTGTAGTGAGATGGTATCAATTGATCCTGGGCAGAATCACTGGAAGTGTACCAGGGTGATAAAGACGACTGAGTGTCAGTCACAGGCATTGTCTTTACCCTCAGTAAAGGGACGGTATGTTGGAAGGGTTCCAAGCTAGATACCGTGACATACTAGACGATAAAGGCAGGAAACATCGCTACTTAAGATGCTACCAAAGAGGCTGTTTGGGTGTATATTGGTTCATGAGATGAACTACGTTCCTCCCATTGTGTGACAATGGAGTTGTGGCTTATGCCAAGGAACGACCGTCCCATCAGTGATCCAGACATATTCTAAGGCAGTATCACCTGATCATGGAGATGGTTGATCTCTAAGGGATCGAGGTTAGGAGAGTAGACTCAGAGGATAACACGGCGGATCCACTCATGAAGGCCTATTCCCAGAGAGAGACTTTTATGGGATGGTTGAGTATGAGATACTACAACCACTGCTATCAGATGGCCCTAGAGCAAGTGGGAGATTGTTAGTTATATGTTTGCCCTAGAGGCCATTACTGTACATTGGATATATGTTGTAGTGGATGCTGGGACATATATAGGGAGGACTTTGTAGCTCGACATGATAGTATGCTATCTGGTTACTCTTTACCTTAACGTGTACATTGATTGTCTCTCTGTTACATGTTGGTAAAGCCCTTAGGATGTGTAATTGACTATCTGGACTATGATGCGGATCATACTAGTGGGGACAAGGTAGTCCATAAGTACATCCTTCAAAGTCCCTAGTCGTGGGTATATCGAGATGGGGCATCGATATACCAGAGTAGACTAGCGTATACCTTCTCGACCCATACAGATGGGCGATGGATGATCCCATATCCATTGGTGTTTGACATCAGAGATGATATACGGGTGCTCAGTGGAGACTGGGTACACTGGAAGGACTCGCCGAGAACTCCCAGATGGTATTATACCTTACGTCAGATGGCAGTTCTCCGGTGATACTGGTACAGAGTAGTCTGTTGACCCGAGATCGTCATAGAGTCTTGTGTGATTCCCACTGTGCTTTGATTTCCACCTTACCACGTCCAAGAGGGCGTGCAAAACGGTGGTTTTTGGGTACAGTCCCGAGTCACATGGAGGCAATGAGCGATAGGAGGGGATTCGTCTCTCCCGGTATAGGGAGTTGATGTTGCGCTGTGTTCGATTGGCTATAACCGGAAATCCCTGGCCAGGGTTGCTGAGATTTACTGGTAAGTGTTACCAGTAGTTTCTCGAACTATTATAGACCTCAGATCGACATGACTTATCGAGCTATTGGGGTCTGACGTTTACCACCCCTAGGCGAGATATGCGACATATCAGACGATCAGACCGGACTGTACGGTAAGTGTTACTGGTTGGATTCACAGGAGTGTGTGTGCGGGCTTGCTCGTCGATCTTCTCATCGCTCAATACCCGGGTGGCCGTTACGTTTAGCAGACCGCTTGCGGCTTGTGGGTGTTTGATATGATCATCACCTGCTGCCGGCGTATTGACGAGTCTTTAGAGTCCTACACAGAGGTTTCCTGGCTCAAGCGAAACGAAATAGGAGCGCATATGAGATATGTGCGGGACCGAGAATAATGCGTGTATGTGATACCGTATTTCATTCTCACGATGAATGTATCGAATGGTTATATGCGATATAACCTAGTTATCGAATCGAGGGTTGATTCGATAAGCCGATATATTGGATACTAGTCGGTTATATGCGATATAACCGGATCGTTAAATCAAGTGTTGATTTAATGATTTAATGCATAATTATATATTTGATATATTACTTTGCATTAACTAGTATTGGTTCACTTTAAATGGTTTTTCTCACTTATTTGTGCACATTGTATATGTGATATATTTTTGTGCACAAGTTTGTATCATGTTTGATGATGCATGCTTACTTGGGTTTGTGTAAAGATTAAACCATGGTTGTGTAATGGTTAGGGTTTTTCATTTTATTATTCATTTATTTATTTATTTATTCTATTTGGAAAATGATAAGCATAAAGAGAAAATGGTGGCTAACTTTGTTTGTTGTTGAAGCTTCTTGAAGCTTTGACTTAGTGACCATTTTGTCTCATGCTTAACCCTAACCATTCCACTTAACCCTAGTCTATTCTCTACACTTGACCATGGTTGGATTATGATAAGTATTGATTTGGTTTTCTTTTTGAAAAAATACTCATCATAATATTATCATCATCTTCTTCTTCTTCTTCAAGAAGAAGCTTGCCTCCATCAATGGCAACTTGAGAAATTGAGTGAGAAATCCAATTCTAAAGTGAACCCACCTCCTATTTCTTCATCCTCTACCTCTTGCCAAGTAGTATAGGGTGTTTTCTTCACTAGTTTCATTACTTGGTGAAGTGGGAGCTTAATCTTGTGATGCCTCGACGTAGATCATCTTCGGCACGAAGCCGACGACCTCGCCCGCCCATTTCTCCGATGAAGCCGACGGTAGAGCCCGGGATTCCATTTGGACAGCGAGGAGACTTCATTGCGGAGCTATGGAGGTGGAGGACCGGATCTACAAAGGTTGTATTTTCGTTCTTTTAGTTAAATTGTTAACTAGTTTTCGTTTTCGCCTAAAATTCTAGTTAACGATCCGTAGTCTAGGGTTTCTCGGCACCGTAAATTTTGAAATTGGCATGGTTGATGCCTTGTGAGACCTCATTAGAGTGCCTAGGAACCCTACAAAAGTACAGTGGGAACTCACACGAGACAAATGACGATCCCCAGGTTGATGAACTAACCTGTACACATGTCACCAAGGAACTGCTATCTGACGTCAAGTATAAGACCAACTAGCATGTTCCCGGCGAGTCCTGTCCGGTGTACTCATAACCCAATGAGCACCTGTATACATCTTAGGTGAACCAACTGACACCAGTGGCTTGTGAGACCGGCCACGGCCCCTCGTCGGGGTCTCGACTGTATATACTAGTCTACTCTGGAGAATCGATGCCCTGTCTCGAAACTCCCACGACTAGGGACCTTTTAAGGATGTGCTTATAGACCACCTGCTCCCACGTATATGATCGCTCTCATACTGCTGGCAGTCAAGCAAGAATCCTAGGGGCTCTATCAACGTGTAATAGCGACCTGTAAGGTCACCTGAAGCAGTACACGATGATAAAGGTAAACCAGATAGCATACTATCATCTCGAGTAAGACTGTCCTACCTGGATAGGTCCTCCCTCAATCATTACAATCACGTGCCTGTGATCCAATAATTGACTCTGAGGGCACTATCTCCAACAATCTCCCAATTGCACTCAAGGCTAATTATTGCGATGTCGCATACTCGCAGCCCGTGTGATACCGAACACCCAACTCCTCTACTAGTCAGTCTCACAAAACCCATTTGCGAAACTATTGCGTTCGAGGAATAGCCTTAGTGAGTGGATCCGCTTGGATGTTTCTTTCTATGTCTCTCTATATCTCATGTTCGCGGAGAAAGCCATCTCCCGAAATGAGCAATACCTGTCTTAGAATGTCTGGATGTCTGATGGGACCTAGTTCATAAATGAACTCCAAATCCAAACTTCTTAGACTGTATCGTTAACTGAACTTAATCAGTATCCTGCACCATGCCTCCCTCAGTATCTGCCTGAATCACCTGTCCAAAATACTGCCCCTCGTCAGAGGGAAAACTATAACTGTGACGATCATCCTGTCGTCCATGTCACCTTGGAAGCCTAGAATGATAACTGTCTCCTGAATGAGGCTGTCATTATCATATCCCTAGAACATCCACTTATGTTCTAAAACTGCTTCCGACTGTTTCTCTAGGATAGGTTCAATATCGACTTATTGCATCTACTGCAAGAACAACATCTGGCGTGGTACTTGACATCTCATGATTGACTCAATTGCCTAAGCAAGTGATCTGCCAATCATGCACATCCCTCTCTACTTTAGTCTATAAGACACCTTTAGAGAGGGTGACTCCATCACCTGCAGGTATACTACCGTGCCAGGAGTCGTCCATTATAAATACTCTTAGAATGCTTTCTAAGTACCCAGATTGGGAAACCACCCAATTCTAGATCTAAAACCATAGATCTAGTAACCAGTATGTCTGATATAATGTCCAAGTCCCATGTGGAGAAACCACTGTGTGACAACCAAAGTATAACCGATCGTAGTATAGGAGTTTCCTTTCCTACTCTGTGTATGTCATCCAAAACTAGGGCATCACACCCTACTACCTTCTCAACAGATCCATCCCCTATTCTGATGACGTCAAACCTATGACTGTCATGTCAGAAATAGATTATCTATCTCCGCAACTCTGCTTTAGTCTATAAATAGACATAAGCCACCTGTCCACCAATGCTTCCGCTGCTCCCACTGACTACGACAACCCTCTGGCAGAGTCATATAGACGTGCACTTCTAAAACCAGTTTAGAACGACGCTATACTCATCCTCCCGCCGGGTCTCGCAGCCTGGAACAACAGCAATGGCAAGTGTGGGTAAACAAGAACTTCCCTGTCACCGTCCTTGAGGTTACCGGAGTACCTCTCGGGTGCCTGAAGTTACCCACCATATCTGCCGAGTGGCCAATGGAATGTCAAACCAGATTGAATCTTTAGGTTCTTATCAAATCTTCAGTAATCATTTGCGGTTCTAGAATCACTTCCAGTTCTACCATACTCCCACTACTGTTTTCTGAAAAAATCCATTTTTATTAAAACTGTGGCGAGTCAAGATCAATGTCACTATTGATCTTTCTTATGGTAGAAAGTCAACCCTCGTCATAGCCTGGGTCAACCCACAAACATCCATTACAGAAACATGCCTTGAGTTATCCAGAGTCTGGTTTTATGCATAAGCCGGACAACTCCCCGTACCTTAACATTGTTAATATACGAACTGTTCTATATCCAATACAGAAATAGAGGCACTGATTTAGTTGAACCAGATTCAAATCATGCAGTTGTCTCCAGTGCATGTCAACTAAATGGAAGGAGGCCGATCAGCGTTACTCAACTTAGGAGTACTTCCAATTATGAGTAACCTGTAAGAGAAGCAAGTTCTCTTAATCATTACTATCAACTGAATACCATTCACAAGTATCTATATCTTCGATCACTTTGAAGAATCCCGATACTTGCAATACCTGGTTCTCTACTTTACTCTTATACCTATAACTCCTCAAAACTTAGACCCTGTGTTTCTACGAAACACATGTCTGAGAACTAGAGAAGTCATAAGTAAACAGAATATAGTACGAGGACCAACCCCACTGTCCTAAGGGACACTGGACAAATATACAATACTCTGTACAAGTCCCTTGAGTCAAATGACTCATTCACTGTGTGTCGTAGGTTGAAAACTGTACTTTCGGTTAAGAAGAATTACACCGCTGTTCAATGCTCCTTACCTAACCATCCACTGATATAGGTAAATGTCATAAACATAATTTCAAAAAGGTATGTCTCACTCTATAAAAATAGACGTACAGATATATTAATTTGAAATTGGTGCATAACAACGGATATTCAAAACCAAATATTTGCCAACCGCAAACAACCCAGGTGACTTTCTCAAATATCACCGATTACAACGAATCCCGATATAATGAGGATGATCACCCAATTCCCAATAACTTACTCCCACTCATCATCTGTAAAACCATACAGATGTGAGAATCATACCTGGTAAATACATACCCTGGAGCAAGTGTCTAATTGGGAAATCAGTTTTCCTTTAACCGTACACAGTGAAACTGAAACATTGAAATGTTTCGTTGGGGTATCCTGGTATTCCTAGTAATGCCTCTTCCATTATCCAGATTCACAACTGTAACCTTGTAATTCTTTGCCATCTTTCCAAATCCCTTTCTATGTCTTTAGTCATTACCTTCTGTACACCCCTTTAGGCCAAATGGTTTTCTTCCTTCCCTACCGTTCGGCACCAGCCTATGGTTTGGAAGAAGACTATCCAATAAGCATAATTGGTGTACTGTCCTAATCTTAGGAACACTCGCAATGCGAGAGAAGGTGAAGATGAAAGACAACCGAATAAACCTTATTCCTATTTCTCCTAAACCAGAATCCATCCCCGAACTGGAACAAGTTCCTTTCGAGTTCGTATATAACCATACGATGGAGTATCCAATAAACTGTGGATCTTCGTAGTGATACGGATTGTTCTGGAGAAATACAAAGGTGATTTAGGATTGGCGAATAAATACTTGGTTTGGTTGTGAATAGCAGTCGCAATTTACTTTGCCCTCTTACTAATCCCTTGTTATGTCTTTACTCAATACCTTCTGTACACCATCATTAGGCTAATTGGTTTTCTTCATTCCCCACCGTTCGGCACCAGCCTAAGGTTTGGAAGAAGACTATCCAATTTGCGTAATAGGTGTACTATCTCCTAAACCAAGGAGTACTCGCAACCTGAGAGAAGGTAAAAGGAAAAGACAACTGAATAGTCCTATTCGTTTTCTCCAGAACCGGAAACCATCCTCGAATAAATTCCTTCGAGTTCGTATATAACCATACGATGGTTTTGTCCAATGGAAGTGGACGTTCATAGTAATACGGGGTGTCCTGAAGAAAAAGGGTAAAAGTAGGAGTGACAATGAGGTTTGCAACTCTGACAATCCAAAAGCCAGTGTTTAAGAAGGTTCGGTTAATTTGGTCACTGAGTCATAGTCTTAGGGTCGGGTCAATGGTCGCTGCCAAAGAGAGAGAGAAAAGAAACACTCAGCGTGCACTCTAACCTAGATCAGAATGGTTACCAATTTATCTAATCTGGAAACCTCCCACTGTACCGTCAAATTCTCCTCCAAACCTGAAAGAAGAATTAGTCGGGATCACCCGAGGAGTAAACCAACTCATCAGTGGGAATCGGGATCCAACTATCATCGCATGATAACGTGATAGAATCCGCTGACGTCATCATCTCCAGAAGGTATGCGCATATCTGGCAAGTTTCAGTTTCTTTAGAAACTCCCGATGTGATTTGTGCCCCATGCTCTTATGACCTTGACGAAGGTCAACAAATCATAAGTCACATGTCAAGTTCTACCCGTCATTGTCCAGGTTAATTTGAACCCACTCGTACAAGCCCTTGACGAAGGTCAACAAGGCTATACGACTGTCCCAAACCAACGCATCTATCTATGCAGCAGAAAGGTAACAAGCAGCTACCATTCACTATGCCTTGACGAAGGACAACAAACATAGCATGAATACTACGTGCTACCCGTCTGAAACGACGGAGGGCTACGAATGGCTTCTGGCGAAAACCTTTAACGTAATGAACTTGATATCGTTGAAGGAACTGATAGCTTTTTAGAAAAATATAGTAACGAAAAACCTTTGCTAAAGAGGTCACTCCCGGTGAAGGGATCTCGGCTCTTTTCCCGTAGAATGGGGTGCAGGATATTCCAACTGAATACCACGATGCAAAGCAAAAGTAATCGGCTATAGTGAAGTTATTGCCCTAACGCAAACTTTTGTCCAAGGGGTCACTCCCGGTGAAGGGATCTCGGCCCTTGCCTCGTCGACTGAGGAGCAGGATATTCCAACTGAATACCACGATGCAAAAAAAAAGAGAACGCCTTTGCAATAACATCTTTTTGAAAAAGTGTTCCAACAACATCAGATTAGGTTTGTTTTAACTTGCATTGATCCGAATCAACGCAGTCCCATCAGTTGATCATACCACAAAGAACGAAAATATACTGATGTACGTATATGCCATCCGCATTCGCCACTGGGTCCCGTCATTACCCGTTAGGTTAGCTAACTAACGACAGAGCGGGGACTGGACTAGCACGGATGTAAAACATATACAACATCTACTAATATATATACCAATATATATTATTTCGCTCAAGGCGTGATAAAAAAATGCAACATCACAGAAATGTACAGCATCACAGAACAATACAGATATCTGGGATCCTCGGGTTTCACATAGCCGCTACTGAAACCCGACGTTCCCCTGATCGTGTGGATAGCCTGTGCAATGAAAACCTAGACCCCTACAAGCGCGGCAAGTTACCCGCCAAAACCTGAAGCGAGGCAACCCCCTTCAGCAACGTGAATGGACCACCCAGCACTTCATGGAATCCGGTAACATGGGCACCCCTCCTGGGTCAATCCTATACCCCTACGAGTGCGGCGAATAGCCCGCCAATTCTAGAGTGAAGCCCCCTCCGTCTCAATGCCATGAGATGCAGGCCCGTTGCCCTCTAGAACCCGGCTATCCGTGCACCCCTTCGCGGGGTAATCCTAGTACAGAAAATAAAATATACATACAACGGGTACATCGACCGCAACCTGGTCGTGCCCCAAAATAATAATACAAACAGGCAGTGACGGCAGTCCACATGTCGGACGCTCGCCCCGCAATATCAAATGTACACGATACAACAAAAACAGTACTAGCATTGCATCCAGGCTATCCCCCACGACCGATCCGCAACATCACAGCAATACATAGAATATCAATGTGAAAGTCACGTTCGTAAATCCATCTAACTGGGCTATAGCAGATAGACTGGATTTACCGATCGAGTGACATTCACGGTCACAGATATAATGTGAATACTGTGAAATAATGTGTTTAAAATATCCGATCGATCAAATTTTAACAAGTGGGCCCCCAAGTACTACTGTAGCACATCAAGAAATTCTGGGCCCAAAATTAATATTCCAAAAACCCTACAATCAACCCAGAAAGCAACTGCAGAAATTTGATGCAGTGATCAAACTATAGTGCGGCGGAACCGCGGCGTAAAGGGGGTTTTGGCCGCGGTTCCGCGCTCCTATAGTCGACTCACTGTGTCGAATTTCTACAGAACTCTTAGAACTTCCATTACATCACTTTTCTACAACCTGAAAAAAATTTCGAGCCAGAAAAAATTCAACAGAAAACTGATGCATGTGAAAAACGCGGGTTTTTGGAATTTTAGTCGATCGGAAATGTAAACACATTAAATAAAGCTAGACTAGGTTAATGGCGAGGCTCTGATACCACTGTAAGTGCACGGCGGCGCCCCGGCCGTCAATCAGACGCCAAATGCGGAAGCGAAAAACTTTGATTTTGCAAACTAGCAAACCGGCACCACCGCGCACAAAACACCCGGATCGGGCCATTAAACTAGTCCTAGCAAACTACAAGATGGGGAAGAGATATACCGAGTGATCCGAGTCCTCCGGTCTCCTCGTCGTCGTCCCGATCTCCCGCGGAAACTCCGGTCGTCGCCTCCTTGCCGGAAGGCCACCACATCGTCTGCATCTTTTACGGGCTCCCGCCTCTATACCGAGGTAACTCGGGCGCGAAGTTGGCTAGACGACGCGTCCAAGAAGTGCTGTAGGCTAGTGTAGAATCTATGTCTCTTTGGGGTTTAGTTGTCATGGAGGTTGGAGGAAGAGGTTAAGGAAATTGGTGCATTCAATTTTTAGCAAGGAAATGAGATGATCAAATCTACACAAAAATCAACCTCTCTCATTTTTCTCCCCCTCAAATTGTGGCCGGCCCTTTTTTTTTCTTGAAATGGTGGAGAGAAAACATAATACATGAAGGAGGTGAGTGTAGTAAAAGGTGGAGGGTGACCACAACTAAAGCAAATGATAAACATGTCACACTAAATCAAATCCATTTCAAATCAACATAAAGCAAGAAAATGATGATAGAAAAGAATGGTATCAAAAGATGCTATCATAATCAATCCATACAAGAAACCCCTCCACTATGTGTTATTTGCAAACTTGCAAATAACACCCTCCATCGGAAAAGTCCGGCCGGGAAAGAACAAAGGAAAACCGGCCGGAACGGAATGCAAACTGGCAACTACAGAAAACCGATCCCGTAATAAATTACAGGAAAACCTCGATACTGTGCATACACACCCACATCTGTATTCCGACCGGATACAAATGCAATTAGACAAAATCTACACTGTACTATACTAGGATCCGGCTTAAACCAAAGCCGGCTAGTAATATCCGTCCGATCCTGATCCGTGCAATACTGCACGTATCTGATCGAACCCTGCCATATATCCATACAGCCTCTAGTACAAACTGTCCGATCCTGATCCGTGCAATACCGCACGTATCTGATCGGACCCTGCCATATCTCCATACGGCCTCTACGGCGTTTCGCCCGAAACTTGAGTAACTGAAAATGTGGTGGACTTTAAAGACTCGTCAATACTATGGCTGTGGATTTAACCACTAGCACGTCAGAGGTATAAGCCAATACGTGACGGGCCACCAGCTATTGACCAAAAGGGACGTCGATGAGCGAACTCATCCTGACACCCTACTGAGCCTGTCCGTGACAATATCCGTACATTCCGGTCCGTTCGTCTATGAGCATCGCATGGCGGGCCTAGGGGGTTGGTAAAAGTCAGACCCCCAAAAGCGGTACAAGTCGTGTCGGAGTGAAGCCCAGAACACCCTGAGATACTACTGGAATACCTACCAGTAAATCTCCTGCCTTGGCCAAGGACTTCGTGTAATGGCTCTCCTAGACACAGCGCGACCTCACCCCCAATACCGGGAGAGACGAACCCCTGAAGATACGTTCACTGCCTCTATGTGGCTCGGGACTGTACCCAACTAAAACCTGTTTGCACGTCTCCTTTGAGCGTGGTAGGGTAGTAATCAAAGTACAGTGGGAACTCACACGAGACAAATGACGATCCCCAGGTCGATGAACTAACCTGTACACATGTCACCAGGGAACTGCTATCTGACGTCAAGTATAAGACCAACTAGCATGTTCCCGGCGAGTCCTGTTCGGTGTACTCATAACCCAATGAGCACCTGTATACATCTTAGGTGAACCAACTGACACCAGTGGCTTGTGAGACCGGCCACGGCCCCTCGTCGGGGTCTCGACTGTATACACTAGTCTACTCTGGAGAATCGATGCCCTGTCTCGAAACTCCCACGACTAGGGACCTTTTAAGGATGTGCTTATAGACCACCAGCTCCCACGTATATGATCGCCCTCATACTGCTGGCAGTCAAGCAAGAATCCTAGGGGCTCTATCAACGTGTAATAGCGACCTGTAAGGTCACCTGAAGCAGTACACGATGATAAAGGTAAACCAGATAGCATACTATCATCTCGAGTAAGACTGTCCTACCTGGATAAGTCCTCCCTCAATCATTACAATCACGTGCCTGTAATCCAATAATTGACTCTGAGGGCACTATCTCCAGCAGAGTCTGGGTCTCCTAACTCTAGAATTGGTATGGTTGGTTGCCGCTCTCGTAGGGGTCTAGGGGTGTGGGTTTGGCTATTCATCGCGACCGTGGAATCCGTGTTTTATACAGGCTCGTATTGAAAACACGGACGTCCTAGTATATCCAATATTTCATATGATTCTTCTGCTGCGAAATCTGTGATGTGATCATTTGATATGTTCTGTGATAGATACTGTATATGATATATATGATATATTATATTGACGTTACTTATGTTTTGCACTCGCGCTAGCCCTGCCCCGCTCTGTCGTTAGTTACCTAACCTAACGGTGCACGAGGGGACATCGAGGCGAATGCGGATGGCATAAGTGTACGTCGTATTTACCTGTGATGTTTAGGTGATTTAAATGATGGGACTTCATTAATGTGATTAATGAAAGAAAATAAACCTAAGATGTTGTGGAATCGAATTTTCAAAAACAGGTAGCTACAGTTCTTGCTTTGCATCGCGGTGTTCCTTATAGAACATCCTGCACCTTATTCGATAAGGAAAGGACCGAGATCCCTTCACCGGGAGTGATTCCTTTAGCAATAACTGGCAGATGCTACAACCTTCGGTTTGTATTTTGATTGCTCCTATAGTTCTTGCTTTGCACAGTGATGTATATGATATATCCTGCACCTCATTCGACGAAGAAAGGGCCGACGATCCCTTCACCGGGAGTGACCCCTTTAGCAAAACTAGAAAAGCCTAAAAAACACTCCATTTTAAAATCATTTGATTCTATAACGATATCAAGTTCATTACGCAATAGGTTTTCAGAAAAACCTGTCGTAGCCCTCCATCATTTCAGGTAAGTACTAGTTAGTATTTGTGCTACGTTTGTTGACTATGTTAAGGCGTAGTGTGCGGTAGCTGATTAGTGCTTATCTATATAAGCATATGATGCGATTGGATTAGGGTAGTCGTGCGACTTTATTGACTATGTTAAGGGTTGTGCGGGTGGGTTTAATTCAATCGGGAAATGACGGGTTGAACTTGACTAGCACTTATGATTTGTTGACTATGTTAAGGTCATATAGCTGCTAGGGGCAAAATATTATCGGGAATTTCAAGTGTTGAAATTTGCAATGAGATTGCATACCTTCTATGAGATAGTTGGATCCCGATACCCGCTCCGAGTAAGAGTTTCTCCTGGGAGAGTTTTACACATTACAATTAGCCGATCAAGTAGGTGTCTAGAAAGGTGTCAACGGGGTAACGCTTCTGGGAAAATGAGGTTTACATTAATTAGGTTCATGCGAAAGCACGGGGGACCTCCCTCAAAGTACCGACACTGGCCTGGCTGAAAGATTGGCGAACTTGTAGCGTGTAATTAATCCCGGCTAGTCTTTCCTTTAAGGGTTTGAAGGAAGATTTGATAAAAACAGTGGGAGCCATCCTGATTAGATAAAATAATAACCAATCTGATCTTACAAGAGCATACGCTGAGTGTTTTCTTCTCTCTCTCTTCAGGTAGCGACCATATCACGCCTTAATCAAGATTATAAAACGGATTTTTTGACCGAACCCGCTTGTTATACTGAGATGGGGAACATTGGTCCCGCTTCAACTTATAATTGTTATAAGACAGAGCAGGAAATAGGGGAATACCAGATTTCCCGTGCCGCCCAAACGAAGAAAGTGCATGATGATGCATCATCTTCGGGTGTGTTCATTACAGAGAACTGTTTCTCAGTATCCTTTACATCCTGGGTATGTGATACCAGATCAGGATCCCACATATGTAATTTGTTACATGGGCTACAGAAAGGTAGAGAACTGAGAACGGGTGATACGTTTCATGAGGCAGAAAACGGTGCAAGTGTTGCAGCCAAGTCTGTTGGTCACTGTCACCCTGTATTACCAGAATACATTGATTCTGAACAAATGTTATTAGATACCGAACCTGATATACAAAATCATATCAGTCTCTTTATTTAGATAAAGAAGGATATAATTTTGTATTGTTGGATAATGTTTTGAACATTTCCTAAATCAAGAGTTGATCGGTTTAGGCACGTTATCTAAAAGCATTGACGTTCTAAATCAAATTACAGTTGTTAGTATACAGAACACACACAAGAGGAAGAGTTCAGAAATGAACGAATCCTTCTTGAGGCATTGTAGACTGGGTCATATCAATGCGACCCGACTAGCTGAAATTACATTAAGATGCATATTTAAATTAGTTTGAATTTACATCTTGTGAAACTTGCCAGTCATGTCACAGAGATAAGATGACTATAGCTCTGTTTATTGGAAACAAAGAAAGAGTTAGTGAACTCTTGGGATTGATACATGCTGATGTATGAAGGTCCCCTGTCTACACATGCCAAGACCGGTTCTTTGTACTTCATTACATTCTCTGATAATCTCTCAAGATTCAGACATATGTTCCTGTTGAAACACAAGACCGAACCTTTTGAGATATTCACAGAATATAAGTTGGAAGTTGAGAACCAATACGGGTAAAAGTATTATGTCCTTTGATGTGATCAAGGAGGAGAATACTTGAGCACGGAATTCCTGGATTATTCTAAAGGCGAATGAGATTCTCTTTCAGCATTACTCCTTCGTATACACCATAGCACGATGGTATATCGGGGCGGAGCGATAGCACCCTATGAGATATGGTGTGCTATATGATGAGTACTACTGAGTTTCCTATTTCCTTTTAGGGAGTTATGCACTTATGAAGTTGCATACCTATTGAATAGGGTTCCGATCAAATAAGATGCCTACCATTTCATATGAGATATGGAAAGGGAAGAGCCCATTTCTTAAGTCAGCTAAGATTTGGGGTTGTCCGGCCTATGTCTAAAAATCAAAATTCGGACAAGCTCGAGGCAAAGTCAACTCTGTAGAAGTTTGTTAGATATCCCAAGCATTCGCAAGGGAATATCTTCTACCTAACCGAGGAAAAAAAATGTTTTGTTTCTCAGCATGCCACCTTTGTGAAAGGGAATTTCTTGTGAAGAAATTATTGTTTATGAGGTAGAACTGGAAAGAGTTCCAGCTATACAAACAGCAGCTGATGATTTGGTAGAACCAAAAGATTCAATAGAAACCAACAAACCTCAGCCTCTCCGCCGATCTAGTAGGTTTCCTCACCCACCTGAGAGATACTTCGGTTTCTCTATGACAGTGGTGTAGGGTTGCTAGGCACGCGCACATGGGTCTACGAGGCATCAACCATGTCCGATTAAAATTTTAGCCATGCCGAACAACCCGGATACGGATCTTTAAACTAGGGTTTAGGAGAAAACATGCGTGTTAAACACTTTAACACTAAGTGAGAGGGATTACAACCTTTGTAGATCCGGTCCTTCACTTCTTAAGCTCCGTGTTGAGGTCCCTTCGCTGCGATCATCGTGTTGTGGACTCTCGAGAGGCTTCACGAAGAGAATGATGCAACCTTTTCTTCCGATCTTCGATACTAAGATGATCTACTTTGAATTTTCATTAACACAAGCTAACACTCATAATATGAAGTGAACACCCCCGTCTAAATGGCAAGGATAGATGAGGATGATGAAGTAGGATTTTTTTCTCTCTTTTATCATCTTTTTCTCACTCACTTTCATCACAAAAGAAAGCTTCTTCATGAAGGATCTCAAGGAAGAAGAAGAAGAATGAATATGATAACCTCAATCCTTTTGTGATGAACAATGAATTATTGTAGTGGTTACAAATCTAACCAAGGGTTAAGCATGAGAGAGTTAACCCTTGTAGAGAGTTAACTAGAGTTAATGGTTTGGATTGGGTTAACATAATATCTCACAAAACATATCAAGCAACCACAAAGTCAATGCTTCATGAAGCTTCATGGAAGCTTCATGCAAAAGCTAACCCTAACCCAAACCCTAACCAAGTTTAAACCCTAATCCAATGTTAAATTTGTAACCCTAACATGTTACAACATTATATATCACATATACAATATATTTTGTAACAATAGATAATAATACAATTAACATATATCGCATATATATCAATGTATTATCCTGTGAGAAAATGAATCTTTTAGTGAGCAAATATTAGTTAATGTAATTTAATATATCATATATATTATTATACATTAAATTATCGAATCAACACTTGATCCGATAATCTGGCTATTTCACAAATAACCGACTAATACGATGACCCGGCTATATCACATATACCCGGCCGATATCTCATATCGCGAGAATCCAATACGGTATCACATACCGCATTATCCTCGGTCCCGCACATATCACATATGTGCTCCTACTCTGTTTTGCCTAAGCCAAGAAACCTCTGTGTAGGACTCTAAAGAATCGTCAATACGCCGGCAGTAGGTGATGATCATATCAAACACCCACAAGCTGCAAGCGGTCAGTTAAACGTAACAGCTACCCAGGTATTGAGCACTCAGAAGATCAACAAGCAAGCCTGTACATTCTCCTGTGAATCCAAATAGTAACACTCCCGTACAGTCCGGTCTCGTCGTCTGATATGTCGCATATCTCGCCTAGGGGTGGTAAACGTCAGACCCCAGTAGCTCGATAAGTCGTGTCGATATGAGGTCTATAATAGTTCAAGAAACTATTGATAACACTTTCCAGTAAATCTCAGCAACCCTGGCCAGGGATTTCCGGTTATAGCCAATCGAGCACAGCGCAACATCAACTCCCTATACCGGGAGAGACGAATCCCCTCCTATCGCTCATTGCCTCCATGTGATTCGGGACTGTACCCAAAAGCCACCTTTTTGCACGCCCTCTTAGACGTGGTATGATGGAAATCAAAGCACAGTGGGAATCACACAAGACTCTATGACGATCTCGGGTCAACAGACTACTCTGTACCAGTGTCACCGGAGAACTGCCATCTGACGTGATGTATAATACCATCTGGGAGTTCTCGGCGAGTCCGTCCAGTGTACCCAGTCTCCACTGAGCAGCTGTACACCATCCTTGATGTCAAACACTGATGGATATGGGATCATCCATCGCCCATCATATGGGTCAAGATGCGTATACGCTAGTCTACTCTGGTGTATCGATGCCCTGTCTCGATACACCCTCGACTAGGAACAGTTATAGGAAGTACTCGTCGACTACTGTGGCCCCACTAGTATGATCTCATCATAGTCCCAGTAGTCGAGTACATATCCTAAGGGCTTTATCAACATGTAATATATAGACAATCAGAGCACATGTTAAGATAAAGTACAACCGGATAGCATACTATCATGTCGAGCAAGAAAGTCCTCCCTATATATGTCCTAGCATCCATTACAATATACATCGTATGTACAGTAATGGCCTCTACGGCATACATATAACTAACAAGTGGGAGCGAGGATTGCATCATGAGATGATGACCCAACTAGTTTCGGGCTGGCCATCAGGAGTAGGACTCTGTAAGAATGGTTGGATGCTTAGCGATCTGAGATGGAATCCTTATACACCAACAAAGTATGGACTTTGGTTGCTTTATCTGAAGGGTTAAATCCCCATCAGGAGCAAGTATATCTTGAGAAGATTACTTGGTGTACATGGAAAAGTTGAGACTTTCAAAGCTAGACTCGTTAAAGGTTTGCGTCATAGACCAGTTGTGGCTAATGATGAAACCTTTTCTGGGGCCTATGCTTAAGTCCATCCAGATCCTACTTGCCACGGCTACATACCATAACTACGATATCTGGCGGTTGGGTGTCATGACTGCTTTTCTAAATAATGATTTAGAAGATAGAGTCTATAAGTACACAGTCAGAGGGCTTCGTAGACAGTGGGAGCAGTGGAAACGTGTGCAAGATGTTTTATGTGATAAAGCAGGCATCGCGGAGTTGGAACGTCTATTTTGATGTGGTAGTCAAAGAGTTTGACTTCATCAAAATGGTAGATGAACCTTGTATATACAAAAAAGGAAGTAGGGAGTATGGTGGTGATCCCCGTAGAGTACGTGGATGACATACTCTTGATAGGGAAGGAGTTTCCTATGCATAGCTCGATCAATCTCCGCTTATCACAAGGATTCTCCATATAGAATCAAAGTGATACCTACTAAATCCTGAGTCTTGGATCTATAAGATAGATCTAATTGGATGTTAGGATACTCACTAGTTGTAGTGAGTTGGTATCAATTGATCCTGGGGAGAATCACTGGAAAGGTTCCAGGGTGATAAGGACGACTGAATGTCAGTCGCAGGCATTGTCTTTACCCTCCGCTCAGGGATAGTATGTTGGAAGAGTTCCAAGCTAGATACCGTGGCATACTAGACGATAAAGGCTGGATACATCGCTACCAAAGAAGATACCAAAGAGGAAGTCTAGGTGTATATTAGTTCATGAGATGAACTTCGTTCCTCCTATTGTGTGACAATGGAGTTGTGGCTTATGCCTAGGAACGCCCATCCCATCAGTGATCCAGACATATTCTTAGGCAGTATCACCAGATCGTGGAGATGGTTGATCTCCAGGGGATCGAGGTTAGGAGAGTAGACTCAGAGGACAACACGGCGGATCCACTCACAAAGGCCTTTTCCCAGAGAGAGACTATTATGGGATGGTTTTGTATGAGATACTACAACCACTGCTATCAGATGGCCCTAGTGCAAGTGGGAGATTGTTAGTTATATGTATGCTCTAGAGGCCATTACTATACATAGGATGTATATTGTAGTGGATGCTTGGACATATATAAGGATGACTTTCTTGCTCGATATGATAGTATGCTATCTGGTTACTCTTTACTTTAGCGTGTACACTGATTGTCTCTCTGTTACATGTTAGTAAAGCCCTTAGGATGTGTACTTGACTCCCTGGACTATGATGCGGATCATACTATTGGGGACGTGGTAGTCCATAAGTACATCCCTTAATGTCCCTAGTCGTGGGTGTATCGAGACAGGGCATCGATATACCAGAGTAGACTAGCGTATCCCTTCTCGACCTATTTAGATGGACAATGGATGATCCCATATCCATTGGTGTTTGAGATCAGAGATGATATATGGGTGCTCAGTGGAGACTGGGTACACTGGACGGACTCGCCGAGAACTCCCAGATGGTATTATACCTTACGTCAGATGGCAGTTCTCTAGTGACACTGGTACAGGTTAGTCTGTAGACCCGAGATCGTCATAGAGTCTAGTGTGATTCCCACCGTGCTTTGATTTCCATCATACCACGTCCAAGAGGGCGTGCAAAAAGGTGGCTTTTGGGTACAGTCCCGAATCACATGGATGCAATGAGCGATAGGAGGGGTTTCATCTCTCCCGGTATAGGGAGTTGATGTTGCGCAGTGTTCGATTTGCTATAACAGGAAGTCCTTGGCCAAGGCTGCTTTAGGGATTTACTGGTAAGTGTTACGAGTAGTTTCTCGACCCGTTATGAGCCTCATATCGACACGACTTATCGAGTTATTGGGGTTTGACGTTTACCACCCCTAGACGAGATATGCGACATATCAGACGAACAGACCGACTGTACGGTAGTGTTACTCGTTGGATTCACAGGAGTGTGAGCGGGCTTGCTCGTTGATCTTCTGATCGCTCAATACCTGGGTGGCCATTACGTTTAGCAGACCGCTTGCGGCTTGTGGGTGTTTGATATGATCATTACCTGCTGCCGGCGTATTGACGAGTCTTTAGAGTCCTGCACAGGGGTTTCCTGGCTCAAGCGAAACGAAATAGGAGCGCATATGAGATATGTGCGGGACCGAGAATAATACCAGTATGTGATACTGTATTCTATTCTCGCGATTTGTATCATCGGTCGGTTATATATGATATAGCCGGGTTACCGAATCAAGTGTTGATTCGATACATTGATACACTTGATATTAGTCGGTTATATGCGATATGATCGGATCGTTAAATCAAGTGTTGATTTAATGATTTAATGTATAATAATATATTTGATATATTACTTTACATTAACTAGTATTGGTTCATTTAAGATTTGTTTTCTCACTAGTTTGTCCATAAGTGTATATATGATATATATTTGTGTACATATGTTTGTATAATGTTTGATGATACACACAAGATGTGTGTATGAGACTTATACCAAGATTAGGGTTATTGTTTCATCTTAGTATTTAACAAAAAGGTTTAGCTTAGTCAAAGTTATCAAGCTTGAAGAAGCTTGGAGAAGCTTTGACAAAGTCCACTCTTTTGTCATTTCTTTTGATATTCTTTAACCTAACCTTTAACCTAAAGCCTTGGTTAATTCTCTACATGAGTTAAGCATGAGGGCTTAACTCAACCATGGTGCCATTATTCATTTGGATAAGTTTTCATTTGGAAAAATAATTCACTTCTTCTTCTTCTTCATCAAGCTCCTTGAAATGCTTTCTAGCTCTAATGGTGCCATGGTAAAAAGAGTGAGAAATCCAATTCTAAAGTGAACCCACTTCCTATTTCTTTATTCTCTACTACTTGCCATTTAGTAGAGGGTGTTCTCTTCACAAAGTTCTTGACCAAGTGAAGGAATAGCTTGAGTTTGAGTCTCCCCGACGTAGATCATCTTCGGCCTCGAAGTCAATGACCTAGCCCGATCATTTCTCCGACGAAACCATTGCTAGAGTCCGGGATCCCGATGATCGCAGCGGAGGGACGTCAACACGGAGCTAAAGAAGTGGAGGACCAGATCTACAAAGGTTGTAATCCCTTTCACTTATTAGCAAAGTTGTTTGCTTGTTTGTAGTTTCGCCTTTACTTCTAGTTAACGATCTATATTAGGGTTTCTCGGCACCGAAATTTTTTTGTTTGGCATGGTTGATGCCTTGTGGAACCTCTTGAGAGTGCCTAGTAACCCTACAGATAAAATCCCCACCTAATCTAAATTTGGTCTTTGCCTCTTAATGTAAGTATTAAAATATGCAACAACAAACCAATAACAAAACTTTGCAAAAAGATTTTTGGGCGGCGATATTTTGCAAAGAATCCTGCAGGAAAGATATTTTAATGGATTTCAGAGGAGACAGAAAGAGTTGAGAAATTTACCAGAGATGTTTGGAACCCTAATTCTCTAATTCAGCGGCGCTTCCGGCGCAAATTAGCCTTATTTCCGCGCTTCCGCCACGAGAAAGTGGTATCTCTTGATGAGTTTTTCTACGTGGCCTCCTATGCTCCTCTGGATCTTTATGAATTTCTCTGTCTCTCTGTATCCTCAAGTCTGTGACTCCAGACCCCCCTGCAAAATTCACACAATAATCGTTAAATATACAATTTGCAGTTTTGTTTAATTTATGATATAGATCGAATAAGAATTCAACACAAATAGTAAGAATTAAAACTTACGCACGTATCCCCGGAAACGGCGCCGTTTGATTTGAGTGTTTTATTGTAGTTTAACCGCAATCAGAACGGTGTCGCGTGTAGCTAGACCGAGGTGAGTACGGGTCGTCCTCAGGGAAACATGGAACCTTTTAATCTTACTTTAGACGTGTTGAAAAATGGGAAGAATAAAGAATGATAAAGAATGGTTGTAGGTTCTAGATTTATGTCAAACACGGATGCAGAATATAGATCTAGATTAACTACGGATGTAGGTTTTATATAAAAAGGGGGCTTGTAGGGTTCGTTAAGATTTAGTAGTCATGGATGATTAATTAAAGATTACTCTTTTTATCCTTTAATAGATTTAAAACTAGATCGACAGTGATGCATGTAGATTAGGGTTTCTGGAGGGAAAAGGGTTCCCACTCTTAACCCCTATCTTGACATGGATCTCCGTTTATGTCTAGCCTTTACCAAAACAATTGTTAATCTAATCTCTAATCGTGGTCGTGAATATCAATGAATTGATAGCGCGCCCGATTAGGATGTTAACTATTCTTTTGATAAAATTTATAAACTTTATTGGACGCAAAAAGAGTTTAAGGATCTTTATCATCCATTAATCTACCCTAATCCTACGAACCCTAACAAGCAAAGAATTACTCGTGCATGTTGGGATAAGAAAAGATAGAGAGGGAAAACATAATGAAAAACTACAAAGAAATAAAATAAGAAAAAAACTACCTTTATTAATAAACAAGATCAATTACACTTTGTTCCCTTAGAAAATGATTACAAAATGCTAGTTTGCTTCTCGATCTCTTCTAAGGAGGTAGATGAGCTGTTGATGATCAACCAGGATTCTTGAGCCGTCGTAGATTTCATGATCGCGTCAGTGTGATGATTTTTCCTAGAGGCTTTTGGTCCTTATTTATAGTCACAGAGCCAAAATCTCTAGTTTCCTAATAAGGTAACTAGCTGTTGAGATCCTACCCAAAAAATCCAGAATCCCAACTCCCTCAAATTGCGGCGGAACCGCAGCCATTGTGTAGGTTAGGCCGCGGATCCGCGGTGGGATAGAGAGATCTTAGGCTCATTCCTCTGGTGTCCTCTTCTGGTGATATTTGTAGACTGTTTTGATATCTAGAATCTGAAAATCTTTTCTAAGTCTCCGCCAGATTTGATTTTTTCGATTTACTTTAAGATTTCGACAGATTTGATCTCGCCAACTCGGATTTCCTTGATTCCAGTCCTGATATAATTTCTGCACAATTATCTCAAAATAATGTTCGTAGAATTTGTTTTTATTGAGATACTATCTTAACCATTTGTCATGATATTAGTTTTAAGAGAATTGGTCAAAGATATTTGATATGGTATGCATATTTAAATGGACTAAATATTACATGGATATTATATGCTTACATTTTCCTTTATAATGTTAATTATAATATATAAACACATGAAAATAGTATTTTTACGGATAAACCCTCATATGTGTCATATTTATAATAAATATCTTTTATTATATATAAATAGTAAGGAAAATGTCATATCAAAAGTGCAGTTTTATCAACTGAACAGGTACCTACAATGAATACAAATCGCAAATGCTATTAAAATCTAGTTCGGAAAACCAATACGGCACACGGTGCGCTCATAGGTTAGAACCTATGGCCTACGCATGCAAAACAACCAAACAAATCCTTGTTGTTGACGTACAAACGCCCAACAACCAAATACAAATCCAAACATCAAAACCACGCATTCCAAAATACGGAAAACATAACCAAAAACTCTCCAATGTGCTCCCAGATTTCATCTTAGGTCAAAAGGGACAAAACTAGCAAGTATAGGGTGTTGTATATGGAGTATGTGAGCTACTGAAACAACCTAGACCCTAAATACCTAACTTTGGCCGGCCACATTGCCTGAAATTCCGTCCTGCTCGGCCCTGAGTGCTTGGAATGGGTTCGTACTTGCAGGGTGGCTTCCTATTGGTCCTACTAGGTCTCTGGTATCGTTTTTTTTTCTCAGAAACTTCCCGGGTTACTCCAGATTCCCTGTAGGCACACCAAACTTCATAAAACCGACATGGGAAAAATTCCTAAGTCCGTATTCTCTATTCTAGACCAGTAAAAACACCATTCAAGTCTTGTAACATCCCCTAAATATCACCAATTCCACACAATTACCCAAACCCTTTCTTGGGATTTCTAACTTCACAATTCCGCACTAAATCAACTTCTAAACTAAACTAGAATGCAAGAAACGACAAACTAAACTACACGAAAGGAATTATACCTCATTTGGGAAACTCAAGAAAAACCCTAGAAGTCCAAAGTCTCCAAAATCCAACTTTGCTTGGTCCATTGTGTTGAGGGTGAGGTCGGGATCAAATTTTATAAAGGGAGTATAGGGTTTTGATGAAGGTTTGGAGATGGATCTTGGGGGTGAAGGTGGAGGGAGATGGGGAGAAAGAAGATGAAGTAAATAATAGGGAGGAAATAATGGGCATACCTCCCTCTCTCTTTCTTATTCTCACTCTCTCTCAACTCATTTCTCACACACACTCTCTCTCTAATCATTCTCTCTTTTACCCTTTTCTCTTTTTCTTTTCTTTTTAAAACCAAAACCACATAATACCCCAAAAACAACACAAGAACACAACATGTAGCCAAAATGCAACATGACATGGTGCACTAGCCATGGAAAACTGTAGAAACACGGATTTGGCTTAATCGCGATTAGTAGTGCACTAATCGGGTTTTAATTTAAACTGCATATAATTAATTATAAAAATGCCAAATCCGATAAATATATTTTTAAATGAATAAATCATTTTAATCTCCAATTATTTCACAATTATTGGTATATATTTATACCATTTTACGAAAACCCCAATTTCGTAAATCGGGTAGTTTTGCGAGATATATTATTTTAATATTAAATTCCTAAAATAATATTTTATATTTTATGAAATGTTACAATCTTCCCCCCTTAAATAAATTCGGTCCCCGAATTTAAATTTAAACCCCCAAATACTAAAACATTTCAAAATTCAACTCAATCAACGGGGCTACGAAATCACGGAAGTTAAAGAAATACCACAGCGCATCAAGTGCGCATGAAAACGAGTATAAAACTCAAAATCGAACTCCGTAAAGCGTCATGCAAATCATCGGATTTACACACATATCATCAGAGTCACAATGGAGACACAGATCTTGAAATCCACTACTGAAATCCAATATACACTAGTCAAATACTATAATATGTAAATAATACGCATCCTTCAAAAATCTCCAAAAAATGAAGAAAATACATGCAAAATCTTTTCTGAATCGTAGTGTGATGCGTAACTCACGGAACAGTGACGGACGCTCATTGTAAAGTAATAAATATACGTTCATATAAGTTTTGCTCAAATATACGTTCCGCCTTTTTGAAATATCCCAAAAGGTTTTCTTTTGTAAACATTCGTGTCGCCCACGGACATGTAAGAAATAGCGAGACTATAGCTCCGTTTTGAAAACCTCTTGTTAGACTTTTTATGCATGCAAAGTACTCAGGTACTGTCCACAGATTAGTCTTGTTCGTGTTAGTTATATGTATGCCCTAGAGGCCATTACTGTACAAGTGATGTATATTGTAGTGGATGCTTGGACATATATAGGGAGGACTTTCTTGCTCGACATGATAGTATGCTATCTGGTTGCATTTTATCTTAACATGTACACTTATTGTCTCTCTATTACATGTTGATAAAGCCCTTAGGATGAGTACTTGACCACCAGGATTGTGATGCAGATCATACTACTGGGGAAAGAATAGTCGTTAAGTACATCCTTCAAACATTCCTAGTCGTGTGAGTATCGAGACAGGGCATCGATACTCCAGAGTAGACTAGCGTATACGCTTCTCGACCCATAATATGGGTGATGGATGATCCCATATCCATTGGTGTTTGACATCAGAGATGGTATACAGGTGCTCAGTAGAGACTGGGCACACTGAATGGACTCGCCGAGAACTCCTAGATGGTATTATACCTATCGTCGGATAACAGTTCTCTAGTGACACCGGTATAGATTAGTCTGTAGACCCGAGATCGTCATAGAGTCTTGTGTGATTTCTACTGTCCTTTGATTTCCACCATACCGCGGTCAAGTGATCATGCAAAAAGGTGGTTTTTGGGTACAGTCCCGAGTCATATGGAGGCAATGAGCGATAGGAGGGGTTTCGTCTCTCCCGGTATTGGGAGTTCATGTTGCGCTATGCTCGATTGGCCAAAACAGGAAATCCCTGGCCAGGGTTGCTGAGATTTACTGGTAAGTGTTATCAGTACTTTCTCGAACCGTTGTGGACCTTGCATTGGCATGACTTATCAGGCTATTGGGGTTTGACGTTATACCACCCCCAGGCTATGATATGCGACATATCAGACGAAGAGGGAGGACTGTACGGTAGTGTTACGTTTGGATTCGCAGGAGTTTGAGCAGGCTTTCTTGTTGATCTTCCGATCGCTCAATACCCGGGTGGCCGTTACGTTTAGCAGACCGCTTGCGTCTTGTGGGTGTTTGATATGATCATCACCTACTACCGGCGTATTAACGAGCCTTTAGAGTCGTACACAGAGGTTTTCTGGTTCAAGCGAAACGGAGTAGGAGCACATATGTGATATGTGCGGGACCGAGATTAATGTTTGTATGTGATACCCCATTCCATTCTCACGATATGTGATATCGGTCGGTTATATATGGTATAGCCGGGTTATCGGATCAAGTGTTGATTCGATAAGTTGATTCAAATGATATTAGTCGGCTGTATATGATATAGCCGGATTATTAAATCAAGAGTTGATTTAATAATTTAATGCATAATTATATATTTGATATATTACATTACATTAACTAATATTAGCTCACTGTTCATATCAGAATTTTGCATTGTTATATCGCCCATTCTTAATCACATTACAGCTAAATAGGTGCTTTTGATCCATGTCTGCTAAATAGTTGCAGGTTACAGGTTCTCAAATCGTTACAGTGAAATTAATGAAAAGACGCTACAAATGTGAGACTATGACCAACAATAAGATGAATCCGTATGATGTCGCCTACAAGTTAAAAGGAACAAATGAAAATCATTAGACAGTTTAAATGCACAAAGTACAAGGGCAGCACAAGATTCAAGACTTCAACACGAAGCAAGGCAAAAGTCCACATCATTCTGCACTGTTGGAAATCTGGAAGGAAATAGAAATGATTCTGAGGAACCAAGTGAAGAAAACAGAAGGAAAAAGCAACATGAAGCAACCCTGAAGAACCGAGCCAGAGATCCCATCATATGGCTGCGGAACCGCGGCCAAACATGCCTTCCTGCCGCGGAACCGCGGCCGTGCAGTGCACGTGTCGGTGGGTGTCGGTGGTTTGACCCGGCTTACTTAGGGTAGTCTTGTAAATTCGTGTATGGATCAATTTGTAACCTAGGGTATTTTCCTATCTATAAATAGGAAAGCCAAAAGCTTAATTAAGCATGCCTCTTTTAATTTATAGATTTATTTTTTTTCCCTTGTAATCGTTGAGAGGTATCAATAAAGTAAGTTTCATTTTTTTTATCCCGCATTTCTTATTTGAAATTTATTATCTGCAATTTAATTTGTCTAATATAATAAAATTATAAAAATGAATTTTATTGTAACTTCCCTAATGAGTGAGTAATTTCTCACTTGTTAGGGTTAGGATAGGGAAGGTTTGAGAGAAGGAAATCTCTCTCACACCTTTCTTTGCCCATATAATTTTTATAATACAGACTTTATTTAATCCAACCACACACCGCTCACTACGGCACCCTATCCCAAATGATAGCGGTGATTTCCTAGTTAGACCGGTTGTGGTTGAATTAATTGGAGGTTAGGGCTAAGAGCCAAGAAAGGACGGACAAGCACCAAAAGGAAGAAACTAAGTTTCTTCCTAGTCGTGCTAATCCCCTTTGTTGACTATTACCCTAACACCTATATTCTTAACCAGGGCATTAGAAGCAGTGAGTAGAATCCCTTTTCCAAACTAACCTAATCCTAACCCTAGCAAGCCTTTAAATTAATTTAATCTCATTCTTAGATCTTAAAACCAAACCTACCAAAGATAGGACTTAACTTGTTAGAACTTAATGAAAGAACACCTTTTCCATGTGGACCGACTCGTACTCAACCGGCTAGCTACCAAGCGACACCATCTTGATTGCGGTAATTCTTTAAATTAAAACACGCATGCAAATAGATAACAATCACTCACTTAAGTTATTCTTTTTCTCACTTTTGATACACTTTACATATATGTGATATATGTATTGTTTTCTTTTGACACATAAATATATATGTGGTATATATTCATGTGTCATTGTAGGTTACATTTGCAACAAGAGTGTATGAGACTTATACCATGCTGGGGTTTTATTTATCATTAAGTAATTCAAAAAACATTTGGAATTAGTCATGGATAAGCTTGTAGAAGCTTATGGATACATTGACTTATTCAACTTGTTTGTCTAGCTTAAGATATTTGTTATCCCAACCCTTAACCTTAGACTATGGTTTATTCTCTACATGAGTTAGGCATGACACTAACTCACCCATGGTTGCAATTCTAACCTCACTCTCTCATTCATCTCTTCATCACTTCTTCTTCTTCTTCAAGAGAATAAGCTTGTTAGCTTTTTCTAAGTGATGAAACCTTGTGAGAAAATTAAATCTAAAGTGATTACACTTCCTACTTCATCATCCTCTGCTATTAGCCATTTAGTTTAGGGTGTTTGCTTCACTAATTTCACCATTAGTGAAGAGGTAGCATGAGCTCGAGTCTCATCGACGTAGATCATCTTCGGCCTCGAAGACATTGAGCAAGCTTGTTCGTTTCTTCAAAGTGAACCCTCTCTAGAGTCCGGGAGTTCACCATTCGCAGCGAAGGGACTACATCATGGAGCTTTAGAAGTGAAGGACCGGTCTATAAAGGTCGTATTCTCTCATTCACTTAGATGTAAAGTGTTTACATTATGTTTCGTCGGATTTTCTAGTAGCGATTCTAGGGTTATGGTTTACTAAAACGACAAATTTTTAAAATTGGCATGGATGATGCCTCCAGTAAACTTGCTGCCGTGCTAGGAAACCCTACAGTGGTATCAGAGCCATGCTAGAAAATTAGACGATGTTTGCTAGGATTACGAAACCGAAACTACTCCGAAACACCCGATACGAAAACTTGGTTTATGTCGAATTTAAAAAGTCTTCAATTTTTTTTTAAACAACTGCAGAATGTTGTATGTGATATAACATGAACACTGTGAAAATTTGAGACAATTTGGGCATGACATGGCCGGACATATAGGCTCCAAAACCGGCCACCTCGGGTCAAATGTGGATTTTGGGCTTCAAATTTGCACTGCGTTCCAGTCTCTGGGTTTTGGTTTTTCAGGTGTCGTTTGTTTTTGCTAAATTTTCATGTGATGTTAACTTTCTGCAAAAGCAATTCGGAGTGTTTCTTAGTCATAATCTAACATGTATTCGGGTTATTTATACGATGTTAAAAAGTTCAAGCGGATATCAATAACCCAATCTTTCCCCCGTTGGAAATTTTTCAATAGTTGGATTTTTTCCGAGTTTAAAATTTTCAGAAAAACTTGCAAGAGATTCCGTGGACCCTTTAGAAGAACGAAACCTTAACTCTATTATGTAACCATCAGAATCGCCATCAAACTCTAGGGTTTGTGGTAGTTCAGCGGTGCCACATGTGAGGCATTGGTTGACCCTTCTACAGCTGGTTCATAGGAGCTGTGGCAGTTTCTGGGTACTTTTTGATCTCCGCTCAAGTGTTGAGCTTATTGGGAAATTTTGGGTTCTTGTTTATTCGATCGAAAAGTTTAACATTGTCTAGTTTTCTGTGATTGTGAAACAATATTTAGAATCCACAAATAGTTATGAGATAACTAGTTTGTATTTTATAAATCTAGCAGTTTAGTCTCATTTGATTGGTTTCCACGAAATTTTGATGTGGATCAAAAGTCCGTCGCAATTACGTAGTGTACGCGGATACTCTCCGGGTAACCTTAATAGATAGCC
This sequence comes from Agapanthus africanus, assembly GCA_030015575.1. Classification (NCBI taxonomy): domain Eukaryota; kingdom Viridiplantae; phylum Streptophyta; class Magnoliopsida; order Asparagales; family Amaryllidaceae; genus Agapanthus; species Agapanthus africanus. Next base: position 186,000,607 of record CM057349.1, on the reverse strand, counting down.
ATGCCCCATAGCCCCGACCAAGTGACTGTAGGAGAACCCCGTCGCCAAAAGCATCCGTTCGGGTGCTCGCGGCTGCGGTGTTCCTCCTTAGTACACTTCGTCGACGGCATCGGGGGGTGCGGCCGTCTGCTAAAGTTTCCGAAGAGCATTCGATCAGGTTATCGGGAATCTTGTTGAATTACCCGACAAGTTATTGGAAATTGTTTTCAATATCTAGACTAAAATGCGGGGTTTATAATTGTTAGGCATATGATGTCTAAGGAATTCATTTGGTTAGGCATGAAATCCAAAGTATGTGATACATTAGGTTTATGATGTCTATGGTGGTTGCGGATTCCAACTGTTGTAGTTTTTCACTTTCTTTTCTGCGACTGTGAGTGTAATATGTGGTGTATCGCCGGTTTCGTTGCTATATGTCAACGATAATTAGGATACGCATATTTACTTACGTTGATGACATGTGATGTTATGTATTGCTGTGATATGTTATATTGAATCGTCGTGTTTTGAATAGCCGGGGGTTTTATGTGAGATGAGGGTTATTATTTTCATTCATATAAAATTCATTGTATGTAATATTCTTTTATTGGGGCACTTCCGGGTTGAGGATGATGTCACCATTGATATATATTATTTACTTTTCCGCATTAGGATAGACCCAAGGCAGGGAGCACAAGTAACCGGGTTCTAGGGTCCAGTGAGAGACCATCTCGAGGAGTCGAGACCGGGTCTCCTAACTCTAGAATTGGTAGGGTTGCTTGCTGCTCTCGAAGGGGTCTAGGGATGTAGGTTTGGCTATTCATCACGACCGTGGAATCCACATTTTTACTGGCTTAAATAAAACACGAAATTCCTAGTATATCCAATATTTCATATGTGATTCTTCTGTTGCTGATATTCTGTGATGTGATCACTTGATATGTTCTGAGATGAATGCCTATATTATATATATGAGATATAGTAAATATATAATGAGATTAATGAAAGAAAAAGAAACCTAAAGATGTTGCAGAATCTTGTTTTTAAAACTGGTAGCTCTAGTTCTTGCTTTGCATAGCGGTATTCCTTGTAGAATATCCAACACCTTATTCGATAAGGAAAGAGCCGAGATCCCTTCACCGGGAGTTACCACTTTAGCGAAACTGGCAGATGCTACAACCCATTCGGTTTGTCTTTTGATTGCTTCTATAGTTTTTGCTTTGCATAGTGGTATTTGTGAAATATCATGCACCTTATTCGATAAGGAAAGAGCCGAGATCCCTTCACAAGGAGTGACCTCTTTAGCAAAACTTGTAAAAGCCTAAAAAACACTCCTTTTTAAAATCACTCGATTCTATGACGATATCAAGTTCATTACGCAAAAGGTTTTCTTAAAAACCTGTCGTAGCCCTCCGTCATTTCAGATAAGTACTACTTAGTATTCGTACTACGTTTGTTGGCCTTCATCAAGGTGTAGTGTGCGGTAGCAAACTAGTGCTTATCTGCTAAAGCATGAGATGCGATTGGATTAGGGTAGTCGTGCGACTTTGTTGGCCTTCATCAAGGGTCGTGCGGGTGGGTTTAATTCAATCATGAAATATACGGGTTGAACTTGACTAGCGGCCTATGGTTTGTTGGCCTTCGTCAAGATCATAGGATGCTAGGGGTAAAATATTATCGGGAATTTCAAGTGTTGATATTTGCAATGAGATTGCATACCTTCTATGAGATAGTTGGATCCCGATACCCACTGCGAGTAAGAGTTACTCCTGGGAGAGTTTTATACATTACAATTAGCCAATCAAGTAGGTGTCTAGAAAGATGTTAATGGGGTTACGCCCCTGGGAAAACGAGATTTATTTTAATTAGGTCCGTGCGAAAGGACGGGGAACCTCCCTCAAAGTACCGACACTGGCCTGGCTGAAAGATTGGCGAACTTGTAAGGTGTAATTAATACTGGCTAGTCTTACCTTTTATGGATTGAAAGAAGATTTGACTAAAACAGTGGGAGCCATCCTGATTAGATAAACTAATAACCAATCTAATCTTGCAAGAGCGCACGCAGAGTGTTTTCTTCTCTCTCTCTCCTGGTAGCGACCATGTCATGCTTTAATCAAGATAATAATATGGATACATTGACCAAACCTGCTTATTATACTCAGCTAGGGAACGTTGGTTCCTCTCTATTTTATAACTGTTATAAGTCCGAGCAGGAAATGGGCGAATATCCGGATTCCCATGCCACCCATTCGAGGAATGAGCATGTTGATGCGTATTCTTCGGGTGTGCTTATTACCGAGAATTGTTTCTCAGTATCTTCTACGTCCTAGGTATGAGATACCGGATTAGGATCCCACATGTAATCTGTTACATGGACTACAGAAAGGTAGAGAACTGAGAATGGGTGATATATCTCTAAGTGTTAGAGAATGGTGCAAGTGTTGCAACCAAGTCTGTTGGCAGATATCACCTTGTATTAATACATTGATTCTGAACGAATGTTATTATATACCGAACCTGATATACAACATTACATCATGTCCTTTACTGAGTTAAAGAAGGATATAATTTTGTATTGGAGAATTATGTTGTGAACATTTTCCTGAATCAAGAGTTGATTCGATCAGGTACATTATATAATAGCATATACGTTCTAAATCAAACAACAGTTCAAAGTATCTAGAACACACACATAAGGAGTAGTTCAGAAATGAACGAATCCTTCTTGAGGCATTGGAGACTAGGCTATATCAATGCGACACGACCAGCTAAGTTACATAAGGATGAATATGAGAATTTGTTCGAATTTTCATCCTATGATACTTGCCAGTCTTGTCTCAAAGGTAAAATGACCAATACTCCGTTTACTGAAAACAGAGAAAGAGTTAGTGAACTCTTGGAATGGATACATGATGATGTATGCGGTCCTATGTCTATAAATTCCAGGGTTGGTTCTTGGTACTTCATTACATTCATTGACTATCTCTCAAGATTCGGACATGTGTTCCTGTTGAAATACGAGTCTGAGACTTTTGAGAAATTCAAGGAATATAAGCTTGAAGTTGAGAACCAGAAGGGTAGAAGTATTAAAGTCCTTCGATGTGATTGAGGAGGAGAATAATTGGGAATGGAATTCCTGGAGTTTCTAAAAGGAGAACGTGATTCTCTCTCAGCTTACTCCTTCGAGTACACCACAGCATAATGGTGTATCGGGGCGGAGGTATCGCACCTTATGAGATATGGTGAGCTCTATGATGAGTATTGCAGAGTTACCTGTTTCTTTTTTGGTGTTATGCACTTAAGAAGCTGCATACCTATTGAATGGGGTTCCATCCAAATCAGGGCATACCACTACATATGAGATATAGTGTGGGAAGAGACTATGTCTTAAACGAGTTAAGATATGGGGTTGTCCGGCCTATGTTGAAAAGCAAAATCCGGACAAGCTCGAAGCAAGGTCAGTTCTGTACAAGTTTGTTAGGATATCCCAAACATGCGTGAGGGAATATCTTCTACCACACAGAGGAGCAAAATGTGTTTTGTTTCTCAGCATGCCACCTTTTTGGAAAAGTAATTTCTTGTGAAGAAATTTGTGGTCATGAGGTAGAACTGGAAGAAGTTCCATCTAGACAAACTAATAGCTAATGATTTGGTGAAACCAAAGGATTCAATAGTCTCCAACGAACCTCAGCCTCTCCGTAAATATGTTAGGGTTCCTCATCCACTTGAGAGATACTACGGTCTTCTCGGTGACAGTGGAAGCGAGGATTGCATCATGATTGATGATGGCCCAACTGGGTTCAGGCAGTCCATCATAAGTGGAGACTTTGTGAAAAGGCTGGATGCTATGTGATCAAAGATGGAATCCATGTACACCAACAAAGTATGACTTTGATTGTTGCACCTGAAGGCGTAAAACCCATTGGGAGCAAATGGATCTTGAGAAGATTCTTTCTATTGATGGAAATGTTGAGACTTTCAAAGCTATGCTTAAGTCTATCGGGATCAATGCAAGCATCGCGGAGTTGGAATATCTGTTTTGATGTGGCGGTTAAAGAGTTTGACTTCATCGAAATGGTGGATGAACCTTGTATATACAGAATATTGTAGAGAGTAAAGTTTTCTTCCACGTATTGTACATAGATGACATACTCTTGATAGGATATTGTTTCCTATGCTACACTCGGTCAAGCTCCTCTTATCACAAGGATTCTTAATAAAAGAATTGGATGATACCTACTACATCTTGTGGATTATGATCTATGGTGATGGATCTAAATGGATATTAGGAGTGTCCCAAATCTAGATACATTAACACCATACTAAAGGGGTTTAGTATGGAAGATTCTAAGCGTGGCGGTTCGTCCACTTAGTAAGGAATGACTCTCCCCAAAACGATGTCTTCAAAGAATGATTTGGAGAGAGCTCGCGTGCAAGGGATACCCTATGCTTCGGCAGTAGGCTCTATCAGAGTATGCGATGTTATATACCAGATCAGATGTAGATGACTCACTTGGTGTAGTGATCAAGAATCAATCGGATCTTGGGAGAATCACTGGAAAGCTGTGGAGGACATTCTTAAGTACTTGAGAAGCACTAAAAGAAAGTTCCTGGTTCGAGCTTCCAGAGTGATAAGGTCGATTGAGAGTCAGTCACAGGAATTGTCTTTACCCTCAGTACAGGGACGGTATGTTGGAAGGGTTCCAAGCTAGATACCGTGACATACTAGACGATAAAGGTTGAATACATTTCTACCAATGATGTTGCCAAAGTGGCTGTCTGGGCATTTCTTGTTCATGAGATGAAAAAGGTTCCTACCATTGAGCGTCCAATAACTGTTATTGTGATAACAATGGAGTTGTGGATTTGGCCTAGGAACGCAGGTCCCATCAGCGTTCCAGACATATTCTGAGGCAAGTATCACCTGATCAGGGGGATGGTTGATCTCCAAGGGATCGAGGTGAGGAGAGTGGACATAAAGGATAACACAGCGGATCCACTCACAAAGTCCTTACACCTAGAGAGACTTCTATAGGATACTACAACCACTGCTAAATTGTTGAGTATGAGATACTGCAGCAAATGGCCTTAGTGCAAGTGGGAGATTGTTAGTTATATGTATGCCCTAGAGGCCATTACTGTACATGTGATGTATATTGTAGTGGATGCTTGGACATATATAGGGAGGACTTTCTTGCACGATGATTGATTCGATTTTCCGTTGTGTATGTAAAGAAAATGTATAGAAATCACAACCAATTTTTTTTGACCACAATCAATAACGGTGTCGATTGTAGCACTTTAGTAAGTGCGGATCGTCCACAGGGAAAGTGTAATCGTTCGAATTTTGAATTAGATGAGTCGAAAATTTAATGAAAAGAGAAAAGATAATTCATGATTTATAAATTTGAAGTTCAAGATTTAGTAAAATCTAGATCTAATAGGAAGAATCAAGAAAACATTTAAAATCAAGAATTTTCAATTGATGATTTCCAATCCAAGAATCAAGAATCGAAGTGAGGCTCGTAGGAATCGATCGGATCTATAGATGTGATGAAATCTATTGATTACATACTCTTATCCATCGATGAATTGATACTAGATCGATGATGATCAACGAGAATTGGGGATTTCTTGTGAAACTAGGGTTTCATCTTCACTCCCTTGTCCTTTCGTCGATATCATTCACATTCTAGCCTCTAGTAAATTCAAGAATCGATCGTGGATCCCTAATTTCGAGCGAAAACAATCAAGAAAGCATCGCATCAAAACTAGGTCGTCGATTATTCAATTTGTAAGTCGATGTTCAACACCCCAATACTTGTGGGGAGGCGGAAATATGAATAACAATCAAGTTCTATGATCAAACATCGATTAACCGTATGAATCGTTTGCTAAACAAGTTTTAACAAAAGCTATAGAGTTTTAAACTACTATGCAAAGAGATTATACCAAACGGTTCTAGTCCTTCGTCTTGATGTTGTCTACGGCCTCTTTGGATCTCCACGTCCTCTTCGGCTTTCTCCCGTGATAGACGATCCACCCGAGAACCCTAATCCAAGCTATAACCTCTAAACTTGAGGTTACTTAGTTTCTCTAGTTGCTAAATAGAGTAGCTAAGGTGATGTAGAGATAGGTTATGGAGTAATTAGTCTTTCCTAATCCTTGTTCTCAACTCATGAGGGGTAGGATTAGGCTTGGTGAAGGAGAGAGAACTTGAAGAGAGAGAGTGAGAAGATGATAATGAATATTATTTTATGAATAAAGCTTCTCACTTGATATATATGAAACATAATGAATTAAAAGAAATGAATAAAAAGCGATTATTCATCATGTTTCATTAAATCAAGTGGGTGATTCATCATGTGAGTCATTAAGCAATTAATGATGCATTAATGACATGATGAATCACTCACAATGAGTCACTTAATCATTAAATGAAAATGCCACCTCTCTCTTTATGTCACATCCTTCTAGAAGCTTCTCGGAAAATTACGAGAACGCCCCTCTCATCCGTGAAAACACGGAAAAACTTTAGACTGTATAAATCCAATAACCTGATACTAGAATCTGGCTTAAACCAAAGCCGGCTAGTAAAAACTGTCCGAATGTCGTACGTGCGTTCAAACACGTATGCGTCCGAACCTTTGTCGTAAAACCATACGACCTCTATATCTTTTCGCCTGGGTTTGGGAAATCTCTGTGTGGGACTCTAAAGACTCGACTACTACGCTGGCAGTGGGTTTAACCACAGACCGCAAGCGGCACTAGCTGTACGTAACGGTCCCCAGGTAGTTGTCGATAAGAAAGCTGATGAGGTAACCCATCTGAAATCCTACTGAGCCTGTCTGTGACAATATCCGCGCAGTCCGGTCTGTTCGTCTGAGAGTATCACATGTACGGTCTAGGGAGGTGGTGGACGTCAGACCCTTAATAACCGTACAAGTCGTGTCGGTATGGCTCTATCACCATCCGAGAATCTACTGATCAACCTATCAGTAATTCTCAATCAGCCCTGGCCAGGGACTTATGGTAATGACCAACCGATCACCGTGCGATATCAACTCCCTATACCGGGAGAGACGAATCCCTAACAGTCACTCACTGCCTCCATATGGCTCGGGACTGTGCCCAACTGAAACCTGTTTGCACGACTCCTTTGAGCCGTGGTAGGGTAATAATCAAAGCACAGTGGGAACTCACACGAGACAAATGATGACCTTAAGTCAACGGACTATCTGCACACATGTCACCTGAGAACTGCTATCTGACGTTAGGTATAATACCATCCAGTCAGTTCTCGGCGAGTCCTGTCCGGTGTACTCACACCCAGTGAGCATCTGTATACAATCTTAGGTGAACACCACCAATGGTTGCGGGACCAATCCATTGCCCCTCGTCAGGGTCTAGATATGTATACACTAGTCTACTCCGGAGTATCGATGCCCAATATCGATACTCCTGCGACCAGGGACATCTAAGGGTGTGCCTATTGACTATCCAGCTCCCACTAGTATGACTGCCATCACAACGCCGGTAGTCAGACAAACACCCTATGGGCTTTATCATCATATATATATAAATACCAAGTAAAATATATTATACGTTAAGACAAAGTCAAACCAAATAGCGTACTATCATATCAAGCAAGACTGTCATGTACATACATATCCCAAGCATCCTATACAATGTAGGCCTCTAGGGCATATATATCCAACAATCTCCCACTTGCACTAAGGCCTATAATTGGCGCAATGAGTACCCACTGTCTCTACCAGATCCAGTTGCTTGCGTACCGCATGCCCAACATCTCAAAAAGCCTCTCGAACTGTACTTGAGGAATGGCCTTGGTGAATGGATCTGCCGTGTTGTCTTTTGTGTCTACTCTCCGTATCTCGATCTCCCGACGATCCACGATCTCCCTGATCAGGTGAAACCGCCTTAAGATATGCCTGGATTTCTGATGGGACCTTGGTTCCTTCGCTAAAGCTACAGCGCCATTGTTATCGCAATACAAAGGTATTGGATTGGCAATGGACGGAACCACCTGAAGTTCAGAAATGAACTTCCTTATCCAGACAGCCTCTTTTGCGGCTTCACTAGCAGCTATATACTCAGCCTCCATAGTTGAGTCTGCGACGGTATCTTGTTTGGAACTCTTCCAACTTACCGCCCCTCCATTGAGGGTAAACACAAAACCCGAAATAGATTTAGAATCATCCTTGTCACTTTGGAAGCCGGAGTCGGTAAAAGCCTCTACCTGGAGGTCCTTATTGCCGTAAATCAAGAACATCTCCTTAGTCCTTCTCAGGTACTTGAGAATGTTCTTCACCGCTATCCAATGTTTCTCACCTGGGTCCGATTGATACCTGCTTACCACACTAAGTGCGTAAGCTACATCTGGTCTGGTACATAACATCGCATACATTATTGATCCTACCGCCGAAGCGTAGGGTATAATGCCCATGCGAGCCCTCTCTTCATCAGTCTTTGGAGACATCTCTTTGGAGAGGGTGATTCCGTGACAAGCGGGCATATTGCCGCGTTTGGAATCTTCCATACTAAATCTCTTTAGTATAGTGTCTATATACCTGGACTGTGAAAGTCCCAATATTCTATTAGATCTATCTCGATAGATCTTAATGCCCAGAATGTATGATGCATCTCCCAAGTCTTTCATAGAGAATTTCTGTGACAAGAAGAGCTTTACTGATTGTAGTATAGGGATATCATTCCCTATCAGTAGTATGTCGTCGACGTATAAAACGAGGAAGACTACTGCTCCTTCTACAATCTTCCTATAAATACATGGTTCATCTATATTTTTGATAAAGTCAAATTCCTTGACTGTTTCATCAAAGCAGATGTTCCAACTCCGCGATGCTTGCTTTAACCCATAAATGGATTTAAACAATTTGCACACTCTTCCGCTGCTCCCACTGTCTAAGGAATCTTCTGGTTGATCCATGTAAACACTCTTTTCTAGATGTCCATTTAGAAAAGCTGTTTTTACATCCATTTGCCAGATTTCATAGTCATGGAAGGCAGCAATGGCAAGCATGATCCGAATGGATTTAAGCATAGCTACTGGTGAAAAGGTTTCATCATAGTCCAATCCTGGTCTTTGACGAAAACCTTTTGCTACTAGTCTAGCTTTGTACGTTTCCACTTGTCCAAATGTACCAATCTTTTTGAAGATCCATTTTCACCCAACTGGTTTTACCCCAGGAGGAGCAACTTCTAAAGTCCATACTTTATTGGTGTACATGGATTCCATTTCGGATCTCATTGCATCCAGCCACTTCACTGAGTCGCTACTTGTGATAGCCTGCTGAAAACTAGTAGGCTCATCATCATCGATGATGCAATCCTCTCGATCCCCATCAAGAAGAAAACCATAGTATCTTTCAGGAGGATGAGAAAGCCTACTAGATCTGCGGAGTGGCGTTGGTTCGTCATGTTCTATTGAAATCTGAGATTCTTCTAAGTCTTCGGTTGCAGTTTGAGGTTCTGGAATTTCTTCCAGTTCTACCGCGCTCCCACTAATTTCTTTTGCAAGAAATTCGCTTTCTAAGAAGACAATGTGACGAGCGACAAACACCTTTTGTTCTTCAGTGTGGTAGACCATGTACCCCCTTGAATGCTTGGGGTATCCTACAAACTTGCACAAAACCGATCGTGCCTCGAGCTTGTCCGGATTATGCTTTTTAACATATACCGGACACCCCCATATCTTGATATACTTGAGATATGGTCTCTTCCCACACCACATTTCATATGGAGTGGTAGGTACAGACTTAGTTGGAACTCTATTTAATAGATATGCAGCTGATTCTAGAGCAAATCCCCAGAAGGAAAGTGGCAACTCAGCACTACTCATCATTGATCGCACCATATCTAATAGCGTGCGATTCCTTCTTTCTGATACACCATTATGCTGAGGTGTATAAGGTGGAGTAAGCTGAGAGAGTATTCCATTTGCTTTCAAGTATTCAAGGAAACTGGTACTTAAGTATTCTCCACCTCGATCAGATCGAAGTGTCTTGATGCTTTTACCAGTTTGTTTCTCTACTTCATTTTTATACTCCTTAAACTTCTCAAAAGCCTCGGATTTATGCTTTATTAAGAACACATGTCCATACCTAGAGAAGTCATCAGTAAAAGTGATGAAGTAGGAGTGACCACTTCTTGCATGTATAGACATCGGACCACATACATCACTGTGTACTAGTCCCAAGAGTTCGGTGGCTCTTTCTCCGTGTCCGGTGAACGGAGATTTGGTCATTTTTCCTTTGATACATGATTGACAAGTTGCATATGATGAATATTCAAACGAATCTAGATATCCATCTTTATGTAACTTAGTCAACCTTGTTTCATTTATATGACCAAGTCTACAATGCCATAGGAAGGCTTGATTTGAATCTGGAGCCTTTCTTTTACGCGTGTTTTGAATATTGAAAATTTGTGGTTGATTAAGTATGTATATGCCGTTTTCCAGTGTGCCAAACCCAATCAGTTCTTGATTTAGAAGAATGTTCATGACATTTCTTTCAAGCACAAAATTATATCCTTTATTAGACAATAAAGATACTGAGATAATATTACACAACATACTGGGAATGCAAAAACAGTTATACAATACCAAAATGTTTCTACTATTCAACCCTAGGTGATATTTCCCTATTGCAACTGCATCTACATGCATTCCATTGCCCATCCGAAGAGTCATATCACCTGCCCCCAGTACTCTACTATTTCTCAGATCCTGTAAAGAATTACAGATGTGAGAACCAGAACCGGTATCAAGTACCCATGAAGTAGAGTTTACTGAAAGACAATTTTCGATTACGAACACACCTGAAGTAGAAGCAACTGCTTGCTTCATGTCCTTGGCTTTGAAGGCCTGGCAATCCTTCTTCCAGTGCCCCTGCTTGTGACAATAGAAGCACTCGTTCTTTTCTGCCTTCACCCTTCCTGCCTTGTTCGTTCCCTGCACCTTCTTGACCCCACCCTTCGGTTTGGTGGCTTTCATCTTCTTCTTCCCTTTAGTTTTTGCTTTAGTTTTAGAAGAAGATGATTGGCCAACATACAGAACGGGGGTCTTCTCCTTTTTCAAGGAGGTCTCTGCTACCCTCAACATATTGAGGAGCTTTGGAAGATCCGCTTCCATTTCGTGCATGTTGAAGTTCAGCACGACCTGAGAGAAGGTGTGGGGAAGGGACTGCAAAATCAAGTCGATATACAAATCGTTTTCTAGCACGCATCCCAGGTTTGCGAGTTCCTCAATGAGGATGATCATTTTGAGGACGTGCTCTCCAACAGGCGATCCTGGAGCTAACCTCATCTGGAAGAGTTTCCTTGAGGTTTCGTACCTCGCGATACGGGAGTGTTCACCATACAATTCCTTGCAATGGAGGAATATGGATGCAATATCCATACTCTCGTGCTGTTTCTGGAGTTCATTATTCATGGACGCCAGCACGATACACTTAGCTCGCTCACAGTCTAGATCCCAGGTTTTACGAACTTCCTTGTCCGCAACTGAGGAATCTGGTCCTGGGATAAGGGGAGGAACAGCGGTGGTAACATATGCAACTTTGTCATAAGTCAGCGCAATATTGACGTTTCTTAGCCAGTCTTTATAGTTCTGCCCGGTTAGTATATTCTTTTCAAGTAATAGTTTTAGTCCAGTCATGGTAGCTGCCAGAGAGAGAGAAAAGAAAACACTCAGCATATGCTCTTGCAAGTTTAGATTGGTTTATTAATTTATCTAAACAGGATGGCTCCCACTGTTTCCTCAAATCCTTCTTCAAAACCTAAAAGAAGAACTAGTCAGGATTTAATCACACGTCACAATACTTGCTTAACCTTTCAGCCAGGCTGGTGTTGGTACTTCGAGGGAGGTTTTCCAACGCTTTCGCAAAGTTCCTTAATTAAAGAACCTCTTTTCCCTGGAGGCGTAGCCCCTCTAACACCTTTCTAGGCACCTACTTGGTTTATAGCATTGATTGTTAAGTGAGAGAAATTCCCGAGAGTAATCGTACTCATCAGTGGGATCGGGATCCAACTATCATTGCATGATGCCCTAGATGGAAGCCACTCTAGTCACCACACTCCAGAAGGTAAGCTAAATCTGCAAGTTTCCTTTATGTTTGAAACTCCCGATGTGATTTTTACCCCAAGCTCTTATAGACCTTGACGTAGGCCAACAAGTCATAAGACGCAAGTCAAGTTCTACCCGTCGTTGTCCTGATCAATTTAAATACATCGTACAAGCCCTTGACGTAGGCCAACAAGGTGTACGTCTGTATTAAACTAATGCATCTATCTATGCAACAAATAGGCACACACACTGCTACCATACACTATGCCTTGACGTAGGCCAACAAGCATAGCATGAATACGATGTGCTGTCTATCTGAAATGACGGAGGATTACGGCTGGTTTTTGGCAAAAAACCGTTGACGTAATGAACTTGATTTGATCGAAGGAACTAAGATAGCTTTTATTAAAAGGAGTGGTTTAAGCTCCGCATTTAAAATTTGCTTTTTCAAGAAAACCGAGTGGGTTTTAGAAATTGTTCCAACGATTCTGTTTAGGTTTTATTTTCTTTGCATTAATGATAATGCGTCCCATCTTTAACCTATCATTACAGATAATAACGAAAATATGACGTCCTCTTATGCCATCTGCATTCGCCACTGGGTCCCGTCATCACCCGTTAGGTTACTTAACTAACGACAGAGCGGGGGCTGGGCTAGCGCGGGTGTAAAACATAAGTGACGTCTAAATAGCTATCATATATATAGATATTTTACATTCGTCTGACGCAATGATATACATTCCAGAACACAGATAAACAATATTGGACTTGCAAGCAATCTGTATTTCTTTTGAGCCTGCAAGAAAAGACAGATTACACAGTTGTGATGAATAGCCATTACTCCACCCACGACCCCTACGGGTGCGGCAAACTACCCGCCCGGCAGTTTGTGCACCCCACCTTGGGTCTGTCCTAGGAGCAAAAACAGTAAAAAAGAAATAATACAACGGTGGCTACAACCGCAACCTGGATGTGCCCCGCAAAATAATATTACAACTTGTTACATTTACATCAAATGAATTAAATAATAACCCATCACAAAACCCAGCTAATCACCACAACAGTCCAATACAGTTTATATGCACAAACAGATAAAACCATTACAGAAATGTGCAACCCCCTGCCAACCGACATACTAGCAGTTAGGGGAGGTTTACGAACACATTATACAATCACAGATATAATCCAATATGCAAATACTGTACAATTTCGATCGATTAAACATCTTTAATATTGCTCCAAAAACTGCTCTGTAAAATTGAAACCTGAGCAAATATTAAATATCCCAGAAAATCCCAAATTACACAGAGAAGCAGCACAGGAAATTTGAGTTCCTGACTCGGCAACTCGGCGGCGGAAGCGCGGCGGATCGGTGCGATCCGCCGCGGTTCCGCGGCCGCGTTGCCGATTCAGGAGCCCAAATTTCTTCGGTGTTCTTCTGGTGTCTTGTCAAGCTTTCTGAACTTGCCTGAAAAATTTTTGGACTTCATTTAAATTTCGACAGAAACTTGATATTTTTAGGGTTTTCCGGCTTCGTTTTTCCGTTCGAAATTCGTACAAATTTGCAATTAAGTTAAATCTTGTTTAGCTTGGCTCTGATACCACTGTAAGTCGATGTTCAACACCCCAATACTTGTGGGGAGGCGGAAATATGAATAACAATCAAGTTCTATGATCAAACATCGATTAACCGTATGAATCGTTTGCTAAACAAGTTTTAACAAAAGCTATAGAGTTTTAAACTACTATGCAAAGAGATTATACAAAACGGTTCTAGTCCTTCGTCTTGATGTTGTCTACGGCCTCTTTGGATCTCCACGTCCTCTTCGGCTTTCTCCCGTGATAGACGATCCACCCGAGAACCCTAATCCAAGCTATAACCTCTAAACTTGAGGTTACTTAGTTTCTCTAGTTGCTAAATAGAGTAGCTAAGGTGATGTAGAGATAGGTTATGGAGTAATTAGTCTTTCCTAATCCTTGTTCTCAACTCATGAGGGGTAGGATTAGGCTTGGTGAAGGAGAGAGAACTTGAAGAGAGAGAGTGAGAAGATGATAATGAATATTATTTTATGAATAAAGCTTCTCACTTGATATATATGAAACATAATGAATTAAAAGAAATGAATAAAAAGAGATTATTCATCATGTTTCATTAAATCAAGTGGGTGATTCATCATGTGAGTCATTAAGCAATTAATGATGCATTAATGACATGATGAATCACTCACAATGAGTCACTTAATCATTAAATGAAAATGCCACCTCTCTCTTTATGTCACATCCTTCTAGAAGCTTCTCGGAAAATTACGAGAACGCCCCTCTCATCCGTGAAAACACGGAAAAACTTTAGACTGTATAAATCCAATAACCTGATACTAGAATCTGGCTTAAACCAAAGCCGGCTAGTAAAAACTGTCCGAATGTCGTACGTGCGTTCAAACACGTATGCGTCCGAACCTTTGTCGTAAAACCATACGACCTCTATATCTTTTCTCCTGGGTTTGGGAAATCTCTGTGTGGGACTCTAAAGACTCGACTACTACGCTGGCAGTGGGTTTAACCACAGACCACAAGCGGCACTAGCTGTACGTAACGGTCCCCAGGTAGTTGTCGATAAGAAAGCTGATGAGGTAACCCATCTGAAATCCTACTGAGCCTGTCTGTGACAATATCCGCGCAGTCCGGTCTGTTCGTCTGAGAGTATCACATGTACGGTCTAGGGAGGTGGTGGACGTCAGACCCCTAATAACCGTACAAGTCGTGTCGGTATGGCTCTATCACCATCCGAGAATCTACTGATCAACCTATCAGTAATTCTCAATCAGCCCTGGCCAGGGACTTATGGTAATGACCAACCGATCACCGTGCGATATCAACTCCCTATACCGGGAGAGACGAATCCCTAACAGTCACTCACTGCCTCCATATGGCTCGGGACTGTGCCCAACTGAAACCTGTTTGCACGACTCCTTTGAGCCGTGGTAGGGTAATAATCAAAGCACAGTGGGAACTCACACGAGACAAATGATGACCTTAAGTCAACGGACTATCTGCACACATGTCACCTGAGAACTGCTATCTGACGTTAGGTATAATACCATCCAGTCAGTTCTCGGCGAGTCCTATCCGGTGTACTCACTCCCAGTGAGCATCTGTATACAATCTTAGGTGAACACCACCAATGGTTGCGGGACCAATCCATTGCCCCTCGTCAGGGTCTAGATATGTATACACTAGTCTACTCCGGAGTATCGATGCCCAATCTCGATACTCCTGCGACCAGGGACATCTAAGGGTGTGCCTATTGACTATCCAGCTCCCACTAGTATGACTGCCATCACAACGCCGGTAGTCAGACAAACACCCTATGGGCTTTATCATCATATATATATAAATACCAAGTAAAATATATTATACGTTAAGACAAAGTCAAACCAAATAGCGTACTATCATATCAAGCAAGACTGTCATGTACATACATATCCCAAGCATCCTATACAATGTAGGCCTCTAGGGCATATATATCCAACACAATTTGCTAGGGTTTACAAACTCGTTGGACTTAAGAATTGTACAAGAATCTATTCATCATCATTCTATTGATCGTCTCGACTCCTTTACGAGTGGAGTTTTACTCAAACATCACAACAAGAACCACAATCAAGAATTGAGATCGAATCATGATGCAAGAATTTAAAGAAAGCAAGATAAAGAAATTTCACCTTTATTTATCAACAATTTAGCTACAACTCTCAAGATCTACAAGAGGAAGAAACATGATCGTCGATTTCGGCTTCGCTCGGCTCCTTGAGTCGCGGATCGGCTTGGATCACTTGCTCCGATAATGTCCGGCGTCGCTTTCTAATGGCTCGAAGGCTTCATTGCTTGATTCGGTACTCGGGATTCTTGATCTTGGCTTTGGAATTAGAATTAGGGTTAGGGTTTTGAAGCACAAGTTGTGTCACTCAACATGTGGGTGGAAGAGATGATAGAATCAACAACCTTAGAAGTGAAGCCTTAGGGTCCCTTTTATAGCCTTAAGAATGATTAGCTTCCTTTGTAAGCTTGGATTAGGTTAGCTTCCCTTGTAAGCTAGGTAGTTAGGTAGAAGCCTCTAGAAGTAGTTAGTTAGGCTTTAGCTTTCTTCATAAGCTTGGAGGTTAGGGAGAAGCTTCTAGGTTTAGTTTGTTAAGTGAGAAGCTTTCTTTGGAAGCTTAGAAGTTTAGCTTGAACAAGGAGCTTGCTGATCTGGCAGAAGACTCTGGATAATTCTGGAAATTGTCATAGCTTGATGAGGTGTAGGCCATGAATGAAGAATGTTGCAGCTGAAATGGGCTGATGTCACCGTTATGTGGCCGCGGATCCGCGGCAAATGCCTGCTCCAGCCGTGGATCCGCGGCCGTTTGACTGCCTTGGTGCATCAAGTTTCCATTGTGGCTTGCTGCTGACTTCTTGATATATTTCTGATATGTGGAATCTTAAAATTCTCTTCAGTTCATTGCCAGATCTCAAGTCTTGGAGTTGGCGTATTTTTTTATCAGCAATATTTTCACAGATTTGGCTTTTCTCCTGGAATTTCCTGTACAGACTTCGAGACAAGTGTTGCGCTATACAAGGATGATGCGATGCCATGATAAACACTCAATTTCCCTTAAAATGTCGGTTTTAGTATACAACACAGGTAATCTGGTATTTTACAACTGTTTTGCTAATATGTGCAATACTTAACCTGAATACCTTTAGATGAATGCGAATGATAAGGAAATTGACGTGTTAAAAATACATTATTTTCGACTGATCACTCGACATGATAGTATGCTATCTGGTTGCACTTTATCTTAACATGTACACTTATTGTCTCTCTATTACATGTTGATAAAGCCCTTAGGATGAGTACTTGACTACCAGGATTATGATGCAGATCATACTAGTGGGGACAGGGTAGTCGTTATGTACACCCTTCAAACGTTCCTAGTCATGTGAGTATCAAGACAGGGCATCGATATTCTAGAGTAGACTAGCGTATACGCTTCTCGACCCATAGGATGGGTGATGGATGATCCCATATGCTGGTGTTTGACATCAGAGATGGTATACGGGTGCTCAGTGGAGACTGGGTATACTGAACGGACTCGCCGAGAACTCCTAGATGGTATTATACCTATCGTCGGATAGCAGTTCTCTGGTGACACTGGTACAGGTTAGTCTGTAGACCCGAGATCGTCATAGAGTCTTGTGTAATTCCCACTGTGCTTTGATTTCCACCATACCACGGTCAAGAGATCATGCAAAAAGGTAGTTTTTGGGTACAGTCCCGAGTCACATGGAGGAAATGAGCGATAGGAGGTATTTCGTCTCTCCCGGTATTGGGAGTTGATGTTGTGCTATGCTCGCTTGGCCATAACAGGAAATCCCTGGCCAGGGTTGCTGAGATTTACTAGTAAGTGTTATCAGTAGTTTCTCGAACCGTTATGGACCTTGCATCAGCATGACTTATTAGGCTATTAGGGTCTGACGTTATACCACCCCCAGGCTGTGATATGCGACATATCAGACGAAGAGACCTGACTGTAAGGTAGTGTTACTGATTGAATTCGCAGGAGTTTGAGCAGGCTTGCTTGTTGATCTTCTGATCGCTCAATACCCGGGTGGCCGTTACGTTTAGCATTCCGCTTGCGGCTTGTGGGTGTTTGATATGATCATCACCTACTACCGGCGTATTGACGAGCCTCTAGAGTCCTATACAGAGGTTTCCAGGCTCAAGCGAAACGGAGTAAGAGCACATATGTGAAATGTACGGGACCGAGATTAATGTGTGTATATGATACCGCATTCCATTCTTGCGATATGTGATATCAGTCGGTTATATATGATATAGCCGGGTTATCGGATCAAGTGTTGATTCGATAAGTTGATTCAAATGATATTAGTCGATTGTATATGATATAGCCGGATTATTAAATCAAGAGTTGATTTAATAATTTAATGTATAATTATATATTTGATATATTACATTACATTAGCTAATATTAGCTCACTTAAGTAATTCTTTTTGTCACTTTTGATACACTTTACATATATGTGATATATGTATTGTTTTCTTTTGACACATAAATATATATGTGATATATATTCATGTGTCATGCTAGGTTACATTTGCAACAAGGGTGTATGAGACTTATACCATGCTAGGGTTAATGTTTGGGTTTTATTTATCATTAAATAATTCACAAAACATTTGGAATTAGTCATGGATAAGCTTGTAGAAGCTTATGGATACATTGACTTATTCAACTTGTTTGTTTAGCTTAAGATATTTGTTAACCCAACCCTTAACCTTAGACTATGGTTTATTCTCTACATGAGTTAGGCATGACACCAACTCACCCATGGTTGCAATTCTAACCCCACTCTCTCATTCATCTCTTCATCACTTTTTCTTCTTCCTTAAGAGAAAAAGCTTGCTAGCTTTTTCTAAGTGATGAAACCTTGTGAGAAAATTAAATCTAAAGTGAGCCCACTTCCTACTTCATCATCCTCTTCTATTAGCCATTCAGTTTAGGGTGTTTGCTTCACTAATTTAACCATTAGTGAAGAGGTAGGAAGTGCTCAAGTCTCCTCGACGTAGATCATCTTCGGCCTCGAAGACATTGAGAAAGCTTGTTCGTTTCTTTAAAGTGAACCCTCTCTAGAGTCCGGGAGTTCACCATTCGCAGCGAAGGGACTACATCATGGAGCTTTAGAAGTGAAGGACCGGTCTACAAAGGATGTATTCCCTCATTCACTTAGATTTAAAGTGTTTACATTATGTTTCGTCGGATTTTCTAGTAGCGATTCTAGGGTTAGGGTTTACTTGAACGACAAATTTTTAAAATTGGCATGGACGATGCCTCCAGTAAACTTGCTGCCGTGCTAGGCAACCCTACAGTTCGGCTACTACATAATATAGTGCTCATCATGAAAGCAAAGTGCTCAAGAGCAAAATCAGCCTCAAAAGGCGTATCTGATCAGTCGAAAATACTGCATCTTTTAACCGGCAATTTCCCTATCATTTGCACTCATCTAGAAGTGTTCGGCATTCATAAAGCACATATTAGCTAAACAGTCGTTAAATATCAGATTACATGTGTTAGACTTTAAAACCGGCACTATAAGGCAAATTGACTGTATTTCATAGCATCGCATCATTCTTGCATATCGCAACTTGTGTTTCGAAGTCTGTGCAGGAAATCCCAGAAGAATGATCAAAATTTACAAAACGAAGACTGTTAAAAAGACGCCAACTCAAGGATTTGGAATCTAGCAATGATCTAAAAGGCATTCAGAGATTCAACATATCAAAAAGAACACCTGAAGACAACACAAAGCAGCATATGAAGTTTCAAGCCTCAAGCAATCAACTTGGCCGCGGAACCGCGGCCGGAGCCGCCTTGCGCCGCGGTTCCGCGGCGTCCCTGCCACGTCAGCCCTCATTCTCTGCACCAGTACCCTTACCTCAGGGTGTATACTTCATAAAGGCACTACATTTTCCAGATGTCTCTCGAACATTCTGCCAAATCAGCAAGCCTTAGGGTTCCTAACTAAACACCCCAAGCTTCACCTAAACTCCATTAAGAACCTAGAACCTTCTCCCTAACCTCCTAGCTTAGGGTAGAAGCTAAGCCCCTAACTAACTACTTCTAGAAGCCTCTCCCTATAACTAACTTTTGGAGGGAAATTCAAAATTCAAAATCCTAGACCTAGGGTTTGGGAAACCTATAAAAAAGACTCCAAGGCTCACTTGAAAAGGTTGTTCATTGTTGTTCAAAAAATAGGGTTGAAAGCTAAGCAATCTCTAATCTCCTCCATTCTTCAACCCAACAACTACCACCTCAAAACCCTAACCCTAATCCAATCCAATATCAAGCATTCAAGATCCTTTGAGTGCAAGCAAAGCAAGTCTTCAACGATCTTTTGAAGCGAAGCCGGACTTCAAGAGCACGAGATCCAAGCCGATCCACGACTCAAGGAGCTGAGCGATGCTAGATTCGACGAGCGAAGTTCATTCCTCTTGTAATTCTTGAGAGTTGTAACTACTTGTTGATATAATAAAGGTAAGGATTCTTTAAACTTGCTTATTTTCAATTCGAGCATTATGATTCGTATTCAATTCTTGAATGTATTCTTCGTGATGATGCTTGAGTAAAACTCCGCTCGTTGAGGAATCGAAACGATTGTAGAATGATGATGTTGACGAATCTTTAAACGTTTTCTTAAGTCCTATAACAATTGTAAATTCTTGAAAATCGAATGATCGATGATCTAGATCGATGCGAATGCGTTCTTGATTCCTTTTGCACGATCTAGAGATCAACGATCGATCATTCAATTTTCAAGAAGCTATGTAGTGAATGTTATTCATCGTAAGGACAAAGGATAGGATGAGTAAACCTAATTCTTCGCAAGATCCTTGATCCTCGATGAATCAACATCGATTTAGAATCAATTTGTTAATGGATAAGAAATCGTCATTTCGAATCTTCTTCACATCAATGATCTAATCGATTCCTACGAGCTTTACTTCAAATCTTGAAACCTAAATTGATTGGAATTCTATCGATACTTGATTCTCGATGTTTATCGTTTTCTGGATTCTTGAAATTCATCAATATAAATCTTGAATCGTTTTTGCTTTTCTTTTTCTATTAAATTTTCGATTCAAACAAAACAAAATACGAACGAATCGCGCAATCCCTGTGGACGATCCGCACTCACTAATGCGCTACAAACCGACACCGTTATTGATTGTGGTCAAATATTTTTGGTTGTGATTTCTATACAATTTTCTAAATACCGACACAATCGGAAAAGATCAATCAAATGACGCCGTTGCCGGGGATCGCGCGCTAATTCGTTCTTTATTTGAAATTTGAATTGAAAGATTTATTCCGTTACAATTTTGTGATCAAAATTCGCGCAAAACACTAAACGATTTGTTGTGGTTTATTGCAAGGAAATCTGGAGCTTGCTGTGCAATTGGAATTTTTTTTGGAGAATTCCAGAGGACTCAGGAGCTGAACTTCAGCTCTCTGTAAAAATTGTGTGGAGGGAACAGTACCAACGGGCGCGATTCCGCGGTCCTAGCCAGCATTTACGGCGGTTCCGCGCGTCTGTGAAGGGATCGCTGTACAAAATTTCCACAGTGAGCCTCTATCTTTCTTATCTCCTTCCTAAATCTGCTTCAATTAACATTTTTCTGCAGGCTTCTTTGCAAAAATCGCAGCGCCGCAAAAAGAAAAATTAAAATTGTGCGTGTTTTGATTTTTGTGGTTGTTTTCATAATTAATACGGACATTAAGGGGCAAAGACCAAATCCAGATTAGGTGGGGAGTTCATTACCCTTCCTAAGCCTCGAAAATCGCAAAATTTGCATCCACATTGACCCTCATTAACTAAAAGAAATCTAGAGACGACTCTAAGGACCGTCGCGCTCACTTAGGATAGAAGAAGGCCGTGGGTAATTCATTACTTATCCGCGTTTCTCTTGTGGTGTCTAAGGCAAGTGTGTCGTAGGCTAGTGGTTACTTAATTAGGTCCACTACTTACGTAGTGGAGAACCTCACACTTACCTGGCACTTACCTGCCCACAGGAGAGACAAAGAGACAGTGGAGGATTTATCCTGTGACTTGTCTTTTGGCAGTTAGGAGCGGTCTAGAGATTTGACCTAGGTGACCCCTAGAATTAGGGTTTTTTGTGTGTTGCATTTGTTGTGCTTGCATCATTTTTTCAAAAATCCGTATCACTTTTCAAAACAAACACCGCATTCATTCATTCATTACCCCTAATTATAAGTCACGCTGCCACTTGTACTAACCCTTTTTAGTGCAAGATAGGCTGGACATGGGATTCTAGCGCCCGTTTAGTCCGCGTACTCTTTATCGACTCCGAAGTCAGTATTTCTCCATTCACTTCTTCTTTACCCACCACCACACCCACGTCGATGGATCCGTCTCTATCGAATTTCTTTACCACTAATCTGCCGCCGTCCGTTGGTGCGCAGAATCCACCCCGCATCTCTCTCCAAGAGAGGTGTTATCCATTGCGAGCTCCTCTTTTGACCTTCTTATCCATTCCACCAGCCAACGGGGATAATTTTGAAATTAAACCCCAATACATCAACCTTTTACCCAAATTCCACGGACTCGAGACTGAAGACGCTTACATTTTCATCACCAAATTTGAAAACGTATGCGCAATGATTGGTACGTCACAACTTTCAGTGGATGCTATGCGTCTACGACTTCTTCCATTTACTTTGTGCGATATAGCCGAGAAGTGGCTATATAACACTACCGCACACTCTATTACGAATTGGGAAGAATTCGTCGCGGCATTCCTAAAGAAATTTTACCCTATGCAAAAGACATCTCGAATCCGTAGCGAACTAAATCAATTCACCCAGCTTCCGACTGAACCATTTTCAAAATGCTTTGAACGTTTCAAGGATCTTTTGGTTCAATGTCCTCATCACGGCATCCCGAGATGGGATCTTTGCCGAATCATATATGAGGGCATTAACCCAATCACTAAACAGAACCTTGAAAACATGTGTCAAGGTACTTTTATGACTAAGGATGATGGGGAAGCTTGGAAATTTTTAGAAGAGTTCGCTGAAAAATCACTACAGTGGGAGAGTGGAACCCAATCATTGAATAGAGGGGGCGTACACCAAATAGATGTGTCCATAGGTGTTCGAGCTGAGATGGCAGCAATGCAAAAGAAGCTCGAAGCTATGGAACACAAATTTTCAGCGGCCTCCCTAAACCCAATGTCGCTCCCCAAAACTGTATGTCGGTGATGTTCTGATCCTTCTCACGTAACGGAAGAATGTCCATTAAACTCTCAGTTTCAAGGTCACGAGCATACTAATGCCGCATTTCAAAGACCTAGAAACGATCCATATTCTTCCACGTACAATCAGGGTTGGAGGAATCACCCGAATTTTGCTTGGAACCAACAACAATCACATCAAAACACGGTTCCAAGCCAAAATAATTTTCAAAGGGCTCTTCCAATCACAAAATTTCCAAAACCAGGTCAACACTCCTGCACAGTCTAATCCTATGCAGTTGTCCTGTTCTGACGAATTCTCTCAATTCACTCAAACCATGAAATCACTCTTGTCAAATTTCATAGAGGTTTCGGCTGAGGTTAGATCTTCCGTCAGTGAGATAAAGAAAAACTCAGCGTCCCAAGCGAAGAGTATCAGATCGATGGAAGCTGAAATCGCACGACTTAAACCCGAAATGAGTGCGAGAGAAAAAGGGAAACTTCCGTCTCAACCCCTACCGAATCCTGGGCATTACAATGTAAATGCCGTCACAACGTTGAGATCGGGAAGAGTGCTGAATAACCATGTCGGGGAAGGAATTGATGATATTGAAAATCTTATCAATAACACCCCGGCTGAGACCTTTCCCCACACACACACTTCTACTTCTGATCCTTGTTCTTCTACCCCACCGCCTTCTCACGAGCCTATTCTCCATTTCCCACTAGGCTCGACACCTCAGTATAGCCCTTTTAGTTCTCCACAGACGATCCCCACTCCTCTTTTGGGATCACGTCTACCCCCACTTCCTTCTCCTATGATGGACCCGACACTTATTGCTAAAGCTCCTTACCCGAATCGGTTAAGGGGTAACAGATCGAGTCCACATATGGAGAAAATTATGGAAATGTTCAAACATGTTAACATCAATATCCCTCTCCTAGATGCTATTCAACAAGTCCCCGCTTATGCGAAAATTCTTAAGGACTTGTGCACTAGGAAGAGGAAGACTCAAGTGCCGAAGATGGTCTTCATGTCTAATAACATTAGCACTGCTTTTATCCCACAGCTACCAAAGAAACATAAGGACCTAGGATGTCCTACGATATCGATTTCTATTGGGGGTAAAAACATAAATCGTGCACTTTTAGACCTTGGCGTAAGTGTTAACCTACTTCCATATTCTGTATATGAGCAGTTAGGGATTGGAGAGTTGAAACCAGCTCACTGCACTCTCCAAATGGCAGACCGTTCAATCACCAAACCAAGGGGTGAACTAGAGGATGTGTTGATAAAGGTCGAGGAATTTGTATTCCCTATAGACTTCATTGTACTTGATACACAACCTGTAGCAAATCCCCGGGGCGAAATTCCGGTGATTTTGGGTTGACCTTTCCTTGCCACTTCCAACGCTGTTATCAACTGTAGAAACGGTTCAATGAATTTATCATTTGGAAATATGACCATTGAACTAAATATATACAAAGTTGGAAGTCAGCCATCAGAACCATCTGCTCATATTCTCGATGTGTGCTTAATCCATGAGATCGCTCCCGATAGTTGCGGAGCTGAGGAACTTTGCTTTACAGATCTCGACGATACTACCACATCACTGTTTGATCTTACACATGATCTTAGTGAGGACACTTTTTCTACACTTGAGTCCGACACTCCTGACCTATCACCACCCGAGTCTGTATCTTTCACAGGCTATGAGCTTCTTTATGACTCCAAAAATCACTCGATGATCCCACCTTCTATCATTTCTCCGCCCGCATTAGATCTCAAAATTTTACCTTCTCATCTTAAATATACTTATTTAGGTGAGAATGAGTCTTTACCGGTTATCATATCCGCTTTTCTAGCATCAGAGCAAGAGAATGCACTTTTATCGGTATTGAGATCCAATAGAGAGGCGTTTGGTTGGACTATGGCGGACATCAAAAGGATTAGTCTCTTGATTGTTGAACATCATATACATGTGATGGATGATGCCAGACCAACCCGAGAACCATAGAGACGGTTAAACCCCGTCATGAAGGAAGCGGTGATGAAAGAGATCGTCAAATGCCTTGATAATGGTATTATATACCCTATCTCCGATAGCCAATAGGTGAGTCCTATACATGTCGTCCCTAAGAAATCCGGCATTACTGTTATTACCAATGAGAAAAATGAGTTGATTCAGACACGCGCCCAAACTGGGTGGCGTGTATGTATTGATTACAGATAACTCAATACCGCCACGAGAAAAGACCACTTTCCTCTACCATTCATTGATCAGATGCTGGAACGCTTAGCTGGACGAGATTATTATTGTTTTGTGGACGGATACTCTGGCTATAATCAGGTCCCCATCGCCAGAAAGGATCAAGATAAAACCACTTTTACTTGTCCTTTTGGTGCCTTTGCTTACAGTCGCATGCCCTTTGGGTTATGCAATGCTGCCGCTACCTTTCAGCGGTGTATGATGGGGATATTCTCTGACATGGTAGAGAATTTTCTGGAGATATTTATGGACGATTTCTCGATTTTTGGAGACTCTTTTTCTGATTGCCTATCGAATCTTGACGCAGTTCTTACTCGTTGCAAAAAGAAGAACTTAACTTTGAACTGGGAAAAATGCCATTTCATGGTCCAAGAGGGAATTGTGCTTGGACATCTTATTTCACAGAAAGGCATTGAGGTTGACAGAGCTAAGATAGATGTCATTCAAAACCTCCCTCATCCCAAAAGCGTCAAAGATATTCGATCATTCCTTGGCCATGCGGGCTTTTATAGGAGATTCATTAAGGATTTTAGCAAAATTGCTAGACCTTTAACTCTTCTCCTGGTCAAGGATACGGCCTTCCACTTTGACTCGGATTGTGTGGCAGCTTTCGACTCACTTAAACACTCCCTCACTTCAGCCCCCGTTCTATTGTCTCCAAATTGAGACTATCCCTTTGAGCTAATGTGTGATGCATCCGACTTTGCAGTAGGTGCAGTCTTAGGACAGCACATTGAAAAGATGCAACACGTGATATACTATGCGAGTAAGATCCTGAATGATGCTCAAATCAATTATACAACTACCGAAAAGGAACTTTTGGCGGTTGTATTTGCATTAGAAAAATTCAGGCCTTACTTAATTGGCCCACCTATAGTTGTGTACACTGACCATTCCGCCTTAAAACATCTTCTGGAGAAGAAAGATGCAAAAGGTCGGCTAATACGTTAGATCTTTCTGTTACAAGAATTTGATCTTGTTATCAAAGATATGAAAGGATTTGAAAACGTAGTAGCTGACCATCTTTGACGCATCTCTTCTTCCCCTGTGACCCTGCCGATCAATGATTCGTTTCCTGACGAACAACACTTGAACGTATCCAATGAACATTGGTTCAGGGATATTGTGAACTATCTTGTCACGGGACTTATACCAAGCGATTGGTCAAAACAGGACAAATACCGTTTTCTTTCCCAAGTAAAAAACTTTTACTGGGATGATCCATATCTGTTTAAGTATTGTCCTGATCAGATCATTCGCCGGTGTGTCCCGAAAGAAGAGTTCAAGAGTGTTCTATCTTTTTGTCATGATCAGGCTTGTAGGGGTCACTTCGGTCCTAAAAAGACGGCGGAGAAGGTTTTGCAATGTGGATTTTATTGGCCGACCTTATTCAATGACGCATTTGAGTATTGCAAAACCTGCATACAGTGTTAGTACACGGGTAGAATTTCCCGGAGAAATGAAATGCCTCAGCAACCCATCTTAGTTGTTGAAATTTTCGATGTTTGGGGCATTGATTTTATGGGTCCCTTTCCCAACTCCTTTGGGAACTTGTACATACTGCTGGTGGTTGATTATGTCTCAAAGTGGGTTGAAGCCATTCCATGTCGTACTAATGACAGGAAAGTTGTCATTAAGTTCCTAAAAGAGAATATGTTTTCGCGATTTGGACACCCACGCGCTATCATTAGCGATAATGGGACACATTTCTGCAACAGGTCTTTCGAGACTCTGATGCGGAAATACGCAATCAACCACAGTCTTTCTACACCCTATCATCCCCAAACAAGCGGGCAGGCTGAGCTTTCAAATAGACAGATCAAACTAATCCTGGAGAAGACTGTTGCTAAGAATAGAAAAGATGGGTCGACCAAACTGACGGATGCTCTTTGGGCATTCCGAAATGCATTTAAAACCGACCTAGGGATGTCTCCATATAGGATAGTGTTTGGGAAGGCATGTCACTTACCTGTCGAGATTGAGCATATAGCATTGTGGGCTATTAAGGAAATCAACTTTGACCTCAACCAAGCTTGCAACTTTCGGAAGCTGCAAATAAATGAGCTAAGAGAACTCCGCGATGAAGCTTATGATAACGCTGTAATCATAAAGAATAGGACCAAGGTTTTTCACGATAAAAACATTTTGAGGAAAACATTTTCACCAGGTCAGCAAGTCCTTCTTTATGATTCACGACTACACCTTCACGCGGGTAAGCTTCGATCTCGGTGGAAGGGACCTTTTGTTGTGCGGTCTGTATACCCGCACAGGGCAGTAGAAGTAGAAAACGTTAAAAACGACACCTTTTTCAAAGTAAATGGACATAGACTAAAGCCGTATTTTTCCAATGAGCCCACAGAGGAGCTCCTGTTCTTACAGGAGCCATTTTATTTGGATTAAAATTCTTCCGTCTCACTTCCATATCCGGTATATCACTGCATCATCTTTTGAATGGAGGTGAGTGAAAAGAGTAAGTTTGGGGGAGGATCTTCATTTATATATTTTGCCCCCACTAATAAATTCCTCCCAGGCCTACAGGTTTTGTAGATATAGCGGTTGGCAACAGTGAGGACACTGTTGAAAACAAGTTTAGGGGAGGTTTGTGCTTATTTTTGCATCATTTGTATATCATTTGCATAAGCACAAAACATTTCTTTAGAAAACTTATAAAAATTTAAAAATTTTCAAAACCCATAAAAATTAAAAAATTTCAAAATATAAAAATATTTTAATATTTAAACATTTTTTTTACATAAATAAGATAATGAAAGATTAGATAGTGAAAAATTACATCCATGAGATTAGAAAAATTTAAGAAAACCAAGAAAGTTAGAAGTTTTCTTATACGAACTAGTAATAAGTAGTTATGAGCCGTTGTCCCAAGAGTTAGTAAGATGAAGGACGTCACTAATCTGAGGATAAAAATAAGTCCGAAAAATAGTTTCTATTCTGGAAGCCAAACATTTTGAACGTTGTTACCCAGCTATTCGCACTTACACACGTCTTGAAGCCTGGGATTGCAGAGGATACCTTGAAATGCTCTTGTCTTAAAGCCGATGTATGAAGGAAATAAAATAAAAAAATGAATAAAATATAAAATGGTGAGAAAAATGGACACTGGTTTTGTTATCGCCAAGGAAGCAACAAAAAAATATAGCGAGGGTGCCTCTACACCTAGTGCCCTAAGGCCAACTGGTCTGGGAGTTACTGCTAAGCTTTAGGTGGTGCAACACGAGAAAAATACACCAAATAAGCAAGCACAGGAGTAATCGTCCGGTTAGTACCTCAAGAAGTATTAACGGTCGCATGAAAGTGTGTGAGCAATCTCATCTAAATATTCATTAATTAAAAAGTACCGAGGCTGATAAGCAAGAGTATGATAGCTTGAATTGAATTCTCCGGGTGTAGGGATGTCTTTACACACACGCAGGGTTATATGATCGATGTTTGAAAGAAAGATAGGAATGAAGAATAAGACGATGTTTTATTGAGGTAGGACGTGATTTCTGACATCTTTTCATGACTATTAAGATAGGGCTCATGACAACCGAAAAGCTAGCTTAGTTGGAAACCCTAATTTTCAAAGTTTTTATTTTACAATTCTTTTCTTTAAATGTAAATTTCATGATCTTCCTTTTATTATTGGATTTTGTGGGTGCAATCCGCTGAAAACCCTCAAGAGACACCTCTTCTCCTACTAGGGACACCTAGAGGTTTAAAGGCTTGTTGCACGTGCTCAGTGCAATCGTGTTGCCTACGAAAGTGTGCTAGTTAGTTTTTCTCTTTCTTTATTTTCTCCTTTCTTTTTAATAAAAAGTTCGCTCGAGACGATCGAAAATAAGATTGGGGGAATTTGATCAGTCGAAAATACTGCATCTTTTAACCGGCAATTTCCCTATCATTTGCACTCATCTAGAAGTGTTCGGCATTCATATAGCACATATTAGCAAAACAGTCGTTAAATATCAGATTACATGTGTTAGACCTTAAAACCGGCACTATAAGGGTAATTGACTGTATTTCATAGCATCGCATCATTCTTGCATATCGCAACTTGTGTTTCGAAGTCTGTGCAGGAAATCCCAGAAGAATGATCAAAATTTACAAAACGAAGACCGTTAAAAAGACGCCAACTCAAGGATTTGGAATCTGGCAATGATCTAAAAGGCATTCAGAGATTTAACATATCAAAAAGTACACCTGAAGAAAACACAAAGCAGCATATGAAGTTTCAAGCCTCAAGCCATCAACTTGGCCGTGGAACCGCGGCCGGAGCCGCCTTGCGCCGCGGTTCCGCGGCGTCCCTGCTACGTCAGCCCTCATTCTCTGCACCAGTACCCTTACCTCAGTGTGTACACTTCAGAAAGGCACTACATTTTCCAGATGTCTCTTGAACATTCTGCCAGATCAGCAAGCCCTAGGGTTCCTAACTAAACACCCCAAGCTTCCACAACAAGCTTCACCTAAACTCCATTAAGAACCTAGAACCTTCTCCCTAACCTCCTAGCTTAGGGTAGAAGCTAAGCCCTTAACTAACTACTTCTAGAAGCCTCTCCCTATAACTAACTTTTGGAAGGAAATTCAAAATTCAAAATCCTAGACCTAGGGTTTGGGAAACCTATAAAAAGACCCAAGGCTCACTTGAAAAGGTTGTTCATTGTTGTTCAGAAATTAGGGTTGAAAGCTAATCAATCTCTAATCTCCTCCATTCTTCAACCCAATAACTACCACCTCAAAACCCTAACCCTAATCCAATCCAAGATCAAGCATTCAAGATCCTTTGAGTGCAAGCAAAGCAAGTCTTCAACGATCCTTAGAAGTGAAGCCGGACTTCAACGGAACACGAGATCCAAGCCGATCCACGACTCAAGGAGCCGAGCGATGCTAGATTCGACGAGCGAAGTTCCTTCCTCTTGTAATTCTTGAGAGTTGTAACTGCTTGTTGATATAATAAAGGTGAAGATTCTTTAAACTTGCTTATTTTCAATTCGAGCATTAGGATTCGTATTCAATTCTTGAATGTATTCTTCGTGATGATGCTTGAGTAAAACTCCGCCCGTGGAGGAATCGAAACGATTGTAGAATGATGATGTTGACGAATCTTTAAACGTTTTCTTAAGTCCTATAACAATTGTAAATTCTTGAAAATCGAATGATCGATGATCTAGATCGATGCGAATGCGTTCTTGATTCCTTTCGCACGATCTAGAGATCAACGATCGATCATTCAATTTTCAAGAAGCTATCTAGTGAATGTTATTCATTGAAAGGAAAAAGGATAGGATGAGGAACCCTAATTCTTCGCAAGATCCTTGATCCTCGATGAATCTACATCGATTTAGAATCAATTTGTTAATGGATAAGAAATCATCATTTCGAATCTTCTTCACATCTACGATCTAATCGATTCCTACGAGCTTTACTTCAAATCTTGAAACCTAAATTGATTGGAATTCTATCGATACTTGAATCTCGATGTTTATCGTTTTCTGAATACTTGATTAGAATAATTGATTCTTGAAATTCATCAATATAAATCTTGAATCGTTTTTGCTTTTCTTTTTCTATTAAATTTTCGATTCAAACAAAACAAAATACGAACGAATCGCGCAATCCCTGTGGACGATCCGCACTCACTAATGCGCTACAAACCGACACCGTTATTGATTGCGGTCAAATATTTTTGGTTGTGATTTCTATACAATTTTCTAAATACCGACACAATCGGAAAAGATCAATCAGTATCCAACAATCACGTGCGTCCGGTGCGCACGGAAACCAAAGACAAATAAAAGTGCTACGAATGTGCACAAAACCAAACTAAGTGCAACGGGTGTGCACGAAAGCATCTGTCCAGTGCAACGGGTATGCACGAAAGCATCTGTCCAGTGCAACTAACATGCACCAACGAAAATCCTAATCGAGTGCATCCGGTGTGCACAAAATCGCATCTCATATGATGCGCCCAACATGCACGAAATCCAAATTAAGTGCATCCGTCATGCACAAATGAAATCTAAATCAAGTGCATCCGACATGCACAAATAAAATCTAAGTCAAGTGCATCCAACCTGCACTAACAAAATTTAATTCAAGGGCATTTGAAATGCACGAATAAGATCTCACTCAAGTGCATTCGATGTGTACGAAATCCAATACCAAGCGCCTAGTATGCGCAAAAATCCAAATCAAACGCGTCAGGTCCGTAAAAAGTATCTAGTGCAGCAACATGCACCAAAACGACCGTCAAGTGCAAATGAGCATAAAAACATAAATCTGGTAAAACGAATGCTCAAAGACTTAAATCGGGTGCAACCAATGTACGGATTATAAATCTAGTGCAACCAATACACGAAATACCCACCTGGTGCAACAAACGCATGAAATGCAAGTCTAGTGCAACAATGCAGAAAAATACTAATCCGGTGCATCAAGAGCACAAAAATACAAATCTGGTGCATCAAATGCACGAAATACAAATACGGTTCAACCAATGCATGAAATACCGATCTGGTGCAACCAATGCACAAAAATATAAATCCAGTGCAACAAATGCGCGAAATGAAAATCTGGTGCGACAAATGCACGAAATGAAAATCTAATGCAACAAATGCACGAAATGAAAATCTAGTGCTACAAATGCACGAAATGAAAATATAGTGCAACAAATGCACGAAATGAAAATCCGATGCATCCAGTGCACGAAATACAAATCCGGTGCATCCAGTGCACGAAATACAAATCCGGTGCTTCCAGTGCACGAAATACAAATCCGGTGCATCTAGTGCACGGAAATGCATCAATAACTCAAATGCATAAAAAAACAACACAGAGTGTACCAAGGTGTATAAAATCCAAAAAAACGTGTGCAACTATGTGCACAAAGTCCGTATCAATGCACTGCAAGCACATGTAAGCTATACCGAGTGCAAAAATCAAATCGAGTGCCTACCACATGCACAAAATCAAAGCATTTGTATGAAATCCATGAAATCATAAACATGTGCAGCCAAGGCACAAAATCAATATCAAGTGAAATAGATATGCACAAATCATAAACCAACACAACGGTGTATAAAAACATATATCAAGTGCAATAACTATGCGCAAAATGTAAATACCGGGTAGGTTCAGCCATGGTGGACGAAAACAATATCATGAAACTCAATCATCAAAAAGTCAAATCCAAGCGATATAAGCATGATACTTGGATCAAAACGCAAATCGCAACAAATGACATTGAGGTACACCTCCTACAATGTCAAAAAATATGTCGGTGTGCCCAAAACTGGCAGAGCAAGAACATCCTCTTGCCTCCTGCTCACGGTCTGGCATCCTCTGTCTTTGGGTCCTCATTTCTCTGTGGATTACCAATCTCGCAACTCATCGGCTCGTTGGCCCGGTCAGGTGTACTAACGGAAAAAATTCCGCTCTGGCACTCCTCTGGTCATCTCTCGGCCAATTAGCATGACCACTCATAAAGCAGCAGCTCGTCACTGGCGTCGGCTTCTGGCCCTCTGAATACACGTGACACAACTGATCCTCGGTGAAAATCTTATCGCAGCAATGTCCTGGAAGGAACCTGCTCAAGGTCTCTTCCGATCTCGCCTATGTCGAACTATGCGGAGGCTGGTACTCTTACAAAATCTTTTCTCGTTTTCTGGACATCTGCGTTCTAAGCACAACATTTCCTCGGGAACTGGTCGTATCTCACACCTCTGTATATCTATCAGATCT
Organism: Agapanthus africanus; assembly: GCA_030015575.1. Classification (NCBI taxonomy): domain Eukaryota; kingdom Viridiplantae; phylum Streptophyta; class Magnoliopsida; order Asparagales; family Amaryllidaceae; genus Agapanthus; species Agapanthus africanus. Next base: position 185,967,705 of record CM057349.1, on the reverse strand, counting down.
CCATTCTCAACAGGGAGTAACAACAGCTCATTAATCTCTCGCACGAACCTATTGTTCCACTCGTCTTTATTATCGTCCGCTTCGACGTCACGTCATGCTATCAGCGTACTGAAATTGTTCTCGGCTACAGTCAATCCGGAGTCTCTCACACGGACACGAAATCACGAACTCGGTATCTTCATCTCACTGTAGAAGATATCTGGCCGAACACGTTCTCGGGAACTCGTCCCAACCATCGGAGGAATACTCAATACTCATCCGTTCTCTATCAACTCACAACGCATCTGGGTGAGGTATTCTATCCGAAGCTGGTCAACTTACTGATCTCACGTCGGGTCATCCAATGAACAACGTTATCTCTGGATCGATCTACTCTTGATCTGAATAAGATTCTCCACACTGGAAATCTTCAACTCAACTGGGCCTGCGTCGGCACATCAAATCTGACGATTCACCTTCGTCTCTCCACTCAGGATAGATTATCTATCGTCCATCGCTTTTCTTCCTGAAAGCTCCAGCGATCTCCGCTCGTAAGTTCTGGAAGAGACATCTCATCAATCTCAGCAACAGCTGGGTCTTCTGTCTGCAAGGTAGATGACATCACGATCTCTGAGCTAGGTTGTATGTCAACAGTCCTTTCACAACTGGAATGTTGGGATATGGCAGCGCCCCAGCTTTCTTTCCGGGGCCAAATGCAGAAAAAAAACTTTTTACGAACTGGAGCTAACCGCATCCGAATCCCGGATCGTTCCATTAACCGTAAACTAGTAAACTGTAAAGGGGGTTTCAAGATTATACCGATCGATCTATGTCCTTCGGTCTTTAAGCTCTGTCCCTAGCATGTTGCGGATGCGCTGACGATGCTCGTGTTGGAGATAGTGCCCTCAGAGTCAATTATTGGATCACAGGCATGGGATTGCAATGATTGAGGGAGGACCTATCCCGGTAGGACAGTCTTACTCAAGATGATAGTATGCTATCTGGTTTACCTTTATCATCGTGTACTGTTTTAGGTGACCAGACAGGTCGCTATTGCACGTTGATAGAGCCCCTAGGATTCTTGCTTGACCGCCAACAGTATGAGGGCGATCATATAAGTGAGAGCTGGAGTCTATAAGCACATCCTTAAAAGGTCCCTAGGCGTGGGAGTTTCGAGACAGGGCATCGATTTTCCAGAGTAGACTAGTGTATACAGTCGAGACCCCGACAAGGGGCGGTGGCCGGTCTCACAAGCCACTGGTGTCAGTTGGTTCACCTAAGATGTATACAGGTGCTCATTGGGTTATGAGTACACCGGACAGGACTCGCCGGGAACATGCTAGTTGGTCTTATACCTGACGTCAAATAGCAGTTCCCAGGTGACATGTGTACAGGTTAGTTCATCGACCTGGGGATCGTCATTTTTCTCGTGTGAGTTCCCACTGTGCTTTGATTACTACCCTACCATGGCTCAAAGGAGTCGTGCAAACAGGTTTTAGTTGGGTACAGTCCCGAGCCACATGGAGGCAGTGAGCGGATGTTCAGGGGTTCGTCTCTCCCGGTATTGGGGGTAAGGTCGCGCTGTGTCTAGGAGAGCCATTACACGAAGTCCTTGGCCAAGGCAGGAGATTTACTGGTAGGTATTCCAGTAGTATCTCAGGGTGTTCTGGGCTACACTCCGACACGACTTGTACCGCTTTTGGGGGTCTGACTTTTACCAACCCCCTAGGCCCGACATGCGATGCTCATAGACGAACGGACCGGACTGTATGGATATTGTCACTGACAGGCTCAGTAGGGTGTCAGGATGAGTTCGCTCATCGACGTCCCTTTTGGTCAATAGCTGGTGGCCCGTCACGTATTGGCTTATATAACGTGCTAGTGGTTAAATTCACAGCCATAGTATTGACGAGTCTTTAGAGTCCACTACACTTTCAGTTACTCAAGTTTCGGGCGAAACGCTGTAGAGGCCGTATGGAGATATGGCAGGGTCCGATCAGATACGTGCGGTATTGCACGGATCAGGATCGGACGGTTAGTACTAGAGGCCGTATAGATATATGGCAAGGTTCGATCGGATACGTGCGGTATTGCACGGATCAGGATCGAACGGATATTACTAGCCGTCTTTGGTTTAAGCCGGATCCTAGTATAGTAAAGTGTAGATTTTGTCTCTTTGCATTTGTGTTCAGTGGGAATACAAATGCGGGTGTGTATACACAGTATCGGGGTTTTCCTGTGATTTATTACGGGACCAGTTTTTCTAGAGTTTCCAGTTTACATTCCGTTCCGGCCGGTTTTCCTTTGTTCTTTTCCGGCCGGACCTTTTGATGGAGGGTGTTATTTGCAAGTTTGCAAATAACACATTGTGGAGGGGTTTCTTGCAAATGTATTGATTATGATGGCATCTTTTCTTTTCAACCATCATTTGATTCTCTTTACATCACTTGATTTGTATTAAAGGTGATTAGAGTTGATTAGAGTTTGATGTGAGAATGTTATCATGATGTTTTGGTTGTGGTCACCCTCCACCTTTTCCTACACTCACCTTCCTTCTAGTGTTGGTTTTTATTCCTCCACCATTCTCACTTGATGAGAGAGGCTACACTTGAGAGAAGAGAAGGAGAGAGTTTCATTTTGAGCTTGTGGCATTTTTCTTGATCTCATTTTCATGCTAGGAAAAATGCAAGCACCATTTTTCCTTATCTTGATTCCTCCATCATCTTCAAAGGCAACAAAACCCCAAATGAGACACAACTCTACACATTCTACAGCAAATCTTGGGCATTGTTAGTGTATATGCCCTAGAGGCCATTACTGTATCATACTAGTTTGTATATTACTTAATGGAAGCTTGGGATATTCACAGTTGTATATACAATCTTGCTCGAAATGGTAGTATGCTACTTGGTTTGTCTTTGCTTTAATATGTGCATGTGTTTCTTTTAGCATATTGCTGGTATACATATTAGTAGAGCCCTTAGGATCTTTGCTTGATTACCAGCATTGTGATGGCGCTCGCACTCGTGGGAGCTGGGTAATCTATAAGCACATCCTTATACAGGTCCCTGGTCGTTGGACTATCGAGACAGGGCATCGATACTCCGGAGTAGACTAGCGTATGCGCTTCTCATCCCAGTGTGGGAGACGGTCTGTCCCACAGCCGTTAGTACGTCGTACTTGGGATAGTATGCGGGTGCTCGTTAGGTTACGAGTACACTGAACAGGACTCGTCGGGAACTGTTGGTTGGTAATATACCTATCGTCAGTTATCAGTTCCCAGGTGACATGAGTACAGCTTAGTCCGCTGACTTGACACTGTCACTTCGCCTCGAGTGTGTTCCCACTGCACTTTGATTACTACCCTACCACGGCTCAAAGGAGTCGTGCAAACAGGTAGTTTTTGGGTGCAGTCCCGAAGCACTTGGAGGCAGTGACGGTTAGACAGGATTCGTCTCTCCCGGTATTGGGGGTTGACATCGCGCTGTGTCCAGGAGAGCCATTACACGAGTAGTCCCTGGCCAGGGCAAGCGAGATATACTGGTAGGTTTCCAGTGTTATTTCAGGGTGTTCTGGGCTACACTCCGACACGACTTGTACCGCTATTAGGGGACTGACGTTCACCGCCCCACTAGGCCCGCCATGCGATGTATCAGACGAACAGACCGGACTGTACGGAGACTGTCACATACAGGCTCAGTAGGAGTGCAGATGGGGTTCACCTCGTCAGTCTTCTTATCGACATCTACCTGGGGACCGTTACGTACAGCTAGTGCCGCTTGCGGTCTGTGGTTAAACCCACTGCCAGCGTAGTGTCGAGTCTTTAGAGTCCCACACAGAGAGCTATTCGCCTTTAGGCAAAATGAGTAGAGGTCGCATGGTTTTGCGACAGGGTTCGTTCACATTCGCGCACTTGTGCACGTTTGCTGTCCGGACAGTTTATACTAGCGGGCTTTGGTTTAGGCCGGATCCTAGTATATGATTTGAGATTGGTTTTTCTCATTGTGTTCGTGTTCCTCGGATCACGAATGCGGGTGCGTATGCACAGTTGCTTGAGATTGAGGGAGAGGACCTTGATTAGGGTTAATGGCTATTGTCATTTTATTAACCCTAATATTTATGTGTGTATTATTGTTAATTAATAATTAGTTTAATAATTGTCCATGGTTGTGGTTGTTGACCATTTGACTTCTTTGACTTGTTGACCTAGGTTGACACTTTGACCATCATCATTTCTTTTGGAAGATGCTCTTTGATCTTTGCAAATTGAAATGATAATGGTCATGTCATGATTTACCATGACAATTTTCAAGCTAATTATTCAATTAAAATTATTCACACATATTAGTGAGAATGGCTCACTAATAATTCATTCTCTCATATCATTTCTCTCTCTTGCTCATCCTCTCCCTCAAGCTCTCTCCCTCTCATGTGTTGAGAAACAAAAAGCTTGAGAAAAACCCTCACTTGATCTTCTCTACTCTCTTCTAGGGTTCAAGTCTTAGCATTTCTTGCACTCTAGTTACTCCTAGCTTGGAGTTGAAGCTAAAGGTCGAGGCTTTCGGGTGGATCCTTCTTTGACGGGAGAAGACAAGCAAGGTGACCTCTTTCTACCATTCCAAGGAGCAAGGAGAGAAGGACTTTGAGCTCAAGGTATAACCTTTCCATCACTTAGCTAGTTACTAGTTAGGGTTAGCTTGTTTTTGTTTAGCAAAGATCCTCACAAGCAAGGTCCATGTTGCCTAAGTCCTTAAAAATCCGATTTTTATTATGTTTTCCGCCTCCCCGCAAGCACCGGGGTGGGCAACGTGGACTTACAGTGGTATCAGAGCCTAACTAAACATAAACTAGCTAAGTAGTAAAGTGTAACGAAGTTTCGAAACCGGAAAATAGAAAAACCAAACTCGCAAAACCCCAAGTTTCTGTTAATTTTTTTTCTGGTCAAAATAAAATTTGTTATACACCAAAAATTATCTCAGGGTTTTGTGTAGAAAACCACCAAAAACGAGACAGAGAGTCGACCAAATGGCCGCGGATCCGCGGCAATAGGAAGCTATTGTGCCGCGCATTCGCGGCCGTCTTGTCCCCTCTCTGCTTCGATTTTGGTGCAGTGTGTTTCTGTGTTGGTTTTGGGATTTTTAGGATATGTTATATGTGCCCAGATTTTCCAGAACTAAAATTTACTTTTGGGGGCCTATAAATCCGTATTTTTTTCGGAACTTCACTACACTTTAACTATATCGGTTATATCTGTGATGCTTGTATGTATTGAACGTCGGCTAATCGCTATAAGTCGATTAGTCGGGGTTATACATCTCTGTGATCTGTGATTGTTATTGGTTTGTGGATATGAATGGATTGAATTGTCGCGGGTGAATAGCCGGGGTGGATGTGAGATGAGCGTTATTTTTTTTTCATTCATTTGTAACATGTAAATTGATGTAATAATATTATTTGTATGGCCGCACAACCGGGTCGGGGTTGTAGCAGTCATTGTATAATTCTTTTTACTGTTTTTGCTCCTAGGATAGACCCATGGAGGGGGTGCACAAACTACCGGGTATCTCGAAGTGCCGAGTGGCCTACTCACGGTGGTGAGGGAGGTTGCTTCGCTTCGGGTGCTTGGCGGGTAGTTTGCCGCACCCGTAGGGGTCTTGGGTGGGGTATTGGCTATTCACCGCGACCGTGTAATCCGCTTTACGTTGCAGGCTCGAACGCATTGCGGATTCCTAGTATATCCAATGTATTCATCTGTGATCTGTAATGTCTATCATTGCTATATATTTATATATAATAACTATTTAGGCGTTGCTTATGTTTTACAGCCGCGCTAGCCCAGCCCCCGCTCTGTCGTTAGTTAAGTAACCTAACGGGTGATGACGGGGCCCCGTGGCGAATGCGAATGGCATAAGCGTACGTCATATTTTGGTTGTTTTCTGCAATGGTAGGATTAAATAATGGGATGCATTAAAAGAACTAATGCAAGAAAATAAACCAAGTAAAAGTCGATTGGAACACTTTCAAAACCACTCGGTTCTTTTCAAAACAAAAACTTTTAATCGCGGAGCTTGAACCACTCCTTTTAAAAGCTATCTCGTTCCATCGATTATATCAAGTTCACTACGTTCACGGTTTCGCCAAAACCATCCGTAGCCCTCCATCATTTCAGTTAAATATACGGTAGTATTCAAGCTATGTATTTTGACCTCACGCCAAGGCATAGTGATTGGTAGCTGCCGGATATTTATCTGTTGCATAGATAGAATGCGTTGGTTTGAGACAGTCGTACTGCCATTTTGGCCTACGTCAAGGGTAGGTACGGGTGGGTTCAAATTAACCGGGATAATGATGGGAAGAACTTGACATGTGACTTATGACATTTTGACCTCACGCCAAGGTCATAAGAGCATGGGGCAAAAATTTACATCGGGAGTTTCATAAGTACTGAAACTTGCTAGCTTTGCATACCATTTGGAGTGTGATGATTCTGGTAGGATTCCTTCGGTTTTATCACGCGATGATATTTGGATCCCGATCCTACTGTGAGTATATGCTACTCCTCGGGAAAACTCTCACTTAACGATCAATGCTATAAACTTAGTAGGTGTCTAGAAAGGTGTTAGCGGGGCTACGCCCACAGGGAAAAGAGGTTACTTAATTAAGGAACTTCGCGAAAGCGTTGGAAAACCTCCCTCGAAGTACCGACACTGGCCTGGCTGAACGGTTAAGAAAGAATTGTACGGTGAGAGTAATCCTGACTAATCCTTTCTTTACGGTTTGAGAAGGGATTCGAGAGACAGTGGGAGCCATCCAGTTTAGACAAATTAAAAACCACTCGAAACTTGCAAGAGCATCATGCTAAAGTGTTTCTTTTCTCTCTCCTAATTGCAGCGACCATTCAAGATGACCGGACTTAAGTTACTATTAGATAAAAATATATTGACAGGGCCAAACTACAAATATTGGCTCAGGAATGTCAAGATGGCTATCACTTATGACAAGCTGGGGTATATACTTACCACCAAAGCTCCCCCTGTCCCAGGTCCCACCTCCAGCGTCACGGATGTAGAAATCCGTAAGACATGGGAGATAGATTGCGCGAGGGCCAGATGCCTCGTACTAGCCTCGATGGACAACGACCATCAGAGGAGGCACGAGAATATGGACCTAGAGTCCATATTTCTCCATACAAAAGAACTGTATGGAGAGCAGTCTCATATCGCTAGATATGAAGTGTCAAAGAAGCTTTTTTCGGCAAGGTTGGCCGTCGGATCATCGGTAGCGGACCACGTGCTTAAGATGATCGGCTACATAGAGGAGCTCGCGGACCTTGGGACCACGTTGGAGAATGAATTCTATACTGATTTGATTCTCCAGTCCCTTCCTTCCACTTACGCCCAGTTCATTCTTAACTTCAACATGCAAGGAAAGGAGGTTGAACTTGCCGAACTTCTGAACATGTTGAGGACTGCTGAGGGCACCCTACAGAAGGGTAGGGAGACATCCACTTTGTATGTAGGAGGATCTTCCTCTTCTAGGTCCAGGGCGAAAGCCAAGGGCAAGAAGAAGAAAGCCCCCGCCAAACCAGGAGGCGGTGTCGGTAAAGTGGATACGAAGGGAAAGGGTAAAGCAACAAAAGTATCGGGGAAGCTGGTGTGGAAGGAAGAATGCTTCTATTGTCACAAAAGTGGTCACTGGAAACAGGATTGCAAGGCTTGGAAAGCCAGAACACAGGATTTGAAGCGAGTTGCAGCTTCAGCTTCAGGTGTGTATGTTATTGAAAACTGTCTATCTATAAACTCTACATCCTGGGTATTGGATACCGGATCAGGATCTCATATCTGTAATTCTTTGCAGGCATTGAGAAAGCGTAGAGTTTTGAAGGCAGGTGACATGACCCTCAGAGTTGCGAACGGTGCTAGCATGGATGCTGAGGCCGTGGAGGACTATCACCTGGGATTATCAGATGGACACTTTTTGGTTTTGCGTAGTTGTTATTATGTACCAAATGCAACCTGTAATATCATTTCTGTATCTTTATTATCTAAAGAAGGTTATGAATTTGCATTTGTAAGTAATGTAGTGAACATTCACCTTAATCAAGTTTTGATTGGGTCAGGTACATTGAACAACGGTATATACGTTTTAAACCAACCACAGGTTTTCAATATCCAGAATACACACAAAAGAAAGTCTCCAGAAATTAATAAAACTTTCTTATGGCATTGTAGACTGGGTCACATCAATGAGAGAAGATTGACTAAGTTACATACTGAAGGATATTTAGATCCGTTCGAATATCAATCGTATGCAACTTGTCAATCCTTTCTCAAAGGAAAGATGACAAAGGCTCCGTTTTCTGGACACGGAGAAAGAGCGAGCGAGCTCTTGGGACTCGTACACAGCGACGTGTGCGGTCCAATGTCTACACATGCGTGAAGCGGTTTTTCTTACTTCATTACTTTTACGGATGATTTCTCAAGATTCGTACATGTCTTCTTAATGAAGCATAAATCCGAAGCTTTTGATAAGTTCCAGGAATATAAGAATGAAGTAGAAAAACAAACAGGCAAAAGTATCAAGATCCTAAGATCGGATCGAGGAGGAGAATACTTAAGTGCCGAATTCCTGAATTACTTAAAAGAGAATGGAATTCTCTCTCAGCTTACTCCTTCATACACTCCGCAACATAACGGTGTATCGGATAGACGGAACCGAACCCTATTGGATATGGTACGGTCCATGATGAGTAACGCTGAGTTACAGCGATCGTTCTGGGGATATGCGCTAGAAACAGCTGCATATCTTTTGAACCGTGTTCCCACTAAGACTGTGCCTACCACACCATATGAGTTATGGAGTGGGAAGAAACCCTATCTTCAATACTTGAAGATTTGGGGATGTCCAGCTTATGTCAAAAAGCAGCATACGGACAAGCTCGAGGCACGCTCAGTACTGTGCAAGTTTATGGGATACCCAAAGTACTCCAGGGGGTATCTTTTCTATTACGCAGAGGAACAAAAAGTCCTTGTTTCTCGTAATGCCCATTTTCTGGAACATCAGTTTTTAGAAAAAGAAATAAGTGGGAGCGCAATAGAACTGGAAGAAATTCCAGAACCACAAACTATTACTGAAAGCTTAGTGGAACCAGAAGGTTCAAAAGAACAGGACATTCCTACACCACTTCGCAGGAGTAGTAGGCAGTCTCATCCGCCCAAGAGGTACTACGGTTTTCTCATTGACGGGGATAGAGAGGACTGCATCATAGATTGTGATGAGCCTACTAGCTTCCAGCAAGCCATTCAGAGCGTCGACTCGGTAAAATGGCTGGATGCAATGCGGACCGAGATGGAGTCCATGTACACCAACAAAGTATGGACGTTGGACATTGCTCCAGACGGGGTAAAACCCGTAGGATGCAAGTGGATCTTCAAAAGGAAGATTGGTGTAGATGGACAGGTTGAGACCTATAAAGCTAGACTGGTGGCAAAGGGTTTTCGTCAGCGACCTGGTTTGGACTATGACGAAACCTTTTCTCCAGTAGCTATGCTGAAATCCATTCGGATCCTTCTTGCCATCGCTGCTTTCCACGATTATGAGATTTGGCAGATGGACGTAAAGACAGCTTTTCTAAATGGTCATTTAGAGGAGTGTGTCTATATGGACCAGCCAGAGGGTTTCATTCAGGGTGGGAGCAGCGGAAAGGTGTGCAAGTTGCTCAAGTCCATTTATGGACTCAAGCAGGCATCGCGGAGTTGGAACATCTGTTTTGATGAGACGGTCAAAGAATTTGGCTTTATCAAAAATCCAGATGAACCATGCATCTATTGTAGATTTGTAGCGAGAACTGTAGTATTCCTCGTTTTATACGTGGATGACATTCTCTTAATAGGAAATGACATTCCTATGCTACAATCTGTCAAGGGGTTCTTGTCACACAGGTTCTCCATGAAAGACCTGGGTGATGCCTCTTACATTCTGGGTATCCGGATCTACCGTGACAGATCCAAGAGGATATTAGGACTTTCGCAGTCCAGGTACATCGACACCATACTGAAGAGATTCAGTATGGAAGATTCCAAGCGCGGTAATCTACCGGCTTATCACGGGATCACCCTCTCCAAAGAGATGTCTCCCAAGAATGATTTGGAGAGGGATCGCATGTCTATTATACCCTACGCTTCTGCGGTAGGCTCTATAATGTATGCGATGTTGTGTACCAGACCGGATGTGGCTTATGCACTGAGTGTGGTAAGCAGGTATCAGTCAAACCAAGGGGAGAAACATTGGATAGCAGTAAAGAACATTCTCAAGTACCTGAGAAGGATTAAGGAGATGTTCTTGGTGTATGGAGGAAAAGACCTGCAGATTGAGGCCTTTGCTGACTCCAGCTTCCAAAGTGACAAGGATGATTCCAAGTCCATGTCGGGTTTTGTCTTCACCCTCAATGGAGGGGCGGTGTGTTGGAAGAGCTCCAAACAGGAAACCATTGCAGACTCGACGATGGAAGCGGAATACATCGCTGCATCTGATGCCGCAAAAGAAGCTGTCTGGATGAGGAAGTTCTTGAGAGAACTTCAGGTGGTTCCGTCCATTGTTGACCCAATACCTCTGTATTGCGACAACAACGGGGCTATAGCTTTAGCGAAGGAACCCAGATCCCATCAGAAATCCAGATACATCTTAAGGCGGTATCACCTGATCAGGGAGATCGTGGATCGCCAGGAGATCGAGGTCCGGAGAGTTGCATCAGAGGATAACACAGTAGATCCATTCACCAAGGCCTTGCCCCAGACTCAGTTCGAGCGGCTGATCGAGATGATAGGTCTTCGATACGCCAGTACATGGCCTTAATGCATGTGGGAGATTGTTAGTGTATATGCCCTAGAGGCCATTACTGTATCATACTAGTTTGTATATTACTTAATGGAAGCTTGGGATATTCACAGTTGTATATACAATCTTGCTCGAAATGGTAGTATGCTACTTGGTTTGTCTCTGCTTTAATATGTGCATGTGTTTCTTTTAGCATATTGCTGGTATACATATTAGTAGAGCCCTTAGGATCTTTGCTTGATTACCAGCGTTGTGATGGCGCTCGCACTCGTGGGAGCTGGGTAATCTATAAGCTCATCCTTATACAGGTCCCTGGTCGTTGGACTATCGAGACAGGGCATCGATACTCCGGAGTAGACTAGCGTATGCGCTTCTCATCCCAGTGTGGGAGACGGTCTGTCCCACAGCCGTTAGTACGTCGTACTTGGGATAGTATGCGGGTGCTCGTTAGGTTACGAGTACACTGGACATGACTCGTCGGGAACTGTTGGTTGGTAATATACCTATCGTCAGTTATCAGTTCCCAGGTGACATGAGTACAGCTTAGTCCGCTGACTTGACACTGTCACTTCGCCTCGAGTGTGTTCCCACTGCACTTTGATTACTACCCTACCACGGCTCAAAGGAGTCGTGCAAACAGGTAGTTTTTGGGTGCAGTCCCGAAGCACTTGGAGGCAGTGACGGTTAGACAGGATTCGTCTCTCCCGGTATTGGGGGTTGACATCGCGCTGTGTCCAGGAGAGCCATTACACGAGTAGTCCCTGGCCAGGGCAAGCGAGATATACTGGTAGGTTTCCAGTGTTATCTCAGGGTGTTCTGGGCTACACTCCGACACGACTTGTACCGCTATTAGGGAACTGACGTTCACCGCCCCACTAGGCCCGCCATGCGATGTATCGGACGAACAGACCGGACTGTACGGAGACTGTCACATACAGGCTCAGTAGGAGTGCAGATGGGGTTCACCTCGTCAGTCTTCTTATCGACATCTACCTAGGGACCGTTACGTACAGCTAGTGCCGCTTGCGGTCTGTGGTTAAACCCACTGCCAGCGTAGTGTCGAGTCTTTAGAGTCCCACACAGAGAGCTATTCGCCTTTAGGCAAAATGAGTAGAGGTCGCATGGTTTTGCGACAGGGTTCGTTCACATTCGCGCACTTGTGCACGTTTGCTGTCCGGACAGTTTATACTAGCGGGCTTTGGTTTAAGCCGGATCCTAGTATATGATTTGAGATTGGTTTTTCTCATTGTGTTCGTGTTCCTCGGATCACGAATGCGGGTGCGTATGCACAGTTGCTTGAGATTGAGGGAGAGGACCTTGATTAGGGTTAATGGCTATTGTCATTTTATTAACCCTAATGTTTATGTGTGTATTATTGTTAATTAATAATTAGTTTAATAATTGTCCATGGTTGTGGTTGTTGACCATTTGACTTCTTTGACTTGTTGACCTAGGTTGACACTTTGACCATCATCATTTCTTTTGGAAGATGCTCTTTGATCTTTGCAAATTGAAATGATAATGGTCATGTCATGATTTACCATGACAATTTTCAAGCTAATTATTCAATTAAAATTATTCACACATATTAGTGAGAATGGCTCACTAATAATTCATTCTCTCATATCATTTCTCTCTCTTGCTCATCCTCTCCCTCAAGCTCTCTCCCTCTCATGTGTTGAGAAACAAAAAGCTTGAGAAAAACCCTCACTTGATCTTCTCTACTCTCTTCTAGGGTTCAAGTCTTAGCATTTCTTGCACTCTAGTTACTCCTAGCTTGGAGTTGAAGCTAAAGGTCAAGGCTTTCGGATGGATCCTTCTTTGACGGGAGAAGACAAGCAAGGTGACCTCTTTCTACCATTCCAAGGAGCAAGGAGAGAAGGACTTTGAGCTCAAGGTATAACCTTTCCATCACTTAGCTAGTTACTAGTTAGGGTTAGCTTGTTTTTGTTTAGCAAAGATCCTCACAAGCAAGGTCCATGTTGCCTAAGTCCTTAAAAATCCGATTTTTATTATGTTTTCCGCCTCCCCGCAAGCACCGGGGTGGGCAACGTGGACTTACAATGCCGACTAGCCAGCTTCATGCCCGAGTTGCCTCGGCATAGAGGTGGGAGCCCGTAAAAGATGCAGGCGATGTGGTGCCCTTCCGGCGAGGAGGCGACGACCGAACATTCCGCAGAAGATCGGGACGACGACGAGAAGACCGGAGGACTCGGATCACTCGGTATATCTCTAACCCGTCTTGTAATTAGCTAGGACTAGTTAATGGTTCGATCCGGGTGTTTAGTGCGCGGTGGTGCCGGTTTGCTAAGTTCGCAAAATTAAAGTTTATCACCGCTTCCGCATTTGGCCGTCGGATTGACGGCCGAGGCGCCGCCGTGCACTTACAGTGGTATCAGAGACTCGCCATTAACTTAGTCTAGCTTTGTTTAATGTGTTTGCATTTCCGATCGACCAAAATTCCAAAAAAAACCACATTTTCCTCACATCAGTTTTCTGTAGAAATTTTTTGAAGCCCAAAATTTTTTCAGGTTGTAGAAAAGTGATGTACTGGAAATTATAAGCACACTGTAGAAATTCGACACAGTGAATCGACCACTGAAGCGCGGAACCGCGGCCAAACCCCCCTTTGGGCCGCGGTTCCGCCGCACATTGGTGTCCTCGCTGTATCATTTTTTTCCAGTGGGCTTCTGGGCTGATTTTAGGGGTTTTGGAATAATAACATTGGGCCCAGAATTTCTTGATCTGCTACTGTAATGCTTGGGGGCCCACTTGTTAATTTTTGATCGATCGGATATTTTAAACACATTATTTCACAGTATTTACATTATATCTGCGACCGTGAATGTCACTTGATCGGTAAATCCAGTCTAACTGCTATAGCCCGGTTAGACGGATTTGCGAACGTGACTTTCACGTTGATGTTCTGTGATTTTGCTGTGATGTTGCGGATCGGTCGTGGGGGATAGCCTGGATGCAATGCTAGTACAGTTTTGTTGTATTATGTACATTTGATATTGCGGGACGAGCGTCCGACATGTGGACTGCCGTCACTGCCTGTTTGTATTATTATTTTGCGGCATGACCAGGTTGCGGTCGATGTACCCGTTGTATGTATATTTTACTTTTTGTACTAGGATGGCCCCGCGGTGGGGTGCACGGATAGCCGGGTTCTGGAGGGCAACAAGCCCGCATCTCATGGCATTGGGACGGAGGGGGCTTCACTCTAGAATTGGCGGGCTATTCGCCGCACTCGTAGGGGGTTCAGGTTGACCCAGGAGGGGTGCCCAAGTTACCGGATTCCGTGAAGTGCCGGGTGGTCCATTCACGTTGCTGAAGGGGGCTGCCTCGCTTCAGGTTTTGGCAGGTAACTTGTCGCGCCCGTAGGGGTCTAGGATTTCATTGCACAGGCTATCCACACGACCAGGGGAACGTCGGGTTTCAGTAGTGGCTCTGTGAAACCCGGGGATCCCAGATATCTGTATTGTTCTGTGATGCTGTACATTTCTGTGATGTTGCATTTCTTATCACGTCTTGAGCGAATATAATATATTGGTATATATATTAGTAGATGTTGTATATGTTTTACATCCGCGCTAGTCCAGTCCCCGCTCTGTCGTTAGTTAGCTAACCTAACGGGTAATGACGGGACCCAGTGGCGAATGCGGATGGCATATACGTACATCAGTATATTTTCGTTCTTTGTGGTGTGATCAATTGATGGGACTGCGTTGATTCGGATCAATGCAAGTTAAAACAAACCTATTCTGATGTTGTTGGAACACTTTTCAAAAAGCTGTTATTGCAAGGACGTTCACTTTTGTTTTGCATCGTGGTATTCATTTGGAATATCCTGCTCCTCAGTCGACGAGGCAAGGGCCGAGATCCCTTCACCGGGAGTGACCCCTTGGACAGAAGTTTGCGTCAGGGCATTAACTTCACTATAGCCGATTACTTTTGCTTTGCATCGTGGTATTCATTTGGAATATCCTGCACCCCATTCTACGGGGAAAGAGCCGAGATCCCTTCACCGGGAGTGACCACTTTAGTAAAGGTTTTTGTCACTATATTTTCTAAAAAGCTATCTGTTCCTTCAACGATATCAAGTTCATTACGTTAAAGGTTTTCGCCAGAAACCATTCGTAGCCCTCCGTCGTTTCATATGGATAGTCAATAGTATTCAAGCTGTGTATGTTGGCCAAAGTCAAGGCACAGTGTTTGGTAGCTGTTGGGTATTCATATGCAGCATAGATAGATGCGTTGGTTTGGGACAGCCGTACTGCCATTTTGGCCAAAGTCAAGGGTAGGTACGGGTGGGTTCAAATTAACCTGGAGAATGACGGGTAGAACTTGACATGTGACTTATGATATGTTGGCCAAAGTCAAGGTCATAAGAGCATGGGGTAAAAATCACATCGGGAGTTTCAAAAGAACTGAAACTTGCCAGATATGCGCATACCTTCTGGAGTGTGATAGCGTGAGCGGATTCCGTCACGTTATCATGCAATGATAGTTGGATCCCGATTCCCACTGATGAGTTGGTTTACTCCTCGGGTGACCCCGACTAATTCTTCTTTCAGGTTTGGAGGAGAATTTGAGGTACAGTGGGAGGTTTCCAGATTAGATAAATTAGTAACCATTCTGATCTAGGTTAGAGTGCACGCTGAGTGTTTCTTTTCTCTCTCTCTTTGGCAGCGACCATTGACCCGACCCTAGACTATGACTCAGTGACCAAGTTGACCGAACCTTCTTAACACTGGCTTTTGGATTGTCAGAGTTGCAGACCTCATTGCCACTCCTACTTTTACCCTTTTCTCCAGGACACCCCGTATTACTACGAACGTCCACTTCCATTGGACAAAACCATCGTATGGTTAGATACGAACTCGAAGGAATTCGAGGATGGTTTCCGGTTTTGGAGAAAACGGATAGGATTATTCAGTTGTCTTTTCCTTTTACCTTCTCTCAGGTTGCGAGTACTCCTTGGTTTAGGAGATAGTACACCTATTACGCAAATTGGATAGTCTTCTTCCAAACCTTAGGCTAGTGCCGACCGGTAGGGAATGAAGAAAACCAATTAGCATAACGATGGTGTGCAGAAGGTATTAAGTTAAGACAAAGCAAGGGATTAGTAAGAGGGCAAAGTAAATTGCGACTGATATTCACGACCAAACCAAGTATTTCTTCGCCAATCCTAAATCACCTTTGTATTTCTCCAGGACACTCCGTATCACTACGAAGATCCACAGTTTATTGGATACTCCATCGTATGGTTATATAGGAACTCGAAAGGAACTTGTTCCAGTTCGGGGATGGATTCTGGTCCAGGAGAAATAGGAATAAGGTTTATTCGGTTGTTTTTTATCTTCACCTTCTCTCGCATTGCGAGTGCTCCTAGGATTAGGACAGTACACCCATTATGCTTATTGGGTAGTCTTCTTCCAAACCATAGGCTGGTGCCGAACGGTAGGGAAGGAAGAAAACCAATTGGCCTAAAGGGGTGTGCAGAAGGTAATGACTAAAGACATATAAAGGGATTTGGAGAGGTGGCAAAGAATTATACGGTTATAGTTGTGAATCTGGATAATGGTAGAGGCATTACTAGGAATACCAGGATACCCCATCGAAACATTTCAATGTTTCAGTTCAACTGTGTACTGTTAAAAGAAAACTGATTTCCCGATTGGACACTTGCTCCAGGGTATGTATTTACCAGGTTTGATTCTCACATCTGTATGGTTTTACGGATGATGAGTGGGAGTAAGTTATTGGGAATTGGGTGATCATCCTCATTATATCGGGATTCGTTGTAATCGGTGATATTTGAGGAGATCATCTGGGCTGTTTGCCGGTCGGCAAATATTTGGTTTTGAATATCCGCTGTTGTGCACCAATTACAAATTGATATATCTGTATGTCTATTTTCATAGAGTGAGATATACCTTTTGATATTATGTCGATGACATTTACCTATATCAGTGGATGGTTAGGTAAGGAGCATTAAACAGCGGTGTAATTCTTCTTAACCATAAGTACAGTTTTCAACCTACGACACACAGTGAAAGAGTTGTTAGACTCAGCGGACTTATACAGAGTATTGTATGTTGTCCAGTGTCCATTAGGACAGAGGGGTTGGTCCTCATACTATATTCTGTTTACTTTTAACTTCTCTAGTTCTTAGACATGTGTTTCGTAGAAACACAGGGTCTAAGTTTTGAGGAGTTATAGGTATTTGAATAGAGTAGAGAACCAGGTGTAGCAAGTATCGGGATTCTTCAAAGTGATCGAAGATGTAGATACTTGTGTATGGTATTCAGTTGATAGTAATGATAAAGAGAAATTGCTTCTCTTTCAGGTTACTCATAATTGGAAGCATTCCTAAGTTGAGTAATACTGATCGGCCTCCTTCCATTTAGTTGACATGCCCTGGAGATAGCTGCATGATTTGAATCTGGTTCAATTAAATCAGTGCCTCTGGTTCTATATTGGATATAGAACAGTTCATATCTTAACGATGTTAAGGTATGGGGAGTTGTCCGGCTTATGATTAAAACCAGACACTGGACAACTCAAGGCACGTTTCTGTAATGGCTGTTTGTGGGTTAACCCAGGCTATGATGAGGGTTGACTTTCTACCATCTGGGAGATCAATAGTAATATTGTTCTAGACTCGCCACAGTTTTAATAAAAATGGATTTTTCAGAAAACAGTAGTGGGAGTATGGTAGAACTGGAAGTGATTCCAGAACCGCAAACGATTACTGAAGATTTGATAAGGAACCTAAAGATTCATTCTGGTTTGACATTCCGTTGGCCACTCCGCAGATACGGTGGGTAACTTCAGGCACCCGAGAGGTACTCCGGTAGCCTCAAAGACGGTGACAGGGAAGTTCTTGTTTACCCACACTTGCCATTGCTGTTGTTCCAGGCTGCGAGACCCGGCAGGAGGATGAGTATAGCGTCGTTCTGAACTAGCTTCAGAAGTGTACGTGTATATGACTCTGCCAGAGGGTTGTCGTAGTCAGTGGGAGCAGCGGAAGCATTGGTGGACAGGTAGCTTATGTCTACTTATAGACTAAAGCAGATGTAGCGGAGATAGATCATCTATTTCTGACGTGACAATCATAGATTTGACTTCATCTGAATAGGGGATGGATCTGTTGAGAAGGTAGTAGGGTGTGATATCCTGGTATTTGGATGACATACACAGAGTAGGAAAAGAAACTCCTATACTACGATCGGTTATACTTTGGTCGTCACACAGTGGTTTCTCCACAAAGGACTTGGACATTATATCAAACATACTGGTTACTAGATCTATGCTTTTAGATCTAGATTTGGGTGGTTTCCCAATCAGGGTACTTTGACAACATTCTAAGAGTATTTAGAATGGACGACTCCTGGCACGGTAGTGTACCTGCAGGTGATGGAGTCACCCTTTCTAAAGGTGTCTTATAGACTAAAGTAGAGAGGGATGTGCATGATTGGCAGATCACTTGCTTAGGCAATTGAGTCAATCATGAGATGTCAAGTACCACACCAGATGTTGTTCTTGCACTAGATGCAATAAGTTGACATTGACCCAATCCTGGAGAAACAGTCGGAAGCAGTTTTAGAACATAAGTGGATGTTCTAGGGATATGATAACGACAGCCTCATTCGGGAGACAGTTATCATTCCAGGCTTCCAAGGTGACATGGACGACAAGGAGGTTGTCAGAGTTATAGTTTTTCTTTCTGACGAGGGGCAGTATTCTGGACAGGTGATCCAGGCAGATACTGAGGGAGGCCTGGCGCAGGATACTGATTAAGTTCAGTTGACGATACAGTCTAAGAAGTTTGGATTTGGAGTTCATTTATGAACTAGGTCCCATCAGACATCCAGACATTCTAAGACAGGTATTGCTCATTTCGGGAGATGTCTTTCTCCGCGAACTTGAGATATAGAGAGACATAGAAAGAAACATCTAGGCGGATCCACTCACTGAGGCTATTCCTCGACCGCAATAGTTTCACAAACGGGTTTTGTGAGACTGACTAGTAGGGGAGTTGGGTGTTCGGTATCACACGGGCTGTGAGTATGCGACATCACAAAAATTAGCCTTGAGTGCAAGTGGGAGATTGTTGGAGATAGTGCCCTCAGAGTCAATTATTGGATCACAGGCACGGGATTGCAATGATTGAAGGAGGACCAATCCCGGTAGGACAGTCTTACTCAAGATGATAGTATGCTATCTGGTTTACCTTTATCATCGTGTACTGCTTTAGGTGACCTGACAGGTCGCTATTGCACGTTGATAGAGCCCCTAGGATTCTTGCTTGACTGCCAGCAGTATGAGGGCGATCATATAAGTGAGAGCTGGAGTCTATAAGCACATCCTTAAAAGGTCCCTAGTCGTGGGAGTTTCGAAACAGGGCATCGATTCTCCAGAGTAGACTAGTGTATACAGTTGAGACCCCGACGAGGGGCGGTGGCCGGTCTCACAAGCCACTGGTGTCAGTTGGTTCACGTAACATGTATATAGGTGCTCATTGGGTTATGAGTACACCGGACAGGACTCGCCGGGAATATGCTAGTTGGTCTTATACCTGACGTAGCAGTTCCCAGGTGACATGTGTACAGGTTAGTTCATCGACCTGGGGATCGTCATTTTTCTTGTGTGAGTTCCCACTGTGCTTTGATTACTACCCTACCATGGCTCAAAGGAGTCGTGCAAACAGGTTTTAGTTGGGTACAGTCCCGAGCCACATGGAGGCAGTGAGCGGATCTTCAGGGGTCGTCTCTCCCGGTATTGGGGGTGAGGTCGCGCTGTGTCTAGGAGAGCCATTACATGAAGTCCTTGGCCAAGGCAGGAGATTTACTGGTAGGTATTCCAGTAGTATCTCAGGGTGTTCAGGGCTACACTCCGACACGACTTGTACCGCTTTTGGGGGTCTGACTTTTACCAACCCCCTAGGCCCGACATGCGATGCTCATAGACGAACGGACCGGACTGTACGGATATTGTCACTGACAGGCTCAGTAGGGTGTCAGGATGAGTTCGCTCATCGACGTCCCTTTTGGTCAATAGCTGGTGGCCCGTCACGTATTGGCTTATACCTCTGACGTGCTAGTGGTTAAATCCACAGCCATAGTATTGACGAGTCTTTAGAGTCCACCATACTTTCAGTTACTCAAGTTTCGGACGAAACGCTGTAGAGGCCGTATGGAGATATGGCAGGGTCCGATCAGATACGTGCGGTATTGCACGGATCAGGATCGGACGGTTAGTACTAGAGGCCGTATAGATATATGGAAAGGTTCGATCGGATACGTGCGGTATTGCACGGATCAGGATCGAACGGATATTACTAGCCGGCTTTGGTTTAAGCCGGATCCTAGTATAGTACAGTATAGATTTTGTCTCTTTGCATTTGTGTTCAGTTGGAATACAAATGCGGGTGTGTATACACAGTATCGGGGTTTTCCTGTGATTTATTACGGGACCAGTTTTTCTGGAGTTGCCAGTTTACATTCCGTTCCGGCCGGTTTTCCTTTGTTCTTTTCCGGCCGGACCTTTTGATGGAGGGTGTTATTTGCAAGTTTGCAAATAACACATTGTGGAGGGGTTTCTTGCAAATGTATTGATTATGATGGCATCTTTTCTTTTCAACCATCATTTGATTCTCTTTACATCACTTAATTTGTATTAAAGGTGATTAGAGTTGATTAGAGTTTGATGTGAGAATGTTATCATGATGTTTTGGTTGTGGTCACCCTCCACCTTTTCCTACACTCACCTTCCTTCTAGTGTTGGTTTTTATTCCTCCACCATTCTCACTTGATGAGAGAGGCTACACTTGAGAGAAGAGAAGGAGAGAGTTTCATTTTGAGCTTGTGGCATTTTTCTTGATCTCATTTTCATGCAAGGAAAAATGCAAGCACCATTTTTCCTTATCTTGATTCCTCCATCATCTTCAAAGGCAACAAAACCCCAAATGAGACACAACTCTACACATTCTACAGCAAATCTTGGGCATGTCGACTTGCCAGCTTCATGCCCGAGTTGCCTCGGCATAGAGGTGGGAGCCCGTAAAAGATGCAGGCGATGTGGTGCCCTTCCGGCGAGGAGGCGACGACCGAACATTCCGCAGGAGATCGGGACGACGACGAGAAGACCGGAGGACTCGGATCACTCGGTATATCTCTAACCCGTCTTGTAATTAGCTAGGACTAGTTAATGGTTCGATCCGGGTGTTTAGTGCGCGGTGGTGCCGGTTTGCTAAGTTCGCAAAATTAAAGTTTATCACCGCTTCCGCATTTGGCCGTCGGATTGACGGCCGGGGCGCTGCCGTGCACTTACAGCTCGCTCTCCGATCTCGCTCGATCTACGATCTCCTCCTCGCCGAAAAACCGCGCCACGTCAAAGAATCTTTATACGGGCTCCCGCCTCTGAACCGAGGCAACTCGGACACGAACTTTGCTAGCCGACGTGTCTGAGGTTGAAGTAGAGAAAGTGTAGAATACTTTGTCTCGAGTCACCCAAGCGATTGGGTGAAGGTTAATCGAAGTTGCCTTTTGGAATGGAGATGGAAAAATGATCTTGAGAATGAGCTAAGAATTTTGTTGCAAATGAAAATGAATCATGCTCCTACAAAGATTTGGGGGCTGCCAAATATGGGCTCGGCCAAGGATAGATGGGGGTGACCACAAGCAAAAGAAATGGGGTGATCATAAGGAAAAATATCTACAACAAATATCTAAAGCAATAAATGCACCAATATTGCACAAATGAAGCCGAGCTCTCTAGAAGCTTCAGGTTGCTGCTGGGGCCCCGGCACCACAGAAAACCCCCCCAATTTACTAAATCCACTTTTGGAAATAAGCCCCTTCACAAGCAAGAATTTCAGCCAAGAAGGAAAGAAAGAAAATGGACAAAATGGAATGCAAACTGGCAACTTCAAAAAGCGATCCCGTAACAAATTACAGGATAACCCCGCAACTGTATATACATGCCCGTATTTGTGTTCCGACCGAATACAAATTCATTGAGACAAAAATATTCCTACAAGATATAATACTAGGACCCGGCTTAAACCAAAGCCCACTAGTATTATCTGTCTGAACGTTGACACGTGCACATGTGCACGCGCATGTTCGAACCCTGCCATAAAACTATACGGCCTTTACAACGTTTCGCCCGAACTGGGAAACTTTCTGTGGGGGACTCTAAAGACCCGTCAATACTCTGGCAGTGGGTTCAACCACAAGCCGTCAGTGGTACTACCTGTACGTAACGGCTGCCCATGTACTGAGTGAAAGGGAGTCCGATGAGCGAACTCATCCTGGAACCCTACTGAGCCTATGTGTGACAATATATGTACAGTCCGGTCCGTTCGTCTATGAGTATCGCATATCGGGCCTAGGAGCTGGTAAACATCAGACACCTAAAAGAGGTATAAGTCGTGTCGGAGTGTAGCCCAAAACACCTGAGATACTACTGGAATACCTATCAGTAAATCTCTCTTACCATGGCCATGTATTTTGTGTAATGGCTCTCCTAGACACAGCACGATCTCACTCCCAATGTAGGGAGAGACGAATCCCCTGCTGATCTGCTCATTGCCTCCATGTGGCTCGAGACTGTACCCAACTAGAACCTGTTTGCACGACTCCTTTGAGCCATGGTAAGTTAATAATCAAAGCACAGTGGGAACTCACACGAGACAAATGACGATCTCAGGTCGATAGAGTAACCTGTACACATGTCACCTGGGAATTGCTATCTGACGACGGGTTTTAATAACCAGCTAGCATATTCCCGGCGAGTCCTGTCCGGTGTACTCATAACCTAATGAGCACCTGTATACATCTTAGGTGAACCAACTGACACTAATGGCTTGTGAGACCGGCCATCGCCCCTCATCGGGGTCTCGACTGTATACACTAGTCTACTCTGGAGTATCGATGCCCTGTCTCAAAACTCCCACGACTAGGGACCACATTTAAGGATGTGCTTATAGACTACCCTACTCTCACGTATATGATCGCCATCATACTGTTGGTAGTCAAGCAAGAATCCTATGAGCTCTATCAATGTGTAATAGTGGTACATATCATGTCACCTAAAACAGTACACGATGATAAAGATAAACCAGATAGCATACTATCATCTCGAGGAGGACTGTCCTACCGGTATAGGCCCCCCCTCAATCATTGCAATCACGTGCCTGCGATCCAATAATTGACTTTGAGGTGTAGGGTTACTAGGCACAGTCACAAGGATCTATAAGGCATCAACGATGCCCGATTTAAAATTTAGACGTGTCGAACAACCCTAACCAAGATCTTAGACTAGAGATTAGGTGAAACAAAGCAAGTAAACAACTTTACTTCTAAGAGTTTGGGATTACAACCTTTGTAGTCCGTTCCTTCACTTCTAAAGAAACGTGCTGAGGTCCTTTCGCTGCGATCATCGAGTACCCGGACTCTAGAGAGGCTCCATGAAGAGAAAGATGAAAGCTTGCTTCCGATCTTCGATAACTAAGATGATCTACCTTGAAGAAACTCAAACCCAAGCTCTTGCTTTGCTAATAAAGTATTAGCAAAGCAAACACCCTAATCTAAGCGGCTAGAATAGATGAGGATGATAAAGTATGAATTTAGCTCTCATTTGTTTTCGATTTCTCACTCATTTTCATCACTTTTGAAAAAGGTAGAAAGCTTTTCATCAATGAGGAGGAAGAAGAAGAAGCAAAACCATTTGTGATGAATAATGAATCAAGTGTGAGGTTAGAAATGCAACCATGGGTTAAGTATGAAGACTTAACCCATGTAGAAATTTAACTATGGTTAAAGGGTTGGGTTGGGTTAAAGAAATATCTATGCAAAATATCCAAGTCAAAGTCAAAGCTTCAAGATGCTTCTTGAAAGCATCATGAAAGCTTAACCCTAATCCAAACCCTAACCATATTTAAACTCCACAAATCATGTTGCATTTATAACCACAACATGTTGCAATATTATATATCACATATACAATATTTATTGTAACAAAATAAAATAATACAATTAACATATATCACATATATATCAATGTATTACCCGAGTGAGAAAAAGAATCTTTAAGTGAGCTTATATTAGTTAATGTAATTTAATATATCAAATATATAATTATACATTAAATTATCGAATCAACGCTTGATCCGATAATCCGGCTATTTCATAAATAACCGACTAATATAATCTGTATCAGTTCATCGAATCAACAATTGATCCGATGACCCGGCTATATCACATATACCCGGCCAATATCTAATATTGTGAGAATCTAATAGGGTATCGCATACACGTATTATTCCCGGTCCCGCACATATCAGATATGTACTCCTACTCCATTTTGCTTGAGCCAGGAAACCTCTATGTAGGACTCTAAAGAATCGTCAATACGCCGGCAGTAGGTGATGATCATATCAAACACCCACAAGCTGCAAGCGGTCAGCTAAACGTAACAGCCACCCAAGTATTGAGCAATCAGAAGATCAACAATCAAGCCTATACATTCTCCCGTGAATCCAACCAGTAACACTCCCGTACAGTCCGGTCTCTTCGTCTGATATGTCGCATATCTCGCCTAGGGGTGGTAAACGTCAGACCCCATTAGCTTGATAAGTCGTGTCGATAAGAGGTCCATAACAGTTCGAGAAACTACTGATAACACTTACCAGTAAATTTCAGCAACCCTGGCCAGGGATTTCCAGTTATAGCCAATCGAACACAGCGCAACATCAACTCCCTATACCGGGAGAGACGAACCCCCTCTTATCGCTCATTGCCTCCATGTGATTCGGGAATGTACCCATAAGCCACCTTTTTCACGCCCTCTTGGACGTGGTATGATGGAAATCAAAGTACAGTGGGAATCACACAAGACTCTATGACGATCTCGGGTCTACAGACTAACCTGTACCAGTGTCACCAGAGAACTGCCATCTGACGTGAGGTATAATACCATCTGGGAGTTCTCGGCGAGTCCGTCCAGTGTACCCAGTCTCTGTAAGTCCATATTGCGACCCCCGGTTCTTACGGGGAGGCGGAAACGGTATAAAAAACAAATTTTTATCGCAAGAGGCAACATGGACTAAACAAGGTCGGGATCGTGTCTAAACTAAACTAGCAAATACGCTAAAAGGAGTTAGCTACTCGGATGAGGGTTATACCTAAACTTGAACTCCTTCTTCTTGAAATCTAGTAGAGGTTGATGGTTCTCTTTTGTCGCCTTCTTCCGTCGAAGATGGATCCACCTCGAGGGTTCGACCTTGGGCTCTTTCTCGGACTTGGAGTGAACTAGAATCTCCGGCTTGCTAATCCTTTGATCCTAGAGTGAGTAGAGAGTGACTAGGGTTTGCTTTTCTTTTTAAAGAGAAGGATTCTCAACTCATGAGAAGGTTTCTCTTTGCTAGAGGAAGAAGAAGATGAAGAGAGGAGAGAGAATGAGAATGATAGAATGAGCTATATTTTTTCTTTCTTGCAACCATAATGCAAAAGAAAAGAATTATCTAATAATAATAATTGAAAATGAGAATAGTTGATGGCAATTTGAAATGACCACAACCATGCTTCATTTAAAAATGTAAGCATAAATCAAGGAAGACTTTTGAAGCATGATGGTGGTCAACTTTCAACCATGGTCAACAAGTCAACCATGGTCAACAAGTCAACAAAATCAACCATAACAAAATTCTCATTTAATTACTATTATAAATAGATAATCCATAAATCCATTAGGGTTTGGAAAAAGATAACTGTCAACTGTGCATACGCACCCGTTCCGAAACCCTAATGAAATACCTCATCCTCCGCCTCAAGCAACTGTGCATACACACCTGCATTCTCGTTCCGAGGAACAAGAATACCAAGATATAAAAGCAACCCCAAATATATATACTAGTATCTGGCTCAAACCAGAGCCTGCCAGTATAATCCGTCCGGACTCCAAACGTGCACAAGTGCGCGGATGAGAACGAACCCTGTCGCAAAACCATGCGACCTCTACTCTGTTTTGCCCAGAGGCGAATACCCTCTGTGTGGGACTCTAAAGACTCGACACTACGCTGGCAGTGGGTTTAACCACAGACCGCAAGCGGCACTAGCTGTGCGTAACGGTCCCCAGGTAGATGCCGACAAGAAGGCTGACGAGGTGAAACCCCATCTGAACTCCTACTGAGTCTGAATGTGACAGTCTCCGTACAGTCCGGTCTGTTCGTCTGATACATCGCATGGCGGGCCTAGGGGGTGGTAATCGTCAGTCCCCCAATAGCGGTACAAGTCGTGCCGGAGCGAAGCCCAAAACACCCTGAGATAACACTGGAAACCTACCAGTATATCTCGTTTGCCCTGGCCAGGGACTACTCGTGTAATGGCTCTCCTAGACACAGCGCGATGTCAACCCCCAATACCGGGAGAGACGAATCCTGTCTAACCGTCACTGCCTCCAAGTGCTTCGGGACTGCACCCAACCACCACCCATTTGCACGACTCCTTTGAGCCGTGGTAGGGTAGTGATCAAAGTGCAGTGGGAACACACTTGAGGCGAAGTGCCAGTGTCAAGTCAGCGGACTAAGCTGTACTCATGTCACCTGGGAACTGATAACTGACGATAGGTATAATACCAACCTGTCAGTTCCCGACGAGTCCTGTCCAGTGTACTCGTAACCCAACGAGCACCCGTATACTATCTCCAGTACGACGTACTGATGGCTGTGGGACAGACCATCTCCCACACTGGGATGAGAAGCGCATACGCTAGTCTACTCCGGAGTATCGATGCCCTGTCTCGATAGTCCTGCGACTAGGGACCTGTATAAGGATGTGCTTATAGATTACCCAGCCCCCACTAGTGTGACTGCCATCACAACGCTGGTAATCAAGCAAAGATCCTAAGGGCTCCACTAATGCGTATAAGTGATATACTGAAATAAACACAAGTACACATTGAAGTAGAAACAAACCAAGTAGCATACTACTATTTTGAGCAAGATTGTATATACAAGGTGAATATCCCAAGCATCCATTAAGTAATATACAAACTAGTATGATACAGTAATGGCCTCTAGGGCATATACACTAACAATCTCCCACTTGCACTAAGGCCATGTACTGGCGTATCGAAGACCTATCATCTCGATCAGCCGCTCGAACTGAGTCTGGGGCAAGGCCTTGGTGAATGGATCTGCAGTGTTCTCTTCTGAAGCAACCCTCCGAACCTCGATCTCCTTGCGATCCACGATCTCCCTGATCAGGTGATACCGCCTCAAGATATGCCTGGATCTCTGATGGGACCTGGGTTCCTTCGCTAAAGCTATAGCCCCGTTGTTGTCGCAATACAGAGGTATTGGGTCAACAATGGACGGAACCACCTGAAGTTCTTTCAAGAACTTCCTCATCCAGACAGCTTCTTTTGCGGCATCAGATGCAGCGATGTATTCCGCTTCCATCGTCGAGTCTGCAACGGTTTCCTGTTTGGAACTCTTCCAACACACCGCCCCTCCATTGAGGGTGAAGACAAAACCCGACATGGACTTGGAATCATCCTTGTCACTCTGGAAGCTGGAGTCAGCAAAGGCCTCGATCTGGAGGTCTTTTCCGCCATACACCAAGAACATCTCCTTAGTCCTCCTCAGGTACTTGAGAATGTTCTTTACTGCTATCCAGTGTTTCTCCCCAGGGTTAGACTGATACCGGCTTACCACACTCAGTGCATAAGCTACATCCGGTCTGGTACACAACATCGCATACATTATAGAGCCTACCGCAGAAGCGTAGGGTATAATAGACATGCGATCCCTCTCCAAATCAGTCTTGGGAGACATCTCTTTAGAGAGGGTGATCCCGTGACAAGCCGGTAGGTTACCGCGCTTGGAATCTTCCATACTGAATCTTTTCACTATGGTGTCGATGTACCTGGACTGAGAAAGTCCCAATATCCTCTTGGATCTATCACGATGGATCCGGATCCCCAGGATGTATGAGGCATCACCCAGGTCTTTCATGGAGAACCTTTGTGACAAGAACCCCTTGACAGATTGTAGCATAGGAATGTCATTTCCTATCAAGAGAATGTCATCCACGTATAAAACGAGGAATACTACAGTTCTCGCTACAAATCTACTATAGATGCATGGTTCATCTGGATTTTTGATAAAGCCAAATTCTTTGACTGTCTCATCAAAACAGATGTTCCAACTCCGCGATGCCTGCTTTAGTCCATAGATGGACTTAAGCAACTTGCACACCTTTCCGCTGCTCCCACTCTGAATGAAACCCTCTGGCTGATCCATATAGACACACTCCTCTAAATTTCCATTTAGAAAAGCTGTCTTTACGTCCATTTGCCAGATCTCATAATCGTGGAAGGCAGCAATGGCAAGAAGGATCCGAATGGATTTCAGCATGGCTACTGGAGAAAAGGTTTCGTCGTAGTCCAAGCCAGGTCTTTGACGAAAACCCTTTGCTACCAGCCTAGCTTTATAGGTCTCAACCTGTCCATCTACACCAATCTTCCTTTTGAAGATCCACTTGCATCCTACGGGTTTTACCCCGTCTGGAGCAATGTCCAACGTCCATACCTTGTTGGTGTACATGGACTCCATTTCGGTCCGCATTGCATCCAGCCATCTCACTGAGTCAACGCTCTGAACGGCCTGCTGGAAGCTAGTAGGCTCATCATAATCTATGATGCAATCCTCTCTATCCCCGTCTATGAGAAAACCGCAGTATCTCTCGGGCGGATGAGACTGCCTACTACTCCTGCGGAGCGGCGTAGGAATGTCCTGTCCTGTTGAACCCTCTGGTTCCACTAAGCTTTCAGTAACAGTCTGTGGTTCTGGAATTTCTTCCAGTTCTATTGTGTTCCCACTTATCTGGGTTTCCAAAAACTCAGTTTCCAAGAAGCGGGCATGCTGAGAAACAAAAACCTTTTGTTCCTCAGTGGAATAGAAAAGATACCCCCTGGAGTTCCTTGGGTATCCCATAAACTTACACTGTACTGAACGTGCCTCAAGCTTGTCCGCATGCTGCTTTTTTACAAAAGCTGGACATCCCCATACCTTGAGATAATTAAGACAGGGTTTCTTCCCAGTCCACATCTCATATGGGGTGGTGGGCACAGTCTTGGTAGGAGCCTTGTTCAAGAGATACGCAGCTGCTTCTAGTGCATATCCCCAGAATGATCGCGGTAACTCAGCGTTACTCATCATGGACCGCACCATATCCAATAGGGTGCGGTTCCGTCTCTCCGATACACCGTTATGTTGCGGGGTGTATGGAGGAGTAAGCTGAGAGAGAATTCCGTTCTCTTTTAAATAGTCCAGGAACTCGGCACTTAAGTATTCTCCACCTCGATCCGATCTTAGAATCTTAATACTTTTGCCGGTCTGTTTCTCTACTTCATTCTTATACTCCTGGAATTTTCCAAAAGCCTCGGACTTATGTTTCATTAAGAAGACATAACCGTACCTTGAGAAGTCATCCGTAAAAGTAATGAAGTAAGAATGTCCGCTTCGGGCATGTGTAGACATTGGACCGCACACGTCACTGTGTACGAGTCCTAAGAGCTCGCTCGCTCTTACTCCACGTCCAGTAAACGGAGTCTTTGTCATCTTTCCTTTGAGACAAGATTGACAAGTGGCATATGATTGATATTCGAACGCATTCAAATATCCTTCTGTATGCAACTTAGTCAACCTTCTCTCATTGATGTGACCCAATCTACAATGCCATAAGAAAGTCTGATTTATTTCTGGAGACTTTCTTTTGTGTGTATTCTGGACGTTGAAAATCTGTGGTTGGTTTAACACGTATATACCATTACTCAGAGTACCTGACCCAATCAATACTTGATTAAGGTGAATGTTTACAACATTACTTACAAACGCAAATTCATAACCTTCTTTAGAAACTAAAGATACAGAAATGATATTACAAGTTGCGTTGGGTACAAAAAAGCAATTACGCAAAACCAAAACATGTCCATCTGACATTCCCAGGTGATAGTCCCCCACGGCTTTAGCATCCATGCTAGCTCCGTTCGCAACTCTGAGGGTCATGTCACCTGCCTTCAAATCCCTACGGTTTCTCAACGCCTGCAAAGAATTACAGATATGAGATCCTGATCCGGTATCCAATACCCAGGAAGTAGAGTTTATTGAAAGACAGTTTTCAATAACATACACACCTGAAGCTGAAGCTGCAACCTGCTTCAATTCCTGTGTTCTGGCCTTCCAGGCCCTGCAATCATTCTTCCAGTGTCCTTTCTTATGACAAAAGAAGCATTCTTCCTTATCCACAAGCTTCCCCGCTATCTTTGTTGCTTTACCTTTTCCCTTCGTATCCACTTTACTAACACCGCCCCTTGGTTTGGCGGGGGCCTTCTTCTTCTTTCCCTTGGCTTTCGCCTTGGACCTAGAAGAAGATGATCCTCCTACAAACAAAGTGGATGTATCCCTACTTTTCTGTAGGGTGCCCTCTGCGCTCCTCAGCATGTTGAGGAGCTCTGATAGTTCAACCTCTTTTTCTTGTAGGTTGAAGTTCAGTATAAACTGGGCGTAAGTGGAAGGAAGGGACTGGAGAACTATATCCGTATATAGTTCACTCTCCAATGTGATCCCTAGGTCAGCGAGCTCCTCAATGTAGCCGATCATCTTTAGCACGTGCTCGGCTACTGATGATCCGACGGCCATCTTTGTCGAAAACAACTTTTTCGACGCTTCGTATCTTGCGATACGTGATTGCTCTCCATACAGTTCTTTTGTATGGAGCAATATGGACTCCATGTCCATATTCTCATGCCTCCTCTGATGTTCGTTGTCCATCGAGGCAAGCAGGAGGCACTTGGCCTTCGCGCTATCAATCTCCCAAGTCTTGCGGATTTCCTTATCCGCGACGCTGGAAGTTGGACCAGGGACAGGGGGAGCTTTGGTGGTAAGAAGATACCCCAGCTTGTCATAAGTGATTGCTATCTTGACATTCCTGAGCCAATCTTTGTAGTTTGGCCCTGTCAGTTTGTTTTTATCTAGGAGTAACTTAAGTCCAGTCATGTTGATTGGTCGCTGCAATTAGGAGAGAGAAGAAGAAACACTCAGCATGATGCTCTTGCAAGTTTAGAGTGGTTTTTAGTTTGTCTAAACAGGATGGCTCCCACTGTTTCTCGAATCCCTCCTCAAACCATAAAGGAAGAATTAGTCAGGATCAATCCCACCGTACAATACTTGCTTAACCGTTCAGCCAGGCCGGTGTCGGTACTTCGAGGGAGGTTTTCCAACGCTTTCGCGAAGTTCCTTAATTAAATAACCTCTTTTCCCTGGGGGCGTAACCCCGCTAACACCTTTCTAGGCACCTACTAGGTTTATAGCATTGATCGTTAAGTGAGAAATTTCCCGAGGAGTAGCATATACTCACAGTAGGATCGGGATCCAAATATCATCGCGTGACGAAACTGAAGGAATCCTACCAGAATCGCCACACTCCAAATGGTATGCAAATCTAGCAAGTTTCAGTACTTATGAAACTCCCGATGTGGATTTTTGCCCCATGCTCTTATGACCTTGACGAAGGTCAACAAATCATAAGTCACATGTCAAGTTCTGCCCGTCATTATCCAGGTTAATTTGAATCCACCCGTATATACCCTTGACGAAGGTCAACAAGGTAATGCGAGTGTCCCAAACCAACGCATCTATCTATGCTACATATGAACACCCAATAGCTACCAATCACTATGCCTTGACGAAGGTCAACAAACACAGCTTGAATACTATTGAATATTCATACGAAACGACGGAGGGCTACGAATGGTTTTGGCAAAACCGTGAACGTAGTGAACTTGATTTGGTCGATGGAACGAGATAGCTTTTAAAAGGAGTGGCTCAAGCTCCGCATTTAAAAGTTGTTTTTGAAAAGAACCGAGTGGTTTTTCGAAAGTGTTCCAACGACTTTAACTTGGTTTATTATCTTGCATTAGTTCTTTTAATGCGTGATATTCTTGCATTAGTACTTTTAATGCGTCCCATCATTTAATCCTACCATTGCAGAAAACAACCAAAATATGACGTACGCTTATGCCATTCGCATTCGCCACGGGGCCCCGTCATTACCCGTTAGGTTACTTAACTAACGACAGAGCGGGGGCTGGGCTAGCGCGTCTGTAAAACATAAGCAACGCCTAAATAGAAAGCAATGATAGACATTTCAGATCACAGATAAATACATTGGATATACTAGCAATCTGTAATTTGTACGAGCCTGTAACAAAAACAGATAACACGGTCGCGGTGAATAGCCAAAACCCCACCCAAGACCCCTACGGGTGCGGCAAACTACCCGCCAAGTCCTCGGTAGTTTGTGCACCCCTCCATGGGTCTATCCTAGGAGCAAAAACAGTAAAAAGAATTATACAATGACGGCTACAACCCCGACCCGGTTGTGCGGTCAAACAAATAATATAATTACATCAATTTACATTTACAATGAATTGCAAGAAAAGAAAACTCTCGTCTCACAACCCCCGGCTATTCACCCGCGACAATCCAACATATTTATATACACATTCCAGCACATTACAGATCATGTATAACCCCGACTAATCGTCTTATAGCGATTAGCCGACGTTCAATACATGCAAACATCACAGATATAACCAACATAGCCAAAGTGCAGTGAAGTTCGGAAAAAATACGGAATTATAGGACCCCAAAAGTGAATTTCAGTTCTGGAAAATCTGGGTACATATAATATATCTTAAAAATCCCAAAACCAACACAGAAGAACACTGCACGAAAAACGATGCAAAGATGACACCAACTTGCGGCGGTTCCGCGGCCAGATGAGTAGGTGAGGCCGCGGAAGCGCGGCGGTTTGGAGGAAACATGATATCGTTTTTCTTGTGTGTTCTTAGAAAACCCTGAGACGATTTTACAAGTATAAAGTTTTTCATTTTGAGCCAAAAAAAAAATCAACAGAAACTCAGGTTTTTAGTTTTCCGGTTTTGCGATTTTTCGGTTCCGAACTTCGTTACACTTCACTACCAAGCTAGTTTAAGTTTAGTTAGGCTCTGATACCACTGTAAGTCCATATTGCGACCCCCGGTGCTTACGGGGAGGCGGAAACGGTATAAAAAACGAATTTTTATCGCAAGAGGCAACATGGACTAAACTTGGTCGGGATCGTTGTCTAAACTAAAACTAGCATTCTAGCTAAAGAGAGTTAGCTACTATGGAAGATGGTTATACCTAAACTTGAACTCCTTCTTCTTGAAATCTAGTAGAGGTTGATGGTTCTCTTTTGTCGCCTTCTTCCGTCGAAGATGGATCCACCTCGAGGGTTCGACCTTGGGCTCTTTCTCGGACTTGGAGTGAACTAGAATCTCCGGCTTGCTAATCCTTTGATCCTAGAGTGAGTAGAGAGTGACTAGGGTTTGCTTTTCTTTTTAAAGAGAAGGATTCTCAACTCATGAGAAGGTTTCTCTTTGCTAGAGGAAGAAGAAGATGAAGAGAGGAGAGAGAATGAGAATGATAGAATGAGCTATATTTTTTCTTTCTTGCAACCATAATGCAAAAGAAAAGAATTATCTAATAATAATAATTGAAAATGAGAATAGTTGATGGCAATTTGAAATGACCACAACCATGCTTCATTTAAAAATGTAAGCATAAATCAAGGAAGACTTTTGAAGCATGATGGTGGTCAACTTTCAACCATGGTCAACAAGTCAACCATGGTCAACAAGTCAACAAAATCAACCATAACAAAATTCTCATTTAATTACTATTATAAATAGATAATCCATAAATCCATTAGGGTTTGGAAAAAGATAACTGTCAACTGTGCATACGCACCCGTTCCGAAACCCTAATGAAATACCTCATCCTCCGCCTCAAGCAACTGTGCATACACACCTGCATTCTCGTTCCGAGGAACAAGAATACCAAGATATAAAAGCAACCCCAAATATATATACTAGTATCTGGCTCAAACCAGAGCCTGCCAGTATAATCCGTCCGGACTCCAAACGTGCACAAGTGCGCGGATGAGAACGAACCCTGTCGCAAAACCATGCGACCTCTACTCTGTTTTGCCCAGAGGCGAATACCCTCTGTGTGGGACTCTAAAGACTCGACACTACGCTGGCAGTGGGTTTAACCACAGACCGCAAGCGGCACTAGCTGTGCGTAACGGTCCCCAGGTAGATGCCGACAAGAAGGCTGACGAGGTGAAACCCCATCTGAACTCCTACTGAGTCTGAATGTGACAGTCTCCGTACAGTCCGGTCTGTTCGTCTGATACATCGCATGGCGGGCCTAGGGGGTGGTAATCGTCAGTCCCCCAATAGCGGTACAAGTCGTGCCGGAGCGAAGCCCAAAACACCCTGAGATAACACTGGAAACCTACCAGTATATCTCGTTTGCCCTGGCCAGGGACTACTCGTGTAATGGCTCTCCTAGACACAGCGCGATGTCAACCCCCAATACCGGGAGAGACGAATCCTGTCTAACCGTCACTGCCTCCAAGTGCTTCGGGACTGCACCCAACCACCACCCGTTTGCACGACTCCTTTGAGCCGTGGTAGGGTAGTGATCAAAGTGCAGTGGGAACACACTTGAGGCGAAGTGCCAGTGTCAAGTCAGCGGACTAAGCTGTACTCATGTCACCTGGGAACTGATAACTGACGATAGGTATAATACCAACCTGTCAGTTCCCGACGAGTCCTGTCCAGTGTACTCGTAACCCAACGAGCACCCGTATACTATCTCCAGTACGACGTACTGATGGCTGTGGGACAGACCATCTCCCACACTGGGATGAGAAGCGCATACGCTAGTCTACTCCGGAGTATCGATGCCCTGTCTCGATAGTCCTGCGACTAGGGACCTGTATAAGGATGTGCTTATAGATTACCCAGCCCCCACTAGTGTGACTGCCATCACAACGCTGGTAATCAAGCAAAGATCCTAAGGGCTCCACTAATGCGTATAAGTGATATACTGAAATAAACACAAGTACACATTGAAGTAGAAACAAACCAAGTAGCATACTACTATTTTGAGCAAGATTGTATATACAAGGTGAATATCCCAAGCATCCATTAAGTAATATACAAACTAGTATGATACAGTAATGGCCTCTAGGGCATATACACTAACAGTCTCCACTCAGCACCCGTATACCTTCTCTGATGTCAAACACCAATGGATATGAGATCATCCATCGTCCATCATATGGGTCATGAAGCGCATACGCTAGTCTACTCTGGAGTATCGATGCCCTGTCTCGGTACTCCCACGACTAGGAACACTTGAAGGATGTACTTGGTGACTACACTGTCCCCACTAGTATGATCCGCATCATAGTCCTGATAGTCAAGTACTCATCCTAAGGGCTTTAACATGTGACATAGAGACAATCAGAGTACATGTTAAGATAATGAGTAACCAGATAGCATACTATCATGTCGAGCAAGAAATTCCTCCCTATATATGTCCAAGCATCCACTACAATATACAACGTATGTACAGTAATGGCCTCTAGAGTATACATATAACTAACAATCTCCCACTTGCACTAGGGCCACCTGTTGTAGTATCGCATACCCAACAATCAGCTGTGGTTGAAGGATCTCATACTCAACCATCCCATAAAAGTCTCTACTGGGAATTAAGCCTTTGTGAGTGGATCCGCGCTGTTGTCCTCTGTGTCTACTCTCCTGACCTCGATCTCCATAGACATAACCATCTTCATGATCAGGCGATACTGCCTAAGAATATGTCTGGATCTCAGATGGGACGGGGGTTTCTAGGCCTAAGCCACAACTCCATTGTCACACAATGGTAGGAACGAAGTTCATCTCATGAACTAAAATATATCCAGACTTCCTCTTTGGTAGTATCCTTGGTAACGATGTATCTTGCCTTTAATCGTCTAGTAAGTCACGGTATCTAGCTTAGAACTCTTCTAACATACCGTCCCTCCACTGAGGGTAAAGACAATGCCTACGACTGACATTCAGTCGTCCATATCACCGTGGAACCTTTCCAGTGATTCTCCCCAGGATTAATTGATACCATCTCACTACACCTAGTGAGAATTCTAACATCCAATTAGATCTATCTCATAGATCTATAATCCAGGATTAAGGAGGTATCACCTTGATCCTATATGGAGAATCATTGTGATAAGAGGAGATTGACCGAGCGTAGCATAGGAAACTCCTTTCCTATCAAGAGTATGTCATCCACGTACTATACGAGGATCACCACCATACTCCCTACTACCTTTTTGTATATACAAGGCTCATCTACTATTTTGATGAAGTCAAACTCTTTGACTACTTCATCAAAACAGACGTTCCAACTCCGCGATGCCTAATTTATCCCATAAAACATCATGCTCATGTTTCAGCTGCTCCCACTGTTTACGAAGCCCTCTGGCTGTGTACTTATAGACGCTCTCTTCCAAATCAATATTTAGAAAAGCAGTCATGACACCCAACCTCCAGATATCGTAGTCATGGTATGTAGCCGTGGCAAGTAGGATCTGGATGGACTTAAGTATAGCTTTGAAAGTCTCAACTTTTCCATGTACACCAAGTAATCTTCTCAAGATATACTTGCTCCTGATGGGGATTTAACCATTCAGATAAAACAACCAAAGTCCATACTTTGTTGGTGTATAAGGATTCCATCTCAGATCGCTAAGCATCCAGCCATTCTCACAGAGTCCCCCCTCCTGATGGCCTGCTCGAAACTAGTTAGGTCATCATCTCATGATGCAATCCTTGCACCCACTGTCATAGAGAAACCGAAGTATCTCTCAGGTGAATGAGGAACCCTACCAGATCGGCGGAGAGGCTGAGGTTCGTTGGAAACTATTGAATCCTTTTGTTCTACCAAATCATCAGCTGCAGTTTGTATAGCTGGAACTCCTTCCAGTTCTACCTCATAACCACTAATTTCTTCACGAGAAATTCCATTTTTCTCAAAAAGTGGTATGCCGAGAAATAAAATATCTTTTGTTCCTCGGTGTGGTAGAAGATATTCCCTTGTGAATGCTTGGGATATCCAACAAACTTCCACAGAACTGACCTTGCCCCGAGCTTGTCCGGATTTTGCTTTTGATATAAGCCGGACAACCCAAAATCTTAACATCTTTAAGAGATGGGCTCTTCCCATACCATATCACATATGGAATGGTATGCATTTGATTTGGTTGGAACCCTATTCAACAGGTATGCAACTTCTCAAGTGCATAGCCCCAAAAGAAAATAGGCAACTCAGTAGTACTCATCATAGAGCACACCATATCACATAGGGTGTGACTGCTCCGCCCCGATATACCGACGTGCTGTGGTGTATACGGAGGAGTAATGCTGAGTGAGAATCTCATTCTCCTATAGAATAGTCCAGGAATTTCGTGCTCAAGTATTCTCCTCCTTGATCTCATCAAAGGACATAATACTTATACCCGTTTTTGTTCTCTACTTCTAACTTATATTCATTGAATTTCTTAAAAGTTCCAGACTTGTGTTTCAACAGGAACATACGTCCGGATCTTGAGAGATAATCAGTGAACGTAATGAAGTAGAAAGAACCGGTCTTGGCATGTGTAGACAGGGGACCTTCATACATAAGCATGTATCAATCCCAAGAGTTCACTAACTCTATCTCTGTTTCCAATAAACGGAGCTGTGGTCATCTTATCTTTGTGACCTGACTGGCAAGTTTTACAAGATGTAAATCCAAACTAATTTAAATATGTATCTTTATGTAACTTCGGCTAGTCGGGTCGCATTGATATGACCTAGTCTACAATGCCTCAAGGAGGATTCGTTCATTTCTGAACTCTTCCTCTTGTGTGTGTTCTGTATGTTAAGAACTGTGGTTTGATTTAGAACGTCTATGTTTTTAGATAACTTGCCTGAACCGATCAATTCTTGATTTAGGAAATGTTCAAAACATTATCCAACAATAAAAAATTATATCCTTCTTTACTACAATAAAGAGACTGATATGATATTGTATATCAGGTTCGGTATCTAATAACATTCGTTCAGAATCATTGTATTCTGGTAATACAGGGTGATAACTGCCAACAGACTTGGCTGCAACACTTGCATCATTTCCAACTCTTGAAACTTATCACCCGTTCTCAGTTTTCTACCTTTCTGTAGCCTATGTAACAAATTACATTTGCGGGATCCTGATCCGGTATCTCATACCCAGGACGTAAAGGATACAGAGAAACAGTTCTCGGTAATGAACATACCCGAAGATGATGCATCAACATGCACTTTCTTCGTTTGGGTGGCACGGGAATTCTGGTAATCCCCTATTTCCTGCTCTGTCTTATAACAATTATAAGTTGGAGCGGGACCAACGTTTCCTAGTGCAGTATAAAAAGCAGGTTCGGTCAATACATCCGTATTATTATCTTGATTAAGGCGTGACATGGTCTCTACCTGGAGAGAGACAGAAGAAAACACTCAGCGTATGCTCTTGCAAGATTAGATTGGTTATTAATATATCTAATCAGGTTGTCTCCCACTGTTTTAGTCAAATCTTTCTTCAAAACCTAAAAGGAAAGACTAGCCGGGATTAATTACACTCTACAAGTTCGTCAATCTTTCAGCCAGGCCAGTACCGGTACTTTGAAGGAGGTTCCCCGTGCTTTCGCACGGACCTAATTAAAATAAACCTCATTTTCCCATAGGCATAACCCCGTTGACACCTTTCTAGACACCTACTTGGTCGGCTAATTGTAATGTGTAAAACTCTCCCAGGAGTAACTCTTACTCGCAACGGGTATCGGGATCCAACTATCTCATAGAAGGTATGCAATCTCATTGCAAATTTCAACTCTTGAAATTCCCAATAATATTTTACCCCTAGCGTCCTATGACCTTGACGGAAGTCAACAAACCATAGGCTGCTAGTCAAGTTCTACCCGTCACTTCCTGATTGAATTAAATCCACCCGCACGACCCTTGACGGAGGTCAACAAGGCCGCACGACTACCCTAAAACAATCGCATCATATGCAGCAGATTAATACTAGTCAGCTACCGCACACTACGTCTTGACGGAGGTCAACTAACGTAGTACGAATACTAAGTAGGACTTATCTGAAATGACGGAGGGCTACGGCAGGTTTTTAAGAAAACCCTTTGCGTAATGAACTTGATATCGTTGTAGAATCGAGTGATTTTAAATGGAATGTTTTTGAGGCCTTTTCTAGTTTTGCTAAAGAGGTCACTCCCGGTGAAGGGATCATCGGCTCTTTCCTTATCGAATAAGGTGCAGGATATTTCACAAATACCGCTATGCAAAGCAAAAATATGGAAGCAATCAAAAGACAAACTGAGTGTGTAGCATCTGCTTGTTTCGCTAAAGAGGCCACTCCCGGTGAAGGGATCTCGGCTCTTTCCTTATCGAATAAGGTGCTGGATATTCTACAAGAAATACCGCTATGCAAAGAAAGAACTAAAGCTGCCAGTTTCTACAACATCTTTAGGTTTCTTTTAGTTTCATTAATCTCATTAATGAAGTCCCATTTTATTATGCTTCACAAGCATCACATTTGAAACGAAATCATCAATATATAATATATATCACATATATATAATATAAACATTCGTCTCAGGCAGTATTATGATCTCATCACAGAACATTACAGCAGAAGATAACATATGAAATATTGGATATACTAAGACGTTCGTGTTTTATATCGAGCCTGCATAAAACAAGGATTCCACGGTCGCAATGAATAGCCAAACCAACATCCATAGACCCCTACGAGAGCGGCAAGCAACACTGCCAATTCTAGGGTTAGGAGACCCGGTCTCGACTCCTCGAGATGGTCTCCCACTGGACCCTAGAGCCCGGTTACTTGTGCTCCCCGCCTTGGGTCTACCTAATGCGGAAAAGTAAATAATATACAACGGTGACATCATCCTCATCCCGGAAGTGCCCCAATAAAAGAATATTACATACAATTAATTTTACATGAATGAAAATAAAAACCCTCATCTCATATAAAACCCCCGGCTATTCAAAACACGATGATCCAATATAATATATCACAGCAACACATAATATTTCATATCATCAATTTAAGTAAATATGCGTATCCCAATTGTCGTTGATGTATAGCAACGAAACCGGCGATACACCACATATTACACTTACGGTCGCAGAAAAGAAAGTGTTAAACTACAATAGTTGGAATCCATAACCTTCTTAGACATCTCATGACTAACCAAATGAATTCTTTAGACATCGCATGCCTAACAATTATAAACCCCGCATTTTAGTCTCGATCTGGAAAACACTTTTCAATATCTAGTCGGGCAATTCAACAAGATTCCCGGCATCCTGATCGAATGCTCATCGCAAAGTTTAGTAGACGGCCGCACCCCCGGATGCCGTCGACGAAGTGCACTAAGGCGGAACACCGCTGCTGCGAGCACCCGAACGGATGCTTTTGGCGATGGGGTTCTCCTACAGTCACTTGGTCGGGGATATGGGGCGTGGCTATCTATTAAGTTTACCCGGCGAGTATCCGCGTACGCTACGTGATTGCGACGGACTTTTGATCACATCAAAATCCCGTGGCAACCGATCAAATGAGACTAAACTGCTAGATTTATAACATTCAAATTAGTTATCTCATAACTACTTGTGGATTTCTAATATTGTATCACATTCCAGATAAATAGACAATGTTAAACTTTCCGATCGAATAAACAAACACCCAAGATTTCCCAATTATCTCAACACTTGAGCGGAGTTCAAAAAGTATCCATCACATGCCACAGTACCGATGGACCAGCCGTAGAAGGGTCAAATAAACGCATCACATGTGGAAACGCCGTACTGCCCCAAACCCTAAGGTTTAGAGGCGGTTCAGACGGTCACATATTCGAGTTAAGGTTTATGTTCTTCTAGAGGGTCCACCGCGTTATTTGTACGACTTAGAACGTTCTTTAACCAAGGAAAAATCCAATACTTGGAAATTTTCCAACAGGGGATAAAGTGAGTTATTGATATCCGTTTGAACTTTATAACACGTTCTAAATTACCCGGAAAAAACTTAAACTAAGTTAAACTTTCCGATCGAATCAACGAATACAAAAGATCTCCAAAAAACTCAACACTTGAGTAGATTTAAAAATTCCCAGAAGCATGTAGAAATACCTATGTGTAGGGTTCCTAGGCACACTAATGAGGTCTCACAAGTGATCAAATATGCCCAATTCAAATTTTTCCATGTGCCTACAAACCCTAATACGGATCGTTAACTAGATGATTAGGCGATGCAAGCTAGTAAACGAATTTATAGATAAAGGAAAATGACTACAACCTTTGTAGATCCGGTCCTCCACTTCCTAGGCTCCGCGATGACGTCCCTTCGCTGTCCATATCGGATCCTGGACTCTAGCATCGGCTTCATCGGAGAAATGGGCGGGCTAGGTCGTCGACTTCGATGCCGAAGATGATCTACGTCGAGGCAACTCAAGATCAAGCTCCAACTTCACCAAGTCATGAAACTTGTGAAGAAAACACCCTATACTACTTGGCAAGTGGTAAAGGATGAAGAAATAGGAAGTGGGTTCACTTTAGAATTGGATTTCTCACTCTTTTTCTTAAGTTGCCATTAATGGTTGCAAGGTTTCTTCATTGTTGAAGATGAAGAAGATGAAGAAAGAATATGATAAGTCTTATTCCAAAAAGAAAATAAAATGAATACTTATCATATAGCAACCATGGTTAGGTGTAGAGAATAAACTATGGTTAGTTTGAATGGTTAGGGTTAAGCATGAGACAAAAATGGTGGACTTGTTCAAAGCTTTATGAAGCTTCAACAAGCAAACAAAGAAAGCCACCATGACTTATTTTGCAAAAAAGAATAAATAAATAAATGGTTAATAAAATCAAAACCCTAACCATTTACTTAACCAAGGTTTATGTCTTACACAAACCCAAGTTTGCATGTATCATCAAACATGATACAAACAAGTGCACAAAAGTATATCACATATACAACTTGTGAACTTCAAGTGAGAAAATCCATTTAAAGTGAACCAATACTAGTTAATGCAAAGTAATACATCAAATATATAATTATGCATTAAATCATTAAATCAATACTTGATTTAACGATCCGGTCATATCGCATATAACCGACTAATATCCAATGTATCGGCTTATCGAATCAATCCTTGATTCGATAACTAGGTTATATCGCATACAACCATTCGACACATTCATCGCGAGAATGGAATACGGTATCACATAAACGTATTATTCTCGGTCCCGCACATATCTCATATGCGCTCCTATTTCGTTTCGCTTGAGCCAGGAAACCTCTGTGAAGGACTCTAAAGACTCGTCAATACGCCGGCAGCAGGTGATGATCATATCAAACACCCACAAGCCGCAAGCAGTCTGCTAAACATAACGGACACCCGGGTATTGAGCGATCAGAAGAGCGACGAGCAAGCCCGCTCACACCCCTGTGAATCCAACCAGTAACACTTATCGTACAGTCCGGTCTGTTCGTCTGATATGTCGCATATCTCGCCTAGGGGTGGTAAACGTCAGACCCCAGTAGCTCGATAAGTCATGCCGACGTGAGGTCCATAACAATCGTGAAACTACTGATAACTCTTACCAGTATATCACTGCAACCCTGGCCAGGGATTTCCTGTTATGGCCAGTCGAGCATAGCGCAACATCAACCCCCAATACCGGGAGAGACGAATCCCCTCCTATCGCTCATTGCCTCCATATGAATCGGGACTGTACCCAAAAACCACCTATTTGCACGACTCAGTAGAGCCGTGGTAGGATGGAAATCAAAGCACAGTGGGAGACACACAAGACTCTATGACGATCTCGGGTCAACAGACTAAGCTGCACCAGTGTCACCAGAGAACTGCCATCTGACGTTAGGTATAATACCATCTGGGAGTTCTCGGCGAGTCCGTTCAGTGTACCCAGTCTCTACTGAGCATCCGCATACCATCTCTGATGTCAAACACCAATGGATATGGGATCATCCATCGCCCATCACATGGGTCGAGAAGATCTACGCTGGTCTACTCTGGAATATCGATGCCCCGTCTCGATATTCCCATGACTAGGAACATTGAAGGATGTACTCATGGACTACCTAGGCCCAACTAGTATGATCTACATCATAGTCCTGGAAGTCGAGTACACATCCTAAGGGCTTTATCAACATGTAACAGGGAGACAGAAAGTATACATGTTAAGATAAAGAGCAACCAGATAGCGTACTATCATGTCGAGCAAGAAAGTCCTACCTATATATGTCCCAGCATCCACTACAATTTACATCCAATGTATAGTAATGGCCTCTAGGGCATACATATAACTAACAATCTCCCACTTGCACTAGGGCCATCTGTAGCAGTAGTTGTAGTATCTAATACTCAACCATCCCTTAAAAGTCTCTCTTTGGGAAAAGGCCTTCGTGAGTGGATCCGCTGTGTTGTCCTCTGAGCCTACTCTCCTAACCTCGATCACCCTGAAGATCAACTATCTCCATGATCAGGTGATGCTGCCTCAGAATATGTCTGGATCACTGATGGGACCAGGGTTCACGGGCCAAAGCCACACTTCCATTGTCACACAATAGTAGGAACTTAGTTCATCTTATGAACCAATATACACCCAAGCTGCCTCTTTGGTAGTATCTTTAATAGCAATGTTACCGGCCTTTATCGTCTAGTTTGCCACGGTATCTAGCTTGGAACTCTTCCAACATACCATCCCTTTACTGAGGGTAAAGATAATGCCTGTGACTGACATTCAGTCGTCCTTATCACCCTGGAACGTTTCCAATGATTCTCCCCAGGATCGAGTAGGTATC
Source organism: Agapanthus africanus (assembly GCA_030015575.1). Taxonomy (NCBI): domain Eukaryota; kingdom Viridiplantae; phylum Streptophyta; class Magnoliopsida; order Asparagales; family Amaryllidaceae; genus Agapanthus; species Agapanthus africanus. The sequence goes on along the minus strand of CM057349.1, from coordinate 185,923,970 downwards.
ACCTTTATCCTATTGGAGAATCCATGTGACAAGAGGAGATCGACCGATCGTAATATAGGAAACTCTTTTCCTATCAAGAGTATGTTGTCCACGTACAATACGAGGATGACTGCCTTACTCTCTACTACCGTATTGTATATACAAGGCTCATCTACTATTTTTTATGAAGTCAAACACTTTGACTATCACATCAAAACAGACGTTCCAACTCCGCGATGCCTGCTTTATTATGTAAAGCAACCTGCACACGTTTCCGCTGCTCCCATTGTTTACGAAGCTCTCTGGCTGTGTTCTTATAGACGTTCTCTTCTAAATCATTATTTAGAGAAGTAGTCATGGCACCCAACCACCAGATATCGTAGTCATGGTATGTAGCAATGGCAAGTAGGATCTGGATGGACTTAAGCATAGTCCCTAGAAAAGGTTTCATCATTATCCACACCTGGTTGATGACTAAAACCTTTAACAAGTCTAGCTTTGAAAGTCTCAACTTTTCCATCTACACCAAGTAATCTTCTCAAGATATACTTGCTCCTGATGGGGATTTAACCCTTCAGATATAGCAAACAAAGTCCATACTTTGTTGGTGTATATGGATTCCATCTCAGATCGCTAAGCACCCAGCCATTCTTACAGAGCCCCTACTCTTGATGGCCTGCTCGAAACTAGTTAGGCCATCATCTCATGATGCAATCCTCGCTCCCACTGTCATCGAGAAACCGAAGTATCTCTCAGGAGGATGAGAAACCCTACCAGATCGGCGGAGAGGCTGAGGTTCGTCGGGGACTATTGAATCCTTTGATTCTGTCAAATTATCAGCTGCAGTTTTGTATAGCTGGAACCTTCCCAGTTCTACAGAACTGACATTGCCTCGATCTTGTCCGGATTTTTCTTTTAGACATAGGCCGGACAACCCCAAATCTTAACTAACTTAAGATATGGGCTCTTCCCTTTCCATATCACATATGAAGTGGTAGGCAACTGATATGATTTGAACCCTATTCAATAGGTATGCAGCTTCTCAAGCGCATAACTCCCAAAAGGAAATAGGAAACTCAGTAGTACTCATCATAGAGCACACCATATCTAATTTGGTGCGATTGCTCCGCCCTGATACACCGTTGTGCTGTGGGGTATTCAGAGGAGTAATACGGAGAGAGAATCTCATTCTCCTTTAGAATAATCCAGGAATTCTATGCACAAGTATTCTCCTCCCTGATCTTATCATAGGACATAATACTTATACCCGGTTTTTGGTTCTCTATTTCTAACTTATATTCTGTGAATATCTCAAAAGGTTCGGACTTGTGTTTCAACAGGAACATATGTCTTAATCTTGAGAGATTATCAGAGAATGTAATGAAATACAAAGAACCGGTCCTGGCACGTGTAGACAGAAGACCTTACATACATCATCATGTATCAGTCCCAAGAGTTCATTAACTCTTTCTCTGTTTCCAATAAACAGAGCTATGGTCATCTAATCTTTGTGACATGACTGGCAAGTTTCACAAGATGTAAATTCAAACCGATTTAAATATGCATCTAAAATGTAACTTCAGCCAGTCGGGTCGCATTGATATGACCTAGTCTACAATGTCTCAAGAGGATTCGTTCATTTCTGAACTCTTCCTCTTATGTGTGTTCTGTATACTAGGAACTGTAGTTTGATTTAGAACGTCAATGCTTTTAGATAACGTGCCTGAACCGATCAACTTTTGATATAGGAAATGTTCAAAACATTATCCATCAATACAAAATTTTATCATTACTTTAATAAATAAAGAGATTGATATGATTTTGTATATCAGGTTCGGTATCTAATAGCATTTGTTCATAATCAATGTATTGGTAATACAGGGTGACAGTGACCAACAGACTTGGCTGCAACACTTGCCCCGTTTTCTGTCTCATGAAACTTATCACCCATTCTCAGTTTTCTACCTTTTTATAGCCCTATGTAACAGATTACATATCTGGGATCCTGATCAGGTATCAAATACCCAGGATTCAGAGGATACTGAGAAACAGTTCTTTATAATGAACACACCCGAAGGAGATGCATCTCATGCACTTTCTTCGTTTGGGCGGCATGGGAATCCTGGTATTCCCCTATTTCCTGCTCGGTCTTATAACAATTATAAGTTGGAGCGGGACCAACGTTCCCCAGATCAGTATAACAAGCGGGTTCGGTCAATACATCCATATTATTATCTTGATTAAGGCGTGATATGGTTGCTACCTGGAGAGAGAGAGAAGAAAACACTCTGCGTGCGCTCTTGCAAGATTAGATTGGTTATATATATTATCTAATCAGGATGGCTCCTACTGTTTTTATCAAATCTTCCTTCAAACCCTAAAAGGAAAGACGAGCCGGGATTAATTGCCCTCTACAAGTTCGCCAATCTTTCAGCCAGGCCAGTGTCGGTACTTTGAGGGAGGTTCCCCGTGCTTTCGCACGGACCTAATTACAGTAAACCTCATTTTCCGAGAGGCGTAACCCCGTTGACACCTTTCTAGACACCTACTTGATCGGCTAATTGCAAAGTGCAAAACTCTCCCAGGAGTAACAATTACTCGCAGTGGGTATCGGGATCCAACTATCACATAGAAGGTATGCAATCTCATTGCAAATTTCAACACTTGAAACTCCCGATAATGGTTTTTACCCCTAGCACCTATGACCTTGGCTAAGGTCAACAAATCATAGATACTAGTCAAGTTCTACCCGTCATTTCGTGATTAATTAGACCCACCCACTTGACCCTTGGCTAAGGTCAACAACGACACATGACTGTCCTAACTAATCGCATCATATGCGGTGTAGGAAGACATCACTTAGCTACCGCACACTACGCCTCGGCTATGGTCGACAAACGTAGCACGAATACTAAGTACTCTACTTCCTAAAATGACGGAGGGTTGCGAATGGTTTTTATGAAAACCTTTAACGCTTTGAACTTGATCTCGTTGCGGAATCAAATGGTTTTTAAATGGAATGTTTTTGAGGCTTTTCTAGTTTTGCTAAAGGGGTCACTCCCGGTGAAGGGATCGTCGGCCCTTTCCTCGTCAAATGAGGTGTCGGATATATTATATATATCGCTGTGCAAAGCAGAAACTATAGAAGCAATCAAAAGACAAACCGAGTGTGTAGCATCTGCCAGTTATTGCAAAAGGAGTCACTCTCGGTGAAGGGATCTCGGTCCTTTCCTCATCGAATAAGGTGCAGGATGTTCTACAATGAACACCGCGATGCAAAGCAAGAACTGTAGCTACCTGTTATATTTTGAAATTCGATTCCACAACATCAATTAGATTTATTTTCTTTCATTAATCTCATTAATGAATGTCCCATCAATTAAGTCCACCTAAACATCACAAATAAATATAACGTACGCTTATGCCATCCGCATTCGCCTCGATGTCCCGTCTGCACCGTTAGGTTAGGTAACTAACGCCAGAGCGAGGCAGGGCTAGCGCGGGTGTAAAACATAAGCAACGTCTATATAATATATCATATATACTATATATAATACCTATCTGAACATATCACATGATCACATTACAGATAACGCAGCAGAAAGTATCATATGAAATATTGGATATACTAGGATGTCCGTGTTTTTAATACGAGCCAGTATAAAACAGGGATTCCACGGTCATGATGAATAGCCAATCCCACACACCTAGACCCCTACGAGAGCGGCAAGCAACCCTACCAAGTCTGCACTTGAGAGGTTAGGGTTAGGGTTTCAAGAATGAGAGAGGTTGAGGAGAGAGAAGGTGATGATAAGAATCCTTTTGGATGAATGAAGTCATTTGTGTATATATGAAACATATGATAATATTAAGTAAATAACAAACAATGAATTATCACCATGTTTCATTAATACACTAAGTGATTCATCACATGAGCCATATAAAACATTAAATGAATCATTAACATAATGTATGAATCACTACATGACTCATTAATCCAATTAATGCATATGCCACCTTAACCCCCAAGTCACTATGCTTCTAGAAGCTTCCCAGAAAATTACGAGAACGCCCCTCCAATCCGTGAAAACACGGAAAAACTTTAGACTGTATAAATCCAATAACCTGATACTAGAATCTGGCTTAAACCAAAGCTGACTAGTAAAAACTGTCCGAACGTCGTACGTGCGTAAACACACGTATGCGTCCGAACCCTTGTCGTAAAACCGTACGACCTCTATATCGTTTCGCCTGGAGCAGGGAAACCCTCTGTGTGGGACTCTAAAGACTCGACACTACACTGGCAGTGGGTTTAACCACAGACCGCAAACGGCACTAGCTATACGTAACGGTCCCCAGGTAGATGTCGATAAGAAGACCGATGAGGAAACCCATCCGAACTCCTACCGAGCCTGATGTGACAATCTCCATACAGTCCGGTCTGTTCGTCTAAGACTATCGTATATTGAGCCTAGGTGGCGGCAAGTGTCAGTCCCCTAATAGCGGTATAAGTCGTGTCGGAGCGTAGCCCATTACACCCTGAGAAACTACTGGAACCTACCAGTAAATCTCGCTTGCCCTTGCCAGGGACTTTCCGTAATGGCTCTCTGACACAGTGCGATATCAACTCCCAATACCGGGAGAGACGAATCCTTTCTAACCGCCACTGCCTCCAAGTGCTCGGGATTGCACCCAACTTCTACCTGTTTGCACGACTCCTTTGAGCCGTGGTAGGGTAGCAATCTAAGAACAGTGGGACACACTCGAGGCGAAGTAGCAGTGTCAAGTCTGCGGACTATGCTGTACTCATGTCACCTGGGAACTGTTAACTGACGATGGGTATAATACCATCCAACAGTTCCCCTGCGAGTCATGTCCGGTGTACCCATAACCTAACGAGCACATGTATACTATCTCCAGTACGACATACTGATGGCTGTGGGACAGACCATCTCCCCAACTGGGATGAGAAGCGTACACACTAGTCTACTCCGGAGTATCGATGCCCTGTCTCGATAATCCTACGACTAGGGACAAGTATAGGATGTTGCTTATAGACTACCCAGTCCCCACTAGTGTGACTGCCATCACAACGCTGGTAATCAAGTAAAGATCCTATGGGCTCTACTAATATAGATAAGTGATACGTTACAAGAAACATATGCACATATTAAAGTAGACACAAACCAAGTAGCATACTACCATTTTTAGCAAGACTGTTTATACAACTGTGAATATCCCAAGCTTCCATTAAGTAATATACATGCAAGTATGATACAATAATGGCCCCTAGGGCATACACACTAACACAAATCAAGAAAGCAACCATCGATCCTTTATCCACGAAGCCAATCTTCATCCGAGCAAGAGCTCCACGACGATCCGCAGCTCACGGAGATCGAGCGGAGCGAAATTTTACGGATCTAGTTACCTCTTCAAAAGGAGCAATCGAGAGCAACATCTTGTAACCTCGAATTGAGGGAATGTGTAATTAGTCGTCGATTTAATAAAGGTGATAATTGAAATTCTTGTTTTCTTTACATTCTTGCGTTGTGAAATTGTTAGTTGTTTGTATGCCCTAGTGGCAGGTATTGTACAGATGATGTATATTATATTGGATGCTTGGACATATAGAGAGAGGACTTTCTTGCTCGATATGATAGTATGCTATCTGGTTGCTCTTTATCTTAACATGTATACTTGTCTCTTGATACTGTCTTATGGTTACATGTTGGTAAAGCCCTTAGGATGTGTACTTGACTACCTGGACTATGAGGCAGATCATACTAGTGGGGCCATGGTAGTCCATAAGTACTCCTTTAATGTTCCTAGTCGTGGGTGTATTGAGACAGGGCATCGATATACCAGAGTAGACTAGCGTATACGCTTCTCGACCCATGAGATGGGTGATGGATGATCCTATATCCATTGGTGTTTGACATCAGAGATGGTATATGGGTGCTCAGTGGAGACTGGGTATACTGACGGACTCGCCGAGAACTCCCAGATGGTATTATACCTCACGTCAGATGGCAGTTCTCTGGTGACACTTCTGCAGGTTAGTCTGTAGACCCGAGATCGTCATAGAGTCTTGTGTGATTCCCACTGTGCTTTGATTTCCACCTTACCACGTCCATGAGGGCGTGCAAAACTGTGGTTTTGGGGTACAGTCCCGAGTCACATGGAGGCAATGAGCGATAGGAGGGGTTTCGTCTCTCCCGGTATTGGGGGTTGATGTTGCGCTGTGCTCGATTGGCCATAACAGGGAAGTCCCTGGCCAGGGCTGATTTAGAGATTTACTGATACGTGTTACCAGTAGTTTCTCGACCAGTTATGAGCCTCATATCGGCACGACTTATCGGTTATTGGGGTCTAACGTTTACCACCCCTAGACTTGATATGCGACATATCAGACGAGGAGATCGGACTGTACGGGAAGTGTTACCGTTTGGCTTTTACAGGAGTTGGATCGGGCTTGCTTGCTGATTTTCTGATCGCTCAATACCCGGGTAGCCGTTACGTCCAGCTAGTACCGCTGACGACTTGTGGGTGCTTGATGTGATCATCACCTACTGCCGGCGTATTGACGAGTCTTTGGAGTCCTACATAGAGGTTTTACTGGCTCAGGCAAAACGAAATAGGAGCACGTATGTGATATGTGCGGGACCGAGAATAATGCGTGTATGTGATACCGTATTCTATTCTCGCGACTTTTTGTATCGGTCGGTTATATATGATATAGCTGGGTTATCGAATTAAGTGTTGATTCGATATGTCGATACAATGGATGTTAGTCGGTTATATGAGATATGACCGGATTATTAAGTCAAGTATTGATTTAATAATTTAGTGTATAATTGTATATTAGATATACTAGTTTACATTAACTAACACTTGTTCACATAAGGATTTTTCTCACAAGTGCACAACTTTTATATATATGTGATATATATTAAAATTGTGTTTTCTTTTTGTATCATGGTTGATGATACACATGACTTGGGTGTATGAGACTTACACCATGCTATTTATTTATGTTGGGTTTTAATATTTAAAGTAATTACAAAATTAGTGGAGGATTAGAAAAATGCATGAAGCTTGTGGAAGCTTATGGATGCATTGACTAAGTCCACTAAGTTTGTTTTTATTATGGATATTTTGTTAACCCAACCATAAGCATTAGCCATAGTTATGTCTCTACATGAGTTAGTATATGATACTCACTCACCATGGTTAGCTTTCTCACTTGATGATTATCTCTTCTCATTTCATTTTCTTCATCTTCTTCCTTGAGCAAAAGAGCTCTCTAGGGTTTGATCCAAAGTGAGAAACATTGTGAGAAACCAAATTCTAAAGTGAACCCACTTCCTATTTCTACATCCTCTACTAGACTAGCACTTTAGTTTAGGGTGTTTGCTTCACTATTTCGCTTGTTTGTGAAGTAGAAGGTTGAGTTGGCATCCCCTCGACGTAGATCATCTTCGGCCTCGAAGACTTCAAGTAAGGATGCACCTTTAGCCTCGTGAAGCCATGCAAGAGTCCGGGAGAACCATGATCGCAGCGAAGGGACTTCAACAAGGAGCTAAAGAAGTGAAGGACCGATCTACAAAGGTGTAAGTGCACGGCGGCGCCCCGGCCGTCAATCCGACGCCGGAATGCGGAAACGAAAACTTTTCTACAAACTAGAACCGGCACCACCGCGCACTAAAAACCTGGATTGGGCCATTAACCTAACTCTAGAAAACTAGAAAATGGAGTAGAGAGCTATACTATGCGATCCACGTCCTTCGGTCTTCGGCCTCCACTCCGATCTCGTGGAATCTCCGGTCTTCAGCTCCTCGTCGGAACAAGCACCACAACGCTGGGTTCTTTTACGGGCTCCCACCTTTGGACCGAGGCAACTCGGGCACGAAGTTGGCGAGCCGACGTGCCCAAGGAATGCTGTAGGCAAGTGTAGAATCCATTGTCTTTAGGGGTTGTGAAGTTGCCTTTGGTGGAGGGAAGAAGAAGAATAAGCTTTGGAGATGGGTATGGATTTTGTAGCAAAGCATAATATCATATGATAATTTCTCTCACATCAAAAAGAACCCCTCTCTCCCTAAAGAATGTGGCCGGCCCCTTAAGAAGATGGTGGAGCAAAAAAGAATGAATAAATCAAGAGAAGAAAATGGTATGATAAAAAGGAAATCAAGTCACACCATTTCTCATCCAAATCCAAATCAAAACTCGCATCTCATAAATGCAAGTGAGTGGATGGAAAAAGAATCTCATCATGAAACCACAAATTACTAATAACCCCTTCCACAAATGATAATTTGCACACTTGCAAATTACCCCTCCATCAAATATCAGCCAACGAAAGGAAGAAAGGAAAACTGGCTGAAACGGAATGCAAACGGCAACTTCAGAAAACTGATCCTGTAATAAATTACAGGAAAACCCCGTGACTGTATATACATACCCGCATTTGCGTTCCCACTGAATATAAATGCAAAGAGACAAAATCTACACTGTACAATACTAGGATCCGGCTTATACCAAAGCCCGCTAGTACTATCCGTCCGATCATGATCCGTGCAATACCGCACGTATCTGATCGAACCCTGCCATATCTCCATACAGACTCTACAGCGTTTCGCTCAAAACTTGAGAAAACGGTCTGTGGGGGACTCTAAAGACTCGTCAATACTTTGGCTGTGGATTTAACTACTAGCACGTCAGAGGTATTAGCCATACGTGACGGGCTACCAGGTATTGACCAAAAGGGACGTCGATGAGCGAACTCATCCTGACACCCTACTGAGCCTTTCGGTAAGAATATCCGTACAGTCCGGTCCATTCGTCTATGAGCATCGTATGGCGGGCTTAGGGGGTTGGTTAAAGTCAGACCCCCAAAAGCGGTACAAGTCGTGTCGGAGTGTAGTCCAGAACACCCTAAGATACTACTGGAATACCTACAAGTAAATCTCCTGCCTCGGCCGAGGGCTTTGTGTAATGTCTCTCCTAGACACAGCGCGACCTCACCCCCAATACCAGGAGAGACGAACCCCTGCAGATCCGCTCACCGCCTCCATGTGGCTCGGGACAGTACCCAACTAAAACCTGTTTGCACAAGTCCTTTGAGCGTGGTAGGGTAGTAATCAAAGCACAGTGGGAACTCACACGAGACAAATGACGATCTCAGATTGATGAACTAACCTGTACACATGTCACCAGGGAACTGCTATCTGACGTCTGGTATAATCCCAACTAGCATATTCCCGGCGAGTCCTGTCTAGTGTACTCATAACCCAATGAGCACCTGTATACATCTTAGGTGAACCAACTGACACCAGTGGCTTGTGAGACCGGCCACCGTCCCTCGTCGGGGTCTTGACTGTATACACTAGTCTACTCTGGAGTATCGATGCCCTGTCTCGAAACTCCCACGACTAGGGACCTTTTAAGGATGCGCTTATAGACCCCAGCTCCCACGTATATGATCGCCCTCATACTGCTGGTAGTCAAGCAAGAATCCTAGGGGCTCTATCAACGTGTAATAGTGACACGAAAGGTTACCTGAAGAAGTACACGATGATAAAGATAAACCAGATAGCATATTATCATCTTGAGTAAGACGGTCCTACCAGTATAGGTCCTCCCTCAATCATTGCAATCAAGTGCCTGTGATCCAATAATTGACTCTGAGGGCACTATCTCCAACAATCTCCCACTTGCAAATCCAAATTCATCTCATAAATGCAAGTGAGTGGATGGAAAAAGAATCTCATCATGAAGCCACAAATTACTAATAACCCACTCCACAAATGATAATTTGCACACTTGCAAATTACCCCTCCATCAAATATCTGCCAACGAAAGGAAGAAAGGAAAACTGGCTGAAACGGAATGCAAATTGGCAACTTCAGAAAACTGATCCCGTAATAAATTACAGGAAAACCCCGCGACTGTATATACATACCCGCATTTGCGTTCCCACTGAATACAAATGCAAAAAGACAAAATCTATACTGTACAATATTAGGATCCGGCTTAAACCAAAACCCACTAGTATTATACGTCCGATCATGATCCGTGCAATACCGCACGTATCTGATCGAACCCTGCCATATCTACATACGGCCTCTACAGTGTTTCTCCCGAAACTTGAGAAAACGGTCTGTGGGGGACTCTAAAGACTCGTCAATACTTTGGCTGTGGATTTAACCACTAGCACATCAAAGGTATTAGCCATACGTGACGGGCTACCAGGTATTGACCAAAAGGGACGTCGATGAGCGAACTCATCCTGACACCCAACTGAGCCTGTCAGTGACAATATCCATACAGTCTGGTCCGTTCGTCTATGAGCATCGCATGGCGGGCCTAGGGGTTGGTAAAAGTCAGACCCCTAAAAGCGGTACAAGTCGTGTCGGAGTGTAGTCAAGAACACTCTGAGATACTACTGGAATACCTACCAGTAAATCTCCTACCTCGGCCGAAGGCTTTGTGTAATGGCTCTCCTAGACACAGCGCGACCTCACCCCCAATACTGGGAGAGACGAACCCCTGCAGATCTGCTCACCGCCTCCATGTGGCTCAGGAATGTACCTAACTAAAACCTGTTTGCACAACTCCTTTGAGCGTGGTAGGGTAGTAATCAAAGCACAGTGGGAACTCACACGAGACAAATGACGATCTCAGATTGATGAACTAACCTGTACACATGTCACCAGGGAACTGCTATCTGACATCTGGTAAAATCCCAACTAGCATGTTCCCGGCGAGTCCTGTCCAGTGTACTCATAACCCAATGAGCACCTGTATACATCTTAGGTGAACCAACTGACACCAGTGGCTTGTGAGACCGGCCACCGCCCCTCGTCGAGGTCTCGACTGTATACACTAGTCTACTCTGGAGTATCGATGCCCTGTCTCGAAACTCCCACGACTAGGGACCTTTTAAGGATGTGCTTATAGACCCCAGCTCTCACGTATACGATAGCCCTCATACTGCTGGTAGTCAAGCAAGAATCCTAGGGGCTCTATCAATGTGTAATAGTGACACGTAAGGTCACCTGAAACAGTACACGATGATAAAGATAAACCAGATAGCATACTATCATCTTGAGTAAGACTGTCCTACCGGTATAGGTCCTCCCTCAATCATTGCAATCACGTGCTTGTGATCCAATAATTGACTCTGCGGGCACTATCTCCAACAAAAGGTTGTATTTCACATTCACTTAGACATAGTTGCTATATACTTGCATGTTAAACCGTAATTTTCTAGCAAAGAACTTGTTTAGGGTTGTTAGGCACGGCTAAAATTTTAATCGGGCATGGTTGATGCTTACTTAACCCTTGTTAGAGTGCCTAGTAACCCTACAGAAATTTCATGATCTTTGATTCATTTATTTTCATGATGCTTGAGTAAATTCTCCGCTTGTGGATGATTCGAGAGAATTGATAGATCTAATGATGATCAAATCTTAATACTAATTTTAAGTCTTATGAGATTTGTGAACTCTTGGAAAAAGAATCATCAATGACCTAATTTGGATCGAGATCACATTCTTGCGAATTTCGTTGCAAATTAGGGATCAAATGATTGATGATTTTCTTTGCTAGAGGCTAGATCCGAATGATCATGTTTGAAAAGACAAGGGATAGAAGGAGAAACCCTAGTTTCTTGAATAGATCCCTAATCTTCATTCATCATCATCAATCTAGCTACAAATTATCAATAGATAAGATTAGGAATTATTAGATTCATCATTAACTATTAACTCAATCGAATCCTACAAGCTATTCTTGATTATCTTGATAAATCAAAGTGATTGGGACATTTCTTGATTCTTGATTCTAGATCTCTATTTTCTTGATGTTTCATAAAATCAAATCATACAAATCTTGAATCAAGTTTCTTGCATTTTATTTTATATTTTCATTTCGACTCATCTAAAACAAGATCGATCAAAACACACATCTCAGTGGACGATCCGTATTCATTAACGCGCTACATCGACACCATTAATTGATTGCGGTATAAATTTCTTTGATTGTGATTACTTTTCATTTCAACACAACTTAGACAACCAATCAAATGACGCCGTTGCCGGGGATGTGTGCTATTTTGTTCGTTTTTGTTATTTGAGTTGAAAATTTATTATTCCATCAGAATTTTTAGATCAAAGTTCGCAACAAGCGCTTAACGATTTGTTGCGATTTTTGCAAGGGAATCTGGAATCATCGGAGCAAAGGGAAAAATATTCAGATCATTTCAGGAAGTCCAGTGGAGTAAAAGGAGCATCTGTTCAAAATTTTGTGCAGAGATTTCGTCAACTCACCACGGAACCGCGGCCATAGCAAGCATTTCTCGGCGGATCCGCGGTGATATTGAAGCTTCAGAATTTCAATTCTCTGTGGTAACTTCTATACTTTCTTATCTCCTCCCTGCTCTGTCCATTAAACAATTTCTGCAGGATTCTTTGCAAAAATTCGCAGCGCCGCAAAAAGAAAAATTGTTGCGTGTTTGATCTTGGTTGTTTGCATATTTTAATACGGCAATTAAGGGACAAAGACCAAATTCAGATGAGGTGGGGAGTTCATTATCCTTCCTAAGCCCCGGAAATCACAAAATTGCATCCGCATCACCTTCATTAACTAAAAAAAATCTAGACATGACTCTAAGGACCGTCACGCTCACTTAGGACAGAAGGAGGTCGTGGGTAATCTATTGCTTATTCGCGTTTCTTTTGTGGTGTCTATGGCAAGTATGTCTAAGGCAAGTGGTTACTTAATTAGGCCCACTACTTACGTAGTGAAGAACCTCCCACTTACCTAGCCACAGAAGGTGTTAGTTATATATATGCCCTAGAGCCCATTGCTGTACATATGATATATACTATAGTGGATGCTTGGATATATATAGAGAGGACATTCTTGCTCGACATGATAGTATGCTATTTGGTTTCACTTTGTCTTAACATGTTGACTTGTATTAGTTTACTGTCTTGCTCTCACATCTTGATAAAGCCCTTAGAATATGTACTTAACTACTGGGACTATGATGAGATCATACTAGTGGGGCCAGGGTAGTCAATGAGTACATCCTATAACTGTTCCTAGTCGAGGTTGTTTCGAGACTGGGCATTGATACACCAGAGTAGACTAGCGTATACGCATCTTGACCCATATGATGGGCGATGGAATATCCTATATCCATCAGTGTTTGACATCAAAGATGGTGTACGGGTGCTCAGTGGAGACTGGGTACACTAAACGGACTCGCCGAGAACTCCTAGATGGTATTATACCTATCGTCAGATAACAGTTCTCCGGTGGCACTGGTACAGGTTAGTCTGTAGACCCGACATCGTCATATAGTCTTGTGTGATTCCCACTGTGCTTTGATTTCCACCTTACCACATCCAAGAGGGCGTGCAAAATGGTGGCTTTTGGGTACAGTCCGAATCACATGGAGGCAATGAGCGATATGAGGGGTTTCGTCTCTCCCGGTATAGGGAGTTGATGTTGTACCGTGTTCGATTGGCTATAACTGGAAGTCCCTGGCCAGGGATGATATGGAGATTTACTGGTAAGTGTTATCAGTAGTTTCTCGACCTGTTATGAGCCTCACATCGTCACGACTTATCGGTTACTGGGTTCTGACGTTTACCACCCCTTGATTTGATATGCGACATATGAGATGAAGAGACCAGACTGTACAGGAGTGTTACTGATTGGATTCTCAGGAGAATGTACAGGCTTGCTTGTTGATCTTCTGATCGCTCAATACCTGGGTGGCTTTTACGTTTAGCTGACCGCTTGCTGCTTGTGGGTGTTTGATATGATCATCACCTGCTGCCGGCATATTGACGATTCTTTAGAGCCCTACACAGAGGTTTCCTGGCTTAGGCAAAACGGAGTAGGAGCACATATGTGATATGTGCGGGAACGAGAATAATACGATATGTGATATAGCCGGGTCATCGGATCAAGTGTTGATTCGATGAATTGGTACATGTTATATAGCCGGATTGTCGGATCAAGAGTTGATCCGATAATTTAATGTATAATTATATATGTGATATATTACATTACGTTAACTAATATAAGCTCGCTTTATTGATTCATTTTCTCACTTGATAATACATTGATGTATATGCGATATATGTTAATTGTATTATTTTCTTTTGTTACAAAATATATTGTATATGTGATATATAATATTGTAACAAGTTAGGGTTACAAATGAAACATGTTTTGTGGTGTTTAAACAAGTTAGGGTTTGGATTTGGGTTTGCTTTTTCATGAAGCTTCATGAAGCTTCATGAAGCTTTCTTTTGTCTTTAGCTTAGATATTTTGTGTTGATATTTCTTAACCCAACCCAAACCTTAGCCTCTAGTTTATTCTCTACAAGGGTTAACTTTATCATTCTTAACCCATGGTTGGATTTGTAACCAAAAACAAGAATTCATTATTCATCACAAAAGCTTTCTTCTTCATCCTCCTTGAAAAAGCTTTCTAGCTTTTTGTGAAGTGATGATTTAAAGTGAGAAAATTAAAACAAAAGAGAGCAAAATTCCTACTTCATCATCCTCATATATTCTAGACACTTAGATTAGGGTGTTCACTTCATTAATACTTGATTAGAGAAGTGAGAACTTGAGTTTGAGATTCTTCAAGACAGATCATCTTCGAAAAGGAAGACTTCTAGCAAGCATGGATCATTCGACTTGTGGAGCCTCTCTAGAGTCCGGGAGTTCATTGATCGCGGTGAAGGGACTACTACTCGAAGCTTATGAAGCGAAGGAACGGACTACAAAGGTTGTAATCCCTCTCTCTTATATGTAAAGTTGTTTACATGCTTAGTTAACCCTAATTCTCTAGCAATGATCCTTGCTTTAGATTGTTCGGCACTTGAAAAATTTAATTTTTGCATGGTTGATGCCTTGTAGAACCTTTTACTAGTACCTAGTAACCTTACAGTAGTATCAGAGCCTACCTAGAGCATTAGACGACGTGTATACGAAGTTAAAAGTCCGATCAAACCTCGAAACATCATATTTGACCCCCTCTCTGGAAATTTTTTAAAATGATGGTTTTTTCCATATTAAAAATGCTCAGAAAATTAAGCAGGTGATTCTATGGATATCTGTGTAGTACGACTCCCTGAATCCATCAAGCCACCATGGAACCGCGGCCAAACAAAGCTATTGGTAGTGGTTCCGCGGCAGAACATGAAGATTGAGGGATCGTCCTTTAACAGGTGATCCGTAGGTATTACATCATGCTTCTGGGAATTTTTAATGTTACTCAAGTGTTGAGTTTTCTGGAGATCTTTTATATTCGTTGATTCGATCGAAAAGTTTAACATCGTTTGGTTTTTCGGGTAATTTAGAACGTGTTAAAAAGGTTCGAACGGATATTAATAACTCACTTTTTTCTATGTCGGAAAACTTTCAAGTGTTAGATTTTTCCTGAGTTTAAAACTTTCAGAAAATCATGCAAACGTATCTATGGACCCTGTAGAAGAACTATAACCTTAACTCGATTATGTGAACGTCAAAACTGCCACTGAACCCTAGGGTTTGTGGTAGTTTAGCGTTTCCACATGTGAGGCGTTGGTTTGACCCTTCTACGGCTGATTCATTGGGGGTGTGATATGTTCTGGAACTTTTTGAACTCTGCTCAAATGTTGAGCTATTTAGGAAATCTTTGGTATTTGTTTATTCGATCGGAAAGTTTAGCATTGTCTATTTATCTGAAATGTGATACAATATATGGAATTCATATAGTTAGGCATGAAATCCATAATATGTGATATTTCGGTTTTACGATGTCTAAAGTGACTGTGCATTCCAAATGTTGTAGTTTTTCACTTTCTTTTCTGCGACCGTAAGCGTAGTATGTGATGTATCGCCGTTTTCGTTTCTATACATCAACAACAATCGGGGTACGCATACTTGCTTACGTTGATGATATGAGATGTTATGTGTTGCTGTGATATGTTATATTGGATAGTCGTGTTTTTCAATAGCCGGGGTTTTATGTGAGATGAGGGTTTTTATTTTCATTCATGTAAAATTCATTTGTATGTAATATTCCTTTATTGGGGCACTTCCGGGTTGAGATTGTTGTCACCATTGTATATTATTTACTTTTCCGCATTAGGATAGACCCAAGACGGGGAGCACAAGTAACCGGGTTCTAGGGTCCAGTGGGAGGCCATCTCGAGGAGTCGAGACCGGGTCTCCTAACCCTAGAATTGGCAGCGTTACTTATCGCTCTCGTAGGGGTCTAGGGATGTGGGTTTGGCTATTCATCGCGACCGTGGAATCCGTGTTTTATACAGGCTCAAATTAAAACACGGACATCCTAGTATATCCAATATCTCATATGTTGACTTCTGCTGCTATGTTCTGTGATGAGATCATATTAGTGCCTGAGACGAATGCTTTATTACTATATATATGATATATAAATATTACTGCTTTCGTTTCTTCTGTGATGCATAGGAAGCATAATTTATGGGATTTATTAATGAGATTAATAAAAGAAAAGAAACCTAAAAGATGTTGTAGAATCGAATTTTCAAAAAGGGTAGCTACAGTGTTTGCTTTGCATAGTGGTATATGCGATATACCCTGCACCTTATTCGATGAGGAAAGAGCCGAGATCCCTTCATCGGGAGTGACCTCTTTATCAAAACTGGCAGATGCTACAAACTCACGGTTTAGTTTTTAACTGCTTCTATTGTTCTTGCTTTGCACCGCGGTATTTATGAAATATCCTGCACCTTATTCGATTAAGAAAGAGCCGACGATCCCTTCACCGGGAATGACCTCTTTAGCAAAACTTGAAAAAGCCTCAAAAATACTCCTTTTCAAAATAACTTGTTTCTACAACGATATCAAGTTCATTACGCTCATGGTTTTCTGAAAAACCTACGTAGCCCTCCGACATTTCAGATAGATACTACTTAGTAATCGTGCTACGTTTGTTAGCCTTTGTCAAGGCGTAGTGTGCGGTAGCTAACTAGTGCTTATCTATAACATTTGATGTGATTGGATTAGGGTAGTCGTACGACTTTGTTGGCCTACGTCAAGGGTCGTGCGGGTGGGTTTAACTCAATCAAGAAATTTACGGGTTGAACTTGACTAGCGGACTATGGTTTGTTGGCCTGCGTCTAGGTCATGGGACGCTTGGGGTAAAAGCATTATCGGGAATTTCATGTGTTGAAATTTGCAATGAGATTGCATACCTCCTATGAGATAGTTGGATCCCGATACCCACTGCGAGTAAGAGTTACTCCTGGGAGAGTTTTACACAGGACAATTAGCCGATCAAGTAGCTGTCTAGAAAAGTGTTAACGGGGTTATGCCTCTGGGAAAACGAGGTTTATTTTAATTAGGTCCGTGTGAAAGTACGAGGAACCTCCCTTAAAGTACCAACACTGACCCGGCTGAAAGATTGACGAATTTGTAAAGTGTATTTAATCCCGGCTAGTCTTACCTTTTTGGGTTTTAAGGAAGATTTGATAAAAAGCAGTGGGAGCCATCCTGATTAGATAAGATAATAACCAATCTAATCTTGCAAGAGCATACGCTAAAGTGTTTTTCTTCTCTCTCTCTCCAGGTAGCGACCTTGTCAGGCCTTAATCAAGATAATAATATGGATGTATTAACTGAACCCGCTTTTAATACTGAGCAGGGGAACGTTGATCCCGCTCCCGCTTATAATTGTTATAAGTCCGAGCAGGAATTAGGAGAATATCTGGATTCTCATGCCACCCAAAAGAAGAATAAGCATGATAATGCATCTTCTTCAGGTGTGTTTGTTATCGAGAACTGTTTCTCAGTTCACTCTACGTCCTGGGTATTAGATACCGGATCAGGATCCCATATATGTAATATGTTATATGGGCTACGTAAAGGTAGGGAACTGGGAGAGGGTGATCATTCTGTAAGAGTAGGGAATGGTGCAAATGTTGCAGCCAAAGCAGTTGGCGAATATCACCTTGTATTACCAAATGGTAATACATTGATTCTGAACGAATTCTATTACATTCCGACCTTGATATGCAATCTTATATCAGTATCTTTATTGAGTAAAGAAGGATATAATTTTGTAGTACAGGATAATTTTATGAACATCTTCCTGAATCAAAAGTTGATTGGATTAGGATCGTTAAATAATGGCATATACGTTCTCAATCAAACTACAGTACTTAATGTGCAAAACACACACAAGAGGAAGAGTTCAGAAATGAACGAATCCTTCTTATGGCATTGTAGACTGGGTCATATTATTGCGACACGGCTAACTAAGTTACATAAGGATGGATATTTGAATCCGTTCGAATTTTCATCTTATGACACTTGCCAGTCATGTCTCAAAGGCAAGATGACCAAAACTCCGTTTAGTGGACACGGAGAAAGAGTTACGGAACTCTTGGGACTGATACATAGTGATATATGCGGTCCCATGTCTACACAAGCCAGGAATGGTTCTTCATACTTTATTACATTCACTGACGATCTTTTAAGATACGGACATGTGTTCCTGTTGAAACACAAGCCAGAAGCTTTTGAGAAATTCAGAGAATATAAGAACGAAGTAGAGAACCAAACGGTAAAAAGTATTAAAATCCTTCGATCTGATCGAGGAGGAGAATACTTGAGCAATGAGTTCCTAGATTATCTAAAAGAGAATGGGATTCTCTCTCAGCTCACTCCTCCCTATACACCATAGCACAACGGTGTATCAGAGCGGAGGAATCGCACCCTATTAGATATGGTGCGCTCTATGATGAGTACTGCTGAGTTGCCTATTTATTTTTGGGGATATGCACTGGAAACAGTTGCAGACCTATTGAATATAGTTCCCACCAAATCTGTTCCAACCACTCCATATGAGATATGGAAAGGAAAGAGACCATATCCTAATTATGTTAAGATATGGGGTTGTCCGGCATATGTGAAAACACAGAATCTGGACAAGCTCGGCGCAAGGTCTTTTCTATGTAAGTTTGTTGGATATCCTAAATATTCGCGCGGGTATATCTTCTACAGCACCAAGGAACAAAAGGTTTTTGTTTCTCGACATGCCACTTTTTTAGAAAAGGAATTTCTTGCAATGGAAATTAGTGGCAAGAAGGTAGAACTGGAAGAAATTCCTGCAACACAAACTACGACAGAAGATTTGGTGGAACCAGAGGATTCAGTAGTTCCCGACGAACCCCGGCCTCTCCGTCGATCTAGTAGGGTTCCTCATCCACCAGAGAGATACTACGGTTTTCTCATTGATGGTGGAAGCGAGGATTGCTTCATGGAAGATGATGACCCAACTAGCTTCGAGCAGGACATCACGAGTGGGGACTCTGTGAAGTGGCTGGATGCAATGTGATCTGAGATGGAATCCATGTACACCAACAAAGTATGGACTTTGGATGTTGCTCCTGAAGGGGTAAAACCCATAGGGAGCAAATGGATCTTTAAGAAGAAACTTGGTGTAGATGGAAAAGTTGAGACTTTCAAATCTAGACTTGTTGTAAAGGGTTTTCATCAACGACCAGGTGTGGATTATGACGAAAATTTTTCTCCAGTGGCTATACTTAAGTCTATCCGGATCTTACTTACCATTGCTGCATACCATGACTATGAAATCTGGCAAATGGATGTTAAGACCGCCTTTCTAAATTTTGATTTATAGGAGAGCGTGTACATGACTCAGCCAGAGGGCTTCGTAGAAAGTGGGAGCAGCGGAAAGGTATGCAAGCTGCTTAAATCCATCTACGGGTTAAAGCAGGTATCGCGGAGTTGGAACATCTGCTTTGATGTGTTAGTCAAAGAGTTTGACTTCATCAAGAACGTAGATGAACCTTATATATATAAAAAGGTTGCAGAGAGTAAGGTCGTCTTCCTCGTATTGTACGTAGATGACATACTCTTGATAGGAAATGATGTTCCTATGCTGCACTCGGTCAAGCTCTTCTTATCACATAGATTCTCAATGAAAGATCTAGGTGATGCCTCCTGCATTTTGGGGAGTAAGATCTATAGAGATAGATTTAAATGGATGCTGGGATTGTCCCAATCCAGGTACATTGACACCATACTAAAGAGGTTTAGTATGGAAGAATACAAGCGTGGGAACCAACCCACGATCTCTGGACTCACTCTCTCCAAAGAGATGTCTCCTAAGACTGATTTGGAGAGAGCTCGCATGCAAGGGATACCCTATGCTTTGGCAGTAGGCTCTATCATGTACGCGATGCTATGTAGCAGACCCGTTGTAGCATACTCACTAAGTGTAGTGAGTAGGTATCAAGCAGATCCAGGAAAGAATCACTGGACAGCTGTGAAGAACCTTCTCAAGTACTTGAGAAGGACTAAAGAGATGTTCTTGGTGTATGGTAACAGAGAGCTCCAGGTGGAGTCCTTTACCGATTCAAGCTTCCAAAGTGATAAGGACAACTCTAAGTCGCACTCGGGATTTGTCTTTACCCTAAATGGAGGGGCGGTTTGTTGGAAGAGTTCCAAGAAAGAAACCGTGGTGGACTCGACGATGGAGGCTGAGTACATCGCTGCCAGCGATGCTGCCAAAGAGGCTGTCTGGATGAAGAAGTTCATCACTGAACTTGGTGTGGTTCCATCCATTGAGCATCCAATACCTTTGTATTGTGATAACAATGGAGCTGTGGCTTTGGCCAAGGAACCCAGGTCCCATCAGAAGTCCAGACATATTCTGAGGCGGTATCACTTGGTCCAGGAGATAGTTGATCGCCGCGTGATCGAGGTCAGGAGAGTTGACACGAAAGACAACACTGTGGATCCACTCACCAAGGCCATACCCCAGATACAATTTGAGAGACTCTTCGGGATGTTGGCTATGAGATACCACAACAGCTGACCTTAGTGCAAGTGGGAGATTGTTAGTTATATATATGCCCTAGAGGCCATTGTTGTACATATGATGTATATTATAGTGGATGCATGGATATATATATAGAGGAATTTCTTGCTCGACATGATAGTATGCTATTTGCTTTCACTTTGTCTTAACTTGTTGACTTGTATTAGTTTACTGTCTTGCTCTCACATGTTGATAAAGCTATTAGAATATGTACTTGACTACTGGGACTATGATGAGATCATACTAGTAGGGCCAGGGTAGTCAACGAGTACATCCTATAACTGTTCCTAGTCGAGGGTGTATCGAGACAGGGCATTGATACACTAGAGTAGACTAGCGTATACGCATCTTGACCTATATGATGGGCGATGGATGATCCCATATCCATTAGTGTTTGACATCAAAGATGGTGTACGGGTGCTCAGTGGAGACTGGGTACACTGAAGGGACTCACCGAGAACTCCTAGATGGTATTATACCTATCGTCAGATAGCAGTTCTCCGGTGACACTGGTACAGGTTAGTTTGTAGACATGAGATCGTCATAGAGTCTTGTGTGATTCCAACTGTGCTTTGATTTTGACCTTACCACGTCTAAGAGGGCATGCAAAACGGCGGCTTTTGGGTACAGTCCCGAATCATATGGAGGCAATGAGCGATAGGAGGAGTTTCGTCTCTCCACGGTATAGGGAGTTGATGTTGTGCTGTGTTCGATTGGCTATAACTGGAAGTCCCTGGCCAGGGCTGATATAGAGATTTACTGGTAAGTGTTATCAGTAGTTTCTCAGCCTGTTATGAGCCTCACATCGACATGACTTTTCGGTTACTGGGTTCTGACGTTTACCACCCCTTGACTTGATATGTGACATATGAGACGAAGAGACCGGACTGTACAGGAGTGTTACTGATTGGATTCTTAGGAGAATGTACATGCTAGCTTGTTGATCTTCTGATCGCTTAATACCTGGGTGGCTGTTACGTTTAGCTGACCGCTTGCAGCTTGTGGGTGTTTGATATGATTATCACCTGCTGCCGGCGTATTGACGATTCTTTAGAGTCCTACACAGAGGTTTCCTAGCTCAGGAAAAACGGAGTAGGAGCACATATGTGATATGTGCGGGATCGAGAATAATACGTTATGAGATACCGTATTATATTCTCGCGATATGAGATATCGGCCGGGTATATGTGATATAGCCGGGTCATCGGATCAAGTGTTGATTCGATGAATTGGTACATGTTATATTAGTCGGTTATATGCAATATAGCCGGATTATCGGATCAAGAGTTGATTCGATAATTTAATGTATAATTATATATATGATATATTACATTACGTTAACTAATATAAGCTCGCTTTATTGATTCATTTTCTCACTTGATAATACATTGATGTATATACGATATATGTTAATTGTATTATTTTCTTTTGTTACAAAATATATTGTATATGTGATATATAATATTGTAACAAGTTAGGGTTACAAATGCAACGTGTTTTGTGGAGTTTAAACAAGTTAGGGTTTAGATTTGGGTTAGCTTTTGGGTTGGCTTTTTCATGAAGTTTTCTTTTGTCTTTAGCTTAGATATTTTTGTGTTGATATTTCTTAACCCAACCTAAACCTTAGCCTCTAGTTTATTCTCTACAAGGGTTAACTTTATCATTCTTTACCCATGGTTGGATTTGTAACCAAAAACAATCATTCATTATTCATCAAAAAAGCTTTCTTCTTCTTCCTCCTTGAAAAAGCTTTCTAGCTTTTTGTGAAGTGATAATTTAAAGTGAGAAAATGAAAAAAAAGACAGAAATATTCCTACTTCATCATCCTCATCTATTCTAGCCACTTAGATTAGGGTGTTCACTTCATTAATACTTGATTAGAGAAGTGAGAGCTTGATTTTGAGATTCTTCAAGGTAGATCATCTTCGAAAAGGAAGACTTCTAGAAAGCATGGATCATTCGACTTGTAGAGCCTCTCTAGAGTCCGGGAGTTCATGGATCGCGGTGAAGGGACTACTACTCGGAGCTTATGAAGCGAAGGAACGGACTACAAAGGTTGTAATCCCTCTCTCTTAGATGTAAAGTTGTTTACATGCTTAGTTAACCCTAATTCTCTAGCAAAGATCCTTGCTTTAGGTTGTTCGGCACTTGAAAAATTTAATTTTGTCTTGGTTGATGCCTTGTAGAACCTTTTACTAGTGCCTAGTAACCTTACAGAAGGGGCAAAGAGGCAGTAGAGGATTTATCTTGCGACTTGTCTTCTGGAAGTCTAGGAGCGGTCTAGGGCCTTGACCTAGGTGACCGCTAGATGTAGGGTGGTGTGTGCATTTTTTTGTGATTTGATTTTTCAAAAACCGTATTTTTTCAAAACAAACACCAACCAACTTTTCCCCTAATTATCACAACGCTGCCACTTGTGCTAAACCCTTCAGTGCAAGCTCGGCTGGACGTGGGATTCTAGTGCCCTTCTTGTCTGCGTTTCCCCCATCGACCCTAAAGTTGGTATTTCTACATTTTCTTTTTCCCACCACCCACCACGACCGCGATGGATGGATATCCATCAAACTTTAACACCACTCCTCCACCGCTCGTAGGTGCGCAGAATCCTCCACGCATTTCTCTCTAAGAGAGATGCTATCCAACACGTGTTCCCCTTCCCACCTGTCTTTCTATACCACCTGCCAACGAGAAAAATTTTGAAATCAACCCTCAATTTATCAAACTGTTACCCAAATTTCACGGTCTTGAGTCTGAAGACGCATAGGTTTTTATCAACAAATTTGAAAAAGTATGCGCAATGATTGGAACGTCACAACTGTCTTTGGATGCTCTGCGTTTACGTCTTCTCCCATTCACGTTGTGCGATTTAGCCGAGAAGTGGCTTTATAACACACCCGTACATTCTATTTTAAAATGGGATGAATTTGTTGCAGCATTCCTTAAGAAATTTTATCCCAATCACAAGACCAGTCGTGTTCGGAGCGAAATCTTCAAATTCACCCAACTTCCCAATGAACCATTCTGGAAATGCTTTGAACGGTTCAAGGATCTTCTTTTACAATGCCCTCATCACGGAATCCCCAGATAAGATTTGTGTCCAGTTATCTATGAGGGTATTGATCTCACGACTAAACAGATGCTTGAAACCATGTGTCATTGACAATTCCTATCTAAAGATGATGGTGAAGCTTGGAAATACCTAGAAGATTTAGCTCAAAACACATTACAATGGGAAAGTGTTAGACCACCATCGTCTAGGGATGATATCAATCAGCTCGATGTTTCCGTCACAATGAGAACCGAAATAGCCGCAATACAAAGGAAACTCAACGCTAAGAAAACAGAATTTCTTCAGCCCCCTTAAACCAATACACACTTCCCAAAACCGTGTGTGGCTACTATTCAAATCCATCACATTTGACGGAAGAATTTCCTTTGAATGTACCGTTTCAAGGTCACACTAATGCTGCATTTTAGCAAAGACCTGGAAACGATCCTTCTTCTTCCTCATATAATCAAGATTGGAGGAATCACCCTAATCTTTCTTAGATCCAACACCAAACTCAATACATGGATCTAAACCAGAATAACTTTCAATGGGTCCCTCCACCACAACAGCAACCACCACAACTGAGTCAGCACCCCTTTCAATTGCAACCTTTTCAAAACCCGGCCAACAACTTTGATCCTTTTTCTGCCGGTACCAATAACACTTCTGCACTTGAACAAACCATGAGTTTGCTTCTGACAAATTCTATTCAAATGTCTGCTGATTTTAAGGCTTCTATCGATGATATAAAGAAAACCACCGTCTCCCAAGGTGAGATTATTAAATCTATGGAAGCACAAATTGCACATTTAACAGCCGAAATGAGTGCTGGAGAGAATGTGAATCTTCTATCTCAACCTCTACATGATCTAAGAACTTCACATTACACTGATGTGAATGCACTAACCAAGTTGAGATCTGGAAGAGTGCTAGACAATCATGTGGGTGAACAGATTAATGTTGAGGAATCAATTGAACCCTAGGCTTCCACTTCCACTTCCACTCCCTATTCTACTTCTTACCCTATTTCATCTAATTTACCTTCTTCTTCCGAGCCTATTCTTCGTTTTCCCAAAGGCTCGAATCCTCTACCCACTTCATCCTTTCCACCCCCACAACCTTCTCTACAAATGTGGGACCCAACACTGATTGATAGAGCTCCATTTCCGGAAATGCTGAGGACCAACAAACCCAATGCCCAAATGGAGAAGCTTGTGGAAATATTTAAGCAAGTTAACATCTACATCCCTCTCCTAGATGCTATACATCAAGTTCCGTCCTATGTGAAAATTCTTATGAACTTGTGCACTAGGAAGAGGAAGACTCAAGTGCCTAAAAATGTTTTCATGTCGAGTACTGTAGACATGGCTTTTCCCCAACTATTACCAAGGAAATGTAAGGACCCTGGCTGTCCTAATATTTCTATTTCTATTAGGGATAAACACATTAACCGTGCTTTACTTGACCTTGGCGCTAGTGCTAACTTGCTTCCATATTCAGTCTATGAGCAATTAAGTATCGGAGTGTTAAAGCCCTCGAACATAACTCTCCAGATGGCCGACCGATCAATCACCAAACCTAGGGGAGAACTTGAGGATGTGTTGATAAAAATCGAGAAATTTGTATTCTCTATGGACTTTATTGTTCTTGATACAAAGCCTGTAGTGAACCTACGGAACCAAATTCCGGTAGTTCTCGGTCGTCCCTTTTTGGCTACTTCCAATGCTGTAATCAATTGTCGAAACGGCTCTATGAACCTATCTTTCGGGAATAGGACAATTGAGCTAAACATTTACATGTAGGGAAGTCAACCCTTCGATCCTCATGCTCGAGTATGTTCTGTCGAATTAATGGATGTGTTGGATATAGTGCCCTAAAAGTCAATTATTGGATCGCAGACACGTGATTGCAATGATTGAGGGAGGACCTATGCCGGTAGGACAGTTTTTCTCAAGATGATAGTATGCTATCTGGTTTATCTTTATCATCGTGTACATGCTTTAGATGACATTACAGGTCACTATTACACGTTGATAGAGCCCTTAGGATTCTTGCTTGACTACCAGCAGTATGATGGCGATCATATACGTGAGAGTTGGGTAGTCTATAAGTACATCCTTAAAGTGGTCCCTAGTCGTGGGAGTTTCGAGACTGGGCATCGATACTCTATTAGCAGACTAGTGTATACAGTCGAGACCCCGACGAGGAGCGGTGGCCGGTCTCACAAGACATTGGTGTCAGTTGGTTCACCTAAGATGTATACATGTGCTCATTGGGTTATGAGTACACCGGACAGGACTCGTCGGGAACATGCTAGTTGGTATTATACCTGACGTCAGATAGAAGTTCCCTAGTGACATGTGTACAGGTTAGTTCATCGACCTAAGATCGTCATTTGTCTCGTGTGAGTTCCCACTGTACTTTGATTACTACCCTACCACGGCTCAAAAGAGTCGTGCAAACAGGTTTTAGTTGGGTACAGTCCCGAGCCACATGGAGGCAGTGAGCGGATCGGCAGGGGTTTCGTCTCTCCCGGTATTGGGGGTGAGATCGCACTGTGTCTAGGAGAGACATTACAAGAAGTCCTTGGCCAAGGAAGGAGATTTACTGGTAGGTATTCCAGTAGTATCTCAGGGTGTTCTGGGCTACACTCTGACACGACTTGTACCGCTTCTGGGTGTTTGACTTTTACAAACCCCCTAGGCCCGACATGCGATACTCATAGACGAACGGACCGGACTGTACGGATATTGTCACTGACAGGCTCAGTAGGGTGTCAGGATGAGTTCGCTCATCGACCTCCCTTTTGGTCAATACCTGGTGGCCTGATACGTACAGCTAGTACCACTGACGTGCTAGTGGTTAAATCCACTGCCAGTGTATTGATGAGTCTTTAGAGTCCCCCATAGAAAGTTTCTCAAGTTTCGGGCGAAACGTTGTAGAGGCCGTATGTTATTATGGCAGGGTTCGATCATAAACGTGCAGTTGTGCACGCATCATGATCGGACAGATCATACTAGTGGGCTTTGGTTTAAGCCGGATCCTAGTATTAGATTTGTTGGATTACTTTAGTTTCATCGCATTTGCATTCAGTCGGAATACTGATGCAGGTATGTATATACAGATGAGGGTTATTCTTGTGATCCGTCATGAGTTTACTTTAGATGATGCCATTCTTTTTATTGGACTAAACATTTGGATTAATGTTTGGATGATGGAAATTGTGAGTGGATTTCATCATTTTGTGCATTAAATGAGACATGTACTTCATAGGTGACTCATGGTCTCATTTCTTCTGCAAATGTCACATTATGTGATTGATTAAGGTGTTGAATTGTTGTGAAGAGAGAGAAGGGGCAGCCACTAATATGGGGTTAGCTCTTGTTTTTCTTTTCTAGTGCTCTCACAATAATTCAACACAACACAAAAGAAAAAGAGCCTCTTCTTCTTCCTCTTCTTCTTGCTCACAAGTTCCACCATTGGCATCAACTTCAACCTCCATCCATACACTCTCATGTGTAGAGAATCAGTAGATGCTTGAGACAAAGTTGTCACACACATTCTCTACATCTCCTTGGACATGTCGGCTAGAGAACTTCATGTTCGAGTTGCTTCGGATGAAGCGGGAGCCCGTAAACAGACTTATTGATGTGGTGCCCTTCCGAAGAGGAGATCGGAGATGTCGCGTGGAGCTTGGGATGGTGGCCAAAGACCGAAGGACACGGATCGATTTGTATAGCCACTTTCCTAACGTCTTCTAGATTGCTAGTTATAGGTTAATGGTTTGATCCGGGAGAAAGTATACGTTAGCGCCGATTTCAAGTTTATGAAAAAGTTTTGTTTCCGCATTTTGGCCTTGGATCGACGGCCGGGGCGCTACCGTAGACTTACATAGTATCAGAGCCACACCATTAACTTTTACTAACTTGTTCTAACGTATTGATAACATCGATCGAACAAAATTTCCGAAACCGCATTTCCAATACTAAAGTTTCTGTCGAATTTATTTTGTCGTCAAAAAATTATTTTGGGTATGTTAGAAAATCATGCAGGTTTTTTTAAGACCTCTGTAGAAATTTGGGGCACGAATCCACTGTAGGGCCGCGGAACCGCGGCAATAACCACATTTTGGCCGCGGTTCCGCCTCCGTTATATAGCTTCAGTGCACCATTTTTCTTGTGTTGGTCTTTTGTGTGAAAATGTGGTTTCTGGAATATTTTGTTTGGGCCCAGATTTTGTTTGGGTACTGGATTTGTGCTTGGGGCCCACTTCGGGAAATTTTGTCGATCGAAAATTTTATATTTGTTAGTTCGCAGTACTTACATTAATCTGTGACCGTGAATGTCATTCGAGCGGTAAATCTTGTCTAATTGCTATAGCTCATTTAGACGGATTTGCGAACGTGACATTCACGTTGATGTTCTGTGTTGTGCTGTTATGTTGCGGATTTGTCGTGGTGGATAGCTTGGTGCAATGTTAGTACAGTTTGGTTATATTTGTACATTTGATATTGCGGGGCGAGCGTCCGACATGTGGACTGCCGTTACTGCCTGTTTGTATATTATTCTTTTGGGGCACGACCGGGCTGAGGTCGATGTACCCGTTGTATATATTTTACTTTCTGTACTAGGATTACCCCGCGGTGGGGTGCACGGATAGCCAGGTTCTAGAGGGCAACAGGCCCGCATCTCATGGCTTTGAGATGGAGGGGGCTTTACTCTAGAATTAGCGGGCTATTCGCCGCACTCGTAAGGGTATAGGTTGACCCAAGGAGGGGTGCTCAAGTTACCGGATTCCGTGAAGTGCTGGGTGATCCATTCACTTTGTTGAAGGGGGCTGCCTCGCTTCAGGTTTTGGTGGGTAACTTTCCGCACCCGTATGGGTCTAGGTTTTCATTGCACAGGCTATCTACACGACCAGGGGAACGTCGGGTTTCAGTTGCGGCTCTATGAAACCCGGGGATCCCAGATTATCTGTATTGTTCTGTGATGCTTATTACATTTCTGTAATGTTACATTTTATCACGCCTGGAGCGATTATTATATATTGTTATATATAAATTACTAGATGTATATGTTTTGCATCCGCGCTAGTCCAGTCCCCGCTCTGTCGTTAGTTAAGTAACCTAACGAGTGATGACGGGACCCAGTGGCGAATGCGGATGGCATATACGTACATCGTATTTTCGTTCTTTATTGGTGTGATCAATTGATAGGACTGCGTTGATTCGGATCAATGCAAGCTAAACAAACCTGTTTGATGTTGTTGGAACAATTTTCAAAAAGCTGTTATTATAAGGACGTTTTCTTTTGTTTTGCACAGTGGTATTCAGTTGGAATATCCTGCATCTCATTCGATGAGGCAAGGGCCGAGATCCCTTCATCGTGAGCGCCCCTTGGGCAGAGGTTTGCGTCAGGGTAATAACTTCACTATAGTCGATTACTTTTTTCTTCGCATCGCGGTATTCAGTTGGAATATCCTTCACCTCATTCTATGGGGAAAGAGCCGAGATCCCTTCACC
This sequence comes from Agapanthus africanus, assembly GCA_030015575.1. Classification (NCBI taxonomy): domain Eukaryota; kingdom Viridiplantae; phylum Streptophyta; class Magnoliopsida; order Asparagales; family Amaryllidaceae; genus Agapanthus; species Agapanthus africanus. The sequence continues at coordinate 185,894,519 of CM057349.1, read as the reverse complement.
GGGAGTGACCTCTTTAGTAAAGGTTTTCGCCACTATATTTATAAAAAGCTATCTGGTTCCTTCAACGATTTCAAGTTCATTACGCTAATGGTTTTTTGCTAAAAACCATTCGTAGCCCTCCGTCATTTCAAACGGGTAACACTTAGTATTCATGCTATGTATGTTGGCCTTCGTTAAGGCATAGTGTATGGTAGCTATTTGTTACTTTTCTGTTGCATAGATAAATGCATTGGTTTGGGACAGTCGTACTACTATTTTGTCCTTCATCAAGGGTATGTATGGGTGGGTTCAAATTAACCTGGATAATGACGTGTAGAACTTGATATGTGACTTATGATATGTTGGCCTTCGTCAAGATCATAAGAGCATGAGGTAAAAATCACAACGGGAGTTTCTAAAGAAACTGAAACTTTCTAAGCATGCGCATACCTTCTGGAGTGTGATAACGTGAGTGGATTCCATCACGTTATCATGCGATGATAGTTGGATCCCGATTCGCACTGATGAGTTGCTTTACTCCTCGGGTATTCCCGGCTAATTCTTCTTTCAGGTTTGGAGGAGAATTTGAGGATACAGTGGGAGGTTTCCTGATTAGATAAAGTGATAACTATTTTGATCTAGGTTAGAGTGCATGCAGAGTATTTCTTTTCTCTCTCTCTTTGGCAGCGACCATGGCCCGACCCTAGACTATGACTCAGTGACCAAGTTAACCGAACCTTCTTAAACAATGGCTTTTGGATTGTCAGAGTTGCATACCTCATTGCCACTCCAACTTTTACCCTTTTTCTCCGGAACATTTCGTATCACTACGAACATCCACTTCCATTGGATAAAACCATCGTATGGTTATATACGAACTCGAAGGAACTTGTTCCAGATTCGAGGATGGTTTTCGGTTCAGGAGAAAATAAATAGGACTATTCAGTTGTCTTTTCCTTTTACCTTCTCTCAGGTTGCGAGTGCTCCTTGGATTATGACGGTACAACTATTACGCTAATTGGATAGTCTTCTTCCAAACCATAGGCAGGTGCCGAACAGTAGGGAACGAAGAAAGCCGATTAGCCTAAGTGTGGTGTACAGAAGGTATTAAGTAAAGACAAATAAAGGGATTAGAAAAAAGTCAAAGTAAATTGCGACTGCTATTCATGACCGAACCACGCATTTCATCGCCACTCCTACTTCACCTTTGTATTTCTCCGGAACACCCCGTATCAGTACAAAGATCCACTGTTTATTGGATACTCCATCGAATGGTTATATACGAACACGAAGGGACTTGTTCCAGTTCGGGGATGGATTCTGGTTCAGGAGAAATAAGAATGCGGTTTATTCAGTTGTCTTCTATCTTTACCTTCTCTCGGGTTGCGAGTGCTCCTAGGATTAGGACAGTACACCTATTACGCTTATTGGATAGTCTTCTTCCTAACCATAGGCTGGTGCCGAATGGTAGGGAAGGAAGAAAACCATTTAGCCTAAGAAGCTGTACAGAAAGTAATGACTAAAGATATATAAAGGGATTTGGAGAGATGGCAAAGAGATATACGGTTACAGTTGTGAATTGGATAATGGAATATGCATTACTAGGAATACCCGGATACCCCTTCGAAATATATTCATGTTTCAGTTTCACTGTGTATTGTTAATAGAAAACTGATTTCCCAATTAGTTCTTACCAGATATGATTCTCACATCTGTATGGTTTTACAGATGATGAGTGGGAGTAAGTTATTGGGAATTAGGTGATCATCCTCATTATATCGGAATTCGTTGTAATTGGTGATATTTGAGGAAATCGCCTGGGCTGTTTGTCGGACGGCAAATATTTGGTTTTGACTATCCATTGTTATGCACCAATTTCAAATTGATACATCTGTACATTTATTTTTATAAAGTGAGATATAACTTTTTGAAATTATGTCCATGACATTTACCTATATCAGTGGATGGTTGGGTAAGGAGCATTAAACAGCGGTGTAATTCTTCTTAACCATAAGTACAGTTTTCAACCTGTGATACACAGGGAATGAGTTATTAGACTTAGGGTACTTATACAGAGTATTGTATGTTGTCCAGTGTCCATTAGGACAGAGGGGTTGGTCCTCTTACTATATTCTGTTTACTTGTGACTTCTCTAGTTTTTAGACAAGTGTTTCATAGAAATACAAGGTCTAAGTTTTGAGAAGTTATAGGTATAAGAATAAAGTAGAAAACCAAGTGTTGCAAGTATCAGGATTCTTCAAGGTGATCGAGGATATAGATACCTGTATTTGGTATTCAGTTGATAGTAATGGTTTTGAGAAACTTGTTTCTCTATCAGGTTACTCATGTTTGGATGCACTCCTAAGTTGAGTAATGCTGATCGGCCTCACTCCATTTAGTTGACATGTACTGGAGACAGCTGCATGATTTGAATCTGGTTTCAATTAAATCAGCACCTCTGTTTCTATATTGGATATAGAATAATTCATATCTTAACAATGTTATGGTACGGGGAGTTGTCCGGCTTATGCTTAAAACCAGACTTTGGATAACTCAAGGCACATTTCTGTAATGGCTGTTTGTGGGTTGACCCGGGCTATGACGAGGGTTGACTTTCTACCATCTGGAAGATCATTAGTGTTATTGTTCTTGACTCGTCACAGTTTTAACAAAAATGGATTTTTTCAGAAAACAGTAGTGGGAGTATGGTAGAACTGGAAGTGATTTCAGAACCACAAACGATTACTGAAAATTTGATAAGAACCTAAATATTCAATCTGGGTTGACATTTCATTAGCCACTCCACAGATATGGTAGGTAACCTCAAGCACTCGAGAGGTACTTCGGTATGTTCAAAGACGGTGACAGGGAGGTTCTTATTTACCCAGACTTGACACTACTGTTGTTCCAGGCTATGAGACCCGGCAGGAGGATGAGTATAGCTTCGTTCTGAACTGGCTTTAGAAGTGCACGTGTATATGTCTCTGCCAGAGGGTTGTCATAGTCAGTGGGAGCAGCAGAAGCATAGTGGACAAGTAGCTTGTGTCTGTTTATAGACTAAAGCAGATATAGTGGAGATAAATCATCTATTTCTGATGTGACAGTCATAGGTTTGACTTTATCAAAATAGGGGATGGATCTGTTAAGAAGGTAGTAGGGTGTGGTGTCCTGGTATTTGGATGACATACACAGAGTAGGAAGTGATATTCCTATACTACGATCGGTTATACTTTGGTTGTCACACAGTGGTGTCTCCACATAAGGCTTGGATATAATATCAGACATTCTGGTTACTAGATCTATGGTTTTAGATCTAGATTTGGGTAGTTTCCCAACCTGGGTACTTAGACAGCATTCTACAGGTGTTTTAGAATGGAAGACTCCTGGCACGGTAGTATACCTGCAGGTGATGGAGTCACCCTCTCTAATGTGTCTTACAGACTAAAGGGGAGAGGGATGCACATGATTGACATATCACTTGCTTAGGCAATTGAGTCAATCATGAGATGTCAAGTACCACACCAGATGTTGTTTTTGCACGAGATGTAATAAGTTGATATTAATCCAATCCTGGAGAAACGTTCGGAAGTAGTTTTAGAACATAAGTGGATGTTCTAGGGATCTGATAACGGCAGCATCCTTCGGGAGACGGTTATCATTCCACGCTTCCAGGGTGACCTGGATAACAGAGTGACTGTCAGAGTTATAGTTTTCCCTCTGACGAGGGGCAGTTGTTTGGACAGGAGGTCCAAGTGGATACTGAGGGAGGCATGGTGCATGATACTGATTAAGTTTAGTTGACGATACAGTCTAAGAAGTTTGGATTTGAAGCTCATTTATGAACTAGGTCCCATCAGATATCTATACATATTCTAAGACAGGTATTGCTCATTTCGGGAGATGGCTTTCTCCGCGAATTTGAGATTAAGAGAGACATAGAAAGAAACATCAGGGCGGATCCACTCACTGAGGCTATTCCCCGAACACAATAGTTTCACAAATGGGCTTTGTGAAACTGATTAGTAGAGGAGTTTGGTGTTCGGTATCACACGAGCTATGAGTATGCGACATCGCAATAATTAGCCTTGAGTGCAAGTGGGAGAATGTTGGATATAGTGCCCTCAAAGTCAATTATTAGATCACAGGCACGTGATTTCAATGACTGAAGGAGGACCTATACCGGTAGGACAGTATTACTCAAGATGATAGTATGCTATCTGGTTTAACTTTATCATCGTGTACATGCTTTAGATGACATTACAGGTCACTATTACACATTGATAGAGCCCTTAGGATTCTTGCTTGACTACCAGCAGTATGATGGCGATCATATATGTGAGAGTTGGGTAGTCTATAAGCACAACCTTAAAGTGGTCCCAAGTCGTGGGAGTTTCGAGACTGGGCATCGATACTCCATTAGTAGACTAGTGTATACAGTCGAGGCCCCGACGAGGGTCGGTGGCCGGTCTTACAAGCCATTGGTATCAGTTGGTTCACCTAAGATGTATACAGGTGCTCATTGGGTTATGAGTACACCGGACAGGACTCGCCGGGAATATGCTAGTTGGTATTATACTTGACGTCAGATAGCAGTTCCCTGGTGACATGTGTACAGGTTAGTTCATCGACCTGAGATCGTCATTTGTCTCATGTGAGTTCGCACTGTACTTTGATTACTACCCTACCACGGCTCAAAGGAGTCGTGCAAACAGGTTTTAGTTGGGTACAGTCCCGAGCCACATGGAGGTAGTGAGCGGATCGGTAGGGGTTTCGTCTCTCCCGGTATTGGGGGTGAGATCGCGCTGTGTCTAGGAGAGCCATTACATGAAGTACTTGGCCAAGGAAGGAGATTTACTGGTAGGTATTCTAGTAGTATCTCTGGGTGTTCTGGGCTACACTCCGACATGACTTGTACCGATTTTGGGGGTCTGACTTTTACCAACCCCTAGGCCCGACAGGCGATACTCATAGACGAACGGACCGGACTGTACGGATATTGTCACTGACAGGCTCAGTAGGGTGTCAGGATGAATTCGCTCATCGACCTCCCTTTTGGTCAATACCTGGTGGCCCGTTACGTACAGCTAGTACCACTGACGTGCTAGTGGTTAAATCCACAGCCAGTGTATTGATGAGTCTTTAGAGTCCCCCACAGAAAGATTCTCAAGTTTCGGGCGAAACGTTGTAGAGGCCGTATGGTATTATGGCAGGGTTCGATCATATACGTGCAGTCGTGCACGCTTCATGATCGAACGGATCATACTAGTGGGCTTTGGTTTAAGCCGGATCCTAGTATTAGATTTGTTGGATTACTATAGTCTCATCGCATTTGCATTCAGTCGGAATGCGGACGCAGGTATATATATCCAGGTGTGGGGTATTCTTATGATCCGTCACGGGTTTACTTTAGATGATGTCGTTCTTTTTATTGGACTAAACATTTGGATTAATGTTTAGATGATGGAAATTGTGAGTGGATTTCATCATTTTGTGCATTAAATGAGACATGAAATTCATAGGTGACTCATGGTCTCATTTCTTGTGCAAATGTCACATTATGTGATTGATTAGGGTGTTGAATTGTTGTGAAGAGAGAGAAGGGGCAGCCACTAATATAGGGTTAGCTCTTGTATTTTCTTTTCTAGTGCTCTCACAATAATTCAACACAACACAAAAGAAAACGAGCCTCTTCTTCTTCCTCTTCTTCTTGCTCACAAGTTCCACCATTGGCATCAACTTCAACCTCCATCCATACACTCTCATGTGTTGAGAATCAATGGATGCTTGAGACAGTTGTCACACACATTCTCTACATCGCCTTGGACATGTCGGCTAGCGAACATCATGTTCGAGTTGCTTCGGATGAAGCGGGAGCCCGTAAAAAGACTCATTGTTGTGGTGCCCTTCCGAAGAGGAGATCGGAGATGCCGCGAGGAGCTTGGGATGGTGGCAAAAGACCGAAGGACACGGATCGATCGGTATAGCCACTTTCCTAACTTCTTCTAGATTGCTAGTTATAGGTTAATGGTTCGATCTGGGAGAAAGTATACGTTAGCGCCGATTTTAAGTTTATGAAAAAGTTTTGTTTCCGCATTTTGGCCTCGGATCGATGGCCGGAGCTCTACCGTAGACTTACAGGATGTCGACAGCAGCGAATTTGATCAGCTTCATGATATTGATCCAGACTTTCTTTATACGTTGTTGTTTGACCCAGCGATGTATTATATACATACGGACCCTTCTTTTGGGTTGTCTGGGTCAACATCTAACGCTTATTCTTAACCTTTCATGGAGTCTGAGTATCATCTCGTTCTTTCCAATGACATTATTCTTTGGGATATCGATGAAAGCTTCGCTGATGAACTCGCATTTTTAGCAAACACAGGTGTTGAGATGAATCAACTCCATAAAGAAAGTGAACCTCCACCTTTCTACTTGACAGTCATGAGAATGCGAGTAATCCATCATCATTATCCCTGTGTCATCTCTCCATAACAAGACGCAAATCCATTCCATCATACCACTTATCTCTTCCTCACTTCTTCCTGGCTCTCTACAACATGTTCTTCCACCAACCGGTGTGTTTGCCTGATAAAATCTTCGAATGGTTGGTGTTGACTTTCGGTCTTTGCAAGGCTAGGCAGTGACCAACGACTTTACCCCCTCTTGTGATTTTAAAAGCTTAACATTGTTTAACTCAAGTTTTAGGGGGGTGTATTGGCTCTTGAAAATAAAAGTTGTCCTCAAAATGGTGAGCCAAAGAATAAGTTTGGGGGAGGATTTTCATGTTCATATATTATTGACCCCATTAATAATTTCCTCCCAAGCCTACAGGTTTTTGACCTTTAGCAGAAGACAACAACGAGGACACTGTTGAAAACTAGTTTGCGGGAGGTTTGTGCTTATTTACGCATCATTGCATCATACTTTGCATAAGCTCAAAACGTATAATTAAAAAAATAAAAAAATAAAAAATAAAAAATATTTTTGTACATAAATAAGATAATAAAAGATTAGATAGTGAAAAATTACATCCAAAAGATTGGAAAAATTTAAGAAAACTAAGAAAGTTAGAAGTTTTCTTAAACAAAACTAGTAATAAGTAGTTATGAGCCGTTATCCCAAGGGTTAGTAATATGAAAGAAGTCACTAATCTGCGGATAAAAATAAGTCTGAAAAATAGTTTCTATTCTGGAAGCCAAACATTTGGATGTTGATACCCTACTATACGCACTTACACACGTCTTGAAACTCGGGATAGTAGAGGATACCTTGAAATGCTCTTGTATTAAAGCCAAATTATGAAGGAAATAACAAATGGAAAATAAAAGATAGACTGGTGAATAGAAAAAAATGAACACTGGTTTTGTAATCACCTAGGCAGCATAAAAGAAAATATAGCGAGGGTGCTTCATCACCTAGTGCCTTAGACTAACTGGTTTGGGAGTCACTGCTAAGCCTTAGGTGTTGCAAGACGAGGAAAATATTGAATACACCGTATAAGCGATCACATGAGTAATCGGTCGGTTAGTACCTTAAGAAGTATTAACGGTCGGATGAAAAATGTGTGAGCAAATCCATCTAAATATTCATCAATTAAGAAGTACCGAGTTAGATGGACAAGAGTATGATAGCTTGAATTGAATTCTCCGAGTGTAGGGATGTCTTTTACACACACGTAGGGGTATATGATAAATGTTTGGAAGAAAGGTAGGAATGAAGAATAAAGACGATGTTTTATTGAGGGATGACGTGATTTCTAACATCTTTTCAGGACTATTAAGATAGGGCTCATAGCAACCGAAAAGCTGGTATTAGTTGGAAACTCAATTTTTCAAAGTCTTTCATTTATAATTCTTATCTTTATATGTAACTTTCACAGTCTTCCTTTTATTATGGGATTTTGTGGGTGCAATCCGCTGAAAACCCTTAGGAGACAACACACTTCCTACTAGGGACCCCTTGATGTTTAAAGGCTTGTTACACATGCTCAGTGTAATCGTGTTTCCTACGAAAGTGTGCAAGTTAGTTTTTCTTTTTCTTTTTTAAATAAAACATGTTTGCTCGAGACGACAAAAATTAAGTTTGGGGGTATTTGATCAGTCGAAAATATTGCATTTTTAACGCATCAATTTCCCTATTCTTTGCAATCATCTAAAGGTTTTTGGTATAAACATAGCACATATTAGCAATTCGTCTGCAAAATATCAAATAACATATATTATACATTATAACTGGAATTATGAGGGAAATTGAGTGTTTATTACTACACGCATGATTTTGTATATCTCAACACTGTTTATCAAGATTGTGTACAGAAAATCCTTCAGGTCAAAGAGCTGGAATCACAAAAGTGCCGATAATATTAGTTATATGTATGCCCTAGAGGCCATTACTATACATAGGATGTATATTGTAGTGGATGGTTGGACATATATAGGGAGGACTTTCTTGCTCGACATGATAGTATGCTATCTGGTTGCTCTTTACCTTAACGTGTACACTGATTGTCTCTCTGTTACATGTTGGTAAAGCCCTTAGGATGTGTACTTGACTACCTGGACTATGATGTGGATCATACTAGTGGGGGCATGGTAGTCCATAAGTACATCCTTCAAGGTCCCTAGTCATGGGTGTATCGAGACGGGGCATCGATATAGCAGAGTAGACTAGCGTATACCTTCTCGACCCATACAGATGAGCGATGGATGATCCCATATCCATTGGTGTTTGACATCAGAGATGATATACGGGTGCTCAGTGGAGACTGGGTACACTGGACGGACTCGCCGAGAACTCCCAGATGGTATTATACCTTACGTCAGATGGCAGTTCTTTAGTGACACTGGTACAGGTTAGTCTGTAAACCCGAGATCGTCATAGAGTATTGTGTGATTCCCACTGTGCTTTGATTTCCACCTTACCACGACCAAGAGGGCGTGCAATACGGTGGTTTTTGGGTACAGTCCCGAGTCATATGGAGGCAATGAGCGATAGGAGGGGATTCGTCTCTCCCGGTATAGGGAGTTGATGTTGCGCTGTGTCCGATTGGCTATAACCGGAAATCCCTGGCCAGGGTTGCTGAGATTTATTGGTAAGTGTTACCAGTAGTTTCTCGAACAGTTGTAGACCTCATATCGACACGACTTATCGAGCTATTGGGGTCTGACGTTTACCACCCCTAGGAAAGATATGCGACATATCAGACGATCAGACCGGACTGTACGGTAAGTGTTACTGGTTGGATTCACAGGAGTGTGAGCGGGCTTGCTCGTCGATCTTCTAATCGCTCAATACCCGGGTGGCCGTTACGTTTAGCAGACCGCTTGCGGATTGTGGGTGCTTGATAAGATCATCATCTGCTGCCGGCGTATTGACGAGTCTTTAGAGTCCTAGACAGAGGTTTCCTGGCTCAAGCGAAACGAAATAGGAGCGCATATGAGATATGTGCGGGACCGAGAATAATGCGTGTATGTGATACCGTATTCTATTCTCGCGATGAATGTATCGATTAGTTGTATGCGATATAACCTAGTTATCGAATCAAGGATTGATTCGATAAGTCGATACATTGGATATTAGTCGGTCATATGCGATATGACCGGATCGTTAAATCAAGTGTTGATTTAATGATTTAATGTATAATTATATATTTGATATATTACTTTACATTAACTAGTATTGGTTCACTTAAAATGGATTTTCTCACTTGATGTGCACATTGTATATATGATATAGTTTTGTGCACTAGTTTGTATCATGTTTGATGATACATGCAAACTTGGGTGTGTATGATTAAACCATGGTTATGTTAATGGTTAGGGTTTTGATTTATTTATTTATTTATTTACTTTATTCATTTTGGCAAAGAATAAAATGGAGGCTTTCTTTGTTTTATCCATGAAGCTTTGAAAAAGTCTACCATTTTTGTTTCATGCCTAACCTAACCATTCACCTAACCTTAGTTTACTCTCTACACATAACCATGGTTGCTAATATGATAAGAATGGCTTATTTTCTATTATTGATTATTCTTATTATATTATCATCATCATCTTCTTCTTCTTCTTAAAGAAGAAAGAAGCTTGCTAGCTTCAATGGTGAAATGAGAAAAAGAGTGAGAAATCCAATTCTAAAGTGAACCCATTTCTTATTTCTTCATCCTCTACCACTTGCCAAGTAGTATAGGGTGTTTTCTTCACAAGTTTCATGGCTTGGTGAAGTGGGAGCTTGATCTTGTATTGCCTCGACGTAGATCATCTTCGGCAACGAAGTCGACGACCTAGCCTGATCATTTCTTCGATGAAACCACCGCGAGAGTCTGGGATCCGATGGTTATAGTGGAGGGACTTCATCACGGAGCTATGGAGGTGGAGGACCGGATCTACAAAGGTTGTATTTCCGTTCACTCTTAGTTAAGTTGTTAACTAGTTGCATGTTTCGCCTAATCTCTAGTCAACGATCGCTTTAGGGTTTCTCGGCACCGGAAATTTTTATAATTTGGCTTAGTTGATGCCATGTAAAACCTCATTAGTGTGCCAAGGAACCCTACAGTGGTATCAGATCCTAACTAGAGCCTTAGGCGATTCGTAGACGATGTTAGAAATCCGTTCGAATCCGAAACCCTAAAAGAATACCACTCTCTGGACTCTTTCTGAAAAAGTGGATTTTTCCATATTAAAAATAGCCAAAAAATTCAGCAGGGTTTTACAAGAATTACTGTACAAAACGGGACCCCTAAGTCATCTAAAGCGCCGCGGAACCGCGGCCCCACCCTGTCTTGGGCGGCGGTACCGTGGCCAAATTGATGAATCTTTCCACGTGGCTTGCACAGTAATTTCTATATTTAAGTGCTGTATTTTCTGGGAATTTTTAACTTACACTCCACTGTTGTGTTTTCTGGGGTTGTTTTGGGGATTCGATTATTCGATCGGATTGTCTAATTTTGTCTATGTGTTTTCCAGATAATTTTTGAATATGTTAAAAAGTTCGACCGGATATAAATACCCACTTTTTCCCCTGTCGGGAAATTTCCATGTGTTGGATCTTTCCGTGGTTTAATAACATTCTAAGTAGTGCAAGTAACGCGATGGACCCTCTAGAAGACAACAAACCTTAACTCGATTATGTGACCGTCTTGAACTGCCCTTTGAACCTTAGGGTTTGGGGCAGTACGGCGTGCCACATGTGAGGCGTTGGCTTGACCCTTCTATGGCTGGACCATTGGTACTGAGGCATGAACTGGATGTTTTTAAACTTGTTTCATGTGTTGAGCTGTTTCGGGAAAACTTGGGTGTTCGAATGTTCGATCGGAAAGTTTAACATTTTCTATTTATCTGGAATGGAATACAATAATTGGAATTCACAAGTAGTTATGAGATAACTGGTTTGAATGTTATAAACATAGCACTTTAGTCTCACTTGATCGGTTGCCACGGAATTTTGATGTGATCAAAAGTCCGTCGCAATCACGTAGCGTACACGGATACTCGCCGGGTAAACTTAATAGACACCTACACCCTTAGCCTCGACCAAGTGACTGTAGGAGAACCCCGTCGCCAAAAGCATCCGTTCGGGTGCTCGCGGCAGCGGTGTTCCGCCTTGGTGCACTTCGTCGACGGCGTCGGGAGTGCGGCCGCCTACTAAAGTTTGCGACGAGCATTCGATCAGGATATCGGGAATCTTGTTGAATTGCCCGACATAATATTGAAAAGTGTTTTCGATAATGAGACTAAAATGCGGGGTTTATAATTTTTAGGCATGCGATGTCTAAGAAATTCATTTGATTAGACATGCGATGTCTATGCAGGTTGCGGATTCCAACTGTTGTAGTTTTACACTTTCTTTTCTGTGACCGTAAGTGTAATATGTGATATCGCCGGTTTCGTTGCTATATGTCAACGACAATTGGGATGCGCATATTTACTTACGTTGATGACATGTGATGTTATGTGTTGCTGGATATGTTATATTGGATCGTCGCGTTTTTAATAGCCGGGGGTTTTATGTGAGATGAGAGTTTTTTTATTTTCATTCATGTGAAATTTATTGTATGTAATTTTCTTTTATTGGCTCACTTTCAGGTAGCGGAAGATGTCAGCATTGTATATTATTTACTTTTCCGCACTAGGATAGACCCAAGGAGGAGGGCATAAGTAACCGGGTTCTGGAGTCCAGTGGGAGACCAACTCGAGGAGTCGAGTCCGGGTCTCCTAACTCTAGAATTGGTAGGGTTGCTTGCCGCCCTCGTAGGGGTCTAGGGTGTTAGTGTATATGCCCTAGAGGCCATTACTGTATCATACTAGTTTGTATATTACTTAATGGAAGCTTGGGATATTCACCTTGTATAAACAATCTTGCTCAATATAGTAGTATGCTACTTGGTTTGTTTCTACTTCAATGTGTACATGTGTTTATTTTAGTATATCACCTATACGCATTAGTGGAGCCCTTAGGATCTTTGCTTGATTACCAGCGTTGTGATGGCAGTCACACTAGTGGGGGCTGGGTAATCTATAAGCACATCCTTATACAGGTCACTAGTCGCAGGACTATCGAGACAGGGCATCGATACTCCGGAGTAGACTAGCGTATGCGCTTCTCATCCCAGTGTGGGAAATGGTTTGTCCCACAGCCATCAGTACGTCGTACTGGAGATAGTATACGGGTGCTCGTTGGGTTACGAGTACACTGGACAGGACTCGTCGGGAACTGACAAGTTGGTATTATACCTATCGTCAGTTATCAGTTCCCAGGTGACATGAGTACAGCTTAGTCCGCTGACTTGACACTGGCACTTCGCCTCGAGTGTGTTCCCACTGCACTTTGATCACTACCCTACCACGGCTCAAAGGAGTCGTGCAAACAGGTAATGGTTGGGTGCAGTCCCGAAGCACTTGGAGGCAGTGACGGTTAGACAGGATTCGTCTCTCCCGGTATTGGGGGTTGACATCGCGCTGTGTCTAGGAGAGCCATTACACGAGTAGTCCCTGGCCAGGGCAAGCGAGATATACTGGTAGGCTTCCAGTGTTATCTCAGGGTGTTTTGGGCTTCACTCCGACACGACTTGTACCGCTATTAGGGGACTGACGTTTGCCGCCCCCTAGGCCCGACATGCGATGTATCAGACGAACAGACCGGACTGTACGGAGACTGTCACATTCAGACTCAGTGGGAGTTCAGATGGGGTTCACCTCATCAGTCTTCTTATCGACATCTACCTGGGGATCGTTACGCACAGCTAGTGCCGCTTGCGGTCTGTGGTTAAACCCACTGCCAGCGTAGTGTCGAGTCTTTAGAGTCCCACACAGAGGGCTATTCGCCTCTGGGCAAAACAGAGTAGAGGTCGCATGGTTTTGCGACAGGGTTCGTTCTCATCCGCGCACTTATGCACGTTTGGAGTCCGGACAGATATTACTAGTAGGCTCTGGTTTGAGCCAGATACTGGTATATGTTTTGGGGTTGATTTTATCTCATGGTATTCATGTTCCTCGGAACAAGAATGCGGGTGTGTATGCACAGTTGATTGAGGCGGAGGAAGAGGATTTTCATTAGGGTTTCGGAACGGGTGCGTATGCACAGTTGACAGTCGTCTTTTTCCAAACCCTAATGGAATTATGATATATCAATTAATAATATTAATTAAATGAAATTGTGTCATGGTTGGGTTTTGTTGACTTGTTGACCATGGTTGACTTGTTGACCATGGTTGAAGGTTTGACCATCATCATTGCATATCAAAGATGCTTTTTGAATCTAGCAAAACCATTTAAAGAATGTAATGATAATGGTCATTCCAAACCATCCATCAACTATTTCATTTTTATTATTATTGTTAATTTGATAATTCTTTTCATTTGTGATATGGTTGTAAAATGAAAAGAATAGCTCATTCTATCATAACACTTCTCTCTCCTCACTTCTTCTTCTTCCTCCTCTAGTTCAAGGAGAATCCTTCTCATGTGTTGAGAATCCCTCTCCTTGAGATAAAAACACCCCAAAGACACTCTCTACTCACTCTAGGGTTAGAGGTTTAGCAAGCCGTAGATCCTAGTTCACTCAAAGTTTGAGAAAGAGCCCGAAGGTTGAACCCTCAGGTGGATCCATCTTTGACGGAAGAAGGCAACGAGGAAAGCACCATCAACCCCTACAAAAGTTTCAAGAAGAAGGAGTTCAAGTTAGGTATAACCTCCTTTCCGAGTAGCTAACTCTCTTTAGCATGATTGCTAGTTTAGTTTAGAAAAGATCCCGACTTTGTTAGTCCATGTTGCCCCATGCGCTAAAAATTTGTTTTTTATACCGTTTCCGCCTCCCCGCAAGAACCGGGGGTAGCAACGTGGACTTACAGTGGTATCAGAGCCTAACTAAACTTAAACTAGCTTAGTAGTAAAGTGTATGGAAGTTCGAACGGAAAAATCGCAAAAAAACCGGAGAAACAAAACCCTAACTTTCTGTTGAAATTTTTTGTGCTCGAAAGTGAAAAAGTTTTACTCCTAAAATCGGCTCAGGGTTTTGTGAGAACACCCACGAAAAAAGATCCCCTGATTCCCTCAAACCGCCGCGGTTCCGCGGCAATAGGTATGCATTTGCCGCGGAACCGCCCCCGTTTAGGCTCCTCTCGTGATCTGGTTTTGTGCAGTGTTCTTCTGGTAGGGTTTTGGGATTTTTCAGATAGGTTATTTGTGCCCAGATTTTCCAGAGAAGAAATTTATTTTTGGGGGCCTATAAATCCGTATTTTTATCGAACTTCACTACACTTTGACTATATTGGTTATATCTGTGATGTTTGTATGTATTGAACGTCGGCTAATCGCTATATGTCGATTAGTCGGGGTTATACATATCTGTGATCTGTGTTTGTTGATGGTATGTGTATATGAATGGATTGGATTGTCGCGGGTGAATAGCCGGGATGGATGTGAGATGAGTGTTGTTTTTCTTTCATTCATTGTAAAATGTAAATTGATGTAATATTATTATTTGTATGGCTGCACAACCGGGTCGGGGTTGTAGCCGTCATTGTATAATTCTTTTTACTGTTTTTGCTCCTAGGATAGACCCATGGAGGGGTGCACAAACTACCGGGTACTTGGCGGGTAGTTTGCCGCACCCGTAGAGGTCTTGGGTGGGGTATTGGCTATTCACCGCGACCGTGTAATCCTCTTTTCGTTGCAGGCTCGAACGGATTGCGGATTCCTAGTATATCCAATGTATTCATCTGTGATCTGTAATGTCTATCATTGCTATATATTTATAACTATTTAGGCGTTGCTTATGTTTTACAGCCGCGCTAGCCCAGCCCCCGCTCTGTCGTTAGTTAAGTAACCTAACGGGTAATGACGGGGCCCCGTGGCGAATGCGAATGGCATAAGCGTACGTCATATTTTGGTTGTTTTCTGCAATGGTAGGATTAAATGATGGGACACATTAAAAGAACTAATGCAAGAATATCACGCATTAAAAGAACTAATGCAAGATAATAAACCAAGCTTAAGTCGTTGGAACACTTTCGAAAAACCACTCGGTTCTTTTCAAAACTAACTTTTAAATGCGGAGCTTGAGCCACTCCTTTTAAAAGCTATCTCGTTCCATCGATTATATCAAGTTCACTACGTTCACGGTTTCGCCAAAACCATTCGTAGCCCTCCATCATTTCAGTTAAATATTCGGTAGTATTCAAGCTATGTATTTTGACCTCACGCCAAGGCATAGTGATTGGTAGCTACCGGATATTTATCTGTTGCATAGATAGAATGCGTTGTTTTGGGACAGCCGTGTTGCCATTTTGGCCTACGTCAAGGGTAGGTACGGGTGGGTTCAAATCAACCAGGATAATGATGGGAAGAACTTGACATGTGACTTATGACATTTTGACCTCACGCCAAGGTCATAAGAGCATGGGGCAAAAAATCCACATCGGGAGTTTCATAAGTACTAAAACTTGCTAGATTTGCATACCATTTGGAGTGTGGTGATTCTGGTAGGATTCCTTCAGTTTCGTCATGCGATGATATTTGGATCCCGATCCTACTGTGAGTATATGCTACTCCTCGGGAAATTTCTCACTAAACGATCAATGCTATAAACCAAGTAGGTGTCTAGAAAGGTGTTAGCGGGACTACGCCCCCAGGGAAAAGAGGTTCTTAAATTAAGGAACTTCGCGAAAGCGTTGGAAAACCTCCCTCGAAGTACCGACACTGGCCCGGCTGAACGGTTAAGCAAGTATTGTGCGGTAGGATTGATCCCGACTAATTCTTCCTTTATGGTTTGAGGAGGGATTCGAGAGACAGTGGGAGCCATCCTGTTTAGACAAATTAAAAACCACTCTAAACTTGCAAGAGCATCGTGCTAAAGTGTTTCTTCTCTCTCTCCAAATTGCAGCGACCAATCGACATGACTGGATTTAAGTTACTTCTAGATAAAAACATACTGACAGGGCCAAACTACAAAGATTGGCTCAGGAATGTCAAAATGGCAATCACTTACGACAAGCTGGGGTATCTTCTTACCACCAAAGCTCCCCCCGTCCCAGGTCCCACCTCCAGCGTCGCGGATAAGGAAATCCGTAAGACTTGGGAGATTGATTGCGCGAAGGCCAAGTGCCTCGTGCTTGCCTCTATGGACAACGAACATCAGAGGAGGCACGAGAATATGGACCTGGAATCCATATTTCTTCATACAAAAGAACTGTATGGAGAGTAGTCTCGTATCGCAAGATACGAAGTGTCGAAGAAGTAATTTTCGGCAAAATTGGCCGTCGGATCATCGGTAGCGGACCACGTGCTTAAGATGATTGGCTACATTAAGGAGCTCGCGGAACTTGGGACCACGTTGGAAAGTGAACTCTATACGGACTTAATTCTCCAGTCCCTTCCATCCACTTACGCCCAGTTTATACTGAACTTCAACTTACAAGAAAAAGAAGTTGAACTTTCAGAACTCCTCAACATGCTGAGGAGCGCAGAGGGCACCCTACAGAAAGGTACGGAAACACCCGCTTTGTTTGTAGGAGGATCTTCTTCTTCTAGGTCCAAGGCGAAAGCCAAGGGAAAGAGGAAGAAAGCCCTCGCCAAACCAAGAGGCGGTGTTAGTAAAGTGGGTACGAAGGGAAAAGAAAAGGCAACAAAGATAGCGGGGAAGCTTGTGGGTAAAGAAGAATGCTTCTATTGTCATAAGAGTGGACACTGGAAGAAAGATTGCAGGGCTTGGAAGGCCAGGACACAGGAACTGAAGCAGGTTGCGGCTTCAGCTTCAGGTGTGTATGTTATTGAAAACTGTCTTTCTATAAACTCTACTTCCTGGGTATTGGATACCGGATCAGGATCTCATATCTGTAATTCTTTGCAGGCGTTGAGAAACCGTAGGGTTTTGAAGGCAGGTGACATGACCCTCAGAGTTACGAACGGAGCTAGCATGGATGCTAAAGCCGTGGGGGACTATCACTTGGGAATGTCAGATGGGCATGTTTTGGTTTTGCGTAATTGCTTTTTTGTACCCAACGCAACTTGTAATATCATTTCTGTATCTTTGGTTTCTAAAGAAGGTTATGAATTTGCGTTTGTAAGTAATGTTGTAAACATTCACCTTAATCAAGTTCTGATTGGGTCAGGTACATTGAGCAATGGTATATACGTGTTAAACCAACCACAGATTTTCAATGTCCAGAATACACACAAAAGAAAGTCTCCAGATATCAATCAGGCTTTCTTGTGGCATTATAGACTGGGTCACATAAATGAGAGAAGGTTGACTAAGTTACATACAGAAGGATATTTGAATCCGTTCGAATATCAATCGTATGCCACTTGTCAATCCTGTCTCAAAGGAAAGATGACAAAGACTCCGTTCACTGGACACGGAGTAAGAGCAAGCGAGCTCTTGGGACTCGTGCACAGCGACGTGTGCGGTCCAATGTCTACACATGCGCGAAGCGGTTTTTCTTACTTCATTACTTTCACGGATGATTTTTCAAGGTTCGGACATGTCTTCTTAATGAAACATAAATCCGAAGCTTTTGGAAAATTCCAGGAATATAAGAATGAGGTAGAAAAACAAACCGGCAAAAGTATCAAGATTCTAAGATCAGATCGAGGTGGTGAATACTTGAGTGCCGAGTTCCTGGACTACTTAAAAGAGAATGGAATTCTCTCTCAGCTTACTCCTCCATACACTCCGCAATATAACGGTGTATCGGAGAGACGGAACCGAACCCTATTGGATATGGTTCGGTCCATGATGAGTAACGCTGAGTTACCGCGATCATTCTGGGGGTATGCGCTAGAATCAGCTGCGTACCTTTTGAACCGAGTTCCCACTAAGACTGTGCCTACCACACCATATGAGTTATGGAGTGGGAAGAAACCCTATCTTCAATATCTGAAGATCTGGGGATGTCCGGCTTTTGTCAAAAAGCAGCATGCGGACAAACTCGAGGCACGCTCAGTACTGTGCAAGTTTGTGGGATACCCAAAGAACACCAGGGGGTATCTTTTCTACTACGCAGAGGAACAAAAAGTCCTTGTTTCTCGTAATGCCCACCTTCTAGAACACCAGTTCTTAGAAAAGGAAATTAGTGGGAGCGCAGTAAAACTGGAAGAAATTCCAGAACCTCAGACTATTACTGAAAGCTTAGTGGAACCAGAGGGTTCGAAAGAACCGGACATTCCTACGCCACTCCGCAGGAGTAGTAGGCAGTCTCATCCGCCCGAGAGATACTACGGTTTTCTCATAGACGGGGATAGAGAGGATTGCATCATAGATTATGATGAGCCTACTAGCTTCCAGCAGGCCGTTCAGAGCGTTGACTCGGTAAAATGGCTGGATGCAATGCGGACCGAAATGGAGTCCATGTACACCAACAAAGTATGGACGTTGGACATTGCTCCAGACGGGGTAAAACCCGTAGGATGCAAGTGGATCTTCAAAAGGAAGATTGGTGTAGATGGACAGGTTGAGACCTATAAAGCTAGACTTGTAGCAAAGGGTTTCCGTCAAAGACCTGGTTTGGACTATGACGAAACCTTTTCTCCAGTGGCTATGCTGAAATCCATTCGGATCCTTCTTGCCATTGCTGCCTTCCACGATTATGAGATTTGGCAAATGGACGTAAAAACCGCTTTTCTAAATGGAAATTTAGAGGAGTGTGTCTATATGGACCAGCCAGAGGGTTTCATTCAGAGTGGGAGCAGCGGAAAGGTGTGCAAGTTGGTTAAGTCCATCTGTGAACTAAAACAGGCATCGCGGAGTTGGAACATCTGCTTTGATGAGACAGTCAAATAATTTGGCTTTATCAAAAATCCAGATGAACCATGCATCTATAGTAGATTTGTAGCGAGAACTGTAGTATTCCTCGTTTTATACGTGGATGACATTCTCTTAATAGGAAATGACATTCCTATGCTACAATCTGTCAAGGGGTTCTTGTCACACAGGTTCTCCATGAAAGACCTGGGTGATGCCTCATACATCCTGGGGATCCGGATCTATCGTGATAGATCCAAGAGGATATTAGGACTTTCTCAGTCCAGGTACATCGACACCATACTGAAAAGATTCAGTATGGAAGATTCCAAGCGCGGTAACCTACCGGCTTGTCACGGGATCACCCTCTCTAAAGAGATGTCCCCCAAGACTGATTTGGAGAGGGATCGCATGTCTATTATACCCTACGCTTCTGCGGTAGGCTCTATAATGTATGCGATGTTGTGTACCAGACCGGATGTAGCTTATGCACTGAGTGTGGTAAGCCGGTATCAGTCAAACCCTAGGGAGAAACACTGGATAGCGGTAAAGAACACTCTCAAGTACCTGAGAAAGACTAAGGAGATGTTCTTGGTGTATGGCGGAAAAGACCTCCAGATCGAGGCCTTTGCTGACTCCAGCTTCCAGAGTGACAAGGATGATTCCAAGTCCATGTCGGGTTTTGTCTTTACCCTCAATGGAGGGGCGGTGTGTTGGAAGAGTTCCAAACAGGAAACCGTTGCAGACTCGACGATGGAAGCGGAATACATCGCTGCATCTGATGCCGCAAAAGAAGCTGTCTGGATGAGGAAGTTCTTGAAAGAACTTCAGGTGGTTCCGCCCATTGTTGACCCAATACCTCTGTATTGCGACAACAACGGGGCTATAGCTTTAGCGAAGGAACCCAGGTCCCATCAGAGATCCAGACACATCTTGAGGCAGTATCACCTGATCAGGGAGATCGTGGATCACAAAGAGATCGAGGTTCGGAGGGTTGCTTCAGAAGAAAACACTGCAGATCCATTCACCAAGGCCCTGCCCCAGACTCAGTTCGAGCGGCTGATCGAGATGATAGGTCTTCGATACGCCAGTATATGGCCTTAGTGCAAGTGGAAGATTGTTAGTGTATATGTCCTAGAGGCCATTACTGTATCATACTAGTTTGTATATTACTTAATGGAAGCTTGGGATATTCACCTTGTATAAACAATCTTGCTCAATATAGTAGTATGCTACTTGGTTTGTTTCTACTTCAATGTGTACATGTGTTTATTTTAGTATATCACCTATACGCATTAGTGGAGCCCTTAGGATCTTTGCTTGATTACCAGCGTTGTGATGGCAGTCACACTAGTGGGGGCTGGGTAATCTATAAGCACATCCTTATACAGGTCCCTAGTCGCAGGACTATCGAGACAGGGCATCGATACTCCGGAGTAGACTAGCGTATGCGCTTCTCATCCCAGTGTGGGAAATGGTCTATCCCACAGCCATCAGTACGTCGTACTGGAGATAGTATACGGGTGCTCGTTGGGTTACGAGTACACTGGACAGGACTCATCGGGAACTGACAAGTTGGTATTATACCTATCGTCAGTTATCAGTTCCCAGGTGACATGAGAACAGCTTAGTCCGCTGACTTGACACTGGCACTTCGCCTCGAGTGTGTTCCCACTGCACTTTGATCACTACCCTACCACGGCTCAAAGGAGTCGTGCAAACAGGTAATGGTTGGGTGCAGTCCCGAAGCACTTGGAGGCAGTGACGGTTAGACAGGATTCCTCTCTCCCGGTATTGGGGGTTGACATCGCGCTGTGTCTAGGAGAGCCATTACACGAGTAGTCCCTGGCCAGGGCAAGCGAGATATACTGATAGGCTTCCAGTGTTATCTCAGGGTGTTTTGGGCTTCACTCCGACACGACTTGTACCGCTATTAGGGGACTGACGTTTGCCGCCCCCTAGGCCCGACATGCGATGTATCAGACGAACAGACCGGACTGTACGGAGACTGTCACATTCAGACTCAGTGGGAGTTCAGATGGGGTTCACCTCATCAGTCTTCTTATCGACATCTACCTGGGGATCGTTACGCACAGCTAGTGCCGCTTGCGGTCTGTAGTTAAACCCACTGCTAGCGTAGTGTCGAGTCTTTAGAGTCCCACACAGAGGGCTATTCGCCTCTGGGCAAAACAGAGTAGAGGTCGCATGGTTTTGCGACAGGGTTCGTTCTCATCCGCGCACTTATGCACGTTTGGAGTCCGGACAGATATTACTAGTAGGCTCTGGTTTGAGCCAGATACTGGTATATGTTTTGGGGTTGATTTTATCTCATGGTATTCATGTTCCTCGGAACAAGAATGCAGGTGTGTATGCACAGTTGATTGAGACGGAGGAAGAGGATTTTCATTATGGTTTCGGAACGGGTGCGTATGCACAGTTGACAGTCGTCTTTTTCCAAACCCTAATGGAATTATGATATATCAATTAATAATATTAATTAAATGAAATTGTGTCATGGTTTGGTTTTGTTGACTTGTTGACCATGGTTGACTTGTTGACCATGGTTGAAGGTTTGACCATCATCATTGCATATCAAAGATGCTTTTTGATTCTAGCAAAACCATTTAAAGAATATAATGATAATGGTCATTCCAAACCATCCATCAACTATTTCATTTTTATTATTATTGTTAATTTGATAATTCTTTTCATTTGTGATATGGTTGTAAAATGAAAAGAATAGCTCATTCTATCATAACACTTCTCTCTCCTCACTTCTTCTTCTTCCTCCTCTAGTTCAAGGAGAATCCTTCTCATGTGTTGAGAATCCCTCTCCTTGAGATAAAAACACCCCAAAGACACTCTCTACTCACTCTAGGGTTAGAGGTTTAGCAAGCCGAAGATCCTAGTTCACTCAAAGTTCGAGAAAGAGCCCGAAGGTTGAACCCTCAGGTGGATCCATCTTTGACGGAAGAAGGCAACGAGGAAAGCACCATCAACCCCTACAAAGGTTTCAAGAAGAAGGAGTTCAAGTTAGGTATAACCTCCTTTCCGAGTAGCTAACTCTCTTTAGCATGATTGCTAGTTTAGTTTAGAAAAGATCCCGACTTTGTTAGTCCATGTTGCCCCATGCGCTAAAAATTTGTTTTTTATACCGTTTCCGCCTCCCCGCAAGAATCGGGGGTAGCAACGTGGACTTACATAGGGGTGTGGGTTTGGCTATTCATCGCGACCGTGGAATCCGTGTTTTATACTGGCTCATATTGAAAACACGGATGTCCTAGTATATCCAATATTTCATATGATTCTTTTGCTGCGATATTTGTGATGTGATCATGTGATATGTTCTGTGATAGATACAGTATATAGTATATATAATATATTATATAGACGTTACTTATGTTTTACACCCGCGCTAACCCTGCCCCGCTCTGCCATTAGTTACCTAACCTAATTGTGCACGAGGGGACATCGAGGCGAATGCGGATGGCATATGTGTACGTCGTATTTATCTATAATGTTTAGGTAACTTAAATGATGGGACTTCATTAATATTATTAATGAAAGAAAAAGAAACCTAAGATGTTGTGGAATCGAATTTCTAAATAAAATACGTATCTACAGTTCTTGCTTTGCACAGCGGTATATATGATATATCCTGCACCTTATTCGATGACCGGGATCCCTTCACCGGGAGTGACTCCTTTAGCAATAACTGGCAGATGCTACAACACTCGGTTTGTTTTTGATTGCTTCTATAAGTTTTTGCTTTGCACAGTGATATATATGATATATCCTGCACCTCATTCGACGAGGAAAGGGCCGACGATCCATTCATCGGGAGTGACCCCTTTAGCAAAACTAGAAAAGCCTAAAAAACACTCCATTTTAAAATCATTTGATTCTACAACGATATCAAGTTCATTACGCAATAGTTTTTCAGAAAAACCTTTCGTAGCCCTCCGTCATTTCAGATAAGTACTAGTTAGTATTCGTGCTACGTTTGTTGACTTTGTTAAGGCATAGTGTGCGGTAGCTAATTAGTGCTTATCTGCATAAGCATATGATGCGATTGGATTAGGGTAGTCGTGCGACTTTGTTGACTATGTTAAGGGTCGTGCGGGTGGGTTTAATTCAATCGGGAAATGACGGGTTGAACTTGACTAGCACTTATGATTTGTTGACTATGTTAAGGTCATATAGCTGCTAGGGGCAAAATATTATAGGGAATTTCAAGTGTTGAAATTTGCAATGAGATTGCATACCTTCTATGAGATAGTTGGATCCCGATACCCGCTGCGAGTAATTGTTACTCATGGGAGAGTTTTATACATTACAATTAGCCGATCAAGTAGGTGTCTAGAAAGGTGTTAACGAGGTTACGACTCTGGGAAAACGAGGTTTACATTAATTAGGTCCGTGCGAAAGCACGGGGACCTCCCTCAAAGTACCGACACTGGCCTGGCTGAAAGATTGGCGAACTTGTAGCGTGTAATTAATCCCGGCTAGTCTTTCCTTTTAGGGTTTGAAGGAAGATTTGATAAAAACAGTGGGAGCCATCCCGATTAGATAAAATAATAACCAATCTGATCTTGCAAGAGCGCACACAGAGTGTTTTCATCTCTCCCTCTCCTGGTAGCAACCATATCACGCCTTAATCAAGATAAAAATACGGATATTTGACCGAACCCGCTTGTTATACTGAGCTGGGGAACGTTGGTCCCGCTACAACTTATAATTGTTATAAGACAGAGCAGGAAATAAGGGATTACCAGAATTCCCGTGCCGCCCAAACGAAGAAAGTGCATGCTGGTGCATCATCTTCGGGTGTGTTCGTTACAAAGAACTGTTTCTCTGTATTCTCTACGTCCTGGGTATTTGATACCGGATCAGGATCCCAGATATGTAATCTGTTACATAGGGCTACAGATAGGTAGAGAACTGAGAACGGGTGATAAGTTTCATGAGACAGAAAACGGGGAAAGTGTTGCAGCCAAGTCTGTTGGTCACTGTCACCCTGTATTACCAATACATTGATTCTGAACGAATGTTATTAGATACCGAACATGATATACAAAATCATATCAGTCTCTTTATTAGTAAAGAAACGATAAAATTTTGTATTGTTGGATAATGTTTTGAACATTTCCTATCTCAAAAGTTGATCGGTTCAGGCACGTTATCTAAAAGCATTGATGTTCTAAATCAATCTACAGTTCTTTAGTATACGGAACACACACAAGAGGAAGAGTTAAGAAATGAAAGGATCCTTCTTGAGGTATTGTAGACTTGGTCATATCAATGCGACCCGACTAGCTAAGTTGTACAAAGATGCATATTTAAATCTTTTTGAATTTACATCTTGTGAAAACTTGCCGGTCATGTCACAAAGATAAGATGACCACACCTCTGTTTATTTGTAACAGAGAAAGAGTTAGTAAACTCTTGGGATGATACATGTTGATGTATGCATGTCCCCTGTCTACACATGCCAAGACTGGTTCTTTGTATTTCATTACATTCTCTGATAATCTCTCAAGATTCAGACATATGTTCCTGTTGAAATACAAGTCCGAACCTTTTGAGATATTCACAGAATATAAGTTAGAAATAGAGAACCAAAACGGGTATAAGTATTATGTCCTATGATATGATCAGGGAAGAGAATACTTGTGCATGGCATTCCTGGACTATTCTAAAGGAGAATGAGATTCTCTCTCAGTGTTACTCCTCCGTATACACCACAGCACGTCGGTGTATCGGGGCGGAGCAATCACACCCTATATGATAAGGTGTGCTCTATGATGAGTACTACTGAGTTTCCTATTTCCTTTTGGGAGTTATGCACTTAAGAAGCTGCATACCTATTGAATAGGGTTCAAATCAAATCAGTTGCCTACTACTTCATATGTGATATGGAAAGGGAAGAGCCCATCTCTTAAGCTAGTTAAGATTTGGGGTTGTCCGGCCTATGTCTAAAAGCAAAATCCGGACAAGCTCGAGGCAAGGTCAGTCATGTAGAACTGGAAAGGTTCCAGCTATACAAACTACAGCAGATGATTTGGTAGAACCAAAGGATTCAGTAGATACCAACGAACCTCAGCCTCTCCGCCGATCTAGTAGGGTTTCTCATCCGCCTGAGAGATACTCCGGTTTCTCGATGACAGTGGGAGCGAGGATTGCATCATGAGATGATGACCCAACTAGTTTCGAGCTGGCCATCAGGAGTGAGACTCTGTAAGAATGGCTGGATGTTTATCGATCTGAGATGGAATCCTTATACACCAACAAAGTATGGGCTTTGGTTGCTATATCTGAAGGGTTAAATCCCCATCAGGAGCAAGTATATCTTGAGAAGATTACTTGGTGTAGATGGAAAAGTTGAGACTTTCAAATCTAGACTTGTTAAAGGTTTTCGTCATCAACCAGGCGTGGATAATGATGAAACCTTTTCTGGGGCCTATGCTTAAGTCCATCCAGATCCTACTTGCCACGGCTACATACTATGACTACGATATCTGGTGGTTGGGTGTCATGACAGCTTTTCTAAATGATGTTTTAGAAGAGGGCGTCTATAAGTACACAGCCAGAGGGCTTCGTAAATAGTGGGAGCAGCGGAAACGTGTACAAGATGCTTTATAGGATAAAGAAGGCATCGCGGAGTTGGAACATTTGTTTTGATGTGTTAGTCAAAGAGTTTGACATCATCAAAATGGTAGATGAACCTTGTATATACAAAAAGGTAGTAGGGAGTATGGTGGTGATCCTCGTAGAGTACGTGGATGACATACTCTTGATAGGGAAGGAGTTTTCTATGCTACGCTCGGTCAATCTCGGCTTATCACTAGGATTCTCCATATAGGATCAAAGTGATACCTACTAAATCCTAGGTTTTGGATCTATAAGATAGATCTAATTGGATATTAGGATACTCACTAGTTGTAGTGAGATGGTATCAATTGGTCCTGGGGAGAATCACTGGAAGTGTTCCAGGGTGATAAGGACGACTGAATGTCAGTCACAGGCATTGTCTTTACCCTTAGTAAAGGGACGGTATGTTGAAAGAGTTCCAAGCTAGATACCGTGACATACTAGACGATAAAGGCAGGATACATTGCTACTTAAGATGCTACCAAAGAGGCAGTCTGGATGTATATTTGTTCATGAGATGAACTTAGTTCCTCCCATTGTTTAACAATGGAGTTGTGGCTTATGCTAAGGAACGTCTGTCCCATCAGTGATCCATACATATTCTAAGGTAGTATCACCTGATCATGGAGATGGTTGATCTCCAAGGAGATCGAGGTTAGGAGAGTAGACTCAGAAGACAACACGGCGGATCCACTCATAAAGGCCTTTTCCCAGAGAGAGACTTTTATGGGATGGTTGAGTATGAGATACTACAACCACTGCTATCAGATGGCCCTAGTGCAAGTGGGAGATTGTTAGTTATATGTATGCCCTAGAGGCCATTACTATACATAGGATGTATATTGTAGTGGATGCTTGGACATATATAGGAAGGACTTTCTTGCTCGACATGATAGTATGCTATCTGGTTGCTCTTTACCTTAACGTGTACACTGATTGTCTCTCTGTTACATGTTGGTAAAGCCCTTAGGATGTGTACTTGACTACCTAGACTATGATGCGGATCATACTAGTGGGGACATGGTAGTCCATAAGTACATCCTTCAAGGTCCCTAGTCATGGGTGTATCGAGACGGGGCATCGATATACAAGAGTAGACTAGCGTATACCTTCTCGACCCATACAGATGGGCGATGGATGATCCCATATCCATTGGTGTTTGACATCAGAGATGATATACGGGTGCTCAGTGGAGACTGGGTACACTGGACGGACTCGCCGAGAACTCCCAGATGGTATTATACCATACGTCAGATGGCAGTTCTCTGGTGACACTGGTACAGGTTAGTCTGTAAACCCGAGATCGTCATAGAGTATTGTGTGATTCCCACTTTGCTTTGATTTCCACCTTACCACGTCCAAGAGGGCGTGCAAAATGGTGGTTTTGGGTACAGTCCCGAGTCACATGGAGGCAATGAGCGATAAGAGGGGATTCGTTTCTCCCAGTATAGGGAGTTGATGTTGCGCTGTGTCTGATTCGCTATAACCGGAAATCCCTGGCCAGGGTTGCTGAGAATTACTGGTAAGTGTTACCAGTAGTTTCTCGAACAGTTATAGACCTCATATCGACACGACTTATCGAGCTATTGGGGTCTGACGTTTACCACCCCTAGGCAAGATATGCGACATATCAGACGATCAGACCGGACTGTGCGGTAAGTGTTACTGGTTGGATTCACAGGAGTGTGAGCGGGCTTGCTCATTGATCTTCTGATCGCTCAATACCCAGGTGGCCGTTACGTTTAGCAGACCGCTTGCGGCTTGTAGGTGCTTGATATGATCATCATCTGCTGCCGGCATATTGACGAGTCTTTAGAGTCCTACACAGAGGTTTCCTGGCTCAAGCGAAACGAAATAGGAGCGCATATGAGATATGTGCAGGACCGAGAATAATGCGTGTATGTGATACCGTATTCTATTCTCACGATGAATGTATCGATTGGTTGTATGCGATATAACCTAGTTATCGAATCAAGGATTGATTCGATAAGTCGATACATTGGATATTAGTCGGTCATATGCGATATAACCGGATCGTTAAATCAAGTGTTGATTTAATGATTTAATGTATAATTATGTATTTGATATATTACTTTACATTAACTAGTATTGGTTCACTTAAAATGGATTTTCTCACTTGATGTGCACATTGTATATATGATATAGTTTTGTGCACTAGTTTGTATCATGTTTGATGATACATGCAAACTTGGGTGTGTATGATTAAACCATGGTTATGTTAATGGTTAGGTTTTTGATTTATTTATTTATTTATTTACTTTATTCAATTTGGCAAAGAATAAAATGGAGGCTTTCTTTGTTTTATCCATGAAGCTTCATGAAGCTTTGAAAAAGTCTACCATTTTTGTTTCATGCCTAACCTAACCATTCACCTAACCTTAGTTTACTCTCTACACATAATCATGGTTGCTAATATGATAAGAATGACTTATTTTCTATTATTCATTATTCTTATCATATTATCATCTTTTTCTTATTCTTCTTCTTAAAGAAGAAAGAAGCTTGCTAGCTTCAATGGTGAAATGAGAAAAAGAGTGAGAAATCCAATTCTAAAGTGAACCCACTTCCTATTTCTTCATCCTCTACCACTTGCCAAGTAGTATAGGGTGTTTTCTTCACAAGTTTCATGGCTTGGTGAAGTGGGAGCTTGATCTTGTGTTGCCTCGACGTAGATCATCTTCGGCATCGAAGTCGACGACCTAGCCCGATCATTTCTTCGATGAAACCACCGCGAGAGTCCGCGATCCGATGGGTACAGCAGAGGGACTTCATCACGGAGCTACGGAGGTGGAGGAACGGATCTCCAAGGGTTGTATTTCCGTTCACTCTTAGTTAAGTTGTTAACTAGTTGCATGTTTCGCCTAATCTCTAGTCAACGATCGCATTAGGGTTTCTCGGCACCGGAAATTTTTATAATTTGGCATGGTTGATGCCCTGTGAAACCTCATTAGTGTGCCAAGGAACCCTACAGATAAAATGCAGCAAGTCCAAGACTTGAGATCTGGCAGCAACCAAGAAAGAAATGCCAGATTCCATGTATCAGAAGAAGATCCCAATATTGTCAGAAGAAGACCACAGAAATTTCATGCAGTGAGCCCATTATATGGCCGCGGATCCGCGGCCGAGTTGGCGATCCGCCACGGTTCCGCAGCCTCGTTAGCTCCTTGGTGCTCTAAAATCCTCTGAAATATTCCCTGTAACAACCCTACTTTCCAGAAGACTCTCAATTACCACGCGGCTTCTTCCAGAAGGCTCTGCATAACAAACTCATTCTAGAAGGCTCTCTCCAACAACCTTATTCTAGAAGCCTCCTTGTAACAACCTTCTTCTAGAAGCCTTCTTGTAACAACCTTATTCTAGAAGACTCTCTCCAATAACCTCATTCTAGAAGATTCCCTCCAACAACCTCATTCTAAAATATTCCATCTAACAAACTCATTCTAGAAGGCTCTCTCTAACAACCAAGCTTTGGAGGGAAGATTCAAATGGGTGGTTATAAAAGGAGATCTAGATCTAGGTTTTTGGAGTTAGACAATTAGTGGGGAGTTAGTTACACATTTGGAGCCAAAATTCAAATTCAAGTTGAGTGACACAACTTGATACCAAAACCTTAGCCTAAATCTATTTCCAAAGCCAAATCAAGATCATTTAGAGAAGCAAATCAAGCAAGTAACCATCGATCCTTTATCCGCGAGGCCAATCTTCATCCGATCAAGAGCCACGACAATCCGTGACTCACGGAGATCGAGCGGAGCGAAATTCGACGGATCTAGTTACCTCTTCAAAAGGAGCGATCGAGAGCAACATCTTGTAACCTCGAATTGAGGGAATGTGTAATTAGTCGTCGATTTAATAAAGGTGATAATTGAAATTCTTGTTTTCTTTACATTCTTGTGTTGTGAAATTTCTTGATCTTTGATTCATTTATTTTCATGATGCTTGAGTAAATTCTCCGCTTGTGGAGGATTCGAGAGAATTGATAGATCTAATGATGATCAAATCTTAATACTAATTTTAAGTCTTATGAGATTTGTGAACTCTAAGAAAAACAATCATCAATGACCTAATTTGGATCGAGATCACATTCTTGCGAATTTCGTTGCAAATTAGAGATCAGATGATTGATGATTTTCTTTGCTAGAAACTTGATCCGAATGATCATGATTGAAAAGACAAGGGATAGAAGGAGAAACCCTAGTTTCTTCAATAGATCCCTAATCTTCATTTATCATCATCAATCTAGCTACAAATTATTAATAGATAAGATTATGAATTATTAAATTCATCATTAACTATTAACTCAATCGAATCCTACAAGCTATTCTTCATTATCTTGATAAATCAAAGTGATTGGGACATTTCTTGATTCTTGATTCTAGATCTCTATTTTCTTGATGTTTCATAAAATCAAATCATACAAATCTTGAATCAATTTTCTTGCATTTTCTTTTATATTTTCATTTCGACTCATCTAAAACAAGATCGATCAAAACACACATCTCAGTGGACGATCCGTATTCATTAACGCGCTACATCGACACCGTTAATTGATTGCGGTATAAATTTCTTTGATTGTGATTACTTTTCATTTCAACACAACTTAGACTACCAATCAATGCCCTTGACTAAGTCAACAAGGCCGCATGACTATCCTAACCAATCCCATTTATGCAACAAACAAGTACCACTTAGCTACCGAACGCTACGCCTTAACTAGGTCAACAAACGCAGCACGAATACTAAATAACACTTGTAAGAAATGACGGAGGGCTACGACTGGTTTTTGGCGAAAAACCTTTAGCGTAATGAACTTGATATCGTTGAAGGAACTGCATAGATTTTACAAATATATAGTGGCATTGCTAAAGAGGTCACTCCCGGTGAAGGGATCTCGGCTCTTTCCTCGTAGAATGAGGTGTAGGATATTCCAACTGAATACCACGATGCAAAGCAAAGGAAATCGGCTATAGTGAAATTATTACCCTGACGCAAACCTCTGTCCAAGGGGTCACTCCTGATGAAGGGATCTCGGCCCTTGCCTCGTCGAATGAGGTGCTGGATATTCATAACCGAATACCGCTATGCAAAACAAAAGAGAACTTCCTTGTAATAACGGCTTTTTGAAAATTGTTCCAACAACAATTGTATAGGCCTGTTTTCTTTGCATTGATACGAATCAACGCAGTCCCATCAATTAATCACACCAATAAAGAATGAAAATAAAATGTACGTATATGCCATCCGCATTCGCCAGTGGGTCCCGTCATCACTTGTTAGGTTACTTAACTAACGACAGAGCGTGGACTGGACTAGCATGGGTATAAAACATATACAACATCTACTAGTATATATATCAATATACAATAATCGCTCCACGCGTGATAAAATGCAACATCACAAAAAAGTAATAAGCATCACAGAACAATACAGATAATCTGGGAGCCCCGGGTTTCATAGAGCCACAAATGAAACCCGACGTTCCCCTATCGTGTGGATAGCCTGTGTAATGAAAACCTAGACCCCTACGAGTGCGGCAAGTCACCCGCCAAAACTAAAAGCGAGACAGCCCCCTTCAGCATCGTGAATGGACCACCCAGCACTTCACGGAATCCAGTAACTTGAGCACCCCACCGCGGGTCAACCTGTACCCCCTACGAGTGCGGCGAATAGCCCGCCAATCCTAGAGTGAGTTCCCCTCCCTCTTAAAGCAATAAGATGCAGACCCGTTGCCCTCCAGAACCCGGCTATTCGTGCACTCCACCGCGGGGTAATCCTAGTATAGAAATGAAAATATATACAACAGGTACTTCGACCTCAGCCCGGTCGTGCCCCAAAAGAATATACAAACAGGAAGTGACGGCAGTTCACATGTCGGACGCTCGTCCCGCAATATCAAATGTACAAATTAATCCAAACTGCACTATCATTGCACACAACCTATCCACAACGACAAATCCGCAACATCACAGCACAACACAAAACATCAACGTGAATGTCACATTTGCAAAACCCGTCTAAAAGGACTATAGCATTTTAGATAAGTTTTACCGATCGAATGACATTCACGGTCACAGATTGTAATGTAAAGCACTGCAAACTTAAACAATGTTAGAAAATATCGACTCCGAAATAACCCCCGAATAGCCTAAACAAGCTGATAAAACCATATCCGAAATGGGCCAAATAAACAACACCACAGGATCAACTTCCTAGAGACCAGAGCAACACCAAAAACACCAACACCATAGGCCAATACAGGGCCGGATCTAGGGCTAAGGGGATCGGCCAAAAACCGATGACTTGGGTCCGTGTTTGGGGTGTGTTCTTTTGTCCTCCTGAGTAGTCTTCTGCACTTGTTTAAATAATTTTCCTGGGACATTTCAAAAACAACAGAAACTACGTATTCTGTGGCATCGTTTGGGTTTGTTCCGGTTTCGATACTTTAACATTGTCTAAAACAACTAGTCAACGGTTAATAACCTAGCTCTGATACCATGTTGGGATACGGCAGCGCCCCGACCGTCTTTCCGAGGGCAAATGCGGAACAAAAAACTTTTTACGAACTGGCGCTAACCGCATCCGAATCCCGGATCGTTGCATTAACCATAAACTAGTAAACTGTAAAGGGGGGTTTCGAGATTATACCGATCGATCTGTGTCCTTCAGTCTTTAAGATCTGTCCCTAGCATGTAGCGGATGCGCCGACGATGCTCGCTCTCCGATCTCGCTCGATCTATGATCTCCTCCTCGCCGAAAA
Source organism: Agapanthus africanus (assembly GCA_030015575.1). Lineage (NCBI taxonomy): Eukaryota > Viridiplantae > Streptophyta > Magnoliopsida > Asparagales > Amaryllidaceae > Agapanthus > Agapanthus africanus. The sequence goes on along the minus strand of CM057349.1, from coordinate 185,861,872 downwards.
ACTGCCCCAAGCCAACGAATCTTTATACGGGCTCCCGCCTCTGAACCGAGGCAACTCGGACACGAAGTTTGCTATCCGACGTGTCCAAGGTTGAAGTAGAGAAAGTGTAGAATACTTTGTCTCGAGTCACCTGATCAGTCGAAAATACTGCATTTCTAACACGGCAATTTCCCTACCTTTTGCATTCATGCAAAGGTATCCGGTATTCATATCGCACATATTAGCAAAATACATGTAAAATACTGGATTACTTGTACTGTATACTAAAACCGGCACTTTTAGGGAAATTGTGTGTTTTTCATAGCATCGCATCACCCTTGTATCGCGCAACTCTTGTTTTGGGGTCTAATGCAGGAAATTCCAGAAGCAAAGCCCAAAAATTAGGAAAATAGCTGATAAAAGATACACCAACTCCGAGATGCAAGATCTGGTAGTAATACAGAAGGCCAAAGAGAATTTAAAATATCAGAAACATGCCTTAAACTCCACCCAAGAGTGTACCAGAAAATTCAACTTCCAAAGCCCATAAAGGACCGCGGATCCGCGGCCCAAACCCCCTTGGCGCCGCGGATCCGCGGTGATATGATGTGATCATTGGTCCATATTTTGTACACGTGTCCCCTCTAACGGCCAAAGCTTCCAGAAGACCCCAGAAGCTCCACATGGCGCATCTAGAAGGCTCGGCTTAACAAACTATTTCTAGAAGGATCTCTTAACAAACTTTTGGAGGGAAATTCAAATCTTGTGCTAACTAACTTGTGGAGAGAATATTCAAATTTCAATCCTAGATCTAGAATTTTGAGGTATATATAAGAGAGCCTAGATCTAGGGTGAAGGTTGTTCAAGAATCACCATCATCTTCTACCCACAAGTTGAGTGACACGACTTGTGCCTCAAATCCTTACCCCAATTCCAATTCAAAATCAAAATCAAGATCAAGATCCCGAGAGCAATTCAAGCAAGAGAGCCTTCAACCTTTAGAAGCTACGCCGGATTTCAACGGAGCAAGAGATCCACGCCGATCCGCGACTCAAGGAGCCGAGCGAAGCCGAAATCGACGATCTAGTTCCATCCTTTTGTAAATTCAAGAGAGTTGTAATGAAATTTGTCGATAAATAAAGGTGAATTTTCTATATTCTTGCTTATCTTTTAATTCAAGCATAATGATTAGATCTCAATTTGTGATTGTGTTTGTGATCATGATATTTGAGTAATCTCCGCTCGTATAGGAGTCGTGACGATCTTTAGATGATGATTTAGATATTTTTACAATTCTTAAATCCTATAATGTTTGAAAATTCTAGTGAATCAAATGATTAATAACCTAGTTTCGAGATGATGCTTTCTTGATCGTGTTCACTCGAAACTAGGGAACAACTATTGACCATTTGATTAACTAGAAGCTAGAATTTGAATGCGATCCATCGAAAGGACAAAGGATGAGTTGTGAAATCCCTAATTTCCTAGCAAGATCCTTAAACCTCGATGAATTTGCATCGATCTAGTATCAATTCGTTAATGGATAAGAATAAGTAATCATTAGATCTCATCACATCTATAGATCCGATCTACTCCTACGAGCCATACTTCTAATCTTAATTGTTGGTTGGAAATTATCACACATCTCAATTCTTGTTTTTAATGTTTCTTTTAGATCTAGATTTTTCTTATTTCTTGATCTTCAAATGCAAATCAAGAATTGTTTTCTTTTCCTTTCCTTAAATTTTCAACTCATCTAATTCGGAAAATTGAACGGATCTCACTTTCCCTGTGGACGATCCGCACTCGCTAACGCGCTACATCCGACACCGTTATTGATTGCGGTCAAAATATTTTTTTGGTTGTGATTTCTATACACATTCTACATACACAATAGAAATCGTTTCAATCAAAATGGCGCCGTTGCCGGGGAATCGTGTGCTAATTTGTTCATATTTTGAAATTTGAGTTGAAAAGTTTATTCCATCTAAAATTTTGAGATCAAAACTCGCGCAAAACACTAAACGAGTTTTTATGATTAATTGCAAGGAGATCTGGAGCATGCTGTGCTTTTGGAAAATTATTTGAAGAATTCCAGAGGACTAAGGAAGTGATCAGGAGCTCTCTGGAAAAATTTAGTGCAGGGATCACACTTTTCCACCGCGATTCCGCGGCATTAGGAGCTAATTGCGGCGGTTCCGCGGCCTCTTCAAGGCTTCACTGCACAAAAATCTCTCAGGTGCTTTCTAACTTTCTTATCTCCTTCCTCATCTGCTCCAATTAACAATTTGTTGCAGGATTCTTTGCAAAAATCGCAGCGCCGCAAAAAGCAAAATAAATTGTGCTTGTTTTCGATTTTGTTGTTGTTTGCATAATTAATACGGACAAGGGGCACGGCTAAATCCAGATTAGGTGGGGAGTTCATTACCCTTCCTAAGCCCCAAAAATCACAAACCTGCATCCGCATTTCCCTCATTAATTAAAAAAATATCTAGAGATGACTCTAAGGACCGTCGTGCTCACTTAGGACAAGAGAAGGCCGTGGGTAATTCATTGCTTATCCGCGTTTCTTTTGTGGTGTCTAAGGCAAGTGTGTCGAAGGCTAGTAGTTATTTAATTAGGCCCACTACTTACGTAGTGGAGAACCTCCCACTTACCTGGCCACAGGAGAGACAAAGAGGCAGTAGATGATTTATCCTGCGACTTGTCTTTTGGCAGTTAGGAGCGGTCTAGAGATTTGACCAAGGCGACCTCTAGAATTAGGGTTTTGTGTGTTGCATCAATTTTTCAAAAATCCGTATCATTTTTCAAAACAAACACCACATTCACTTCATTTCCCCTAATTATAAATCACGCCGCCACTTGTACTAACCCTTTTTAGTGCAAGATAGGCTGGACACGGGATTCTAGTGCCCGACTTGTCCGCATCCCATCGATCGACTCCGAAGTCGGTACTTCTCCATTTATCTTTCTTTTACCCACCACCACACCCACACCGATGGATCCGTCTCCATCGAACCTCTTTACCGCTGCTCTGCCTCCGTCCGTTGGTGCGCAGAATCCTCCCCGCATCTCTCTCCAAGAGAGGTGCTACCCTTTGCGAGGTACTCTCTCGACCTGCTTATCCATTCCACCAGCCAACGGGGATAACTTTTAGATTAAGCCCCAGTACATCAACCTTCTACCCAAATTCCACGGTCTCGAGACTGAAGACGCTTACGTTTTCATTACCAAATTTGAAAACGTATGTGCAATGATGGGTACATCATAACTTTCTGTGGATGCCATGCGTCTATGACTTCTTCCATTTACCTTGTGCGATATAGCCGAGAAGTGGCTATATAACACCACCGCACATTCCATTACGAATTGGGAAGAATTCGTTGCGGCATTCCTTAAGAAATTCTATCCTATGCAAAAGACAGCTCGAATCCATAGCGAACTATATAAATTCTCCCAGCTTCCGGCTGAACCATTTTCAAAATGCTTTGAACGATTCAAGGATCTTTTGGTTCAATGCCCACATCACGGCATCCCGATATGGGACCTTTGCCCAATCATATATGAGGGCATTAACCCTACCACTAAACAAAACCTTGAAAACATGTGTCAAGGCACCTTTATGACCAAGGATGATAGGGAAGCATGGAAATTTTTAGAAGAGTTCGCTGAAAAGTCCTTACAGTGGGAGACTGGAACCCAGCCATCGAGTAGGGGTGGCGTACACCAAATAGATGTGTCCATAGGTGTTCGAGCTGAGATGGCAGCGATGCAAAAGAAGCTCGACTCTATGGAACACAAATTCTTAGCAGCCTCCCTAAACCCGATGTCGCTCCCTAAAACTGTATGTGGGTGCTGTTCTGATCCTTCTCACTTAATGGAAGAATGTCCATTAAACTCTCAGTTTCAAGGTCTCGAGCATACCAATGCTGCATTTCAAAGACCTAGAAACGACCCTTTTTCTTCCACATAGAATCAGGGTTGGAGGAATCACCCGAACTTTGCTTGGAACCAATCCCAATCTCAAAACACGGTTCCAAACCCGAATCAATTCCAAAGGGTCCTTCCTCCACAACAGCAACCACTTCAACTCACCCAGCACCCTTACTAGTCACAAAATTTCCAAAACCAGGTCAACACTCCTGCACCGTCTAATCCTATGCACTCGACCTATTCTGACGAATTCTCTCAATTCGCTCAAACCATGAAATCACTCCTGTCAAATTTCATGGAAGTATCGGCTGAGGTTAGGTCTTCTGTCGGTGAGATAAAGAAAAACTCGGCGCCCCAAGCTGAGAGTATCAGAACGATGGAAGCTGAAATTGCACGACTTAAGGCCGAAATGAGTGCGAGAGAGAAAGGGAAACTCCCAGCTTAACCTTTATCCAATCCTGGCTATTCACATCATGTGAATGCAATCACCACGTTGAGATCTGGGAGAGTGCTTGACAATCATGTTGGGGAAGAGATTAATGACACTGAAAAATCTATCGATGATACCCCGGCTGAGACCTTTCCTTCCAGTTCCACTTCTAATTCTGACTCCAGTTCTTTTATCCCACCACCTTCTATCGAGCCTATTCTTCATTTCCCACAAGGCTCGCCACCTCAGCCCAGCTCTTCTAGTCCACCGAAAACGATCCCCACTCCTATTCTTAGATCGTTTCCACCAACATGATATTCTCCATCATTGGACCCTGATGTTATTGCTCAAGCTCCTTACCCGAATCGGTTAAGAGGAAACACACTGAGTCCATAAATGGAGAAGATCACTAAAATGTTTAAACAGGTTAACATCAACATCCCTCTTCTAGATGCTATCCAACAAGTCCCCGCATATGCGAAAGTTCTTAAAGACTTTTGCACTAGAAAGAGGAAGAAACAAATGCCCAAGAAGATTTTCATGGCAAAGACTGTAGACACGGCTTTCCCCCAGCAATTACCGAGGAAACGTAAGGATCCTGGCTATCCTACGATTTCCATATCTATTGGGGAGAAACACATCAACCATGCTCTACTAGACCTTGGGGCAAGTGTTAACCTTCTTCCTTTCTCAGTCTATGAGCAGTTAGGGATCGGAGAGTTGAAACCATCTCCTTGCACTCTCCAGATGGCTGACCGATCAATCACCAAACCTAGGGGTGAACTAGAGGATGTGTTAATAAAAATCGGGGAATTTATATTCCCTGTGGACTTTATTGTAATTGATACACAGCCTGTAGTGAACCCACAGAATCAAATTCCGATGATTTTAGGTCACCCCTTTTTGGCCACTTCTAACGCTATCATCAACTGTCATAATGGTTCTATGACCCTATCCTTCGGGAAGAGGACAATTGAGCTGAACATTTACAAGTTGGGAAGTGTACCCTTCGAACCTACTGCTCAGGTCCATTCTGTCGACTTAATGGATGTCGACAGCAGCGAATTTGATGATTCTCATGATACTGATCTTAACTCTTTTCATACGTTGTTGTTTGACCCAACTATGTATCAAACACATACGGACTCTTCCACCGAGATGTAAGGGTCAACAATTAACACTGATTATGAACTGTTTTTAGAGCCTGAAGATCACCCCGCACTTTGTGATGACATTATTCATCGGGGTATTGATGGAACTTTTGAGGAGATCTTCGCTGATGAACTCGCATTTTTGAATGACACGGGTGTTGAGATGAATCATGTCCCAATCAATGAAATTGAACCTCCACCCCTTCTTCTGGACTGTAAAAAGAATGCGAGTAATCCATCACATTCACTGCATCGTCTCTCCAATATGAGACGCACACACATTCTTTTCCACCACTTAACCTTTCCCCACTTCTTCTTCCACCAACCAGAGCACTGCATAGATAAAATTTTTGAATGGTTGGTGTTGACGTTCGGTCTTTGCAAAGCTTGGCATCGACCAATGATTTTTGACCCCCTCATGTGATTTTCAAAAGATTAATATTGCATAACTCAAGTTTGTGGAGGTACATTTTTTCGGGCTCTTGAAAAGAAATTTTTTATAAAATGACGAGCCAAGAATAAATTTGGGGGAGGGTCTTCACTTAAATATTTTGCTCCCACTAATAAATTCCTCCCAAGCTTACAGGTTTTTCGAGATTTAGCAGATGGCAACAGTGAGGACACTGTTGAAAACAAGTTTGGGGGAGGTTTGTGCTTATTTTCGCATCATTTGCATATCACTTTGCATAAGCGCAAAACATTTTTCAAAACCTATAAAAATTTAAAATTTTTCAAAAATAAAAATATTTTTTGTATATAAATAAGATAATAAAAGATTAGATAGTGAAAAATTACATCCATGAGATTAGAAAAATTTAAGAAAACTAAGAAAATTAGAAGTTTTCTTATACGAACTAGTAATAAGTAGTTATGAGACATTGTCCCAAGGGTTAGTAAGATGAAAGACGTCACTAATCTGAGGATAAAAATAAGTCTGAAAAATAGTTTCTATTCTGGAAGCCAAACATTTTGAACGTTGATACCCTACTATTCGCGCTTACACACGTCTTGAAGCCCGGGATAGTAGAGGATACCTTGAAATGCTCTTGTCTTAAAGCCGATGTATGAAGGAAATAAAAAAAATGAATAAAATATAAAGTGGTGAGAAAAATGGACACTGGTTTTTGTTATCACCAAGGGCAATAAAAAATATATAGCGAGGGTGCCTCTTCACCTAGTGCCCTAAGGCCAACTGGTCTGGGAGTCACTGCTATGCCTAAGGTGGTGCAAGACGAGGAAAATACACCAAATAAGCAAACACATGAGTAATCGGTCGGTTAGTACCTCAAGAAGTATTAACGGTCGCATGAAAGTGTGCAAGCAAATTCGTCTAAATATTCATTAATTAAAAAGTACTGGGGCTGATGGGCAAGAGTATGATAGCTTGAATTGAATTCTCCGGGTGTAAGGATGTCCTTTGCACACACACAGGGTGATATGATCGATGTTTGGAAGAGAGATAGGAATGAAGAATAAGACGATATTTTATTGAGAGAGGACGTGATTTATGACATCTTTTCATGACCATTAAGATAGGGCTCATGACAACCAAAAGCTAGCTTAGTTGGAAACCCTAATTTTCAAGGCTTTTCTTTTACAATTCTTTTCTTTCAATGTAATATTCATGATCTTCCTTTTATTATTGGATTTTGTGGGTGCAATCCGCTGAAAACCCTCAGGAGAAAACACTCCTCCTACTAGGGACACCTAGAGGTTTAAAGGCTTGTTGCACGTGCTCAGTGCAATCGTGTTGCCTACGAAAGTGTGTTTTTCTCTTTCTTTATTTTCTCCTTCTCTTTTTAATAAAACAATTCGATCGAGACGATCGAAAATAAGTTTGGAGGAATTTGATCAGTCGAAAATACTGCATTTCTAACACGGCAATTTCCCTACCTTTTGCATTCATGTAAAGGTATCCGGTATACATATCGCACATATTAGCAAAACATATGTAAAATACTGGATTACTTGTACTGTATACTAAAACCGGCACTTTTAGGGAAATTGTGTGTTTTTCATGGCATCGCATCACCCTTGTATCGCGCAACTCTTGTTTTGGGGTCTAATACAGGAAATTCCAGAAGCAAAGCCCAAAAATTGGGAAAAGAGCTGATAAAAGATACGCCAACTCCGAGATGCAAGATCTGGTCGTAATACAGAAGGCCAAAGAGAATTTAAAATATCAGAAACATGCCCTAAACTCAGCCCAAGAGTGTACCAGAAAATTCAACTTCCAAAGCCCATAAAGGACCGCGGATCCGCGGCCCAAACCCTCTTGGCGCCACGGATCCGCGGTGATATGATGTGATCATTGGTCCAGATTTTGTACACGTGTCCCCTCTAACGGCCAAAGCTTTCAGAAGACCCCAGAAGCTCCACGTGTTGCATCTAGAAGGCTCGGCTTAACAAACTATTTCTAGAAGGATCTCTTAACAAACTTTTAGAGGGAATTCAAATCTTGTGCTAACTAACTTGTGGAGGGAAAATTCAAATTTCAATCCTAGATCTAGAATTTTGAGGTCTATATAAGAGAGCCTAGATCTAGGGTGAAGGTTGTTCAAGAATCACTATCATCTTCTACCCACAAGTTGAGTGACACGACTTGTGCCTCAAATCCTTACCCCAATTCCAAATCAAAATCAAGATCAAGATCCCGAAAGCAATTCAAGCAAGAGAGCCTTCAACCTTTAGAAGCTACGCCGGATTTCAACGCAGCAAGAGATCCACGCCGATCCGCGACTCAAGGAGCCGAGCGAAGCCGAAATCGACGATCTAGTTCCATCCTTTTGTAAATTCAAGAGAGTTGTAACGAAATTTGTCGATAAATAAAGGTGAATTTTCTATATTCTTGCTTATCTTTTAATTCAAGCATAATGATTAGATCTCAATTTGTGATTGTGTTTGTGATCATGATGTTTGAGTAATCTCCGCTCGTGTAGGAGTTGTGACGATCTTTAGATGATGATGATTTAGATATTTTTACAATTCTTAAATCCTATAATGTTTGGAAATTCTAGTGAATCAAATGATTAATAACAAAGTTTCGAGATGATGCTTTCTTGATCGTGTTCACTCGAAACTAGGGAATAACTATTGACCATTTGATTAACTAGAAGCTAGAATTTGAATGCGATCCATCGAAAAGACAAAGAATGTGTTGCGAAATCCCTAATTTCCTCGCAAGATCCTTAAACCTCGATGAATTTGCATCGATCTAGTATCAATTCGTTAATGGATAAGAATGAGTAACCATTAGATCTCATCACATCTATAGATCCGATCTACTCCTACGGGCCATACTTCTAATCTTGATTGTTGGTTGGAAATTATCACACATCTCAATTCTTGTTTTTAATGTTTCTTTTAGATCTAGATTTTTCTTATTTCTTGATCTTTAAATGCAAATCATGAATTGTTTTCTTTTCCTTTCCTTTAATTTTCAACTCATCTAATTCGGAAAATTGAATGGATCTCACTTTCCCTGTGGACGATCCGCACTCGCTAACGCGCTACATCCGACACCGTTATTGATTGCGGTCAAAATATTTTTTTGGTTGTGATTTCTATACACTTTCTACATACACAACGGAAAATCATTTCAATCATCACCCAAGCGATTGGGTGAGAGTTAATCGAAGTTGCCTTTTGGAATGGAGATGGAAAAATGATCTTGAGAATGAGCTAAGGATTTTGTTGCAAATGAAAAATGAATCATTCCCCTACAAAGATTTGGGGGGCTGCCAAATATGGGCTCGGCCAAGGATAGATGAGGGTGACCACAAGCAAAAGAAATGGGGTGATCATAAGGAAAAATATCTACAACAAACATCTAAAGCAATAAATGCACCAATAATGCACAAATGAAGCCAAGCTCTCTAGAAGCTTCGGGTTGCTGCTGGGTGCTGTAGCCCCAGCGCCACAGAAACCCCCACATTTACTAAATCCACTTTTGCAAATAAGCCCCTTCACAAGAATTTCAGCCAAGAAGGAAAGAAAGAAAAATGGCCAAAATGGAATGCAAACTGGCAACTTCAAAAAGCGATCCCGCAACAAATTATAGGATAAGCCCGCAACTGTATATACATACCCACATTTGTATTCCGACCGAATACAAATGCAATGAGATAAAAATATTCCTACAAGATATAATACTAGGATACGATTTAAACCAAAGCCCACTAGTATTATCTGTCTGAACCATGATACATGCACAAGTGCACGCGCATGTTCGAACCCTGCCATAAAACCATACGGCCTATACAACGTTTCTCCCGAACTGGGAAACTTTCTGTGAGGGACTCTAAAGACTCGTCAATACTCTGGCAGTGGGTTTAACCACAAGCCGTCAGTGGTACTAGCTGTACGTAACGGCTGTCCATGTACTGAGTGAAAGGGAGTCCGATGAGCGAATTCATTCTGGAACCCTACTGAGCCTATGTGTGACAATATCCGTACAGTCCGGTCCGTTCGTCTATGAGTATCGCATATCGGGCCTAGGGAGCTGGTAAACGTCAGACCCCCAAAAGCGGTATAAGTCGTATCGGAGTGTAGCCCAAAACACCTGAGATACTATTGGAATACCTACTAGTAAATCTCGCTTACCATGGTCATGGATTTTGTGTAATGGCTCTCCTAGACACAGCACGATCTCACTCCCAACGTGGGAGAGACGAATCCCCTGCCGATCCGCTCACTGCCTCCATATGGCTCGGGACTGTACCCAACTAGAAGCTGTTTGCACGACTCTTTTTAGCCGTGTTAGGGTAATAATCAAAGCACAGTGGGAACTCACACGAGACAAATGACGATCTCAGGTCGATAGACTAACCTGTACACATGTCACCTGGGAATTGCTATCTGACGACGAGTTTTAATAACCAGCTAGCATATTCCCGGCGAGTCCTGTCCGGTGTACTCATAACCTAATGAGCACCTGTATACATCTTAGGTGAACCAACTGACACCAATGGCTTGTGAGACCGTCCCTCGCCTTTCGTCGGGGTCTCGACTGTATACACTAGTCTACTCGGGAGTATCGATGCCCTGTCTCGAAACTCCCACGACTAGGGACCACATTTAAGGATGTGCTTATAGACTACCCTACTCTCACGTATATGATCGCCATCATACTGTTGGTAGTCAAGCAAGAATCCTATGGGCTCTATCAACATGTAATAGTGATACATATCATGTCACCTAAAACAGTACACGATGATAAAGATAAACCAGATAGCATACTATCATCTCAAGTAAGACTTTCCTACCGGTATAGGTCCTCCCTCAATCATTGCAATCACGTGCCTGCGATCCAATAATTGACTTTGAGGGCACTATATCTAACATGGCAGCCTCTAACAATGGCTCGATCATTTGGTGCAAAACCGAACACTCGCCTTAAACCAGAGGTCACAACACAAATACTAACTCGATACGTTCCCATGTCACCAGAAAATACAATGGCCAGTCATCGCCCATGATGAGCTCGCCCTGACCGCATCACTAGCAGCAGCTCAATCTGCGTTCAAACCATGGTGACAGGAACCTCAAGCATGTATCGATGAAGGTAGATCAAAGGAATGAAAGGAATCAACAGATCCCAAAATGGATACATGATCATAAGGAGGAACGGAATCAATGAGTGTATGTTCATGGAAACAAACAGAATCACGGATCTCAAAGGGATGTATGATCAAGAGAACGAAGAGAACCACAAGTCTCAAAATATATACATCCTAAGGTTTCTTAAGTGGAGTATCGTATCGTAAATATGCCGCGGAACATACGTACGGTATGTCACTCTACTCAAGCTACCTACTCCATCAATCAAGGTCAGCCTATGAAACGAAAGTTCGGGTCTAATACCCCCTCTGTTCAAGTCTATGTTCCATAAGGCCAAGCCTTGGTTCCGAAATATTTACACCCAGCCTCCACATAGTCAAACCTAAACTCGAACCAAGGTTAAACCTAGCGCTTTAATACCAACTTTGTCATGACCTGAAATATTGGCTCGTGACCGGCACTTAAATTACGCAACGTCTAAAGGAGTAACATAATTCAAGAAAGTCGAAGCCCAGAAATCTAAACCTTTTTAAGAAATAAAGAGGTGAAGTTTTGAAATAAGGTATAATGAAAACAAACATTTTATTAAATGTGCGGATAATAGAACATGAAAAATGCAAGTGGATTTTATTAGTTGGAAAACATGTTTCGTCTTTTAAAAATTTTGGAAGCACCTCCTTTGTATATTTTGATCCAAAACCATAAATACATGATGATAATAAAGGCATCTCCAAGCGGGAGCTAGCTCTTCGCCAACCGGCGGATTCATAACCACGTAAGTCATAAAGTAAGTATACGACGCCCAACGGCGAAGATCAACACAAAGAATAATGCAAAGCAAGACATCAAACCCACCAAGAGAACATATAACCCATCGCTCAAGTCTCGCAACTACAAGTATCACCAAGTCTTACTACATAAACAAATACTAGTTTCTGATTTAATGGAGTTGACTAGATACAACAGGAATAATAATACAAGATGGGTACGATCCAACATGTACCACCTACCAAAGCAAAACACTCCAATGTAGCTATGTGCCAGCGATGCCGCTACCGATCCATGCGGTCAACCTGTAAGAACTGTGGCATAACGGGGATGAGTTGCCAACTCGTGAGTAGAAAACATCATCAGCTAGAAACTGAATAAAATAACGATTTCCTGGGTCAACTATATCATGAAGGTAATACTATGATATCTAGGGTGACTGTATATGTAAATATGTGCCAACAATATCATAATCAATGCTTGTATGAATGTGTCTAACATCTACGTGTCCATAAATGACACAACAACATCATGCATGTAAATATCATGAAAGCATATGCATGAAAATATGAGGATATAAGTCAACGTGTGCCCATCAATGACGCAACAAATCATGGAACCTGAGTGTCCAACACCGACACTCGAAACATCATGAAACCCGTGTCCAGCATCGACACGTAAATCCTCATATCTCAGGTGCCGCATCCTTAGATCGACCCTCAGGCGCCGCATACTCTGGTCGGCCCTCATATCCATCTCATCATTCCGGTTGGTATCCTCCGGATAACCGCCAGGTCCAAATACTATCACCGGTAGGTAGTGATTCCCCGCCAGGCTCACCGCCTAACAAATGCGAGTCTTCTTTCCCCGGGGTACCTCACTGGGTCCACCATGTACCCGCAGACGGTGCCTACCGCTCCTCGAATCGGGTTTCACATGCCAATCTCAAAACCCAGAAAACACATGGTGGCGCACTGAAATATCATATCAAGTGAAACCGGGTTTTTAAAAAAATACATACTTTCCTTTGAAATAACCACGGTTCTCAAATCCAGAAATCTCATGAAAACAGCATATCTCAATGCGTATAATCGTAAAGCATGATGTATGCGGCATATAACTGAATGTATGAAAATCTGTATATCATGCAACATGGAACAGTGATGTGAGCATGGGCATATCATCATAATGTGAGCATAGCAATATAATAGCATGATGTAGCAATTCTACTGTGTGAGTGACATAGAAATTATCGATGATGAAGTGTGTGAGTCGGCCAATCTGTGTAAGTGTAACATACGCATCATCGATAATGGTGTAGGTATACTAGCACAGGTATATCGAATGCGATGAGAATGACATGAACGTAGCATAAGTAAATCGTCAGCTAAATGCTATAAGAAAACTTATCTAATCTAACATCTACACACGAACCATACGATCAGTTTTTAAAAGATGCGAATCGTTGTTTTGAAAGTAGGGGCTACGGTGTTTTTAAGGAAAAGAGATCATTTGAAAATCCGTAACGTCCCTCAAGGTATCTATATAAGAGATGCATACGATTCTTCCGTTTGGAAATATGTATGGTTCGGATGACACATTTACGTCGGCTATCCAGTCTCTCAACATCACGTACAGTATGATACATCGTACGACATCCTCTAGTCAAGGGTATGGATCAATCATCAATTAAATTCATCACGTACGGTAAATCATCATACGGCGTCATTAAACAATTTGGGATCTTAATAACCTATATGACAATGAGGGTACGGACCTAACATCTCGTACGGCTTATCACTCATGATTCACAACATTTTATATCTCTATATGCCTATATCCCAGGTTACATCAATAACAATCTCATATCAGGGGACCGGCAAAGGTATCAAACATCTCTTATCGACTCGCATCCGTATACCGACATATAAATCAAGTCATCATATCACATCGTATATCCTTTTCATCGCATTAAGTCATTTTACATCAAGTCAATTTTATATATACATTCTACCTTATACATCAAATTTCATGTTACTCTAAAACTCATACCTATTTTAGTGCAACTATATATCTATAAGTCATGATTCACATTCATTTTTCATATCCCTAAAGCATTCATCTCATTTCCCAATATATATATATTCAATCACTCATATCATCTCTATCATACCATGTCACACTAACCCTAAACTATAACCTTAGTTGTAATATATCCTGGCTCCTACTGATTCTTTAACCATATCCTATGTTCCTAATCTAGGTTTCTATGAGAACATCCTATAGATCGGTTTCCATTTATAATTTGTGGGGGTGTTATACGCCATCCACCCGACTTCCCCCGTAGATATAGATCTACTCACCTTGATCCTTACTTGCCGAAGTCTATGACGCCATACTCCGTCGTCTCGGAATCCACGCGAAGGTACCTACAATGATTACAAATCGTAAATGCTATTAAAATCGAGTTCGGAAAATCAATACGGCACACGGTACGCTTATAGGTTAGAACCTATGGCCTATGCATGCAAAACAACCAAACAAATCCTTGTTGTTGACGTACAAACGCCCAACAACCAAATACAAATCCAAACATCAAAACCACGCATTCCAAATACGGAAAACATAACCAAAAACTCTATAATGTGCTCCCAGATTTCATCTCGGGTCAAAAGGGACAAAAGTAGTAAGCATAGGGTGTTGTATATGGAGTATGTGAGCTACTAAAATAACCTAGACCCTAAATACCTAACTTTAGCAGGCCACACTGCCTGAAATTCCGGGCTTCTCGGCCCTGAGTGCTTGGAATGGGTTCGTACTTGCAGGGTGGCTTCATATTGGTCCCACTAGATCTCTGGTATCTTTTGTTTTTCTCAGAAACTTCCCGGGTTGCTCCCGATTCCCTGTAGGCACACCAAACTTCACAAAACCGACATGGGAAAAATTCCTAAGTCCGTATTCTTTATTCTAGGCTAGTAAAAACACCACTCAAGTCTTGTAACAGCCCCTAAACATCACCAATTCCATACAATTACCCAAACCGTCTCTTGGGATTTCTAACTTCACAATTCCACACTAAATCAACTTCTAAACTAAACTAGAATGCAAGAAACTACAAACTAAAGTACAAGAAAGGAATTATACCTCATTTGGGAAACTCAAGAAAAACCTTAGAAGTCCAAAGTTTCCAAAATCCAACTTTGCTTGGTCCATTGTGTTGAGGGTGAGGTGGGGATCAAATTTTGTGAAGGGAGTATAAGGTTTTGATGAAGGTTTGGAGATGGATCTTGGGGGTGAAAGTGGAGGGAGATGAGGAGGAAGAAGATGAAGTAAATAATGGGGAGGAAATAATGGGCAGCTCCCCTCTCTTTCTCTCTTTCTTATTCTCATCCTCTCTCAACTCATTTCTCACTCTCTCTCTTTCTCTCTCTCCAATCATTCTCTCTTTTACCCTTTTCTCTTTTTCTTTTCTTTTTAAAACCCAAACCACATAATACCCTAAAAATAACACAAGAACACAACATGTAATCAAAATACAACATGACATGGTGCACTAGCCATGGAAAACTGTAGAAACACGGATTTGGCTTAATCGTGATTAGTAGTGCACTAATCGGGTTATAATTTAAACTGCATATAATTAATTATAAAAATGCCAAATCCGATAAATATATTTTTAAATGAATAAATCATTTTAATCTCTAATTATTTCACAATTATTGGTATATATTTATACCATTTTACGAAAACCCCAATTTCGTAAATCGAGTAGTTTTCGCGAAATATATTATTTTAATATTAAATTCCAAAAATAATATTTTATATTTTCTGAAATATTACACTGCCCATGGCACACAAGAAATGATGGATTGTGAAACTAGTGGGCACATGTGGTGTGATGGGCAATAAATGCATAAAGTTTTGATGTGATACTTTGCATCAAGTTTTCTTCCAATTCTCTGCATGCAAACCAGGCTTAAACAGCTAAATCAAGCAACATAAGTGTGATTGAGGAGAGCACACAAGCACACCATGCCAATACGAGACCAATAGCTCGGATTGAGACCGGACAGACCACCCTAGGATCCGAGTTCGCCGGCCCCCAAGCTCAAAACGTCCCCATCTTTTCCATGTCCCTTCCTTGTAGTTGCATCACCTCATTCTTATTACTTGTTTAATATTTTTTTGTGCCTATATAAGACAGATCAGTGAGCAAGGAAGGTCTTTCTCTCTCTCGTTCTCACATATAGTATATACATTTTCTTAGTTTCTTTTGTTTTTGGTTTAGGCTTGAGAGTTGTGTGATCCTAACTTGGTCTTTTCTTCTTCTTCCCTCTTGAAGCTTTCTTTTGAGAGCTTCATTATAGAGGTTGAACAAGTTACCAAAGTCTTGAAATTCAACTTCAAGTGTTAATATATTGTTTTGTTATTTTCTTTCTTTTCTTTACTTGCTTTGTTTTTCTTTTTATGATGCTTAACTAATCTTCTTTGGTTGTGGTTATGGTAAGGAAGTGAGATGAAAGGCTTTCCCTCCTCCTCCTCTTGTTAATGTTTAATGTGCTTAATTTTGATTATAAACTTAGTATTGTATCTTGGATGGTTGATGTGGTATGTTGATTCCATGATTACTTTGTAACCTCATCACATACCATATTCTCCCCACAAACCCCATCTCGCAAGCCTAAGGTTAGAATCAATTTGGTGTTAAGTTTGCTAAGCTTGGATGTGGTATTTTGTGATTAATTGACTTGACAAATCTTTTGGTTTCATATACTATATACCTTCACAAACTCTTAGCACACTTAACACTGAAATCATTTTCTCTCACTCACTAAGTTGTGTTTTTGATGTTGTGGTATGCTTGCTAACCATTGTGTTTTGTGTTGATACCCCAAGCTGACATATAAACGTTAAGTGAACAAATGGACTCGTTTCTTGTTTTGCGACGTATATCGGAATTTGATGACTTGCACTCTGCAACCTGTAAGTTTATGTCACGCACCCCACGAACTTGCGGGGAGGCGGAATATATGAAAAACGATCATCAAAGGTTCGTAACACGGACTTGAGCGCATGAATCATATCTAAACCGTTACTAGCAAATTATGAAAGGTTTAACTAGTCTGATTCGATGTTATACCTCACGTTTCTTGTCCTTCGGGTCTTCATCACTATCCTCCACTCCTTGTAGGCTCTTTGGAACATCGGCACCTCAACGGCCTCCTCGAGTCAAAGACGATCCACCCGAGAGCTCCTACTCCAAGCTTAACCTCTAACTTGAGGTAACTAGGTTACTCAAAGTGCTAATCTAAGCAACCTAGTTGATATAGAGTTGGATTATGGAAGTATTAGTTTAGCTAACCCTTGATCTCAACACATGAGAGGTTACGGTTAGGGTTTGAAGATGGAGAGCTTGAGCAGAGAGAAGGTGAGAGTGAGAATCCTTTTGGATGAATAGATTGTTGCGCCACGGCAGCGCCCCGGCCGTCTACTCGAGACCAAAATGCGGAATCAAAATTTTTCTTAACTTTTAAACTAGCGCTACCGCGGATAATAAACCCGGATCGTGACCATTAACTTATACTAGCTAACAAGAGATGGGGTGAGAGATATACCAAGCGATCCGTGTCCTCCGGTCTTCGTCTCCACTCCGATCTCCCGCGGAATCTCCGTCCGTCACCTCCTCGTCGAAAAGGGCACCACGTAGCCGGATTCTTTTACGGGTTCCCACCTCTAGACCGAGGCAACTCGGGCGCGAAGTTGGCTAGCCGACGCGTCCAAGATTTGTTGTAGGCAAGTGTGGAAACTTTGTCTCTTGGGGTTTATGTAGTTGCCATTGATGGAGGAATCAAGAAAGAGCAATGGAGAGAGCTTTGAAAATTTTGCAAGCCAAGAATAAAATGAGATGAAGCAAATTGCCACACATGAAAAATGAACTTCTCTCTCTACCTCTTTTTGATGGCCGGCCCCCCTCTCTCATCAAAATGGTGGAGAGAAAATACAAGGGAGGTGAGTGTAGGAGATAGAAATGGTGACCACATCAAAAGCAAGCTTCACATCCATTTCTAATCTCAAAAAGAAAAGGATAAGAAAGAAAAAGGATCTCATGATACTTTTCAAATAGTGAAGCCATCATAATCAATCCATATGCAAGAAACCCCCTCCACAAATGTTATTTGCAAACTTGCAAATAACACCCTCCATCAGAAAAGTCCGGCCGGGAAGGAACAAAGGAAAACTGGACGGAACGGAATGCAAACTGGCAACTTCAGAAAACTGATCCCGTAATAAATTACAGGAAAACCCCACTACTGCATATACATGCCCGCATTTGTATTCCCACTGAATACAAATGCAAAGAGACAAAATCTACACTGTACTAAACTAGGATCCGGCTTAAACCAAAGCCGGCTAGTAATATCCGTTCGATCCTGATCCGTGCAATACCGCACGTATCTGATCGGACCCTGCCATATCTCCATACGGCCTCTACAGCGTTTCGCCCGAAACTTGAGTAACTGTTTGTGTGGGGGACTCTAAAGACTCGTCAATATTATGGCTGTAGATTTAACCACTAGCACGTCAGAGGTATTAGCCATACATGACGGGCCACCAGCTATTGACTAAAAGGGACGTCGATGAGCGAACTCATCTTGACACCCTACTGAGCCTGTCAGTGACAATATCCTTACATTCCGGTCCGTTCGTCTATGAGTATCGCATGGCGGGCCTAGGGGGTTGGTAAAAGTCAGACCCCCAAAAGCGGTACAAGTCGTGTCGGAGCGAAGCCCAGAACACCCTGAGATACTACTGGAATACCTACCAGTAAATCTCCTGCCTCGGCCGAGGCCTTTGTGTAATGGTCTCCTAGACACAGCGCGACCTCACCCCCAATACCGGGAGAGACGAACCCCTGCAGATCCGCTCACCGTCTCCATGTGGCTCGGGACTGTACCCAACTAAAACCCGTTTGCACGACTCCTTTGAGCCGTGGTAGGGTAGTAATCAAAGTACAGTGGGAACTCACACGAGACAAATGACGATCTCAGGTCGATGAACTAACCTGTACACATGTCACCAGGGAACTGCTATCTGACGTCAAGTATAAGACCAACTAGCATGTTCCCGGCGAGTCCTGTCCGGTATACTCATAACCCAATGATCACCTGTATACATCTTAGGTGAACCAACTGACACCAATGGCTTGTAAGACCGGCCACCGCCCCTCGTCGGGGTCTCGACTGTATACACTAGTCTACTCTGGAGAATCGATGCCCTGTCTCGAAACTCCCACGACTAGGGACCTTTTAAGGATGTTCTTATAGACCACCAGCTCTCACGTATATGATCGCCCTCATACTGCTGGCAGTCAAGCAAGAATCCTAGGGGCTCTATCAGCGTGTAATAGCGACCTGTAAGGTCACCTGAAGCAGTACACGATGATAAAGGTAAACCAGATAGCCTACTATTATCTCGAGTAAGACTGTCCTACCGGGATAGGTCCTCCCTCAATCATTGCAATCACGTGCCTGTGATCCAATAATTGACTCTGAGGGCACTATCTCCAACAATCTCCCACTTGCACTCAAGGCTAATTATTGCGATGTCGCATACTCACAGCCCGTGTGATACCGAACACCCAACTCCTCTACTAGTCAGTCTCACAAAACTCGTTTGCGAAATTATTGCGTTCGAGGAATAGCCTCAGTGAGTGGATCCGCTGTGATGTTTCTTTCTATGTCTCTCTACATCTCAAGTTCGCGGAGAAAGCCATCTCCCGAAATGAGCAATACCTGTCTTGGAATATCTGGAAGTTTGATGGGACCTAGTTCATAAATGAACTCCAAATCCAAACTTCTTAGACTGTATCGACAACTGAACTTAATCAGTATCCTGCGCCATGCCTCCCTCAGTATCCGCCTGGACCACCTGTCCAAAATACTGCCCCTCGTCATAGGGAGAACTATAACTCTGACGGCCACCCTGTCGTCCAGGTCACCTTGGAAGCCTGGAATGATAACCGTCTCCTAAAGTAGGCTGTCGATATCATATCCCTAGAACATCCACTTATGTTCTAAAACTGCTTCCGATCGTTTCTCCAGAATTGGATTAATATCAACTTATTGCATCTACTGCAAGAACAACATCTGGTGTGGTACTTAACATCTCATGATTGATTCAATTGCCTAAGCAAGTGATCTGCCAATCATGCACATCCCTCTCTACTTTAGTTTATAAAACAGCTTTTGAGAAGGTGACTCCATCACCTGCAGGTACACTACCGTGCCAGGAGTCTTCCATTCTAAATACTCATAGAATGCTGTCAAAGTACCCAGATTGGGAAACCACCCAAATCTAGATCTAAAACCATAGATCCAGTAACCAGAATGTCAGATATAATATCCAAGTCCTATATGGAGAAACCACTGTGTGACAACCAAAGTATAACCGATCGTAGTATAGGAATATCACTTCCTACTCTGTGTATGTCATCCAAATACCAGGACATCACACCCTACTACCTTCTTAACTAATCCATCCCCTATTCTGATGAAGTCAAACCTATGACTGTCACATCAGAAATAGATGACCTATCTCCGCTATATCTGCTTTAGTCTATAAATAGACATAAGCCACATGTCCACCAATGCTTCCGCTGCTCCCACTGACCATGACAACCCTCTGGCAGAGTCATATACGCGTACACTTCTAAAGAAAGTTTAGAACGACGCTATACTCATCCTCCTGCCGGGTCTCAATGTCTGGAATCAACAGCAATGGCAAGTCTGGGTAAACAAGAACCTCCCTGCCACCGTCCTTGAGCATACTGAAGTACCTCTCGGGTGCCTGAGGTTACCCACCATATCTGCGGAGTGGCTAATGTAATGTCAAACCAGATTGAATCTTCAGGTTCTTATCAAATCTTCAGTAATCGTTTGCGGTTCTGGAATCACTTCCAGTTCTACCATACTCCCACTACTGTTTTCTGAAAAATCCCTTTCTTTTAAAAATGTGGTGAGTCAAGAACAATATCACTATTGATCTTCCAGATGGTAGAAAGTCAACCCTCGTCATAGCCTGGGTCAACCCACAAACAGCCATTACAGAAACGTGCCTCGAGTTATCCGGAGTCTGGTTTTAAGCATAAGCCGGACAACTCCCCGTACCTTAACAATGTCAAGATATGAATTGTTCTATATCCAACACAGAAATAGAGGCACTGATTTAATTGAACCAGATTCAAATCATGCAGCTGTCTCCAGTGCATGTCAACTAAATGGAGAGAGGCTGATCAGCGTAACTCAACTTAGGAGTTCTTCCAATTATGAGTAACCCGAAAGAGAAGCATGTTCTCTTAAACATTACTATCAACTGAATACCCTTCACAAGTATCTACATCTTCGATCACCTTGAAGAATCCCGATACTTGCAATACCTGGTTCTCTACTTTATTCATATACCTATAACTTCTCAAAATTCGGACCCTGTGTTTCTACGAAACACCTGTCTAAGAACCAGAGAAGTCATAAGTAAGCAGAATACAGTACGAGGACCAACCCCTCTGTCCTGATGGACACTGGACAATATACAATACTCCGTATAAGTCCCTTGAGTCCAATAACTCACTCACTGTGTGTCGTAGGTTGAAAACTGTACTTATGGTTAAGAAGAGTTACACCGCTGTTCAATGCTCCTTACCTAACCATCCACTGATATAGGTAAATATCATAGACATAATTTCAAAAAGGTATATCTCACTCTATTAAAATAGAAGTACAGATATATTAATTTAAAATTGGTGCATAACAACGGATATTCAAAACCAAATATTTGCCGATCGGCAAACAACCCAGGTGACTTCCTCAAATATCACCAATTACAACGAATTCCGATATTATGAGGACGATCACCTAATTCCCAATAACTAACTCCCACTCGTCATCTGTAAAACTATACAGATGTGAGAATCATACCTGGTAAATACATACCCCGGAGTAAGTGTCCAATCGGGAAATCAGTTTTCTTTTAACAGTACACAGTGAAACTTGAAACATTGAAATGTTTCGATGGGGTATCCTGGTATTCCTAGTAATGCCTCTTCCATGATTCACAACTATAACCTTATATCTCTTTGCCATCTTTCCAAATCCCTTCATATGTCTTTAGTCATTACCTTCTGTACACCCCTTTAGGCCAAATGGTTTTCTTCCTTCCCTACCGTTCAGCACCAGCCTATGGTTTGGAAGAAGACTATCCAATAAGCATAATGGGTGTACTGTCCTAATCCTAGGAGCACTCGCAAAGCGAGAGAAGGTGAAGATAAAAGACAACCGAATAAACCTTATTCCTATTTCTCCTGAACCAGAATCCATCCCCGAACTCGAACAAGTTCCTTTCGAGTTCGTATATAACCATACGATGGAGTATCCAAATAAACTTGGGATCTTCGTAGTGATACGGAGTGTCCTGGAGAAATACAAAAGTGATTTAGGATTGGCGAAGAAATACTTGGTTTGGTCGTGAATAGCAGTCGCAATTTACTTTGCCCTCTTACTAATCCCTTTCTTTGTCTTAACATAATACCTTCTGTACACCACCGTTAGGCTAATTGGTTTTCTTCATTCCCCACCGTTCGGCACCAGCCTAAGGTTTGGAAGAAGACTATCCAATTTGCGTAATAGGTGTACTATCTCCTAAACCAAGGAGTACTCGCAATCCTGAGAGAAGGTAAAAGGAAAAGACAACTGAATGGTCCTATTCGTTTTCTCCAGAACCAAAAACCATCCTCGAATTCCTTCGAGTTCGTATATAACCATACGATGGTTTTGTCCAATGGAAGTGGACGTTCATAGTAATACGGGGTGTCCTGGAGAAAAGGGTAAAAGTAGGAGTGGCAATGAGGTTTGCAACTCTGACAATCCAAAAGCCAGTGTTTAAGAAGGTTCGGTCAACTTGGTCACTGAGTCATAGTCTAAGGTCGGGTCAATGGTCGCTGCCAAAGAGAGAGAGAACAAGGAAACACTCAGCGTGCACTCTAACCTAGATCAGAATGGTTATCACTTTATCTAATCTGGAAACCTCCCACTGTAACGTCAAATTCTTCCCCAAACCTGAAAGAAAAATTAGCCGGGATCACCTGAGGAGTAAACCAACTCATCAGTGGGAATCGGGATCCAACTATCATCGCATGATAACTTGACGGAATCCACTCAAGTCATCACACTCCAGAAGGTATGCGCATGCCTGGCAAGTTTCAGTTTCTTTAGAAACTCCCGATGTGATTTTTACCCCTAGGACCCAAGTGACCTTGACACAGTCAACAAATCAAAGAGTCCTAGTCAAGTTCAACCCGTCATTATCCTGGATTGCATTAAATCCACCAGTACGAGCCCTTGACACAGTCAACAAGGCCGCACGACTGTCCTAACCAATCCCTTTAATATGCTACAAACAAACACTACTTAGCTACCGCACACTACACCTTGACACAGTCAACAAACGCAGCACGAATACTAAGTAATACTTGTAAGAAATGACGGAGGGCTACGTCTAGTTTTTGGCGAAAAACTTTTAACGTAATGAACTTGATATCGTTGAAGGAACTGCATAGTTTTTATAAAAATATAGTGACGAAAACCCTTGCTAAAGAGGTCACTCCCGGTGAAGGGATCTCGGCGCTTTCCCCGTAGAATGAGGTGCAGGATATTCTAACTGAATACCACGATGCAAAGCAAAAGGCAATCGGCTATAGTGAAGTTATTGCCCTGACGCAAACTTCTGTCCAAGGGGTCACTCCCGGTGAAGGGATCTCGGCCCTTGCCTCGTCGACTGAGGAGCAGGATATTCCAACTGAATACCACGATGCAAAACAAAAGAGAACGCCCTTGCAATAACAGCTATTTGAAAAATGTTCCAACAACATCAGAATAGGTTTGTTTATCTTGCATTGATCCGAATCAATGCAGTCCCATCAATTGATCACACCAATAAAGAACGAAAATAATGATGTACGTAAATGCCATCCGCATTCGCCACTGGGTCCTGTCATCACCCGTTAGGTTACTTAACTAACGACAGAGCGGGGACTGGACTAGCGCGGATGCAAAACATATACAACATCTACTAGTATATATATAATATATAATTTTCGCTCAAGGCGTGATAAAAATGCAACATCACAGAAATGTACAGCATCACAGAACAATACAGATATGGGATCCCCGGGTTTCACGGAGCCGCTGCTGAAACCCGACGTTCCCCTGGTCGTGTGGATAGCCTGTGCAAAGAAAATCCTAGACCCCTACGGGCACGACAAGTCACCCGCCAAAACCTGAAGCGAGGTAGCCCCCTTCAGCAACGTGAATGGACCACCCAGCACTTCACGGAATCCGGTAACTTGGGTACCCTTCCTGGGTCAACCTGTACCCCCTACGAGTGCGACGAACAGCCCGCCAATTCTAGAGTAAAGCCCCCTCTGTCTCAACGCCATGAGATGCGGGCCCGTTGCCCTCTAGAACCCGGCTATCCGTGCACCCCTCCGCAGGGTAATCCTAGTACAGAAAGTAAAATATACATACAGTGGCTACATCGACCGCAACCTGGTCGTGCCCCAAAAGAATAATACAAACAGGCAGTGACGGCAGTCCACATGTCGGACGCTCGCTCCGCAATATCAAATGTACATAATACAACAAAACTGTACTAATACTGCAACCAGGCTATCCCCCATGACCGATCCGCAACAACACAGCACAATCACAGAAGATCAACGTTAATGTCACGTTCGCAAATCCGTCTAACCGGGCTATAGCAGTTAGACAGGATTTACCGATCAAGTGACATTCACGGTCGCAAATATAATGTAAATACTTGTGAACTAATGTGTTTAAACTTTTCGATCGATCAAATTTATCAAAGTGGGCCCCAAGTATTACTGTAGCACTTAAAGAGAGTCTAGGCCCAAAAAGAATATTCCAAAAACCCCATTTTCAACCCAGGAGCTCACTGTAAAAATTTGGTCCAATGAATAGTAAAAATGGCCGCGGAACCGCCGCAAATACGTGGGTTTGGCCCCGGTTCCGTGGTGGAATAGTGAGATCACGCTACCAAATTTTCACAGAATGCTTAGAATTCCCTGCACATGTCACTGCAATGTACTGAAAAATTTTCGGAGCCAAAAAAATTTCGACAGAAAACTGTGCAAATGAAAATGGGTTTTCGGAAAATCCGTTCGATCGAACTTGTAAACAGTTAGAGCAAGCTAGACTAGGTTAATGGCGTGGCTCTGATACCATGTTGCGCCACGGCAGCGCCCCGGCCGTCTACTCGAGGCCAAAATGCGGAATCAAAATTTTTCTTAACTTTTAAACTGGCGCTACCGCGGACAATAAACCCGGATCGTGACCATTAACCTATACTAGCTAACAAGAGATGGGGTGAGAGATATACCAAGCGATCCGTGTCCTCCGGTCTTCGTCTCCACTCCGATCTCCCGCGGAATCTCCGTCCGTCACCTCCTCGTCGAAAAGGGCACCACGTAGCCGGATTCTTTTACGGGCTCCCACCTCTAGACCGAGGCAACTCGGACGCGATGTTGGCTAGCCGACGCGTCCAAGATTTGCTGTAGGCAAGTGTGGAAACTTTGTCTCTTGGGGTTTATGTAGTTGCCATTAATTGAGGAATCAAGAAAGAGCAATGGAGAGAGCTTTGAAACTTTTGCAAGCCAAGAATAAAATGAGATGAAGCAAATTGCCACACATGAAAAATGAACTTCTCTCTCTCCCTCTTTTTGATGGCTGGCCCCCCTCTCTCATCAAAATGGTGGAGAGAAAATATAAGGGAGGTGAGTGTAGTTGATAGAAATGGTGACCACATCAAAAGCAAGCTTCACATCCATTTCTAATCTCAAAAAGCAAAGGATAAGAAAGAAAAAGGATCTCATGATACTTGTCAAATCATGAAGCCATCATAATCAATCCATATGCAAGAAACCCCCTCCACAAATGTTATTTGCAAACTTGCAAATAACACCCTCCATCAGAAAAGTCCGGCCGGGAAGGAACAAAGAAAAACTGGCCGGAACGGAATGCAAACTGGCAACTTCAGAAAACTGATCCCGTAATAAATTACAGGAAAACCCCGCTACTGCATATACATGCCCGCATTTGTATTCCCACTGAATACAAATGCAAAGAGACAAAATCTACACTGTACTAAACTAGGATCCGGCTTAAACCAAAGCCGGCTAGTAATATCCGTTCGATCCTGATCCGTGCAATACCGCACGTATCTGATCGGACCCTGCCATATCTCCATACGGCCTCTACAGCGTTTCGCCCGAAACTTGAGTAACTGTTTGTGTGGGGGACTCTAAAGACTCGTCAATACTATGGCTGTGGATTTAACCACTAGCACGTCAGAGGTATTAGCCATACATGACGGGCCACCAGCTATTGACTAAAAGGCACGTCGATGAGCGAACTCATCCTGACACCTTACTGAGCCTGTCAGTGACAATATCCGTACAGTCCGGTCCGTTTCTCTATGAGTATCGCATGGCGGGCCTAGGGGGTTGGTAAAAGTCAGACCCCCAAAAGCGGTACTAGTCGTGTCGGAGCGAAGCCCAAAACACCCAGAGATACTACTGGAATACCTACCAGTAAATCTCCTGCCTCGGCTGAGGGCTTTGTGTAATGGCTCTCCTAGACACAGCGCGACCTCACCCCCAATACCGGGAGAGACGAACCCCTGCAGATCCGCTCACTGCCTCCATGTGGCTCGGGACTGTACCTAACTAAAACCCGTTTGCACGACTCCTTTGAGCCGTGGTAGGGTAGTAATCAAAGTACAGTGGGAACTCACACGAGACAAATGACGATCTCAGGTCGATGAACTAACCTGTACACATGTCACCAGGGAACTGCTATCTGACGTCAAGTATAAGACCAACTAGCATATTCCCGGCGAGTCCTGTCCGGTGTACTCATAACCCAATGAGCACCTGTATACATCTTAGGTGAACCAACTGACACCAGTGGCTTGTGAGACCAGCCACCGCCCCTCGTCGGGGTCTCGACTGTATACACTAGTCTACTCTGGAGAATCGATGCCCTGTCTCGAAACTCCCACGACTAGGGACCTTTTAAGGATGTGCTTATAGACCACCAGCTCTCACGTATATGATCGTCCTCATACTGCTGGCAGTCAAGCAAGAATCCTAGGGGCTTTATCAGCTTGTAATAGCGACCTGTAAGGTCACCTGAAGCAGTACACGATGATAAAGGTAAACCAGATAGCATACTATCATCTCGAGTAAGACTGTCCTACCGGGATAGGTCATCCCTCAATCATTGCAATCACTTGCCTGTGATCCAATAATTGACTCTGAGGGCACTATCTCCAACATAGATCATGTGTGTATATATGAAACATATCATATATATTAAATGAATAACAAATAATGATATATCATCATGTTTCATTAATACATTAAGTGATTCATCACATGAGTCATATAAATCATAATTGATTCATTAACTCCATGTACGAATCACACCATGACTCACTTATCCAATTAATGCAAATGCCACCTTAACCCCCAAGTCACCATGCTTCAAGAAGCTTCCCGACAAATTACCGGAACGCCCCTCCTATCCGTAAAAACACGGAAAAACTTTAGACTGTATAAATCCAATAATCCGATACTAGAATCTGGTTTAAACCAAAACCTAAAAACTGTCCGAACATCGTACGTGCGTAAAAAACACGTATGCGTCCGAACCCTGTCGTAAAACCATACGACCTCTATATCATTTCGCCCGAAGCAGGGAAACTCTCTGTGTGGGACTCTAAAGACTCGACACTACGCTGGCAGTGGGTTTAACCACAGACCGCAAGTGGCACTAGCTGTACGTAACGGTCCCCAGGTAGATGTCGATAAGAAGGCCGATGAGGAAACCCATCCGAACTCCTACTGAGCCTGCTGTGACAATCTCCGTACAGTCCGGTCTGTTCTTCTAAGACTATCGCATATCGGGCCTAGGGGCAGCAAGCGTCAGTCCCCTAAAAGCGGTATATGTCATGTTGGAGCGTAGCCCATTACACCTTGAGAAACTACTAGAAAACCTACCAGTAAATCTCGCTTTCCCTGGCCAGGGACTTTGCGTAATGGCTCTCTGACACAGCGCGATATCAACTCCCAATACCGGGAGAGACGAATCCTGTCTAACCGCCACTGCCTCCAAGTGCTCGGGACTGCACCCAACTTCTACTTGTTTGCACGACTCCTTTGAGCCATGGTAGGGTAGCAATCTAAGAACAGTGGGACACACTCGAGGTGAAGTAGCAGTGTCAAGTCCGCGGACTATGCTGTACTCATGTCACCTGGGAACTGTTAACTGACGACGGGTATAATCCCAACCAACAGTTCCCCGTGAGTCATGTCCGGTGTACCCGTAACCTAACGAGCACCTGTATACTATCTCCCGTACGACGTACTGACGGCTGTGGGACAGACCATCTCCCCAACGGGGATGAGAAGCGTACACACTAGTCTACTCCGGAGTATCGATGCCCTGTCTCGATAATCCTACGACTAGGGACCTGAATAAGGATGTGCTTGTAGACTACCCAGCCCCCACTAATGTGACTGCCATCACAACGCTGGTAGTCAAGCAAGATCCTAAGAGCTCTATCAATACGTATACTCACAAATTAAGATAGATAAAACCAACTAGCATACTACTATGTTTAGCAAGACTGTTATATAACTGTGAAAATCCCAAGCTTCCATTAAGTAATATACAAACTAGTATGATACAGTAATGGCCTTCTAGGGCATAAACACTAACAATCTCCCACTTGCACTAGGGTCATGTACTGGCGTATCGCAGACCTATCATCTCGAATAGCCACTTGAACTGCGTCTGAGGAATGACCTTTATGAATGGATCATCAGTGTTATTCTCTGTATCTACTCTCTTTACCTCGATCTCCCGGCGATCGACGATCTCCCTGATCAGGTGATACCGCTTTAAGATGTGTCTGGACTTCTGATGGGACCTGGGTTCCTTCGCTAAAGCTATAGCGCCGTTGTTGTCGCATTACAGAGGTATTGGACCAACACTGGTAGGATCCACCTGAAGTTCTGTGAGGAACTTCTTCATCTAGACAGCTTCTTTTGCGGCATCGCAAGCAGCTATGTACTCCGCTTCCATCGTTGAGTCAGCAACGGTGTCCTGCTGTAACCCTTCGAAAATCGTTTAGGCAGTTTTTCGGTAATCGGCTAATTTTTTCGGCTTTTTCCGTAAAAAGTCAAAATAGATATTTTTCATTGTAGACCTAATTATACAAAATTTAGATAAGATATTACTATAATTTTGTCACTAAAATGTCACTTATAATTATCTAGTTAAATAAAAAAAAATCGTAATTAATTATTTTTTAAATTATTTTAGGCTTTTTAAAATACATTAAATTAGTGATAAATACAAATTTAATTAGGTAAATTTCATAATTAGGAATTTTTATAAGCTAAAATATGGTGTTAAAAAAATTGTATCATGAATTGCAAATTTTTGGTTTTAGGGTTGGAAATTTAATGAAAAAATGATGCAAAATGAGGTTTTTTTTGTAAAATGTTGATGTGAAAGCATTAAATGAGAACATGAGGTGTTTTTAGACCTAGAAACTTCTCCAAAAATCCCACACCACTCCCCTCTTGCTGCTGGCCGACCCATTCTGCAGAAATTCCCCTCTCTTCTCACTTCATTTTGCTTCAATTTTCATGCTAAAATTCATTAAAAATCCACAATTTCATTCTCCCATTCAAAGCTAAACCCTAATCCACTCTCTCCTCAACGAAATTTAGCTCAAACTAGAAGAAAGGAGGCTTCTTTGGTGGCTTGATCAGGCTAGGGTTCAATTTGTGAGGTAAAATTTCTAAACCTCTGCCGAAATTTTCGGGAAATTTTGATGTTTTTTTAAAAAAAGGATTCTATGCAACTTAATTGATTTAAAAACCGTTTTCATTTAAGGTTTTTCCTTCACTCTCTTTTGATTTTGGTTTAGATTTTTCTGGGCTTTGGCTGACTTATGTTACGTTACGCCTTTAGACATCTCGTAATCTAAGTGCCAGTCACGTTCCGTACTTTCGGGTCGTGACAAAGTTGGTATCAGAGCGTAGGTTTTACCTTTCTGAGAGTAGGACGACCTTGGTAGATCGAGTAGGTGACTTAAGCAGAGTGGCGTAGCGTGGGTATGATTCGCGGCATACTTACGATATGGTACTCCGCCTAAGTGACCTTAGGACATAATTGCTTGTATTTCCTTTCTCGATTCCTTGCATTCCTTGATTCAATTGCAATGTTCTTATCAGTCCTGTTTCTTATTCCAGCTTCGATGCCGCCGAAGACAACGAGAGCTCAGCAGGCTGCCGCTAGGGATGAGATTCGAGCGGGCTCATCTGAGGCGAGGATCGAGCGGGATGATACGCCTGTCCCTCAGGGTCATACTGATCCGCCTTATCCAGACCGTATTGCCAGATTAGAGGCCGGCATGCAAGAGTTGCGGCAGATGATGGGATCTTTAGTTGAGTCCAGCCGGACACAGAGATCCGAGGACGTTCCTTCCACCGCACAGACCACGATCGTACCTGCTGCACAGATGGTCACTTCTGCTGCTACTACGGAGACTATCCCTGTTTCACTACAGGAGTTCATGAGATTGAGACCTCCAGCTTTTACCGGTACAGATGCGACAGAGGACCCACAGGCATTTCTTGATAGGATGGCTCGGATTTGCCGTTCGTTGAGGTGTTCTGATGATAAATTGGTGGAGTTTGTGAGTTTTCGTCTGGAGGGTCTTGCCCAGACATGGTACGATTCAGTAGAGAGAGGCCGAGCTGCAGGTCTGCCTTCTATGACCTGGGTTGAGCTTACATCTGCATTTCTTGCCCATTTTCTTCCGAAGAGTGTCCGAGATGCTCGAGCCTGTAGTTTTGAGTCTTTGCGCAAGACTCCTGGGATGACAGTGTCGGAGTATGATATACAGTTTACCCAGTTGTCTCGATATGCTCCGTACCTAGTCGACACAGAAGAGAAGAGAATAAAGAGGTTTGTACGAGGGCTTGATACACATCTATTCCTTGCCATCGGCACCCAGCACTTTGATACATACGCAGCCGCGATGGATGCAGCCTTGCTTTTGGAGGAGCGTATTTCTGAGACTCCGGTCGTTTCTGGGCCGAAGAGGATCCGTACTGATACGCTAACTCAGCGGCAGATGGGCAGACATCGTGATAGATTATTTCCGGGAGATGGTGGAGGCAGAGGATTGAGACGAGGTCAGTTATTTGGTTTATATCCATAGACCCAGCAGTCGTCTCCAGGATGTTTTCGGTGCGGGAGTCAGTACCACCGTATCAGATACTGTACCATGGGGCGTCCGGGCGCGGCGACAGTCCCGCATGTAACCTTACCACCCTCACCACCTTCTCAGAGAGCTCTACTTCCTACTCCTGATGATGCTCCACGCCAGCTAGATGCTTCTAGAGGCCGTGGGCGTGGCGGTCCGGTTCAGAGAGGTCGAGGAGACAGAGGCAGAGGCGGAGGCCGAGGTAGAGGCAGAGGACAGCCAGCTATTAGAGGTGGACAGGCCCGAGTGTTCGCGTTGACTCCTCAGGATGCACAGGCATCCAATGCCGTCGTGACAGGTACTCTGCCAGTATGTTCTTTTGATGCACGGGTATTATTTGATCCAGGCTCGACACATTCCTATGTATCCACGTACTTTGCACCGAGGTTGGGCTGAGAGTCTTCTCCGTTAGATCAGCCGCTTGTCGTTATTACCCCGGTAGGCGAGTCTTTTGTTGCCCGTTTTGTGTACCGATCGTGTTCCGTTCGTATCGGGGAGAGAGATTCTTCAGTAGATTTGATTCTCCTCGATATGCTAGACTTTGACGTTCTTCTTGGTATGGACTGGCTAGCCACCTGTTATGCATCCGTGGACTGCCGTGAGAAAGCAGTCAGATTCAGTTTTCCTGGTGAGCCGGTACTTGTTATTCAGGGAGATCGTAGCGCTACCCTTCCCAGCTTGATTTCTTCTCTTCACGCTGGTCAGCTCTTAAGGAAAGGGTGTCAGGGATTCTTAGCCTATGTTTGTGATACTAGTTCCACAGAGGTTCCGTTGGACCAGGTCCCTGTAGTAAGAGAGTTTCCTGATGTATTCCCTGACGAGCTGCCTGGTCTACCACCAGAGCACGAGATTGAGTTCTGTATTGACTTGATCCCTGGCACGGGGCCTATCTCTATACCGCCTTATCGGATGGCCCCGGCGGAGCTGAGAGAGCTAAAGGATCAGTTACAGGACTTGCTGGACAAAGGGCTTATCCGACCGAGTGTGTCACCTTGGGGTGCTCCCGTCTTGTTTGTTAAGAAGAAGGACGGAAGTATGCGCTTATGCATTGATTATCATCAGCTGAACCGGGTTACTGTGCGGAACAGGTATCCCCTACCCCGCATTGATGACTTATTCGATCAGCTCCAGGGTGCAGGGTTCTTCTCGAAGGTTGATTTACGGTCAGGTTATCACCAGTTGCGAGTTTGGAAGGAGGATATTCCGAAGACCGCCTTCCGTACTCGATATGGTCATTATGAGTTCTTAGTGATGTCGTTCGGGCTCACCAATGCCCCGGCAGCATTTATGGATTTGATGAACCGTGTATTCAGGCCGTATCTCGATCAGTTCATTATTGTGTTCATTGACGACTGTAAGTGCACGGCGGCGCCCCGGCCGTCAATCCGACGGCCAAATGCGGAAACGGTGATAAACTTTATTTTTGCGAACTTAGCAAACCGGCACCACCGCGCACTAAACCCCGGATCGGGCCATTAAACTAGATCTAGCTAACAACAAGACGGGTTAGAGATATACCGAGTGATCCGAGTCCTCCGGTCTTCTCGTCATCGTCCCGATCTCTCGCGGAAACTCCGGTCGTCGCCACCTTGCCGGAAGGGCACCACATCGCCTGCGTCTTTTACGGGCTCCCGCCTCTATACCGAGGCAACTCGGGCATGAAGCTGGCAAGTCGACATGCCCAAGATGTGCTATAGAATGTGGTGTAGATCATGCTAGTCTCTTTGGGGTTTGCCTTGATGGAGGAATGGATTGGAACTTTCAAGTGGAACTCTCATTTATCAAACATGGAATGAGATGATGAAATTTCCTCACCAAAAATGAAACCTCTCATTTTTCTCCTCTCCCAAATTGTGGCCGGCCATGCTAAGAGAATGGTGGAGGGAGAAATGAAATCATCCATCATAAAACAAAGAAGGAGAGTGAGTGTAGTAAAAGTAGAAAGGTGACCTTAAACAAAACATCATGATTACTTACTTACAACCAAACCATACCCTCTCTTTAATGCAAGTGATGGTGGAAAAGAAAAGATGCCATCATAATCAAAGCATTTGCAAGAAACCCCCTCCACAAATGTTATTTGCACAATTGCAAATAACCCCCTCCATCGGAAAAGTCCGGCTGGGAAAGAACAAAGGAAAACCGGCCGGAACGGAATGCAAACTGGCAACTCCAGAAAACTGGTCCCGTAATAAATTACAGGAAAAACCCCGATACTGTGCATACACACCCGCATCTGTATTCCGACCGGATACAAATGCAATGAGACAAAATCTACACTGTACTATACTAGGATCCGGCTTAAACCAAAGACGGCTAGTAATATTCGTCCGATCCTGATCCGTGCAATACCGCACGAATCTAATCGAACCCTGCCATATATCCATACGGCCTCAAGTACTAACCGTCCGATCCTGATCCGTGCAATACCGCACGTATCTGATCGGACCCTGCCATATCTCCATACGGCCTCTACAGCGTTTCGACCGAAAGCTGAGTAACTGAATGTGTGGTGGACTCTAAAGACTCGTCAATACTATGGCTGTGGATTTAACCACTAGCACGTCAGAGGTATAAGCCAATACGTAACGGGCCACCAGCTATTGACCAAAAGGGACGTCGATGAGCGAACTCATCCTGACACCCTACTGAGCCTGTCAGTGACAATATCCGTACAGTCCGGTCCGTTCGTCTATGAGCATCGCATGTCGGGCCTAGGGGGTTGGTAAAAAGTCAGACCCCCAAAAGCGGTACAAGTCGTGTCGGAGTGTAGCCCAGAACACCCTGAGATACTACTGGAATACCTACCAGTAAATCTCCTGCCTTGGCCAAGGACTTTGTGTAATGGCTCTCCTAGACACAGCGCGACCTCACCCCCAATACCGGGAGAGACGAACCCCTGAAGATCCGCTCACTGCCTCCATGTGGCTCGGGACTGTACCCAACTAAAACCTGTTTGTACGACTCCTTTGAGCCGTGGTAGGGTAGTAATCAAAGCACAGTGGGAACTCACACGAGACAAATGACGATCCCCAGGTCGATGAACTAACCTGTACACATGTCACCTGGGAACTGCTATCTGACGTCAGGTATAAGACCAACTAGCATGTTCCCGGCGAGTCCTGTCCGGTGTACTCATAACCCAATGAGCATCTGTATACATCTTAGGTGATCCAACTGACACCAGTGGCTTGTGAGACCGGCCACCGCCCCTCGTCGGGGTCTCGACTGTATACACTAGTCTACTCTGGAGAATCGATGCCCTGTCTCGAAACTCCCACGACTAGGGACCATTTAAGGATGTGCTTATAGACTACCAGCTCCCACGTATATGATCGCCCTCATACTGCTGGCAGTCAAGCAAGAATCCTAGGGGCTCTATCAACATGTAATAGCGACCTGTAAGGTCACCTGAAACAGTACACGATGATAAAGGTAAACCAGATAGCAAACTATCATCTCGAGTAAGACTGTGCTACCGGGATAGGTCCTCCCTCAATCATTGTAATCACGTGCCTGTGATCCAATAATTGACTCTGAGGGCACTATCTCCAACAACGACATCTTGGTTTATTCTCGGAGCCGGGAGGAGCATGAGCAGCACTTACGTATCACCTTGCAGACTTTGAGGGAGCATCAGCTGTTCGCCAAATTCTCTAAGTGCGCATTCTGGCTAGACAGTGTCGACTTCTTAGGTCATGTGGTGACGAGAGACGGTATTTGTGTGGACCCGAAGAAGATCGAGGCAGTTCAGCGTTGGCCTAGACCAGTATCAGTTACAGAGGTTCGCAGTTTTCTAGGTCTGGCCGGCTATTATCGACGTTTTGTCCAGGATTTCTCCCACATTGTTGCACCATTGACCGGATTGACCCGGAAGGGGGTTCCTTTTGATTGGACCCAGGCATGTGAGGATAGTTTCCAGCAATTGAAGACTCGTCTGACTACTGCACCAGTATTAGCATTGCCTTCAGGATCAGGTGGGTTCGTGGTATACTGTGATGCTTCTCGAGTAGGGCTGGGCTGTGTATTGATGCAGCACGACAGAGTTATCACGTATGCTTCTCGGCAGCTGAGGAAACACGAACAGAACTACCCCACCCATGATTTAGAGATGGCTGCAGTGGTATTTGCACTTAAGATCTGGAGACATTACCTATACGGTGAGTCGTGCCAGATATTCACTGACCACAAGAGTTTGAAGTATATCTTCCAGCAGCGAGATCTGAACCTGAGACAGCGCCGATGGATGGAGTTGGTGAAGGATTATGACTGCGAGATTTTATACCATCCGGGCAAGGCGAATGTGGTGGCAGATGCTTTGAGTAGGAGGCCCGGAGGCAGCTTATCTTGTTTGAGCGCAGTACATATGCAGTCGACGGCGGATTGGCAGGTGTTATGTGACAGCAGAGTGCAGTTCGAGTTTACTCCTACGGAGGGACAGCTGGCCCATTTTAGAGCACGCCCGCAGTTACTTGACCGTATCTGCGAGGCACAGTCCGGTGATGCCCGTATATTAGAGATTATTGAGAAGATTCGGCAGGGCAGAGTTTCCGAGTTCGTGATGGATGATCAGGGGATACTTTGATTTGGGACTCGACTGTGCGTGCCAGATTCAGAGGGACTGAGGCATGATATTCTCGAGGAGGCACATAGATCAGTATACAGTGTGCATCCAGGTTCCACCAAAATGTACCGTGATTTGAGAGAGGTTTACTGGTGGGACGGGATGAAGAAGGATATTACAGACTTTGTGTCGAGATGCCTGACTTGTCAGCAAGTCAAGGCCGAGCACCAAAGGCCAGCCGGCGAGTTACAGCCTTTGCCCATCCCTGAGTGGAAGTGGGAGCAGGTCTCCATGGACTTCATTGTGGGTCTACCCAGGACCAGTCGAGGGTACGACTCTATTTGAGTGATTGTGGATCGACTGACGAAAGCGGCTCACTTTCTGCCAGTGAAGACCACTTTTGGATTTTCTCAGTACGCCCAGGTTTATATTGATGAGATCGTGCGACTGCATGGCGTTCCGACTTGCATCGTGTCCGACCGGGGCACCCAGTTTACCAGCCGATTGTGGCAGAAACTTCAGGAAGCATTGGGCACCCGATTGAGTTTTAGCACAGCCTTTCATCCTCAGACTGACGGTCAGTCGGAGCGTACTATTCAGACTCTTGAGTACATGCTCAGAGCTTGTGTTTTAGATTTCGGTGGTAGCTGGGATCGTCATTTGCCTTTGATCGGGTTTTCCTACAATAATAGCTTCCAGGAGACGATTCAGATGGCACCTTTCGAGGCTTTATATGGGAGGAGATGTCGATCGCCTGTATGTTGGACAGAGCTCAGGGAGAGCAGTATTTTGGGGCCGCAGATCGTACAAGAGACGACCGAGAAGATACAGCTGATTCGGGACAGGATGAGAGCGGCACATAGCAGGAAGAAATCATATGCTGACAGGCGCCGTCGCCGACTCGAGTTCGCTG
Organism: Agapanthus africanus; assembly: GCA_030015575.1. Lineage (NCBI taxonomy): Eukaryota > Viridiplantae > Streptophyta > Magnoliopsida > Asparagales > Amaryllidaceae > Agapanthus > Agapanthus africanus. The sequence continues at coordinate 185,825,162 of CM057349.1, read as the reverse complement.
TTGGCAATCATGTTTTCCTGAAGGTCTCTCCGATGAAAGGTGTGATGAGATTTGGGCGGAAAGGGAAGCTGAGTCCTAGATATGTTTGTCCTTTCGAGATCCTAGAGCGTGTTGGTCCAGTCGCTTATCGGTTAGCTCTTCCGCCCAGCTTCCCCGATGTTCACCCCGTATTCCATGTCTCGATGCTCCGCAAGCACCTTCATGATCCTTCCCATGCGATTCATCACCAGACGATCCAGCTAGAGCGTGATCTTACTTTCACCGAGCAGCCGGTGGTCATTCTGGGTCGGCAGGTGAAGAAATTGAGGTCGAAGGTTATACCGTCCGTCAAAGTCCTTTGGCGTGGCCCGAACAGCGAGGAGGTCACCTGGAAGACCGAGGTCGAGATGAGGAAAAGATATCCCCATCTTTTTGAAGGTACGCGTAGTTAAATTCTAAATTCGGGGACCGAATTTCTTTAAGGGGGGAAGATTGTAACCCTTCGAAAATCGTTTAGGCAGTTTTTCGGTAATCGGCTAATTTTTTCGGCTTTTTCCGTAAAAAGTCAAAATAGATATTTTTCATTGTAGACCTAATTATACAAAATTTAGATAAGATATTACTATAATTTTGTCACTAAAATGTTACTTATAATTATCTAGTTAAATAAAAAAAAATTCGTAATTAATTATTTTTTTTATTATTTTAGGCTTTTTAAAATACATTAAATTAGTGATAAATACAAATTTAATTAGGTAAATTTCATAATTAGGAATCTTTATAAGCTAAAATATGGTGTTAATAAAATTGTGTCCTGACTTGCAAATTTTTGGTTTTAGGGTTGGAAATTTAATGAAAAAATGATGCAAAATGAGGTTTTTTTGTAAAATGTTGATGTGAAAGCATTAAATGAGAACATGAGGTGTTTTTAGACCTAGAATCTTCTCCAAAACTCCCACACCACTCCCCTCTTGCTGCTGGCCGACCCATTCTGCAGAAATTCCCCTCTCTTCTCACTTCTTTTTGCTTCAATTTTCATGCTAAAATTCATTAAAAATCCACAATTTCATTCTCCCATTCAAAGCTAAACCCTAATCCACTCTCTCCTCAACCAAATTTAGCTCAAACTAGAAGAAAGGAGGCTTCTTTGGTGGCTTGATCATGCTAGGGTTCCACTTGTGAGGTGAAATTCTAAACTAGTTTGTTAACTTGTAGTTTAAATGTGATAAAAACTGATATTTGAAGCATTAATTTAGTTGTGATTAATTGTTCATGAAAATCAAGAGAGGGATTTGATTCCAAATTAGGGTTTGAAACATAGTCGTTGGAGTTAAGTTAGGGTTGGTTATCTAATTGGTTGGAGTGGTTAATTGTGTAATGTTACGCTCGCTAGATCGATAAATTTGCGATGTTTGCATCGAATCGGTATGCAATTTGCTTACTAGATTTTTATAAAAATTAGGATGAGATCTAATTGCATTATATTAGCGATATAATTAGCTTCATAAATGACTATTAGTGTGCGCGAACGCGGGGTTTTGTCTAGCCGGGTTTTAGTTTTATCGATTTCCCCGAAATGACGATTCTAGTTAAGATTTAGCGATTTTCGTGTGTTTTCCCGCGCACCGAGTGCACGTTATGTTTAATTCGAGAGCGTCGATATTCGTATATTGTGACTTGCATCGTTTTAGGATATGTAATCTTATGCTTGGTGTTGTGCAAATATAGGATCGGTCGGGGAAACATCGGACACGGTGCATAAAGGCAAGGCGGTGGTCGGATCGGATTAGCGAGGCGTTCAGGTGAGTAGATGTATTCATCTATGGGGGAATCGTCTGGATGGCGCAAGGCGCCCCCTAGTTAGGATTACCCTACTTCTTGCAAGATTTATATTGTTAGTTAACTTATTCCTTTTATGTACATTGCATACCCTTATAGCTAACCGTATATTAGATTGCATGGACATTCATCTACACTTATGCGATATCACTTCGTAGGACACGAACACCATTACCATTGGCATCTGTTGCATGCGCACTATTCATGTGACACACACGCCTTTGGTAATTGCCATGCCACGTGCACTATAGAACCTGTTTAACTTAGTATCGTCACTTGTATTCATACATGATATCTGAAATTGCATAGCTTGCATATACCTCGCATTATCATCATATTTACATAGTTTTCTAGCCAAAATTCACATCATATACATTGATATCATAGACATTTAGAATATATAGCATGTGAACATTTTGATTTTCTTGAGGATTTCAGTATTGCTGCGATTTCTGGATTTTTGGGGAAAACCGCAAGAATTTAACAAAAGCTTATATTTATCATTTTTAAAACAAAGTTGCGGTTTTCTCGTGATGTATGTGTCGTCCACCATGAGTTTTCATATTTTCTGTTGGATTTCGAGACCCGATTCGAGGAGTGGATGAACCGTCTCGGGTACATGGTGGGCCCGGTATGGTACCCCGGGCAAGAAGATCGAGTTGTAGACGATGAGCCTGGCAGGGGAAGACTACCTACCGGTGATGTCTGGCGCGGAGGATATCCGGAGGATACCGACCGTTGTCATGAGATTGATGATATGGGCCGATCCGGACCGACGGAGCCCGATATTTGAGACATTGATACAGTGAGATATTGAGACAGAGATGATTCATTTTTGGTGTCGATGCTTGACACGGGTTTTCAGATGATTTCTTGATGGTACTTAGCTATTATACATATATTCATTTTCTAAAGTTAAGAATGTAGTATCCTTAGCATTTAAAACACTTAAAGATTTAGTAATGACATTGCATACATGTGCATGCATACTAGAGCTATTATATCACAAATGGACATACATGTTGTGGTGCATTGCGTGCATTCTTACGATTGCTTTACTAGATGTTATATTCTACTCACGAGCTGGCAACTCACCCCCGTTGTGCCATAGTGTCTTGCAGGTCGGACCCGTCATCCTTGTAGCGGCGGGCTATCTTATCATCAGCTCCTTTTGCTCAGACTCGCGACATCGCCCGTAGGTGGGTTACGAGCACACTTTGTTTCTTTTTGCTCTATCATTGTATCTATTATTCTCCATCTACCACTTTATATTGTATTTCCAACCTAGTGATGAGACTGAGAGATTTGTATATTTGTGGTTTCTTTTGGGTCGAGCTCACTTGAGCCGGCGTTGTGTTTTCTGATATTTTGCGTTTCTTTTATGCTCTTTTCTTGATATTACTTATATATTGCATGTGGTTGTGATCCGCCTTGGGCGAAGAGCTAGCACCCGCTTGGGGATGCCATTTATGATTACAGGTTATATATATCTTGTTGTACCCATTTTAGGGGATAGAAAAAATAGGGGAGACTCTGCCGAAATTTTCGGGAAATTTTGATGTTTTTTTTAAAAGGGATTCTATGCAACTTAATTGATTTAAAAACCGTTTTCATTTAAGGTTTTTCCTTCACTCTCTTTTGATTTTGGTTTAGATTTTTCTGGGCTTTGGCTGACTTATATTACGTTACGCCTTTAGACGTCTCGTAATTTAAGTGCCAGTCACGTTCCGTACTTTCGGGTCGTGACACCTGCTTGGAACTCTTCCAACAGACCGCCCCTCCATTGAGGGTAAAAACATAAACCGACATGGACTTGGAGTCATCCTTGTCACTCTGGAAGCTGGAGTCAGCAAAGGCCTCGATCTGGAGGTCTTTTCCGCCATACACCAAGAACATCTCCTTAGTCCTTCTCAGGTACTTGAGAATGTTCTTTACTGCTATCCAGTGCTTCTCCCCTGGGTTTGCCTGATACCGGCTTACAACGCTCAATGCGTATGCTACATCTGGTCTGGTACATAACATCGCATATATTATAGAGCCTACCGCAGAAGCGTAGGGTATAATCAACATGCGATCCCTTTCCAAATCAGTCTTGGGAGACATCTATTTGGAGAGGGTGATTCCGTGACAAGCCGGTAGGTTACCGCGCTTAGAATCATCCATACTGAATCTTTTCAATATGGTGTCTATGTACCTGGACTGCGAAAGTCCCAACATCCTCTTTGATCTATCACGATAGATCTGGATCCCCAGAATGTAGGTGGCATCACCCAGGTCTTTCATGGAGAATTTCTGTGACAATAATCTTTTGACTGACTGTAGCATAGGAATATCATTTCCTATTAAGAGAATGTCATCCACGTACAAGACGAGGAATACAACAACTCTCTCTACAATCTTATTGTATATGCATGGTTCATCTGGATTTTTGATAAAGTCGAATTCTTTGAAAGTATCTTCAAAACAGATGTTCCAACTCCGCGTTGCCTGCTTTAGTCCATAAATGGATTTAAGCAGCTTGCATACTTTACCGCTGCTCCCACTCTGAATGAATCCCTCTGGCTGATCCATATAGACGCTCTCTTCCAAATTACCATTTAGAAAGGCCGTCTTTACGTCCATCTGCCAGATCTCATAATCGTGGAAGGCAGCAATAGCAAGAAGGACCCGAATGGATTTGAGCATAACCACTGGAGAAAAGGTTTCGTCATAGTCCAAACCAGGTCTTTGACGGAAACCCTTTGCAACAAGTCTAGCCTTATAGGTTTCAACCTGTCCATCTATACCAATATTCTTTCTGAAGATCCACTTGCATCCTACGGGTTTTACCCCATCTGGAGCAGTGTCCAAAGTCCATACTTTGTTAGTGTACATGGACCCCATTTCGGTCCACATTGCATCCAGCCATTTTACCGAGTCGCCGCTCTGAATGGATTGTTGGAAGCTAGTAGGGTCGTCATTATCAATGACGCAATCTTCTCGATCCCCGTCTATGAGAAAACCGTAGTATCTCTCGGGCGGATGAGATTGCCTACTACTTCTGCGGATAGGCGCTGGTATGTCCATTTCTTCTGAAACTTCTTGTTCTACCAAACTTTCAGTAACAGCTTGTGGTTCTGGAATTTCTTCCAGTTCTACTGTGCTCCAACTCTTTTGATTTTCTAAAAATTCAGTTTCTAAGAAGCGGGCATGACGAGAAACAAAAACCTTTTGTTCCTCTGCGTAATAGAAGCAATATCCCATGGAGTTCTTTGGATATCCTACAAACTTACACTCTACTGAGCGTGCCTCGAGCTTGTCCGGATGCTGCTTTTTTACAAAAGCTGGACATCCCCATGTTTTCAGGTACTGAAGATAGGGTTTCTTCCCACTCCATATCTGATATGGTGTGGTAGGCACAGTTTTGGTTGGAACCTTGTTCAAAAGATATGCAGCTGATTCTAGTGCATAACCCCAGAATGATCGCGGTAACTCAGCCTTACTCATCATGGAACGAACCATATCCAATAGGGTTCGATTCCTCCTTTCCGATACACCACTGTGTTGTGGTGTGTATGGAGGAGTAAGCTGAGAGAGAATTCCATTCTCTTTTAAGTAACCCAGGAACTCGGCACTTAAGTATTCACCACCTCGATCAGATTTTCAGTGTCTTAATACTTTTGCCTGTTTGGTTTTCCACTTCATTCTTGTATTCCTGGAATTTCTCAAACGCCTCGGATTTATGCTTCATCAAGAAGATATGTCAATACCTAGAGAAATCATCCATAAAATTAATGAAGTAGGAATAACCACCTCGCGCATGTGTAGACATTGGACCGCACACGTCACTGTGTATGAGTCCTAAGAGCTTGCTCGCTCTTACTCCGTGTCCAGTAAATGGAGTCTTTGTCATCTTTCCCATGAGACAAGATTCACAAGTGGCATAAGATTGATATTCGAACGGATTCAAATATCCTTCTCTAGGTAACTTCGTTAGTCGTGTTTCATTGATGTGACCTAGTCTACAATGCCATAAGAAAGCCTGATTCATTTCTGGAGACTTTCTTTTAAGTGTGTTCTGGACATTGAAAACCTGAGCTTGACTCAATACGTATATACCGTCATCTAATGTACCGGACCCAATCAGAACTTGATTTAGGTGGATGTGAACTACATCGCTTACGAATGTAAAGTCATATCCCTTTCTTGAAAGTGAGGACACTGATATGATATTACAAGTCAAACTAGGTACATACAGACAGTTACGTAGAATCAATATCTGCGTATTTGTCAAACCTAGGCGATATTCTCCCATGGATTCAGCGTTCACGCTCATTCCGTTTGCAACTCTGAGAGACAAATCACCTACCCTTATAACTTTACGGTTTCTCAAAGCATGTAACGAATTACAGATATGAGATCCTGCTCCGGTATCTAGTACCCAGGAAGTAGAGTTAATTGACAAACAGTTCTCAATTACAAACACACTTGAGGCTGAAACCACAACATGCTTCGTATCCTGGCTACTGGCTTCCAAAGCCCTACAATCCTTCTGCCAATGCCCGTTCCCATAACAATAGGAACATCCCTCCTTACCTACACCAAGTCCCGAAACTTTTGCTCTTCCCTTTCCTCCTACTTTATTGACACCGTATATCGGCTTTGTAGAGGTCTTCTTCTTTTCACCCTTTGCTTTCGCCCTGGATGTAGATAAAGAAGGTCCCCAATTAAGCAGAGCCTGTGTCTCCCTGGTTTCTTTCAGGGTGTAAGTAGAGGGTAGGGAATGTGGAAATAAGTCAGCGTATGACCTGTTTCCCAACGTGGTCTCCAGGTCTTTGAGCTCATCAACAGAGCTAGTCATTATAAGGACGTTGTCCCCTACAGATGACCCGACAGCCAACCTCGCTTGAATTAAATCGTTCGAGGTCTCATATCTTGCGATATGAGATTGCTCTCCATATAAATCTTTGTTATGGAGAAAGACGGAAACTAAGTCCATCTTCTCGTGTTGCTTCTGGTATACACCATCAACTGAAGCCAACACGAGGCACTTAGCTTTCCCTTTATCCTTTTCACTTGTCTGACGGATATCTATATCCGCGACGGTGGAAACTGGACCTGGGACGGCGGATCTTGAGTAGTAATAGGGTGGTCCAGCTTGTCATAGGCAATGGACATCTGGACAAACCTTTGCCAGTCAAATAAGTTAGATTCAGTCAACTTGTTATCTAGATGTAACCTAGTCATGGTCACAAGGTCGCTGCAATCAGAGAGAGAGAAGAAAACACTTTAGCATGATGCTCTTGCACGTTTAGATTGGTTTTAAATTTATCTAAACAGGATGGCTCCCACTGTTTCTCGAATCCTTCCTTAAACCATAAAAGAAGAATTAGCCAGGACTATTCTCACTGTACAATACTTGCTTAACCGTTCGGCCAGGCTAGTGTCGGTACTTCGAGGGAGGTTTTCCAACGCTTTCGCGAAGTTCCTTAATTAAATAACCTCTTTTCTCTGGGGGCGTAGCCCTGCTGACACCTTTCTTGACACCTACTTGGTTTATAGCATTGATCGTTAAGTGACGAATCTCCTGATAAGTAGCATATACTCACAGTAGGATCGGGATCCAAATATCATCGTATGATAATGTTGAAGGAATCTTACCAACATTCATCAAACTCCAAATGGTATGCAACACCAGCAAGTTTCAGTTTCTTTAGAAACTCCCGATGTAGATTTTTGCCCCATGTTCTTATGACCTTGACGAAAGCCAACAAATCATAAAACACATGTCAAGTTCTGCCCATCATTATCTTGTTAATTCGAACCCACCCGTATATACCCTTGATGAAAGCCAACAAGGTAATACGACTGTCCCAAACCAACTCATCTATCTATGCAACAAATGAATACCCCAGCAGCTACCAAACACAATGCCTTGACGAAAGCCAACAAACATAGTTTGAATACTACTGACCATCCATAAGAAATGACGGAGGGCTACGACTGGTTTTGGCAAAACCGTGAACGTAGTGAACTTGATATAACCGAAGGAACCTGATTGCTTTTTAAAAGGAGTGGTTAAAGCTCCGCAATTAAAAAATCTGCTCTTTTAAAATAACCGAGTGGTTTCTTTTAAATTTGTTCCAACGATTCAACTTTGGTTTATTTTCTTTGCATTAAAATAATGCGTCCCATCATTTAACCTATCATTGCAGAGAACAACGAAAATACAACGTCCTCTTATGCCATCCGCATTTGCCACTGGGTCCCCTCATCACCCGTTAGGTTACTTAACTAACGACAGAGCGGGGGCTAGGCTAGCGTAGGTGTAAAACATAAGTGACGTCTAAATAGCTATCATATATAGATATTGTACATTCGTCAGACGCAAGAATAGGCATTCCAGATCTCAGATGAACATTATTAGATATATAAGCAATTCGCGTTTTCTTTGAGCCTGCAACAAAATACGGATTACACAGTTGTGATGAATAGCCTTTATCCCACCCTAGACCCCTACGGGTATGGCAAACTACCCGCCAAGTACCCGAAGTGAAGCGGTCTCCCTCAACAACGTGAGTAGGCCACTAAACACTTCGACTTACCCGGTAGTTTGTGTACCCCGCCTTGGGTCTATCCTAGGAGCAAAAAACAGTAAATGAAATAATATAACGGTGGCTACAACCGCAACCTGGATGTGCCCCGCAAAAGAATATTACATCATATTACAATTTACATCGAATGAATGAATATAAAACCCATCTCAAACCCCGGCTAATCATCACAACGATCCAATCAAGTTCATATACACAAACAGTAAACATTACAGAAATGTGCAACCCCCTGCCAACCGACATACTAGAAGTTAGGGGAGGTTTACGAACACATTAATCATTACAGATAAAAACCCAATTAGCAAATAACTTAGAATATCGATCGATAACCATTTTCCGTTTCTACCCGAATTGCAAACCTGCACTGAAGTAACTTGGGTAGAAACAGAACATACAGGAAAAAAAACACCAGAAAATAGGAATTACTGTGAAACTCCGAGTCAACTCGGCGTTGACTCGGCGGCGGATCCACGGCCAAAACACCATTTGGCCGCGATTCCGCGGCCGTCTTGCCGAGTTGTGACCTCGTATTTTCCTGGAACTCTTATAATACCCTGCTGTGAATTTTAAGGCCTATAAAAAAAATTTCTGACACTTTTAAAATCAACAGAAACTGATAGGGTTACGGAGTGTTGTTTTCGTGTTTTCCGTCGATCGAAGTTCTACTTAGTTGCTAACAAGCTAGTAATGGTTTAGTTGGCTCTGATACCACTGTAAGTCCATGTCACGCACCCTACGAACTTGCGGGGAGGCGGAATATATGAAAAACGATCATCAAAAGTTCGTAACACGGACTTGAGCGCATGAATCGTATCTAAACCGTTACTAGCAAATTACGAAAAGTTTAACTACTCTGATTCGAAGTTATACCTCACGTTTCTTGTCCTTCGGGTCTTCATCACTATCCTCCACTCCTTGTAGGCTCTTTAGAACGTCGGCACCTCAACGGCCTCCTCGAGTGAAAGACGATCCACCCGAGAGCTCCTACTCCAAGCTTTACCTCTAACTTGAGGTAACTAGGTTACTTAAAGTGCTAATCTAAGCAACCTAGTTGATATAGAGTTGGATTATGGAAGTATTAGTCTAGCTAACCCTTGATCTCAACACATGAGAGGTTAGGGTTAGGGTTTGAAGATGGAGAGCTTGAGGAGAGAGAAGGTGAGAGTGAGAATCCTTTTGGATGAATAGATCATGTGTGTATATATGAAACATATCATATATATTAAATGAATAACAAATAATGATATATCACCATGTTTCATTAATACACTAAGTGATTCATCACATGAGTCATATAAATCATAATTGATTGATTAACTCCATGTATGAATTACACCATGACCCACTTATCCAATTAATGCAAATGCCACCTTAACCCCCAAGTCACCATGCTTCAAGAAGCTTCCGACAAATTACCGAAACGCCCCTCCTATCCGTAAAAATACGGAAAAACTTTAGACTGTATAAATCCAATAATTCGGTACTAGAATCTGGCTTAAACCAAAGCCGACGAGTAAAAACTGTCCGAACATCGTACCTGCGTAAAAAACACGTATGCGTCAGAACCCTGTCGTAAAACCATACGACCTCTATATCGTTTCATCCGAAGCAGGGAAACTCTCTGTGTGGGACTCTAAAGACTCGACACTATGCTGGCAGTGGGTTTAACCACAGACCGCAAGCGGCACTAGCTGTACGTAACGGTCCCCAGGTAGATGTCGATAAGAAGGCCGATGAGGAAACCCATCTGAACTCCTACTGAGACTGCTGTGACAATCTCCGTACAGTCCGGTCTGTTCATCTAAGACTATCGCATATCAGTCCCCTAAAAGCGGTATAAGTCGTGTCAGAGCGTAATCCATTACATCTTGAGAAACTACTGGAAAACCTACCAGTAAATCTCGCTTGCCCTGGCCAGGGACTTTGCGTAATGGCTCTCTGACACAGTGCGATATCAACTCCCAATACCGGGAGAGACGAATCCTGTCTAACCGCCACTGCCTCCAAGTGCTCGGGATTGCACCCAACTGCTACCTGTTTACACGACTCCTTTGAGCCGTGGTAGGGTAGCGATCTAAGAACAGTGGGACACACTCGAGGCGAAGTAGCAGTGTCAAGTCTGCGGACTATGCTGTACTCATGTCACCTGGGAACTGTTAACTGACGACGGGTATAATCCTAACCAACAGTCCCCCGTGAGTCCTGTCTGGTGTACCCGTAACCTAACGAGCACCTGTATACTATCTCCAGTGCAACGTACTGAGGGCTGTGGGACAGACCATCTCCCCAACTGGGATGAGAAGCATACACACTAGTCTACTCCGGAGTATCGATGCCCTATCTCGATAATCCTACGACTAGGGACCTGAATAAGGATGTGCTTGTAGACTACCCAGCCCCTACTAGTGTGACTGCCATCACAACACTGGTAGTCAAGCAAGATCCTAAGAGCTCTATCAATACGTATACTCACATATTAAGATAGATAAAACCAAGTAGCATACTACTATGTTTAGCAAGACTGTTATATAACTGTGAAAATCCCAAGCTTCCATTAAGTAATATACAAACTATTATGATACAGTAATGGCCTTCTAGGGCATAAACACTAACACAACCGCCTTGACAAGTCACGCTTCATGCCGGGATCGACGTAAGGACGGACAACTCATGATCAAAAGGAGCGTCGAAGGAATCGTCGCGATTCGATCTTTCGACCCAAAGCCGCAACCACTTCTTCCTTAACCTATCTGCTTGTTTTCCTTGTTTTCGTATTTTCTATTTTTTGTGACAACCAACCCAATTCATTATTTGTTGAATCTTAAATAACAAAACCTAATACACAATTCCATGTGGATCGACCCGTACCTGCCGGCTTGCTACAACGCGCCGTGCACTTTCGATTTATAAATATTTAAAAAGAGAACGATCTCGTGTGAGTAATCCGTTTCCTTAATATCATATCAGTTTCCAAAACATACGCGTTTGCGCGCGCTGGTGAGTTCCCAACAAGTTTTTGGCGCCGTTGCCAGGGAGTTGGTAGTATTGGGTATTGTTATTTCTGGCTCTTACTAACAAACTACTACTAACTCAATTTTTTTCAAAACTAACACAAACTAACAATTCTTTTCGAGTTGTTCTCTGTCCTTAAGACCTGCTAGCACTCTGTAATTAAACATAAAACTCAAGTTATCCTATTAGAATACTAATATAGCCTAGAGAACCCACACAAAATTTCATCCCCTCTCCTCGGATGTTGACCGGCGACATTGCCTGATAATCCGAGCTCGCTGGCCCTTTGAGGGTGTTTTTGATTTTTTGTTTTTGTGTGATCTCCAGTTCAGTGTTTGCATTCTAGTGGTATTGTTTGATTTTTCTTATTTTATGTGTGCAAGAATTGGGGCACATATCGCTTTTTGACACTAAATATCATATTTTCCGACATTTCAGGTTTTTACGGAATTACGACCAGCGATCATGCCGAGCGAGACTCAAACTCAATTTTAAGACGTTAGTGAAGTATAGTGCCAAAGATCCGGGTAGTTTGACCCACCCAAGCGAACAGTCAAAATCTCGGGATCACTTAAAAAGGGGTTTTCTTAACCCAAATCGCATCGGTATGTATTTCCTAACACATTCTTCTCGAATCCGATGCATTCCAATCATTCTATCTTATGCAGGATTCTTCGCACAAGCTTTCCACCAATTGCACAGAGAACTAACCATATTTTTTGCAGCGCTTAAATTTAAACTGAAAATGAATTGCTTAAATTGCTTGATGTCTTGAATTCTTTTATTTATTGCGCATTTGCATCTTAATACAAATTTAAGGGCAAAAAGACCAAACAAGATACGGTAAATGATTTCATCACCTTTTTCCGTAGCCCACAAATCACAAAACTGCATTCTTGCTGTCACGAACCGAAATAGCACGTGACTGGCCCTCGAATTATATGAAGTCTATAGGACCTCATCTAATTCAGGTAAGCCAAAAGCCCAGAAATCTAAAACCATTTTAAATAATAATTGAAGGAAAACTATTTTTAAAGAAGTGAAGAAAACATGTTTTAAAAAACAAGGTTTTGAAATAAGTAAGCCGAATATGTATTTTTAAATCCTCAAGTCTTTTCTGAAAATTTCGGCAGAGTTTCCTTTGTAAATACTGGCCCCAAACGGGGTACAACAAGAATAATATATGCATAATGAAAAAAAGGCATCCCCAAGCGGGAGCTAGCTCTTCGTCAATCGATGGTCATAACCACGCAAGCAATATAATATACAACGCCAAAGGGCGAGGATCAAAACTCAAAAGAAACTCGAAATCAACATGAAATCCATAATAATACAACGCGCGACTCTATGATCGAAATAATAAACAACTGGTCTCTAAGTCTGAAACAATATACAAGTTTAGTTGATGGAATTACTAGATACAACTGATTAAAATAAATACAAGGGTGGTCACGATGCGAGTGAACCCACCTACCAAATCAATCATCCAGAAAGGAAGCAGTGTGCCAGAAAAGCCGCGATGAAACCTGTACGGCAAAACCTACAAGAACTGTGGCACAACGGGAGTGAGTTTCCAACTCGTGAATAGAAAACATCACAGAGCAGAAATCGTATGCATGACTCATCCTAGGTCAAACGATCAGTAATAATATATATCCTCAAAATGATAAAGTCTGACGCATGATAAGGTGGAAAGGGTAAATATCTATACATAAGTGTAGTACCAAGTGCTCGTGCCAGTGCCTCAGGTAGCAACATATCATAAATATGAGGTATGATCAATGTAATCAACATGAGTCAATGTCAACTATATCATAAAGTTTATAAGTGTGTGGATATCATCCGACTATGTAATCCATGTCTGTATGTATATGGATCTCTTCCACGTATCACCCAATGACATAAAACATCATGCATGTAAATATCATAAAGCATATGCATGGAAGTATGATGATATAAATCAACGTGTGTCCCTCGCGACACATCAAAATCATGGAACCTGAGTGTCTAGCATCGACACTCGAAAACATCATGAAACCTATGCCTAGCATCGGCACGTAAATCCTCATATATTGGGCTCCGTCAGTCCAGATCGGCCCACGGGCTCCATCAGTCCGGATCGGCCCATATCATCTCACGACTCCGGTCAGTATCCTCCAGATATCCGCCGAGCCCAAACACTATCACCGGTAGGTAGTAGTCCCTCTGCCAGGCTCACCGTCTGTATACACAGCATCCCTTTCTTCCCCCGGGATACCATACCGGGCCCCACCATGTACCCGCACACGGCCTACGGCCCCTCCTCACATGGGGTATATATATACATCAGAACCGATAAAACTCATGGTGGGCGGAATGAAATATCATATCAAGGGTAACTGGGTTTTTAAACAATATATACTCTCTTTTAAAATACCCACGGTTCCCAAATCCAGAAATATCATGGAAACAACATATCTCAATGCGTATAATCATAGAGCATGATGTATGCGACATATAAAAGAAACGTAAGCATATCAGTATATCATGCAACATAAAACAGTAATATGCACATATTGAGGGAAAACCGCTCCTTTAAAATGAATCCAGTTTTAAAATACATCTTGCGGTTTCTAAATCTCCAAATCAAGCCAGAATCATCTATGTATGTGCAAATATGTATGTATGCATGTATGAGTGTACAATATGTACGTACGAAAGTCAAGCAAGGAGTCATATCCTGATGCAACAGTCCTACTAATTAGTGACATGGCAATTATCGATGATGAAGTGTGTGAGCCGGCAAGCAGGTGTACGTGGATCATACGCATCATCGATAATGGTGCCGGTGTCCTGACAGCATGGTTTTAATATAACAATAAACACATTTAAACATGCAATGCGATGCGAACAGCAGAATTTGCGGAAAATGAATGATAAACACAACAGTGAAGAATCTACATCAACATATATGTAACATACAGTTTTGCCATTTGAAATAACACGAATCGTGGGGTTTAGCAAATATAAGGGCTACAGTGTTTTAAAGAAAAGATGCGTCTTTTGAAAATATCCGTAGAATCCCTTGACCTGTCTTAAAAATACTCACGATTCGTTAGTTTTGAAATAGGTATGACTCGGGTCAGTCTAACATCTGCTAAGCAAACTACAGATCTAACTAACAAGCTAATCGGAAGAGTATGAAAACCACCTAAATCTGAGTCGATATACATATATAAATATAATAGTCGGTGATCCCGCCTCAATAGTATCATATACGATACAATATACAATATGACATCCTCGAGTCAAGAGTGCGGATCTATCATCAATATATATAGCTCGTACGTAAATCCGTCATACGTCATCCTATATCTGGGTACGGGTCGAATCTCACATTTATCTCATCAATTATCCGTTATCCTTATCATCATATCTCATGAACTGGGGTACTGATCTAAGTCTAGTATAAACTGATACCATCGATATATATATATGTGTGTGTGTGTGCGCGCGCGCGCGCGTGTATGAAATCACACGCCTAAAAGCCCACTAAAATCTCATGTCGTATCCCAAATACGAACCACATCATATCACCGATCTCATGGCACTATGCCCAGTATCATCGACTCATCTCCAATTATCATCCACTATCCTCATCATCCAGTATAAGTATAACAAGTAAGCATGTGTGTGCGTGTGGGTGTAAACCTATGCTAGGGTTCGCAACTAAGAAGCTATACTAGTTTACTTTAAAAAAAACCTAATCTAGCCATAGTACACCTAATCACATCTTGAATATCCATGTCACACATAAGGCTATCATATATATAATATAAATAGTATACTAATCATCGAACTGCGGGGGTGCTATACGCCATCCACCCGACTTCCCCCGTAGATATAATCTACTCACATTGCATCTTGCGTGTCGGTGTCGATGTCGCCATCATCTTCTTCATCGTATGAAATCCACGTGAAGGTACCTACATAGATAACACAATCGGAAATGCGTTTTAAAATCACATCGGAAAACCAAAACGACACGCTAAGGCCTATAGGTTAGAACCTATGGACTAGACTTTCAAAACCACCAAATAACACTTGATTTGGACGTACAAACGTCAAGTGATCGAATACGACACAAATCTCAAAAATCCATAATGCAAAATACACAAAACGAAACCCCGAATCAAAACAACAACTCTTGTAAATGGTCCCAGATTTCACCCTAGGTCAAATTGGTCAATTCTGCATATGCTAGGGGTCTAATTTACAGGAGATAGAGTTACAGACCAAACACGAACCATTTCCTCACTGATCTGGCCGCAAATTGGGGCCAGAAAGAAAAAATCTGTGGCCGGGGTTGAGGGTTAGGGGCTAGCGTTTTGGTGGTATGTTCTAAATCACCTGCACATCTCTCTGTGCTTGCAAAATAATTTTCAAAGGCTCCGGGTGTTCGCAGATTTCATTTTACATCCACAGAATCCACAATTTTCCGATATCGGGTTTTCTAAATCCGTATTCTGGGGTTCTAGTCTCTGGTTTAGGTCTCCAATCAATCACCACAGGGGTTGTATAGCCTCTAGGAACCTTAATTTCACCATTAGTCCAACTCAAACCCTAATCCTTAACTTAAAATTTTCAAAGTTCCCAAAACCACACTATATCGGTTCTAATATAATATGGATGCTAAAGTAATGGAAATACTAGACTAATGGTTAAGAGAATACCTCATTTGGCAACTCAAGAATTTTCTTGAGTTGCCCCAAGTGTCCAAAATCCTTGCTTTCTTGGTCCATGGGGTAGCTAGTGAGCCCATGCATCTTTTTAATGAAATGGGTATTGGGTTTTGGGGTGTTTTTCATGGAGTTTTGAGAGGATGAATATGGTGGAGGAGGAGGGCAGCAGCAGCCGCAAATGATGAGGAGAGGAGAGAAAATGAGTGGAAGAATGAAGAGGGAATGGCCAAGTCAAAGTAACCCCCACCTTTCTCTCTCTCACCCATACCTAATACTATATTCATTTCTATTTCTTTTCTTTTCCTTTTCTTATAAATCAACAGCCATGCTATAAAACATGAAGGAAAACCATGAAAGAAAAATGTAATGAGTGTAAAAAATGATATGGTGCATGTTTTCCACAAAATACGCTTAAAGCCCGATTAGCGATTTTTAATCGCGATTAGCACTAAATTAGCATATAATTAATCATAAAAACTTAAAATTACATAATTCACATAAAACACCCTCTTTTTAGTAATTTCCATAATTTTCCAAATTTTTTCCCAATTTATCGGTATTTAATTATACCGCCCTATTAAAATATTCAATATTTTATTATTTAATTATAAAAATTCCCCAAAAATAATATATATATATATATATATTTTGAAATGTTACACTTGCATACCCCCAGTAATTTAAAATCAACTAGACTTTGACTTTAAGGACATCGCGCTCATTAGAAGAAGTTGACTGTGTTTAGAACACCGCTTAACGGTATATCATTCACGGGGTGTCTAGGCAAATGTTCAAGAGAAACGGTTATCTAAATAAGGAACTTCACGAAAGCGTTGGAAAACCTCCTCCTCTCTCTTGCACTTACTTCGCTTCGTGATCCGTATATCTTGAGCCCGTTTCTCGACACCGTTTTATTTCAACAATCTGGTTCTTGAGCTGGTCTAGTTGACTAGCATACCATAGACTGCTAGGGGTGTGATTTTCTTTATTTTTGTGATATTTGTGAATTCTTGTTAATATGGGTGATACATGATTCAATTCATTTTTTCACGATTCTTATTCTTTTGTTTATACTCAATCCCAATTCACTTGTTCAAATTGCCGAAATTCTTCCCACATTCATGACAACTGTCCTTTCTTAGGGGGTGACCAACCGTCCTAGATTTTTGATAATGGTCACCCACCTAACACTCTTAAATCCAGTCCTACTTCAATTAGAGACCTAATGATAGAGGATTTAGAGGAAGAGGTCGAAAGATTGACTGCTTAGCATCACCACCATCACAACCCTCCATACCTGAAAAAGCTGACTCATCATTAGGGTATGATAGTGAGATGGATGTTAGGTTGACCACATTAGAGAAGGGTATTGAAGTAATGACGGCGGTTGAGAATCAATTAGCTTCTACACCAGCCCTATGCATACAACAGTTCGAGCAATTGTTTCTTTCTCAAGCTCAATCATTGGCTAGAATAGAGGAACAAGCGAAACATTTAGCTGTGAGGATTCTAGGGAGTGAACACAGTCAATCGGAACCCAATAATGTTAGTATCTGTCATCTAGGATGTCACCCGAGTGAGATAAATGATCAAACAAATTTTGATGATTTCATATATGATGATACGATTGAATTGACTGAGTGTTACCAGGACGCACAAGAAAACCATCCGAGGCAGACTGATGATTTTTGTAATCCAATTTTAAATGAGGGTGTAGGGTTCCTAGGCAATCTAATGAGGTCTCACAAGGCATCAACCATGCCAATTTCAAAATTTACGGTGCCGAGAAACCCTAGACTACGGATCGTTAACTAGAAATTTAGGCGAAACTAGAACTAGTAAACTACTTTACTAAGAGAACGGAAATACAACCTTTGTAGATCCGGTCCTCCACCTCCATAGCTCCGCAATGAAGTCTCCTCACTGTCCAAATGGGATCCCGGGCTCTAGCGTCGGCTTCATCGGAGAAATGGGCGGGCAAGGTCGTCGGCTTCGTGCCGAAGATGATCTACGTCGAGGCATCACAAGATCAAGCTCCCACTTCACCAAGTCATGAAACTTCTGAAGAAAACACCCTATACTACTTGGCAAGTGGTAGAGGATGAAGAAATAGGATGTGGGTAGACTTTAGAATTGGATTTCTCACTCATTTTCTCAAGTTGCCATTGATGGAGGCAAGCTTCTTCTTGAAGAAGAAGAAGAAGAAGATGAAGAATATTATGATAAGTATATTTTAAAATAAAAATAATATGATCCTTATCATAATCTTAACCTTACTTAAGTGTAGAGAATTGACTAAGGTTAGGTTGAATGGTTAGGGTTAAGGATGAGAACAAAAAGATCATCTAGTCAAAGCTTCATGAAGCTTCAACTAAAAACAAATGAAGCCACCATTCATTTATCTTTCAATTTATTCAAAATGAATAAATAAATAAGATAAATGAATAAGTCAAACCCTAATCAACAACTTAACCATGGTTTAATTCTTTACACTTAACCAAATAAGCATGTATCATCAAACATGATACAATCAAGTGCACAAAAGTATATCACATATACAATTTGTGAACTTCAAGTGAGAAAATCCATTTAAAGTGAACCAATACTAGTTAATGCAATGTAATATATCAAATATATAATTATGCATTAAATCATTAAATCAACACTTGATTTAACGATCCGGTCATATCGCATATAACCGACTAGTATCCAATGTTTCGGCTTATCGAATCAACCCTCGATTCGATAACTAGGTTATATCGCATATAACCATTCGATACATTCATCGCGAGAATAGAATACGGTATCACATACACGCATTATTCTCGGTCCCGCACATATCTCATATGCGCTCCTATTTCGTTTTGCTTGAGCCAGGAAACCTCTGTGTAGGACTCTAAAGACTCGTCAATACGCCGGCAGCAGGTGATGATCATATCAAACACCCACAAGCCGCAAGCGGTCTGCTAAACGTAACGGCCACCCGGGTATTGAGCGATCAGAAGATCGACGAGCAAGCCCGCTCATACTCCTGTGAATCCAACCAGTAACACTTACCGTACAGTCCGGTCTGATCGTCTGATATGTCGCATATCTCGCCTAGGGGTGGTAAACGTCAGACCCCAATAGCTCGATAAGTCGTGTCGATATGAGGTCTATAACAGTTCGAGAAACTACTAGTAACACTTACCAGTAAATCTCAGCAACCCTGGCCAGGGATTTCCGGTTATAGCTAATCGAACACAGCGCAACATCTACTCCCTATACCGGGAGAGACGAATCCCCTCCTATCGCTCATTTCCTCCATATGATTCGGGACTGTACCAAAAACCACCGTTTTGCACGCCCTCTTGGACGTGGTAAGGTGGAAATCAAAGCACAGTGGGAACCACACAAGACTCTATGACGATCTCGGGTCAACAGACTACTCTGTACTAGTGTCACCAGAGAACTGCCATCTGACGTAGGGTATAATACCATCTGGGAGTTCTCGGCGAGTCCGTCCAGTGTACCCAGTCTCTACCGAGCACCCGTATATCATCTCTGATGTCAAACACCAATGGATATGGGATCATCCATCGCCCATCTGTATGGGTCGAGAAGGTATACGCTAGTCTACTCTAGTATATCGATGCCCCGTCTCGATACACCCACGACTAGGGACCTTGAAGGATGTACTTATGGACTACCATGTCCCCACTAGTATGATCCGCATCATAGTCCAGATAGTCAAGTACACATCCTAAGGGCTTTACCAACATGTAACAGAGAGACAATCAGTGTACACGTTAAGGTAAAGTTCAACCAGATAGCATACTATCATGTCGAGCAAGATAGTCCTCCCTATATATGTCCCAGCATCCACTACAATATACATCCTATGTACAGTAATGGCCTCTAGGGCATACATATAACTAATAATCTCCCACTTGCACTAGGGCCATCTGTATAGCAGTGGTTGTAGTATCTCATACTCAACCATCCCATAAAAGTCTCTCTCAGGGAATAGGCCTTCGTGAGTGGATTCGCCGTGTTGTCCTCTGAGTCTACTCTCCAAACCTCGATCACCCTGGAGATCAACTATCTCCATGATCAGGTGATACTGCCTTAGAATATGTCTGGATCACTTATGGGACCGGCGTTCCTTGGCATAAGCCACAACTCCATTGTCTCATAATGGTAGGAACGTAGTTCATCTCATGAACCAATATACACCCAAACATCCTCTTTGGTAGCATATTAAGTAGCGATGTATCCAGCCTTTATCGTCTAGTATGCCACGGTATGTAGCTTGGAACTCTTCCAACATACCGTCCCTTCACTGAGGGTAAAGACAATGCCTGTGACTGACATTCAGTCGTCTTTATCACCCTGGAACACTTCCAGTGATTTTCCCCAGGATCAACTTATACCATCTCACTACAACTAGTGAGTATCCTAATAGCTATTTAGATCTATCTCATAGATCCAAAGCTTAGGATTTAGTAGGTATCACTTTGATCCTATATGGAGAATCATTGTGATAAGCGGAGATTGATCGAGCGTAGCATAGGAAACTGCTTCCCTATCAAGAGTATGTCATCCACGTACTCTACGAGGATTGTCACCATACTCCCTACTACCTTTTTGTTTATACAAGGTTCATCTACCATTTTGATGATGTCAAACTCTTTGACTAACACATCAAAACAGACGTTCCAACTCCGCGATGCCTGCTTTATCGTATAAAGCATCTTGCACACGTTTCCGCTGCTCCCACTGTCTACGAGGCCCTCTGACTGTGTACTTATAGACGCTCTCTTCTAAAACATCATTTAGAAAAGCAGTCATGACACCCAACCACCAGATATCGTAGTCATGGTATGTAGCCGTGACAAGTAGGATCTGGATGGACTTAAGCATAGCTACTTGAAAAGGTTTCATCATTATCCGCACCTGGTCAATGATGCAAACTTTTAACAAGTCTAGCTTTGAAAGTCTCAACTTTTTCATGTACAAAAAGGAATCTTCTCAAGATATACTTGCTCCTGATGGGGATTTAACCCTTCAGATATAGCAACCAAAGTCCATACTTTGTTGGTGTATAAGGATTCCATCTCAGATCGATAAACATCCAGCCATTCTTACAGAGTCTCATTCCTGATGGCCAGCTCGAAACTAGTTGGGTCATCATCTCATGATGTAATCCTCGCTCCCACTGTCATAGAGAAACCGAAGTAACTCTCAGGTGGGTGAGGAACCCTACTAGATCGGCGGAGAGGCTGAGGTTCGTTGGAAACTATTGAATCCTTTGGTCCTGTCAAATCATCAGCTGCAGTTTGTATAGCTGGAACATTTCCAGTTCTACATAACAGTATTTGCCTCGAGCTTGTCCGGATTATGCTTTTAGACATAGCCCGGACAACCCCAAATCTTAACCAACTTAATATATGGGCTCTTCCCTTTCCATATCACATATGAAGCGGTAGGCAGCTGATTTGATTGGAACCCTTATTCAATAGGTATGCAACTTCTCAAGTGCATTACTCCCAAAAGGAAATAGGTAACTCAGTAATACTCATCATAGAGCACACCATATCATATAGGGTGTGATTGCTCCGCCTCGATATATGATTGTTAGGATACGAGCGTGTTCAAGTTCTAGTTTAAATACCGCAATCAAGACGGTTTCGCACGTAGCTAGCCGGTTGAGTACGGGTCGTCCGCAGGGAGATGGGAATCTTTTTCTATGTGTTTTTCGACGAGTTAAGTCTGGTTGTTCAGATTTTGTTTGTAGTTATCTAAGTGTTGAGTTGATATTTAAAGAGAGCTTGTTAGGGTTAGGATTAGGTTAGTTTGAGTTAGGAGTCTCCACATCTTTCGTTGCCCCACTTAATATCGGTGTTATGGTAATCGGCAACAACGGGGATTAGCACGACTAGGAAGGAACTTGCGAGTATAAGCTAGGCTTTCCAACGCATAGTCCTTCCTTTTGGTGCTTGTCCGTCCGTTCTTGGCTCTTATCCATAACCTCCGGTTAATTCAACCACAACCGGTCTCACTACGGAATCACCGCTATCATGTAGGATAGGGTGCCGTAAGGAGCGGATTGTGGTTGGGTTAACGGGAGTTGATTTAAGTTGTTGGGCAAGGAAAGAGTGAGAGAGATTTCCTTCTCTCAAACTTCCCTTATCCTACCCTAACAAGTATAGAACTACTCACACTTCATAATACGGAAAAATAAAACAACACAAAAGAGGAAGATAGAAAGAAAGAGATTAGAAGAATACGACTAACTGTTTGCGACCTCACCTTGGCGAGGATCAAGCGTAAGTATCATTGTCGTATGAAAGGATAAAGAAAAAGAGAGAAGAAACAAACAACAAGGAAATAACAACAACTACTTAACAATTAAAATTACAACAATTATAACAAGTAAAGAAAGAGACTAGCATGATAATAAAAATGGTCTTCTTTATTCATCACTCTTCACTCAAAAGCTCACTTACAAGTTTAATGGAGAAGAGGTGAGAAGAGGAAGAAGAACATGTACTAAAACCTAGCAAAGAAAAATACAAGATTATGGACCCCTTCCTTCTCAAACTTCTGGGCTATTTATAGGCTGGAGAATGAAAACCTAGGGCAACCACCAGACCAAAAATGTAAATACCAAAATACCCCTGAAAATTGGTCGGCTGAAGGCACTGTACTGCCGCGGATCCGCGGCCTAGACCCCCCTTTGGCCGCGGATCCGCCGTACCTTGGTAGGTTTAGGGTGTGGGCTTTGGGGTACTTCCCTGTTCTTCTGTCCCCTCTTGTCTGTTGTATGTATTTTCTGAAAATACATCCAAAATTCTTCCAGAATTTCTGTTGAGGGAAAGGTGTTATGAAGTGGACTTTTTGTGGATGATTGCCTCGAGCTCCGTGTAGATCTCTTGGATTATGTGCTACCATAGTGCTTTGTGCATGAAGGTGACAATTGATTTGTCCTTTTGTCTCCTAAACTGGTATCTGGCAACATACGGATGAAGAGCGGAGACCGTGTTTTATCTGTGGTTGGCAGGAACCCGGATTTTGTCGTGTTTTTCCATGAATTTCACCGTTTTGGAACCGAGGACCTGTATCCTGCAATTGACTAGCAAACACGGCTCAAGAGTATCTACGGATATGCAATGTGATAAAAATTGGACGGTATGAAAATGCAAAAATCTGATATGAACAAATACCCCCAAACTTATCATTTGCTCGTCCCGAGCAAAGTCCATTTATTCACAAAAAATTTCCTAACCTCACTTTCGCAGGGAACGCGATTGCACTGAGCATGTGCAACAAGCCGTTAAACCTCTAGGTGTCCCTAGTAGGAGGAGTGTTGTCTCCTGAGGGTTTTCAGCGGATACTACCCACAAAATCCGGTCAAGTTGGTTTGTAAAAATGACTAAGTTTCAAACCCTAAAGTTTTGTTTTAGAAAATAACAATTCTATAATCCTTAGTCTAGACTATCGAACCTTTATTTTTCACACCTCACATCTTATTTAACTACAGATTTTATATGTCTTTACGTGCAGTGCGGATAGTGTCGTTAAGTTCCAGAAGGATCGATTAGAGTCATCATGTCGCACAATAAAGCCCAGATAATAATTTTAAGAGGATCACATAAGTTTTATAACGAGTTAAGCATTTTTCAAGTTTCGTTTTCCAGTAAGGTTTTAACTTCAGAATTTCTATCTTCCTTAACAGGAAACTACGTCGTATTTTTCACTCCACCTTTTTCTTGTTTTCATTTCATACACACCACTGTGAACGTGCAATAGTCTTTATCAAAGAGTAAAACCTTCATATCTCTGTTAAAATTTTTTAAAAGCCTGTCTTTTATCAAGATTATTCTCACACAAAGAACCGTTAGGAATTTTAACTCGGAGAGAACACTTGCTTGACTTTGTTTTAAACTGGACTTTCTAGGCTTCTTAGCGAGCTTTGGGCCAATGCACCCAAACCAGTTGGTTTTAGGGCATTAGGTGTAGAAACACCCCAGCGGACTTAATTACTCAAGTTACCTAGGTCCAAAAACAAAAGACAGTTTGGCGTGAAAATCAGATGATTTAATACGAACGGAGATATAACCGGCAGTTCAAATATTTTTTTGGATAAAAGACGTGTCTAGTGGGTTTGGTGTGTAATCATTCCAATCAAGTTTTAGATGGGTTATTTTTCAGACTTAGCTCCTATTACGGCATCAATAACATTCCTTCATATTCGCTTTACTTCATAAACTATTCTTGTCATTACTTATTTCAGAACAAACCTATTTGATTCTCAGAAAATCATTTATCTGTTTAAAAGTTTGAACATGAAAGACTTGTCATCTAATTCCCAAAACTCACGACACGTGTAGTGTGATGTAAAGACGTATATCAGCTATAGTTAACTTCAAAGGAGAGTTATCTTTCAGGTTTTCAAAATCCAAACATAAGATCTAGTTATTCCTATTTTATCAAACAAAAACCGTCGAATGTTGAATCAGAGTTCTTCCACAAGCTAACTTGACAAAAAAGTTTTTATATTTTTGGAAAATTATCAAGTTTTTATGGATTTTATGGATTTTAATATGCAGATGCAAAATACACATATGAATGCGAAGGTAAGAAATGCGTACCGAGCGTACCCCCAAACTTAAACTGGACAGTGTCCTCACTGTCATAGCATGAAGAGAGCAGTTGGAAGGTTCAAAATTGTCGGTTAGTGATACACAAATTTTTATTTGTTTTTGTTTTTAAAGAAAAGAAAAAGAATATACAAGAATATAAACAAAATGGTTTGTACATACCCCCAAACTTATTTGGAACAGTGTCCACTGTTCTTGGCTGGATAACCGAAGTTTGGAGGTAGGCAGAGGAAGATCAAGCAAGGTAAACCGGCTCCTGTAAGAACAGGAGCTCCTCTGTTGGTTCGGCGCTAAGGTACGGTTTGCATCGGTGTCCGTTCACTTTGAAGAGTGAACCGTCCTTTGGATTTTCCAAATCCACAGCGCCCTGCGGATACACAGTCCGCACAAAATACGGCCCTTTCCAGCGAGATCGGAGCTTTCCAGGATAGAAGTGAAGTCGGGTGTCGTAAAGAAGTACCTGCTGACCAGGTACGAAGGTTTTGCGCACAAGGTGTTTATCATGAAACACCTTCGTTCGATTCTTAACGACAACCGCATTGTCGTAAGCCTCATCCCTAAGCTCGCTCAGTTCGTTCAGCTGCAGCTTCCGATGGCTGCCCGCGTCCTCCAGAGACAGATTCAGCTCCTTTATCGCCCAAAACGCGCGAAGCTCGATTTCGACAGGAAGGTGGCAGGCTTTTCCGTACACAAGCCGATAGGGAGACATGCCAAGTTCGGTCTTATAAGCGGTTCTAAATGCCCAAAGGGCATCAGTGAGTTTCAAAGACCAATCCTTACGGTTCTTGGAAACCGTTTTCTCCAGTATCTGCTTGATTTGCCGATTTGAAACTTCGGCCTGCCCGCAGGTTTGGGGGTGGTAGGGCGTAGAAAGCTTATGATTTATGGAATATTTCCGCATCAAGGCTTCGAAAGTTTTATTGCAGAAATGACTTCCATTGTCGCTAATGATTGCTCGGGGGTGCCCAAACCGGGAGAAAATGTTTTCTTTAAGGAACCTAACGACAACCTTGTTGTCGTTAGTCCGGCTGGGCACAGCCTCGACCCATTTAGAGACGTAATCAACAGCTAGAAGGATGTACAAGTTCCCAAAAGAGCTGGGAAACGACCCCATGAAGTCTATCCCCCAAACATCGAAAATCTCCACAACCAAGATCGGTTGGAGCGGCATCTCATTCCTCCGGGATATCCGGCCCATGTGTTGGCACCGGGAGCAAGTCTTGCAATAGTCGTGAGCGTCTTTGAAAAGTTGTGGCCAGTAGAAACCACATTGCAAGATCTTCTCAGCTGTCTTTCTGGGCCCAAAATGCCCGCCACATGCTTGGTCGTGGCAAAATGACAGCACACTCTTGAATTCCTCATCAGGGACACACCGACGAATAATCTGGTCGGGACAGTACTTGAACAAGTAGGGTTCGTCCCAGTAAAAATGTTTTACTTGGGATAAGAAGCGAAGTCTGTCCTGACTCGACCATTTGGTCGGTAGCAATCCCGTGGCCAAATAGTTCACAATATCTGCGAACCAGGGTTCGCAAGATACTGTCAAGAGTTGTTCATCCGGGAAAACGTCGTT
The DNA here is from genome assembly GCA_030015575.1 of Agapanthus africanus. Lineage (NCBI taxonomy): Eukaryota > Viridiplantae > Streptophyta > Magnoliopsida > Asparagales > Amaryllidaceae > Agapanthus > Agapanthus africanus. Next base: position 185,798,803 of record CM057349.1, on the reverse strand, counting down.
TATCGGAATTGGAAGCGAAGGCGAAGAAGGAAGTCGCGAGAGATGGTCGGCAACCACGTTTTCACATCCTCGTTTGTCCTTAATGACAAGGTCAAACTCTTGAAGCAAGAGGATCTAACGGATCAACCGAGATTTGGCATCTTTCTTCGCAAAAAGATGGCGCAGAGCTGAGTGGTCAGTGTAGACAATGACTGGAGAGCCGATGAGGTAGGGCCTGAACTTTTCTAAGGCAAATACAACAGCTAAGAATTCCTTCTCAGTTGTTGTATAATTGAGTTGTGCGTCGTTCAGGGTTCGGCTTGCGTAATAGATCACGTGCGGCATCTTGTTGATGTGCTGTCCAAGGACAGCACCGATGGCAAAGTCGGATGCATCGCACATAATCTCGAATGGGTGCGTCCAGTCAGGGGAAGAGAGAACGGGAGCAGAAGTGAGTGAGTGTTTCAATGATTCAAAAGCAGCCGCACAGCTTGAGCTGAAGTCGAATGGCGTGTCCTTGGCCAGGAGAAGAGTCAAGGGCCTAGCAATCTTGCTAAAGTCCTTGATAAACCGTCTATAAAAACCGGCGTGGCCAAGGAAGGCTCGGATATCTCTGACGCATCGGGGAGGAGGCAGATTGGAAATGACCTCAATCTTTGCTTTGTCAACCTCTATGCCATTTTGCGAGATGATATGTCCTAAGACAATACCTTCGCGCACCATGAAGTGGCATTTCTCCCAGTTCAAAGTGAGATTCTTGTCCTTACATCGTGTAAGGACAGCGTCAAGATGCAGCAAACACTCGTCAAAGGAGTCGCCGAAAATGGAGAAGTCATCCATGAAAATCTCCAGAAATTTCTCCACCATGTCTGAGAAAATCCCCATCATACACCGCTGGAAGGTAGCGGGCGCATTGCATAACCCAAAGGGCATGCGTCGATATGCAAACGTGCCGAAAGGACAAGTGAAAGTGGTCTTGTCCTGGTCTTTTTCGGCGATGGGAATTTGATTATAGCCAGAGTAGCCATCTAGAAAGCAATAGTACTCATGTCCGGCCAATCGTTCGAGCATCTGGTCAATAAAAGGTAGCGGAAAGTGGTCTTTCCGCGTTGCGGCGTTGAGTTTTCTGTAAAGAATGCAAACTCGCCATCCAGTTTGGGTGCGAGTAGGGATTAACTCATTCGCCTCGTTGGTTATGACCGTGATGCCTGACTTCTTGGGGACAACGTGAATGGGGCTAACCCACTGGCTATCAGAGATAGGGTAAATGATACCACTATCTAGAGATTTGACGATCTCCTTCTTCACAGCCTCCTTCATGACTGGATTAAGACGTCTCTGTGGATCCCGGGCTGGTTTGGCATCATCCATCAGATGAATGTGATGCTCAACGATGAGGGGACTAATCCCCTTGATGTCCGCCATGGACCAGCCAAAAGCTTGCCTGTTGCTGTGCAAGACCGCGAGAAGGGCTTTCTCTTGCTCGGGAGCTAAAGAAGCCGAGATGATGACAGGGAGGGTCTCGTTCTCACCTAAGTAAGCATACTTAAGGTGAGACGGCAACGGCTTGAGTTCGAGCGTTGGAGGTGAAATGATGGAAGGCAAGACTGGTGCAAAGGTCTCGAACTCAAAGGACTCCAGCACAGGTTCAAAACGAGTGTAGGCAACCGAGTCGGATGGTTCAGGTAACTCATCCGAAAAGTCGAAAGATTCAAACTCGGGTTGTGCACGGCTAAGATCGTTCGTGAACGTGAAACACTCGTAGTCGTTATCGGGCGCAGAAACAGCAGCAGGTTCGAAGAGACACGCACTAGTGGCGTCAAGATTATCGTATTCAAACAAAAACTCCTCGAATTCACACTCTTCGGGGGTGATCTCCTGGATCGAGCAAACATCCAGTATATGAGCATTAGGTTCGGCGGGCTGATTCCCCAACCTAAAAATGTTGAGTTCAATTGTCATATTTCCAAAAGAGAGGTTCATTGAACCATTGCGACAATTGATCACAGCATTTGAGGTTGCGAGAAATGGGCGACCGAGTATCACCGGAATTTGATTCCGGGGGTTAGCTACAGGCTGTGTATCTAAGACAATGAAGTCGACGGGGAATATGAAATCCCCGACTTTGATTAACACATCCTCTAGCTCACCCCTAGGATGGGTGATCGATCGGTCGGCCATCTGGAGAGTGCAGTGTGTGGGTTTCAGCTCTCCGACGCCTAATTGCTCGTATACTGAATACGGAAGCAAGTTAACACTGGCACCAAGATCTAATAGTGCGCGGTTGATGTTCTTATCCCCAATAGTAATTGAAATAGTAGGACAGCCAGGGTCCTTCCGTTTTTGTGGTAAAGATTGGGTAAGGGCATCACTCACAGCACTAGCCAAGAAAACTTTCTTGGGTACCTGAGACTTCCTCTTTTTCGTGCACAAGTCCTTTAAGATTTTCGCGTAAGAAGGGACTTGTTGGACAGCATCTAAAAGAGGAATGTTAATGTTAACTTGCTTGAATAACTCCAAAATCTTCTCCATTTGTGGATTTTGTTTGTTAGATCTCAACCGGTTTGGAAATGGAACATTTTGAAAATTGGTTGAGTCTAATGCTGGAGGAGGAGATTTTGGAGTTGGAACGGATCCCAGAATAGGTGTTTTCATGGAGTGAGAAGCGGGCCCGTTTAGAGAAGAAGAGGAAGGAGAGCCTTGTGAAGAAAGGAGAATAGGCTCGGAAGACGAAGAAGAAGAAGCAGGAGAAGAAGAAGAAGAAGCGGCCGGGGTGTCATCGTTGATTTGCTTGCCAATGTTGTTTTGCAGCACCCTCCCTGATCTCAGTGTGGTCACGGCACTCACATTATGGTTTTGTTGTTCAAGAGCAACATGTGCATTATGTGGGTGGCCGGGATTTGGAAGTGGCTGGGACGGGAGCTTCCCCTTCTCTCGCTCGCTCAAGGCCGCGTTCAGCTGTGCAATCTGGGCCTCGATGGTCTTGATGCTCTGCCCGTGTGCGGCGGTGTGTTGCACTAAAGATTGGATTGAAGACTGGATGTTGGCGGTGGATTGAGTCGATTGTTTAACAAACGCATCCAGACTTCGCTCGAGCGAGGAAACCTTATCATTGTTCGACGGAACAAAGTTGTTTGGTGGAAAGGAATTGTTCGGTGCAAAGTTGTTCGTCTGGTTTTGGTAAGGCTGGGGTTGGAAGGGCTGCTGATACTGAGTTTGTTGTTGCGCTTGTTGTTGCGGTGGAGGGGCCCTTTGGAAATGGTTGCCCTGGAATTGATTCTGATTCTGATTCCAGGCGAAATTGGGGTGGTTCCTCCAACCGGGATTGTAGGTCGAAGAGTATGGATCATTCCTTGGTCTTTGCTGGAATGCATTAACCTGATCCTGTCCTTGCGAGGGTGGATTGTAAGGACACTCTTCAGTCAAGTGGGACGGATCGGAACAACAAGCGCAGATGGTACGAAGGGGGAGAACAGGGGCAGGAGTAGGAGAAGAAAATTTGCTCTCTATTGCTTCAAGCTTTTTTGTGATTGCAGCCATTTCAGCTCTCATCGCAATAGAGACATCAAGCTGGTGAATTCCTACCCTAGACTGACCGGTAGAAGTGGAGGGAGAAGAAGAAGAAGGAGTCGGTCTGGTGCTCTCCCACTGTAGCGTTTGCTCCGCAAGATCGTCAAAGAACTGCCACGCTTCCTCGTCAGATTTGGATAGGAAGTGGCCCTGACAGATGGTTTCCAGCAACTGCTTCGTTGCTGGGTTCAGTCCCTCGTATAAGGTTTGGCAGAGTTGCCATTTCTCTATACCGTGGTGAGGACACTGAACAAGAAGGTCTTTGTATCGGTCAAAGCACTTCCAAAAGGGTTCAGAAGGAAGCTGGGAGAATTGGTTGATCTCATTTCGAATTCTTGCGGTCTTATGATTTGGGTAGAATTTTTTCAGAAACGCTTTAACAAACTCGTCCCAGCTGGTGATTGAGTGGGAAGCGGTGCTATACAGCCATTTTTCTGCGAGATCGCATAAAGTGAACGGAATGACCCGTAGACGTATAGCATCGTCCGACAGCTGGGTTGTTTTCATCATGGCACAGACGTTTTGAAATTTGTTAATGAAGATATAGGCATCTTCAGATTCAAGCCCATGAAAACGTGGAAGCATGTTGATGAAATGGGGCTTAATTTCAAAGTTGTCCCCATTGGCCGGAGGAAGAGAAAGGCAGGTTGGAAGTGCAGAACGGGTAGGGTAGAAACGATCCTGGAGCGCAATTCGCTGCGGCGCTACAACAGGCGGTGGTGGTGGGAGATTGGTCTCCATAGGAGGTGGAGCCAATCCAGGGGTGGTCAACGAGATGTTTGGAATAAATCCCGACATCGCGGAAGAAGAGGTTGGTGAAGGTGAAGGTGAAGGTGAAGATGTATGAACAGAATTCCGGTCAACGTCGGAGTTGGCCGGCAAAGGAAGGGGAGAAAGAGGAGTGGACGGAGTATCGACTTCGGAGTCGATCGCATAGTCGGTCGCGACTAACGTAACGCGGACTAGACGGGCGCTAGTGTCCCGAGTCCAAGCGGACATACACTAAACGAGTTTAGTATAGTCAAAGCGGAGAAGGTGAGGGTAAGAAAACGTCAATGAAGAACGGCGATGGGTGTTGGGTGAAAATGGATTTGGCGACAAAAGGGCAAGTTTTTATAAACGTTTTTGATTTTTTTTCTTTTTTTTTTTTTTTTAGAAAAAGATTTACAGAAGTATGTACGGAAATACGGCTTAAGCAATCACAAACAAGATATGCACAATCACACCTAGATCTAGGGTAACCTAGGTCTACTAGACCTGCTCCTGAACTTGATTGTCGAAGTTAAACAGTGTCGAGAAACGGGCTTAAAAATACACTGATCACGAGGCCAGGTAAGTGCAGAGATAAGGGGAGGTTGTCCAACGCTTTCGCGAAGTTCCTTAATTAAATAACCCTTTCTCTTTCGGCGGTTGCGCCTTTAACACTTTCCTAGACACCCCGTAAACAATATACGGTTAAGCGAGCTTCTAAACAAGGTTTATCTTCTCCTAATGAGCGCGAAGTCCTTAGGGCTGAAGTCTAGTATTTTTTTTAATTACAATGGACAATGCATATGCTTTAGTGATTTCCGGGGTCCTGGGAAGGGTGATGAAATCCCCACCCAATCTGGATTGGTTTCAAGCCCCTTAAGTCCGTATTAAAGAATGCAAAACAGTAACAATATCAACAGCAAACAATTTTTATTTGCGGCGCAAAGAATCCTGCACAAGAACAGTTTATTGGAAGGGGGAGAAGAATTTGCGCAAAGAAGGCTGCAGAAAACACAATTCAGTGGAGCTTAGAGGAGTGGAGAGAGGCAGAGAGACTCACCAGAGAAAAATGGGGCCCTGAAGCCAAAAGATGGCCGCGCTTGCGCGGCCAAATGCATGTAATTGCCGCGCTTGCGCGGCAGTCCTGAGGCTTTGGTGCTCTGGAAAAATTTGGTGTTCTCTGTTGGGTGTCCTCTGCTTGTCTGGATATACTGAATCTTGATTTGCTCACTGTATTTGCTCCAGATTTGTACAGTAAACCGGATGCTTCGTTTTGTCCGTCGCGGTGTAGCCGCGAAAATGTGGGTCTATCTTCCCACGTCTTTGGCACTGTACTTGAACTCCGTATTTCCAACGTCTTTGGCGTCGATCTTGAGCTTCGTATTTCCTGCACACTTGCACAAAAACTAATCAAAAATAACAAGATGGTTTCTTTTACAAAGTATATATTTTTTTGGTTTTTGGTTGTTTTTATATTCACAAATTAACCCGAAATTTCACTTAGAAATAGACTACCGTCTCCCCGGCAACGGCGCCATTTGATTGTTAGAATACGAGCGTGTTCAAGTTCTAGTTTAAATACCGCAATCAAGACGGTTTCGCACGTAGCTAGCCGGTTGAGTACGGGTCGTCCGCAGGGAGATGGGAATCTTTTTCTATGTGTTTTTCGACGAGTTAAGTCCGGTTGTTCAGATTTTGTTTGTAGTTATCTAAGTGTTGAGTTGATATTTAAAGAGAGCTTGTTAGGGTTAGGATTAGGTTAGTTTGAGTTAGGAGTCTCCACATCTTTCGTTGCCCCACTTAATATCGGTGTTACGGTAATCGGCAACAACGGGGATTAGCACGACTAGGAAGGAACTTGCGAGTATAAGCTAGGCTTTCCAACGCATAGTCCTTCCTTTTGGTGCTTGTCCGTCCGTTCTTGGCTCTTATCCATAACCTCCGGTTAATTCAACCACAACCGGTCTCACTACGGAATCACCGCTATCATGTAGGATAGGGTGCCGTAAGGAGCGGATTGTGGTTGGGTTAACGGGAGTTGATTTAAGTTGTTGGGCAAGGAAAGAGTGAGAGAGATTTCCTTCTCTCAAACTTCCCTTATCCTACCCTAACAAGTATAGAACTACTCACACTTCATAATACGGAAAAATAAAACAACACAAAAGAGGAAGATAGAAAGAAAGAGATTAGAAGAATACGACTAACTGTTTGCGACCTCACCTTGGCGAGGATCAAGCGTAAGTATCATTGTCGTATGAAAGGATAAAGAAAAAGAGAGAAGAAACAAACAACAAGGAAATAACAACAACTACTTAACAATTAAAATTACAACAATTATAACAAGTAAAGAAAGAGACAAGCATGATAATAAAAATGGTCTTCTTTATTCATCACTCTTCACTCAAAAGCTCACTTACAAGTTTAATGGAGAAGAGGTGAGAAGAGGAAGAAGAACATGTACTAAAACCTAGCAAAGAAAAATACAAGATTATGGACCCCTTCCTTCTCAAACTTCTGGGCTATTTATAGGCTGGAGAATGAAAACCTAGGGCAACCACCAGACCAAAAATGCAAATACCAAAATACCCCTGAAAATTGGTCGGCTGAAGGCACTGTACTGCCGCGGATCCGCGGCCTAGACCCCCCTTTGGCCGCGGATCCGCCGCACCTTGGTAGGTTTAGGGTGTGGGCTTTGGGGTACTTCCCTGTTCTTCTGTCCCCTCTTGTCTGTTGTATGTATTTTCTGAAAATACATCCAAAATTCTTCCAGAATTTCTGTTGAGGGAAAGGTGTTATGAAGTGGACTTTTTGTGGATGATTGCCTCGAGCTCCGTGTAGATCTCTTGGATTATGTGCTACCATAGTGCTTTGTGCATGAAGGTGACAATTGATTTGTCCTTTTGTCTCCTAAACTGGTATCTGGCAACATACGGATGAAGAGCGGAGACCGTGTTTTATCTGTGGTTGGCAGGAACCCGGATTTTGTCGTGTTTTTCCATGAATTTCACCGTTTTGGAACCGAGGACCTGTATCCTGCAATTGACTAGCAAACACGGCTCAAGAGTATCTACGGATATGCAATGTGATAAAAATTGGACGGTATGAAAATGCAAAAATCTGATATGAACAATATACCATCGTGCTATGGTGTATTCGGAGGAGGAATACCGAGAGGGAATCTCATTCTCCTTTAGAATAGTCCAGGAATTCCGTGCTCAAGTATTCTCCTCCTTGATCTCATCATAGGACATAATACTTATACCTGTATTTTGGTTCTCTACTTCTAACTTATATTCTGTGAATATCTCAAAAGGTTCGGACTTGTGTTCCAACAGGAACATATGTCTGAATCTTGAGAGATTATCAGAGAATATAATGAAGTATAAAGAACCAGTCTTGGTATGTGTAAACAGGGGACCTACATACATCAACATGTATCATCCCAAGAGTTCACTAACTCTTTCTCTGTTTCCTGTAAACGGAGCTATGGTCATCTTATCTCTGTGACATGACTGGCAAGTTTCACAAGATGTAAATTCAAACTGATTTAAATATGCATCTAAATGTAACTTAGCTGGTCGGGTCGCATTGATATGACCTAGTCTACAATACCTCAAGAAGGATCCGTTCATTTCTGAACTCTTCCTCTTGCGTGTGTTCTATATACTAAGAACCGTAGTTTGATTTAGAACGTTAATTTTTTTAGATAACGTGCCTGAACCGATCAACTTTTGATATAGGAAATGTTCAAAACATTATCCAACAATACAAAATTTTATCATTCTTTACTAATAAAGAGACTGATATGATTTTGTATATCAGGTTCGGTATCTAATAACATTCGTTCAGAATCAATGTATTACAATACAGGGTGACAGTGACCAACAGACTTGGCTGCAACACTTGCCCCGTTTTCTGCCTCATGAAACTTATCACCCGTTCTCAGTTTTTCTACCTTTTTGTAGCCCTATGTAACAGATTACATATCTGGGATCCTGATACGGTATCATATACTCAGGATGCAGAGGATACTAAGAAACAGTTCTTTGTAATGAACACACCCGAAGATGATGCATCAGCATGCACTCTCTTCGTTTGGGCGGCACGGGAAATCTGGTATTCTCCAATTTCCTGCTCTGTCTTATAACAATTATAAGTTAGAGCGGGACCAACGTTCCCCAGCTCAGTGTAACAAGCGGGTTCGGTCAATAATTCGTATTATTATCTTGATTAAGGCGTGATATGGTCGCTACCTGGAGAGAGAGAGAAGAAAACACTCAGCGTGCGCTCTTGCAAGAATAGATTGGTTATTATTTTATCTAATCAGGATGGCTCCCACTGTTTTTATCAAATCTTCCTTCAAACCCTAAAAGGAAAGACTAGCCGGGATTAATTACACACTACAAGTTCGCCAATCTTTCAGCCAGGCCAGTGTCGGTACTTTGAGGGAGGTCCCCCGTGCTTTCGCACGAACCTAATTAATGTAAACCTCGTTTTCCCAGAGGCGTAACCTCGTTAACACCTTTCTAGACACCTACTTGATCGGCTAATTGTAATGTGTAAAACTCTCCCAGGAGTAACTCTTACTCGTAGTGGGTATATCGGGATGCAACTATCTCATAGATGGTATGCAATCTCATTGCAAATTTTAACACTTGAAATTCCCGATAATATTTTGCCCCCAGCACCCTATGACCTTGACGGAGGTCAACAAACCATAGGCTACTAGTCAAGTTCAACCCGTCATTTCTTGATCGAATTAAACCCACCCGCACGACCCTTGACGGAGGTCAACAAGGCCGCACGACTACCCTAATCCAATCTGCATCATATGCATAAGCAGATAAATAATAGTTAGCTACCGCACACTACGCCTTGACGGAGGTCAACAAACGTAGCACGAATACTAAGTAGGACTTATCTGAAATGACGGAGGGCTACGACAGGTTTTTCTGAAAACTTATTGCGTAAAGAACTTGATATCTTTGTAGGATCGAATGAATTTTGAAATGGAGTGTCTTTGAGGTTTTTCTAGTTTTGCTAAAGGAGTCACTCCCGGTGAAGGGATCGTCGGTCCTTTCCTCGTCGAATGAGGTGCGGGATATATCATATATATCACTGTGCATAGCAAAAACTCTTAAAAGCAATCAAAAGACAAACCGAGTGTGTAGCATCTACCAGTTATTGCTAAAGGAGTCACTCCCGGTGAAGGGATCTCGGTCCTTTCCTCATCGAATAAGGTGCAGGATATATCATATATATCGCTGTGCAAAGCAAGAACTGTAGCTACCTGTTTTATTTTGAAATTCGATTCTACAACATCTTAGGTTTCTTTTATTTCATTAATCTCATTAATGAAGTCCCATCATTTAAATACCTAAACATCACAGATAAATACGACGTACACTTATGCCATCCGCATTCGCCTCGATGTCCCCTCATGCACCGTTAGGTTAGGTAACTAACGGCAGAGCGGGGCAGGGCTAGCGCGGGTGTAAAACATAAGTAACGCTTATATAATATATCATATATACTATATACTGTATCTATCACAGAACATCACATGATCACATCACAGATATCGCAGCAGAAGAATCATATGAAATATTGGATATACTAGGACGTCCATGTTTTCAATACGAGCCAGTGTAAAACACGGATTCCACGGTCGTGATGAATAGCCAAACCCACACCCCTAGACCCCTACGAGAGCGGCAAGCAACCCTACCAATTCTAGAGTTAGGAGACCCGGACTCGACTCCTCGAGTTAGTCTCCCACTGGACTCTAGAACCCGGTTACTTATGCTCTACTCCTTGGGTCTATCCTAGTGCGGAAAAGTAAATAATATACAAACGGTGACATCTTCCGCAACCTGGAAGTGCCCCAATAAAAGAATATTACATACAAGTTTTTACATGAATGAAAATGAAAAACACTCATCTCACACAAAAAACCCCGTCTATTCAAACACGACGATCCAATATAACATATCCAGCAACACATAACATCACATGTCATCAACGTAAGTAAATATGTCCATCCCAATTGTCATTGACATATAGCAACGAAACCGGCGATATCACATATTACACTTACGGTCACAGAAAAGAAAGTGTAAAACTACAACAGTTGGAATCCGCAACCTCCATAGACATCGCATGCCTAATCAAATGAATTACTTAGACATCATATGCCTAACAATTATAAACCCCGCATTTTAGTCTCATTATCGAAAACACTTTTCAATATCAAGTCGGGCAATTTAACAAGATTCCCGACATTTTGATCGAATGCTCGTCGCAAACTTTAGTAGACGGTCGCACCCCCGATACCGTCGACGAAGTGCACCAAGGCGGAACACCGCTACCGGGAGCACCCGAACGGATGCTTTCGGTGACGGGGTTCTCCTACAGTCACTTGGTCGGGGCTATAGAGTGAGGCTGTCTATTAAGTTTACCCGGCGAGTATCCACGTACGCTACGTGATTGCGACGGACTTTTGATCACATCAAAATTCCGTGGCAACCGATCAAGTGAGACTAAACTGCTATGTTTATAATATTCATTCAGTTATCTCATAACTATTTGTGAATTCCAAGTATTGTATCACATTCCGGATAAATAGAAAATGTTAAACTTTTCGATCGAACATATCGAACACCCAAGTTTTCCCGAAACTGTTCAACACATGAAATAGGTTCAAAGACATTCACTTCATGCCTCAGTACCAACGGTCCAGCCGTAGAAGGGTCAAGCCAACGCCTCACATGTGGCACGCCGTACTGCCCCAAACCCGAAGGTTCAAAGGGCAGTTCAAGACGGTCACATAATCGAGTTAAGGTTTGTTGTCTTCTAGAGGGACCATCGCGTTACTTGCACTACTCAGAACGTCCTTAAACCACAGAAAAATCCAACAGTTGGAAATTTTCCGGCAGGGGAAAAGGTGGGTATTTATATCCGGTCGAACTTTTTAACATATTCCAAAATATCCGGAAAGCCACATAGACAAAACTTGATAATCCGATCGAATCCACGAATTCCCCAATACAACCCAGAAATTTCAACTCTTGAATAAATATTAAAAATTCCCAGGAAAACCAGCACTGCAAAGTAGGAGTTACTGTGCAAAATTCAATGCATGAAGAGACTAAATGAGCGCGGAACCGCCGCAATAGGCGGCTAATGCCGCGGTTCAGCCGCGCTTTAGACAGATCATTTGGTAATTTTTGCACCGTAATTCTTAGAATTTCCTGCTGAATTTTTTAAGAATTTTTAATTTGGAAAAAACCGCGTTTTCAGAAAAAGTCCAGAGAGGGTTAAAAGTTAGGGTTTCGGGGTTCGATTGGGTTTCTAACATCGTCTACGCATCGCCTAAGGCTCTAGCTAGGCTCTGATACCACTGTAGGGTTCCTAGGCACTCTAATGAGGTCTCACAAGGCATCAACCATGCCTATTTCAAAATTTACGGTGCCGAGAAACCCTAGACTACGGATCGTTAACTAGAAATTTAGGCGAAACTAGAACTAGTAAACTACTTTACTAAGAGAACGGAAATACAACCTTTGTAGATCCAGTCCTCCACCTCCATAGCTCCGCAATGAAGTCTCCTCGCTGTCCAAATAGGATCCCGGGCTCTAGCGTCGGCTTCATCGGAGAAATGGGCGGGCAAGGTCGTCGGCTTCGTGCCGAAGATGATCTACGTCGAGGCATCACAAGATCAAGCTCTCACTTCACCAAGTCATGAAACTTGTGAAGAAAACACCCTATACTATTTGGCAAGTGGTAAAGGATGAAGAAATAGGAAGTGGGTAGACTTTAGAATTGGATTTCTCACTCATTTTCTCAAGTTGCCTTGATGGAGGCAAGCTTCTTCTTGAAGAAGAAGAAGAAGAAGATGAAGAATATTATGATAAGTATATTTTAAAATAAAAATAATATGATCCTTTATCATAATCTTAACCTTAGTTAAGTGTAGAGAATTGACTAAGGTTAGGTTGAATGGTTAGGGTTAAGGATGAGATCAAAAAGGTCATCTAGTCAAAGCTTCATGAAGCTTCAACTAAAAACAAATGAAGCCACCATTCATTTATCTTTCAATTTATTCAAAATGAATAAATAAATAATATAAATGAATAATTCAAACCCTAATCAACAACTTAACCATGGTTTAATTCTTTACACTTAACCAAATAAGCATGTATCATCAAACATGATATAATCAAGTGCACAAAAGTATATCACATATACAATTTGTGAACTTCAAGTGAGAAAATCCATTTAAAGTGAACCAATACTAGTTAATGCAATGTAATATATCAAATATATAATTATGCATTAAATCATTAAATCAACACTTGATTTAACGATCCGGTCATATCGCATATAACCGACTAGTATCCAATGTTTCGGCTTATCGAATCAACCCTCGATTCGATAACTAGGTTATATCGCATATAACCATTTTATACATTCATCGCGAGAATAGAATACAGTATCACATACACGCATTATTCTCGGTCCCGCACATATCTCATATGCGCTCCTATTTCGTTTTGCTTGAGCCAGGAAACCTCTGTGTAGGACTCTAAAGACTTGTCAATACGCCGGCAGCAGGTGATGATCATATCAAACACCCACAAGCCGCAAGCGGTTTGCTAAACGTAACGGCCACCCGGGTATTGAGCGATCAGAAGATCGACGAGCAAGCCCGCTCATACTCCTGTGAATCCAACCAGTAACACTTACCGTACAGTCCGGTCTGATCGTCTGATATGTCGCATATCTCGCCTAGGGGTGGTAAACGTCAGACCCGAATAGCTCGATAAGTCGTGTCGATATGAGGTCTATAACAGTTCGAGAAACTACTGGTAACACTTACCAGTAAATCTCAGCAACCCTGGCCAGGGATTTCCGGTTATAGCTAATCGAACACAGCGCAACATCTACTCCCTATACCGGGAGAGACGAATCCCCTCCTATCGCTCATTGTCTCCATATGATTCGGGAATGTACCCAAAAACCACCGTTTTGCACGCCCTCTTGGACATGGTAAGGTGGAAATCAAAGCACAGTAGGAACCACACAAGACTCTATGACGATCTCGCATCAACAGACTACTCTGTACCAGTGTCACCAGAGAACTGCCATCTGACGTAGGGTATAATACCATCTGAGAGTTCTCGGCGAGTCCGTCCAGTATACCCAGTCTCCACCGAGCACCCGTATATCATCTCTGATGTCAAACACCAATGGATATGGGATCATCCATCGCCCATCTGTATAGGTCGAGAAGGTATACGCTAGTCTACTCTGGTATATCGATGCCCCGTCTCGATACACCCACGACTAGGGACCTTGAAGGATGTACTTATGGACTACCATGTCCCCACTAGTATGATACGCATCATAGTCCAGATAGTCAAGTACACATCCTAAGGGCTTTACCAACATGTAACAGAGAGACAATCAGTGTACACGTTAAGGTAAAATTCAACCAGATAGCATACTATCATGTCGAGCAAGATAGTCCTCCTTATATATGTCCCAGCATCCACTACAATATACATCCTATGTACAGTAATGGCCTCTAGGGCATACATATAACTAACAGAGGGACCTTGTGAATTTGTCGGGTATGGTTTGTATAGGGTTGCTAGGCATGCTCACAAGGTTCTACGAGGCATCAACCATGCCCGATTAAAAATTTAGCCGTGCCGAAAAACCCAAAGACGGATCTTTAAACTAGGGTTTAGGCGAAAACAAGTATGTTAAACAGTTTAACACTAAGTGAGAGGGATTACAACCTTTGTAGATCCGGTCCTTCACTTCAATAGCTCCGTGTAGATGTCCCCTTCGCTGCGATCGTGAACTCCGGACTCTAGAGAAGCTCCACAAGAAGAAGGAACGTGCTTGCTTCGATGACTTCGAGGCCGAAGATGATCTACGTCGGGGAGACACTAACTCAAGCTATTCCTTCACTAGGTCAAGAACTTTGTGAAGAAAACACACTCTACTACATGGCAAGTGGTAGAGGATGAAGAAGTAGGAAGTGGGCTCACTTTAGAATTGATTTTCTCACACTTTTTCTCATGGCACCATTAGAGCTAGTAAGATTTTCATGGAGCTTGATGAAGATGAAGAAGAAGAAAGAATAATAATCATCATATGAATTAATCCTCCTCAATAATGTAACGAAGGGTGAGTTAAGCTATCATGCTTAACTCATGTAGAGAATTGACCAAGGTATATGGTTAAGGGTTGGGTTAACTAAATATCCTTAAGAATGACAAAAGAGTTGACTTTGTCAATATTTCCACAAGCTTCATGAAAGCTTGAGAACTTTGACAAAGTCTTTCTCTTTTGTTATTCTTAAGATATAAACAAAACCCTAATCTTTACCCTAATCTTGGTATAAGTCTCATACACCCATCTTTGATGTATCATCAAGCTTGACACAATCATATGTACACAAATATATATCACATATACACTTATGCACAATCTAGTGAGAAAATAAATCATAAGTGAGCTAATACTAGTTAATGTAATGTAATATATCAAATATATAATTATACATTAAATTATTAAATCAACTCTTGATTTAATAACCCGGCTATAACCGACTAATATCATGTGTAACAACTTATCGAATCAACACTTGATCCGATAACCCGGCTATATCACATACAACCGATCAATGTCACGAATCGCGAGAATAGAATATGGTATCTTATATCGTATTAATCTCGGTCCCGCACATATAACATATGTGCTCCTACTCCATTTCTCTTGAGCAAGGAAACCCCTGTGTAGGACTCTAAAGACTCGCCAATACGCCGGCGGTAGGTGATGATCATATCAAACACCCACAAGCTGCAAGCGGTCTGCTAAACGTAACGGCCACCCGGGTATTGAGCGATCAGAAGATCAACAAGCAAGCCTGTACATTCTCCTGTGAATCCAATCAGTAACACTCCCATACAGTCCGGTCTCGTCATCTGATATGTCGCATATCTCGCCTAGGGGTGGTAAACGTCAGACCTTAGTAGCTCGATAAGTCGTGTCGATATGAGGTCTATAACAGTTCGAGAAACTACCGATAACACTTAACAGTAAATCTCAGCAACCCTGGCTAGGGATTTCTGGTATAGCCAACCGAATACAGCACAACATCAACTCCCTATACCGGGAAAGAAGAATTCCCTCCTATCGCTCATTGCCTCCATGTGATTCGGGATTGTACCCAAAAGCCACCTTTTTGCACACCCTCTTAGACGTGGTATGATGGAAATCAAAGCACAGTGGGAATCACACAAGACTCTATGACGATCTCGGGTCAACAGACTAGTCTGTACCAGTGTCACCGGAGAACTGCCATCTGACGTGAGGTTTAATACCATCTAGGAGTTCTCGGCGAGTCCGTCCGGTGTACCCAGTCTCTACTGAGCACCCGTACACCATCCTTGATGTCAAACACCTATGGATAAGGGATCATCCATCGCCCATCATATGAGTCAAGATGCGTATACGCTAGTCTGCTCTGGTGTATCGATGCCCTGTCTCGATACTCCCTCGACTAGGAACAGTTATAGGATGTACTCGTCGACTACCGTGGCCCCACTAGTATGATCTCATCATAGTCCCAGTAGTCGAGTATATATCCTAAGGGCTTTATCAACATGTAATATAGAGACAATCAGAGTACATGTTAAGATAAAGTATAACCAGATAGCATACTATCATGTCGAGCAAGAAAGTCCTCCCTATATATGTCCAAGCATCCATTACAATATACATCGTATGTACAGTAATGGCCTCTAGGTCATACATATAACTAACAATCTCCCACTTGCACTAGGGCCATCTGTTGTAGTATCACATACCCAACAATTAGCTGTGGTTAAAGTATCTCATACTCAACCATCCAATAAAAGACTCTACTGGGAAAAAGGGCTTTGTGAGTGGATCCGCGCTGATGTCCTCTATGTCTACTCTCCAAACCTCGATCTCCCTGGAGATCAACCATCTCCATGATAAGGTGATACTGCCTAAGATTTATATCTGGATTTCAGATGGGACGGTTGTTCCTTGGTTAAAGCCACAACTCCATTGTCACACAATGGTAGGAACGAAGTTCATCTCATGAACTTATATATATTCAGACTGCCTCTTTGGTAGCATCTTTGGTAACGATGTATCTTGCCTTTAATTGTCTAGTATGTCATGGTATCTAGCTTGGAACTCTTCCAACATACCGTCCCTCCACCGAGGGTAAAGACAATGCCTGCGACTTCGTCTTTATCACCCTGGAACCTTTCCAGTGTTTTTCCCCAGGATCGATTGATACCATCTCACTACAACTAGTGAGTATCCTAACATCCAATTAGATCTATCTCATAGATCCAAAACCCAGGATTTAGGAGGTATCGCTTTGATCCTACATGGAGAATCCTTGTGATAAGCGGAGATTGACCGAGCCTATCATAGAAAACTCCTTCCCTATAAAGAGTATGTTATCCAGGTACTCTATGAGGATCACCACCATACTCCCTACTACCTTTTTATATATACAAGGTTCATCTACCATTTTGATGAAGTCAAACTCTTTGACTACCACATCAAAACAGATGTTCCAACTCCGCGATGCCTGTTTTATCACATAAAACATCTTGCACACGTTTCCGCTGCTCCCACTGTTTACGAAGCCCTCTGGTTGTGTACTTATAGACGCTCTTTTCTAAAACATCATTTAGAAAAGCAGTCATGACACCCAACCGCTAGATATCGTAGTCATGGTATGTAGCCGTGGCAGGTAGGATCTGGATGGACTTAAGCATAGCTTTGAAAGTCTCAACTTTTCCATGTACACCAAGTAATCTTCTCAAGATATACTTGCTCCTGATGGGGATTTAACCCTTCAGATAAAGCAACCAAAGTCCTTACTTTATTGGTGTATAAGGATTCCATCTCAGATCACTAAGCATCCAGCCATTCTTACAGAGTCCTACTCCTGATGGCCAGCTCGAAATAAGTTGGGTCGCCATCTCATGATGCAATCCTCGCTCCCACTGTCATAGAAAAACCGAAGTAACTCTCAGGTAGGTGAGGAACCCTACTAGATCGGCGGAGAGGTTGAGGTTCGTTGGAAAATATTGAATCCTTTGGTTCTACCAAATCATCTGGTGTAGTTTGTATAGCTGGAACTCCTTCCAGTTTTACCTCATGACCACTAATTTCTTCACAAGAAATTCCCTTTCACAAAGGTGGCATGTTGAGAAACAAAAACATCTTTTGTTCCTCGGTTAGGTAGAAGATATTCCCTTGCGAAAGCTTGGGATATCAAACAAACTTTCACAGATCTGACTTTGCCTCGAGCTTGTCCGGATTTTTCTTTTCAAACATAGGCCAGACAACTCCAAATCTTAACAAACTTAAGATATGGTCTCTTCCCTTTCCATATCACATATGAAGTGGTAGGCAACTGATTTGATTTGAACCCTATTCAATAGTTATGCAGCTTCTCAAGTGCATGACTCCCAAAAGGAAATAGGAAACTCAGTAGTACTCATCATAGAGCACACCATATCACATAGGGTGCTATTGCTCCGCCCCGATACACCGACGTGCTGTGGTGTATACGGAGGAGTAATGCTGAGAGAGAATCTCATTCTCCTTCAGAATAGTCCAGGAATTCCCTGCTCAAGTATTCTCCTCCTTGATCTCATCAAAGGACATAATACTTATACCCGTATTTTGGTTCTCTACTTCTAACTTACATTCTGTGAATATCTTAAAAGGTTCGGACTTGTGTTTCAACAGGAACATATGTCTGAATCTTGAGAGATCATCAGAGAATGTAATGAAGTACAAAGAACCGGTCTTGGCATGTATAGACAGGAGACTTTCATACATCAGCATGTATCAATCCCAAAAGTTCACTAACTCTTTCTCTGTTTCCAATAAACAGAGCTGTGGTCATCTTATCTTTGTGACATGACTGGCAAGTTTCATAAGATATAAATTCAAACAAATTTAAATATGCATCGTAATGCAACTTCAGCTAGTCGGGTTGCATTGATATGACCTAGTCTACAATGCCTCAAGAAGGATTCGTTCATTTCTGAACTCTTCCTCTTGTGTGTGTTCTGTATACTAAGAACTGTAGTTTGATTTAGAACGTCTATGCTTTTAGATAACGTGCCTGAACCGATCAACTCTTGATATAGGAAATGTTCAAAACATTATCCAACAATATAAAATTATATCCTTTCTTTACAAATAAAGAGACTAATATGATGTTGTATATCAGGTTCGATATCTAATAACATTTGTTCAGAATCAATGTATTCTGGTAATACAGGGTGATAGTGACCAACAGACTTGGCTGCAACACTTGCACCGTTTCTATCACATGAAACTTATCACCCGTTCTCAGTTCTCTACCTATCTATAGCCCATGTAACAGATTACATATGCGGGATCCTGATCCGGTATCTCATACCCAGGACGTAAAGGATACTGAGAAACAGTTCTTTGTAATGAACACACCCGAAGATGATGCATCAGCATGCAGTTTCTTCGTTTGGGCGGCATGGGAAATCTTGTATTCCCCAATTTCCTGCTCTGTCTTATAAAAATTATAAGTTGGAGCGGGACCAACGTTCCCCAGCTCAGTATAACAAGCGGGTTCGGTCAATATATCCGTATTATTATCTTTATTAAGGCGTGATATGGTCGCTACCTGGAGAGAGAGAGAGAAGAAAACACTCAGCGTATGCTCTTGCAAGATTAGATTGGTTATCTAATATATCTAATCAGGATGTCTCCCACTGTTTTAGTCAAATCTTCCTTTAAACCCTAAAAGGAAAGACTAGCCGGGATTAATTACATGCTACAAGTTCGCCAATCTATCAGCCAGGCCAGTGTCGGTAGTTTGAGGGAGGTGCCCCGTGCTTTCGCACGGACCTAATTAAAGTAAACCTCGTTTTCCCAGGGGCGTAACCCCGTTGACACCTTTCTAGACACCTACTTGATCGGCTAATTGTAATGTGTAAAACTCTCTCAGGAGTAACTGTTACTCGCAGCGGGTATAGGGATCCAACTATCTCATAGAAAGTATGCAATCTCATTGCAAATTTCAACACTTGAAATTCCCAATAATATTTTACCCCTAGCCTCCTATGACCTTGACAAAGGCCAACAAACCATAGGCTGCTAGTCAAGTTCAACCCGTCATTTCCTGATTCAATTAAACCCATCCGCACGGCCCTTGACAAAGGCCAACAAGGTCGCACGACTACCCTAATCGAATCTGCATCATATGCATAAGCAGATAAGTACTATTCAGCTACCGCACACTACGCCTTGACAAAGGCCAACAAACGCAGCACGAATACTAAACAGTCCTTATCTGAAATGACGGAGGGCTACGACAGGTTTTTAAGAAAACCCTTTGCCTAATGAACTTGATATCGTTATAGAATCGAGTGATTTTAAATGGAGTGTTTTTGAGGCATTTCTAGTTTTGCTAAAGGGGTCACTCCCGGTGAAGGGATCGTCGGCCCTTTCTGTTGCGCCACGGCAGCGCCCCGGCCGTCTACTCGAGGCCAAAATGCGGAATCAAAATTTTTCTTAACTGTTAAACTGGAGCTACCGCGGAAAATAAAACCCGGATCGTAACCATTAACCTATACTAGCTAACTAGAGATGGGGTGAGAGATATACCGAGCGATTCGTGTCCTTCGGTCTTCTTATCGTCGTCCCGATCTCCCGCGGAATCTCCATCCGTCATCACCTCGTCGGAAAGGGCACCACGTAGCCGATTTCTTTTACGGGCTCCCACCTCTGGACCGAGGCAACTCGGGCACGAAGTTGGCTAGCCGACGTGTCCAAGGGTACTGTAGGTTGTAGTGTAGAAAGCATGTCTCGATGCGGGTATGAAGTTGCCGTAGAGATGATGGAGAAGAGAAAGAACTTTGGAGAGGATGAAGGTGTATATATTTTTCAAGTATGAGGAATGAGATGAATAATTCCCACACCAAGAAAAACAACTCTCTCATTCTCCCCTCTCTTTTGTGGCCGGCCCCCTTAATCAAATGGTGGAAAGAAAAAGCAACAAGGGAGGTGAGTGTAGTAAAAGTAAAGGGGTAACCACATCCAAAGACCATGATAACAATATCAAATCAAATTCTAATCACAATAAAGCAAGAAATGATGATAGAAAAGAATGGTATCAAAAGATGCTTTCATAATCTCCCATTTCACAAATAACACCTCCACAAAGAGTTATTTGCAAACTTGCAAATAACCCCCTCCATCATAAAGTCCGTCCGGAAGGAACAAATGAAAACTGGCCGGAACGGAAAGCAAACTGGCAACTTCAGAAAACTGATCCTGTAATAAATTACAGGAAAACCCTACTACTGCATATACATGCCCGCATTTGTATTCCCACTGAATACAAAAGCAACGAGACAAAATCTACACTGTCTAATACTAGGATCCGGCTTATACCAAAGCTGGCTAGTAAAAACCGTCCGATCACGATCCGTGGAATACCGCACGTATCTGATCGAACCCTGCCATATCTCCATACGGCCTCCACAGCGTTTCGCCCGAAACTTGAGTAACTGAGTGTGGTGGACTCTAAAGACTCGTCAATACTATGGCTGTGGATTTAACCACTAGCACATCAGAGGTATTAGCCATACATGACGGGCCACCAGCTATTGACCAAAAGGGACGTCGATGAGCGAACTCATCCTGACACCCTACTGAGCCTATCAGTGACAATATCCGTACAGTCCGGTCCGTTCGTCTATGAGTATCGCATGGCGGGCCTAGGGGGTTGGTAAAATTCAGACCCCCAAAAGCGGTACAAGTCGTGTCGGAGTGAAGCCCAGAACACCCTGAGATACTACTGGAATACCTACCAGTAAATCTCCTGCCTCGGCCGAGGGCTTTGTGTAATGGCTCTCCGAGACACAGCGCGACCTCACCCATAATACCGAGAGAGACGAACCCCTGCTGATCCGCTCACTGCCTCCATGTGGCTCGGGACTGTACCCAACTAAAACCTGTTTGCAAGACTCCTTTGAGCCGTGGTAGGGTAGTAATCAAAGCACAGTGGGAACTCACACGAGACAAATGACGATCTCAGGTCGATGAACTAACCTGTACACTTGTCACCAGGGAACTGCTACCAGACGTTTGGTATAATCCCAACTAGCAGGTTCCTGGCGAGTCCTGTCCGGTGTACTCATAACCCAATGAGCACCTGTATACATCTTAGGTGAACCAACTGACACCAATGGCTTGTGAGACCAGCCACCGCCCCTCGTCAGGGTCTCGACTGTATACACTAGTCTACTAATGGAGTATCGATGCCCAGTCTCGAAACTCCCACGACTAGGGACCTTTTAAGGATGAGCTTATAGACTCCCGCTCTCACGTATATGATCTCCCTCATACTGCTGGTAGTCAAGCAAGAATCCTAGGGGATCTATCAACGTGTAATAGCGACTCGTAAGGTCACCTAAAGCAGTACACGATGATAAAGATAAACCAGATAGCATACTATCATCTCGAGTAAGACTGTCCTACCGGTATAGGTCCTCCCTCAATCATCGCAATCATGTGCCTGTGATCCAATAATTGACTCTGAGGGCACTATCTCCAACAATCTCCCACTTGCACTCAAGGCTAATTATTGCGATGTCGCATACTCACAGCCCGTGTGATACCGAACACCCAACTCCTCTACTAGTCAGTCTCACAAAGCTCGTTTGCGAAACTATTGCGTTCGAGGAATAGCCTCAGTGAGTGGATCCGCTGTGATGTTTCTTTCTATGTCTCTCTATATCTCAAGTTCGCGGAGAAAGCCATCTCCCGAAATGAGCAATACCTGTATTAGAATGTGTCTGGACGTCTGATGGGACCTAGCTCATAAATGAACTCCAAATCCAAACATCTTAGACTGTATCGTCAACTGAACTTAACCATTATCCTGCGCTATGCCTCCCTCAGTATCCGCCTGGACCACCTGTCCAAATTACTGCTCCTCGTCAGAGGGAAAACTATAACTCTGACAGCCACTCTGTCATCCAGGTCACCTTGGAAGCCTGGAATGATAACCGTCTCCCGAAGGAGAATGCCGTTATCAAATCCCTAGAACACGTATTTATGTCCTAAAACTTCTTCCGATCATTTCTCCAGGATTGGATTAATATCAACTTATTGCATCTACTGCAAGAACAACATCTAGTGTGGTACTTGACATCTCATGATTGACTCAATTACCTAAGCAAGTGATCTGCCAATCATGCACATCCTTCTCCCCTTTAGTCTGTAAGACACCTTTTGAGAGGGTGACTCCATCACCTACAGGTACACTACCGTGCCAGGAGTCGTCCATTCTAAATACTTATAGAATGCTGTCTAAGTACCCAGATAGGGAAACCACCCAAATCTAGATCTAAAACCATAGATCCAGTAACCAGAATGTATGATATAATATCCAAGTCCTGTGTGGAGAAACTACTGTGTGACAACCAAAGTATAACCGATCGTAGTATAGGAATATCACTTCCTACTCTGTGTATGTCATCCTAATATCAGGACATCACACCCTACTACCTTCTTGACAGATCCATCCCCTATTCTGATGAACTCAAAACTATGACTGTCACATCAGAAATAGATGATCTAGCTCCGCTGTATCTGCTTTAGTCTATAAATAGACATAAGCCACTTGTTCACCATGCTTCCGCTGCTCCCACTGACTACGACAACCCTCTGGCAGAGTCATATACACGTACACTTCTGAAGCCAGTTCAGAATGACGCTATACTCATCCTCTTGCCGCATCTCATAGTCTGGAAAAACAGTAGTGTCAAGTCTGGGTAAACAAGAACCTCTCTGCCACCGTCCTTGAGCATACCGAAGTACCTCTCGGGTGCCTGAGGTTACCCACTTTATCTGCGGAGTGGCCAATGGAATGTCAAATCAGATTGAATCTTTAGGTTCTTATCAAATCTTCAGTAACCGTTTGCGGTTCTGGAATCACTTCCAGTTCTACCATACTCCCACTACTGTTTTCTGAAAAAATCCATTTCTTTTAAAAATGTGGCGAGTCAAGAACAATATCACTATTGATCTTCCAGATGGTAGAAAGTCAACCCTCGTCATAGCCCGGGTCAACCCACAAACAGCCATTACAGAAACATGCCTTGAGTTATCCGGAGTCTGGTTTTAAGCATAAGCCGGACAACTCCCCGTACCTTAACATCGTTAAGATATGAACTTGCAACGTTTTAAAAGTAATTAAATAAATAATTAAATGAATAAATGTGTTTAAGTGAATTTTAGGATTTTCGGTAAAATAAAATGTAATTTTCGTAAAACCAAACCGGGATTGTTTTTCATTATAATTTTAAAAATATCTATTTTAATTATGAAATTACTAGTAAATGGTGTTTATTTAGCCACTTATAAAATTTTAGTTTAATATAATATTTTTCCTAAATTAATTATTTTAAATATTAACATAAGATTTATTTTTACACTAAATTAGTGTAAATTACAAATTTAAATGGTTTTAATTTGTAAAAATGAACCATGGCATATTAGAATTTAGTGTGTATCATGCAAAATTTATTTGCAAATTTTTCCTTGTTTCTAGATCTTTCTTGAGTTATTTTAGAAAAGAATTAAAAGAAAATGAATAAAGCATGAAAAGACATTAAGATGATGACATTTTGGAGAAGTTTCTACACCATTTCTCATGTGTTTCTCCATCTTCCCCTTATTGTGGCCGGCCTCCCCATCACCATGGCTGCCCCCCCCCCCATTTTCCACCTCATTTTTATTCAAAAATCATCAAAAATAAATCAAAAATTCAATTAAAATTCCACAAAATCCTATATATTTTTCTACCCTTCTATTCTTGCTCATATTTACATGGATTTTGGAGTGGGATAGCATACATTTTGGAGGATCATTTCTTGTTTGGATTTCATATTTTTGGAGGTATAATTTCTTTCTTTTGATTTATTGTTATTAGATGTTCAATTAAGCTTAATTAGATTTAATGAATTAATTCTATGTTTTTTTTAAAAATTCAAGTTAGGGTTTGTAAATTCATGTTATGATTTTTTTTAATTATTTAGGGTTATAATAGTTAGTTTAACACTTTTAGAATTGGAAAATATTGCATGGTTGTTGAATTGTAAATTTTTCATTGAAAATTGTTTAAATTAGGAATTTTTGCTAACTAGGTTTCTATAAAACCTAATTATTGGTGAAATAAATCTCAATTAATATTTGTAATACTATATTTTGGTCTTAATAAGAGTTTTAACTTGTTGGTGGAATGGAAAACTTAAATTGATTTCTAGTTTCTATGGATAATTGATAAATTGTGATAAAAATTGTTATTTTTGTAAACTAGATTTTAGAAATTCCTAAATAAATGAAATTAAAAATATAATTATGGTTTCATTATATCATTATCATCATGAATTGTGGTTTAAGTCACTAATTTATGCAAAATCATGTTTTGTGGTGGAATTGTTGTGTTTTGCTTGAAAAATGTTGAAAATTGTTAAAGGGTGCAAACTAGAAATTTCAAATCTATATAAATTTGTGTAATAAAAATATAGTAATAGTTTGTATAGTCTAGTTATGCTATTTAATGAGTTTTATGACCATTGGTTTCATTTAAATGTCAAGTTTTGATGAAAAACGGTAAACTGGCATTTTCGGGTTTTACGAAATTGGACGGTTTGATAGATTTTAGGGTTTCGATGGATTTAATCATGTTTTATAGTATAAGTAATGTGTTTTAAAACTACAAGTTGTTTGTTGATATTTATCTCGATCCATCGGAGTTTGTACGCTGATATCGAGCGGTATTTGGTTTTTTTGCGTGGACGGGACATAGGTTTTAACCTATGCTTGTTCCTTGTATCGTTTGACTTTTGTATGTGATTCGGTTTACGATGTTATTTATATGTTTGCGTTTAGGTACCCTTCAAGTGGACTATGGGCGATGAAGAGGAGGATCGCGACACCGTCGTCGGCAGACATGGACCAGGTGAGTAGATGTATATCTACGGGGGGAAGTCGGGTGGATGGCGTTTAGCACCCCCGCAACAAAGAATAGGAATAGTACTTATTAACATTAGGAAACCAGATGTGACCCAAGATTCTTAATGAGTAGGACCCTAGTAATGACCCTAGGCTGGACTAGACCGAT
Organism: Agapanthus africanus; assembly: GCA_030015575.1. Taxonomy (NCBI): domain Eukaryota; kingdom Viridiplantae; phylum Streptophyta; class Magnoliopsida; order Asparagales; family Amaryllidaceae; genus Agapanthus; species Agapanthus africanus. Next base: position 185,773,251 of record CM057349.1, on the reverse strand, counting down.
TTAGGAAAAGCATACCAGAGGATGAATACATTGGAGGAGGTTCGTAGGTTTCAGATAGAAACACACACGCACACACTGGAACACGTCATGGTGTATACGTGCATGTGTATATATATATAGAACTAGGTATAGGTATATATATATATATACAACACGTACATGGGATTCATTGATGCGATTTGATATCTGAGGTATGATGAAACAGTATAACTGGGCTTGATGCCGTGATTCTTGACTATACAGTCGTATTAAGTGTTAGCGGATCATTAGAGAATGAGATGATGAACAGGTATATATAAATTATAATGGGTAGTGATGATATTGAGATACATGGGACTCTAAAATAGTACTCGGACTGCAACTTGTGACTGATCACGATATGATATATGTACAACCTGATTACGACATTATATAGGTGTGACCTGATGCCGATATTATATAGGTGTGACCTGATGCCGATATCATATAGGTGTGACTTGATGACGACATGATTTCAGTATGACTTAATCACAATATGAAACATGTGACATAATATTTCTGAGGATAAACTAATGATGCATATTACGATGGCAATGATATATGATTGATGTATGGGATTACAGTTTAGCACCTTGATCATGAGATGTGTTGATGATGACATTATACGAATGATGAGGCACCTAGGAGATACTTGACCCGTACCCCGATATTGGGATGCCGTACGATGGATTTTACCGTACGAGGCATGGATATGATGATTGATCCGCACTCTTGATTCGAGGAAGCCGTACTACGTATGTGACGCTATTGAGGCTGGATCACCGACTATTAGGGATATTGATTCAGACCTTAGGTAGACTCTTATTTCTATTGACTAGTTCTTAGGTTTAGTTTTCCTTAGGAGGTTAGATGGGCACTAGGTTAGGTTCGAGTCATATAGTGGTAGTAGTATTAGTATATTAAATGAGTAGGTAATATACATTCGTCTTTACTTTCGCATTGTATCATAATGTTGCATGTTCATACATATGTTGCTATAAACAGTATAAACCTTACCTGTTAGGACACCAGCACCATTACCGATGATGCGCATATTCCACGCACACTTATTTGCCGGCTCACACACATCATAATCGGTAATTTCTATGTCACGTACACTTTAGATCATATTATCTTTTATTGATAAAATCAGTTAACAACTAAACCGATATAATATTGTGATTACTCTCTGATGTTAGTATAGACATGATATTCATTACTTAGACATTCCTGCATTCATATTTTCATGTTATCGCACAGTATTATGAGCATATGCCGACATTTATCATATACTACTCATGGTTTTGTGATTTGGATTTCTGTGAGATTTCTGGATTTTTGGGGAAAACCGCAAGAATATATATAAAAACATCTCTCTCTCTCCTCCTCTCTTTTTAAATATGATGCGGTTTTCTCGTGATGTATGTGTCGTCCACCATGAGATTTCGTGTTTTCTGATGGATTTCGAGACCCGATTCGAGGAGTGGATGAACCGTCTCGGGTACATGGTGGGCCCGGTATGGTACCCCGGGGTAAGAAGATCGAGTTGTAGACGATGAGCCTGGCAGGGGAAGGCTACCTACCGGTGATGTCTGGCGCGGCGGATATCCGGAGGATACCGACCGTTGTCGTGAGATTTGATGATATGGGCCGATCCGGACTGACGGAGCCCGAGATATTGAGACTATGAGACTTGAGATTTACATGTTTGTGTCGATGCTTGACACGGATTTCTATGGATTTCATTGTTGAGATTTCAGATTCTTATACACATTTTACTGTGATAACAGCTAAAAGATTTCTTATACAGACATATCTGGATTTCAGGATTTGGTTATTTTACATTCATGGTGCATGCATATCCATTCATATGACATAGTACTATATGAGGCACTGACACGAGCACGGAGTATTTTCTTTTACACGTAGTATTACCCTGCTATTACTAGGTGATTGGGACTTAGTGGTGTATTACTATGACCTAGGATAGCGTCGTCCATTCAATTTCTTTTCGTAGATGTCTTCTACTCACGAGTTGGCAACTCACCCCCGTTGTGCCAAATTTTATTACAGGTTCGATGTACAGGTTTTCTTGGCAGATTGCTGGCACATGATTTCCTTCCGGGTGATTTGCACGGTAGGTTGGTTCACTTGTATCTGAACCACCATTGTATCTGTATTATTTCATTTGTATCTAGAAAGCTCCATCAACCATACTTGTATTAATTGATAAGTTTATTGGACCAGTCTTTTATTTCGACCTTAGAGTCGCGCATGTATTATTCTGATTTGGTGGATTTGTTTTCTTTTGAGTTTTGAGCCTCGCCCTTTGGCGTTGTATATTATTGTGCTTGTTGTGGTTGTTTCCGCCTGTTGGCGTTGAGCTAGCTTCCGTTTGGGGATGCTTTTTATTGTTTATGCATATTATACCTGTTGTAGCCCGTTTGGGGGCCAGTTTTTACAGAGGAGACTCTGCCGAAATTTTTGGAAAAATTTGATGTTGCTTTTAAACTTGTATTCTACATGTTTTCTTCTTCTTCTTCTTCTTCTTTTATGGTTTAGATTTCTGGGCTTCGGTTTACTTAGGTTACGTTGCGTCTCTAGAAGTTTCGTAATCTAAGTGCCGGTCACGTTCCGTACTTTCGGGTCGTGACAAAGTTGGTATCAGAGCGCTAGGTTTAACCTTGTATAAGTCTAGGTGACCCTTGGTTGATGGAGTAGGCGATTTAGGTAGAGTAACGTACCGTGGGTATGGTCCGCGGCATACTTACGATACGCTACTCTGCTTAAGGAGCCTTAGGATGTACATTTGTTTGCACCGTATTTCATTCGTTCCGTTGATCTATCTTCGTCGATGTCGGAGGGTGGTTTTTTGTTACCACGGGCGCACTGGCAGAGGGAGCTACGGCTCGAATGTGATAACCATTAGGGTATTGGTTATCCTTGAGTATTGAAGCATTGTTTAGCGTGCGGACGAAGGGTATTCACATGCCGTCCGGATGAAGTTAAAAGGTTCGAACGATTATCAGGAAACCATTTTCCCAAGTTTAAAGTATTCGGAAGAACATGCAGGTATTTCGATGGACCCTCTAGAAGAATGAAACCCTAACTCGACATAATGACCACGAGAACGCCCTTGAACCTTAGGGTTTACGGCAGTTCCGCGGTGCCATTATTGAGACTTGGGTTTGCCCTTCTACGGCTGGATCATCGATGCTGGGGTATGTACCGGATATTTTTAAGCTGTACTTGAGCGTTGAGCTCTCGGGGAATTATGGGATTTTGATGGATCGATCGAAAAGTTTAATGTAGTCCGGATATCAGGTGAAGGGATCGATTACATGGGAGACTCTAGATATGAGTGTTGCCGTTGGTAGCGCAGTCTACATAGCTACGAAGAGACGAGTTCGAAGCAATCGACATCAGAGGAAAGGGGCGCGCATTGACGATAGTGTTTACGATTGTGATTTAGTGATTTGAATTTCATATTTTCATTGATTGGATTTTAGTATTTTGAGGATTTTGTGCTACGATTGGTATTTCATGTGTGTACCTTCATTCTATTTGTGTTTCATATATCAGTTGTATTGATGTTGTTGAGTACACACCCAGTACACTTGATTTGGTTTTACATATTTTGAGATTTTGAGTTGATTTCGTGTATAGGGGTTACACATGATTTTGACATATGTTTTGACCTAGTTTTCGTGCATTTTTGTACTGTGATTTCGATTTTGATGTTCGATGTATGTTTTCGTGCACCATGTGCACCTGATTAGGATTCTTGCGCATACTTGGCGCACTTGATACGATTTTGTGCACACCAGATGCACTAAATCGGGGTTTTGTGCAGATTAGTTGCACCTGATATTGAGTCGTGCTCGCCCGTTGCACATGACAGATGTTTTTGGTGCACACATGTTGCACTTAGTTTTGTTTTATGAGTATTCGTGGTATTTGTATTTGGTTTTGATTTCAGTGTGCATCGGACGCACATGATATTTTTACGATGTGATTAGGATTGATTTCAGTTTGAGCAGTATGTTTTCATAACCATTACTATTTGATTTAGTAACCAGGCGGGACGTGTATGTTAAATAAAGGATATATATATAGCTATTTTTTTCAAAATAAACGTCCGCTACTTATGCCGTGACACGTGCATCACACGGCGATTTTCAAAAAGGGGTTTTTGCATATTTCCTTATTCAGATATTTGAACGGCTTTACTATGATGCACACTATATATAAGTTATAGATTGAGGTATATTAAGATGGTTTTCATATTGGGTTTTGATATTTTATTCTCGCCATAACTCCGATGATTGCATTATGCTTGACGGAGTTGATTTTTGTTATGTATTGATAATTTCGGAGCCCCGACGATTTGAGTGTTTGCTAAACGTTTTAGTGTTTGGAGGGGGAGTTTTAATTTAAATTCGGGGACCGAATTTCTTAAAGTGGGGAAGATTGTAACGTTTTAAAAGTAATTAAATAAATAATTAAATGAATAAATGTGTTTAAGTGAATTTTAGGATTTTCGGTAAAGTAAAATGTAATTTTCGTAAAACCAAACCGGGATTGTTTTTCATTATAATTTTAAAAATATCTATTTTAATTATGAAATTACTAGTAAATGGTGTTTATTTAGCCACTTATAAATTTTTAGTTTAATATAATATTTTTCCTAAATTAATTATTTTAAATATTAACATAAGATTTATTTTTACACTAAATTAGTGTAAATTACAAATTTAAATGGTTTTAATTTGTAAAAATGAATCATGGCATATTAGAATTTAGTGTGTATCATGCAAAATTTATTTGCAAATTTTTCCTTGTTTCTAGATCTTTCTTGAGTTATTTTAGAAAAGAATTAAAAGAAAATGAATAAAGCATGAAAAGACATTAAGATGATGACATTTTAGAGAAGTTTCTACACCATTTCTCATGTGTTTCTCCCTCTTCCCCTTATTGTGGCCGGCCTCCCCATCACCATGGCTGCCCCCCCCCCCATTTTCCACCTCATTTTTATTCAAAAATCATCATAAATACATCAAAAATTCAATTAAAATTCCACAAAATCCTATATATTTTTCTACCCTTCTATTCTTGCTCATATTTACATGGATTTTGGAGTGGGATAGCATACATTTTGGAGGCTCATTTCTTATTTGGATTTCATATTTTTGGAGGTATAATTTCTTTCTTTTGATTTATTGTTATTAGATGTTCAATTAAGCTTAATTAGATTTAATGAATTAATTCTATGTTTTTTTTAAAAATTCAAGTTAGGGTTTGTAAATTCAAGTTATGATTTTTGTTAATTATTTAGGGTTATAATAGTTAGTTTAACACTTTTAGAATTGGAAAATATTGCATGGTTGTTGAATTGTAAATTTTTCATTGAAAATTGTTTAAATTAGGAATTTTTGCTAACTAGGTTTCTATAAAACCTAATTATTGGTGAAATAAATCTCAATTAATATTTGTAATACTATATTTTGGTCTTAATAAGAGTTTTAACTTGTTGGTGGAATGGAAAACTTAAATTGATTGCTAGTTTCTATGGATAATTGATAAATTGTGATAAAAATTGTTATTTTTGTAAACTAGATTTTAGAAATTCCTAAATAAATGAAATTAAAAATATAATTATGGTTTCATTATATCATTATCATCATGAATTGTGGTTTAAGTCACTAATTTATGCAAAATCATGTTTTTTGGTGGAATTGTTGTGTTTTGCTTGAAAAATATTGAAAATTGTTAAAGGGTGCAAACTAGAAATTTCAAATCTATATAAATTTGTGTAATAAAAATATAGTAATAGTTTGTATAGTCTAGTTATTCTATTTAATGAGTTTTATGACCATTGGTTTCATTTAAATGTCAAGTTTTGATGAAAAACGGTAAACTGGCAATTTCGGGTTTTACGAAATTGGACGGTTTGATAGATTTTAGGGTTTCGATGGATTTAATCATGTTTTATAATATAAGTAATGTGTTTTAAAACTACAAGTTGTTTGTTGATGTTTATCTCGATCCATCGGAGTTTGTACGCTGATATCGAGCGGTATTTGGTTCTTTTGCGTGGACGGGACATAGGTTTTAACCTATGCTTGTTCCTTGTATCGTTTGACTTTTGTATGTGATTCGGTTTACGATGTTATTTATATGTTTGCGTTTAGGTACCCTTCAAGTGGACTATGGGCGATGAAGAGGAGGATCGCGACACCGTCGTCGGCAGACATGGACCAGGTGAGTAGATGTATATCTACGGGGGGAAGTCGGGTGGATGGCGTTTAGCACCCCCGCAACATAGAATAGGAATAGTACTTATTGACATTAGGAAACCAGATGTGACCCAAGATTCTTAATGAGTAGGACCCTAGTAATGACCCTAGGCTGGACTAGACCGATTTAGGAAAAGCATACCAGAGGATGAATACCTTGGAGGAGGTTCGTAGGTTTCAGATAGAAACACACACGCACACACTGGAACACGTCATGGTGTATACGTGCATGTGTATATATATATAGAACTAGGTATAGGTATATATATATATATACAACACGTACATGGGATTCATTGATGCGATATGATATCTGAGGTATGATGAAACAGTATAACTGGGCTTAATGTCGTGATTCTTGACTATACAGTCGTATTAAGTGTTAGCGGATCATTAGAGAATGAGATGATGAACAGGTATATATAAATTATAATGGGTAGTGATGATATTGAGATACATGGGACTCTAAAATAGTACTCGGACAGCAACTTGTGACTGATCACGATATGATATATGTACAACCTGATTACGACATTATATAGGTGTGACCTGATGCCGATATTATATAGGTGTGACCTGATGCCGATATCATATAGGTGTGACTTGATGACGACATGATTTCAGTATGACTTAATCACAATATGAAACATGTGACATAATATTTCTGAGGATAAACTAATGATGCATATTACGATGGCAATGATATATGATTGATGTATGGGATTACAGTTTAGCACCTTGATCATGAGATGTGTTGATGATGACATTATACGAATGATGAGGCACCTAGGAGATACTTGACCCGTACCCCGATATTGGGATGCCGTACGATGGATTTTACCGTACGAGGCATGGATATGATGATTGATCCGCACTCTTGATTCGAGGAAGCCGTACTACGTATGTGACGCTATTGAGGCTGGATCGCCGACTATTAGGGATATTGATTCAGACCTTAGGTAGACTCTTATTTCTATTGACTAGTTCTTAGGTTTAGTTTTCCTTAGGAGGTTAGATGGACACTAGGTTAGGTTCGAGTCATATAGTGGTAGTAGTATTAGTATATTAAATGAGTAGGTAATATACATTCGTCTTTACTTTCGCATTGTATCATAATGTTGCATGTTCATACATATGTTGCTATAAACAGTATAAACCTTACCTGTTAGGACACCAGCACCATTACCGATGATGCGCATATTCCACGCACACTTATTTGTCGGCTCACACACATCATCATCGGTAATTGCTATGTCACGTACACTTTAGATCATATTATCTTTTATTGATAAAATCAGTTAACAACTAAACCGATATAATATTGTGATTACTCTCTGATGTTAGTATAGACATGATATTCATTACTTAGACATTCCTGCATTCATATTTTAATGTTATCGCACAGTATTATGAGCATATGCCGACATTTATCATATACTACTCATGGTTTTGAGATTTGGATTTCTGTGAGATTTCTGGATTTTTGGGGAAAACCGCAAGAATATATATAAAAACTTCTCTCTCTCTCCTCCTCTCTTTTTAAAAATAAGATGCGGTTTTCTCGTGATGTATGTGTCGTCCACCATGAGATTTCGTGTTTTCTGATGGATTTCGAGACCCGATTCGAGGAGTGGATGAACCGTCTTGGGTACATGGTGGGCCCGGTATGGTACCCCGGGGCAAGAAGATCGAGTTGTAGACGATGAGCCTGGCAGGGGAAGGCTACCTACCGGTGATGTCTTGCGCGGCGGATATCCGGAGGATACCGACCGTTGTCGTGAGATTTGATGATATGGGCCGATCCGGACTGACGGAGCCCGAGATATTGAGACTATGAGACTTGAGATTTACATGTTTGTGTCGATGCTTGACACAGATTTCTATGGATTTCATTGTTGAGATTTCAGATTCTAATACACATTTTACTGTGATAACAGCTAAAAGATTTCTTATACAGACATATCTGGATTTCAGGATTTGGTTATTTTACATTCATGGTGCATGCATACCATTCATATGACATAGTACTATATGAGGCACTGACACGAGCACGGAGTATTTGCTTTTACACGTAGTATTACCCTGCTATTACTAGGTGATTGGGACTTAGTAGTGTATTACTATGACCTAGGATAGCGTCGTGCATTCAATTTCTTTTCGTAGATGTCTTCTACTCACGAGTTGGCAACTCACCCCCGTTGTGCCAAATTTTATTACAGGTTCGATGTACAGGTTTTCTTGGCAGATTGCTGGCACATGATTTCCTTCCGGGTGATTTGCACGGTAGGTTGGTTCACTTGTATCTTAACCACCATTGTATCTGTATTATTTCATTTGTATCTAGAAAGCTCCATCAACCATACTTGTATTAATTGATAAGTTTATTGGACCAGTCTTTTATTTCGACCTTAGAGTCGCGCATGTATTATTCTGATTTGGTGGATTTGTTTTCTTTTGAGTTTTGAGCCTCGCCCTTTGGCGTTGTATATTATTGTGCTTGTTGTGGTTGTTTCCGCCTGTTGGCGTTGAGCTAGCTCCCGTTTGGGGATTCTTTTTATTGTTTATGCATATTATACCTGTTGTAGCCCGTTTGGGGGCCAGTTTTTACAGAGGAGACACTGCCGAAATTTTTGGAAAAATTTGATGTTGCTTTTAAACTTGTATTCTACATGTTTTCTTCTTCTTCTTCTTCTTCTTCTTCTTTTATGGTTTAGATTTCTGGGCTTCGGTTTACTTAGGTTACGTTGCGTCTCTAGACGTTTCGTAATCTAAGTGCCGGTCACGTTTCGTACTTTCGGGTCGTGACAGAACTGTTCTATATCCAATACAGAAACAGAGACACTGATTTAATTGAACCAGATTCAAAACATGCAGTTGTCTGCAGTGCATGTCAACTAAATGGAAAAAGGCCTATCAACGTTACTCAACTTAGGAGTACTTCCAATTATGAGTAACCTGAAAGAGAAGCAAGTCCTCTTAATCATTACTATCAACTGAATACCATACATAAGTATCTACATCTTCGATCACCTTGAAGAATCCCGATACTTGCAACTGCTGGTTCTCTACTTTATTCATATACCTATAACTTCTCAAAATTCGGACCTTGTGTTTCTACGAAACATTTGTCTAAAAACTAGAGAAGTCATAAGTAAATCGAATATAGTACGAGGACCAACCCCTCTGTCCTTATGGACACTGGACAATATACAATACTCTGTATAAGTCCCTTGAGTCTAGTGACTCATTCTCTGTGTGTCGTAGGTTGAAAACTGTACTATGGTTATGAAGAATTACACCGCTGTTCAATACTCCTTACCTAACCATCCACTGATATAGGTAAATGTCATAGACATAATTTCAAAAAGGTATATCTCACTCTATAAAAATAGACATACAGATATATCAATTTGAAATTGGTGCATAACAACGGATATTCAAAACCAAATATTTGCCGTCCGGCAAACAACCCAGGTGACTTCCTCAAATATCACCAATTACAACGAATTCCGATATAATGAGGATGATCACCTAATTCCTAATAACTTACTCCCACTCATCATCTGTAAAACCATACAGATGTGAGAATCATACCTGGTAAATACATACCCTGGAGCAAGTGTCTAATTGGGAAATCAGTTTTCTTTTAACAGTACACCGTGAAACTGAAACATTGAAATGTTTCGATGGGGTATCCCGGTATTCCGAGTAATGCCTCTTCCATTATCCAGATTCACAACTATAACCTTATAATTCTTTGCCACCTCTCCAAATCCCTTTATATGTCTTTAGTCATTACCTTCTGCACACCCCTTTAGGCCAAATGGTTTTCTTCCTACCCCACCGTTCGGCACCAGCCTATGGTTTGGAAGAAGACTATCCAATAAGCATAATGGGTGTACTGTCCTAATCCCAGGAGCACTCGCAATGCGAGAGAAGGTGAAGATAAAAGACAACCGAATAAACCTTATTCCTATTTCTCCTGAACCAGGATCCATCCCCGAACTGGAACAAGTTCCTTTCGAGTTCATATATAACCATACGATGGAGTATCCAATAAACTTAGGATCTTCGTAGTGATACGGAGTGTCCTGGAGAAATACAAAGGTGATTTAGGATTGGCGAAGAAATACTTGATTTGGTCGTGAATAGCAGTCGCAGTTTACTTTGCCCTCTTACTAATCCCTTGCTTTGTCTTAACTTAATACCTTCTGTACACCATTTTGGCTAATTGGTTTTCTTCATTCCCTACTGGTCGGCACCTGCCTATGGTTTGGAAGAAGACTATCCAATTTGCGTAATAGGTGTACTATCTCCTAAACCAAGGAGTACTCGCAATGAGAGAAGGTGAAAGGAAAAGACAACTGAATAGTCCTATTCGTTTTCTCCAGAACCAGAAACCATCCTCGAATTCCTTCGAGTTCGTATATAACCATACGATGGTTTTGTCCAATGGAAGTGGACGTTCGTAGTAATACGGGGTGTCCTGGAGAAAAGGGTAAAAGTAGGAGTGGCAATGAGGTTTGCAACTCTGACAATTTAAAAGCCAGTCTTATAAGAAAGTTCGGTTAACTTGGTCACTGAGTCATAGTCTAGGGTCGGATCAATGGTCGCTGCCAAAGAGAGAGAGAGAGAAAAGAAACACTCAGCGTGCACTCTAACCTAGATCAGAATGGTTATCACTTTATCTAATCAGGAAACCTCCCACTGTAACCTCAAATTCTTCTCCAAACCTAAAAGAAGAATTAGTCGGGAACACCCGAGGAGTAAACCAACTCATCAGTGGGAATCGGGATCCAACTATCATCGCATGTAACTTGACGGAATCCACTCAAGTCACCACACTCCAGAAGGTATGCGCATGCCTGGCAAGTTTCAGTTTCTTTAGAAACTCCCGATGTGATTTTTACCCCAAGCGGCTTATGACCTTGACTAGGTCAACAAACCATAAACCGCCAGTCAAGTTCAACCCGTCATTATTCTGGATTTCATTAAACCCACCCATACGTGCCCTTGACTAGGTCAACAAGGCCGCACGACTGTCCTAACCAATCCCACTTATGCAACAAACAAGTACCATTTAGCTACCGAACACTACATCTTGACTAGGTCAACAAACGCAGCACGAAAACTAAAAATACCCGTAGGAAATGACAGAGGGCTACGGCTGGTTTTGGCGAAAAACCTTTAACATAATGAACTTGATATCGTTGAAGGAACTGCATAGCTTTTTATAAAAATATAGTGACGAAAACCTTTGCTAAAGAGGTCACTCCCGGTGAAGGGATCTCGGCTCTTTCCCCGTAGAATGAGGTGCAGGATATTCTGTTGGAGATAGTGCCCTCAGAGTCAATTATTGGATCACAGGAACGTGATTGCGATGATTGAGGGAGGACCTATCCCGGTAGGACAGTCTTACTCGAGATGATAGTATGCTATCTGGTTTACCTTTATCATCGTGTACTGCTTTAGGTGACCTGACAGGTCGCTATTACATGTTGGTAGAGCCCCTAGGATTCTTTCTTGACTGCCAGCAGTATGAGGGAGATCATATACGTGAGAGCTGGTAGTCTATAAGCAGATCCTTAAAAGGTCCCTAGTTGTGGGAGTTTCGAGATAGGGCATCGATACTCCAGAGTAGACTAGTGTATGCAGTCGAGACCCCGACGAGGGGCCGTGGCCGGTCTCACAAGCCACTGGTGTCAGTTGGATCACCAAAGATGTATACAGGTGCTCATTGGGTTATGAGTACACCGGACAGGACTCGTCCGGAACATGCTAGTTGGTCTTACACCTGACGTCAGATAGCAGTTCCCTGGTGACATGTGTACAGGTTAGTTCATCGACCTGGGGATCGTCATTTGTCTCGTGTGAGTTCCCACTGTACTTTGATTACTACCCCACCACGCTCAAAGGAGACGTGCAAACAGGTTTTAGTTGGGTTCAGTCCCGAGCCATATGGAAGCAGTGAGCGGATCTTCATGGGTTCGTCTCTCCCGGTATCGGGGGTGAGGTCGCGCTGTGTCTAGGAGAGCCATTACACGAAGCCCTCGGCCGAGGCAGGAGATTTAGTGGTAGGTATTCCAGTAGTATCTCAGGGTGTTCTGGGCTACACTCCGACACGACTTGTACCGCTTTTGGGGGTCTGACTTTTACCAACCCCCTAGGCCCGCCATGCGATGCTCATAGACGAACGGACCGGAGTGTACGGATATTGTCACTGACAGGCTCAGTAGGGTGTCAGGATGAGTTCGCTCATCGACGTCCCTTTTGGTTAATAGCTGGTGGCCCGTCACGTATGGCTAATACCTCTGACGTGCTAATGGTTAAATCCACAGCCATAGTATTGACGAGTCTTTAGAGTCCACCACACATTCAGTTACTCAAGTTTCGGGTGAAACGCTGTAGAGGCCGTATGGAGATATGGCGAGGTCCGATCAAATACGTGCGGTATTGCACGGATCAGGATCGGACAGTTTGTACTACAGGCCGTATGGGTATATGGCATGGTTCGATCAGATACGTGCGGTATTGCACGGATCAGGATCGAACGGATATTACTAGCCGGCTTTGGTTTAAGCCGGATCCGAGTATAGTACAGTGTAGATTTTGTCTCATTGCATTTGTATTTCGGTCGAAATACAGATACGGGTGTTTATACACAGTATCGGGGTTTTATCCTGTAATTTATTACGGGACCAGTTTTCTGGAGTTGCCAGTTTGCTTTCCGTTTCGGCCATTTTCATTTGTATCTTTCAATGGCCGAAGATTGGTGGAGGAGGGCTTATTTGCATTTGTGCAAATAAGCAATTGTGGAGGGGGTCTTTGCATATTATTGTATCATGATAACTCTTCTTTGACCATGACTTCTTCTTTCATGATGGCTTGACCTTTTTGAAGTCATCATGCTTGATGATAATGGTTGGTTATGATGAAGGGGTGTGATGATTGTTGTTTGAGTGTTGGACTTTCATAGTGATCATTTCTTTGCATGATAGCTTTTTCTCTCTCTTGGATTTTGAGAGACTCTCATTCTTTTGATTGATACACTCCCTTACTCACTCTCATTCTCTCCTCCCCCATTGGCATGGCCGGTCACTTCCTCTAGTGGGCTGTCCCAATTTTTGGTGTAGGGATTTACACTCATTTGGCTTGGCAAAAATCATTTTTTGCTCCTCTCCAAAAAGATAGTTCATACCTCCACCAATATGGCAATTCCTACAACCCCAAATGAGACATATAGATCTTCACTATATTCTACAGCAAACCTCGGGCACGTCGACTCGCCAGCTTCGTGCCCGAGTTGCCTCGGTATAGAGGTGGGAGCCCGTAAAAGAAGCAGGCGACGTGGTGCCCTTCCGGCGACGAGGTGGAGACCGGACATTCCGCGGGAGATCGGGACGACGACGAGAAGACCGGAGGACTCGGATCATTCGGTATATTTCTCTTCCCCATCTTGTAGTTAGCTAGGACTAGTTAATGGTTCGATCCGGGTATTAGTGCGCGGTGGTGCCAGTTCATGAAAAATTTAAGTATATCACCGCTTCCGCATTTTGGCCTCGGGATGGAGGCCGGGGCGCCGCCATGCACTTACAGTGGTATCAGAGCCTTGCCATTACTCTAGTCTAGCTTTGTCTAATGTGTTTTATAGTTCCGATCGAACAAATGTTCCGAAAACCCAATAACACATGCATCAGTTTTCTGTTGATTTTTTTCTGGCTCGAAATTTTTTTCAGGTTGTAGAAAAGTGATGTACTGGAAGTCCTAAGAATTCTGGAGAAATTCGACACAATGATCTTTTAAGGGGAGCACGGAACCGCGGCCAAATCCCACTTGGGGCCGCGGTTCCGCCGCAGTATGGAGAGATCAATGCATCAAATTTTTCCAGTGGGCTTCTGGGGTGAAAATAGGGTTTTTGGAATATTCTTTTTGGGCCCAGAATTCTTGATGTGCTACAGTAGTACTTAGGGGCCCACTTGGTAAATTTGATCGATCGGATATTTTAAACACATTAGTTCACAGTATTTACATTATATCTGCGACCGTGAATGTCACTTGATCGGTAAATCCTGCCTAACTGCTATAGCCCGGTTAGACGGATTTGCGAACGTGACATTCACGTTGATGTTCTGTGTTATGCTGTGATGTTGCGGATCGGTCGTGGGGATAGCCTGGATGCAATGCTAGTACAGTTGTGGTTGTATTATGTACATTTGATATTGTGGGGCGAGCGTCCGACATGTGGACTGCCGTCACTGCCTGTTTGTATTATTATTTTAGGGCACGACCAGGTTGCGGTCGATGTACCCGTTGTATGTATATTTTATTTTCTGTACTAGGATTACCCCACGGAGGGGTGCACGGATAGCCGGGTTCTAGAGGGCAACGGGCTCGCATCTCATGGCATTGAGACGGAGGGGGCTTCACTCTAGAATTGGCGGGCTATTCGCCGCACTCGTAGGGGGTACAGGTTGACCCAGGAGGGGTGCCCAAGTTACCGGATTCCGTGAAGTGCTGGGTGGTCCATTCACGTTGCTGAAGGGGGCTGCCTCGCTTCAGGTTTTGGCGGGTAACTTGCTGCGCCCGTAGGGGTCTAGGATTTCATTGCACAGGCTATCCATACGACCAGGGGAACGTCGGGTTTCAGTAATGGCTCTGTGAAACCCGGGGATCCCAGATATCTGTATTGTTCTGTGATGCTGTACATTTCTGTGATGTTGCATTTTATCACGCCTTGAGCGAAATATTATATATTGGTATATATATTAGTAGATGTTGTATATGTTTTGCATCCGCGCTAGTCCTGTCCCTGCTCTGTCGTTAGTTAGCTAACCTAACGGGTAATGACGGGACCCAGTGGCGAATGCGGATGGCATATACGTACATCAGTATATTTTCGTTCTTTTTGGTGTGATCAATTGATGGGACTGCATTGATTTAGATCAATGCAAGTTAAAAACAA
Organism: Agapanthus africanus; assembly: GCA_030015575.1. Taxonomy (NCBI): domain Eukaryota; kingdom Viridiplantae; phylum Streptophyta; class Magnoliopsida; order Asparagales; family Amaryllidaceae; genus Agapanthus; species Agapanthus africanus. Next base: position 185,757,975 of record CM057349.1, on the reverse strand, counting down.
ACCTAATCTGATGTTGTTGGAACATTTTTCAAAAAGGCTGTTATTGCAAGGACGTTCGCTTTTGTTTTGCATCGTGGTATTCAGTTGGAATATCCTGCTCCTCAGTCGACGAGGCAAGGGCCGAGATCCCTTCACCGGGAGTGACCCCTTGGACAGAAGTTTGCGTCAGGGCATTAACTTCACTATAGCCGATTACTTTTGCTTTGCATCGTGGTATTCAGTTGGAATATCCTGCACCTCATTCTACGGGGAAAGAGCCGAGATCCCTTCACCGGGAGTGACCTCTTTAGCAAAGGTTTTCGTCACTATATTTTTAAAAGCTATCCGTTCCTTCAATGATATCAAGTTCATTACGTTAAAGGTTTTCGCCAGAAACCATTCGTATCCCTCCGTCGTTTCATATGGGTGGTCAATAGTATTCAAGCTGTGTATGTTGGCCAAAGTCAAGGCACAGTGATTGGTAGCTATTGGGGTATTCATATGCAGCATAGATAAATGCGTTCGTTTGGGACAGTCGTACTGCCATTTTGGCCAAAGTCAAGGGTAGGTACGGGTGGGTTCAAATTAACCTGGAGAATGACGGGTAGAACTTGACATGTGACTTATGATTTGTTGGCCAAAGTCAAGGTCATAAGAGCATGGGGCAGAAATCACATCGGGAGTTTCTAAAGAAACTGAAACTTGCCAGATATGCGCATACCTTCTGGAGTGTGACACCGTGAGCGGATTCTGTCACGTTATCATGCGATGATAGTTGGATCCCGATTCCCACTGATGAGTTGGTTTACTCCTCGGGTGATCCCGACTAATTTTTCTTTTAGGTTTGGAGGAGAATTTGACGGTACAGTGGGAGGTTTCCAGATTAGATAAATTGGTAACCATTCTGATCTAGGTTAGAGTGCACGCTGAGTGTTTCTTTTCTCTCTCTCTTTGGCAGCGACCATTGACCCGACCCTAAGACTTTGACTCAGTGACCAAAATTAACCGAACCTTCTTTAACACTAGCTTTTGGATTGTCAAAGTTGCGAACCTCATTGCCACTCCTACTTTTACCCTTTTCTCCAGGACACCCCGTATTACTATGAACGTCCACTTCCATTGGGCAAAACCATCGTATGGTTAGATACGAACTTGAAGGAATTTATTCGAGGATGGTTTCCGGTTCTGGAGAAAACGGATAGGACTATTCAGTTGTCTTTTCCTTTTACCTTCTCTCACATTGCGAGTACTCCTTGGTTTAGGAGATAGTACACCTATTACGCAAATTGGATAGTCTTCTTCCAAACCTTAGGCCGGTGCCGAACGGTGGGGAATGAAGAAAACCAATTAGCCTGACGATGGTGTACAGAAGGTATTAAGTTAAGACAAAGCAAGGGATTAGTAAGAGGGCAAAGTAAATCGCGACTGCTATTCACGACCAAACCAAGTATTTCATTACCACTCCCATTTCACCTTTATCTTTCTCCAGGACACTCCGTATCACTACGAAGATCCACTGTTTATAGGATACTCCATCGTATGGTTATATACGAACTCGAAAGGAACTTGTTCCAGTTCGGGGATGGATTCTGGTTCAGGAGAAATAGGAATAAGGTTTATTCGGTTGTCTTTTATCTTCACCTTCTCTCGCATTGCGAGTGCTCATAGGATTAGGGCAGTACACCCATTATGCTTCTTGGATAGTCTTCTTCCAAACCATAGGCTGGTGCCGAACGGTAGGGAAGGAAGAAAACCATTTGGCCTAAAGGGGTGTGCAGAAGGTAATGACTAAAGATATATAAAGGGATTTGGAGAGGTGGCAAAGAATTACACGGTTACAGTTGTGAATATGGATAATGAAAGAGGCATTACTAGGAATACCGGGATACCCCATCGAAACATTTCCATGTTTCAGTTTCACTATGTACTGTTAAAGGAAAACTGATTTCCCAATTAGACACTTGCTCCAGGGTATGTATTTACCAGGTATGATTCTCACATCTGTATGGTTTTACAGATGATGAGTGGGAGTAAGCTATTGGGAATTGGGTGATCATCCTCATTATATCGGGATTCGTTGTAATCGGTGATATTTGAGGAAGTCACCTGGGTTGGTTGCCGGACGGCAAATATTTGGTTTTGAATATCCGCTGTTGTGTACCAATTTCAAATTGATATATCTGTACGTCTATTTTCATAGAGTGAGATATACCTTTTGAGATTGTGTCTATGACATTTACCTATATCAGTGGATGGTTAGGTAAGGAGCATTAAACATCGGTGTAATTCTTCTTAACCATAAGTACAGTTTTCAACCTACGACACACAGTGAATGAGTTATCAGACTCAAGGGACTTATACAGAGTATTGTATGTTGTCCAGGGTCCATCAGGACAGAGGGGTTGGTCCTCGTACTATATTCGGGTTTACTTATGACTTCTCTAGTTTTTAGATAGGTGTTTCGTGGAAACACAGGGTTCGAATTTTGAGAAGTTATAGGTATTTGAATAAAGTAGAGAACCAAGTATTGCAAGTATCGGGATTCTTCAAAGTGATCGGAGATGTAGATACTTGAGTATGGTATTCAGTTGATAGTAGTGATTAAGAGAACTTGCTTCTCTTTCAGGTTACTCATAATTGGAAGCATTCCTAAGTTGAGTAACGCTGATAGTCCTCCTTCCATTTAGTTGACATGCGCTGGAGATAGTTGCATGATTTGAATCTGGTTCAATTAAATCAGTGCCTCTGGTTCTATATTGGATATAGAACGGTTCATATCTTAACGTTGTTAAGGTACGGGGAGTTGTCCGGCTTATGATTAAAACCGGACTCTGGATAACTCAAGGCACGTTTCTGTAATGGTTGTTTGTGGGTTGACCCAGGCTATGACGAGGGTTGACTTTCTACCATCTGGAAGATCAATAGTGATATTGTTCTAGACTCGCCACAGTTTTAAATAAAATGGATTTTTTCAGAAAACGGTAGTGGGAGTATGGTAAAACTGGAACTGATTCCAGAACCACAAACGATTACTGAAGATTTCATAGGAACCTAAACATTCAATCTGGCTTGACATTCCATTGGCCACTCCGCAGATAAGGTGGGTAACCTCAGGCACCCGAGGGGTACTCCGGTAGCCTCAAGGACGGTGACAGGGAGGTTCTTGTTTACCCACACTTGCCATTGCTGTTGTTCCAGGCTGCGAGACCCGCAGGAGGATGAGTATAGCTTCGTTCTGAACTGGCTTCAGAAGTGTACGTGTATATGACTCTGCCAGAGGGTTGTCGTAGTCAGTGGGAGCAGCGGAAGCATTGGTGGATAGGTGGCTTATGTCAATTTACAGATTAAAGCAGATGTAGCGGAGATAGATCATCAATTTCTGATGTGACAGTCATAGGTTTGACTTCATCAGAATAGGGGATGAATCTGTTGAGAAGGTAGTAGGGTGTGATGTCATGGTATTTGGGTGACATACACAGAATAGGAAAAGAAACTCCTATACTACGATCGGTTATACTTTGGTTGTCACACAGTGGTTTCTCCACATGGGACTTGGACATTATATCAGACATACTGGTTACTAGATCTATGGTTTTAGATCTAGATCTGGGTAGTTTCCCAATCAGGGTACTTAGACTGCATTCTAAGAGTATTTAGAATGGACGACTCCTGGCACGGTAGTGTACCTGCAGGTGATAGAGTCACCCTCTCTAAAGGTGTCTTACAGACTAAATGGGAGAGGGATGTGCATGATTGGCAGATCACTTGCTCAGGCAATTGAGTCAATCATGAGATGTCAAGTACCACACCAGATATTGTTCTTGCACTAGATGCAATAAGTTGACATTGATCCAATCCTGGAGAAACAGTCGGAAGCAGTTTTAGAACATAAGTGGATGTTCTAGGGATATGATAACAACAGCCTCATTCGGGAGACAGTTATCATTCCAGGCTTCCAAGGTGACCCGGACGACAAGGAGGTTGTCAGAGTTATAGTTTTTCCTTCTGACGAGGGGCAGTATTTTGGACAGGTGGTCCAAGGCAATACTGAGGGAGGCATGGCGCAGGACACTGATTAAGTTCAGTTGAAGATACAGTCTAAGAAGTTTGGATTTGGAGTTCATTTACGAGCTAGGTCCCATCAGACATCCAGACATATTCTAAGACAGGTGTTGCTCATTTCGGGAGATGGGTTTCTCCGCGAACTTGAGATATAGAGAGACATAGAAAGAAACATCAAAGCGGATCCACTCACTGAGGCTATTCCTCGAGCGCAATAGTTTCGCAAACGGGCTTTGTGAGACTGACTAGTAGAGGAGTTGGGTGTTCGGTATCACACGGGCTGTGAGTATGCGACATCGCAATAATTAGACTTGAGTGCAAGTGGAAGATTGTTGGAGATAGTGCCCTCAGAATCAATTATTGGATCACAGGCACGTGATTGCGATGATTGAGGGAGGACCTATCCTGGTAGGACAGTCTTACTCGAGATGATAGTATGCTATCTGGTTTACCTTTATCATCGTGTACTGCTTTAGGTGACCTGACAGGTCGCTATTACATGTTGGTAGAGCCCCTAGGATTCTTGCTTGACTGCCAGCAGTATGAGGGCGATCATATACGTGAGAGCTGGTAGTCTATATGCAGATCCTTAAAAGGTCCCTAGTTGTGGGAGTTTCGAGATAGGGCATCGATACTCCAGAGTAGACTAGTGTATGCAGTCGAGACCTCGACGAGGGGCGGTGGCCGGTCTCACAAGCCACTGGTGTCAGTTGGATCACCTAAGATGTATACAGGTGCTCATTGGGTTATGAGTACACCGGACAGGACTCGCCGGGAACATGCTAGTTGGTCTTATACCTGACGTCAGATAGCAGTTCCATGGTGACATGTGTACAAGTTAGTTCATCGACCTGGGGATCGTCATTTGTCTCGTGTGAGTTCCCACTGTACTTTGATTACTACCCTACCACGCTCAAAGGAGCCGTGCAAACAGGTTTTAGTTAGGTACAGTCCCGAGCCACATGGAGGCAGTGAGCGGATCTTCAGGGGTTCGTCTCTCCCGGTATTGGGGGTGAGGTCGCTCTGTGTCTAGGAAAGCCATTACACGAAGCCCTCGGCCGAGGCAGGAGATTTACTGGTAGGTAATCCAGTAGTATCTCAGGATGTTCTGGGCTACACTCCGACACGACTTGTACCGCTTTTGGGGGTCTGACTTTTACCAACCCCCTAGGCCCGCCATGCTATGCTCATAGAAGAACGGACCGGACTGTACGGATATTGTCACTGACAGGCTCAGTAGGGTGTCAGGATAAGTTCGCTCATCGACGTCCCTTTTGGTCAATAGCTGGTGGCCCGTCACGTATGGCTAATACCTCAAACGTGCTAGTGGTTAAATCCACAGCCATAGTATTGACGAGTCTTTAGAGTCCACCACACATTAAGTTACTCAAGTTTCGGGCGAAACGCTGTAGAGGCCGTATGGAGATATGGCAAGGTCCGATCAGATACGTGCGGTATTGCACGGATCAGGATCGGACGGTTTGTACTACAGGCCGTATGGGTATATGGCAGGGTTCAATCAGATACGTGCGGTACTGCACGGACCAGGATCGAACAGATATTACTAGCCGGCTTTGGTTTAAGCCGGATCCTAGTATAGTACAGTGTAGATTTTGTCTCATTGCATTTGTATTTCGGTCGAAATACAGATACGGGTGTGTATACATAGTATCGGGGTTTTATCCTATAATTTATTACGGGACCAGTTTTCTGGAGTTGCCAGTTTGCTTTCCGTTTCGGCCATTTTCATTTGTATTTTTCGATGGCCGAAGATTGGTGGAGGAGGGCTTATTTGCATTTGTGCAAATAAGCAATTGTGGAGGGGGTCTTTGCATATTATTGTATCATGGTAACTCTTCTTTGACCTTGACTTCTTCTTTCATGATGGCTTGACCTTTTTGAAGTCATCATGCTTGATGATCATGGTTGGTTATGATGATTGTTGTTTGAGTGTTGGACTTCCATAGTGATCATTTCTTTGCATGATAGCTTTTTCTCTCTCTTGGATTATGAGAGACTCTCATTCTTTTGATTGATACACTCCCTCACTCACTCTCATTCTCTCCTTCCCCATTGGCATTGTAAGTCCACGTTGCGACCCCCGTTTCTTGCGGGGAGGCGGAAACGGTATAAAAATCAAAATTTTAGCGCAAGGAGCAACATGGACTAACAAAGTCGGGATCTTTTCTAAACTAAACTAGCAAGAAAGCTAAAGAGAGCTAGCTACTCGGAAGAGAGGTTATACCTAACTTGAACTCCTTCTTCTTGAAACCTTTGTAGGGAGTTGATGGTGCTTTCCTCGTCGCCTTCTTCCGTCAAAGATGGATCCACCTGAGGGTTCAACCTTCGGGCTCTTTCTCGAACTTTGAGAGAACTAGGATCTTCGGCTTGCTAAACCTCTAACCCTAGAGAGAGTAGAGAGTATCTTTGGGGTGTTTTTATCTCAAGGAGAGGGATTCTCAACACATGAGAAGGATTCTCCTTGAACTAGAGGAGGAAGAAGAAGAAGTGAGGAGAGAGAAGTGTTATGATAGAATGAGCTATTCTTTTCATTTTACAACCATATCACAAATGAAAAGAATTATCAAATTAACAGTAATAATAAAAATGAAATAGTTGATGGATGGTTTGGAATGACCATTATCATTACATTCTTTAAATGGTTTTGCTAGAATCAAAAAGCATCTTTGATATGCAATGATGATGGTCAAACCTTCAACCATGGTCAACAAGTCAACAAAACCCAACCATGACACAATTTCATTTAATTAATATTATTAATTGATATATCATAATTCCATTAGGGTTTAGAAAAAGACGACTGTCAACTGTGCATACGCACCCGTTCCGAAACCCTAATGAAAATCCTCTTCCTCCGCCTCAATCAACTGTGCATACACACCCGCATTCTTGTTCCGAGGAACATGAATACCATGAGATAAAATCAACCCCAAAACATATACCAGTATCTGGCTCAAACCAGAGCCTACTAGTAATATCTGTCCGGACTCCAAACGTGCACAAGTGCGCGGATGAGAACGAACCCTGTCGCAAAACCATGCGACCTCTACTCTGTTTTGCCCAGAGGTGAATAGCCCTCTGTGTGGGACTCTAAAGACTCGACACTACGCTGGCAGTGGATTTAACCACAGACCGCAAGCGGCACTAGCTGTGCGTAACGATCCCCAGGTAGATGTCGATAAGAAGACTGATGAGGTGAACCCCATCTGAACTCCCACTGAGTCTGAATGTGACAGTCTCCGTACAGTCCGGTCTGTTCGTCTGATACATCGCATGTCGGGCCTAGGGGGCGGAAAACGTCAGTCCCCTAATAGCGGTACAAGTCGTGTCGGAGTGAAGCCCAAAACACCCTGAGATAACACTGGAAGCCTACCAGTATATCTCGCTTGCCCTGGCCAGGGACTACTCGTGTAATGGCTCTCCTAGACACAGCGCGATGTCAACCCCCAATACCGGGAGAGACGAATCCTGTCTAACCGTCACTGCCTCCAAGTGCTTCGGGACTGCACCCAACCATTACCTGTTTGCACGACTCCTTTGAGCCGTGGTAGGGTAGTGATCAAAGTGCAGTGGGAACACACTCGAGGCGAAGTGCCAGTGTCAAGTCAGCGGACTAAGCTGTACTCATGTCACCTGGGAACTGATAACTGACGATAGGTATAATACCAACTTGTCAGTTCCCGACGAGTCCTGTCCAGTGTACTCGTAACCCAACGAGCACCCGTATACTATCTCCAGTACGACGTACTGATGGCTGTGGGACAGACCATCTCCCACACTGGGATGAGAAGCGCATACGCTAGTCTACTCCGGAGTATCGATGCCCTGTCTCGATAGTCCTGCGACTAGGGACCTGTATAAGGATGTGCTTCTAGATTACCCAGCCCCTACTAGTGTGACTGCCATCACAACGCTGGTAATCAAGCAAAGATCCTAAGGGCTCCACTAATGCGTATAGGTGATATACTAAAATAAACACATGTACACATTGAAGTAGAAACAAACCAAGTAGCATACTACTATATTGAGCAAGATTGTTTATACAAGGTGAATATCCCAAGCTTCCATTAAGTAATATACAAACTAGTATGATACAGTAATGGCCTCTAGGGCATATACACTAACAATCTCCCACTTGCACTAAGGCCAGGTGCTGGCGTATCGAAGACCTATCATCTCGATCAGCCGCTCGAACTGAGTCTGGGGCAGGGCCTTGTGAATGGATTTGCAGTGTTTTCTTCTGAAGCAACCCTCCGAACCTCGATCTCCTTGCGATCCACGATCTCCCAGATCAGGTGATACCGCCTCAAGATGTGTCTGGATCTCTGATGGTACCTGGGTTCCTTCGCTAAAGCTATAGCCCCGTTGTTGTCGCAATACAGAGGTATTGGGTCAACAATGGACGGAACCACCTGAAGTTCTTTCAAGAACTTCCTCATCCAGACAGCTTCTTTTGCGGCATCAGATGCAGCGATGTATTCCGCTTCCATCGTCGAGTCTGCAACGGTTTCCTGTTTGGAACTCTTCCAACACACCGCCCCTCCATTAAGGGTAAAGACAAAACCCGACATGGACTTGGAATCATCCTTGTCACTCTGGAAGCTGGAGTTGGCAAAGGCCTCGATCTGGAGGTCTTTTCCGCCATACACCAAGAACATCTCCTTAGTCCTTCTCAGGTACTTGAGAATATTCTTTACCGCTATCCAGTGTTTCTCCCCAGGGTTTGACTGATACCGGCTTACCACACTCAGTGCATAAGCTACATCCGGTCTGGTACACAACATCGCATACATTATAGAGCCTACCGCAGAAGCGTAGGGTATAATAGACATGCGATCCCTCTCCAAATCAGTCTTGGGGGACATCTCTTTAGAGAGGGCGATCCCGTGACAAGCCGGTAGGTTACCGCGCTTGGAATCTTCCATACTGAATCTTTTCAGTATGGTGTCGATGTACCTGGACTGTGAAAGTCCTAATATCCTCTTGGATCTATCACGATGGATCCGGATCCCCAGGATGTATGAGGCATCACCCAGGTTTTTCATGGAGAACCTGTGTGACAAGAATCCCTTGACAGATTGTAGCATAGGAATGTCATTTCCTATTAAGAGAATGTCATCCACGTATAAAATGAGGAATACTACAGTTCTCGCTACAAATCTACTATAGATGCATGGTTCATCTGGATTTTTGATAAAGCCAAATTCCTTGACCGTCTCATCAAAACAGATGTTCCAACTCCGCGATGCCTGCTTTAGTCCATAGATGGACTTAAGCAACTTGCACACCTTTCCGCTGCTCCCACTCTGAATGAAACCCTCTGGCTGGTCCATATAGACACACTCCTCTAAATTTCCATTTAGAAAAGCGGTTTTTACGTCCATCTGCCAAATCTCATAATCGTGGAAGGCAGCAATGGCAAGAAGGATCCGAATGGATTTCAGCATAGCCACTGGAGAAAAAGGTTTCGTCATAGTCCAAACCAGGTCTTTGACGAAAACCCTTTGCTACAAGTCTAGCTTTATAGGTCTCAACCTGTCCATCTACACCAATCTTCCTTTTGAAGATCCACTTGCATCCTACGGGATTTACCCCGTCTGGAGCAATGTCCAACGTCCATACTTTGTTGGTGTACATGGACTCCATTTCGGTCCGCATTGCATCCAGCTATTTTACCGAGTCAACGCTCTGAACGGCCTGCTGGAAGCTAGTAGGCTCATCATAATCTATGATGCAATCCTCTCTATCCCCGTCTATGAGAAAACCGTAGTATCTCTCAGGCGGATGAGACTGCCTACTACTCCTGCGGAGCGGCGTAGGAATGTCCTGTTCTTTTGAACCCTCTGGTTCCACTAAGCTTTCAGTAATAGTCTGTGGTTCTGGAATTTCTTCCAGTTCTACTGTGCTCCCACTTATTTCTTTTTCTAAGAACTGGTGTTCTAGAAAGTGGGCATGACGAGAAACAAGAACTTTTTGTTCCTCTTTGTAGTAGAAGAGATATCCCTTGGAATTCTTTGGATATCCCACAAACTTACACTGTACTGAGCGCGCCTCGAGCTTGTCCGCATGCTGCTTTTTAACAAAAGCTGGACTTCCCCAAGTCTTAATGTGACTGAGATGGGGCCTCTTCCCACACCACATCTCATATGGTGTAGTAGGCATAGTCTTAGTAGGAACTCGGTTCAAAAGGTACGCAGCTGATTCTAGCGCATACCCCCAGAATGATCGCGGTAACTCAGCGTTCCTCATCATGGACTGTACCATATCCAATAGGGTTCGGTTCCGTCTCTCCGATACACCGTTATGTTGCGGAGTGTATGGAGGAGTAAGCTGAGAGAGAATTTCGTTCTCTTTTAAATAATTCAGGAACTCGGCACTTAAGTATTCTCCACCTCGATCTGATCTTAGAATCTTGATACTTTTGCCGGTTTGCTTTTCTACTTCATTCTTATATTCCTGGAACTTTTCAAAGGCTTCGGACTTATGTTTCATTAAGAAGACATAACCGTACCTTGAAAAATCATCCGTAAAAGTAATGAAGTAAGAGAAACCGCTTCGCGCATGTGTAGACATTGGACCGCACACGTCGTTGTGTACGAGTCCCAAGAGCTCGCTCGCTCTTACTCCGTGTCCAGTGAACGGAGTCTTTGTCATCTTTCCTTTGAGACAGGATTGACAAGTGGCATACGATTGATATTCGAACGGATCCAAATATCCTTCTGTATGTAACTTAGTCAACCTTCTCTCATTGATGTGACCCAGTCTACAATGCCATAAGAAAGTCTGATTGATTTCCGGAGACTTTCTTTTGTGTGTATTCTGGACATTGAAAATCTGTGGTTGGTTTAACACGTATATACCATTGCTCAGTGTACCTGACCCAATCAGAACTTGATTAAGGTGAATGTTTACAACATTACTTACAAACGCAAATTCATAACCTTCTTTAGAAACCAAAGATACAGAAATGATATTACAAGTTGCGTTGGGTACAAAAAAGCAATTGCGTAAAACCAAAACATGTCCATCTGACATTCCCAGGTGATAGTCCCCCACGGCTTTAGCATCCATGCTAGCTCCGTTCGCAACTCTGAGGGTCATGTCACCTGCCTTCAAAACCCTACTGTTTCTCAACGCCTGCAAAGAATTACAGATATGAGATCCTGATCCGCTATCCAATACCCAGGAAGTAGAGTTTATAGAAAGACAGTTTTCAATAACATACACACCTGAAGCTGAAACCGCAACCTGCTTCAGTTCCTGTGTCCTGGCCTTCCATGCCCTGCAATCTTTCTTCCAGTGTCCACTCTTATGACAATAGAAGCATTCTTCCTTTCCCACAAGCTTCCCCGCTATCTTTGTTGCCTTTTCCTTTCCCTTCGTACCCACTTTACTAACACCGCCCCTTGGTTTGGCGGGGGCTTTCTTCCTCTTTCCCTTGGCTTTCGCCTTGGACCTAGAAGAAGAAGATCCACCTACAAACAAAGTGGGTGTTTCCCTACCTTTCTGTAGGGTGCCCTCTGCGCTCCTCAGCATGTTGAGGAGTTCTGAAAGTTCAACATCTTTTTCTTGTAAGTTGAAGTTCAGTATAAACTGGGCGTAAGTGGATGGAAGGGACTGGAGAACTAAGTCCGTATAGAGCTCACTTTCCAACGTGGTCCCAAGTTCCGCGAGCTCCTCAATGTAGCCAATCATCTTAAGCACGTGGTCCGCTACCGATGATCCGACGACCAATTTTGCCGAAAATAACTTCTTCGACACTTCGTATCTTGCGATACGAGACTGCTCTCCATACAGTTCTTTTGTATGAAGAAATATGGATTCCAGGTCCATATTCTCGTGCCTCCTCTGATGTTCGTTGTCCATAGAGGCAAGCACGAGGCACTTGGCCTTCGCGCAATCAATCTCCCAAGTCTTACGGATTTCCTTATCCGCGACGCTGGAGGTGGGACCTGGGACGGGGGGAGCTTTGGTGGTAAGAAGATACCCCAGCTTGTCGTAAGTGATTGCCATTTTGACATTCCTGAGCCAATCTTTGTAGTTTGGCCCTGTCAGTATGTTTTTATCTAGAAATAACTTAAGTCCAGTCATGTCGATTGGTCGCTGCAATTAGGAGAGAGAAGAAGAAACACTCAGCACGATGCTCTTGCAAGTTTAGAATGGTTTTTAATTTGTCTAAACAGGATGGCTCCCACTGTCTCTCGAATCCCTCCTCAAACTATAAAGGAAGAATTAGTCGGGATCAATCCCACCGCACAATACTTGCTTAACCGTTCAGCCAGGCCAGTGTCGGTACTTCGAGGGAGGTTTTCCAACGCTTTCACGAAGTTCCTTAATTAAATAACCTCTTTTCCCTGGGGGCATAGCCCCGCTAACACCTTTCTAGACACCTACTTGGTTTATAGCATTGATCGTTTAGTGAGAAATTTCCCGAGGAGTAGCATATACTCACAGTAGGATCGGGATCTAAATATCATCGCGTGACGAAACTGAAGGAATCATACCAGAATCACCACACTCCAAATGGTATGCAAATCTAGCAAGTTTCAGTACTTATGAAACTCCCGATGTGGATTTTTGCCCCATGCTCTTATGACCTTGACTTTGGCCAAAATATCATAAGTCACATGTCAAGTTCTACCCGTCACTATCCAGGTTAATTTGGATCCACCTGTACCTACCCTTGACTTTGGCCAAAATGGCAGTACGACTGTCCCAAACCAACGCATCTATCTATGCTACACATGAACACCCAATAGCTACCAATCACTATGCCTTGACTTGGCCAACATACATAGCTTGAATACTATTGCCTATTCATGCGAAACGACGGAGGGCTACGAATGGTTTTGGTATTGTTAGTTATATGTATGCCCTAGAGGCCATTACTGTACATTGGATGTATATTGTAGTGGATGCTGGGACATATATAGGGAGGACTTTCTTGCTCGACATGATAGTATGCTATCTGGTTACTCTTTACCTTAACGTGTATACTGATTGTCTCTCTGTTACATGTTGGTAAAGCCCTTAGGATGTGTACTTGACTACCTGGACTATGATGGGGATCATACTTGTAGGGACATGGTAGTCTATAAGTACATCCTTCAAAGTCCCTAGTCGTGGGTGTATCGAGACGGGGCATCGATATACCAGAGTAGACTAGCGTGTACCTTCTCGACCCATACAGATGGGCGATGGATGATCCCATATCCATCGGTGTTTGACATCAGAGATGATATACGGGTGCTCAGTAGAGACTGGGTACACTGGACGGACTCGCCGAGAACTCCCAGATGGTATTATACCTTACGTCAGATGGCAGTTCTCTGGTGACACTGGTACATAGTAGTCCGTTGACCCGAGATCGTCATAGAGTCTTGTGTGGTTCCCACTGTGCTTTGATTTCCATCTTACCACGTCCAAGAGGGCGTGCAAAACGGTGGTTTTTGGGTACAGTCCCGAGTCACATGGAGGCAATGAGCGATAGGAGGGGATTCGTCTCTCCCGGTATAGGGAGTTGATGTTGCGCTGTGTTCGATTGGCTATAACAGGAAATCCCTGGCCAGGGTTGCTGAGATTTACTGGTAAGTGTTACCAGTAGTTTCTCGAATTGTTATAGACCTCATATCGACACGACTTATCGAGCTATTGGGGTCTGACGTTTACCACCCCTAGGCAAGATATGCGACATATCAGACGACGAGACCGGACTGTACGGTAGTGTTACTGGTTGGATTCACTGGAGTGTGAGCGGGCTTGCTCGTCGATCATCTGATCGCTCAATACCCGGGTGGCCGTTACGTTTAGCAGACCGCTTGCGGCTTGTGGGTGTTTGATATGATCATCACCTGCTGCCGGCGTATTGACGAGTCTTTAGAGTCCTACACAGAGGTTTCCTGGCTCAAGCGAAACGAAATAGGAGCGCATATGAGATATGTGCGGGACCGAGAATAATGAGTGTATGTGATACCGTATTCCATTCTCGCGATGAATGTATCGATAGGTTGTATGCGATATAACCTAGTTATCGAATGAAGGATTGATTCGATAAGCCGATACATTGTAAACTAGTCGGTTGTGTGCGACATGACCGGATCGTTAAATCAAGTGTTGATTTAATGATTTAATGTATAATTATATATTTGATATATTACTTTGCATCAACTAGTATTGGTTCACTTTAAATGGATTTTCTCACTTGGATTGTGCACATTGTATATGTGATATACTTTTGTACACAAGTTTGTATCATGTTTGATGATACATGCTCACTAGGGTTTGTGTAAAGATTAGACCATGGTTATTTAAATGGTTAGGGTTTTGATTTTCATATCCATTTATTCATTTGTTTATTTATTTCTTTTTGGCAAAAGAAATGAAAATGGTGGCTTGATTTGTATGCTTGTTGAATCTTCATGAAGGTTTGACTAAGTCACCATTTTTGTCTCATGCTTAACCCTGACCATTCCATTTAACCATGATTCATTCTCTACACTAAACCATGGTTTGAATATGATAAGGTTTGATTTTCTTTTCCTTTTTCAATTAACACTTATCATATTCTTCATCTTCTTCTTCTTCTTCACTTCAAGAAAAAGCTTGAAAGCTTTAATGGCAAAGTGAGAAAAATAGTGAGAAATCCAATTCTAAAGTCTACCCACTTCCTATTTCTTCATCCTCTACCTCTAGCCAAGTAGTAGAGTGTGTTTCCTTCACAAGTTTTCAAAGCTTGGTGAAGGTGGAGCTTGATCTAGCGATGCTTCGACGTAGATCATCTTCGGCATGGACATCGACGACCTAGCTCGCCATTTCTCCGACGAAGCCGACGCTTGAGCCCGGGAATTCATTTGGACAGCGAGGGGACTTCGTTGCGGAGCTATGGAGGTGGAGCACCGGATCTACAAAGGTTGTATTTCCGTTTAAACTTTAGTTAAGTTGTTAACTAGTTTCATTTTCGCCTAAACATCTAGCCGACGATCCGTTCTAGGGTTTCTCGGCACCGTTAAAATTTGAAATTGGCATGGTTGATGCCTTGTGAGACCTCATTAGGGTGCCTAGGAACCTTTCACTGGTATCAGAGCCTAGCTAGAGCCTTAGGCGAAGTCTAGACGGAGTTTGAAGTCCGATCAAACCGAAACCCAACCCCAAAAATTGCTCTCTGTACTTTTTCTAAAATCGTGGATTTTTCCAAATTAAAAATATGCAGAAAACTCAGCAGGGAATTCTAAGAATTACGGCGCAAAATTTATTGCATGAACAGTGTAATCGGCGGCGGAACCGCGGCATAAGCCTAGCTTATGCGGCGGTTCCGCGGCAGAATTGTGACGTCAGCCCTAACTGTTTGCACAGTAATTCATTGTTTCAGGTGCTGAGTTCTCTGGGTATTTTTAAAATTTATTCAAGAGTTGAATTTTCTGGAGTTGTTTTGGGGATTCGGTGTTTTGATCGGAGTATCAGATTTTGTCTAAGTGGCTTTCCGGATAATTTTTTGAATATGTTAAAAAGTTCGACCGGATATAAATACCCAATTTTTCCCCTGTCGGGAAATTTCCAAGTGTTGGATTTTTCCGTAGTTTAAAGACGTTCTAAGTAGTGCAAGTAACTCGATGGACCCTCTAGAAGACAACAAACCTTAACTCGATTATGTGACCGTCTTGAACTGCCCTTTGAACCTTCGGGTTTGGGGCAGTACGGCGTGCCACATGTGAGGCGTTGGCTTGACCCTTCTACGGCTGGACCGTTGGTACTGAGGCACGAACTGAATGTTTTTAGACTTGTTTCATGTGTTGACATGTATCGGGAAAACTTGGGTGTTCGAATGTTCAATCGGAAAGTTTAACATTTTCTAATTATCTGGAATGGGATACAATAATTGGAATTCACAATAAGTTATGTGATAACTGAATGAATGTTATAAACATAGCAGTTTAGTCTCACTTGATCGGTTGCCACGGAATTTTGATGTGATCAAAAGTCCGTCGCAATCACGTAGTGTACGTGGATACTCGCCGGATAAACTTAATAGACAGCTACACCCCATAGCCCCGACCAAGTGACTGTAGGAGAACCCCGTCGCCGAAAGCATCCGTTTGGGTGCTCGCGGTGGCGGTGTTCCGCCTTGGTGCACTTTGTCGACGGCGTCGGGGGTGCGGCCGTCTGCTGAAGTTTGCGACGAGCATTCGATCAGGATGTCGGGAATCTTGTTGAATTGCCCGACTTGATATTGAAAAGAGTTTTCGATAATGAGACTAAAATGCGGGGTTTATAATTGTTAGGCATGCGATGTCTAAGGAATTCATTTGATTAGGCATGCGATGTCTTTGCAGGTTGCGGATTCCAACTGTTGTAGTTTTACACTTTCTTTTCTGTGACCGTAAGTGTAATATGTGATATCGCCGGTTTCGTTGCTATATGTCAACGACAATTGGGATGCGCATATTTACTTACGTTGATGACATGTGATGTTATGTGTTGCTGGATATGTTATATTGGATCGTCGTGTTTGAATAGCCGGGGTTTTTTATCTGAGATGAGTGTTTTTCATTTTCTTTCATGTAAAAACTTGTATGTAATATTCTTTTATTGGGACGCTTCCAGGTTGCGGAAGTTGTTACCGTTTGTATATTATTTACTTTTCCGCACTAGGATAGACCCAAGGAGGAGGGCACAAGTAACCGGGTTCTGGAGTCCAGTGGGAGACCAACTCGAGGATTCGAGTCCGGGTCTCCTAACTCCAGAATTGGTAGGGTTGCTTGCCGCTCTCGTATGGGTCTTGGTGTGTGGGTTTGGCTATTCATCACGACCGTGGAATTCGTGTTTTATACTGGCTCGTATTGAAAACACGGACGTCCTAGTATATCCAATATTTCATATGTTTCTTCTGCCGCGATATCTGTGATGTGATCATGTGATGTTCTGTGATAGATACAGTATATAGTATATATGATATATTATATAGACGTTACTTATGTTTTACACCCGCGCTAGCCCTGCCCCGCTCTGCCGTTAGTTACCTAACCTAACGGTGCACGAGGGGACATCGAGGCGAATGCGGATGGCATAAGTGTACGTCGTATTTATCTGTGATGTTTAGGTACATTAAACGATGGGACTTCATTAATGTGATTAATGAAATAAAAAGAAACCTAAGATGTTGTAGAATCGAATTTCAAAATAAAACAGGTAGCTACAGTTCTTGCTTTGCACAGCGGTATATATGATATATCCTGCACCTTATTCGATGAGGAAAGGACCGAGATCCCTTCACCAGGAGTGACTCCTTTAGCAATAACTGGCAGATGCTACACACTCGGTTTGTATTTTGATTGCTTTTAAGTGTTTTTGCTTTGCACAGTGATATATATGATATATCCCGCACCTCATTCGATGAGGAAAGGACCGACGATCCCTTCACCGGGAGTGACTCCTTTAGCAAAACTAGAAAAGCCTCAAAAGCACTCCATTTCAAAATCATTTGATTCTACAACGATATCAAGTTCATTACGCAATAGGTTTTCAAAAAAACCTGTCGTAGCCCTCCGACATTTCAGATAAGTCCTAGTTAGTATTCGTGCTACGTTTGTTGACTATGTTAAGGCGTAGTGTGCGGTAGCTAATTAGTGCTTATCTGCATAAGCATATGATGTGATTGGATTAGGGTAGTCGTGCGACTTTGTTGACTATGTTAAGGGTCGTGCGGGTGGGTTTAATTCAATCGGGAAATGACGGGTTGAACTTGACTAGCACTTATGATTTGTTGACTATGTTAAGGTCATATAGCTGCTAGGGGCAAAATTATCGGGAATTTCAAGTGTTGAAATTTGCAATGAGATTGCATACCTTCTATGAGATAGTTGGATCCCGATACCCGCTGCGAGTAATTGTTACTCCTGGGAGAGTTTTACACATTACAATTAGCCGATCAAGTAGGTGTCTTGAAAGGTGTTAACGAGGTTACGCCTCTGGGAAAACGAGGTTTACATTAATTAGGTTCGTGTGAAAGCACGGGGGACCTCCCTCAATGTACCGACACTGGCCTGGCTGAAAGATTGGCGAACTTGTAGTGTGTAATTAATCCCGGCTAGTCTTTCCTTTTAGGGTTTGAAGGAAGATTTGATAAAAAGCAGTGGGAGCCAGCCTGATTAGATAAAATAAATAACCAATCTATTCTTGCAAGTGCGCACGCTGAGTGTTTTCTTCTCTCTCTCCTGGTAGCGACCATGTCACGCCTTAATCAAGATAATAAAACGGATTATTGACCGAACCCGCTTGTTATACTGAGCTGGGGAACGTTGGTCCCGCTCCAACTTATAATTGTTATAAGACAGAGCAGGAAATTGGGGAATACCAGAATTCCCGTGCCACCCAAACGAAGAGAGTGCATGCTGATGCATCATCTTCGGGTGTGTTCATTATACAGAACTGTTTCTCAGTATCCTCCGCATCCTAGGTATATGATACCGGATCAGGATCCCAGATATGTAATCTGTTACATAGGGCTACAAAAGGGTTGAAAAACTGAGAACGGGTGATAAGTTTCATGAGGCAGAAAACGGGGCAAGTGTTGCAGCCAAGTCTGTCGGTCACTGTCACCCTGTATTACCAATACATTGATTCTGAACGAATGTTATTAGATACCGAACCTGATATACCAAATCATATCACTCTCTTTGTTAGAAAAGAAAGGATATAATTTTGTATTGATGGATAATGTTTTGAACATTTCCTATATCAAAAGTTGATCGGTTCAGGCACGTTATCTAAAAGCATTGATGTTCTAAATCAAACTACAGTTCTTAGTATATGGAACACACACAAGAGGAAGAGTTCAGAAATGAACGAATCCTTCTTGAGGCATTGTAGACTAGGTCATATCAATGCGACCCGACTAGCTCAAGTTACATATAGATGCATATTTAAATCAGTTTGAATTTACATCTTGTGAAACTTGCCAGTCATGTCATAAAGATATAATGACCATAGCTCCGTTTACTGGAAACAGAGAAAGAGTTAGTGAACTCTTGGGATGATACATGTTGATGTATGTAGGTCCCCTGTCTACACATGCCAGGACTGGTTCTTTATACTTCATTACGTTCTCTAATGATCTTTCGAGTTTCTGACCTATGTTCCTGTTGAAACACAAGTCCGAACCTTTTGAGATATTCACAGAATATAAGTTAGAAGTAGAGAACCAAAATATGGGTATAAGTATTATGTCCTATGATGAGATAAAGGAGGAGAATACTTGAGCACGGAATTCCTGGACTATTCTAAAGGAGAATGAGATTCTCTCTCAGCATTACTCCTCTGTATACACCATAGCACGATGGTATATCGGGGCGGAGCAGATACACCCTATTTGATATGGTGTGCTCTATGATGAGTACTACTGAGTTACCTATTTCCTTTTAGGAGTTATGCACTTGAGAAGCTGCATACCTACTGAATAGGGTTCGAATCAAATCAGTTGCCTACGATTTCATGTGTGATATGGAAAGGGAAGAGCCCATGTCTTAAGCTAGTTAAGATTTGGGGTTGACCGGCCTATGTCTGAAAGCAAAATCCGGACAAGCTCGAGGCAAGGACAGTTATGTAGAACTGGAAATGTTCCATCCATACAAACTGCAACTGATGATTTGATAGAACCAAAGGATTCAGTAGATTCCAACGAACCTCAGCCTCTCCGCCGATCTAGTAAGGTTCCTCACCCACCTGAGAGATACTTCGGTTTCTCTATGACAATGGGAGCGAGGATTCCATCATGAGATGATGACCCAACTAGCTTCGAGCTGGCCATCAGGAGTGGGACTCTGTAAGAATGGCTGGATGCTTAGTGATCTGAGATGGAATCCTTATACACCAACAAAGTATGGACTTTAATTGCTATATCTGAAGGGTTAAATCCCCATCAGGAGCAAGTATATCTTGAGAAGATTACTTGGTGTACTTGGATAGGTTGAGACTTTCAAAGCTAGACTTGTTAAAGGTTTGCATCATTGACCAGATGTGGATTATGTTGAACCTTTTCTAAGGATCTATGCTTAAGTCCATCCAGATCCTACTTGTCACGGCTACATACCATGACTACGATATCTGGTGGTTGGGTGTCATGACTGCTTTTCTAAATGATGTTTTAGAAGAGTGCGTCTATAAGTACACAGCCAGAGGGCCTCGTAGACAGTGGGAGCAGCGGAAACGTGTGCAAGATGCTTTATAGGTTAAAGCAGGCATCGCGGAGTTGGAACATCTGTTTTGATGGATTAGTCAAAGAGTT
This sequence comes from Agapanthus africanus, assembly GCA_030015575.1. Classification (NCBI taxonomy): domain Eukaryota; kingdom Viridiplantae; phylum Streptophyta; class Magnoliopsida; order Asparagales; family Amaryllidaceae; genus Agapanthus; species Agapanthus africanus. The sequence goes on along the minus strand of CM057349.1, from coordinate 185,737,634 downwards.
TGACATCATCAAAATGGTAGATGAACCTTGTATAAACAAAAAGGTAGTAGGGAGTATGGTGACGATCCTCGTAGAGTACGTGGATGACATACTCTTGATAGGGAAGGAGTTTCCTATGCTACGCTCGATCAATCTCCGCTTATCACAATGATTCTCCACATATGATCAAAGTGATACCTACTAAATCCTGGGTTCTGGATCTATGAGATAGATCTAAATGGATGTTAGGATACTCACTAGTTGCAGTGAGATGGTATCAATTGATCCTGGGCAGAATCACTGGAAGTGTTCCAGGGTGATAAAGACGACTGAATGTCAGTCGCAGGCATTGTCTTTACCCTCAGTAAAGGGTCGGTATGTTGGAAGAGTTCCAAGCTAGATACCGTGACATACTAGACGATAAAGACAGGATACATCGCTACTTAAGATGCTACCAAAGAGGCTGTTTGGGTGTATATTGGTTCATGAGATGAACTACGTTCCTCCCATTGTGTGACAATGGAGTTGTGGCTTATGCCAAGGAACGTCCGTCCCATCAGTGATCCAGACATATTCTAAGGCAGTATCACCTGATCATGGAGATGGTTGATCTCCAGGGGATCGAGGTCAGGAGAGTAGACTAAGAGGACAACACGGCGGATCCACTCACGAAGGCCGATTCCCAGAGAGAGACTTTTATGGGATGGTTGAGTATGAGATACTACAACCACTGCTTCAGATGGCCCTAGTGCAAGTGGGAGATTGTTAGTTATATGTATGCCCTAGAGGCCATTACTGTACATTGGATGTATATTGTAGTGGATGCTGGGACATATATAGGGAGGACTTTCTTGCTCGACTTGATAGTATGCTATCTGGTTACTCTTTACCTTAACGTGTATACTGATTGTCTCTCTGTTACATGTTGGTAAAGCCCTTAGGATGTGTACTTGACTACCTGGACTATGATGCGGATCATACTTGTAGGGACATGGTAGTCCATAAGTACATCCTTCAAAGTCCCTAGTCGTGGGTGTATCGAGACGGGGCATCGATATACCAGAGTAGACTAGCGTGTACCTTCTCGACCCATACAGATGGGCGATGGATGATCCCATATCCATCGGTGTTTGACATCAGAGATGATATACGGGTGCTCAGTAGAGACTGGGTACACTGGAATGACTCGCCGAGAACTCCCAGATGGTATTATACCTTACGTCAGATGGCAGTTCTCTGGTGACACTGGTACAGAGTAGTCTGTTGACCCGAGATCGTCATAGAGTCTTGTGTGGTTCCCACTGTGCTTTGATTTCCATCTTACCACGTCCAAGAGGGCGTGCAAAACGGTGGTTTTTGGGTACAGTCCCGAGTCACATGGAGGCAATGAGCGATAGGAGGGGATTCGTCTCTCCCGGTATAGGGAGTTGATGTTGCGCTGTGTTCGATTGGCTATAACAGGAAATCCCTGGCCAGGGTTGCTGAGATTTACTGGTAAGTGTTACCAGTAGTTTCTCGAATTGTTATAGACCTCATATCGACACGACTTATCGAGCTATTGGGGTCTGACGTTTACCACCCCTAAGCAAGATATGCGACATATCAGATGACGAGACCGGACTGTACGGTAGTGTTACTGGTTAGATTCACTGGAGTGTGAGCGGGTTTGCTCGTCGATCATCTGATCGCTCAATACCCGGGTGGCCGTTACGTTTAGCAGACCGCTTGCGGCTTGTGGGTGTTTGATATGATCATCACCTGCTGCCGGCGTATTGACGAGTCTTTAGAGTCCTACACAGAGGTTTCCTGGCTCAAGCGAAACGAAATAGGAGCGCATATGAGATATGTGCGGGACCGAGAATAATGCGTGTATGTGATACCGTATTCCATTCTCGCGATGAATGTATCGATAGGTTGTATGCGATATAACCTAGTTATCGAATCAATGATTGATTCGATAAGCCGATACATTGTATACTAGTCGGTTGTGTGCGACATGACCGGATCGTTAAATCAAGTGTTGATTTAATGATTTAATGTATAATTATATATTTGATATATTACTTTGCATCAACTAGTATTGGTTCACTTTAAATGGATTTTCTCACTTGGATTGTGCACATTGTATATGTGATATACTTTTGTACACAAGTTTGTATCATGTTTGATGATACATGCTCACTAGGGTTTGTGTAAAGATTAGACCATGGTTATTTAAATGGTTAGGGTTTTGATTTTCATATCCATTTATTCATTTGTTTATTTATTTCTTTTTGGCAAAAGAAATGAAAATGGTGGCTTGATTTGTATGCTTGTTGAATCTTCATGAAGGTTTGACTAAGTCACCATTTTTGTCTCATGCTTAACCCTGACCATTCCATTTAACCATGATTCATTCTCTACACTAAACCATGGTTTGAATATGATAAGGTTTGATTTTCTTTTCCTTTTTCAATTAACACTTATCATATTCTTCATCTTCTTCTTCTTATTCACTTCAAGAAAAAGCTTGAAAGCTTTAATGGCAAAGTGAGAAAAATAGTGAGAAATCCAATTCTAAAGTCTACCCACTTCCTATTTCTTCATCCTCTATCTCTTGCCAAGTAGTAGAGTGTGTTTCCTTCACAAGTTTTCAAAGCTTGGTGAAGGTGGAGCTTGATCTAGCGATGCTTCGACGTAGATCATGTTCGGCATGGACATCGACGACCTAGCTCGCCATTTCTCCGACGAAGCCGACGCTTGAGCCCGAGAATTCATTTGGACAGCGAGGGGACTTCGTTGCGGAGCTATGGAGGTGGAGCACCGGATCTACAAAGGTTGTATTTCCGTTTAAACTTTAGTTAAGTTGTTAACTAGTTTCATTTTCGCCTAAACATCTAGCCGACGATCCGTTCTAGGGTTTCTCGGCACCGTTAAAATTTGAAATTGGCATGGTTGATGCCTTATGAGACCTCATTAGGGTGCCTAGGAACCTTTCAGGTAAAACCGTGAACGTAGTGAACTTGATATAATCGATGGAACGAGATAGCTTTTAGAAGGAGTGGCTCAAGCTCTGCATTTAAAAGTTAGTTTTGAAAAGAACCGAGTGGTTTTTCGAAAGTGTTCCAACGACTTTAGCTTGGTTTATTATCTTGCATTAGTTCTTTTAATGCGTGATATTCTTGCATTAGTTCTTTTAATGCGTCCCATCATTTAATCCTACCATTGCAGAAAATAACCAAAATATGACGTACGCTTTTGCCATTCGCATTCGCCACGGGGCCCCGTCATTACCCGTTAGGTTACTTAACTAACGACAGAGCGGGGGCTGGGCTAGCGCGGCTGTAAAACATAAGCAATGCCTAAATAGTTATAAATATATAGCAATGATAGACATTACAGATCACAGATGAATACATTGGATATACTAGGAATCCGCAATCCATTCGAGCCTGCAACGAAAAGCGGATTACACGATCGCGGTGAATAGCCAATACCCTACCCAAGACCCCTACGGGTGCGGCAAACTACCCGCCAAGTACCCGGTAGTTTGTGCACCCCTCCATGGGTCTATCCTGGGAGCAAAAACAGTAAAAAGAATTATACAATGACGGCTACAACCCCGACCCGGTTGTGCGGCCATACAAATAATAATATTACATCAATTTACATATTACAAATGAATGAAAGAAAAACAACACTCATCTCACATCCATCCCGGCTATTCACCCGCGACAATCCAATCCATTCATATACACATACCATCAACAAACACAGATCACAGATATGTATAACCCCGACTAATCGACATATAGCGATTTGCCGATGTTCAATACATACAAACATCACAGATATAACCAATATAGTCAAAGTGTAGTGAAGTTCGATAAAAATACGGATTTATTGGCCCCCAAAAACAAATTTCTTTTCTGGAAAATCTGGGCACAAATAACCCATCTGAAAAATCCTAAATCCCTACCAGAAGAACACTGCACAAAACCCGATCACGAGAGGAGCCTAAACGGCGGCGGTTCCGCGGCAAATGCATACCTATTGCCGCGGAACCGCGGCGGTTTGAGGGAATCAGGGGATCGTTTTTCGTGGGTGTTCTCACAAAACCCTGAGCCGATTTTAGGAGTAAAACCTTTTCACTTTAGAGCACAAAAAATTTCAACAGAAAGTTAGGGTTTTGTTTCTCCGGTTTTTTTGCGATTTTTCCGTTCGAACTTCCATACACTTTACTACTAAGCTAGTTTAAGTTTAGTTAGGCTCTGATACCACTGTAAGTCCACGTTGCGACCCCCGATTCTTGCGGGGAGGCGGAAACGGTATAAAAATCAAAATTTTAGCGCAAGAAGCAACATGGACTAACAAAGTCGGGATCTTTTCTAAACTAAACTAGCAAGAAAGCTAAAGAGAGCTAGCTACTCGGAAGATAGGTTATACCTAACTTGAACTCCTTCTTCTTGAAACCTTTGTAGGGAGTTGATGGTGCTTTCCTCGTCGCCTTCTTCCGTCAAAGATGGATCCACCTGAGGGTTCAACCTTCGGGCTCTTTCTCGAACTTTGAGAGAACTAGGATCTTCGACTTGCTAAACCTCTAACCCTAGAGAGAGTAGAGAGTATCTTTGGGGTGTTTTTATCTCAAGGAGAGGGATTCTCAACACATGAGAAGGATTCTCCTTGAACTAGAGGAGGAAGAAGAAGAAGTGAGGAGAGAGAAGTGTTATGATAGAATGAGCTATTCTTTTCATTTTACAACCATATCACAAATGAAAAGAATTATCAAATTAACAATAATAATAAAAATGAAATAGTTGATGGATGGTTTGGAATGACCATTATCATTACATTCTTTAAATGGTTTTGCTAGAATCAAAAAGCATCTTTGATATGCAATGATGATGGTCAAACCTTCAACCATGGTCAACAAGTCAACCATGGTCAACAAGTCAACAAAACCCAACCATGACACAATTTCATTTAATTAATATTATTAATTGATATATCATAATTCCATTAGGGTTTGGAAAAAGACGACTGTCAACTGTGCATACGCACCCGTTCCGAAACCCTAATGAAAATCCTCTTCCTCCGCCTCAATCAACTGTGCATACACACCCGCATTCTTGTTCCGAGGAACATGAATACCATGAGATAAAATCAACCACAAAACATATACCAGTATCTGGCTCAAACCAGAGCCTACTAGTAATATCTGTCCGGACTCCAAACGTGCACAAGTGCGCGGATGAGAACGAACCCTGTCGCAAAACCATGCGACCTCTACTCTGTTTTGCCCAGAGGCGAATAGCCCTCTGTGTGGGACTCTAAAGACTTGACACTACGCTGGCAGTGGGTTTAACCACAGACCGCAAGCGGCACTAGCTGTGCGTAACGATCCCCAGGTAGATGTCGATAAGAAGACTGATGAGGTGAACCTCATCTGAACTCCCACTGAGTCTGAATGTGACAGTCTCCGTACAGTCCGGTCTGTTCGTCTGATACATCGCATGTCGGGCCTAGAGGGCGGCAAACGTCAGTCCCCTAATAGCGGTACAAGTCGTGTCGGAGTGAAGCCCAAAACACCCTGAGATAACACTGGAAGCCTACCAGTATATCTCGCTTGCCCTGGCCAGGGACTACTCGTGTAATGGCTCTCCTAGACACAGCGCGATGTCAACCCCCAATACCGGGAGAGACGAATCCTGTCTAACCGTCACTACCTCCAAGTGCTTCGGGACTGCACCCAACCATTACCTGTTTGCACGACTCCTTTGAGCCGTGGTAGGGTAGTGATCAAAGTGCAGTGGGAACACACTCGAGGCGAAGTGCCAGTGTCAAGTCAGCGGACTAAGCTGTACTCATGTCACCTGGGAACTGATAACTGACGATAGGTATAATACCAACTTGTCAGTTCCCGACGAGTCCTGTCCAGTGTACTCGTAACCCAACGAGCACCCGTATACTATCTCCAGTACGACGTACTGATGGCTGTGGGACAGACCATCTCCCACACTGGGATGAGAAGCGCATACGCTAGTCTACTCCGGAGTATCGATGCCCTGTCTCGATAGTCTTGCGACTAGGGACCTGTATAAGGATGTGCTTATAGATTACCCAGCCCCCACTAGTGTGACTGCCATCACAACGCTGGTAATCAAGCAAAGATCCTAAGGGCTCCACTAATGCGTATAGGTGATATACTAAAATAAACACATGTACACATTGAAGTAGAAACAAACCAAGTAGCATACTACTATATTGAGCAAGATTGTTTATACAAGGTGAATATCCCAAGCTTCCATTAAGTAATATACAAACTAGTATGATACAGTAATGGCCTCTAGGGCATATACACTAACAGGCATGGCCGGCCACTTCCTCTAGTGGGCTGTCCCAATTTTTGGTGTAGGGATTTACACTCATTTGGCTTGGCAAAAATCATTTTTTGCTCCTCTCCAAAAAGATAGTTCATACCTCCACCAATATGGCAATTCCTATAACCCAAAATGAGACATATAGATCTTCACTATATTCTACAGCAAACCTTGGGCACGTCGACTCGCCAGCTTCGTGCTCGAGTTGCCTCGGTATAGAGGTGGGAGCCCGTAAAAGAAGCAGGCGACGTGGTGCCCTTCCAGCGACGAGGTGGAGACCGGACATTCCGCGGGAGATCGGGACGACGATGAGAAGACCGGAAGACTCGGATCACTCGGTATATTTCTCTTCCCCATCTTGTAGTTAGCTAGGAGTAGTTAATGGTTCGATCCGGGTATTAGTGCGCGGTGGTGCCAGTTCATGAAAAATTTAAGTATATCACCGCTTCCGCATTTTGGCCTCGGGATGGAGGCCGGGGCACCGCCGTGCACTTACATATTCCAACTGAATACCACGATGCAAAGCAAAAGGCAATCGGCTATAGTAAAGTTATTGCCCTGACGCAAACTTCTGTCCAAGGGGTCACTCCCGGTGAAGGGATCTCGGCCCTTGCCTCGTCGACTGAGGAGCAGGAAATTCCAACTGAATACCACGATGCAAAACAAAAGAGAACGCCCTTGCAATAACATCTTTTTGAAAAAAAATGTTCCAACAACATCAGAATAGGTTTGTTTAACTTGCATTGATCCGAATCAACACAGTCCCATCAATTGATCACACCACAAAAGAACGAAAATAATGATGTACGTATATGCCATCCGCATTCGCCACTGGGTCCCGTCATCACCCGTTAGGTTACTTAACTAACGACAGAGCGGGGACTGGACTAGCGCGGATGCAAAACATATACAACATCTACTAGTATATATATAATATATAATTTTCGCTCAAGGCGTGATAAAATGCAACATCACAGAAATATAACCTGCATCACAGAACAATACAGATATCTGGGATCTCAGGGTTTTATAGAGCCGCTACTGAAACCCGACGTTCCCCTGGTCGTGTGGATAACCTGTGCAATGAAATCCTAGACCCCTACGGGCGCGGCAAGTTACCCGCCAAAACTTGAAGCGAGGCAGCCCCCTTCAGCAACGTGAATGGACCACCCAGCACTTCACGGAATCCGGTAACTTGGGCACCCCTCCTGGGTCAACCTATACCCCCTACGAGTGCGGCGAATAGCCCGCCAAATCTAGAGTAAAGCCCTCTCCATCTCAACGCCATGAGATGCGGGCTTGTTGCCCTCTAGAACCCGGCTATCAGTGCACCCCTCCGCGGGGTAATCCTAGTACAGAAAGTAAAATATACATACAACGGGTACATCGACCGCAACCAGGTCGTGCCCCAAAAGAATAATACAAACAGGCAGTGACGGCAGTCCACATGTCGAACGCTCGCCCCACAATATCAAAAGTACATATAAAACAAAACTGTACTACCACTGCAACCAGGCTATCCCCACGACCAATCTGCAACAACACAGTACAACACAGAATATCAACGTGAATGTCACGTTCGCAAATCCGTCTAACCGGGCTATAGCAGTCAGACAGGATTTACCGATCAAGTGACATTCACGGTCGCAGATATAATGTAAATACTGCGAACTAGTATGTTTAAAATATCCGATCGAACAAATTTTATCAAGTGGGCCCCAAGCATTACTATAGCAGTCAAGGAAATCTGGGCCCAAAAAATAACATTCCAAAAAACCCCATTTTGAACTCAAAAGCTCTCTGGAAAATTTTGTTACAGTGAAGAGTCTAGACGGCGGCGGAACCGCGGCCAATGCGTGGGTTTGGCCGCAGTTCCGCGGTGATAGGGTGGAATCACATGACCAAATTTTCCCAGAATGCTTCAAATTCCCTGCACATCATTCTGCAATTTACCGAAAAAAATTTCGAGCCAAAAATAATTCGACAGAAAACTGACGCATACGATATCGGGTTTTCGAATATTTGATTGATCGAAGCTTTAAACATACTAGACCAAGCTAGACTAGGTTAATGGCATGGCTCTGATACCATGTTGCGCCACGGCAGCGTCCCGGCCATCTACTCGAAGCCAAAATGCGGAATCAAAATTTTTCTTAACTTTTAAACTGGCGCTACCGCGGACAATAAAACCAGGATAGTTACCATTAACCTATACTAGCTAACTAGAGATGGGGTGAGAGATATACCGAGCGATCCGTGTTCTTCAGTCTTCTCGTCGTCGTCCCGATCTCCCACGGAATCTCCATCCGTCATCACCTCGTCGGAAAGGATACCACGTAGCCGATTTCTTTTACGGGCTCCCACCTCTGGACCGAGGCAACTCGGATGCGAAGTTGGCTAGCCGACGCGTCCAAGGGTACTGTAGGTTGTAGTGTAGAAAGCATGTCTCGATGCGAGTATGAAGTTGCCGTAGAGATGATGGAGAAGAGAAAGAACTTTGGAGAGGATGAAGGTGTATATATTTTTCAAGCATGAGGAATGAGATGAATAATTCCCACACCAAGAAAAACAACTCTCTCATTCTCCCCTCTCTTTTGTGGCCGCCCCCCTTAATCAAATGGTGGAGAGAAAAAGCAACAAGGGAGGTGAGTGTAGTAAAAGTAAAGGGGTAACCACATCCAAAGACCATGATAACAATATCAAATCAAATTCTAATCACAATAAAGCAAGAAATGATGATAAAAAAGAATGGTATCAAAAGATGCTTTCATAATCTCCCCTTTCACAAATAACACCTCTACAAAGAGTTATTTGCAAACTTGCAAATAACCCCCTCCATCATAAAGTCCGGCCGGAAGGAACAAATGAAAACTGGCCGGAACGAAAAGCAAACTGGCAACTTCAGAAAACTGATCCTGTAATAAATTACAGGAAAACCCCACTACTGCATATACATGCCCGCTTTTGTATTCCCACTGAATACAAAAGCAACGAGACAAAATCTACACTCTCTAAAACTAGGATCCGGCTTAAACCAAAGCCGGCTAGTAAAAACCGTCCTATCACGATCCGTGCAATACCGCACGTATCTGATCGAACCCTGCCATATCTCCATACGGCCTCTACAGCGTTTCGCCCGAAACTTGACTAACTGAGTGTGGTGGACTCTAAAGACTCGTCAATACTATGGCTGTGGATTTAACCACTAGCACGTCAGAGGTATTAGCCATACGTGACGGGCCACCAGCTATTGACCAAACGGGACGTCGATGAGCGAACTCATCCTGACACCCTACTGAGCCTGTCAGTGACAATATCCGTACAGTCCAGTCCGTTCGTCTATGAGTATCGCATGGCGGGCCTAGGGGGTTGGTAAAAGTCAGACCCCCAAAAGCGGTACAAGTCGTGTCGAAGTGAAGCCCAGAATACCCTGAGATACTACTGGAATACCTACCAGTAAATCTCCTGCCTCGGCCGAGGGCATTGTGTAATGGCTCTCCTAGACACAGCGCGACCTCACCCGCAATACCGGGAGAGACGAACCCCTGTAGATCTGCTCACTGCCTCCATGTGGCTCGGGACTGTACCCAACTAAAACCTGTTTGCACGACTCCTTTGAGCCGTGGTAGGGTAGTAATCAAAGCATAGTAGGAACTCACACGAGACAAATGACGATCTCAGGTCGATGAACTAACCTGTACACATGTCACCAGGGAACTGCTATCTGACGTCTGGTATAATCCCAACTAGCAGGTTCCCGGCGAGTCCTGTCCGGTGTACTCATAACCCAATGAGCACCTGTATACATCTTAGGTGAACCAACTGACACCAATGGCTTGTGAGACCAGCCACCGCCCCTCGTCAGGGTCTCGACTGTATACACTAGTCTACTAACGGAGTATCGATGCCCCGTCTCGAAACTCCCATGACTAGGGACCTTTTAAGGATGTGCTTATAGACTCCAGCTCTCACGTATATGATCGCCCTCATACTGCTGGTAGTCAAGCAAGAATCCTAGGGGCTCTATCAACGTGTAATAGCGACTCGTAAGGTCACCTAAAGCAGTACACGATGATAAAGATAAACCAGATAGCATACTATCATCTCGAGTAAGACTGTCCTACCGGTATAGGTCCTCCCTCAATCATCGCAATCAAGTGCCTGTGATCCAATAATTGACTCTGAGGGCACTATCTCCAACACTTTCCTTATCGAATAAGCTGCAGGATATTCCACAAATATCACTATGCAAAGCAAGAACTAGAGCTACCAGTTTTTAAACAAGTTTCTACAACATATTTAGGTTTCTTTTAGTTTCATTAATCTCATTAATGAAGTCCCATTTTATTATGCTTCACAAGCATCACATTTGAAACGAAATCTGCAATATAACATATATCTTATATATATAATATAAACATTCATCTCAGGAAGTAATATGATATCATCATAGAACATTGCAGCAGAAGAACATATATGAAATATTGGATATACTAAGACGTCTGTGTTTTCAATACGAGCCTGTATAAAACACGGATTCCACGGTCGTGATGAATAGCCAAACCCACATCCCTAGACCCCAACGAGAGCGGCAAGCAACACAGCCAATTATAGGGTTAGGAGACCCGGTCTCGACTCCTTGAGATGGTCTCCCACTGGACCCTAGAACCCGGTTACTTGTGCTCCCCGCCTTGGGTCTACCTAATGCGGAAAAGTAATAATATACAATGGTGACATCATCCTCAGCCCGGAAGTGCCCCAATAAAAGAATATTACATACAAATGAATTTTACATAAATGAAAAAGAAAAACTTTCATCTTACATAAAACTCCAGCTATTCAGACGCGACGATCCAATATAACATATCACAGCAACACATAATATCTCATATCATCAATGTAAGCAAGTATGTGTATCCCGATTGTCGTTGATGTATAGCAACGAAGCCAGAAATACACCACATACTACGCTTACGGTCACAGAAAAGAAAGTGTAAAACTACAACAGTTGGAATCCGCAACCTCTTTAGACATCGCATGCCTAACCAAATGAATTCCTTCGACATCGAATGCCTAACAATTTTAAACCCCGCATTTTAGTCTCATTATCAAAAACTCTTTTCAATATTAAGTCGGGCAATTCAACAAGATTCCCGACATCCTGATCGCATGCTCGTCGCAAACTTTAGTAGACGGCCGTGCCTCCGGATACCGTCGACGAAGTGCACTAAGGCGGAACACCACTGCCGCGAGCACCCGAACGGATGCTTTTGGCAACGGGATTCTCCTACAGTCACTTGGTCGGGGCTATGGGGCGTCGTTGTCTATTAAGTTTACCCGGCGAGTATCCGCGTACGCTACGTGATTGCGACGGACTTTTGATAGCATCAAAATTCCGTGGCAACCGATCATCTGAGACTAAACTGCTATGTTTATAACATTCAAATTAATTATCTCTTAACTACTTGTGGATTCCAAGTATTGTATCACATTCCAGATAAATAGACAATGTTAAACTTTCCGATCGAATAATCAAACACCCAAGTTTTCTCAAATAGCTCAACACTTGAGCGGAGTTCAAAAATATCCATCACATGCCACAGTACCAATGGTCCAGCCGTAGAAGGGTCAAGCCAACGCCTCACATGTGGCACGCCGTACTGCCCCAAACCCTAAGATTCAGAGGCAGTTCAAGACGGTCACATAATCGAGTTAAGGTTTGTTGTCTTCTAGAGGGTCCACCGCGTTCCTTGCACGACTTAGAAAGTTTCAAACTCGAGAAAAAATCCAACTTTTGAAAATTTTTCCGACCGGGGAAAAAGTGAGTTATTGATATCCGTTCGAACTTTTTAACACATTCTAAAAATTACCCGGACAAACTAAACAAAGTTAAATTATCCGATCGAATCAATGGGTCCCCAATACAATCCTAGAAAACTCAACACTTGAGTGGAATTAAAAAATTCCCAGAAAAAATGGCAAGAAAGGACCTAAGAATAAATATATGAAATATGAGGGACTAAGTCAAATTTTGGCCGCGGAACCTCCGCCAAACCCTTGGTTTGGCCGCGGTTCCGCGGTCACGTGAGCGACTTAGTGGACCGTACTTCACAGTAATTCTTAGTTTTTCCTGCTTGTTTTTCTGAGCATTTTTAATTCATAAAAAATCACATTTTTGAAAAATATCCAGAGAAGGGTATTCGTTGGGGTTTCCGGGTTCGATCGGACTTTAAACTTTGTCCAGACTTCGCCTAAAGCTCTAGCTTGGCTCTGATACCACTGTAGGGTTGCTAGGCACGCTCACAAGGTTCTACGAGGCATCAACCATGCCCGATTAAAAATTTAGCCGTGCCGAACAACCCAAAGCCGGATCTTTAAACTAGGGTTTAGGCGAAAACAAGTATGTTAAACAGTTTAACACTAAGTGAGAGGGATTACAACCTTTGTAGATCCGGTCCTTCACTTCAATAGCTCCGTGTAGACGTCCTCTTCGCTGCGATCGTGAACTCCGGACTCTAGAGAAGCTCCACAAGAAGAACGAACGTGGTTGCTTCAATGACTTCGAGGCCGAAGATGATCTACGTCGGGGAGACACTAACTCAAGCTATTCCTTCACTAGGTCAAGAACATTGTGAAGAGAACACACTCTACTACATGGCAAGTGGTAGAGGATGAAGAAGTAGGAAGTGGGCTTACTTTAGAATTGATTTTCTCACACTTTTTCTCATGGCACCATTAGAGCTAGTAAGCTTTTCATGGAGCTTGATGAAGAAGAAGAAGAAAGAATAATAATCATCATATGAATTAATCCACTCAATAATGTAACCATGGGTGAGTTAAGCTATCATGCTTAACTCATGTAGAGAATTGACCAAGGTATATGGTTAAGGGTTTGGTTAACAAAATATCCTTAAGAATGACAAAAGAGTTGACTTTGTCAATGTTTCCACAAGCTTCATGAAAGCTTGAGAACTTTGACAAAGTCTTTCTCTTTTGTTATTCTTAAGATATAAACAAAACCCTAATCTTTACCCTAATCTTGGTATAAGTCGCATACACCCATCTTTGATATATCATCAAGCATGACACTATCATATGTACACAAATATATATCACATATACACTTATGCACAATCTAGTGAGAAAATAAATCATAAGTGAGCTAATACTAGTTAATTTAATGTAATATATCAAATATATAATTATACATTAAATTATTAAATCTACTCTTGAATTAATAACCCGGCTATAACCGACTAATATGATGTGTAACAACTTATCGAATCAACGCTTGATCCGATAACCCGGCTATATTGCATACAACCGATCAATGTCACGAATCGCGAGAATAGAATACGGTATCTCAAATCGTATTAATCTCGGTCCCGCACATATCACATATGTGCTCCTACTCCATTTCGCTTGAGCCAGGAAACCCCTGTGTAGGACTCTAAAGACTCGTCAATACGCCGGCAGTAGGTGATGATCATATCGAACACCCACAAACCGCAAGAGGTCTGCTAAACGTAACGGCCACCCGGGTATTGAGCAATCAGAAGATCAACAAGCAAGCCTGTACATTCTCCTGTGAATCCAATCAGTAACACTCCCGTACAGTCCGGTCTCGTCGTCTGATATGTCTCATATCTCGCCTAGGGGTGGTAAACGTCAGACCTTAGTAGCTCGATAAGTCGTGTCGATATGAGGTCTATAACAGTTCGAGAAACTACTGATAACACTTACCAGTAAATCTCAGCAACCCTGGCCAGGGATTTCTGGTTATAGCTAACCGAACACAGCACAACATCAACTCTCTATACCGAGAGACGAATCCCCTCCTATCGCTCATTGCCTCTATGTGATTCGGGACTGTACCCAAAAGCCACCATTTTGCACCCCCTCTTGGACATGGTATGATGCAAATCAAAGCACAGTGGGAATCACACAAGACTCTATGACGATCTCGGGTCAATAGACTACTCTGTACCAGTCTCACCGGAGAACTGCCATCTGACGTGGGGTTTAATACCATCTAGGAGTTCTCGGCGAGTCCGTCCAGTGTACCCAGTCTTTACTGAGCACCCGTACACCATCCTTGATGTCAAACACCGATGGATATGGGATCATCCATCGCCCATCATATAGGTCAAGATGCGTATATGCTAGTCTACTCTGGTGTATCGATGCCCTGACTCGATACACCTTCGACTAGGAACAGTTATAGGATGTACTCGTCGACTACCGTGGCCCCACTAGTATGATCTCAACATAGTCCTAGTAGTCGAGTACATATCCTAAGGGCTTTATCAACATGTAATATAGAGGCAATCAGAGTACATGTTAAGATAAAGTACAACCAGATAGCATACTATCATGTCGAGCAAGAAAGTCCTCCTTATATATGTCCAAGCATCCATTACAATATACATCGTATGTACAGAAATGGCCTCTAGGGCATACATATAACTAACCGTTTGGATAGAGTGTTTGAAGACATCAATGATCAGGAACCCACAATTTTTTTTATCACCTAGTGATATTGTTTCAGAAGAAACGTTAGTGTGGGAACCTGTAGGGTTCCTAGGCACACTCAAGAGGTTCCACAAGGCATCAACCATGCCAAAATCAAATTTTTCTTGTGCCGAGAAACCCTAATGCTAGATCGATAACTAGACGTAAATGCGAAACAAGATGCAAGTAAACAACTTTATTGCTAAGTGAAAGAGACTACAACCTTTGTAGATCCGGTCTTTCACTTCTCTAGCTCCGTGTTGACGTCCCTCCGCTGCGATCATCGGAATCCCGGACTCTAGTGTCAGTCTCATCGGAGAAATGGTCGGGCTAGGTCGTTGACTTCGATGCCGAAGATGATCAACGTCGAGGCAACACAATATCAAGCTCCATCTTCCCAAAGCCATAAAACTTCTGAAGAAAACACACTCTACTACATGGCAAGTGGTAGAGGATGAAGAAATAGGAAGTGGGTTCACTTTGGATTTGGATTTCTCACTTGGATTCATCACTTGAAAATTTCTAGCAAAGGTTTTCTTTCTTCATCAAGAAGAAAAAGAAGAAAGAAATGATAAATCAATTATTAAAAGAGAAAATCAAGTGATGCCTTATCATAATGCAATTATGGGTGAGTTAACTTGTGTAGGGACTAAACTAGGGTTTAGGTGAATGGTTAGGTTAAGGAAAGAAAGAAAATAGTCAAAGCTATTCAAAGCTTCATGAAGCTTTGAATAAAATCCAAAGAAAGCCACCATTTTATTTCTTGCCAAAATGAATAAATAAATAAATTAATAAATTAAAACCCTAACCATTTACCTAAACATGGTTCAAAGCATATACACACCCAAGTTTGCATGTATCATCAAACATGATACAAACTAGTGCACAAAACTATATCATATATACAATGTGCACATCAAGTTAGAAAATCTATCTTAAGTGAACAAATACTAGTTAATGTAAAGTAATATATCAAATATATAATTATACATTAAATCATTAAATCAACACTTGATTTAATGATCCGGTCATATCACATATAACCGACTAATATCAAGTGTATCAATGTATCGAATCAACACTTGATTCGGTAACCCGGATATATCATATATAACCGTCCAATGATACAAATCGCGAGAATAGAATACAGTATCACATACTGGTTTTATTCTCGGTCCCACACACATCTCATATGTGCTCCTATTTCGTTTCGCTTGAGCCAGGAAACCTCTGTATAGGACTCTAAAGACTTATCAATACGTCGGCAGCAGGTGATGATCATATCAAGCACCCACAAGCCGCAAGCGGTCTGCTAAACGCAACGGCCACCCGGGTATTGAGCGATCAGAAGATCAACGAGCAAGCCCACTCACACTCCTGTGAATCCAACCAGTAACACTTACCGTACAGTCCGGTCTCGTCGTCTGATATGTCGCATATCTTGCGTAGGGGTGGTAAACGTCAGACCCCAATAGCTCGATAAGTCGTGTCGATATGAGGTCTATAACAGTTCGAGAAACTACTGGTAACACTTACCAGTAAATCTCAGCAACCCTGGCCAGGGATTTCCGGTTATAGCCAATCGAACACAGCGCAACATCAACTCCCTATACCGGGAGAGACGAATCCCCTCCTATCGCTCATTGCCTCCATGTGATTCGGGACTGTACCCAAAAACCACCGTTTTGCACGCCCTCTTGGACGTGGTAAGGTGGAAATCAAAGCATGGTGGGAATCACACAAGACTCTATGACGATCTCGGGTCTACAGACTAACCTGTACCAGTGTCACCAGAGAACTGCCATCTGACGTGAGGTATAATACCATCTGGGAGTTCTCGGCGAGTCCGTCCAGTGTACCCAGTCTCCACTGAGCACCCGTATATCATCTCTGATGTAAAACACCAATGGATATGGGATCATCCATCGCCCATCTGTATGGGTCGAGAAGGTATACGCTAGTCTACTCTGGTATATCGATGCCCTGTCTCGATATACCCACGACTAGGGATCTTGATGGATGTACTTATGGACTACCATGTCCCCACTAGTATGATCCGCATCATAGTCCAGGTACTCAAGTACACATCCTAAGGGCTTTACCAACATGTAACAGAGAGACAATCAGTGTACACGTTAAGGTAAAGTGCAACCAGACAGCATACTATCATGTCGAGCAAGAAAGTCCTCCCTATATATGTCCAAGCATCCACTACAATATACATCCAATGTATAGTAATGGCCTCTAGGGCATACATATAACTAACAATCTCCCACTTGCACTAGGGCCATCTGATAGCAGTGGTTGTAGTATCTCATACTCAACCATCCCATAAAAGTCTCTCTCTGGGAAAAGGCCTTTGTGAGTGGATCCGCCGTGTTGTCCTCTGAGTCTTCTCTCCTGACCTTGATCTCCATGGAGATCAATCATCTCCATGATCAGGTGATACTGCCTTAGAATATGTCTGGATCACTGATGGGACGGACGTTCCTTGGCATAAGCCACAACTCCATTGTCACACAATGGGAGGAACTAAGTTCATCTCATGAACTATTATACACCCAGACTTCCTCTTTGGTAGCATCTTAAGTAGCGATGTATCCAGCCTATATCGTCTAGTTTGCCACGGTATCTAGCTTGGAACTCTTCCAACATACCGTCCATTTACTGAGGGTAAAGACAATGCCTGTGACTGACTTTCAGTCGTCCTTATCACCCTGGAACCTTTCCAGTGATTCTCCTTAGGATCAACTGATACCATCTCACTACAACTAGTGAGTATCCTAACATCAAATTAGATCTATCTCATAGATCTAAAATCCAGGATTTAGGAGGTATCACTTTGATCCTATATGGAGAATCTTTGTGATAAGCGGAGATTGACTGAGCGTAGCATAGGAAACTCCTTTCTTATCAAGAGTATGTCATCTACATCCTCTACGAGGATCACCACCATACTCCCTACTACCCTTTTGTTTATACAAGGTTCATCTATCATTTTGATGATGTCAAATTCTTTGACTAACACATCAAAACAGACGTTCCAACTCCGCGATGCCTGCTTTATCACATAAAACATCTTGCTCGCGTTTCCGCTGCTCCCACTGTCTACGAGGCCCTCAGGCTATGTACTTATAGACGCACTCTTCTGAAACATCACTTAGAAAAGCAGTCATGGCACCCAACCGCTAGATATCGTAGTCATGGTATGTAGCCGTGGCAAGTAGGATCTGGATGGACTTAAGCATAGCTACTTAGAAAAGGTTTCATCATAATCCATACCTGGTCAATGATGCAAACTTTTAACAAGTTTAGCTTTGAAAGTCTCAACTTTTCCATGTACACCAAGTAATCTTCTCAAGATATACTTGCTCCTGATGGGGATTTAACCCTTCAGATAGAGCAACTAAAGTCCATACTTTGTTGGTGTATAAGGATTCCATCTCAGATCGCTAAGCATCCAGCCATTCATACAGAGTCCTACTCTTGATGGCCAGCTCGAAACTAGTTAGGTCATCATCTCATGATGCATTCCTCGCTCCCACTGTCATAGAGAAACCAAAGTATCTCTCAGGTGGGTGAGGAACCCTACTATATCGGAGGAGAGGTTGAGGTTCGTTTGAATCTATTGAATCCTTTGGTTCTACCAAATCATCAGCTGCAGTTTGTATAGCTGGAACCTTTCCAGTTCTACATAACTGACCTTGCCTCGAGCTTGTCCGGATTTTGCTTTTAGGCATAGGCCGGACAACCCTAAATCTTAACAAACTTAAGATATGGACTCTTCCCTTTCCATACACATATGAAGTGGTAGGCAACTGATTTGATTGGAACCCTATTCAATAGGTATGCAGCTTCTCAAGCGCATAACTCCTAAAAGGAAATTGGAAACTCAGTAGTACTCATCATTGTGCACACCATATCACATAGGGTGCAATTTCTCCGCCCCGATATACTATCGTGCTATGGTATATACGGAGGAGTAATGCTGAGAGAGAATCTCATTCTCCTTTAGAATAGTCCAGGAATTCCATGCACAAGTATTCTCCTCCCTGATCTCATCATAGGACATAATACTTATACCCGTATTTTGGTTCTCTACTTCTAACTTATATTGTGTGAATATCTCAAAGGGTTCGGACTTATGTTTCAACAGGAACATATGAATGAATCTTAAAAGATCATTAGAGAATGTAATGAAGTAAAAAGAACCGGTCCTGGCATGTGTAGACAGGGACCTTACATACATCACTTTGTATCATTCTCAAGTGTTCACTAACTCTTTCTCTGTTTCCAATAAACAGAGCTATGGTCATCTAATCTTTATGACATGACTGGCAAGTTTCACAAGATGTAAATTCAAACTAATTTACATATACATCTAAATGTAACTTCAGCTAGTCGGGTCGTATTGATATGACCTAGTCTATAATGCCTCA
Source organism: Agapanthus africanus (assembly GCA_030015575.1). Taxonomy (NCBI): domain Eukaryota; kingdom Viridiplantae; phylum Streptophyta; class Magnoliopsida; order Asparagales; family Amaryllidaceae; genus Agapanthus; species Agapanthus africanus. The sequence continues at coordinate 185,718,346 of CM057349.1, read as the reverse complement.
AGAAGGATTCGTTCATTTCTGAACTCTTCCTCTCGTGTGTGTTTTGTATACTAGGAACTGTAGTTTGATTTAGAACATCAATGCTTTTAGATAACGTGCCTGAACCGATCAACTTTTGATATAGGAAATGTTCAAAACATTATCCAACAATACAAAATTTTATCATTTCTTTACTAAATAAAGAGACTAATATGATTTTGTATATCAGGTTCGATATCTAATAGCATTTGTTCAGAATCAATGTACTGGTCATACAGGATGACAGTGACCAACAGACTTGGCTGCAACACTTGCACCGTTTTCTGTCTCATGAAACTTATCACCCGTTCTCAGTTCTCTGCCTATCTGAAGCCCTATGTAACAGATTACATATCTGGGATCCTGATCCGGTATCAAATACCTAGGACGTAGAGGATACAGAGAAACAGTTCTTTGTAATGAACATACCCAAAGGAGATGCATCATATGCACTTTCTTCGTTTGGGCAGCACGGGAAATCTTGTATTCCCCAAATTCCTGCTCTGTCTTATAACAATTATAAGTTGGAGCGGGACCAACATTCCCCAGCTCAGTATAACAAGCGGGTTCGGTCAATATATCCATTTTATTATCTTGATTAAGGCGTGACATGGTCGCTACCTGGAGAGAGAGAGAGAAGAAAACACTCTGCGTGCGCTCTTGCAAGATCAGATTGGTTATTATTTTATCTAATCAGGATGGCTCCCACTGTTTTTATCAAATCTTCCTTCAAACTCTAAAAGGAAAGACTAGCCGGGATTAATTACACGCTACATGTTCACCAATTTTTCAGTCAGGCCAGTGTCGGTACTTTGAGGGAGGTTCCCCGTGCTTTCGTACGGACCTAATTACAGTAAAGCTCGTTTTCCCAGAGGCATAACCCCGTTGACACCTTTCTAGACACCTACTTGATCGGCTAATTGTAATGTGTAAAACTCTCCCAGGAGTAACAATTACTCGCATTGGGTATCGGGATCCAACTATCTCATAGAAGGTATGCAATCTCATTGCAAATTTCAACACTTGAAATTCCCGATAAAATTTTGCCCCTAGCGTCCTATGACCTTGACGCAGGCCAACAAACCATAGCCCGCTAGTCAAGTTCTACCCGTCATTTCTTGATTGAATTAAACCCACCAGCACGACCCTTGACGCAGGCCAATAAAGTCGCACGACTACCCTAATCCAATCTGCATCATATGCATAAATAGATAAATACTAGTTAGCTACCGCACACTACGCCTTGACGCAGGCCAACAAACGTAGCACGAATACTAAGTAGGACTTATCTGAAATGACGAAGGGCTACGACAGGTGTTTCTGAAAACCTACTGCGTAAAGAACTTGATATCGTTGTAGAATCAAATGATTTTAAAATGGAGTGCTTTTGAGGCTTTTCTAGTTTTGCTAAAGGGGTTACTCCCGTTGAAGGGATCGTCGGCCCTTTCCTCATCGAATAAGGTGCAGGATATATCATATATACCGCTGTGCAAAGCAAAAACTATAGAAGCAATCAAAAGACAAACCGAGGGTTGTAGCATCTGCCAGTTATTGCTAAATGGGTCACTCCCGGTGAAGGGATCTCGGCCCTTTCCTTATCGAATAAGGTGCAGGATGTTCTACAAGGAACGCCACGATGCAAAGCAAGAACTGTAGCTACCTGTTTTTGAAAATTCGATTCCACAACATCTTAGGTTTCTTTTCTTTCATTAATCATATTAATGAAGTCCCATAATTTAAGTTACCTAAACATCTCAGATAAATACGACGTACACTTATGCCATCCGCATTCGCCTCGATGTCCCCTCGTGTACCGTTAGGTTAGGTAACTAACCGCAGAGCGGGGCAGGGCTAGCATGGGTGTAAAACATAAGCAACGCCTATATAATATATCGTATATACTATATACAGTATTTATTACAGAACATCAAATGATCGCATCACAGATATCGCAGCAGAAGAATCATATGAAACATTAGATATACTAGGACGTCCGTGTTTTCAATACGATCCAGTATAAAACACGGATTCCACGGTCGCGATGAATAGCCAAACCCACACCCCTAGACCCCTACGAGAGCAGCAAGCAACCCTACCAATTCTAGAGTTAGGAGACCCCGACTCGACTCCTTGAGTTGGTCTCCCACAGGACTCTAGAACCAGGTTACTTGTGCCGTCCTCCTTGGGTCTATCCTAGTACGGAAAAGTAAATAATATACAAAAGGTGACAACTTCCGCAACCTGGAAGTTCCCCAATAAAAGAATATTACATACAATAAATTTTACATGAATGAAAAAAAAAACTCTCATCTCACATAAATCCCCCCGGCTATTCAAACACGACGATCCAATATAACATATCCAGCAACACATAACATCACATGTCATCAACGTAAGTAAATATGCCCATCCCAATTGTCGTTGACATATAGCAACGAAACCGGCGATATTACATATTACACTTACGGTCACAGAAAAGAAAGTGTAAAACTACAACAGTTGGAATCCGCAAACTCTTTAGACATTGCATGCCTAATCAAATGAATTCCTTAGACTTCACATGCCTAACAATTATAAACCCCGCATTTTAGTCTAATTTATCGAAAACTCTTTTCAATATCTAGTCGGGCAATTCAACAAGATTCCCGGCATCCTGACCGAATGCTCGTCGCAAACTTTAGTAGACGGCCGCACCCCCGATACCGTCGACGAAGTGCACTAAGGCGGAACACCGCTGCCGCGAGCACCCGAACGGATGTTTTCGGCGACGGAGTTCTCCTACAGTCACTTGGTCGGGGCTATAGGGCGTAGCTGTCTATTAAGTTTACTGGCGAGTATCCGCGTACGCTACGCGATTGCGATGGACTTTTGATCGCATCAAAATTCTATGGCAACCGATCAAGTGAGACTAAACTGCTATGTTTATAACATTCATTCAGTTATCTCATAACTATTTATGGATTCCAAATATTGTATCACATTCCAGATAAACAGAAAATGTTAAACTTTCCGATCGAACAGTCAAACACCCAAGTTTTCCCGAAACAGCTCAATACATGAAATAAGTTTAAGAACATTCACTTCGTGCCACAGTACCAACGGTCCAGCCGTAGAAGGGTCAATCCAACGCCTCACATGTGGCATGCCGTACTGCCCCAAATCCTAAGGTTCAAAGAGTAGTTCAAGACGGTCACATAATCGAGTTAAGGTTTGTTTTCTTCTAGAGGGTCCATCGCGTTACTTGCACTACTTCGAACGTTCTTAAACTACGGAAAGATCCAACACTTGGAAATTTCCCGACAGGGGAAAAAGTGGATATTTATATCCGGTCGAACTTTTCAACATTTTCTAAAATTATCCGAAAAAACCCATAGACGAAGTTAAACTTCCCGATCGAAACACCGAGTCCCCAATACAACCCAGAAAACTCAACTCTTGAGTAAATATTAAAAATTCCCATAAAACACAGCACTAACAGAAACAAATTACTGTGTAAACCACGTGCACTAATTCGACAAACTGGCCGCGGAACCGCCGCACAAACCAGGGTGGGGCCGCGGTTCCGCGGCACTTCTGTCAAGTTAAGTGCACGTGCTGCACAGTAACTCCTATATTTCCCTGCTGAATTTTTTGGAAATTTTTAATCTGAAAAATCCACTGTTTTAAAAATTGTACAGAGAAGGGGTCGGATTAGGGTTTCGTGTTTCGATCGGACTTAAAACATCGACTACACTTCGCCTAAAGCACTAGCTTGGCTCTAATACCACGGTAGGGTTCCTAGGCACACTCAAGAGGTTCCACAAGGCATCAACCATGCCAAAATCAAATTTTTCTTGTGCCGAGAAACCCTAATGCTAGATCGATAACTAGAGGTAAAGGCGAAACAAGATGCAAGCAAACAACTTTATTGCTAAGTGAAAGAGACTGCAACCTTTGTAGATCCAGTCCTCCACTTCTCTAGCTCCGTGTTGACGTCCCTCCGCTGCGATCATCGAAATCCCGGACTCTAGTGTCGGTCTCATCGGAGAAATGGTAGGGTTAGGTCGTTGACTTCGATGCCGAAGATGATCTACGTCGAGGCAACTCAAACTCAAGCTCCATCTTCCTAAAGTCATAAAACTTGTGAAGAAAACACACTCTACTACATGGCAAGTGGTAGAGGATGAAGAAATAGGAAGTGGGTTCACTTTGGATTTGGATTTCTCACATGGATTCATCACTTGAAAATTTCTAGCAAAGGTTTTCTTTCTTCATCAAGAAGAAGAAGAAGAAAGTAATGATAAATCAATTATTAAAATAGAAAATCAAGTGATGCCTTATCATAATGCAACCATGGGTGAGTTAACTTGTGTAGAGACTAAACTAGGGTTTAGGTGAATGGTAAGGTTAAGGAAAGAAACAAAACGGTCAAAGCTATTCAAAGCTTCATGAAGCTTCAAATAAAATCCAAAGAAAGCCACCATTTTATTTCTTGCCAAAATGAATAAATAAATAAATGAATAAATAAATTAAAACCCTAACCATTTACCTAAACATGGTTCAAAGCATATACACACCCAAGTTTGCATGTATCATCAAACATGATACAAACTAGTGCACAAAACTATATCATATATACAATGTGCACATCAAGTGAGAAAATCTATCTTAAGTGAACAAATACTAGTTAATGTAAAGTAATATATCAAATATATAATTATACATTAAATCATTAAATCAACACTTGATTTAATGATCCGGTCATATCGCATATACCCGACTAATATCAAGTGTATCAATGTATCGAATCAACACTTGATTCGGTAACCCGGTTATATCATATATAACCGTCCAATGATAAAAATCGCGAGAATAGAATACAGTATCACATACTGGTATTATTCTCGGTCCCGCACATATCTCATATGCGCTCCTATTTCGTTTCGCTTGAACCAGGAAACCTCTGTGTAGGACTCTAAAGACTCGTCAATACGCCGGCAGCAGGTGATGATCATATCAAGCACCCACAAGCTGCAAGCGTTCTGCTAAACGTAACAGCCTTCCGGGTATTGAGCGATCAGAAGATCAACGAGCAAGCCCGCTCACACTCCTATGAATCCAACCAGTTACACTTACCGTACAGTCCGGTCTTGTTGTCTGATATGTCGCATATCTTGCCTAGGGGTGGTAAACGTCAGACCCCAATAGCTCGATAAGTCGTGTCGATATGAGGTCTATAACAGTTCGAGAAACTACTGGTAATACTTGCCAGTAAATCTCAGCAGCCCTGGCCAGGGATTTCCGGTTATAGCCAATCGAACACAGCGCAACATCAACTCCCTATACCGGGAGAGACGAATCCCCTCCTATCGCTCATTGCCTCCATGTGATTCGGGACTGTACCCAAAAACCACCGTTTTGCACGCCCACTTGGACGTGGTAAGGTGGAAATCAAAGCACAGTGGGAATCACACAAGACTCTATGACGATCTCGGGTCTACAGACTAACCTGTACCAGTGTCACCAGAGAACTGCCATCTGACGTGAGGTATAATACCATCTGGGAGTTCTCGGCGAGTCCGTCCAGTGTACCCAGTCTCCACTGAGCACCCGTATATCATCTCTGATGTCAAACACCAATGGATATGGGATCATCCATCGCCCATCTGTATGGGTCGAGAAGGTATACGCTAGTCTACTCTGGTATATCAATGCCCTGTCTCGATATACCCACGACTAGGGACCTTGAAGGATGTACTTATGGACTACCATATCCCCACTAGTATGATCCGCATCATAGTCCAGGTAGTCAAGTACACATCCTAAAGGCTTTACCAACATGTAATAGAGAGACAATCAGTGTACACGTTAAGGTAAAGTGCAACCAGATAGCATACTATCATGTCGAGCAAGAAAGTCCTCCCTATATATGTCCAAGCATCCACTACAATATACATCCTATGTATACTAATGGCCTCTAGGGCATACATATAACTAACAGAACCTACTTTTTTAGACGTCATAAGCCTACCCATTTGTGAATGTGAAGAGGGAGAAATTGTATTGGGATAGTCTGTGAGCTATAATGATACGAATAGGATTGTGAAAATTACAGGGAGGAAGACAACATTGAAAAATATTCTTTCATGTCGAGTTTTGAGGAATTTTTTGCGGATGAACTTGAGATTTTAGGTGAGTTTGAGTCTGGATCAATTTGGGAACATCCTAAAAACTTTTCTTTTTCTGAATTTTTTGCGGATTTACTCTAGTTCTTACATGAACTTGACTTTGGAACTCAACACGTGCTTCTTGAACATTCAATTAATTCAGAAAATAATTCATTGACCTCTTCAAAACTTCATCTTCATCTTCAGCGTCTTCTGATCCCTACTTTTACACGCCCATGCCCTTCACTAACATCTAACTTATACCTTTTCTTTTGCTTTATTCTTTGTATATACTTATTATTTTACCAGCCATTGCACTATATAGACAAAATCATTAAATGGCTGGTATTAATTTCTGGACTAACCTAGTCTTTTAACATGTAAATGTTGTAATTAGTCTTAGGTTTTTTCTTTTTTTTTTTGAATAAAATTCTCACCCTGGTGTCTAAGTCTAGCTACCGGAGACGGGGGCAACGATAAGGACATCGTAAAACTCAGATTTATGGGTGAGCTCTGCATTTATTTTGCTGCATCATGAGTATATTCTGCATTCCATACATATTAAAAAACCCATAAAATTTGAAAAAATTTCCTAAAAAATATAAAAACTTTTTCATGTATGCTAGTGTGGGAACTTAGATTCGATGTCAGACGGTTCGGTTGATAAGTTAGAAATAACTAAATCCTTGTTGTGAGATTGACGATCCAAAAGATAACCCTCCCTTGTGTTTAACCGTTGCTAATATACGTCTTTTATATCACTTACACTTGTCGTATGTTTTTTATTATTTGATGAAAGTCACACAAGTCTAAAACTTTTAAAAATTGATAAACATCTTTAGGATCAAACGGGTTTGTTCTGAGTTAAGTAATATCAAGAATGTTAGTGATATGTATGTCCTAGAGGCCATTACTTTACATACGATGTATATTGTAGTGGATGCTTGGACATATATATGGAGGACTTTCTTGCTCGACATGATAGTATGCTATCTGGTTGCTTTTTATCTTAACATGTACACTGATTGTCTCTATGTTAGGATGAGTACTTGACTACCAGGATTATGATGCAGATCATACTAGTGGGGACAGTGTAGTCGCTAAGTACATCCTTCAAATGTTCCTAGTCATAGGTGTATCAAGACAGGGCATCGATATACCTGAGTAGACTAGCGTATAGCTTCTCGACCCATGTAGATGGGCGATGGATGATCCCATATCCATTGTTGTTTGACATCAGAGACAGTATACGGGTGCTCATTGGAGACTAGGTACACTGAACGGACTCGCCGAGAACTCCCAGTTGGTATTATACCCAAAGTCAAATGGCATTTCTCTGGTGACACTGGTACAGGTTAGTCTGTAGACCCGAGATCGCTATAGAGTTTTATGTGATTCCTACTGTTCTTTGGTTTCCACCTTACCACGTTCAAAAGAACGTGCAAAATGGTGGCTTTTGGGTACAGTCCCGAGTCATATGCAGGCAATGAGCGATAGGAAGGGTTTCATCTCTCCCGGTATAGGGAGTTAATGATGCACTGTGCTCGATTGGCTATAACAGGAAGTACTTGACCAAGGCTGCTTCAGAGGTATACTGGTAAGTGTTATCAGTAGTTTCTCGACCCATTATGAGCCTCATATGGACACGACTTATCGAGTTACTGGGGTCTAACGTTTACCACACTGATCGCACGCCAAAAGCGTGTCGGATATTTAAAAGTTTAAAAGTTTAACCGCGATCAGGACGGTGTCGCTTTGCAGCTAGCCGCGATGAGCACGGGTCGATCCACAGGGAGATGGTAAGTTTTTAGGCTTGTTTTAACGAGTTAACAACGTGGCGGATTTGTTCGTTATCTAACTTATGTGTTATATGCATGTATAAGGCTTGTTAGGAAACGATAGGATAGTGTAAGTTAATGGATTCCGTATTCAAGTACTTTGAGCCGAACTTAACCAATGAAGCTAGAACAATCGGCAACAACGTAGATTAGGGGATTTAAGCACGATATTCGTGAAATCCGGCTTATTGACCCTTATCCGTCCTTTCTTGTCTCTTGCTTTCGCCTCCGGCCAAACCGAATGCAACCGGTCACGGTTAGGAATCACCTTTACCTTGGTGGGATTGGGTGCGTAACGGAGCGCTTGCGTAATCTTTGGGCGGAATTTCAAATGGAAAAGACGCGAAAAGGAAATGAAAAATGAAACGTTAACTTAAAAAATCTTTCTCTTTTCCTAACAACAATATTCACACCATTCACAAAACAACAAAGAGAGCAAAAGAAAAGATACAAAGAAAAGAAAAGACTACAAGCGAGTAATTAAATGACGTGGTAATAAATTGCAAGTAATAAAAGACAAGAATGAAAATGCATGTAAGTAAAAGAGCAAGTAAGAAAGACTAAGAACCATAGAATCCAAAACAAGACATGGGTTCAATAACCAAATCTCAAACTTGCAAGCTCAATAAAGAGGTTGCAAGATCAAGAAGAGGCAAAGAACTCATGGTGAATGAAGGCACAAAAAGAGATCTTTATTAATCTTTAAGAACGATACAACCCTTAAGATCAATAACCAACCCTTAAACCTTCAAGCTTCATGAAGAGGTTGAAAGATCAAGAGAAGGTTAAGACTTCAAGGAGACTAAGCTATTTACAAGAAAGAAGAATATAAAACTTGGACAAAGAATGACAATCCAAGACTAAAGAATGACCCCTTGAACCTTTGGCCACTGCCTGCTTTTATAGGCAGAAAAGAAAAGAAAATAAACAATAAAATTAGGGCTACGTGGCAACAAGGAGGGCTGTGTGAAGAACTGGGGCCCACTGGAGGTGGTGGGGCCGGCTAGGCCGGTCCAAAGACGAAGGGGCTCGGTTTAAATCCGAGGGAAGGGTCTTGTTCTTGGTGTGTTGACTTGTTAGGTCCCCCACATCACTTCGATCCAGTTTTTTTTCTCTGTTCCGACCTGGTTTACACCGAATGCTTGGAGGGAAATTCGAATTTCTAAATCAAAACCAAATTTTTAGCATTAAATGCTCATAACTTCATATCCACATGTGACTTGATTCATGGCTGCCCCCATTATGGCTCATGCTGATTTGTTTATTTGATTTTATTTCAGTTTTGGAAGGAAAAATCAACACATAATATTTAGCCTTGAATGCACATAATATTTTGCCTTGAATGCACAATATATCATATCCACATGTGCCTAAAAGTCTTGTGTACACACTTGTTGTGTTGGACCATTTAGATAAAAAAAAGTGTGTACACAAACTTGTTGCAAAAGAACCTCATGAAGTATTGGTCGGTTTGCGGTTCTAGTTGCAGTGTCGGCTCTCAAATAATATATCCGTGCTTTTGAATGTATTTCCATTATTTTGTCATGAATACCTGTAATCTGTATTACTGAGAAGACACTAGTTAATAGTACCAATAAATACAACAAATAGATAATGAATGAGCGGTATTACAATGTAGTTTTCTGATATGAACAAATACCCCCAAACTTATCTTTTGCTCGTCTCTAGCAAAACCATTTATTCACAAAAGAATATCCTAACCGCACTTTCGCAGGGAACACGATTGCATTGAGCGTGTTGTAAGCCCGCGGGGGCGCCCCGGCCGTCGATCCGACGCTGGAAACGCGGAAACAAAAACTTTCCAAAACTTGCAACCGGCACCACCGCGCACTTTTCACCCGGATCGGGCCATTAACCTAGCAACTAGCAAACTAAAATACGGCTAGAGAGTTATACCAAGTGATCCGTGTCCTTCGGTCATCGTCTCCACTCCGATTTCCCGCGGAATCTCCGTCCATCAACTCCTCGTCGGAAAGGCACCACGTAGCCGGGTTCGTATACGGGCTCCCACCTCTGGGCCGAGGCAACTCGGGCGCGAAGTTGGCTAGCCGACGCGTCCAAGACTTGCTATAGAATAGTGTAGTAGCCATGTCTATTTAGGGTTCATGAAGTTGCCTTGATGGAGGGATGTGAGGAGGAGAATGAATGAATGAGAGAAGCTTGGAATTTTAGCAAGCAAAGAAGGGTCAAATGAGATGAATCAATCCCTCACTAAAATGAGCACTCTCATCCTCTCCTCACCATAGTGGCCGGCCCCCCTTAATGAATGGTGGGTTCAAAAATCAAGTGGAGAAAAAGAAAAAAGGAATCTAAAATGATAATGGTCACAACCATTTCATATCTCACCATCCATTTCAATCCACTCACAAACCATCATAAGAAAAGCAAATGAATGGACTAGAATAGAATCTCATGATGAAAAGGCTACAATTATGCAAGAAACCCCTCCACTAAATGTTATTTGCAAATGTGCAAATAACACCCTCCAACGGAAAGTCCGGCCGTGAAGGAATAAAAGAAAACCGGCCGGAACGGAATACAAACTGGCAACTTCAGAAAACTGATCCTATAATAAATTACTGGAAAACCCCACTACTGCAAATACATGCCCGCATTTGTCTTCCCACTGAACACAAATGCAAAGAGACAAAATCTACACTATCTAATAGTAGGATCCGGCTTAAGCCAAAGCCGGCTAGTAAAAACCGTCCGATCACGATCCGTGCAATACCGCACGTATCTGATCGAACCCTGCCATATCTCCATACGGCCTCTACTGCGTTTTGCCCGAAACTTGAGTAATTGAGTGTGGTGGACTCTAAAGACTCGTCAATACTATGGCTGTGGATTTAACCACCAGCACGTCAGAGGTATAAGCCAATACGTAACGGGCTACCAGGTATTGACCAAAAGGGACGTCAATGAGCGAACTCATCCTGACGCCCTACTGAGCCTGTCAGTGACAATATCCATACAGTCCGGTACGTTCGTCTATGAGCATCGCATGGCGGGCCTAGGGGTTGGTAAAGTCAGACTCCCAAAAGCGGTACAAGTCGTGTCGGAGTGCAGCGCAGAACACCCTGAGATACTACTGGAATACCTACCAGCAAATCTCCTGCCTTGGCCAAGGACTTTTCATGTTCTGGCTCTCCTCGACACAGCGCGACCTCACCCCCAATACCGGGAGAGACGAACCCCTGCAGATCCGCTCACTGCCTCCATGTGGCTCGGGACTGTACACAACTAAAACCTGTTTGCACGACTCCTTTGAGCCATGGTAGGGTAGTAATCAAAGCACAGTGGGAACTCACACGAGACAAATGACGATCTCAGGTCGATGAACTAACCTGTACACATGTCACCAGGGAACTGCTATCTGACGTCTGGTATAATCCTAACTACCAGGTTCCCGGCAAGTCCTGTCCGGTGTACTCATAACCCAATGAGCACCTGTATACATCTTAGGTGAACCAACTGACACCAGTGGCATGTGAGACCGGCCACCGCCCCTCGTCGGGGTCTCGACTGTATACACTAGTCTAGTATGGAGAATTGATGCCCTGTCTCGAAACTCCGACGACTAGGGACCTTTTAAGGATGTGCTTATAGACTCCAGCTCTCACTTATATGATCGCCCTCATACTGCTGGTAGTCAAGAAAGAATCCTAGGGGCTCTATCAACGTGTAATAGCGACTCATAAGGTCACCTAAAGCAGTACACGATGATAAAGTTAAACCAGATAGCATACTATCATCTTGAGTAAGACTGTCCTACTGGGATAGGTCCTCCCCTCAATTATTGCAATCACGTGCCTGTGATCCAATAATTGACTCTGATGGCACTATCTCCAACAATCTCCCACTTGCACTCGAGGCTAATTATTATGATGTCGCATACTCACAGCCCGTGTGATACCGAACACCCAACTCCTCTACTATTCAGTCTCACAAAGCTCGTTTGCGAAACTATTGCGTTCGAGGAATAGCCTCAGTGAGTGGATCCGCTCTGGTGTTTCATTCTATGTCTCTCTATATCTCAAGTTCGCGGAGAAAGCCATCTCCCGAAATGAGCAATACATGTCTTAGAATGTGTCCGGATATCTGATGGGACCTAGCTCATAAATGAACTCCAAATCCAAACATCTTAGACTGTATCGTCAACTGAACTTAATCAGTATCCTGTGCCATGCCTTCCCTCAGTATCCACCTGGACCATCTGTCCAAAATACTGCCCCTCGTCAGAGGGAAAACTACAACTCTGACAACCTCTCTGTCATCCAGGTCACCTTGGAAGCCTGGAATGATAACTGTCTCCCGAAGGAGAATGCTGTTATCATATCCCTAGAACATCTACTTATGTTCTAAAACTGCTTCCGACTGTTTCTCCAGGATTGGATCAATATCAACTTATTGCATCTACTGCAAGAACAACATCCGGTGCGGCACTTGACATCTCATGATTGACTCAATTGCCTAAGCAAATGATCTTCCAATCATGCGCATCCCTCTCCCCTTTAGTCTGTAAGACACCTTTAGAGAGGGTGACTCCATCACCTGCAGGTACACTACCGTGCCAGGAGTCGTCCATTCTAAATACTCTTAGAATGTTGTCTAAGTACCCTGATTGGGAAACCACCCAAATCTAGATCTAAAACCATAGATCTAGTAACCAGAATGTCTGATATAAGATCCAATTCCTATATGGAGAAACCACTGTAGGACAACAAAAGTATAACCGACCGTAGTATAGGAATATCCCTTCCTACTCTGTGCATGTCATCCAAATACCAGGACATCACACCCTACTTCCATCTTCAACAGATCCATCCCCTATTCTGATGAAGTCAAACCTATGACTGTCACATAAGAAATAGATGATCTGTCTCCGCTATATCTGCTTTAGTCTATAAATAGACATAAGCCTGATGTCCACCAATGCTTCTGCTGCTCCCACTGACTACGACAACCCTCTGGCAGAGTCATATAGACGTGCAGTTCTAAAGCTAGTTTAGAACGACGCTATACTCATCTTGCTGCCGGGTCTCATAGTCTGGAACAGCAGCAATGGTAAGTCTGGGTAAACAAGAACCTCCCTGCCACCGTCCTTGAGCATACCGAAGTACCTCTTGAGCGCCTGAGGTTACCCACCAAATCTGCGGAGTGGCCAATGGAATGTCAAACCAGATTGAATCTTTAGGTTCTTATCAAATCTTCAGTAATCGTTTGCGGTTCTGGAATCACTTCCAGTTCTACCATACTCCCACTACTGTTTTCTGAAAAAATCGATTTTTAATAAAACTGTGGCGAGTCTAGAACAATATCACTATGGATCTTCCAGATGGTAGAATATCAACCCTCGTCATAGCCTGGGTCAACCCATAAACAGCCATTACAGAAACGTGCCTTAAGTTATCCAGAGTCTGGTTTTAAGCATAAGCTGGACAACTCCCTGTACCTTAACAATGTCAAGATATGAACTGTTCTATATCCAATATAGAAATAGAGGCACTGATTTAATTGAACCAGATTCAAATCATGCAGCTGTCTCCAGTGCATGTCAAATAAATGGAAGGAGGCCGATCAGCGTTACTCAACTTAGGAGTACTTCCAATTATGAGTAATCTGAAAGAGAAGCAAGTTCTCTTAATCATTACTATCAACTGAATACCATACACAAGTATCAACATCTTCGATCACCTTGAAGAATCCCGATACTTGCAATACCTGGTTCTCTACTTTACTCTTACACCTATAACTCCTCAAAACTTAGACCCTGTGTTTCTACGAGACACATGTCTAAGAACTAGAGAATGTAAGTGCACGGCGGCGCCCCGGCCTCCATCCCGAGGCCAAAATGCGGAAGCGGTGATTTACTTAAATTTTTCTTGAACTAGCACCACCGCGCACTAATCCCCGGATCGAACCATTAACTAGTCCTAGCTAACTACAAGATAAGGAAGAGAAATATACCGAGTGATCCGAGTCCTCCGGTCTTCTCGTCGTCGTCCCGATCTTCCGCGGAATGTCCGGTCTCCACCTCATCGCCGGAAGTGGACCACATCGCCTACATCTTTTACGGGCTCCCACCTCAATGCCGATGCAACTCGGGCACGAAGCTGGCTAGTCGACGTGCCCAAGGTTTGCTGTAGAATGTAGTGTAGAGGCTTGTGTCTCATTTGGGGTTTATGGAGGTGCCATTTTGGTGGAGGGATGATACAAGAACTATGTAGAGGGACTTGGGAATTTTGGAGCATTAAAAGAACAACTAATCCCACCCCCAAAAATTTTGGACAGCCCCATCCCTTTCTTCCTTGGCCGGCCATGTGTATGAGGGGAGAGAGATTGTGGAGAGCAAAGGAATGAGGGAGGTTCTCATAATCATAATGCAAAAGAGAGAAAAAAAAGTTATCGTGAAAGAACATGATCACCAAACAAAAACCACACTCAACCACAATGTAACGTTTTGGAAATCGTTAGGCGATTTTGTCCGTTTTAGGGTAAGTTTGTCGGTATTTTCCGTTTTTACCCGACTGTGAACAAACGACCATATAGACTTGCCGGCACCTTGTTTAGCTAAAATAAAGCTAGTGCGTGTGCTTTGGGAGTATATGGGACGTTTTGGTTCAATTTGGTTTTTCCCAATTTTTAATATTATTTTAATGCGGTATTCAAATTTTGGGAAAATTTCTACATGCGATCTTTTCTTTAAATAATTGAGTTAAGAATTTCCTTCTCACTTCACTTAGCATAATGTGTGGACTAGGAATTAAGTTAGGAAATTAAAAGAAAAAGAAAAGAAAAGAGAAGGATTAGATGCATGCATGTGTGTGTATGTGTGCAAATGGCATTAAATGAAGGAAATTGCTTGGAAATTCTTCACAACTCCACCTCCTCACTCCCTTGGCCGAAAATATCTCTTCCTCTACTGCACTTGATCAATTCCCTTCTCATTTTAATTGATTTCTATCACAAAACCCTCAAAAATCCATAAACACACTAGTAAAATAATGGGTTGCCCCTACGGATAATATCATCCGTAGGGGCAATAAAAGTTTGGCCCTACGGATTAATACGTAGGGCAAAGTGGTTGCCCCTACGGTCGTTCAATATTTATTTAAAAATTATTAAATCTTAAAGTGTTTTTTGCCCCTACGGTGGCGCAAACCAAGTACCTACGGGTATATCCGTAGGGACAACTAAATAGCGATTTAAGTAATCGTTCCCTACGCTGATTATTTCTTATTTCCTTTAATTTACGCGCGAACCCAAATCCCCAAACCTTGACGTTCCCGCCGATCGCCGTTCTCGTCATCGCCAGCGCCGGCCGAATCGTCGTCGCAACCGCCTGCAGTGATCTCGTCGTCGCCACCGCCGGCCGAATCGTCGTCGCCACCGCCTGCAGTGATCTCGTCGTCGCCACCGCCCTCGTCGTCGCCGATTGCGTCTCCGTCGTCTCCTCCACCGCCTAGCCTACAGGTTAGTTAAACATTATTTTAATGATGTTAGGGTAGCGATGAGGGTTATGGTTAGGTATCGGTTGTGGTTAGGGTTAGGATTAGGGTTAGGGTACGGGTTCGATCGGTTGGGGTTCGACTGGTGTTGGGGTTAGGGTTAGGGTTAGGGTTCGGTTGGGGTTTGGTGTTGGGGTTGGGGTTCGGCTGGGGCTGGGTTGGGGTTAGGGTTTGGTGTTGGGTTGGGGTTCGGCTCCGGCTGGGTTGGGGTTAGGGTTTGGTGTTGGGTTGGGGTTCGGCTGGGGCTGGGTTGGGGTTAGGGTTAGGCCGGGTTAGGGTTTGGTGTTGGGTTGGGGTTCGGCTGGGGCTGGGTTAGGCTTAAAAAGGTGAAATTTTAGGGGATTGATCTGGAAAATAGTGAAAGTCGATACTGTTTATTTGTGAATAACACAGTCCATGATTTTTATATGAGAAAATGGTCCATGAAAGTCTATGGGATTTATCTAAAAAACGCTGAAAGTTCATGTATTTATTTGTAAACAACAAAATTCATGGTATTTATCTGGAAAACGTTGGAGGTCAATGGTATGTATTTGTAAACAACAAAATCTATGAAAATTATGTGAAACGTTAAAACTTCATGGTATTTATTTGTAACAAACAAAGTCTATGGTATTTGTTTGATAAATATTGAAAGACCATGACATTTATATGTAATGGGTCAAAGTCATTTGGGTTATGTCAATCTTATTGGCGATACTTTCTTTTTGTGCATATCCAAAAACTTTGAAAGTTCTTGGTACCTATTAGAAAATATAAAGGGTTTTGTAGTGAAAGGAAAGAATTGGATTTAGAAAAACCGTGTGTAACTTTTAGAAATTCTATACACTCAAGTATATAGAAAAGGGTTAATTGCGGATACAGCCTATGTACTATGGGGATCAAGCACTTATAACCTCTGAAGTATAATAATAAGCACTTTTGTTTGTTTTTCATTAGTGATTAATTTTTAGTTTGCTATTTATTCTTTTTCAGTATGGATACTTGATAGAATTATAATTGCTTTATTATTGTTTGCCTTTTTCCTTTTGTGTAGAAAATATATCCATTGTGTCATATGGACACTATTAATTTCACATCGATTCAAGGGAAAAATTGAGGAAGATTGTGTTTGTTATATCAAAAACCTTTCTGTTGAACCCAACAGGTGAAACTTTAGAGTTGTTATAGATAGCTCTACATGTTTAATGCATGTACCATTGTTAAGAGAGTGCAAGGTGGAGAACAATAATTTGTTTCAACGGCACGTTTTTCAAGTTATAACCAATATATGATACTCGATGATAATATGAAACCTTCATATTCCCATCGATACCCATATATGAAACTAAAAGCGCCACTTAGTTCCCGTCTATCGGTTAACATACGTGCGATGCTCGTCGTGACCTAGAACTATACGAAGGTTGTTAAATATCGGACAGTATAGCTCGATACTAACAACCGTCGTATAGTCTACGCGACGAGAAAATTCAATCGTATGGTAACCCATAGATTTGTCCCGTGTGGACAAGTTAAGAATGTATAAAGTAAACGCCTTCATTCACTTGTGTTTTCATCCGTTTCGAGATATTTCGTCGGTACCTTTCCGCTGGTTCTCCGTGTACAAAGATAGATTAGATGTTCATTTCAACGTTGTTTCACAGCTTTGAAATGATTATCTATTCTATTACAGTGTACTCGGAGAACAGCGGGGAGGTGCTGCCGAAATTTACTCGAAACGGTTGAAAGCACAAGTGATGGGCGTTCGCTCTATACACTCTTAATGGGATAGAAGCCTACCCCCGACAGCCGGAACACATACATACAAACGCATAATCAGAGAGCGACTCGAGATGTTCGGGTTAAAACCAATATATGATACTCGATGATGATATGAAACCTTCATATTCCCATCGATACCCGTATATGAAACTAAAAGCGCCACTTAGTCCCCGTCTATCGGTTAACATACGTGCGATGCTCGTCGTGACCTAGAACTATACGAAGGTTGTTAAATATCGGACAGTATAGCTCGATACTAACAACCGTCGTATAGTCTACGCGACGAGAAAATTCAATCGTATGGTAACCCATAGATTTGTCCCGTGTGGACAAGTTAAGAATGTATAAAGCAAACGCCTTCATTCACTTGTGTTTTCATCCGTTTCGAGATATTTCGTCGGTACCTTTCCGCTGGTTCTCCGTGTACAAAGATAGATTAGATGTTCATTTCAACGTTGTTTCTCAGCTTTGAAATGATTATCTATTCTATTACAGTGTATTCGGAGAACAGCGGGGAGGTGCTGCCGAAATTTACTCGAAACGGTTGAAAGCACAAGTGATGGGCGTTCGCTCTATACATTCTTAATGGGATAGAAGCCTACCCCCGACAGCCGGAACACATACATACAAACGCATAATCAGAGAGCGACTCGAAATGTTCGGGTTAAAACCAATATATGATAATATGAAACCTTCATATTCCCATCGATACCCATATATGAAACTAAAAGCGCCACTTAGTCCCCGTCTATCGGTCAACATAACGTGCGATAATTTATTCTTTTCAACGACAAACGCACACACAAAGCATATACATGAATTTTCTTCTTTGTCAGTAACTATCCCGTTCTTATATTTCTCAATATAGTCAGCATAACCTACAATTTATATGTTATTCAGTCTAACATGGCCCATGAGTACGTCAGAGTTAAGGACTGGATGTATGTGGATTGGAAACAATGTATGCAATCTAAGTTTGTCGCAGGAGTTGCTGCTTTCCTTGAATTTGCACGAGCACATAATAAGATCATAATAGAGAAGATTCTTTGTCCGTGTGATAGATGTGGCAATAAGTACTGGCGGAAGGTAGAATTGGCAGAGCTTCATATTGTAAAATATGGGTTTACTAGACTTTATTCAATTTGGAAATATCACGGGGAAGGAGAAGAATGCAGTACTGCGGTAGAAGAAGGAGAACACGATAATGCGGCAGGAGAAGAAGAAGAATTCGGTAATACGGCAGGATACGGAAATTTATTTCCATCAGAAGAAATGGAGGATATGGTAGAGGCTGCCCTAGGTGAATCTATTCGTACCGAAGATGACATTCCTTCCGGTCAAGGACCGCGTGCGGATAAATATGAAAATTTCATGAATGATGCTAGGAAACCAATTTATGAGAATGCGAAGTATTCCACCCTATCATGGTTCGTCCAACTTTTCCAAATTAAGTGCCTAAATGGATGGAGCAACAAGTCATTCACAATGCTTCTTTCGTTCTTGAAAGATTCTATGCCTCCGGGAAATAATGTGCCCGAAAGCTGGTACGAAGCCCAGAAAATGATGTCTGATTTGGGTCTAAAGTGCGAGAAGATTCAAGCATGTCCTAAAAATTGCGTGTTGTACCGGAAAGAGAATTCAGATTTGAAAGAGTGTCCAACATGCGGAGAGGCCAGGTATAAGCCGAAAGATTCTGATAAGAAGCCTGATATACCTGTGAAGATAGCACGATATTTTCCCATAACACAGAGGCTACAGAGGCTATTTAGGTGCAAGAAAACAGCCGAGGCAATGATTTGGCATCACCGTGCTCCTCCAAGCGAAAATGGAAAAATGAGCCATCCAAGAGATTCACCGGCATGGAAGGATTTCGATAGGAGGCACGCAATATTCAGTAGCGATCCTCGCAATGTCCGGCTCGGACTGGCTGCCGATGGCTTCTGCCCATTCAACTATATGGCTGGAAGTCACAGTACATGGCCCGTTGTAATGATAATTTATAATCTGTCGCCTTGGTTGGCTATGGACCAATCATACTTTATGATGCCTCTTCTTATCGACGGACCAAACTCACCGGGGAACAATATCGACGTCTATCTCCGACCTCTGATTGAGGAGCTGAAAACTTTGTTCATTGATGGTGTAGAGACATATGATTCAAACACAAATACAACCTTCATACTGCGTGCGGCTTTAATGTGGACAATTAATGACTTTCCTGCGTATGGAATGCTTTCAGGTTGGGCCGGTATTTGGGGGACTATCGCTATACCGGTCCTTATGCCGAGAGGTTCGGCCGGTATTTGGGGGACGAGAGCCGGATCGTGAAGAACTATCCACTTCACGTTGAGTGGGGCGAGCAGCACCAGCGCTCATTCGCCCTCTTCTTTGAACAGGCTCAGGTATGTATTAATATATATTTTCATTTGATCTATCCAATATATTTATTATTAACACTTGCAATCTAATAACAATGTTTTTTTGTATTTTCAGTTGGATTACGATTTTCAGCCTGTAGCCGACCCTGATCACCCGGGGAGGGTGCTCGACCTTCATGCTCTGTACAATGGCCTGATGAAGAACATGCAGGCCAAGATCCGATACAACAGGAATGAGCTGAAGGCCGACTGCTACTCCCTGTGGATAGCGACCCCCGAGGCAGAGAGAGCGGCCCTCCTATCTACTCCGGCGTTTGCGAGAGTCGACGTAGAGACATGGCCTATATTGTGCGCTTATTTCGACTCCGAACGCAAACGAGTATGTATTTTAAATTTAATTCATTATTTATGATATAATTTATTTCTTTGTGTTTCTTAATTAGAAAACTAAATGTTAATGCGTTGTGCAGAAACAGGCCGCTCAGAATACGGAGAACAGGAAGTCGGCGAAGAGGGGTCGCCCCACTTACACAGGTGGCTCGAGGAACATTACTCGAGCCATGGAGTTATCGGTAAATTAAGAGTTATTCTCTAATATTCTGCAATATTAAGAGTTATTCTCTAACATTTCTAATATTAAGAGTTACTTTCTAATATTGCAGACAGCTCGGACCGTGGCGTCAGGTGGTACACCGAGCGTGCTGTCCGCATATCTTGCCGTCCACGGCACCTCGACAGATCCCGCCACGGGCGAGCTTCGATGTCCCGACGTCGCTACCCAGGAGTACTGCGTAAGTGTTAATATTTTTTCTACCCAAATTTGAAATTTTAGTTTTGGAAGGTTCAAGTTTAAATTTTATACTTATACTTTACTGCTTAATGTGGGTGTAGGAGCGGGTGGTTGAGCAGGCCCAGGCCTCGGGGATCGATTTTACCGGACAGAACGATCCGAGGCTGCTGACCCCAGTTCTGGACGCCGCACACGGAGGGCACCACGGAGGTTGGGAGAGAGGCCGGGGATTGGGCCCCAGCAGGGCCCATATGAGGTTGGACTCCACCCCGGCGGTTACTTCCTCCGTCTCCAGTGGCCGGCATGTCCATCAGGAACTGGATAGCTTGAGGGCCACCGTTCAGGAGTTGAAGGAGATGCTGGTATGTATACTACTTTATAGTAAAATATCATTTCATATTATATACATATCAACATATCCATAATTAGTACGTAGCTTGAGCTTATTTGGTTTTAGAATTAAGTTTGATTAATCATACATACATATGTAATTAAAATAAACAACGCTTTTCCAAACTAGATATCCAAACAGGGTTTCGAAATAACTTAATAATGAAACGAATTCGAATAATACACAGTTCTTACACGTTTCTTACACACGTTATGTCCAGACGCGACAGGGTAGATCGGCCGAGCCTCCACATGCATCTCCTTCGGCTGCGGCTCCGCAAGCCACTACATCGGCTGCGGTACCGCAGACAGCTCCTGTAGCTCCACCGCCCACTCAGACTCCCGCAGCCGCGGCTCCGCAAGCGACTACCTCGACGGCGGCTGCGCAGACCACAACGCCAGCTCCACATGCCGCTCAGACTCCCTTATCTGTAGCATTGGAGAGTGTATTTACCGAGGAGCAGGCGCGCGTTATTTTAACGTTATTCGGAGGTGGAGCTGGACCGAACTAGGGTAGATTTTTGGTTTTTATTTTTTGAAACATGTATTTATTTATATCACATTGTACTACATTTTGAAACGATATTGATATTGGTTTGAATTTATATCATATTCAGTTTTTGGGTTTCTTTTGTATATTATATATATGCGTGGGATGTGATTATGAATACTGCAATATATGATTTGATTGATGTATATAGTATTGTGCACAGGGCGGGAAAAAATCTAGCAGCCCTTTTTTAAAAAAAAATACAGACAAACTGTACCTACGGATTAATCCGTAGGTATATATGTTGCCCCTACGGCGTTAGCCGTAGGGGCAAACTATCAGGAAACCTGATATTTTCCCACCTGATATCAGTGCAGGGTGTTGGGGATGCCCCTACGGATATGTACGTAGGGGCCACTGTTTATCCCCTACGTATATAACCGTAGGGGCAAAATATCAGGTTATCCTGATATTTTCCCCCCGATCTCAGTGCAGTGTGTTGGGAGTGGCCCCTACGGATATATTTGTAGGGGCTACTTTATATCCCCTACGGCTGTAGCCGTAGGGGAACTAATAGGACCTACAGATACAGCCGTAGGTACAGACAATATATTCAAAAAAAAAAATTAAATATATGATTTTATTACCCCTACGGGGTACTGCGTAGGGGCTATAGCACCTACTGAGTTATCCGTAGGGGCATAAATTTATCCGTAGGGGCACGTTCGGGGCCTCAACTTGCACCTGCGGCCTTTGCACCTACGGGGTATTTTTTAGCCCCTACGGATATATCCGTAGGGGCAGTGGGTTGCCCCTACGGATAAATCCGTAGGAGCAACCCATATTTGTAGTAGTGACATATCACCAAATAGCTAAAGCTTAGGATTTCTTGATCTTGATCACTTGGAGATAGGGAAAAGCTTGGAACTTGAGAGCAAAGTTGTTAGGTATACTCTCTTTACTGTTAATTTAGAGTTTTTGTGTGGTTTTGATCGTTAATTGTTGCGTAGAACTTAGTTTTTATCGGTTGAGGCGATATCGGGTTTTTAGTGTCTTTTTAGAGTTTTTAGTATCTGCTGTGACCGGGGAATTTTAGTGACTGAATCAACAACTTCAGAGGAGTGTGCAGGTTGACCTGAGACACCACCTAGGAGACGGGGGCCATCCCACCGGCCGGGGCCGGCGAGACTTGAAGAGGGGACCGGCGACGCCGGCCTAATAGTAAGGGTTTGGGGTGGGTTTTCTGTGGGTGTTGTCTGCTATGGTTTTGGGTTGTTGGTACTGTTGATTTACTTGGTAAATGCAGTATGCAAAAATCTGGGATCGATTACCTATAATCGTGTGTTTGCACTAGACGTGTACTCGTGAGTTGGTTTAGTGCGTTGATGCGTTTTATAATACGTAGTTTTTCGTTATTGTGATTGCTTCTGAGATGTTCGCTTTATTTCTTGTGTTTGTGATATTATAGCGTCGCAAGCGGGGACTTCAGACGCTGCGAACAAAGGGAAGCAGGTGGTCGGATTTTCATAGCTGAAGACCACAGTGTGAGTAGATTTAACATCTACGGGGAATCGCCCGTATGGCGCTACGCGTCGGGGCTAGACATGATATAATATTAGCCGTATGCTTATTTGCTTATATAGAGATATTGCATGATTCATGTTGCATATAGTTACTTGTTGTGCATGATACTATACCTGCTATACACTGCACTATTATCGACAGTTCATGTTGCACGAGCACCAATGATATGCTACACACACACTGTTGATAATTGCCATGCTACGCACAACACAAATGCGCATTTATATACCTTGCTATTGGTTAGCGACATTAAACAGTTATACTTGTGCGATAGTACATATTACATAGAACATACCTGTATACCTACATGCTCATATGTATGCCATGCTATATTACTCGTTCGCACATATACCTTGCTATTGTTATATGATCAGTTTTTATTGCATATATATCGGTGGTATGGGACGCTGTATATATATGTATTCTGGATTTGGATTTTTGGGAACCGCGAGATACATTTAATGACTTGATGCATTATTTGGCGAATCGTTCCGTGATATGCTCATATTGATGTTTTATGTTGCATATGCTACTTTTTTATGGATTTATGCATTTGAGATGCGATATGGGAAATTAAAGTTTCGATCTTGGGCACTTACTTTCCGAGAGATATATGGGGTTTGACAGACCGATACGTGGAAATACAAGTGTCGAGTTGGGATACTTGGGTTTCGAGGAACGTATGGATATCAGAAAGACCGATGCGTGGAATATAAGTGTCGAAGAGGGATACTTGTGTTTCGAGGAACGTATGGATATCAGTATTTATGTGTCGATGATAGGCACTGGTTTTCATGATGTTTTTGAGTGTCGATGTTTGACACTCAGGTTTCATGAGATGTACAGGATTGGAGGGCCGATCTGAGGGCCGATCTGAGTATTTTGGAATTTGGGTGTTGTTGAGTTACACCGTGTTTTTCATGCTTATGATTTGTGCATGAGATCATTTACTATTCCGCACTCAGTATTCAGTTGATATACATAGGATTCATGTAGACATAGTATCCTGGTGGTATACCCTGATCATGATAGTTGCATATTCCTATTGTCATACTCATGCTATCAGTTCACATGTTATTGATCATTGCTGTTAATGCATATTTGCGATTACTGTATGATGTTAATTACTATTCACGAGTTGGCAACTCACCCCCGTTGTGCCACAGTTTTGCAGGACTTACCCTCTGAGTAGTCGCGGCAGGGCAGCTTATCATCACTACTTTTGTGGATACCGCTACCTTTGGCAGTGAGGCCGTTGCATTATAGGTGGGTTTGCGGTTATCCGTTGTATATTGTATATCTTTTGTTGGATCTAGTATTCTCCATCTACCCCTGTTGTATATGACTTAGAGACGACTGGTGAGATATCAGTGTTGTATATTGGTTTTGGGAACCGTGCTCGTAGAAGCAGGTTATTTGGAGATGTTTACTTTCTTTTTAGTCGTTTCTTTGATATTTCTTCGCTTTGGCGTCGTATACTTGCTGTGGTGATTGTCTCCGCCAGTGGGCGTGATTTTTCTCCCACTTGGGATGTTTCATATATTATCTGTGTTGTACCCGTTTTCGGGGCCAGTTTTACAAAGGAAGTGCTGCCGAAATTTTCAGGAAAGAAAACTAGAGTTAGAGATTTTTAAATGGCGACTTCTAATACTTTTAAATTATGTTTTCTCCGTTGATCCAGTTTTGGGTGGTTTAGATTTCTGGGTTTTCGGCTTGCTTAAGTTACGTACGCCTGTAGACGTTACGTAGTTTAAGTGCCGGTTACGGGCCGAATTGCGGGTCGTGACAAAGTTGGTATCAGAGCCTTAGGTTTTACCTTTCGGAGTCTAGGATGACCTTGGTATGATGGAGTAGGTAGCTTAAGCAGAGTGACGTAGCGTGTGTATGTTCCGCGGCATACTTACGACACGGTACTCCGCCTAAGTGACCTTAGGACTTATTGATTGATGTTCCTTCCGTGATTGATATATATCTTGTGATTCGATTTCCGTTTCCTTATCGAATCTTGTTTCAATTTCCAGCCCATATGCCGCCGAAGACTACGAGGGCTCAGAGAGCGGCCGCGAGGGCCGAGGTCAGGGTTGACTCGCCTGAGGCGAGAACTGACCAGGGTGGTACGCCTGTTGTACCGGAGTATATTGCTATGATTGGAGCTGGTATGCAGGATCTGCGCCAGATTGTGGGGACTTTGGTAGAGACCATCCGAGCGCAGGGGCAGGCAGTTGTTCCACCCGCTGCGGAGGCCACGATGGTACCTACGGTTCCGGTAGTCGCAGTTGCAGCTCCGGAGGTTATTGCTGTGTCGTTGACGGATTTCATGAGGTTGAGACCTCCGGTGTTTACGGGCACAGATGCTACTGAGGATCCGCAGTCGTTCATCGACCGGATGGCCAGGATTTGTCGCTCACTCCGATGTTCCGACGAGAGATGGGTAGAGTTTGCCAGTTTTCGTCTGGAGGGTATGGCCCAGAGGTGGTGTGAGTCGTTGGAGAGGGGCAGAGCCGTTGGTCTTGCTCCTATGACCTGGGCTGAGTTTGTGACGTCGTTTCTTGTTCGTTTTCTTCCACCGAGCGTCAGGGATGCGCGAGCGCGCAGATTTGAGTCTTTATGTCAGACGCCAGGGATGACGGTGTCGGAGTATGATGTATTGTTTACTGAGCTGTCGATATATGCTCCATACCTGGTGGCGACTGAGGAGATGAGGGTGAAGAGGTTTGTTCGAGGCCTGCTTACCCAGATATTCTTAGCCATCAGCATTCAGCATTGTGACACGTATGCGGCAGCGGTGGATGCAGCTCTTGTGGTAGAGGAGCGTTTAGCTGAGTCATCAGTTGCTCCGGGACCAAAGAGAGTTCGTATAGGTGATCCGGCAGCGAGGCAGGCGTTTAGACGTCGAGACAGTTTCCGTTCTGATAGTGGCAGTTCGGGACGAGGTCGGCTCTATGGTTCTTACCCTCAGGATGATCGGCAGTTTGTTTCTGGATGTTACCGGTGCGGTAGTTTGGGTCATCGGGTTCGAGATTGTACAGAGCCGCGTGTGAACGAGCCAGCAGTACCGCAGGTTACCTTACCACCTTCTCCACCTCAGAGAGCGTTGCCTCTTATTCCTGTTGTTGCGCCGCGTCAGACTCCTGTTCAGCGAGGTCGTGGTCGCGGAGGTTTTGTATCGAGAGGTCGAGGTGGCAGAGGCAGAGGACAGCCAGTAGCCGGTAGAGGTCAGGCTAGGGATTTTGCCTTGACTCACCAGGACGCTCAGGCGTCCAATGCCGTGGTTTCAGGTACTCTTTCTGTATGTTCTTTTGATGCGCATGTTCTTTTTGATCCGGGATCCACGCATTCGTATGTTTCTACGCACTTCGTGCCGAGGTTAGGCCGGGAGTCGTGTTTGCTGGATCAGCCGCTGATCGTGACTACTCCTGTGGGAGAGTCGTTTGTTGCGCGTTTTGTGTTTCGATCTTGTGTCGTCCATATTGGTGACAGAGATCTGCCCGTCGACTTGATCCTTCTGGAGATGTTGGACTTCGACGTTCTGTTGGGCATGGATTGGCTAGCTACTTGCTATGCGTCCGTGGACTGCCGCGAGAAGACAGTTAGATTTTGTTTTCCCGGCGAGTCAGTGTTTGTTGTGCAGGGGGACCGTAGTGCCGCCCCTCACAGCTTGATTTCTGTTTTGTGCGCTAGTCGGCTTTTAAGGAGGGGATGTCGGGGATTCTTGGCGTTCATTCATGATACTGGAGCCACAGTGGAGTTGCTGGACCAGGTTTCTACCGTGCGAGAGTTTCCCGATGTTTTTCCCGATGAGTTACCTGGGATGCCGCCAGAGCGCGATATTGAGTTTTGCATTGATCTGATTCCTGGCACGGAGCCTATTTCTAAACCGCCTTATCGGATGGCTCCGGCAGAGCTTAGAGAGCTTAAAGATCAATTGCAAGAGTTGCTTGATTTGGGACCTGTGCGTCCGAGTGTTTCGCCGTGGGGAGCTCCTGTTCTGTTCGTCAAGAAGAAGGACGGCAGTTTGAGGCTATGTGTGGATTATCGTCAGTTGAACCGTGTTACGGTGCGGAACAGGTATCTTTTGCCCCGCATTGACGATTTATTCGATCAGCTCCAGGGTGCGAAACATTTTTCGAAGATTGATTTGCGTTCGGGTTATCATCAGTTGCGGGTTCGGAATGATGACATTCCGAAGACTGCTTTTCGTACGCGCTATGGGCACTATGAGTTTTTGGTGATGTCGTTCGGACTCACTAATGCGCCAGCAGCGTTCATGGATCTGATGAACCGGATTTTCAGGCCGTTCCTCGACCAGTTCATTATCGTGTTTATTGATGACATACTGGTTTACTCTAGGAGTCGAGAGGAGCATGAGCAGCACTTGAGGATTACTTTGCAGATACTGAGAGAGCACCAGCTGTATGCAAAATTCTCAAAGTGCGCATTTTGGCTTGATCGAGTTGACTTCCTGGGTCATGTAGTGACTAGTGATGGTATTCTTGTGGACCCGAGGAAGATCGAGGCTGTACAGCTTTGGCCCAGACCTGTATCGGTGACGGAGGTCCGCAGCTTTTTGGGCTTAGCTGGTTATTATCGCCGTTTTGTGCAGGATTTTTCGAGTATCGCTGCACCGCTGACTGGACTGACCCGGAAGGGGGTTCCTTTTCTCTGGACTGATGCGTGCGAGCAGAGTTTTCAGCAGTTGAAGACTCGGTTGACGACAGCACCAGTTCTTTCTTTACCTTTTGGATCGGGAGGCTACGTTGTGTATTGTGATGCTTCTCGAGTGGGGCTCGGCTGTGTTTTGATGCAGCATGATAGGGTGATTGCATATGCTTCTAGACAGCTGAAGAAGCACGAGCAGAATTACCCCACTCACGATCTTGAGATGGCAGCGGTAGTCTTTGCGTTGAAGATCTGGAGACACTACTTGTATGGAGAGTCGTGTCAGATCTTCACGGATCACAAGAGTCTGAAGTACATCTTCCAGCAGCGAGATCTGAACCTGAGACAGCGCCGATGGATGGAGCTAGTGAAGGATTATGATTGTGAGATCCTTTATCACCCGGGCAGGGCGAATGTGGTAGCCGATGCTTTGAGTCGTAGGCCCGTGGGTAGCTTGTCCCAGCTGAGCGCCGTTCGGTGTCAGTCTTCTGCAGATTGGCAGCTCTTGTGTGATAGTAGAGTGCAGTTCGAGTTCACCTCCACTGGGAGACAGTTTGCTCATGTCCGCGCCCGTCCACTACTTGTTGATCGTATTCGGGAGGCGCAACCCAGTGATGCTCGTGTGTCTGAGATTCTTGAGCTTGTTCGACAGGGTACAGTTTCGGAGTTCATGATTGATGACCAGGGTGTGCTACGATGCGGGACTCGCTTGTGTGTAACAGATGTTGATGGGTTGAGACGCGAGATCCTAGAGCATGCACATCAGTCAGCCTTTAGCGTTCATCCAGGTTCCACCAAGATGTACCGAGACTTGAGAGACTTCTACTGGTGGGAAGGGATGAAACGCGATATTTCGGACTTCGTTTCGAGGTGCCTGACTTGTCAGCAAGTCAAGGCTGAGCATCAGAGACCGGCTGGAGAGTTGCAGCCTTTACCCATTCCGGAGTGGAAATGGGAGCAGATTTCCATGGACTTCATTGTGGGTCTACCCAGGACCAGTAGAGGGTATGACTCCATTTGGGTTATTGTAGACCGGTTGACGAAAGCGGCTCACTTCCTTCCAGTGAAGACCACTTTCGGCTATGCTCAGTACGCTCAGCTTTATATAGATGAGATTGTGCGTTTGCACGGTGTTCCCACATGCATAGTATCTGACAGAGGTACCCAGTTTACTAGCCGTCTATGGCAGAAGCTTCAGGAAGCTTTGGGTACCAGATTGAGTTTTAGCACCGCTTTTCATCCGCAGACCGATGGTCAGACGGAGCGGACTATTCAGACACTGGAGGATATGCTCCGTGCATGTGTGCTTGATTTTGGGGGCAGTTGGGATCGTCACTTGCCGTTGATTGAGTTCTCCTACAACAACAGTTTTCAGGAGACTATTCAGATGGCACCTTTTGAGGCTTTATATGGTAGGAAGTGTCGATCGCCAGTCTGTTGGACCGAGCTTAGTGAGAGTTTGGTTTTGGGACCCCAGCTTGTTCAGGAGACTACGGAGAAGATCCAGCTGATTCAGGACAGGATGAGAGCAGCCCAGTGCAGGCAGAAGTCTTATGCCGACCGTCGTCGTCGCAGGCTTGAGTTCGCAGTGGGAGATCATGTATTCCTGAAGATTTCTCCGATGAAGGGCGTTATGCGATTTGGGAAGAGAGGGAAGCTTAGTCCCAGATTCGTAGGTCCTTTCGAGATCCTCGAGCGAGTGGGTTCGGTTGCTTATCGTCTAGCGCTCCCGCCTAGTTTTCCAGATGTTCACCCCGTTTTTCATGTGTCGATGCTTCGAAGATACCTTCATGATCCTTCTCATATGATTCAGCACGAGACCGTTCAGCTTGAGCGTGATCTTTCGTTCACCGAGCAGCCGATAGTTATTCTGGATCGGCAGGTGAAGAAACTTCGGTCTAGGGACTTGCCTTCTGTAAAGGTTTTGTGGCGTAGTCCGACTGGTGAGGAGATCACTTGGGAGATCGAGAGCGAGATGCGGAAGAAATTCCCCCATCTTTTTGAAGGTACGTTTAGTATGAATTTTAATTCGGGGTCCGAATTTCTATAAGGGGGGGAGATTGTAACGTTTTGGAAATCGTTAGGCGATTTTGTCCGTTTTAGGGTAAGTTTGTCGGTATTTTCCGTTTTTACCCGACTGTGAACAAACGACCATATAGACTTGCCGGCACCTTGTTTAGCTAAAATAAAGCTAGTGCGCGTGCTTTGGGAGTATATGGGACGTTTTGGTTCAATTTGGTTTTTCCCAATTTTTAATATTATTTTAATGCGGTATTCAAATTTTGGGAAAATTTCTACATGCGATCTTTTCTTTAAATAATTGAGTTAAGAATTTCCTTCTCACTTCACTTAGCATAATGTGTGGACTAGGAATTAAGTTAGGAAATTAAAAGAAAAAGAAAAGAAAAGAGAAGGATTAGATGCATGCATGTGTGTGTATGTGTGCAAATGGCATTAAATGAAGGAAATTGCTTGGAAATTCTTCACAACTCCACCTCCTCACTCCCTTGGCCGAAAATATCTCTTCCTCTACTGCACTTGATCAATTCCCTTCTCATTTTAATTGATTTCTATCACAAAACCCTCAAAAATCCATAAACATATCACAAAATAGCTAAAGCTTAGGATTTCTTGATCTTGATCACTTGGAGATAGGGAAAAGCTTGGAACTTGAGAGCAAAGTTGTTAGGTATACTCTCTTTACTGTTAATTTAGAGTTTTTGTGTGGTTTTGATCGTTAATTGTTGCATAGAACTTAGTTTTTATCGGTTGAGGCGATATCGGGTTTTTAGTGTCTTTTTAGAGTTTTTAGTATCTGCTGTGACCGGGGAATTTTAGTGACTGAATCAACAACTTCAGAGGAGTGTGCAGGTTGACCTGAGACACCACCTAGGAGACGGGGGCCATCCCACCGGCCGGGGCCGGCGAGACTTGAAGAGGGGACCGGCGACGCCGGCCTAATAGTAAGGGTTTGGGGTGGGTTTTCTGTGGGTGTTGTCTGCTATGGTTTTGGGTTGTTGGTACTGTTGATTTACTTGGTAAATGCAGTATGCAAAATCTGGGATCGATTACCTATAATCGTGTGTTTGCACTAGACGTGTACTCGTGAGTTGGTTTAGTGCGTTGATGCGTTTTATAATACGTAGTTTTTCGTTATTGTGATTGCTTCTGAGATGTTCGCTTTATTTCTTGTGTTTGTGATATTATAGCGTCGCAAGCGGGGACTTCAGACGCTGCGAACAAAGGGAAGCAGGTGGTCGGATTTTCATAGCTGAAGACCACAGTGTGAGTAGATTTAACATCTACGGGGAATCGCCCGTATGGCGCTACGCGTCGAGGCTAGACATGATATAATATTAGCCGTATGCTTATTTGCTTATATAGAGATATTGCATGATTCATGTTGCATATAGTTACTTGTTGTGCATGATACTATACCTGCTGTACACTGCACTATTATCGACAGTTCATGTTGCACGAGCACCAATGATATGCTACACACACACTGTTGATAATTGCCATGCTACGCACAACACAAATGCGCATTTATATACCTTGCTATTGGTTAGCGACATTAAACAGTTATACTTGTGCGATAGTACATATTACATAGAACATACCTGTATACCTACATGCTCATATGTATGCCATGCTATATTACTCGTTCGCACATATACCTTGCTATTGTTATATGATCAGTTTTTATTGCATATATATCGGTGGTATGGGACGCTGTATATATATGTATTCTGGATTTGGATTTTTGGGAACCGCGAGATACATTTAATGACTTGATGCATTATTTGGCGAATCGTTCCGTGATATGCTCATATTGATGTTTTATGTTGCATATGCTACTTTTTTATGGATTTATGCATTTGAGATGCGATATGGGAAATTAAAGTGTCGATCTTGGGCACTTACTTTCCGAGAGATATATGGGGTTTGACAGACCGATACATGGAAATACAAGTGTCGAGGTGGGATACTTGGGTTTCGAGGAACGTATGGATATCAGAAAGACCGATGCGTGGAATATAAGTGTCGAAGAGGGATACTTGTGTTTCGAGGAACGTATGGATATCAGTATTTATGTGTCGATGATAGGCACTGGTTTTCATGATGTTTTTGAGTGTCGATGTTTGACACTCAGGTTTCATGAGATGTACAGGATTGGAGGGCCGATCTGAGGGCCGATCTGAGTATTTTGGAATTTGGGTGTTGTTGAGTTACACCGTGTTTTTCATGCTTATGATTTATGCATGAGATCATTTACTATTCCGCACTCAATATTCAGTTGATATACATAGGATTCATGTAGACATAGTATCCTGGTGGTATACCCTGATCATGATAGTTGCATATTCCTATTGTCATACTCATGCTATCAGTTCACATGTTATTGATCATTGCTGTTAGTGCATATTTGCGATTACTGTATGATGTTAATTACTATTCACGAGTTGGCAACTCACCCCCGTTGTGCCACAGTTTTGCAGGACTTACCCTCTGAGTAGTCGCGGCAGGGCAGCTTATCATCACTACTTTTGTGGATACCGCTACCTTTGGCAGTGAGGCCGTTGCATTATAGGTGGGTTTGCGGTTATCCGTTGTATATTGTATATCTTTTGTTGGATCTAGTATTCTCCATCTACCCCTGTTGTATATGACTTAGAGACGACTGGTGAGATATCAGTGTTGTATATTGGTTTTGGGAACCGTGCTCGTAGAAGCAGGTTATTTGGAGATGTTTACTTTCTTTTTAGTCGTTTCTTTGATATTTCTTCGCTTTGGCGTCGTATACTTGCTGTGGTGATTGTCTCCGCCAGTGGGCGTGATTTTTCTCCCACTTGGGATGTTTCATATATTATCTGTGTTGTACCCGTTTTCGGGGCCAGTTTTACAAAGGAAGTGCTGCCGAAATTTTCAGGAAAGAAAACTAGAGTTAGAGATTTTTAAATGGCGACTTCTAATACTTTTAAATTATGTTTTCTCCGTTGATCCAGTTTTGGGTAGTTTAGATTTCTGGGTTTTCGGCTTGCTTAAGTTACGTACGCCTGTAGACGTTACGTAGTTTAAGTGCCGGTTACGGGCCGAATTGCGGGTCGTGACACACAATCATCATAAAAACCATGTCATATAAAAGTCAAGCCATGATGGATGAAGAAGTCAAATGGTCAAGGGATGGTTCATCATCATGATACAAAGAAAATGCAAAGAACACCCTCCACAAACCCATATTTGCACAAATGCAAATAAGCCATCCTCCACCAATCTTCGGCCAATGAACGATACAAAGGAAATTGGCCAAAACGGAAAGCAAACTGGCAACTCCAGAAAACTGGTCCCGTAATAAATTACAGGAAAACCCCGCTACTGTGCATACACACCTACATTTGTATTCCGACCGAAATACAAATGCAATGAGACGAAATCAACACTGTACTATACTAGGATCCGGTTTAAACCAAAACCGGCTAGTAGTATCTGTTCGATCCTGATCCGTGCAATACCGCACGTATCTGATCGAACCCTGCCATATATCTATACGGCCTGTAGTACAAACTGTCCGATCCTGATCCGTGCAATACCGCACGTATCTGATTGGACCTTGCCATATCTCCATACGGCCTCTACAGCTTTTCGCCCGAAAGCTGAGTAACTGAATGTGGGGGACTCTAAAGACTCACCAACACCTTGGTTGTGGATTTAACCACTAGCACGTCAAAGGTATAAGCCAATACGTAACGGGCTACAAGGTATTGACCAAAAGGGACGTCGATGACCGAACTCATCCTGACACCCCACTGAGCCTGTCAGTGACAATATCCGTACAGTCCAGTCCGTTTGTCTATGAGCATCGCATGGCGGGCCTAGGGGGTTGGTAAAAGTCAGACCCCCAAAAGCTGTACAAGTCGTGTCGGAGTGTAGCCCAGAACACCCTGAGATACTACTGGAATACCTACCAGTAAATCTCCTGCCTCGGCCGAGGGCTTCGTGTAATGGCTCTCCTAGATACAGCGCGACCTCACCCCCAATACTGAGAAAGACGAACCCCTGAAGATACGCTCACTGCCTCCATGTGGCTCGGGACTGTACCCAACTAAAACCTGTTTGCACGTCTCCTTTGAGCGTGGTAGGGTAGTAATCAAAGTACAGTGGGAACTCACACAAGACAAATGATGATCCCCAGGTCGATGAACTAACATGTATACATGTCACCAGGGAACTGCTATCTGACGTCAGGTATAAGACCAACTAGCATGTTCCCGGCGAGTCCTGTCCGGTGTACT
The DNA here is from genome assembly GCA_030015575.1 of Agapanthus africanus. Classification (NCBI taxonomy): domain Eukaryota; kingdom Viridiplantae; phylum Streptophyta; class Magnoliopsida; order Asparagales; family Amaryllidaceae; genus Agapanthus; species Agapanthus africanus. The sequence continues at coordinate 185,684,467 of CM057349.1, read as the reverse complement.
CATAACCCAATGAGCACCTGTATACATCTTAGGTGAACCAACTGACACCAATGGCTTGTGAGACCGGCCACTGCCCCTCGTCGGGGTCTCGACTGTATACACTAGTCTACTCTGGAGAATCGATGCCCTGTCTCGAAACTCCCACGACTAGGGACCTTTTAAGGATGTGCTTATAGACTGCCAGCTCTCACGTATATGATCGCCCTCATACTGCTGGTGGTCAAGCAAGAATCCTAGGGGCTCTATCAATGTGTAATAGCGACCTGTCAGGTCACCTAAAGCAGTACACGATGATAAAGATAAACCAGATAGCATACTATCATCTTGAGTAAGACTGTTCTACCGGGATAGGTCCTCCATCAATCATTGGAACCACGTGCCTGTGATCCAATAATTGACTCTGAGGGCACTATCTCCAACAATCTCCCACTTGCACTCAAGGCTAATTATTGTGATGTCGCATACTCACAGCCCGTATGATATCGAACACCCAACTCCTCTACTAATCAGTCCCACAAAGCTCGCTTGCGGAACTATTGCGTTCGAGGAATAGCCTTAGTGAGTGGATCCTCTTTGTTGTTTCTTTCTATGTCTCTCTATATCTCAAGTTCGCGGAGAAAGCCATCTCCCGAAATGAGCAATACCTGTCTTAGAATGTGTCTGTATGTCTGATGGGACCTAGCTCATAAATGAACTCCAAATCCAAACTTCTTAGACTGTATCGTCAACTGAACTTAATCAGTATCCTGCGCCATGCCTCCCTCAGTATTGCCTTGGACCACCTGTCCAAAATACTACCCCTCGTCAGAAAGAAAAACTATAACTCTGACAACCTCCTTGTCGTCCATGTCACCTTGGAAGCCTAGAATGATAACTGTCTCCCGAATGAGGCTGTCGTTATCATATCCCTAGAACATCCACTTATGTTCTAAAACTGCTTCCGACTGTTTCTCCAGGATTGGATCAATGTCAACTTATTGCATCTAGTGCAAGAACAACATCTGGTGTGGTACTTGACATCTCATGATTGACTCAATTGCCTGAGCAAGTGATCTGCCAATCATGCACATCCCTCTCCACTTTAGTCTGTAAGACACCTTTAGAGAGGGTGACTCCATCATCTGCAGGTACACTACCGTGCTAGGAGTCGTCCATTCTAAATACTCTTAGAATGTTGTCTAAGTACCTTGATTGGGAAACCACCCAAATCTAGATCTAAAACCATAGATCTAGTTACCAGTATGTCTGATATAATGTCCAAGTCCCATGCGGAGAAACTACTGTGTGACGACCAAAGTATAACCGATCGTAGTATAAGCGTTTCTTTTCCTATTCTGTGTATGTCATCCAATTACCATGACATCACACCCTACTACCTTCTCAACAGATCCATCCCCTATTCTGATGAAGTCAAACCTATGACTGTCACATCAGAAATAGATGATCTATCTTCGCTATATCTGCTTTAGTCTATAAATAGACATAAGCCACTTGTCCACCAATGCTTCCGCTGCTCCCACTGACTACGACAACCCTCTAGCAGAGTCATATACACGTACACTTCTAAAGAAAGTTTAGAACGACGCTATACTCATCCTCCTGCCGGGTCTCACAGTCTGGAACAACAGCAATGGTAAGTGTGGGTAAACTAGAACTTCCCTTTCACCGTCCTTGAGGTTACCGGAGTACCTCTCGGCTGCCTGAAGTTACCCACCGTATCTGCGGAGTGGCCAATGGAATGTCAAACCAGATTGAATCTTTAGGTTCCTATCAAATCTTCAGTAATCGTTTGTGGTTCTGGAATCACTTCCAGTTCTACCATACTCCCACTACTGTTTTTATGAAAAAAATCCATTTTTAATAAAAACTGTGGCGAGTCTAGAACAATATTTCTATTGATCTTCCAGATGGTAGAAAATCAACCCTCGTCATAGCCTGGGTCAACCCACAAACAGCCATTACAGAAACGTGCCTTGAGTTATCCAGAGTCTGGTTTTAATCATAAGCCGGACAACTCCCCATACCTTAACATCGTTAAGATATGAACTGTTCTATATCCAATATAGAACCAGAGGCACTGATTTAATTTAACCAGATTCAAATCATGCACCTATCTCCAGTGCATGTCAACTAAATGGAAGGAGGCCGATCAGCGTTACTCAACTTAGGAATACTTCCAATTATGAGTAATCTGAAAGAGAAGCAAGTTCTCTTAATCATTACTATCAAATGAATACCATACTCAAGTATCTACATCTTCGATCACTTTGAAGAATCCCGATACTTGCAATACCTGGTTCTCTACTTTATTCAAATACCTATAACTTCTCAAAATTCGGACCCTGTGTTTCCACGAAACACCTGTCTAAATACTAGAGAAGTCATAAGTAAACCAAATATAGTACGAGGACCAACCCCTCTGTCCTGGTGGACCCTGGACAACATACAATACTCTGTATAAGTCCCTTGAGTCTGATAACTCATTCACTGTGTGTCGTAGGTTGGAAACTGTACTTATGGTTGAGAAGAATTATACCGCTGTTTAATGCTCCTTACCTAACCATCCACTGATATAGGTAAATGTCATAGACATAATTTCAAAAAGGTATATCTCACTCTATGAAAATAGACGTACAGATATATCAATTTGAAATTGGTGCATAACAGCGGATATTCAAAACCAAATATTTGCCGTCCGGCAAACAACCCAGGCGACTTCCTCAAATATCACCGATTACAGTAAGTGCACGGCGGCGCCCCGGCCGTCAATCCGACGGCCAAATGCGGAAGCGGTGATAAACTTTAAATTTTCTTGAACTGGCAAACCGCCGCGCACTAATACCCGGATCGAACCATTAATTAGTCCTAGCTAACAATAAGATGGGAAAGAGATGTACCGACGATCCAAGTCCTCCGGTCTTCTCGTCATCGTCCCGATCTCTTGCGGAATGTCCCGTCTCCTCCTCGTCGCCGGAAGTGCACCACATCGCCTACTTCTTTTACGGGCTCCCACCTCAATGCCGAGGCAACTCGGGCACGAAGCCGGTTACTCGACGTGCCCAAGATTCGCTGTAGAATATGTAGTACTCAAGTCTCACTTTGGGGTTCATGGAGATGCCATTTTAGGTGGAGGGATGATACAAGAACAATGTAGAGGAACTTTGGGGATTTTGGAACATGAAATGAGCAAAACCCCATACCACAAAAACTTGGACAGCCCACCCTCATGGTGGCCGGCCATCACTAGAGGAGAGCGAGGGTGAGAATGAGGAGGAGCCACACAAATAATGGGAGCCATCTCATATCAAAACAAGAGAGAGAGAGAGAGGAATGGTTATCATAACAAGAGATGATCACTAACCCAAACCCACTCAACCAACAATCATCAACAACCATGATGCTTACAAAGTCAAGCCATCATGAAGCTAGAAGTCAAGGGATGGTGCTATAATCATGACATGATAAAATGCAAAGACCCCCTTCCACAAATGCCTATTTGCAACAATGCAAATAAACCCTCCTCCACCAAACTTCGGCCATTGAAAGATACAAATGAAAATGGCCGAAACGGAAAGCAAACTGGCAACTCCAGAAAACTGGTCCCGTAATAAATTACAGGAAAACCCCGATACTGTGCATGCACACCCGCACTTGTATTCCGACTGAAATACAAATGCAATGAGACAAAATCTACACTGTACTATACTAGGATCCGGCTTAAACCAAAGCCGGCTAGTAAAATCTGTTCGATCCTGATCCGTGCAATACCGCACGTATCTGATCGAACCCTGCCATATAACCATATGGCCTATAGTACAGACTGTCCGATCCTGATCCGTGCAATACCGCACGTATCTGATCGGACCTTGCCATATCTCCATTCGGCCTCTACAACCTTTCGCCCGAAAGCTGAGTAACAGAAATGTGGGGGACTCTAAAGACTCATCAACACCTTGGTTGTGGTTTTAACCACTAGCACGTTAGAGGTATAAGCCAATACATAACGGGCCACCAGGTATTGACCAAAAGGGACGTCTGTGAGCGAACTCAGCCTGACACCCTACTGAGCCTGTCAGTGACAATATCCGTACAGTCCGGTCCGTTCGTCTATGAGCATCGCATGGCGGGCCTAGGGGGTTGGTAAAAGTCAGACCCCCAAAAGCGGTACAAGTCGTGTCGGAGTGTAGCCCAGAACACCCTGAGATACTACTGGAATACCTACCAGTAAATCTCCTTGCCTCGGCCGAGGGCTTCGTGTAATGGCTCTCCTAGACACAGCGCGACCTCACCCCCAATACCGGGAGAGACGAACCCCTGAAGATACGCTCACTGCCTCCATGTGGCTCGGGACTGTACCCAACTAAAACCTGTTTGCACGACTCCTTTGAGCCGTGGTAGGGTAGTAATCAAAGTACAGTGGGAACTCACACGAGACAAATGACGATCCCCAGGTCGATGAACTAACCTGCACACATGTCACCAGGGAACTGCCATCTGACGTCTGGTATATGACCAACTAGCATGTTCCCGGCGAGTCCTGTCCGGTGTACTCATAACCCAATGAGCACCTGTATACATCTTAGGTGATCCAACTGACACCAGTGGCTTGTGAGACCGGCCACCGCCCCTCGTCGGGGTCTCGACTGTATACACTAGTCTACTATGGAGAATCGATGCCCTGTCTCGAAACTCTCACGACTAGGGACCTTTTAAGGATATGCTTATAGACCCCCAGCTCCCACTTATATGATCGCCCTCATACTGCTGGTGGTCAAGCAAGAATCCTAGGGGCTCTATCAACGTGTAATAGCGATGTGTCAGGTCACTTAAAACAGTACACGATGATAAAGGTAAACCAGATAGCATACTATCATCTCGAGTAAGACTGTCCTACCGGGATAGGTCCTCCCTCAATCATTGCAATCACGTACCTGTGATCCAATAATTGACTCTGAGGGCACTATCTCCAACAATTACAACGAATCCCGATATAATGAGGATGATCACCCAATTCCCAATAACTTACTCCCACTCATCATCTGTAAAACCATACAGATGTGAGAATCATACCTGGTAAATATATACCCTGGAGCAAGTGTCTAACTGGGAAATCAGTTTTCCTTTAACAGTACACAGTGAAACTGAAACATTGAAATGTTTCGATGGGGTATCCTGGTATTCCTAGTAATGCCTCTTCCATATTCACGACTGTAACTGTGTAATTCTTTGCCACCTCTCCAAATCCCTTTATATGTCTTTAGTCATTACCTTCTGCACACCCCTTTAGGCCAAATGGTTTTCTTCCTTCCCTACCGTTCAGCACCAGCCTAGGGGCTCTATCAACGTGTAATAGCGACGTGTCAGGTCACTTAAAACAGTACACGATGATAAAGGTAAACCAGATAGCATACTATCATCTCGAGTAAGACTGTCCTACCGGGATAGGTCCTCCCTCAATCGTTGCAATCACGTACCTGTGATCCAATAATTGACTCTGAGGGCACTATCTCCAACAATCTCCCACTTGCACTCAAGGCTAATTATTGCGATGTCGCATACTCACAGCCCGTGTGATACCGAACACCCAACTCCTCTACTAGTCAGTCTCACAAAGCTCGTTTGCGAAACTATTGCGTTCGAGGAATAACCTCAGTGAGTGGATCCGCTATGTTGTTTCTTTCTATGTCTCTCTAAATCTCATGTTCGCGGAGAAAGCCATCTCCCGAAATGAGCAATACCTGTCTTAGAATGTGTCTGGATGTCTGATGGGACGTAGCTCATAAATGAACTCCAAATCCAAACTTCTTAGACTGTATCGTCAACTGAACTTAATCAGTATCCTGCGCCATGCCACCCTCAGTATTGCCTTGGACTACCTATCCAAAATACTGCCCCTCATCAGAAGGAAAACTATAGCTCTGACAACCTCCTTGTCGTCCATGTCACCTTGGAAGCCTGGAATGATAACTGTTTCCCGAATGAGGCTGTCGTTATCATATCCCTAGAACATCCACTTATGTTCTAAAACTGCTTCCGACTGTTTCTCCAGGATTGGATTAATGTCAACTTATTGCATCTAGTGCAAGAACAACATCTGGTGTGGTACTTGACATCTCACGATTGACTCAATTGCTTGAGCAAGTGATCTGCCAATCATGTACGTCCCTCTCCCCTTTAGTCTGTAAGACACCTTTAGAGAGGGTGACTCCATCACCTGCAGGTACACTACCGTGCCAGGAGTCGTCCATTCTAAATACTCTTAGAATGCTGTCTAAGTACCCTGATTGGGAGACTACCCAAATCTAGATCTAAGACCATAGATCTAGTAACCAGTATGTCTGATATAATATCCAAGTCCTATGTCGAGAAACTACTGTGTGACGACCAAAGTATAACCGATTGTAGTATAGGAGTTTCTTTTCCTATTCTGTGTATGTCATCCAAATACCATGACATCACACCCTACTACCTTCTCAACAGATCCATCCCTTATTCTGATGAAGTCAAACCCATGACTGTCACATCAGAAATAGATGATCTATCTCCGCTACTGGTGCTTCAGTCTATAAATAGACATAAGCTACCTGTCCACCAATGCTTCCGCTGCTCCCACTGACTACGACAACCCTCTGGCAGAGTCATATACACGTACACTTCTAAAGCTAGTTTAGAACGACGCTATACTCATCCTCCCGCCGGGTCTCGCAACCTGGAACAACAGCAATGGCAATTGTGGGTAAACAAGAACTTCCCTGTCACCGTCCTTGAGGCTACCGTAGTACCTCTCGGGTGTCTGAAGTTACCCACCTTATCTGCGGAGTGGCCAATGGAATGTCAATCTAGATTGAATCTTTAGGTTCCTTATCAAATCTTCAGTAATCGTTTGTGGTTCTGGAATCACTTCCAGTTCTACCATACTCCCACTGCTGTTTTCTGAAAAAATCCATTTTTAATAAAACTGTGGCGAGTCTAGAACAATATCGCTATTGTTCATCCAGATGGTAGAAAGTCAACCCTCGTCATAGCCTGGGTCAACCCACAAACAGCCATTACAGAAACGTGCCTTGAGTTATCCAGAGTCTGGTTTTAATCATAAGCTGGACAACTCCCCGTACCTTAACAACGTTAAGATACGAACTGTTCTATATCCCATATAGGACCAGAGGCACTGATTTAATTGAACCAGATCCAAATCATGCAACTGTCTCCAGTGCATGTCAACTAAATGGAAGGAGGCTGATCAGCGTTACTCAACTTAGGAATGCTTCCAATCATGAGTAACCTGAAAGAGAAGCAAGATCTCTTAAATCATTACTATCAACTGAATACCGTACACAAGTATCTACATCTTCGATCTCTTTGAAGAATCCCGATACTTGCTACACTTGGTTCTCTACTCTATTCAAATACCTATAATTTCTCAACATTCAGACCCTGTGTTTCCGCGAAACACCTGTCTAAAAACTAGAGAAGTCATAAGTAAACCGAATATAGTACGAGGACCAACCCCTCTGTCCTGATGGACCCTGGACAACATACAATACTCTGTATAAGTCCCTTGAGTCTGATAACTCATTCACTGTGTGTCGTAGGTTGAAAACTGTACTTATGGTCAAGAAGAATTACACCGCTGCTTAATGCTCCTTACCTAACCATCCACTGATATAGGTAAATGTCGTAGACATAATTTCAGAAAGGTATATCTCACTCTATGAAAATAGACGTACAGATATATCAATTTGAAATTGGTGCATAACAGCGGATATTCAAAACCAAATATTTGCCGACCGGCAAACTACCCAGGTGATTTCCTCAAATATCACCGATTACAACGAATCCCGATATAATGAGGATGATCACCCAATTCCCAATAATCTACTCCCACTCATCATCTGTAAAACCATACAGATGTGAGAATCATACCTGGTAAATACATACCCTGGAGCAAGTGTCTAATCGGGAAATCAGTTTTCTTTTAACATTGCACAGTGAAACTGAAACATTGAAATGTTCCGATGGGGTATTCTGGTATTCCTAATAATGCCTCTTCCAGATTCACGACTGTAACCGTATAGTTCTTTGCCACCTCTCCAAATCCCTTCATATGTCTTTAGTCTTTACCTTCTGCACACCCTTTTAGGCCAAATGGTTTTCTTCCTTCCCTACCGTTCGGCACCAGCCTATGGTTTGGAAGAAGACTATCCAATAAGCATAATTGGTGTACTGTCCCAATCCTAGGAACACTCGCAATGAGAGAGGGTGAAGATAAAAGACAACCGAATAAACCTTATTCCTATTTCTCCTGGACCAGAATCCATCCCCGAACTGGAATAAATTCCTTTCGAGTTCGTATTTAACCATACGATGGAGTATCCAATAAACTGTGGATCTTCGTAGTGATACGGAGTGTCCTGGAGAAATACAAAGGTGATTTTAGGATTGGCCAAGGAATACTTGGTTTGGTCATGAATATCTGTTGCAATTTACTTTGCCCTCTTACTAATCCCTTGATTTGTCTTAACTTAATACCTTCTGTACACCATCGTTAGGCTAATTGGTTTTCTTCATTCCCTACCGGTCGGCACCAGCCTAAGGTTTGGAAGAAGACTATCCAATTTGCGTAATAGGTGTACTATCTCCTAAACCAAGGAGTACTCGCAACCTGAGAGAAGGTAAAAGGAAAAGACAGCTGAATAATCCTATCCGTTTTCTCCAGAACCTGAAACCATCCTCGAATAAATTCCTTCGAGTTCGTATCTAACCATACGATGGTTTTGTCCAATGGAAGTGGACGTTCGTAGTAACACGGGGTGTCCTGGAGAAAAGGGTAAAAGTAGGAGTGGCAATGAGGTTTGCAACTGTGACAATCCAAAAGCCAGTGTTAAGAAGGTTCGGTCAACTTGGTCACTGAGTCATAGTCTTAGGGTCGGGTCAAATGGTCGCTGCCAAAGAGAGAGAGAGAAAAGAAACACTCAGCGTGCACTCTAACCTAGATCAGAATGGTTACCAATTTATCTAATCTGGAATCCTCCCACTGTACCTCAAATTCTCCTCCAAACCTGAAAGAAGAATTAGTCGGGGTCACCCGAGGAGTAAACTAACTCATCAGTGGGAATCGGGATCCAACTATCACCGCATGATAACGTGACGGAATCCGCTCACGCTATCACACTCCAGAAGGTATGCGCATATCTGGCAAGTTTCAGTTCTTTTGAAACTCCCGATGTGATTTCTGCCCCATGCTCTTATGACCTTGACTAAGGCCAACAAATCATAAGTCACATGTCAAGTTCTACCCGTCATTATCCAGGTTGATTTGAACCCACCCGTACAAGCCCTTGACTAGGGCCAACAAGGCTATACGACTGTCCCAAACCAACGCATCTATCTATGCAGCATATGAACACCCAACAGCTACCAAACACTGTGCCTTGACTATGGCCAACAAACACAGCTTGAATACTATTGACTACCCATATGAAACGACGGAGGGCTACGAATGGTTTCTGGCGAAAACCTTTAACGTAATGAACTTGATATCGTTGAAGGAACGGATAGCTTTTAAAAATATAGTGACGAAAACCGTTGCTAAAGAGGTCACTCCCGGTGAAGGGATATCGGCTCTTTCCCCGTAGAATGAGGTGCAGGATATTCCAACTGAATACCACGGTGCAAAGCAAAAGTAATCGGCTATAGTGAAGTTATTGCCCTGACGCAAACTTTTTGTCCAAGGGGTCACTCCCGGTGAAGGGATCTCGGCCCTTGCCTCGTCGACTGAGGAGCAGGATATTCCAACTGAATACCACGATGCAAAACAAAAGTGAACGTCCTTGCAATAACAGCCTTTTGAAAAGTGTTCCAACAACATCAGATTAGGTTTGTTTTTAACTTGCATTGATCCGAATCAACGCAGTCCCATCAATTGATCACACCACAAAGAACGAAAATAATATGACGTACGTATATGCCATCCGCATTCGCCACTGGGACCCGTCATTACCCGTTAGGTTAGCTAACTAACGACAGAGCGGGGACTGGACTAGCGCGGATGCAAAACATATACAACATCTACTAATATATATACCAATATATTATATTCGCTCAAGGCGTGAATAAAATGCAACATCACAGAGAATGAACAGCATCACAGAAACAATACAGATATCTGGGATCCCCGGGTTTCACAGAGCCACTGAAACCCGACGTTCCCCTGGTCGTGTGGATAGCCTGTGCAATGAAATCCTAGACCCCTACGGGCGCGGCAAGTTACCCGCCAAAACCTGAAGCGAGGCATCCCCCTTCAGCTCCGTGAATGGACCACCCAGCACTTCATGGAATCCGGTAACTTTGGCACCCCTCCTGGGTCAACCTGTACCCCCTACGAGTGCGGCGAATAGCCCGCCAATCCTAGAGCGAAGCCCCTCCGTCCCAATACCATGAGATGCGGGCTTGTTGCCCTCTAGAACCCGGCTATCCGTGCACCCCTCCGCGGGGCAATCCTAGTACAGAAAGTAAAATATACATACAACGGGTACATCGACCACAACCAGGTCGTGCCCCAAAATAATAATACAATCAGGCAGTGACGGCAGTCCACATGTAGGACGCTCGCCCCTCAATATCAAATGTACATAATACAACAAAACTGTACTAGCATTGCATCCAGGCTATCCCCCACGACCGATCCACAACAACACAGCAAAAACAGAACATCAACGTGAAAGTCACGTTCGCAAATCCGTCTAACCGGGCTATAGCAGTTAGACCGGATTTACCGATCAAGTGACATTCACGGTCGCAGATATAATGTAAATACTGTGAAAAATGTGTTTAAAATTTTCCGATTGACCAAAAATTAACAAGTGGGCCCCAAAGCAATACTGTAGCATATCAAGAAATTCTGGGCCTAAAATTAACATTCCAAAACCCCTAAAATCAGCCCAGAAGCCCACTGGAGAAAATTGACACAGTGAGCTCATTATAGTGCGGCGGAACCGCGGCCCCAAGGGGGGTTTGGCCGCGGTTCCGCGCTCCAACTATGGCATCACTCAGTCGAATTTCTACAGTGGCCTTACAATTTCCAGTACATCAATTTTCTGCAACCTGAAAAATTTTTGGAGACTGAAAAATTCTGACAGAAAACTGATGTGAAGACAATACGGGTTTTGGAACATTTTATCGATCGGAACTGAAAAACACATTACACAAAGCTAGACTAAGTTAATGGCGAGGCTCTGATACCACTGTAAGTGCACGGCGGCGCCCCGGCCGTCAATCCGACGGCCAAATGCGGAAGCGGTGATAAACTTTAAATTTTCTTGAACTGGCAAACCGCCGTGCACTAATACCCGGATCGAACCATTAATTAGTCCTAGCTAACAATAAGATGGGAAAGAGATGTACCGACGATCCAAGTCCTCCGGTCTTCTCGTCATCGTCCCGATCCCTTGCGGAATGTCCCGTCTCCTCCTCGTCGCCGGAAGTGCACCACATCGCCTACTTCTTTTACGGGCTCCCACCTCAATGCCGAGGCAACTCGGGCACGAAGCCGGCTACTCGACGTGCCCAAGATTCGCTGTAGAATATGTAGTACTCAAGTCTCACTTTGGGGTTCATGGAGATGCCATTTTAGGTGGAGGGATGATACAAGAACAATGTAGAGGAACTTTGGGGATTTTGGAACATGAAATGAGCAAAACCCCATACCACAAAAACTTGGACAGCCCACCCTCATGGTGGCCGGCCATCACTAGAGGAGAGGGAGGGTGAGAATGAGGAGGAGCCACACAAATAATGGGAGCCATCTCATATCAAAACAAGAGAGAGAGAGAGGAATGGTTATCATAACAAGAGATGATCACTAACCCAAACCCACACTCAACCAACAATCATCAACAACCATGATGCTTACAAAGTCAAGCCATCATGAAGCTAGAAGTCAAGGGATGGTGCTATAATCATGATATGATAAAATGCAAAGACCCCCTTCCACAAATGCTTATTTGCAACAATGCAAATAAACCCTCCTCCACCAAACTTCGGCCATTGAAAGATACAAATGAAAATGGCCGAAACGGAAAGCAAACTGGCAACTCCAGAAAACTGGTCCCGTAATAAATTATAGGAAAACCCCGATACTGTGCATGCACACCCGCATTTGTATTCCGACTGAAATACAAATGCAATGAGACAAAATCTACACTGTACTATACTAGGATCCGGCTTAAACCAAAGCCGGCTAGTAAAATCTGTTCGATCCTGATCCGTGCAATACCGCACGTATCTGATCGAACCCTGCCATATAACCATACGGCCTATAGTACAGACTGTCCGATCCTGATCCGTGCAATACCGCACGTATCTGATCGGACCTTGCCATATCTCCATACGGCCTCTACAACCTTTCGCCCGAAAGCTGAGTAACAGAAATGTGGGGGACTCTAAAGACTCATCAACACCTTGGTTGTGGTTTTAACCACTAGCACGTTAGAGGTATAAGCCAATACATAACGGGCCACCAGGTATTGACCAAAAGGGACGTCTGTGAGCGAAATCAGCCTGACACCCTACTGAGCCTGTCAGTGACAATATCCGTACAGTCCGGTCCGTTCGTCTATGAGCTTCGCATGGCGGGCCTAGGGGGTTGGTAAAAGTCAGACCCCCAAAAGCGGTACAAGTCGTGTCGGAGTGTAGCCCAGAACACCCTGAGATACTACTGGAATACCTACCAGTAAATCTCCTTGCCTCGGCCGAGGGCTTCGTGTAATGGCTCTCCTAGACACAGCGTGACCTCACCCCCAATACCGGGAGAGACGAACCCCTGAAGATACGCTCACTGCCTCCATGTGGCTCGGGACTGTACCCAACTAAAACCTGTTTGCACGACTCCTTTGAGCCGTGGTAGGGTAGTAATCAAAGTACAGTGGGAACTCACACGAGACAAATGACAATCCCCAGGTCGATGAACTAACCTGCACACATGTCACCAGGGAACTGCCATCTGACGTCTGGTATATGACCAACTAGCATGTTCCCGGCGAGTCCTGTCCGGTGTACTCATAACCCAATGAGCACCTGTATACATCTTAGGTGATCCAACTGACACCAGTGGCTTGTGAGACCGGCCACCGCCCCTTGTCGGGGTCTCGACTGTATACACTAGTCTACTATGGAGAATCGATGCCCTGTCTCGAAACTCTCACGACTAGGGACCTTTTAAGGATATGCTTATAGACCCCCAGCTCCCACTTATATGATCGCCCTCATACTGCTGGTGGTCAAGCAAGAATCCTAGGGGCTCTATCAACGTGTAATAGCGACGTGTCAGGTCACTTAAAACAGTACACGATGATAAAGGTAAACCAGATAGCATACTATCATCTCGAGTAAGACTGTCCTACCGGGATAGGTCCTCCCTCAATCATTGCAATCACGTACCTGTGATCCAATAATTGACTCTGAGGGCACTATCTCCAACAATTACAACGAATCCCGATATAATGAGGATGATCACCCAATTCCCAATAACTTACTCCCACTCATCATCTGTAAAACCATACAGATGTGAGAATCATACCTGGTAAATATATACCCTGGAGCAAGTGTCTAACTGGGAAATCAGTTTTCCTTTAACAGTACACAGTGAAACTGAAACATTGAAATGTTTCGATGGGGTATCCTGGTATTCCTAGTAATGCCTCTTCCATATTCACGACTGTAACTGTATAATTCTTTGCCACCTCTCCAAATCCCTTTATATGTCTTTAGTCATTACCTTCTGCACACCCCTTTAGGCCAAATGGTTTTCTTCCTTCCCTACCGTTCAGCACCAGCCTATGGTTTGGAAGAAGAATATCCAATAAGCATAATGGGTGTACTGTCCTAATCCTAGGAGCACTCGCAATGCGAGAGAAGGTGAAGATAAAAGACGCCTGAATAAATCTTATTCCTATTTCTCCTGAACCAGAATCCATCCCCGAACTGGAACAAGTTCCTTTCGAGTTCGTATATAACGATACGATGGAGTATCCAATGAACTGTGGATCTTCGTAATGATACGGAGTGTCCTGGAGAAATACAAAGGTGATTTTAGGATTGGCGAAGAAATACCTGGTTTGGTCGGGAATATCAGTCGCAATTTACTTTGCCCTCTTACTAATCCCTTGCTTTGTCTTAACTTAATACCTTCTGCACACCATTGTTATGCTAATTGGTTTCTTCATTCCCCACCGTTCGGCACCAGCCTAAGGTTTGGAAGAAGACTATCCAATTTGCGTAATAGGTGTACTATCTCCTAAACCAAGGAGTACTCGCAACCTGAGAGAAGGTAAAAGGAAAAGACAACTGAATAATCCTATCCGTTTTCTCCAGAACCGAAAACCATCCTCGAATTCCTTTGAGTTCGTATCTAACCATACGATGGTTTTGTCCAATGGAAGTGGACGTACGTAGTAATACGGGGTGTCCTGGAGAAAAGGGTAAAAGTAGGAGTGGCAATGAGGTTTGCAACTCTGACAATCCAAAAGCCAGTATTAAAGAAGGTTCGGTCAACTTGGTCACTGAGTCATAGTATTAGGGTCGGGTCAATGGTCGCTGCCAAAGAGAGAGAGAAAAGAAACACTCAGCGTGCACTTTATCCTAGATCAGAATGGTTACCAATTTATCTAATCTGGAAACCTCCCACTGTACCGTCAAATTCTCCTTCAATTCTGAAAGAAGAATTAGTCGGGGTCACCAAAGGAGTAAACTAACTCATCAGTGGGAATCGGGATCCAACTATCATCGCATGATAACGTGACGGAATCCGCTCACGCTATCACACTCCAGAAGGTATGCGCATATCTGGCAAGTTTCAGTTTGTTAAGAAACTCCCGATGTAATTTTTACCCCATGCTCTTATGACCTTGACTTTGGCCAACAAATCATAAGTCACATGTCAAGTTCTACCCGTCATTCTCCAGGTTGATTTGAATCCACCCGTACCTACCCTTGACTTTGGCCAACAAGGCAGTACGACTGTTCCAAACCAACGCATCTATCTATGCTGCATATGAATAACCAACAGCTACCAAACACTGTGCCTTGACTTTGGCCAACAAACACGGCTTGAATACTATTGACTACCCATATGAAACGACGGAGGGCTACGAATGGTTTCTGGCGAAAACCTTTAACGTAATGAACTTGATATCGTTGAAGGAACGGATAGCTTTTAAAAATATAGTGACGAAAACCTTTGCTAAAGAGGTCACTCCCGGTGAAGGGATCTCGGCTCTTTCCCCGTAGAATGAGGTGCAGGATATTCCAACTGAATACCACGGTGCAAAGCAAAAGTAATGGGCTATAGTGAAGTCATTTCCCTGACGCAAACTTTTGTCCAAGGGGTCACTCCCGGTGAAGGGATCTCGGCCCTTGCCTCGTCGACTGAGGAGCAGGATATTCCAACTGAATATCACGATGCAAAACAAAAGTGAACGTCCTTGCAATAACAGCTTTTTGAAAAGTGTTCCAACAACATCAGATTAGGTTTGTTTTTAACTTGCATTGATCCGAATCAACGCAGTCCCATCAATTGATCACAACACAAAGAACCAAAATATACTGATGTACGTATATGCCATCCGCATTCGCCACTGGGTCCCGTCATTACCCGTTAGGTTAGCTAACTAACGACAGAGCGGGGATTGGACTAGCACGGATGCAAAACATATACAACATCTACTAATATATATACCAATATATAATATTTCGCTCAAGGCGTGATAAAAAATGCAACATCACAGAAATGTACAACATCACAGAACAATACAGATATCTGGGATCCCCGGGTTTCACAGAGCCACTACTGAAACCCGACGTTCCCCTGGTCGTGTGGATAGCCTGTGCAATGAAATCCTAGACCCCTACGGGCGCGACAAGTTACTCGCCAAAACCTGAAGCGAGGCAGCCCCCTTCAGCAACGTGAATGGACCACCCAGCACTTCACGGAATCCGGTAACTTGGGCACCCCTCCTGGGTCAACCTGTACCCCCTACGAGTGCGGCGAATAGCCCGCTAATCCTAGAGTGAAGCCCCCTCCATCTCAATGCCATGAGATGCGGGACCGTTGCCCTCTAGAACCCGGCTATCCGTGCACCCCTCCGCGGGGTAATCGTAGTACAGAAAGTAAAATATACATACAACGGGTACATCGACCGCAACCTGGTCGTGCCCAAAAATAATAATACAAACAGGCAGTGACGGCAGTCCACATGTCGGACGCTCGCCCCGCAATATCAAATGTACATAATACAACAAAAACTGTACTAGCATTGCATCCAGGCTATCCCCCACGACCAATCCGCAACATCACAGCAATACACAGAACATCAACGTGAAAGTCACGTTCGTAAATCCGTCTAACCGGGCTATAGCAGTTAGACTGGATTTACCGATCAAGTGACATTCACGGTCGCAGATATAATGTAAATACTGTGAACTAATGTGTTTAAAATATCCGATCGATCAAATTTTAACAAGTGGGCCCCAAGTACTACTGTAGCACATCAAGAAATTCTGGGCCCAAAATTAATATTCCAAAAACCCTAACTTTAACCCAGAAAGCAACTGCTGAAATTTGATGCAGTGATCTCAACATAGTGCGGCGGAACCGCGGCCTAAAGGGGGGTTTGGCCGCGGTTCCGCGCTCCTATTGTGGAGTCACTGTATCGAATTTCTACAGTGTTCTTAGAATTTCCAGTACATCACTTTTATACAACCTGAAAAAATTTTCGACTCCATAAAATTTCAACAGAAAACTGATGCATGTGAAAAACGTGGATTTTGGAATTTTGGTCGATCAGAAATGTAAACACAATAAACAAAGCTAGACTAGGTTAATGGCGAGGCTCTGATACCACTGTAAGTGCACGGCGGCGCTCCGGCCTCCATCCCGAGGCCAAAATGCGGAAGCGGTGATATACTTAAATTTTTCTTGAACTGGCACCACCGCGCACTAATACCCGGATCGAACCATTAACTAGTCCTAGCTAACTACAAGATGGGGAAGAGAAATATACCGAGTGATCCGAGTCCTCCGGTCTTCTCGTCGTCATCCCGATCTCCCGCGGAATGTCCGGTCTCCACCTCATCGCCGGAAGTGCACCACATCGCCTACATCTTTTACGGGCTCCCACCTCAATGCCGAGGCAACTCGGGCACGAAGCTGGCTAGTCGACGTGCCCAAGGTTTGCTGTAGAATGTAGTGTAGAGGCTTGTGTCTCATTTGGGGTTTATGGAGGTGCCATTTTGGTGGAGGGATGATACAAGAACTATGTAGAGGGACTTGGGAATTTTGGAGCATCAAAAGAACAACCAATCCCACCCCAAAAATTTTGGACAGCCCCATCCCTTTCTTCCTTGGCCGGCCATGTGTGTGAGGGGAGAGAGATTGTGGAGAGCAAAGGAATGAGAGAGGTTCTCATAATCATAATGCAAAAGAGAGACCAAAAAGTTATCATGAAAGAACATGATCACCAAACAAAAACCACACTCAACCACAATCATCATAAAAACCATGTCATATAAAAGTCAAGCCATGATGGATGAAGAAGTCAAATGGTCAAGGGATGGTTCATCATCATGATACAAAGAAAATGGAAAGAACACCCTCCACAAACCCTTATTTGCACAAATGCAAATAAGCCATCCTCCACCAATCTTCGGCCAATGAACGATACAAAGGAAATTGGCCGAAACGGAAAGCAAACTGGCAACTCCAGAAAACTGGTCCCGTAATAAATTACAGGAAAACCCCGCTACTGTGCATACACACCCACATTTGTATTCCGACCGAAATACAAATGCAATGAGACAAAATCTACACTGTACTATACTAGGATCCGGTTTAAACCAAAACCGGCTAGTAGTATCCGTTCGATCCTGATCCGTGCAATACCATACGTATCTGATCGAACCCTGCCATATATCCATACGGCCTGTAGTACAAACTGTCCGATCCTGATCCGTGCAATACCGCACGTATCTGATCGGACCTTGCCATATCTCCATACAGCCTCTACAGCTTTTCACCCGAAAGCTGAGTAACTGAATGTGGGGGACTCTAAAGACTCGTCAACACCTTGGTTGTGGATTTAACCACTAGCACGTCAGAGGTATAAGCCAATACGTAACGGGCTACCAGGTATTGACCAAAAGGGACGTCGATGAGCGAACTCATCCTGACACCCTACTGAGCCTGTTAGTGACAATATCCGTACAGTCCGGTCAGTTCGTCTATGAGCATCGCATGGCGGGCCTAGGGGGTTGGTAAAAGTCAGACCCCCAAAAGCGGTACAAGTCGTGTCGGAGTGTAGCCCAGAACACCCTGAGATACTACTGGAATACCTACCAGTAAATCTCCTGCCTCGGCCGAGGGCTTCGTGTAATGGCTCTCCTAGACACAGCGCGACCTCACCCCCAATACTGAGAAAGACGAACCCCTGAAGATACGCTCACTGCCTCCATGTGGCTCGGGACTGTACCCAACTAAAACCTGTTTGCACGTCTCCTTTGAGCGTGGTAGGGTAGTAATCAAAGTACAGTGGGAACTCACACAAGACAAATGACGATCCCCAGGTCGATGAACTAACCTGTACACATGTCACCAGGGAACTGCTATCTGACGTCAGGTATAAGACCAACTAGCATGTTCCCGGCGAGTCCTGTCCGGTGTACTCATAACCCAATGAGCACCTGTATACATTTTAGGTGAACCAACTGACACCAATGGCTTGTGAGACCGGCCACTGCCCCTCGTCGGGGTCTCGACTGTATACACTAGTTTACTCTGGAGAATCGATGCCCTGTCTCGAAACTCCCACGACTAGGGACCTTTTAAGGATGTGCTTATAGACTGCCAGCTCTCACGTATATGATCACCCTCATACTGCTGGTGGTCAAGCAAGAATCCTAGGGGCTCTATCAACGTGTAATAGCGACCTGTCAGGTCACCTAAAGCAGTACACGATGATAAAGATAAACCAGATAGCATACTATCATCTTGAGTAAGACTGTTCTACCGGGATAGGTCCTCCATCAATCTTTGCAACCACGTGCCTGTGATCCAATAATTGACTCTGAGGGCACTATCTCCAACAGAGAAGTCATAAGTAAACAGAATATAGTACAAGGACCATCCCCTCTGTCCTAATGGACACTGAACAATATACAATACTCTGTACAATTCCCTTGAGTCAAGCGACTCATGCACTGTGTGTCGTAGGTTGAAAACTGTACTATGGTTATGACGAATTACACCGCCGTTTAATGCTCCTTACCTAACCATCCAATGATATAGGTAAATGTCATAGACATAATTTCAAAAAGGTACATCTCACTCTATAAAAATAGACGTACAGATATATCAATTTGAAATTGGTGCATAACAACGGATATTCAAAACCAAATATTTGCCGACCGGCAAACAACCCAGGTGGCTTCCTCAAATATCACCAATTACAACGAATCCCGATATAATGAGGATGGTCACCTAATTCCCAATAACTTACTCCCACTCACCATCTGTAAAACCATACAGATATGAGAATCATACCTGTAAATACATACTCTGGAGCAAGTGCCTAATTGGGAAATCAGTTTTCATTTAACAGTACACAGTGAAACTAAAACATTGAAATGTTTCGATGGGGTATCCGGGTATTCCTAGTAAGGCCACTTCCATTATCCAGATTCACAACTGTAACCGTATATCTCTTTGCCATCTCTCCAAATCCCTTTATATGCCTTTAGTCAATACCTTCTGTACACCCCTTTAGGCCAAATGGTTTTCTTCCTTCCCTACCGTTTGGCACCAGCCTATGGTTTAGAAGAAGACTATCCAATAAGCATAATGGGTGTACTTTCCTAATCCTAGGAGTACTCGCAATGCGAGAGAAGGTGAGGATAAAAGACAACCGAATGAACTTAATTCCTATTTCTCCTGAACCAGGATCCATCCCCGAACTGGAACAAGTTCCTTTCGAGTTCGTATATAATCATACGATGGATTATCCAATAAACTGGGATCTTCGTAGTGATACGGAGTGTCCTGGAGAAATACAAAGGTGATTTAGGATTGGCGAAAAAATACTTGGTTTGCTCGTGAATAGCAGTCGCAATTTACTTTACCATCTTACTAATCCCTTGCTTTGTCTGAACTTAATACCTTCTGTACATCGTTTAGGCTAATTGGTTTTCTTCATTCCCTACCGGTCGGCACCCGCCTATGGTTCGGAAGAAGGCTATCCAATTTGCGTAATAGGTGTACTACTCCTAAACCAAGGAGTACTCGCAACCTGAGAGAAGGTAAAAGGAAAAGACAACTGAATAGTCCTATTCGTTTTCTTCAGAACCGGAAACCATCCTCGAATTCCTTCGAGTTCGTTTATAACCATACGATGGTTTTGTCCAATGGAAGTGGACGTTCGTAGTAACACGGGGTGTCCTGGAGAAAAGGGTAAAAGTAGGAGTGGCAATGAGGTTTGCAACTCTGACAATCCAAAAGCCAGTGTTAAGAAGGTTCGGTCAACTTGGTCACTGAGTCATAGTCTAGGGTCGGGTCAATGGTCGCTGCCAAAGAGAGAGAGAAAAGAAACACTCAGCGTGCACTCTAACCTAGATCAGAATGGTTATCACTTTATCTAATCTGGAAACCTCCCACTGTAACGTCAAATTCTTCCCCAAACCTGAAAGAAGAATTAGCCGGGATCACCCGAGAAGTAAACCAACTCATCAGTGGGAATCAGGATCCAACTATCATCGCATGATAACGTGACGGAATCCGCTCACGCTATCACACTCCAGAAGGTATGCGCATATCTGGCAAGTTTCAGTTCTTTTGAAACTCCCGATGTGGATTTTTACCCCATGCTCTTATGACCTTGACTTTGGCCAACATATCATAAGTCGCATGTCAAGTTCTACCCGTCATTATCCAGGTTAATTTGAACCCACCCGTACCTACCCTTGACTTTGGCCAAAATGGCAGTACGACTGTCCCAAACCAACGCATCTATCTATGCAGCATATGAATACCCAACAGCTACCGAACACTGTGCCTTGACTTTGGCCAACATACACAGCTTGAATACTATTGACTATCCATATGAAACGACGGAGGGCTACGAATGGTTTCTGGCGAAAACCTTTAACGTAATGAACTTGATATCGTTGAAGGAATTGATAGCTTTTAAAAAATATAGTGACGAAAACCTTTGCTAAAGAGGTCACTCCCGGTGAAGGGATCTCGGCTCTTTCCCCGTAGAATGAGGTGCAGGATATTCCAACTGAATACCATGATGCAAAGCAAAAGCAATCGGCTATAGTGAAGTTATTGCCCTGACGCAAACTTCTGTCCAAGGGGTCACTCCCGGTGAAGGGATCTCGGCCCTTGCCTCGTCGACTGAGGAGCAGGATATTCCAACTGAATACCATGATGCAAAACAAAAGAGAACGCCCTTGCAATAACAGCTTTTTGAAAAAGTGTTCCAACAACATCAGAATAGGTTTGTTTATCTTGCATTGATCCGAATCAACGCAGTCCCATCAATTGATCACACCACAAAAAGAACGAAAATAATGATGTACGTATATGCCATCCGCATTCGCCACTGGGTCCCGTCATCACCCGTTAGGTTACATAACTAACGACAGAGCGGGGACTGGACTAGCGCGGATGCAAAACATATACAACATCTACTAGTATATATATAATATATAATTTTCGCTCAAGGCATGATAAATTGCAACAGCACAGAAAAGTACAGTATCACAGAATAATACAGATATCTGGGATCCCGGGTTTCACAGAGCCGCTACTGAAACCCGACGTTCCCCTGGTCGTGTGGATAGCCTGTGCAATGAAAATCCTAGACCCCTACGGGCGCGGCAAGTTACCCACCAAAACCTGAAGCGAGGCAGCCCCCTTCAGCAACGTGAATGGACCACCCAGCACTTCACGGAATCCGGTAACTTGGGCACCCCTCCTGGGTCAACCTATACCCCCTACGAGTGCGGCGAATAGCCTGCCAATTCTAGAGTAAAGCCCCCTCCGTCTCAATGCCATGAGATGCGGGCTCGTTTCCCTTTAGAACCCCGCTATCCGTGCACCCCTCCTTGGTGTAATCCTTGTACAGAAAATAAAAAATACATACAACGGGTACATCAACCGCAACCTGGTCGTGCCCCAAAATAATAATACAAACAGGCAGTGACGGCAATCCACATGTCGGACGCTCGCCCCGCAATATCAAATGTACATATAAAACAAAACTGTACTAACATGGCATCCAGGTTATCCCCCACGACCGATCCGCAACAACACAGCAATATACAGAACATCAACGTGAAGGTCACGTTCGTAAATCCATCTAACCGGGCTATAGCAGTTAGACAGGATTTACCGATCGAGTGGCATTCACGGTCGCAGATATAATGTAAATACTGTGAACTAGCACGTTTAAAATATCCGATCGAACAAATTTTATCAAGTGGGCCCCCAAGCAATACTGTAGCACTCACAGAAAATCTGGGCCCAAAAAGAATATCCCAAAACCCCTATTTTTAACTCAGAAGGAATCTGCAAAATTTTGGTCAAGTGATCAATCAAAACCGCGACGGAACCGCGGCCCAAGCATGGGTTTGGCCGCGGTTCCGCGGCGGTTTGGAGAGATCGCGCCACCAAATTTTCACAGATTGCTTCTATATCCATGCACAGTATTCTGAGACAACCTGAAAAAATTTTGGAGCAGAAAAAATTTCGACAGAAAACACATGCATGTGAAAATACGGTTTTTGGGGATTTTGTTCGATCGAGTACTAAACATACTAGAGCAAGCTAGGTAGGTTAATGGCGTGGCTCTGATACCAATGTAAGCCCACGGAGGCGCCCCGGCTGTCAATCCGACGCCGGAAACGCGGAAACAAAAACTTTGCAAAACTTGCAACCGGCAACACCGCGCACTTTTCACCCGGATCAGGCCATTAACCTAGCAACTAGCAAACTAAAATACGGGTAGAGAGTTATACCAAGCGATCCGTGTCCTTCGGTTTTCGTCTCCACTCCGATCTCCCGCAGAATCTCCGTCCATCAACTCCTCATCGGAAAGGCACCACGTAGCCGGATTCGTATACGGGCTCCCACCTCTGAGCCGAGGCAACTCGGGCGCGAAGTTGGCTAGCCGACGCATCCAAGACTTGCTATAGAATAGTGTAGTAGCCATGTCTCTTTAGGGTTCATGAAGTTGCCTTGATGGAGGGATGTGAGGAGGAGAATGAATGAATGAGAGAAGCTTGGAATTTTAGCAAGCAAAGAAGCATCAAATGAGATGAATCAATCCCTCACTAAAAAGAGCACTCTCATCCTCTCCACACCATAGTGGCCGGCCCCCCTTAATGAATGGTGGGTTCAAAAATCAAGTGGAGAAAAAGAAAAAGGAATCTAAAATGATAATGGTCACAACCATTTCATATCTCACCATCCATTTCAATCCACTCACAAACCATCATAAGAAAAGCAAATGAATGGAATAGAATAGAATCTCATGATGAAGAGGCTACAATTATGCAAGAAACCCCTCCACTAAATGTTATTTGCAAATGTGCAAATAACACCCTTCAACGGAAAGTCCGGCCGTGAAGGAATAAAAGAAAACCGGCCGGAACGGAATACAAACTGGCAACTTCAGAAAACTGATCCTATAATAAATTACAGGAAAACCCCACTACTGCAAATACATGCCCGCATTTGTATTCCCACTGAACAAAAATGCAAAGAGACAAAATCTACACTATATAATACTAGGATCCGGCTTAAGCCAAAGCCGGCTAGTAAAAACCGTCCGATCACGATCCGTGCAATACCGCACGTATCTGATCGAACCCTGCCATATCTCCATACGGCCTCTACTGCGTTTCGCCCGAAACTTGAGTAACTGAGTGTGGTGGACTCTAAAGACTCGTCAATACTATGGCTGTGGATTTAACCACCAACACGTCAGAGGTATAAGCCAATACGTAACGGGCTACCAGGTATTGACCAAAAGGGACGTCGATGAGCGAACTCATCCTGACGCCCTACTGAGCCTATCAGTGAGAATATCCATAGAGTCCGGTCCGTTCGTCTATGAGCATCGCATGGCGGGCCTAAGGGGTTGGTAAAAGTCTGACCCCCAAAAGCGGTACAAGTCATGTCGGAGTGCAGCGCAGAACACCCTGAGATACTACTGGAATACCTACCAGCAAATCTCCTGCCTTGGCCAAGGACTTTTCATGTTCTGGCTCTCCTCGACACAGCGCGACCTCACCCCCAATACCGGGAGAGACGAACCCCTGCAGATCCGCTCACTGCTTCCTTATGGATCAGGACTGTACCCAACTAAAACCTGTTTGCACGACTCCTTTGAGCCGTGGTAGGGTAGTAATCAAAGCACAGTGGGAACTCACACAATACAAATGACGATCTCAGGTCGATGAACTAACCTGTACACATGTCACCAGGGAACTGCTATCTGACGTCTGGTATAATCCCAACCAGCAGGTTCCCGGCGAGTCCTGTCCGGTGTACTCATAACCCAATGAGCACCTGTATACATCTTAGGTGAACCAACTGACACCAGTGGCATGTGAGACCGGCCACCGCCCCTCGTCGGGGTCTCGACTGTATACACTAGTCTACTCTGGAGAATCGATGCCCTATCTCGAAACTCCCACGACTAGGGACCTTTTAAGGACATGCTTATAGACTCCAGATCTCACTTATATGATCGCCCTCATACTGCTGGTAGTCAAGCAAGAATCCTAGGGGCTCTATCAACGTGTAATAGCGACTCATAAGGTCACCTAAAGTAGTACACGATGATAAAGATAAACCAGATAGCATACTATCATCTTGAGTAAGACTGTCCTACTGGGACAGGTCCTCCCCTCAACCATTGCAATCACGTGCCTGTGATCCAATAATTGACTCTGAGGGCACTATCTCCAACACGTGTGCAACAAGCCATTAAACCTCTAGGTGTCCCTAGTTGGAGGAGTGTTATCTCCTGAGGGTTTTCAGCGGATACTACGCACAAAATCAAGTCAAGCTAGTTTTGCGAAATAACTATGATTCAAACCTTAAGGTTTTGTTTTAAAAATAGTAATTCTATTATCCTAAATTTAGAACTATCGAACCTTTATTTTTCACGCCTCGCTTCTCATTTAACTTAAGATTTTATATGTCTCTACGTGTAGTGCAAATAGTGTCATTATGTTTCAAACGGATCGATTAAAGTCGTCATGTCACAAAATAAAGCCCAGATAAAAATTTAAAAAGGATCCCATAATTTTTATAAAGAGTTAAGTATTTCTCAAGTTTCGTTTTCCAGTAAGGTTTCAAATTCAGAATTTCTATCTTCCTTAACAGGAAACTAGGTATTATTTTTCACTCTACCTTTTTCTTGTTTTCATTTCATACACACCTTTGTAAACGTGCAATAGTCTTTATAATAGAATGAAACCTTCATATCTCCGCTAGAAATATTTTTATAAAACCTGTCTTTTGTCAAGATTATTCTCACACAAAGAACCGTTAGGAATTTTAACTCGGAGAGAACACTTGCTTGACTTTGTTTTAATCTGGACTTTCTAGGCTTCTTAGCAAGCTTTGGGCCAATGCACCTAAACCAGTTAGTTTTAGGGCATTAGATGTAGAGACACCCCAGCGGACATAATTACTCAAGTTACCTAGGACCTAAAACAAAAGACCACTTTTAGCGTGAAAATCATGATGATTTTATGCGAACGGAGATATAACCGGTAGTTCAAATATTATTTTTTTTGGATAAAAGATGTGTTTAGTTGGTTAGGTGTGTAATCACTCCAATCAAGATTCAGATGGGTTATTCTTCAAAATTAGTTCTAATTAAAGCATCAATAACATCCCTTCATATCCGCTTCACTTCATAAACTATTCTTGATATTTCTTATTTCAGAACAAACCTATTTGATCCTCAGAAAATAGTTTATCAATTTAAAGGTTTTCAGACATAATAGACTTGTCATCTAATTTTCAAAACTTACGACACGTGTAGTGTGATGTAAAGACGTATATAAGCTATAGTTAACTTCAAAGGAGAGTTATCTTTTAGGTTTTCAAAATCTAAAAATAGGATTTAGTTGTTCCTATCTTATTAAACAAAACCGTCGAAATATTGAATTTAAGTTCTCCACTAGCTAACTTGGCGACAAAGTTTTTATGTTTTTAGAAATTTTCTGATTTTTATGGGTTTTTAAATAAGTATGCAAATGCAGAATATACAAATGAATGCAAAGGTAGAAAGCTTACCGAGCACACCCCCAAACTTAAACTTGACAGTGCCCTCACTGTCAGGCTATACCAAGAGGGTCAAAATTGTCGGTGCCTCCCCAAAAACAAATTATATACAAAAATAAAAACCAAAAAAATATGTACACCAAAAGGTTCCCCCCAAACTTAAGTAAAACAGTGTTTCCACTGTTAAGCGTTGAAGTTCAGGATTAGGAGGGAAAGAGAACAGTATCAAGCTATACAAGGCCTTATAAAGGCCTAAAGTGAGCACCAACCATTCAAAAATTCTATCATGATAATATGCGGGTTGGTGAAAGAAGATGAAGAGAAAAGAAATGGAGAATACGCGAGACCGTATGGAGATAGAAGGGGGATACAGTCTCAGTATATGTGAGGAAGAATGGCGGGAGGGAAAAAGAAATGGTGTACGAACTTTAGGGTGAAAATGGAGTGAATAAATTAACGCAATTTGTAATGACCGATGTGTGAAAAGTGATTTTGCTAATTTACTAACCCGTCGAGAAATTGGGTCAACTCCCTCAAGATTCGTAAGAAACCATGGGTAAACCGAACTTGGTAAACCCGACACTGGAAATGAAAGTGGCACAGTTTCATGCAAGGTCTGAACGATGGAAGGGACGGAGGGGAGTGATTTCGGGATAGTCTTATTCTAACCTAAGTAAACTGTCTCGAACTCGAAAGATTCCATCAATGGTTCGATATGACTGTGAACAACCGAGTTTGATCGTTCAACTAATTCAGCTGAAAATTCAAAGGACTCAAACTCGGGCAGTGAGTCTTCAACATCGTCCGAAAAAGTGAAACAGTCGTAATCGTTATCGGCTGTGAGAAGAGTGTCAGATTCAAGGAAGAACGCACTAGTGGCGTCAAATGTGCTGTGATTGAACAGAAATTTTTCAAACTCACAGTCCTCCTGCATGATCGTTTCCGTGGTCGTAACGATGGAAAGGATGGATGGTGATTTAGGAAGTATAACAGTTAACGGTTCAGGAGGATGAATTGGAAAATCCGACACATCAAACAAAAATGGTTCATCCTCAATACTATCCTCAACACTCCCCTCAATACTATCCTCATAATATTCCTCAAAAATTATCTCATCCATGCAAATCTCATCAAAATCAAGACGCATATGATGTTCGGGAGAAACATTTAATGACTCGAGATGATGCATTGGAGAGAAGATTTCAGTCAAATCTACGAGTTCATCATCCAAAATACTCCCTGCGTCAATATCCTCAATCAAGTGAAAATTAATATTCTCAGACTCCTCATCAAAAGCATGGATTTCAATCGATATTGGTTCTAAGATAGAGGTGTAGAGGTCAAAAGGATTAGGATTGGTTTCACTTGGAATGGACCCTTCACAATCTGGAAAATCAAACACTACAAAATCGCACAACTCATTAAACGCTCTATCTTTAATCGGTAAATCTTTTGGGACACTAGATAGACATTCAAAACTGGAGTTGTGTGATTCAATTTGCAACGGGTAGGTTTGATTAGGAAGGGTGTACAGCTCACTTTCACTACTCAAATTCTCAGCCTGTCCTACCGCCTCATCATACTTTGTAAAATGTGGAGCTAGTTGAAAACTAGCTACCGGGTCACTAGGTTGTATGAGGGCGGCCATGGATGCATTCAAATCCATCATCTGTTGGCATGACGCTACCCTAAAGTCTTCCAACATTTGTTCCAGACTAGACATGGGTTGTGAAGGGGTTTTAGTAAAAGATTCAAAGTTGTTTGGATACTGGAAACTCCCAAAAGGTTGTTCAGAATCAATGTCTAGGGCAGGTGCAAAAGTTGGGTAGGACTCGTAGGAATTGAATGGCTGGACAGGGGTAGGATCAACATATGAATAAGAATGTGAATGGAGTTGTTGATCCATAGAATTTGTAGTGGTGAAAGGAGTGAAAGATCGGCTACGGGATTGTTCAATATGTTCAGCGAGGGACAAAGGACGACTTGCAAAAGGGGTATCGACATAAGAGGGCGGGGGAGGTTGAAAAGTTTGATACAAAGTGGATTGCGGAGTGCAAGTGTTTGACCTAGACGCGTCTATGCAATCTTTCAATGAAATTTTGGGCATGGAAGGGTCGTTCGAACTTCGACCAAAGCAAGAACCGTAGGAAGTTATGTCTGGTTGTGGGTACCAAAGTTCGGCAAGGGTTTTTCGAGGTGGGGTACCCATGTTATGAAGTGAATAAGAAAGAAAGGATAATAAAAGGAGGGGAAAAAGATTGTGATTTTTTATTTTTTATTTTTTTGTTAGTTATTAACAAAAGAATGAAATATACACACAAAAAGAATCTGGACCAATAACAATCACGACACAAAAATACCACACACCTAATCGTTCTAGGGTTCACCTAGGTCAACTAGACCTGCTCAAGAACTTGATTGTCGAAGTAAAACTGTGTCGAGAAACTGGCTCAAGATATACTGATCACGAGGCCAGGTAAGTGCAGAGATAAGGGGAGGTTTTCCGACGCTTTCGCGAAGGTCCTTAATTAAATAACCCTTTCTCTTTTGGCGGTTTCGCCGTTAACACTTTCCTAGACACCCCGTAAACAATATACTGTTAAGCGGTGTTCTAAACACAATTAACCTCTCCTAGTGAGCGCGAAGTCCTTAAGGCTTAAAATCTAGTTTCTTTTAAAATTTGTGCGGGTAAACGTTTATGCACAGTTTTGTGATTTGTGGGCCACGGAAAAGGTGATGAAATCCTTTACCGTATGTTTTGGGGGTTCGCTTACCCTTATGTTCGTATTAATGTATGCAATGCGCAGTTCAATGAAAAAAAATTTATTCAAAGAATCAAACAATCGTTTTTTTAGTTTTAAGCTCGGCACTGCAACAAATATGGGTTAGTCAATTTTTTTTTGGCGTTTGCTTGCCAACTTGCAAAGAATCCTGCAATGATATTATATTGGAAGCGTCGGATTTGAGAAGAAGGTGTTTGTGAAATACATACCGTTATGTTTTTGGATTAAGAAACCCTCGTTGAATCAAATCCGCTAAGCTTGAAAAGTTCGCTTGAACGGGTCAAACTACCCGGATTTTTGGCACTGTACTTCGTAACCACCTTAACTTTGAGTGTGCAATTTGCTCCCCACGCTCGCTGTTCGCAAATCCGCAAAATTTGAAATGTCGGAAAAAATGGATATTAGTGCAGAAAAACGATACGAATGCCCAAATACCTGCACATTAAAAATTATAAAAAACAAACAATACAAATAGGATAAAAATAGAACACTGGAGCTCAGAGGAGAAATTGGAGGCAAGAGGTGGTGAAAGGGCCGGCGTCGCCTGATTTGGTGATGATCTCACCGGTCAACTTGATGAGGTAGGGCTCCAAATTTCAATAGTAGTCTCAGTGTTCCACTAATGCCACACTAGTATTGTTTATCTTTTTATTTTAGTTACAGAGTGCAAGCAAGTATAAAATCCAGAGAACAAAATGGTTAGCTTGTGTTAATTTTTGTTTTGATTTCGGTTTTTGGTTTTGAAATTTTTATGTTGTTTTGAAAAAATAGGGTTAGATGGGTATTAACAATATTAACCCGAAATAACAAAAATAAAAACGTTACCGTCTCCCCGGCAACGGCGCCAATTGATCGCATGCCAAAAGTGTGTCAGATATTTAAAAGTTCTAAAGTTTAACTGCGATCAGGACGGTGTCGCTTTGCAGCTAGCCGCGATGAGCACGGGTCGATCCACAGGGAGATGGTAAGTTTTTAGGCTTGTTTTAACGAGTCAACAACGTGACGGATTTGTTCGTTATCTAACCTATGTGTTATATGCAAGTATAAGGCTTGTTAGGAAACGATAGGATAGTGTAAGTTGATGGATTCCGTATTCAAGTACTTTGAGCCGAACTTAACCAATGAAGCTAGAACAATCTGCAACAACGTGGATTAGGGGACTTAAGCATGGTATTCGTGGAATCCGGCTTATTGACCCTTGTCCGTCCGTTCTTGTCTCTTGCTTTCGCCTCCGGCCAAACCGAATGCAACCGGTCACGGTTAGGAATCACCTTTACCTTGGTAGGGTAGGGTGCGTAATGGAGCGCTTGCGTAAGGTTTGGGCGGAGTTTCAAATGGAAAAGACGGGAAAAGGAAATGAAAAACGAAACGTTAACTTACAAAATCTTTCTCTTTTCCTAACAACAATATTCACACCATTCACAAAACAATAAAGAGAGCAAAAGAAAAGAAAAGACTACAAGCGAGTAATTAAATGACGTGGTAATAAATTGCAAGAAAAGACAAGAATGAAAATGCATGTAAGTAAAAGAGCAAGTAAGAAAGACTAAGAACCATAGAACCCAAAACAAGACATGGGTTCAATAACCAAATCTTAAACTTGCAAGCTCAATGAAGAGGTTGCAAGATCAAGAAGAGGCAAAGAACTCATGGTGAATGAAGGCACAAAAAGAGATCTTTAATAATATTTAAGAATGATACAACCCTTGAGATCAATAACCAACCCTTAAACCTTCAAGCTCCATGTAGAGGTTGAAAGATCAAGAGAAGGTTAAGAATTAAAGGGGACTAAGCTATTTACAAGAAAGAAGAATATAAAACTTGGACAAAGAATAACAATCCAAGACTAAATAATGACCCCTTGAACCTTTGCCCACTGCCTGCTTTTATAGGCAGAAAAGAAAAGAAAATAAACAATAAAATTAGGGCTACGTGGCAGCAAGGATGGGTGTGTGAAGAACTGGGGCCCACTGGAGGTGGTGGGGCCGGCTAGGCCGGTCCAAAGAGGAAGGGGCTCGGTTTAAATCCGAGGGAAGGGTCTTGTTCTTGGTGTGTTGACTTGTTAGGTCCCCCACATCACTTTGGTCCAGTTTGTTTTCTCTGTTCTGACCTGGTTTGCACCCAATGCTTGGAGGGAAATTCGAATTTCTAAATCAACACCAAATTTTTAGCATTAAATGCTCATAACTTCATATCCACATGTGACTTGATTCATGGCTGCCCCCAATATGGCTCATGCTGATTTGTTTATTTGATTTTATTTCAGTTTTGGAAGGAAAAATCAACACATAATATTTAGCCTTGAATGCACATAATATTTTGCCTTGAATGCACATTATATCATATCCACATGTGCCTAAAAGTCTTGTGTACACACTTGTTGTGTTGGACCATTTAGATAAAAAAAAGTGTGTACACAAACTTATTGCCAAAGAAACTCATGAAGTATTGGTCGGTTTGGGGTTCTAGTTGCAGTGTCGGCTCTCAAATGATATATCCGTGCTTTTGAATGTATTTCCAGTATTTTGTCATGAATACATGTAATCTGTATTACTGAGTAGACACTGGTTAATAGTACCGATAAATACAACAAATAGATAATGAATGAGCGGTATTAGAATGCATTTTCTGATATGAACACACACCTAGACGAAATATGCGACATATCAGACGAAGAGGCCGGACTGTACGGTAGTGTTACTGATTTGATTCGCAGGAGTGTGAGCAGGCTTGCTTCGATGTCTTCGAGGCCGAAGATGATCTACGTCGAGGAGACACTAGCCCAAGCTATTTATTCACTAGGTCAAGAACTTTATGAAGAGAACACCCTATACTAAATGGCAAGTAGTAGAGGATGATGAAGTAGGAAGTGGGATTACTTTAGAATTGATTTTATCACATTATTTCTCATACCTCCTTTGAAGATAGAAAGCTTTCTGGGAAGAAGAAGAAGATGATGAACTCATCCTATGAATTAATCCTATTCAAAATGAATTATTGCAAACATGGGTGAGTTAAGCCTTCATGTCTAACTCTTGTAGAGAATTAACCAAGGGCTAAGGTTAAGGGTAGGGTTTACAAATATCTTAATGCAAAACAAAACTTGAAGACTTTAGGCAATGCAAATCCAAGCTTCCAAAAGCTTCTTGCCTTGACAAAAGACTTTAGTTTTGAATTACTTAATCCATTAAAAACCCTAGGATTAATCATAGCATGGTATAAGTCTCATACACCCGTCTTTCATGTATCATCAAACATGACACAAAACATGTACACAAAAATATATCACATATATACAATGTGCACATCAAGTGAGAAAAGATTCATAAGTGAGCTAATACTAGTTAATGTAATGTAATATATCTAATATATAATTATACATTAAATTATTAAATCAACTCTTGATTTAATAATCCGGCTATATCACGTATAACCGACTAATATCAAGTGTAACAACTTATCGAATCAACACTTGATCCGATAACCTGGCTATATCACATATAACCGACCAATGTCACAAATCGCGAGAATACAATACATTATCTCATATCGTATCAATCTCGGTCCCGCACATATTACATATGTGCACCTACTCCGTTTCGCATGAGCCAGGAAGCCCCTGTGTAGGACTCTAAAGACTCGTTAATACGCCGGCAGCAGATGATGATCATATAAACACCCACAAACCGCAAGCGGTCTGCTAAACGTAACGGCCACCTGGGTATTGAGCGATCAGAAAATCAACAACCAAGCCTGATACTCCGAAACCGAAATACTCCGAAACTGCTTACACTCCAGTGAATCCAATCAGTAACACTATCGTACAGTCCGGTCTCTTCGTCTGATATGTCGCATATCTCGTCTAGGGTGGTAAACGTCAGACCCCAGTAACTCGATAAGTTATGTCGATATGAGGCTCATAACGGATCGAGAAACTACTGATAACACTTACCAGTATATCTCTGAAGCAGCCTTGGCCAAGGACTTCCTGTTATAGCCAATCGAGCACAGCGCAACATCAACTCCCTATACGGGGAGAGATGAAACCCCTCCTATCGCTCATTGCCTCCATGTGACTCGGGACTGTACCCAAAAGCCACCGTTTTGCACGTTCTCTTGAACGTGGTAAGGTGGATATCAAAGCACAGTGGGAATCACACAAGACTCTATGACGATCTCGGGTCTACAGACTAACCTGTAACAGTGTCACCAGAGAACTTCCATCTGACGTTAGGTATAATACCATCTGGGAGTTCTCGGCTGGTCCGTTCAGTGTACCCAGTCTCCTCTGAGCACCCGTATACTCTTTCTGATGTCAAACACCAATGGACATGGGATCATCCATCGCCCATCTACATGGGTTGAGAAGCTATACGCTAGTTGTTAGTGTATATGCCCTAGAGGCCATTACTGTATCATACTAGTTTGTATATTACTTAATGGAAGCTTGGGATATTCACCTTGTATTGACATTCTTGCTCAAAATAGTAGTATGCTACTTGGTTTGTTTCTGCTTTAATGTGTGCATGTGTTTCTTATAGCATATCGCCTTTACACATTAGTGGAGCCCTTAGGATCTTTGCTTGATTACCAGCATTGTGATGGCAGTCACACTCGTGGGGGCTGGGTAATCCATAAGCACATCCTTATGCAGGTCCCTAGTCATAGGACTATCGAGACATGGCATCGATACTCCGGAGTAGACTAGCGTATGCGCTTCTCATCCCAGCTTAGGAGACGGTCTGTCCCACAGCCGTCAGTACGTCGTACTTGAGATAGTATGCGGGTGCTCGTTAGGTTATGAGTACACTGGACAGGACTTGTCGGGAACTGTTGGTTGGTATTATACCTATCGTCAGTTATCAAATCCCAGGTGACATGAGTACAGCTTAGTCCGTTCACTTGATACTGTCACTTCGCCTCGAGTGTGTTCCCACTGTTCTTAGATTGCTACCCTACCACGGCTCAAAGGAGTCGTGCAAACAGGTAGCAGTTGGGTGCAGTCCCGAAGCACTTGGAAGAAGTGACGGTTAGACAAGATTCGTCTCTTCCGGTATTGGGGGTTGATATCGCGCTGTGTCTAGGAGAGCCGTTACACAAAGTCCCTGGCCAGGGCAAGCGAGATAGACTGGTAGGTTTCCAGTGTTATCTCAGGGTGTTCTGGGCTACACTCCGACACGACTTGTAACGCTATTAGGGGACTGGCGTTTACCGCCCCCCTACGCCCGCCATGCGATACTCTTAGACGAACAGACCGGACTGTACGGAGACTGTCACATTCAGGCTCAGTAGGAGTTCAGATGGGTTTATCTCGTCAGTCTTCTTATCGGCATCTACCTGGGGACCGTTACGTGCAGCTAGTGCCGCTTGCGGTCTGTGGTTAACCCACTACCAGCGTAGTGTCGAGTCTTTAGAGTCCCACACAGAGGGTTATTCGCCTTTAGGCAAAACGAGTAGAGGTCGCATGGTTTTGCGACGGGGTTCGTTCACATCCGCGCACTTATGCACGTTTGGTATCCGGACAGCTTATACTAGCGGGCTTTGGTTTAAGCCAGATCCTAGTATATGTTTTGGGATTGGCTTTGTCTCATTGTATTCGTGTTCCTCGGAACACGGATACGGGTGTGTATGCACAGTTGACTGAGGCAGAGGCAGAGGATTTTCATCAGGGTTAATGACCGTTGTCTTTTTCTTAACCCTAATGTTTATGTGTGAAATATAATTATTAATATTAGTTAATTATAATTGTGTTATGGTTAGGGTTGTTGACCATTTGACTATGGTTGACTTGTTGACCTATGTTGACATATTGACCATCATCCTTTCATATGAAAGATGCTCTTTGATTCTTGCAAAAATAATTAATGTGAAATGATAATGGTCATTTCATGATTAACCATCACAATTATTTTTAGCTAATTATTTAATTATCATAATTCACATATATGTGAGAAGATTGTCATTATCTTCCTATTCTATCATTCTCATTCTCTCTCATCCTCTTCCTCTCTCTCAAAGCTCTCCCCTCTCATGAGTTGAGAACCATTAAGCTTGAGATAAAACTTTCAAAATTACTCTCTACTCTTTCTAAGGTTCTAGGTTTAGCACACCAAGCACCTTAGTTACTTCTAGTTTGAGGTTGAAGCCAAAGGTAGAGGCCCTCGGGTGGATCTTTCTTCGGCAAGAGAAGACGACGAGAAGAACCCGTTCATCCCACTTCAAGGAGCAAGAAGAGAAGGACTTCAAGACTTAGGTATAGCCCCTTAACCGAGTGGATAACTCTTTTAGCTTGGTAGTTAGTTTATGTTTAGCAAAGATCCCTCCTTTGGTTAGTCCATGTTGCCTAGTGTTGTAAAAATCGAATTTTTCATAACGTTTCCGCCTCCCCGTAAGCACCGGGATGGGCAACGTAGACTTACAGTGGTATCAGAGCCTAGCTAAACACAAACTAACTAGTTAGCAAAGTATCTAGAACTTCGATCAGACAAAATAGCGCAAAACACCCCGTAAAACCTAAGTTTCTGCCGATTTTTATTTCTGCTAAAAAAGTAATAAATCATGTACTAAAAATCGGCTCAGGCTTTTGTTAGAAAAGGCAAGAAAAACGATCCAGTGAGTCGACCAACTCACCGCGGTTCGGCGACAAGAGCTTGCTCCTGCCGCGAATCCGCGGCCGAATTGACTTGGCTGTGGATCGTTTCTCCTGCAGTTTTCTTCTGCTGGTGTTTTGTGATTTTTGAGATGGTTTGTTTCTGCCCAGAATTTCCAGAGAACAAGTTAGTTTTTGGGGTGGTCACAAATCCGTATTTTGATCGAACTTCTTTACACTTTGGCTAATGGGTTATATCTGTGATGTGATATATGTATTGAACGTCTGCTAATCGCTATACGTCGATTAGTGGGGGTTATACATATCTGTGATCTGTAATGTTGATGGTTTGTGTATATGAATTCGTTGGATTGTCGCGGATGAATAGCCGGGGGTTGTGAGATGAGAGTTTTCTTATTCTTTCAATTCATGTAATATGTAAATTGATGTAATATTATTTGTATGGCCGCACAACCGGGTTGGGGTTGTAGCCGTCATTGTATAATTTCTTTTACTGTTTTTGCTCCTAGGATATACCCAAGGTGGGGTGCACAAACTACCGGGTATCTCGAAGTGCCGAGTGGCCTACTCACGGTGTTGAGGGAGGTTGCTTCGCTTCGGGTACTTGGCGGGTATTTTGCCGCACCCGTAGGGGTCTAGGGTAAGGTTTGGCTATTCATCGCAACCGTGTAATCCGCTCTTCGTTACAGGCTCGTACGAAATGCGGATTCCTAGTATATCCAATATGTTCATCTGTGATCTGGAATGGCTATTATTGCTTGTGACGAATGTGTATATATCTATATATGATAACTGTTTAGGCGTTGCTTGTGTTTTGCATCTGCGCTAGTCCACCCCCGCTCTGTCGTTAGTTAAGTAACCTAACGGGTGATGACGGGACTCCATGGCGAATGCGGATGGCATAAGCGTACGTCATATTTTCGTTGTTTTCTGCAATGGTAGGATTAATTGATGGGACGCATTAAAATTAATGCAAGAAAAATAAACCAAGTAAAAGTCGTTGGAACACTTTCAAAACCACTCGGTTCTTTTCAAAACCAACTTTTAAATGCGGATCTTGAACCACTCCTTTTGAAAGCTATCTCGTTCCTTCGATTATATCAAGTTCACTACGTTCACGGTTTTGCTAAAAACTATTCGTAGCCCTCCGTCATTTCACATGGATAGTCAATAAGTATTCAAGCTATGTTTGTTGGCCAAAGTCAAGGCATGGTGATTGGTAGCTATTGGGTATTCATGTGCAACATAGATAGATGTGTTGGTTTGGGACAGTCGTTCTACCTTGTTGGCCAATGTCAAGGGTATGTGCGGGTGGGTTCAAATTAACCTGGAGAATGACGGGTAGAACTTGACATATGACTAATGATTTGTTGGCCAAAGTCAAGTTCATAAGAGCATGGGGCAAAAATCCACATAGGGAGTTTCAAAAGAAACTGAAACTTGCTAGCGCTGCATACCATTTGGAGTGTGATGATTCTGGTAGGATTATTTCAGTTTTGTCACGCGATGATATTTGGATCCCGATCCTACTGTGAGTATATGCTACTCCTCCGGAACTTTCTCACTTAACGATCAATGCTATAAACCAAATAGGTGTCTAGAAAGGTGTTAGCGAGGCTACGTCCACAGGGAAAAGAGGTTATTTAATTAAGGAACTTCGCGAAAACATTGGAAAACCTCCCTCAAAGTACCGACACTGGCCTGGCTGAACGGTTAAGCAAGAATTGTAAGGTGAGATTGATCCCGACTAATTCTTCCTTTATGGTTTGAGGAGGGATTCGAGAGACAGTGGGAGCCATCCTGTTTAGACAAATTAAAAACCACTCTAAACTTGCAAGAGCATCATGCTAAAGTGTTTCTTCTCTCTCTCCTAATTGCAACGACCAAACATCATGACTGGACTTAAGTTATTACTAGATAAAAACATACTGACAGGGTCAAACTACAAAGATTGGCTCAGGAATGTCAAAATGGCAATCACTTATGACAAGTTGGGGTATCTTCTTACCACCAAAGTTCCCTCTGTCCCAGGTCCCAAATCCAGCGTCGCGGATAAGGAAATCCATAAGACCTGGGAAATCGACTGCGCGAAGGCCAAGTGCCTCGTGCTTGCCTCTATAGACAATGAACATCAGAGGAGGCACGAGAATATGGACCTCGAATCCATATTTCTCTATACAAAAGAACTGTATAGAGAGCAATCCCGTATCGCCAGATACGAAGTGTCGAAAAAGCTGTTTTCGGTGAAATTGGCCGTCGGATCATCGGTAGCGGAACACGTGCTTAAGATGATTGGTTACATAGAGGAGCTCGTGGACCTTGGGACCACATTAGAGAATGAGATCTATACGGACATGATTCTTCAGTCCCTTCCTTCCACTTACGCCCAGTTTATCCTGAACTTCAACTTGCAAGAAAAGGAAGTTGAACTTTCAGAACTCCTCAACATGCTGAGGAGTGCAGAGGGCACCCTACAGAAAGGTAGGGAAACATCCACTTTGTTTGTAGGAGGATCTTCCTCTTCTAGGTCCAAGGCGAAAGCCAAGGGAAAGAAGAAGAAAACACCCGCCAAACCATGGGGCGGTGTTAGTAAAGTGGATACGAAGGGAAAGGCAAAAGAAACAAAGGTAGTGGGAAAGCTTGTGGGAAAGGAAGAATGCTTTTACGGTCACAAGAGTGGACACTGGAAGAAAGATTGCAGGGCTTGGAAGGCCAAAACCCAGGATCTGAAGCAAGTTGCGGCTTCAGCTTCAGGTGTGTATGTTTTTGAAAACTTTCTATCAATAAACTCTACTTCCTGGGTGTTGGATACCGGATCAGGATCTCATATCTATAATTCTTTGCAGGCATTGAGAAAGCGTAGGTTTTTGAAGACAGGTGATATGACCCTCAAAGTGTAAGTCCATGCTACCTCTCCCGGTACTTACGGGCTTGCGGAAGTGGTGAAAAACGATTTTTCAAGAGGTGGTAACATGGACTACAAATACGGATCTTTGTTAAACAATCTAACTAACAACCTAACTAGAAGTTTTACCTACTCTGTTAGGGGGTTATTGTAGGGTCACTAGGCACACTCAAGAGGTTCCACAAGGTATTAACCATGCCAAATTCAAATTTTCTAGGTGCCGAGAAACCCTAAACTAAATCGTTAACTAGAGGTAAAGGCAAAACTACAAGCAAGTTAACAACTTAACTACTAAGTGAATGGAAATACAACCTTTGTAGATCCGGTCCACCACTTCTCTAGCTCTGTGTTGACGTCCCTATAAGTCCATGCTACCTCTCCCAGTACTTTCGGTCATGCGGAATTTGGTGAAAAACAATTTTCTAGAGGCGGTAACATGGACTCAAAACCGGATCTTTGTTAAACATCTAACTAACAACCTAACTAGGAGTTGTTAACTACTCGGTTAGGGGGTTATACCTTTCTTTCTTGAACTCCTTCGTCTTCAAGCCTCGATGGTTGTCTGGATCGGCTTCACCC
Source organism: Agapanthus africanus (assembly GCA_030015575.1). Lineage (NCBI taxonomy): Eukaryota > Viridiplantae > Streptophyta > Magnoliopsida > Asparagales > Amaryllidaceae > Agapanthus > Agapanthus africanus. Next base: position 185,645,240 of record CM057349.1, on the reverse strand, counting down.
GGTCGTCTCCTTGCGCCGAAGATCGATCCACCTGAAAGCTTCTACCTTTGGCTTCTTCTTCGAACTTTGAAGAAACTAGTTCACTAGGTTTGCTAAACCTTGTAAACTAGAGTGAGTAGAGGTGAGTGTGTTGGGATTTTTCTCTATGGTTCTTGGTTCTCAACACATGAGACAAGTGAACCATAGACTAAAGAGAGGGAGAGCAAGAGGAAGAAGATGAGAGCTCAAGAACACAAGAGAGAGAAAGGAAATGAAAGAATGAGAAAGAATTTTCTCTTTTTGGCTCTCATAATCCAAAACCATCATAACCCATAATAGCAATCAAGTATTAGTGATGGTTTAAGCTACAATAGCCATATCATTTCATGCACTCATTTTGCAAAAGAGAACAAGCAAGCAAAAGTCTTTGCGTGAAATGATAGCCATTGTCATCATGATGGTCAACTAGTCCAACCTAGTCAACCGGTCAACAAAGTCAACAAGTCAACAAAGTCAACCCCTCAACAACCATGTCACTATAATACTTAATTAATATTATTGTTAATTACATATGATATTCTCATTAGGGTTGAGCAAAAAGTCAATGGTCAACAGTCAACGATCAACAACCCTAATGAGAATCCTCTGCCTCTGTCTCTCCGTCAACTGTGCATACACACCCGCATCCGCGTTACGAGGAACACGAATACATACTGGATAAAACCAATCCCAAAACGTACACTAGGATCTGGCTTAAACCAAAGCCCGCTAGTGTTAACTGTCCGGACACTGTACGTGCATAAGTGCACGGATGTGACCGAACCCTGTCGCAAAACCATGCGACCTCTACTCTTTTGCCTAAAGGCGAATAGCTTTCTGTGTGGGACTCTAAAGACTCGACACTACTCTGGCAGTGGGTTTAACCACAGACCGCAAGCGGCACTAGCTGTGCGTAACGGTCCCCAGGTAGATGCCGACAAGAAGACTGACGGGGTGAAACCCATCTGAACTCCTACTGAGCCTGAATGTGACAGTCTCCGTACAGTCCGGTCTGTTCGTCTGATACATCGCATGGCGGGCCTAGGGGGGCGATAAACGTCAGTCCCCTAATAGCGGTACAAGTCGTGTCGGAGTGAAGCCCAAAACACCCTGAGATAGCACTGGAAGCCTACCAGTATATCTCGCTTGCCCTGGCCAGGGACTACTCGTGTAATGGCTCTCCTAGACACAGCGCGATGTCAAACCCCAATACCGGGAGAGACGAATCCTGTCTAACCGTCACTGCCTCCAAGTGCTTCGGGAATGCACCCAACTACTACCTGTTTGCACGACTCCTTTGAGCCGTGGTAGGGTAGTGATCAAAGTACAGTGGGAACACACTCGAGGCGAAGTGACAGTGTCAAGTCAGCGGACTAAGCTGTACTCATGTCACCTGGGAACTGATAACTGACGATAGGTATAATACTGTCATGACCCGAAAGAGCACGTGACTAGCCCTTGAACCATATGAAGTCTATAGGACCCCATCTGATCCAAGTAAGCCAAAAGCCCAGAAATCTAAAACCATTTTAAAGAGTAAATAAGGAAAACGGGTTTTAAGAAGTAAAGAAATCATGTTTTGAAAATCAAAGTTTTTAAATAACTAGCCGAGTATGCATTTTTAAAATGTATAACCTTTCCTGAAAATTTCGGCAGAGTTCCCTTTGTAGAAACAGGCCCCGGACGGGGTACAACAAGAACAATATATATGAAATGATAAAAGGCATCCCCAAGCGGGAGCTAGCTCTTCGTCAATCGACGGTCACAACCACGCAATCAATAATAATATACAACGCAAAAGGGCGAGGATCAAAACCCAAAAAGAAACTCAAAACAGCCAGAAAACCATAATACTACACGCGCGACTCTAAGGTCGAAATAATACATCACTGTCTCTTAAGTCTGAAACAATATACAAGTTTTGGTTGATGGAATGACTAGATACAACTGAAAGTACATGTACAAGGATGGTTCTGATGCAAAAGAACCCACCTACCAACGCAAGTCACCCATATGGAAGCAGTGTGCCAGAAATGCCGCTATGGAATCTGTACGGCAAAATCCTGCAAGAACTGTGGCACAACGGGGGTGAGTTGCCAACTCGTGAATAGAAAATATCTACACCCAGAAATCGAATGTATGACCCATCCTAGGTCAATACGATCAGATATATATATATATATATATATATATAAAACCTCAATATGAACAAGTCTGAAGCATGCTAAACTGGCAATGTAATCTCTATACATGAGTGTAGTGCCAAGTGCTCGTGCCAGTGCCTCAGGTAATAGCATATCATAAATGTGAGGTATGATCAATGAAATCAATCTGCATGTACGTGGATCCCGTCCACTCGTCATCCAATGACAATAACCATCATGCATGTAAATATCATCAGCATATGCATGGAAATATGAGGATATAAACCACCTGTGTACCTCGCGACACGTCAAAATCATGGAACCGGAGTGCCCAGCATCGACACTCGAAAACATCATGAAAACCATGCCCAGCATCGGCACGTAAATCCTCATATATCGGGCTCCGTCAGTCCGGACCAGCACACGGGCTCCGTCTGCGGAATCGGCCCTCGGCCCCAGCATTACGCCCATATCCATCTATCGACTCCGATCGGTATCCTCCGGATAACCGCCAGGTCCAACCAATCACCGGTAGGTACTCGCCCGCCTCCAGGCTCAATCGGCAAAGTCCTTCGATCATCTTGCCGAGGGGAACCATACTGAGTCCACCATGTACCCGCAATCGGCTCGTCCACTCCTCGAATCGGGTTTCACATGTCGCTCTCAGCACCGAGAAAACACATGGTGACGCACTGAAATATCATATCAAGGGTAACCGGGTTTTTAAAGCAATGACATATTCTCTTTTGAAATACCCACGGTTCCCAAATCCAGAAATATCATGGAAATAGCAACTCTCAATGCGTATAATCAGAAAACATGATGTATGTGACATGTAAAAGAAATGTAAGCATATCAGTCTGTCATGCAAGAATCATATCCTGAATGCAATAGTACTACAGTGTAGTGACATGGCAATTATCGATGAAGTGTGTGAGCCGGCAAACTGTACGTGGAACATACGCATCATCGATAATGGTGCTGGTGTCCTAGCAGCATGACCGTAATATATCAACACAAGCGATGCAATGAAAATAGCATGAATATGCGGAATCGAATAATCAACACAACAGTAAAGAATCTACCTCAAAAACTATATCATGCAGCCTTGCCTTTTGAAAAAAGACGAATCGGGGGTTTTGGTAAAATAAGGGCTACGGTGTTTTAAGAACAGATGCTACGTTTGAAAATATCCGTAGAATCCCTTTTGCCTATCTTTAAAATATCCCTGATTCGTTAGTTTTGAAATAGGTATGACTCGGGTCTAGTTTACGCCTACTATGCGAACTATGGACCCAACTATCAAGTCAATCGGCAGGGGTATGGAAACCACCTAAATTTGAGTCGATATACATATATATACACAATAGTCGGTGATCTCGCCTCAATAGTATCACGTACGATACAGTATATCATATGACATCCTCGAGTCATGAGTGCGGATCTAACATCAATATAAGGCTAGTACGGTAAATCGTCGTACGGCATCCCAATAGCTGGGTACGGGTCAATATTACATTCATCTCATCGCATATCAGGTATCACTATCATCATATCACATAGTTTAGGGTACAAGTCTAAGTCTAGTACCATCGATACCATCTATAAAAATATGAATGCGGGGTAAAACACATGCCCAAAGGCCCGCTAAAACCATCATGTCGCATCTCAAATACGGACTCTGTCATATCGCTGAATCTCACGGCCTCAATCAAACCTCATCGACTCATCTCAATCCCACGTATCATACTCAAATCCCGTATATGAACACATAGTCCCATACCCATGTGTAGATATACACACCTCCAAATGTGCACAGATAAAAGAAAGAATGTATGCAAGTATATGTGTACGTGTATGTGTGGGTGCAACCACTACTCTGGGGTTTCTCACTATATAATAAACCAATACATCCTTATCATCAGTAATTCCATTATTACCATCAATAATCTTAAACAACACATAATAAATATACGTGTATACGTATTCGTATACATTACCACGGACTGCGGGGGTGCTATACGCCATCCACCCGACTTCTCCCCGTAGATATAAATCTACTCACCTTGCTTCTCATGTGCCGATGCCGATGTCTCCATCTTCATCTTCTTCATCTCAACATCACGTAGGGTACCTACAAGTATATCACAACGCTAAAGCACATGAAAATCATATCGGAAAACCAAAACAGAACACGCTACTCGCATAGGTAAAAACCCATCGTCTCGCATGTAAACACGATCAATATCCACGTGTCGTTGACGTCCAAACGCCACCCGACAGAAACGAATCACCAAATACCAGAATCCATGCTGAAACAAGTCATAAATCATGCGCCAACATAGGAAAATCAACCCAGATTTTACCCTGATTGGAACCGGACAAAATTGCACATACCAAGGGTCAAGTTAACTGGAAATAGGGCCATGCACCAAAAACGAGGCCAAACCCCCCTGCTCTGGCCGCAATTTGCGGCTATATTGGATTTATCTGCGGCCGGAAATTGGATTTGGGGGGCTAGGGTTTGGTGTGGTGGTTCCAGGGTGCCTGCACATCTCACTGTCAACTCAATTTTATTTTAGGGGTCTCGGGGTGATAGCAGATTCCAAAACACACTCGCAGAAATACAGTTTTCCCCGATATCGATTCACTAAATCCATATTCTGGGTTTAACTCTCAGGTCTGGTCCAAAGTAACATCACTAACAGGATTCTAAGGTCACAACAAGTCTCAATTTCACTTAACTCAAATTTACCCTAATCCTCTCTAGGGTTGTCCAAAGCGCACAAAACTTCGTCGAAACGACATCAAACTTTAAAAGAGGCTTAATCACTAGAAATGATACAACAATTGTGAAGGAATTACCTCCATAGAGACTCATGAATTCTCAACAGCGCCAAATCACAAACTTTCTTGGTCTAAATGGTTGCTTGAGGGCTTGTGCACATTTTTATTGAAGGGAAGATGGGGTTTTAGAGTGATTTTTGTGTTGTTTTGGAGGCTTGGAGAGGGGAGGGGATTGTGGGCAGCAGCTGCAGCAACACTTGAAGGGGGAGAGAGGAAATGGTGGAGGAAATGGAGAAGAGCCAAGTCAAAGAAGATCTCATACTCTCCCCCTCTCTCTCTACCTACTACCATATTCTAATCAAATCTCTTTTTCTTTTCTTTTTGCTAAACCTCTCAAAAACCTTCTCCCAAGAATAGTGAACCCAAAATAAAGCCATGGTAAGAATAATGTAACACAGGTCTAAAATGATATGTGCATGTTTTGCACAAAAATGCCAAAAATCCGATTAGCGATTTTTAATCGCGATTAGCACTAAATTAGTATATAACTAATCATAAAAACTTAAAAATGGCATAATTCTATAAAATACCCTATTTTAGAATTTTCCATAATTTTTCCAACTTTTTCTCCATTTATCGATATTTAATTATACCGAAATATTAAAATATTCATTAAAATAATATTAAAATATAAAAATTCCCAAAAATAATATTTGATTATTTGGAAATGTTACAAATACCAACCGGTCAGTTCCCGACGAGTCCTGTCCAGTGTACTCGTAACCCAACGAGCACCCGCATACTGATGGCTGTGGGACAGACCATCTCCCACTCTGGGATGAGAAGCGCATGCGCTAGTCTACTCCGGAGTATCGATGCCCTGTCTCGATAGTCCTGCAACTAGGGACCTGCATAAGGATGTGCTTATAGATTACCCAGCCCCCACTAGTGTGACTGCCATCACAACGCTGGTAATCAAGCAAAGATCCTAAGGGATCCACTAATGTGCATAGGTGATATACTAAAATAAACACATGTACACATTGAAGTAGAAACAAACCAAGTAGCATACTACTATTTTGAGCAAGATTGTATATACAAGGTGAATATCCCAAGCTTCCATTAAGTAATATACAAACTAGTATGATACAGTAATGGCCTCTAGGGCATATACACTAACAATCTCCCACTTGCACTAAGGCCATGTACTGGCGTATCGAAGACCTATCATCTCGATCAGCCGCTCGAACTGAGTCTGGGGCAAGGCCTTGGTGAATGGATCTGCAGTGTTATCTTCTGAAGCAACCCTCCGAACCTCGATCTCCTGGCAATCCACGATCTCCCTGATCAGGTGATACTGCCTCAAGATGTGTCTGGATCTCTGATGGGACCTGGGTTCCTTCGCTAAAGCTATAGCCCCGTTGTTGTCGCAATACAGAGGTATTGATTCAACAATGGACGGAACCACCTGATGTTCTTTCAAGAACTTCCTCATCCAGACAGCTTCTTTTGCGGCATCAAATGCAGCGATGTATTCCGCTTCCATCGTCGAGTCTGCAACGGTTTCCTGTTTGGAACTCTTCCAACACACCGCCCCTCCATTGAGGGTAAAGAAAAAACCCGACATGGACTTGGAATCATCCTTGTCACTCTGGAAGCTGGAGTCAGCAAAGGCCTCGATCTGGAGGTCTTTTCCGCAATACACCAAGAACATCTCCTTAGTCCTTCTCAGGTACTTGAGAATGTTCTTTACCGCTATCCAGTGTTTCTCCCCAGGGTTTGACTGATACCGGCTTACCACACTCAGTGCATAAGCTACATCCGGTCTGGTACACAACATCGCATACATTATAGAGCCTACCGCAGAAGCGTAGGGTATAATAGACATGCGATCCCTCTCCAAATCAGTCTTGGGAGACATCTCTTTAGAGAGGGTGATCCCGTGACAAGCCGGTAGGTTACCGCGCTTGGAATCTTCCATACTGAATCTTTTCAGTATGGTGTCGATGTACCTGGACTGTGAAAGTCCTAATATCCTCTTGGATCTATCACGATGGATCCGGATCCCCAGGATGTATGAGGCATCACCCAGGTGTTTCATGGAGAACCTGTGTGACAAGAACCCCTTGACAGATTGTAGCATAGGAATGTCATTTCCTATTAAGAGAATGTCATCCACGTATAAAATGAGGAATACTACAGTTCTCGCTACAAATCTACTATAGATGCATGGTTCATCTGGATTTTTGATAAAGCCAAATTCCTTGACCGTCTTATCAAAATAGATGTTCCAACTCCACGATGCCTGCTTTAGTCCATAAATGGACTTAAGCAACTTGCACACCTTTCCGCTGCTCCAACTTTGAATGAAACCCTCTGGCTGGTCCATATAGACACACTCCTCTAAATTTCCATTTAGAAAAGCGGTATATACGTCCATCTGCCAAATCTCATAATCGTGGAAGGCAGCAATGGCAAGAAGGATCCGAATGGATTTCAGCATAGCTACTGGAGAAAAGGTCTCGTCATAGTCCAAACTAGGTCTTTGACGAAAACCCTTTGCAACCAGTCTAGCTTTATAGGTCTCAACCTGTCCATCTACACCAATCTTCCTTTTGAAGATCCACTTGCATCCTACGGGTTTTACCCCGTCTGGAGCAATGTCCAATGTCCATACCTTGTTGGTGTACATGGACTCCATTTCGGTCCGCATTGCATCCAGCCATTTTACCGAGTCAACGCTCTGAACAGCCTGCTGGAAGCTAGTAGGCTCATCATAATCTATGATGCAATCCTCTCTATCCCCGTCTATGAGAAAACCGTAGTATCTCTCGGGCGGATGAGACTGCCTACTACTCCTGTGGAGCGGCGTAGGAATGTCCTGTTATTTTGAACCCTCTGGTTCCACTAAGCTTTCAGTAATAGTCTGTGGTTCTGTAATTTCGTCCAGTTCTACCGCGCTCCCACTAATTTCTTTTTCTAAGAACTGGTGTTCTAGAAAGTGGGCATGACGAGAAACAAAAACCTTTTGTTCCTCATCCCAGTAGAAGAAATATCCCTTGGAGTTCTTTGGATATCCCACAAACTTGCACTGTACTGAGCGTGCCTCGAGCTTGTCCGCATGCTGCTTTTTGACAAAAGCTGGACTTCCCCATGTCTTAATGTGATTAAGATAGGGTCTCTTCCCACACCACATCTCATATGGTGTAGTAGGCACAGTCTTAGTCGGAACTCGGTTCAAAAGGTATGCAGCTGATTCTAGCGCATACCCCCAGAATGATCGCGGTAACTCAGCGTTACTTATCATGGACCGTACCATATCCAATAGGGTTCGGTTCCGTCTCTCCAATACACCGTTATGTTGCGGAGTGTATGGAGGAGTAAGCTGAGAGAGAATTCCGTTCTCTTTTAAATAGTCCAGGAACTCGGCACTCAAGTTTTCACCACCTCGATCCGATCATAGAATCTTGATACTTTTGTCGGTTTGTTTTTCTACTTCATTCTTATATTCCTGGAATTTTCCAAAGGCTTCGGACTTATGTTACATTAAGAAGACATAACCGTACCTTGAAAAGTCATCCGTAAAAGTAATGAAGTAAGAATAAACGCTTCGCTCATGTATAGACATTGGACCGCACACGTCGCTGTGTACGAGTCCCAAGAGCTCGCTCGCTCTTACTCCGTGTCCAGTGAACGGAGTCTTTGTCATCTTTCCTTTGAGACAGGATTGACAAGTAGCATACGATTGATATTCGAACGGATTTAAATATCCTTCTGTATGTAACTTCGTCAACCTTCTCTCATTGATGTGACCCAGTCTACAATGCCACAAGAAAGTCTGATTTATTTCCGAAGACTTTCTTTTGTGTGTATTCTGGAAATTGAAAATCTGTGGTTGGTTTAATACGTATATACCATTGCTCAATGTACCTGATCCAATCAGAACTTGATTAAGGTGAATGTTTACAACATTGCTTACAAACGCAAATTCATAACCTTCTTTAGAAACCAAAGATACAGAAATGATATTACAAGTTGCGTTGGGTACAAAAAAGCAATTACGCAAAACCAAAACATGTCCATCTGACATTCCCAGGTGATAGTCCCCCACGGCCTTAGCATCCATGCTAGCTCCGTTTGCAACTTTGAGGGTCATGTCACCTGCCTTCAAAACCCTATGGTTTCTCAACGCCTGCAAAGAATTACAGATATGAGATCCTGATCCGGTATCCAATACCCAGGAAGTAGAGTTTATTGAAAGACATTTTTCAATAACATACACACCTGAAGCTGAAGCCGTAACCTGCTTCAGTTCCTGTGTTTTGGCCTTCCAAGCCCTGCAATCATTCTTCCAGTGTCCCTTCTTATGACAATAGAAGCATTCTTCCTTATTCACAAGCTTTCCCGCTTTCTTTGTAGCTTTTGCCTTTCCCTTCGTATCCACTTTACTAACACCGCCCCTTGGTTCGGCGGGGGCTTTCTTCTTCTTTCCCTTGGCTTTCGCCTTAGACCTAGATGAGGAAGATCCTCCTACAAACAAAGTGGATGTTTCCCTACCTTTCTGTAGGGTACCCTCTGCGCTCCTCAGCATGTTGAGGAGTTCTGAAAGTTCAACTTCCTTTTCTTGTAAGTTGAAGTTCAGGATAAACTGGGCGTAAGTGGAAGGAAGGGACTGGAGAATCAAGTCCGTATAGAGCTCATTCTCCAACGTGGTCCTAAGGTCCGCGAGCTCTTCTATGTAGCCAATCATCTTAAGCACGTGTTCCGCTACCGATGATCCGACGGCCAATCTTGTCGAAAATAACTTCTTCGACACTTCGTATCTTGCGATACGATACTGCTCTCCATACAGTTCTTTTGTATGGTGAAATATAGATTCGAGGTCCATATTCTCGTGCCTCCTCTGATGTTCGTTGTCCATAGAGGCAAGCACGAGGCACTTGGCCTTCGCGCAATCGATTTCCCAGGTCTTACGGATTTCCTTATCCGCGACGCTGGTTTTGGGACCTGGGACAGGGGGAGCTTTGGTGGTAAGAAGATACCCCAGCTTGTCGTAAGTGATTGCCATCTTGACATTCCTGAGCCAATCTTTGCAGTTTGGCCCTGTCAGTATGTTTTTATCTAGAAGTAACTTAAGTCCAGTCATGTCGATTGGTCGCTGCAATTAAGAGAGAGAGAAGAAACACTCAGCATGATGCTCTTGCAAGTTTAGAATGGTTTTTAATTTGTCTAAACAGGATGGCTCCCACTGTTTCTCGAATCCCTCCTCAAATCAAAAAGGAAGAATTAGTCAGGATCAATCTCACCGTATAATTCTTGCTTAACCGTTCAGCCAGGCCAGTGTCGGTAATTCGAGGGAGGTTTTCCAACGCTTTCGCGAAGTTCCTTAATTAAATAACCTCTTTTCCCTGTGGACGTAGCCCCGCTAACACCTTTCTAGACACCTACTTGGTTTATAGCATTGATCGTTAAGAGAGAAATTTCCCGAGGAGTAGCATATACTCACAGTAGGATCGGGATCCAAATATCATCGCGTGACGAAACTGAAGGAATCCTACCAGAATCATCACACTCCAAATGGTATGCAACACTAGCAAGTTTCAGTTCTTTTGAAACTCCCGATGTGGATTTTTTCCCCATGCTCTTATGACCTTGACTTTGGCCAAAATATCATAAGTGACATGTCAAGTTCTACCCGTCATTCTCCAGGTTAATTTGGATCCACCCGTACCTACCCTTGACTTTGGACAAAATGGCAGTACGACTGTCCCAAACCAACGCATCTATCTATGCTATACATGAATACCCAATAGCTACCAATCACTATGCCTTGACTTTGGCCAACATACATAGCTTGAATACTATTGACTATTCATGTGAAACGACGGAGGGCTACGAATGGTTTTGGCAAAACCGTGAACGTAGTGAACTTGATATAATCGATGGAACGAGATAGCTTTTAAAAGGAGTGGCTCAAGCTCCGCATTTAAAAGTTGGTTTTGAAAAGAACCGAGTAGTTTTTCGAAAGTGTTCCAATGACTTTTACTTGGTTTATTTTCTTGCATTTGTTCTTTTAATGCGTGTTATTCTTGCATTAGTTCTTTTAATGTGTCCCATCATTTAATCCTACCATTGTAGAAAACAACCAAAATATGACGTACGCTTATGCCATTCGCATTCGCCACGGGGCCCCGTCATTACCCGTTAGGTTACTTAACTAACGACAGAGCGGGGGCTGGGCTAGCACGGCTGTAAAACATAAGCAACGCCTAAATAATATCATATATAGATATATTGCAAGGATAGCCATTTTAGATCACAGATGAACACATTGGATATACTAGGAACCCGCAATTCGTACGAGCCTGTAACGAAAAGCAGATTACACGGTCGCGGTGAATAGCCAATACCCTACCCAAGACACCCTACGGGTGCGGCAAACTACCCGCCAAGTACCCGAAGCGAAGCAACCTCCCTCAACTTCGTGAGTAGGCCACTCGGCACTTCGGGATACCCGGTAGTTTGTGCACCCCCTCCATGGGTCTATCCTAGGAGCAAAAACAGTAAAAAGAAATTATACAATGACGGCTACAACCCCGACCCAGTTGTGCGGCCATACAAATAATTATTACATCAATTTACAAATTTACATGAATTGAAAGAAAAGAAAACTCTCGTCTCACAACCCTGGCTATTCACCCGCGACAATCCAATGAATTCATATACACATTCCAATGACATTACAGATCACAGATTTGTATAACCCCCACTAATCGACATATAGCGATTAGCAGACGTTCAATACAAATATCACATCACAGATAAAAACCCGTCAGCTCAAGTCTTTAGAAGTTCGATCAAAAATACGGATTTTTAGGCCCCAAACACAAAATTTTTGTTCTGGAAAATCTGGGCTGAAAAGACATATTCCAAAAATCCCAAAACAACCCCAGAAATACACTGCACAAAGTTTGGACCTCGGCCGAGTCAACTCGGCCGCGGAACCGCGGCGGGAGCGTGCTCCCGCCGCGTTTCCGCGGCGCTTTGATCGGTTCGTGGGACCAAATTTTATGGTTATTCAATAAAAAGCCTGAGCCGATTTTTAAGAAGGAATTTATCAATTTTTGAACAGAAAAAAAATCGGCAGAAACTAGACATATCGGGTTCGTTTCATGACTTTTTCTTTGATCGATCTTCTAGTTACTTTGCTAACATGTTAGATAGAGTTTAACTAGGCTCTGATACCGCTGTAAGTCCATGCTACCTCTCCCGGTACTTTCGGGCATGCGGAATTTGGTGAAAAACAATTTTCTAGAGGCGGTAACATGGACTCAAAACCGGATCTTTGTTGAACATCTAACTAACAACCTAACTAGGAGTTGTTAACTACTCGGTTAGGGGGTTATACCTTTCTTTCTTGAACTCCTTCGTCTTCAAGCCTCAATGGTTGTCCGGATCGGCTTCACCCCGTCGTCTCCTTGCGCCGAAGATCGATCCACCTGAAAGCTGCTACCTTTGGCTTCTTCTTCGAACTTTGAAGAAACTAGTTCACTCGGTTTGCTAAACCTTGTGAACTAGAGTGAGTAGAGGAGAATGTGTTGGGATTTTTCTCTATGGTTCTTGGTTCTCAACACATGAGACAAGTGAACCATAGACTAAAGAGAGGGAGAGCAAGAGAAAGAAGATGAGAGCTCAAGAACACAAGAGAGAGAAAGGAAATGAAAGAATGAGAAAGAATTTTCTCTTTTTGGCTCTCGTAATCCAAAACCATCATAACCCATAATAGCAATCAAGTATTAGTGATGGTTTAAGCTACAATAGCCAAATCATTTCATGCACTCATTTTGCACAAGAGAACAAGCAAGCAAAAGTCTTTGCATGAAATGATAGCCATTGTCATCATGATGGTCAACTAGTCCAACCTAGTCAACCGGTCAACCGGTCAACAAAGTCAACCCCTCAACAACCATGTCACTATAATACTTAATTAATATTATTGTTAATTACATATGATATTCTCATTAGGGTTGAGCAAAAAGTCAATGGTCAACAGTCAACGGTCAATAACCCTAATGAGAATCCTCTGCCTCTGTCTCTCCGTCAACTGTGCATACACACCCGCATCCGCGTTTTGAGGAACACGAATACATACTGGATAAAACGACTCCCAAAACGTACACTAGGATCTGGCTTAAACCAAAGCCTGCTAGTGTTAACTGTCCGGACACTGTACGTGCATAAGTGCACGGATGTGACCGAACCCTGTCGCAAAACCATACGACCTCTACTCTTTTGCCTAAAGGCGAATAGCTTTCTGTGTGGGACTCTAAAGACTCGACACTACGCTGGCAGTGGGTTTAACCACAGACCGCAAGCGGCACTAGCTGTGCGTAACGGTCCCCAGGTAGATGCCGACAAGAAGACTGATGAGGGGAAACCCATCTGAACTCCTACTGAGCCTGAATGTGACAGTCTCCGTACAGTCCGGTCTGTTCGTCTGATATATCACATGGCGGGCCTAGGGGGCGATAAACGTCAGTCCCCTAATAGCGGTACAAGTCGTGTCGGAGTGAAGCCCAAAACACCCTGAGATAGCACTGGAAGCCTACCAGTATATCTCGCTAGCCCGGGCCAGGGACTACTCGTGTAATGGCTCTCCTAGACACAGCGCGATGTCAACCCCCAATACCGGGAGAGACGAATCCTGTCTAACCGTCACTGCCTCCAAGTGCTTCGGGACTGCACCCAACTACTACCTGTTTGCACGACTCCTTTGAGCCGTGGTAGGGTAGTGATCAAAGTACAGTGGGAAAACACTCGAGGCGAAGTGACAGTATCAAGTCAGCGGACTAAGCTGTACTCATGTCACCTGGAAACTGATAATTGACGATAGGTATAATACCAACCGGTCAGTTCCCGACGAGTCCTGTCCAGTGTACTCGTAACCCAACGAGCACCCGCATACTATCTCCAGTACGACGTGCTGATGGCTGTGGGACAGACCATCCCCCACTCTGGGATGAGAAGCGCATGCGATAGTCTACTCTGGAGTATCGATGCCCTATCTCGATAGTCCTGCAACTAGGGACCTGCATAAGGATGTGCTGATAGATTACCCAGCCCCTACTAGTGTGGCTGCCATCACAACGCTGGAAATCAAGCAAAGATCCTAAGGGCTCCACTAATGTGCATATGTGATATACTAAAATAAACACATGTACACATTGAAGTAGAAACAAACCAAGTAGCATACTACTATTTTGAGCAAGATTGTATATACAAGGTGAATATCCCAAGATTCCATTAAGTAATATACAAACTAGTATGATACAGTAATGGCCTCTAGGGAATATACACTAACAGTCCCTCCGCTGCGATCATCGGAATCCTGGACTCTAGCGTCGATTTCATCGGAGAAATGGGCGGGCTAGGTCGTTGACTTCGATGCCGAAGATGATCTACGTCGAGGCGACTCAAACTCAAGCTCAATCTTCACTAAGTGAAGAAACTTGTGAAGAAAACACCCTCTACTACATGGCAAGTGATAGAGGATGAAGAAATAGGAAGTGGGTTCACTTTGGATTTGGATTTCTCACTTGGAATCAACACTTGGAAAAATCTAGCAATGGTTTCTTCTCTTCATGAAGAAGATGAAGAAGAAGAAAGAAAAAGAATTATCAATTATTTTCCACAAAGAAAATCAAGTGATGGTAATCATAATGCAACCATGGGGGAGTTTAACTTGTGTAGAGACTAAACAAGGGTTTAGGTGAATGGTTAGGTTTAGGAAAGAAAAAAAATGGTCAAAGCTTCAAAGCTTCATGAAGCTTCAAATAAAATCCAAAGAAAGCCACCATTTTATTTCTTGCCAAAATGAATAAATAAATAAATGAATAAATAAATTATTACCCTAACCATTTACCTAAACATGGTTTAAAGTAAACACACACCCAAGTTTGCATGTATCATCAAACATGATACAAACTAGTGCACAAACATATATCATATATATACAATGTGCACAATCCAGTGAGATAATCAATCTTAAGTGAACCAATACTAGTTAATGTAAAAAAATATATCAAATATATAATTATACATTAAATCATTCAATCAACACTAGATTTAATTATCCGGTCACACTGCATATAACCGACTAATATCAAGTGTATCAATGTATCGAATCAACACTTGATTCGGTAACCCCGCTATATCTCATATAACCGTCCAATGATACAAACCGCGAGAATAGAATACAGTATCACATACTGGTATTATTCTCGGTCCCACAGATTCTCATATGCGCTCCTATTTCGTTTCGCTTGAGCCAGGAAATCTCTGTGTAGGACTCTAAAAACTCGTCAATACGCCGGCAGCAGGTGATGATCATATCAAACACCCACAAGCCGCAAGCGGTCTGCTAAATGTAACGGCCACCCGAGTATCGAGCGATCAGAAGATTAACGAGCAAGCCCGCTCACACTCCTGTGAATCCGACCAGTAACACTTACCGTACAGTCCGGTCTCGTCGTCTGATATGTCGCATATCTTGCCTAGGGGTGGTAAATGTCAGAACCCAATAGCTCAATAAGTCGTGTCGATATGAGGTCTATAACAGTTCGAGAAACTACTGGTAACATTTACCAGTAAATCTCAGCAACTCTGGCCAGGGATTTCCGGTTATAGCCAATCGAACACAGCCCAACATCAACTCCCTATACCGGGAGAGACGAATCCCCTCCTATCGCTCATTTCCTCCATGTGATTCGGGACCGTACCCAAAAACCACCGTTTTGCACGCCCTCTTGGACATGGTAAGGTGGAAATCAAAGCACAGTGGGAATCACACAAGACTCTATGACGATCTCGGGTCCACACACTAACCTGTACTAGTGTCACCAGAGAACTGCCATCTGACGTGAGGTATAATACCATCTGGGAGTTCTCGGCGAGTCCGTCCAGTGTACCCAGTCTCCACTGAGCACCCGTATATCATCTCTGATGTCAAACACCAATGGATATGGGATCATCCACCGCCCATCTGTATGGGTCGAGATGGTATACGCTAGTCTACTCTGGTATATCGATGCCCCGTCTCGATACACCCACGACTAGGGACCTTGAAGGATGTACTTAGGGACTACCATGTCCCCACTAGTATGATCCGCATCATAGTCAGGTAGTCAAGTACACATCCTAAGGCCTTTACCAACATGTAACAGAGAGACAATCAGTGTACACGTTAAGGTAAAGAGCAACCAGATAGCATACTATCATGTCGAGCAAGAAAGTCCTCCCTATATATGTCCAAGCATCCACTACAATATACATCCTATGTATAGTAATGGCCTCTAGGGCATACATATAACTAACAATCTCCCACTTGCACTAGGGCCATCTGGTAGCAGTGGTTGTAGTATCTCGTACTCAACCATCCCATAAAAGTCTCTCTCTGGGAAAAGGCCTTTGTGAGTGGATCCGCCGTGTTGTCCTCTGAGTCTACTCTCCTAACCTCGATCCCCTGGAGATCAACCATCTCCATGATCAGGTGATACTGCCTTAGAATATGTTTGGATCACTGACGGGACGGGCGTTCCTTGGCATAAGCCACAACTCCATTGTCACACAATGGGAGGAACGAAGTTCATCTCATGAACTAATATATATCCTGACTGCCTCTTTGGTAGCATTTTAAGTAGCGATGTATCCAGCCTTTATAGTCTAGTATGCCACGGTATCTAGCTTGGAACTCTTCCAACATACCGTCCCTTTACTAAGGGTAAAGATAATGTTTGTGACTGACATTCAGTCGTCCTTATCACCCTGGAACCTCTCCAGTGATTCTCCCCAGGATCAACTGATACCATCTCACTACAACTAGTGAGTATCCTAACATCCAATTAGATCTATCTCATAGATCCAAAACCCAGGATTTAGGAGGTATCACTTTGATCCTATATGGAGAATCATTGTGATAAGCGGAGATTGACCGAGCGTAGCATAGGAAACACTTTCCCTATCAAGAGTATGTCATCCACGTACTCTACGAGGATCACCACCATACTCCCTACTACCCTTTTGTAAATACAAGGTTCATCTACCATTTTGATGATGTCAAACTCTTTGACTAACACATCAAAACAGACGTTCCAACTCCACGATACCCGCTTTATCACATAAAACATTTTGCACATGTTTCCGCTGCTCCCACTGTCTACGAGGCCCTCTGGTTGTGTACTTATAGATGCACTCTTCTAAAACATCATTTAGAAAAGCAGTCATGACACCCAACCACCAGATATCATAGTCATGGTATGTAGCTGTGGCAAGTAGGATCTGGATGGACTTAAGCATAGCTCCTTAGAAAAGGTTTTATCATAATCCATACCTGGTCAATGATGCAAACCTTTAACAAGTCTTGCTTTGAAAGTCTTAACTTTTCCATGTACACCAAGTAATCTTCTCGAGATATACTTGCTCGTGATGGGGATTTAACCCTTCAGATAGAGCAACCAAAGTCCATACTTTGTTGGTGTATAAGGATTCCATCTTAGATTGCTAAGCATCCAGCCATTCTTACAGAGTCCCACTCCTGATGGCCAGCCTGAAACTAGTTGGGTCATCATCTCATGATGCAATCCTCGCTCCCACTGTCATAGAGAAACCGAAGTATCTCTCAGGCGGATGAGGAACCCTACTAGATCGGCGGAGAGGCTGAGGTTCGTTGGAATCTACTGAATCCTTTGGTTCTATCAAATCATTAGCTGCAGTTTGTATAGCTGGAACATTTCCAGTTCTACATAACAGACCTTGCCTCGAGCTTGTCCGGATTTTGCCTTTAGACATAGGCCGGACAACCCTAAATCTTAACAAACTTAAGATATGGACTCTTCCCTTTCCATATCACATATGAAGTGGTAGGCAACTGATTTGATTGGAACCGTATTCAATAGGTATGCAGCTTCTCAAGCGCATAACTCCCAAAAGGAAATAGGAAACTCTGTAGTACTCATCATAGAGCACACCATATCACATAGGGTGCTGTTGCTCCACCCTGATATACCATCGTGCAATGGTGTATACGGAGGAGTAATGCTGAGAGAGAATCTCATTCTCCTTTAGAATAGTCCAGGATTTTCGTGCTCAAGTATTCTCCTCCCTGATCTTATCATAGGACATAATACTTATACCCGGTTTTTGGTTCTTACTTCTAACTTATATTCTGTGAATATCTCGAAAGCTTCGGACTTGTGTTTCAACAGTAACATATGTCTGAATCATGAGAGATCATCAGAGAATGTAATGAAGTACAAGGAACCGGTCCTGGCATATGTAGACAGGGGACCTTACATACATCATCATGTATCAGTCCCAAGAGTTTACTAACTCTTTCTCTGTTTCCAGTAAACAGAGCTATGGTCATCTTATCTCTGTGACATGACAGGCAAGTTTCACAAGATGTAAATTCAAATTAATTTAAATATGCATCTAAATGTAGCTTTAGCCAGTCGGGTCGCATTGATATGACCTAGTCTACAATGCCTCAAGAAGGATTCGTTCATTTCTGAACTCTTCCTCTTGTGTGTGTTCCGTATACTAAGAACTGTAGTTTGATTTAGAACATCAATGCTTTTAGATAACGTGCCTGAACCGATCAACTTTTGATATAGGAAATGTTCAAAACATTATCCAACAATACAAAATTTTATCATTTCTTTACTAATAAAGAGACTGATATGATTTTGTATATCAGGTTCGGTATCTAATAACATTCGTTCAGAATCAATGTATTTGGAATACAGGGTGACAGTGACCAACAGACTTGGCTGCAACACTTGCACCGTTTTCTGTCTCATGAAACTTATCATCCGTTCTCAGTTCTCTACCTATCTTTAGCCCTATGTAACAGATTACATATCTGGGATCCTGATCCAGCATCAAATACCCAGGACGTAGAGGATACAGAGAAACAGTTCTTTGTAATGAACACACCCGAAGGAGATGCATCATATGCATTTTCCTCGTTTGGGCGGCATAGGAATTCTGGTATTCGTCTATTTCCTGCTCTGTCTTATAACAATTATAAGTTGGAGCGGGACCAACGTTCCCCAGCACAGTATAATAAGCGGGTTCGGTCAATACATCCGTATTATTAACTTGATTAAGGCGTGACATGGTCGCTACCTGGAGAGAGAGATAAGAAAACACTCTGCGTGCGCTCTTGCAAGATCAGATTGGTTATTATTTTATCTAATCAGGATGGCTCCCACTGTTTTTATCAAATCTTCCTTCAAACCCTAAAAGGAAAGACTAGCCGGGATTAATTACACGCTACAAGTTCGCCAATCTTTCAGCCAGGCCAGTGTCGGTACTTTGAGGGAGGTTCCCCGTGCTTTCGCACGGACCTAATTACAGTAAACCTCGTTTTCCCAGAGGCGTAACCCCGTTGACACATTTCTAGACACCTACTAGATCGGCTAATTGTAAAGTGTAAAACTCTCCCAGAAGTAACAATTACTCGCAGTGGGTATCGGGATCCAACTATCTCATAGAAGGTATGCAATCTCATTGCAAATTTCAACACTTGAAATTCCTGATAATTTTGCCCCTAGCGTCCTATGACCTTGACGCAGGCCAACAAACCATAGTGCGCTAGTCAAGTTCAACCCGTCATTTTCTGATTGAATTAAACCCACCCGCACGACCCTTGACGCAGGTCAACAAAGTCGCACGACTACCCTAATCCAATCTGCATCATATGCATAAACAGATAAATATTAGTTAGCTACCGCACTCTACGCCTTGACGCAGGCCAACAAACGTAGCACGAATACTAACTACTACTTATCTGAAATGATGGAGGGCTACGACAGGTTTTTCTGAAAACCTATAGCATAATGAACTTGATATCTGTAAGTGCACGGCGGCGCCCCGGCCGTCAATCCGACGGCCAAATGCGGAAGCGGTGATAAACTTTAAATTTTACATGAACTGGCAAACCGCCGCGCACTGATACCCGGATCGAACCATTAATTAGTCCTAGCTAACTACAAGATGGGGAAGAGAGATATACCGACTGATCCAAGTCCTCCGGTCTTCTTGTCGTCATCCCGATCTCCTGCGGAATGTCCTGTCTCCACCTCGTCGCCGGAAGTGCACCACATCGCCTACTTCTTTTACGGGCTCCCACCTCAATGCCGAGGCAACTCGGGCACGAAGCTGGCTAGTCGACGTGCCCAAGAATCGCTGTAGAATGTATAGTAGAACTTGTGTCTCATTTGGGGTTCATGGAGGTGCCATTTTGGTGGAGGGATGATACAAGAACTATATGAAGGGACTTGGGGATTTTTGGAGCATGAAATGAACGACAAATCCCCATCCAAAAATTTGGACAGCCCACTTCATCAAGTGGCCGGCCATGACATGGTGGAGGGGTGAATCAGAGAGTGGGAGTGTATCAAAAAAGGGAGCCATTCTCATATCATGCAAGAGAGAGAGGAAAGGTTATCATGAAAGGCAATGATCACAAAATCAAACCCATACTCCAAAAACCCACCTACTACAACCATGATTGCTCATCATCAACAATCATGTCCACAAAAGTCATGCCATGATCAACAAAAGAAAGTCAAGGTATGGTGCAACATCATGAAACCATCATGATACAACAATAAGCAAAGAACCCCCTCCACAAACACTTATTTGCAACAATGCAAATAAGCCCTCCTCCACCAATCTTCGGCCAATGAACGATACAAAGGAAATTGGCCGAAACGGAAAGCAAACTGGCAACTCCAGAAAACTGGTCCCGTAATAAATTACAGGAAAACCCCGATACTGTGCATACACACCCGCATTTGTATTCCGACCGAAATACAAATGTAATGGACAAAATCTACACTGTACTATACTAGGATCCGGCTTATACCAAAGACGGCTAGTATGGTCCGTTCGATCCTGATCCGTGCAATACCGCACGTATCTGATCTAACCCTGCCATATATCCATACGGCCTATAGTACAAACTGTCCGATCCTGATCCGTGCAATACCGCACGTATCTGATCGGACCTTGCCATATCTCCATACGGCCTCTACAACCTTTCGCCCGAAAGCTGAGTAACTGAATGTGGGGGACTCTAAAGACTCGTCAACACCTTAGTTGTGGATTTAACCACCGGCACGTCAGAGGTATAAGCCAATACGTAACGGGCTACCAGGTATAGACTAAAAGGGACGTCTGTGAGCGAACTCAGCCTGACAACCCTACTGAGCCTGTCAGTGACAATATCCATACAGTCCGGTCCGTTCGTCTATGAGTATCGCATGGCGGGCCAAGGGGGTTGGTAAAAGTCAGACCCCCAAAAGCGGTACAAGTCGTGTCGGAGTGTAGCCCAGAACACCCTGAGATACTACTGGAATACCTACCAGTAAATCTCCTTGCCTCGGCCGAGGGCTTCGTGTAATGGCTCTCCTAGACACAGCGCGACCTCACCCCCAATACCGGGAGAGACGAACCCCTGAAGATACGCTCACTGCCTCCATGTGGCTCGGGACTGTACCCAACTAAAACCTGTTTGCACGACTCCTTTGAGCCGTGGTAGGGTAGTAATCAAAGTACAGTGGGAACTCACACAAGACAAATGACGATCCCCAAGTCGATGAACTAACCTGTACACATGTCACCAGGGAACTTCCATCTGACGTCTGGTATATGACCAACTGGCATGTTCTCGGCGAGTCCTGTCCGGTATACTCATAACCCAATGAGCACCTGTATACATCTTAGGTGATCCAACTGACACCAGTGGCTTGTGAGACCATCCACCGCCCCTCGTCGGGGTCTCGACTGTATACACTAGTCTACTCTGGAGTATCGATGCCCTGTCTCGAAACTCTCACGACTAGGGACCATTTTAAGGATACGCTTATAGACTGCCAGCTCCCACTTATATGATCGCCCTCATACTGCTGGTGGTCAAGCAAGAATCCTAGGGGCTCTATCAACGTGCAATAGTGACCTGTCAGGTCACCTGAAGCAGTACACGATGATAAAGGTAAACCAGATAGCATACTATCATCTCGAGTAAGACTGTCCTACCGGGATAGGTCCTCCATCAATCATTGCAATCACGTACATGTGACCTAATAATTGACTCTGAGGGCACTATCTCCAACAATCTCCCACTTGCACTCAAGGCTAATTATTGCGATGTCGCATACTCACAGCCCGTGTGATACCGAACACCCAACTCCTCTACTAGTCAGTCTCACAAAGCTCGTTTGCGAAACTATTGCGTTTGAGGAATAGACTTAGTGAGTGGATCCGCTTTTTTTTCTCTTTCCATGTCTCTCTTTATCTTAAGTTCGCGGAGAAAACCATCTCCCGAAATGAGCAATACCTGTCTTAGAATGTGTCTGGATGTCTGATGGGACTTAGTTCATAAATGAACTCCAAATCCAAACTTCTTAGACTGTATCGTCAACTGAACTTAATCAGTATCCTGCGCCATGCCTCCCTCAGTATTGCCTTGGACCACCTGTCCAAAATACTGCCCCTCATCAGAAGGAAAACTATAACTCTGACAACCTCCTTGTCGTCCAGGTCACCTTGGAAGCCTGGAATGATAACTGTCTCCCGAATGAGGCTGTCGTTATCATATCCCTAGAACATCCACTTATGTTCTAAAACTGCTTCCGACTGTTTCTCCAGGATTGGATTAATGTCAACTTATTGCATCTAGTGCAAGAACAATATCTGGTGTGGTACTTGACATCTCATGATTGACTCAATTGCCTAAGCAAGTGATCTGCCAATCATGCACATCCCTCTCTACTTTAGTCTATAAGACACCTTTAGAGAGGGTGACTCCATTACCTGTAGGTACACTACCGTGCCAGGAGTCGTCCATTCTAAATACTCTTAGAATGCTGTCTAAGTACCCTGATTGGGAAAACAACCAAATCTAGATCTAAAACCATAGATCTAGTAACCAGTATGTCTGACATAATGTCCAAATCCCATATGGAGAAAACACTGTGTGACGACCAAAGTATAACCGATCGTAGTATAGGAGTTTCCTTTCCTATTCTGTGTATGTCATCCAAATACCATGACATCACACCCTACTACCTTCTCAACAGATCCATCCCCTATTCTGATGAAGTCAAACCTATGACTGTCACGTCAGAAATAGATGATCTTTCTCCGCTACATCTGCTTTAGTCTATAAATAGACATAAGCTACCTGTCCACCAATGCTTCCGCTGCTCCCACTGACTACGACAACCCTCTGGCAGAGTCATATATACGTACACTTCTAAAGCTAGTTTAGAACGACGCTATACTCATCCTCCCGCCGGGTCTCGTAACCTGGAACAACAGCAATGGCAATTGTGGGTAAACAAGAACTTCCCTGTCACCGTCCTTGAGGCTACCGGAGTACCTCTCGGGTGCCTGAAGTTACCCACCGTATCTGCGGAGTGGCCAATGGAATGTCAAACCAGATTGAATCTTTAGGTTTCTATCAAATCTTCAGTAATCGTTTGTGGTTCTGGAATCACTTCCAGTTCTACCATACTCCCACTACTGTTTTCTGAAAAAATCCATTTTTATTAAAACTGTGGCGAGTCTAGAACAATATTGCTATTGTTCATCCAGATGGTAGAAAGTCAACCCTCGTCATAGCCTGGGTCAACCCACAAACAGCCATTACAGAAACGTGCCTTGAGTTGTCCAGTGTCTGGTTTTAATCATAAGCCGGACAACTCCCCGTATCTTAACGATCCGTATCTTAACATCGTTAAGATACGAACTGTTCTATGTCCAATATTGGACCAGAGGCACTGATTTAATTGAACCATATTCAAATCATGCAGCTATCTCCAGTGCATGTCAACTAAATGGAAGGAGGCCTATCAGCGTTACTCAACTTAGGAATGCTTCCAATTATGAGTAACCTGAAAGAGAAGCAAGATCTCTTTATCATTACTATCAACTGAATACCATGCACAAGTGTCTACATCTTCGATTGCTTTGAAGAATCCCGATACTTGCTATACCTGGTTCTCTACTCTATTCAAATACCTATAACTTCTTAAAATTCGGACCCTGTGTTTCCACGAAACACCTGTCTAAAAACTAGAGAAGTCATAAGTAAACCGAATATAGTACGAGGACCAACCCCTCTGTCCTGATGGACCCTGGACAACATACAATACTCTGTATAAGTCCCTTGAGTCTGATAACTCATTCACTGTGTGTCGTAGGTTGGAAACTGTACTTATGGTTAAGAAGAATTGCACCGCTGTTTAATGCTCCTTACCTAACCATCCACTGATATAGGTAAATGTCACAGACATAATTTCAAAAAGGTATATCTCACTCTATGAAAATAGACGTACAGATATATCAATTTGAAATTGGTGCATAACAGCGGATATTCAAAACCAAATATTTGCCGTCCGGCAAACAACCCAGGTGACTTCCTCAAATATCACTGATTACAATGAATCCCGATATAATGAGGATGATCACCCAATTCCCAATAACTTACTCCCACTCATCATCTGTAAAACCATACAGATGTGAGAATCAAACCTGGTAAATACATACCCTGGAGTAAGTATCTAATCGGGAAATCAGTTTTCTTTTAACATTACACAGTGAAACTGAAACATTGAAATGTCTCGATGGGGGTATCCTGGTATTCCTAGTAATGCCTCTTCCATTATCCAGATTCACAACTGTAACCGTGTAATTCTTTGCCACCTCTCCAAATCCCTTCATATGTCTTTAGTCATTACCTTCTGCACGCCCCTTTAGGCCAATTGGTTTTCTTCCTTCCCTACCGTTCGGCACCAGCCTATGGTTTGGAAGAAGACTATCCAATAAGCATAATGGGTGTACTGTCCTAATCCTAGGAGCACTCGCAATGCGAGAGAAGGTGAGGATAAAAGACAACCGAATAAACCTTATTCCTATTTCTCCTGAACCAGAATCCATCCCCGAACTGGAACAAGTTCCTTTCGAGTTCGTATATAACCATACGATGGAATATCCAATAAACTGTGGATCTTCGTAGTGATACGGAGTGTCCTGGAGAAATACAAAGGTGATGTGGGAGTGGTGACGAAATACCTGGTTTGTTCGTGAATATCTGTCGCAATTTACTTTGCCCTCTTACTAATCCCTTGCTTTGTCCGAACTTAATACCTTCTGTACACCATCGTTAGGCTAATTGGTTTTCTTCATTCCCTACCGGTCGGCACCTGCCTATGGTTTGGAAGAAGACTATCCAATTTGCGTAATAGGTGTACTATCTCCTAAACCAAGGAGTACTCACAACTTGAGAGAAGGTAAAAGGAAAAGACAACTGGATAATCGTATCCGTTTTCTCCAGAACCGGAAACCATCCTCGAATAAATTCCTTCGAGTTCGTATATAACCATACGATGGTTTTGTCCAATGGAAGTGGACGTTCGTAGCAATACGGGGTGTCCTGGAGAAAAGGGTAAAAGTAGGAGTGGCAATGAGGTTTGCAACTCTGACAATCCAAAAGCCAGTGTTTAAGAAGGTTCGGTCAATCTTGGTCACTGAGTCATAGTCTTAGGGTCGGGTCAATGGTCGCTGCCAAAGAGAGAGAGAAAAGAAACACTCAGCGTGCACTCTAACCAAGATCAGAATGGTTACCAATTTATCTAATCTGGAAACCTCCCACTGTACCTCAAATTCTCCTCCAAACCTGAAAGAAGAATTAGTCGGGGTCACCCGAGGAGTATATCAACTCATCAGTGGGAATCGGGATCCAACTATCATCGCATGATAATGTGACGGAATCCGCTCACGCTATCACACTCCAGAAGGTATGCGCATATCTGGCAAGTTTCAGTTCTTTTGAAACTCCCGATGTGATTTCTGCCCCATGCTCTTATGACCTTGACTTTGGCCAACAAATCATAAGTCACATGTCAAGTTCTACCCGTCATTCTCCAGGTTGATTCGAATCCACCCGTACAAGCCCTTGACTTTGGCCAACAAGGCTATACGACTGTTCCAAACCAACGCATCTATCTATGCTGCATATGAATACCCAACAGCTACCAAACACTGTGCCTTGACTTTGGCCAACAAACACAGCTTGAATACTATTGACCACCCATATGAAATGACGGAGGGCTACGAATGGTTTCTGGCGAAAACCTTTAACGTAATGAACTTGATATCGTTGAAGGAACGGATAGCTTTTAAAAATATAGTGACGAAAACCGTTGCTAAAGAGGTCACTCCCGGTGAAGGGATCTCGGTTCTTTCCCCGTAGAATGAGGTGCAGGATATTCCAACTGAATACCATGATGCAAAGCAAAAGTAATCGGCTATAGTGAAGTCATTGCCCTGACGCAAACTTTTTGTCCAAGGGGTCACTCCCGGTGAAGGGATCTCGGCCCTTGCCTCGTCGACTGAGGAGCAGGATATTCCAACTGAATACCACGATGCAAAACAAAAGTGAACGTCCTTGCAATAACAGCTTTTTGAAAAGTGTTCCAACAACATCAGATTAGGTTTTTTTTTAACTTGCATTGATCAGAATCAACGCAGTCCCATCAATTGATCACACCAAAAAGAACGAAAATATACTGATGTACGTATATGCCATCCGCATTCGCCACTGGGTCCCGTCATTACCCGTTAGGTTAGCTAACTAACGACAGAGCGGGGACTAGAGTAGCGCGGATGCAAAACATATACAACATCTACTAATATATATACCAATATATTATATTCGCTCAAGGCGTGATAAAATGCAACATCACAGAAATGTACAGCATCACAGAATAATACAGATATCTGGGATCCCCGGATTTCACAGAGCCACTACTGAAACCCGACGTTCCCCTGGTCGTGTGGATAGCCTGTGCAATGAAAACCTAGACCCCTACGGGCGCGGCAAGTCACCCGCCAAAACCTGAAGCGAGGCAGCCCCCTTCAGCACCGTGAATGGACCACCCAGCACTTCACGGAATCCGGTAACTTGGGCACCCCTCCTGGGTCAACCTATACCCCCTACGAGTGCGGCAAACAGCCCGCCAATCCTAGAGTAAAGCCCCCTCCGTCTCAATGCCATGAGATGCGGGCTTGTTGCCCTCTAGAACCCGGCTATCCGTGCACCCCTCCGCGGGGTAATCCTAGTACAGAAAGTAAAATATACATACAATGGGTACATCGACCGCAACCTGGCCGTGCCCCAAAATAATAATACAAACAGGCAGTGACGGCAGTCCACATGTCGGACGCTCGCCCCGCAATAACAAATGTACATAATACAACAAAACTGTACTAGCATTGCATCCAGGCTATCCCCCACGACCGATCCGCAACATCACAGCAATACATAGAACATCAACGTGAAAGTCACGTTCGCAAATCCGTCTAACCGGGCTATAGCAGTTAGACAGGATTTACCGATCAAGTGACATTCACGGTCGCAGATATAATGTAAATACTGTGAAATAATGTGTTTAAAATATCCGATCAATCAAATTTTAACAAGTGGGCCCCAAAGCATTACAGTAGCAGATCAAGAAATTCTGGGCCCAATGTTATTATTCCAAAACCCCAATTTTCACCCCAGAAAGCTACTGTACAAATTTGGTGCAGCGAACACATCATTGTGCGGCGGAACCGCGGCCCAAAGGGGTGTTTGGCCGCGGTTCCGTGCTCCAACAGTGGACTTAGTGCATCGAATTTTCACAGAACTCTTAATTTTTCTAGTATATCACTTTTCTGTAACCTGAAAAAATTTTCGACACCAAAAAATTTTAACAGAAAACTGATGCTATTGAAAATACGGATTTTGGAATTTTTGCTCGATCGGAAATGCAAACACATTAAACAAACCTAGACTAAGTTAATGGCGAGGCTCTGATACCACTGTAAGTGCACGGCGGCGCCCCGGCCGTCAATCCGACGGCCAAATGCGGAAGCGGTGATAAACTTTAAATTTTACATGAACTGGCAAACCGCCGCGCACTGATACCCGGATCGAACCATTAATTAGTCCTAGCTAACTACAAGATGGGGAAGAGAGATATACCGACTGATCCAAGTCCTCCGGTCTTCTCATCGTCATCCCGATCTCCTGCGGAATGTCCTGTCTCCACCTCGTCGCCGGAAGTGCACCACATCGCCTACTTCTTTTACGGGCTCCCACCTCAATGCCGAGGCAACTCGGGCACGAAGCTGGCTAGTCGACTTGCCCAAGAATCGCTGTAGAATGTATAGTAGAACTTGTGTCTCATTTGGAGTTCATGGAGGTGCCATTTTGGTGGAGGGATGATACAAGAACTATATGAAGGGACTTGGGGATTTCTGGAGCATGAAAAGAACGACAAATCCCCATCCAAAAATTTGGACAGCCCACTTCATCAAGTGGCCGGCCATGACATGGTGGAGGGGTGAATCAGAGAGTGGGAGTGTATCAAAAAAGGGAGCCATTCTCATATCATGCAAGAGAGAGAGAGAGAGGAAAGGTTATCATGAAAGGCAATGATCACAAAATCAAACCCATACTCCAAAAACCCACCTACTACAACCATGATTGCTCATCATCAACAATCATGTCCACAAAAGTCATGCCATGATCAACAAAAGAAAGTCAAGGTATGGTGCAACATCATGAAACCATCATGATACAACAATAAGCAAAGAACCCCCTCCACAAACACTTATTTGCAACAATGCAAATAAGCCCTCCTCCACCAATCTTCGGCCAATGAACGATACAAAGGAAATTGGCCGAAACGGAAAGCAAACTGGCAACTCCAGAAAACTGGTCCCGTAATAAATTACAGGAAAACCCCGATACTGTGCATACACACCCGCATTTGTATTCCGACCGAAATACAAATGTAATGAGACAAAATCTACACTGTACTATACTAAGATCCGGCTTAAACCAAAGCCGGCTAGTATGGTCCGTTCGATCCTGATCAGTGCAATACCGCACGTATCTGATCGAACACTGCCATATATCCATACGGCCTGTAGTACAAACTGTCCGATCCTGATCCGTGCAATACCGCACGTATCTGATCGGACCTTGCCATATCTCCATACGGCCTCTACAACCTTTCGCCCGAAAGCTGAGTAACTGAATGTGGGGGACTCTAAAGACTCGTCAACACCTTGGTTGTGGATTTAACCACCAGCACGTCAGAGGTATAAGCCAATACGTAACGGGCCTCCAGGTATAGACTAAAAGGGACGTCTGTGAGCGAACTCAGCCTGACAACCCTACTGAGCCTGTCAGTGACAATATCCGTACAGTTCGGTCCGTTCGTCTATGAGTATCGCATGGCGGGCCTAGGGGGTTGGTAAAAGTCAGACCCCCAAAAGCGGTACAAGTCGTGTTGGAGTGTAGCCCAGAACACCCTGAGATACTACTGGAATACCTACCAGTAAATCTCCTTGCCTCGGCCGAGGGCTTCGTGTAATGGCTTTCCTAGAAACAGCGCGACCTCACCCCCAATACCGGGAGAGACGAACCCCTGAAGATACGCTCACTGCCTCCATGTGGCTCGGGACTGTACCCAACTAAAACCTGTTTGCACGACTCCTTTGAGCCGTGGTAGGGTAGTAATCAAAGTACAGTGGGAACTCACACAAGACAAATGACGATCCCCAGGTCGATGAACTAACCTGTACACATGTCACCAGGGAACTTCCATCTGACGTCTGGTATATGACCAACTGGCATGTTCCCGGCGAGTCTTGTCCGGTGTACTCATAACCCAATGAGCACCTGTATACATCTTAGGTGATCCAACTGACACCAGTGGCTTGTGAGAACGGCCACCGCCCCTCGTCGGGGTCTCGACTGTATACACTAGTCTACTCTGGAGTATCGATGCCCTGTCTCGAAACTCTCACGACTAGGGACCATTTTAAGGATACGCTTATAGACTGCCAGCTCCCACTTATATGATCGCCCTCATACTGCTGGTGGTCAAGCAAGAATCCTAGGGGCTCTATCAACGTGCAATAGTGACCTGTCAGGTCACCTGAAGCAGTACACGATGATAAAGGTAAACCAGATAGCATACTATCATCTCGAGTAAGACCGTCCTACCGGGATAGGTCCTCCATCAATCATTGCAATCACGTACCTGTGACCTAATAATTGACTCTGAGGGCACTATCTCCAACAATATCATTATAGAATCAAATGATTTTAAAATGGAGTGTTTTTTAGGCTTTTCTAGTTTTGCTAAAGGGGTCACTCCCGGTGAAGGGATCGTCGGCCCTTTCCTCAGCGAATAAGGTGCAGGATATATCATATATACCGCTGTGCAAAGCAAAAACTATAGAAGCAATCAAAAGAAAAACCGAGGGTTGTAGCATCTGCCAGTTATTGCTAAAGGAGTCACTCCCGGTGAAGGGATCTCGGTCCTTTCCTTATCGAATAAGGTGCAGGATGTTCTACAAGGAACACCGCGATGCAAAGCAAGAACTGTAGCTACCTGTTTTATTTTGAAATTCGATTCCACAACATCTTTTAGGTTTATTTTCTTTCATTAATCTCATTAATGAATGTCCCATCATTTATGTCCACCTAAACATCATAGATAAATACAACGTACGCTTTTGCCATCCGCATTCGCCTCGATGTCCCGTCTGCACCGTTAGGTTAGGTAACTAACGGCAGAGCGGGGCAGGGCTAGCGCGGGTGTAAAACATAAGCAACGTCTATATAATATATCATATATACTATATACTATATCTATCATAACATATCAAATGATCACATCACAGATATCGCAGCAGAAGAAACATATGAAACATTGGATATACTAGGACGTCCGTGTTTTTAATACGAGCCAGTATAAAACACGGATTCCACGGTCGCGATGAATAGACAAACCCACACCCCTAGACCCCTACGAGAGCAGCAAGCAACCCTACCAATTCTAGAGTTAGGAGACCCGGACTCTACTCCTCGAGTTGGTCTCCCACTGGACTCCAGAACCCGGTTACTTGCGCCCTCCTCCTTGGGTCTATCCTAGTGCGGAAAAGTAAATAATATACATCAACGGTGACATCTTCCGCAACCTGGAAGTGCCCCAATAAAATAATATTACATACAAGTTTTTACATGAATGAAAATGAAAAAACACTCATCTCACATAAAAAACCCTGGCTATTCAAACACGACGATCCAATATAACATATCCAGCAACACATAACATCACATGTCATCAACGTAACTAAATATGCGCATCCCAATTGTCGTTGACATATAGCAACGAAACCGGCGATATCACATATTACACTTACGGTCGCAGAAAATAAAGTGTAAAACTACAACAGTTGGAATCCGCAAACTCTTTAGACATCACATGCCTAACCATCTGAATTCCTTAGACATCACATGCCTAACAATTATAAACCCCACATTTTAGTCTCATTATCGAAAACACTTTTCAATATCCAGTCGGGCAATTCAACAAGATTCCCGACATTTTGATCGAATGCTCGTCGCAAACTTTAGTAGGCGGCCGCACCCCCGATGCCGTCGACGAAGTGCACCCAGGCGGAACACCGCTACCGCGAGCACCTGAACGGATGCTTTCGGCGACGGGGTTCTCCTACAGTCACTTGGTCGGGGCTAAGGGGTGTAGCTGTCTATTAAGTTTATCCGGCGAGTATCCGCGTACGCTACGTGATTGCGACGGACTTTTGATCACATCAAAATCTCGTGGCAACCGATCAAGTGAGACTAAAGTGCTAGATTTATAACATCCAAATCAGTTATCTCATAACTACTTGTGGATTCCAAATATTGTATCACTTTCCAGATAAATAGAAAATGTTAAACTTTCCGATCGAACAATCAAACACCCAAGTTTTCCCGAAACAGCTCAACACATGAAATAAGTTTAAAAACATTCACTTCATGCCTCAGTACAAACGGTCCAGCCATAGAAGGGTCAAGCCAACGCCTCACATGTGGCATGCCGTACTGCCCCAAACCCTAAGGTTCAAAGGGCAGTTCAAGACGGCCACATAATCGAGTTAAGCTTTGTTGTCTTTCTAGAGAGACCATCACGTTACTTGCACTACTTAGAACGTTATTAAATTATGGAAAAATCTAACAATTGGAAATTTCCCGGCAAGGGAAAAATTGGGTATTTATATCCGGTCGAACTTTTTAACATATTCTAAAATTACCCGCAAAAACACATAGACAAAGTTAAACAATCCGATCGAATCAACGAACTCCTAATACAACCCAGAATACTCAACTCTTGAGTGCAATTTAAAAATTCCCAGAAAACTCAGCAATAACAGAAAGAAATTACTGTGCAAAATTAGATAAAAGATGCTACCGTACGGCAGCGGAACCGCCGCACGAGCCATGCTCGTGCCGCGGTTCCGTGGCGGTTTAATTGATTTAGACTCTCATTTTGCACAGTATTTCTTAGTAAAGCCTGCTGATTTTTCTGCATATTTTTAATTTGGAAAAATCCACTTTTTCAGAAAAAGTCCAGAGAGTGGTTTTGGATTAGGGTTTCGGGTTCGATCGGGTTTCTAACTTGGACTACTCATCGCCTAAGGCTCTAGCTAGGCTCTGATACCACTGTAGGGTTACTAGGCACACTCAAGAGGTTCCACAAGGTATCAACCATGCCAAATTCAAATTTTCTAGGTGCCGAGAAACCTTAAACTAGATCGTTAACTAGAGGTAAAGGCGAAACTACAAGCAAGTTAACAACTTAACAACTAAGTGAATGGAAATACAACCTTTGTAGATCCGGTCCACCACTTCTCTAGCTCCGTGTTGATGTCCCTCCACTGCGATCATCGGAATCCCGGACTCTAGCGTCGATTTCATCGAAGAAATGGGCGGGCTAGGTCGTTGACTTCGATGCCGAAGATGATCTACGTCGAGGCGACTCAAACTCAAGCTCCATCTTCACCAAGTCAAGAAACTTATGAAGAAAACACCCTCTACTACATGGCAAGTGATAGAGGATGAAGAAATAGGAAGTGGGTTCACTTTGGATTTGGATTTCTCACTTGGAATCATCACTTGGAAAAATTTAGCAATGGTTTCTTCTCTTCATGAAGAAGATGAAGAAGAAGAAAGAAAAATAATTATCAATTATTTTCCAAAAAGAAAATCAAGTGATGGTTATCATAATGCAACCATGGGTGAGTTTAACTTGTGTAGAGACTAAACTAGGGTTTAGGAGAATGGTTAGGTTTAGGAAAGAAACAAAATGGTCAAAGCTTCAAAGCTTCATGAAGCTTCAAATAAAATCCAAAGAAAGCCACCATTTTATTTCTTGCCAAAATGAATAAATAAATGAATAAATAAATTATTACCCTAACAATTTACCTAAACATGGTTTAAAGTAAACACACACCCAAGTTTGTATGTATCATCAAACATGATACAAACTAGCGCACAAACATATATCATATATATACAATGTGCACAATAAGGTGAGATAATCAATCTTAAGTGAACCAATACAAGTTAATGTAAAGTAATATATCAAATATATAATTATATATAAAATCATTAAATCAACACTTGATTTAATGATCCGGTCATACTGCATATAACCGACTAATATCAAGTGTATCAAAGTATCGAATCAACAATTGATTCGGTAACCCGGCTATATCTCATATAACCGTCCAATGATACAAATCGCGAGAATAGAATACAGTATCACATACTGGTATTATTCTCGGTCCCGCACATATCTCATATGCGCTCCTATTTCGTTTTGCTTGAGCCAGGAAACCTTTGTGTAGGACTCTAAAGACTCGTCAATACGCCGGCAGCAGGTGATGATCATATCAAACACCCACAAGTCGCAAGCGGTCTACTAAACGTAACGGCCACCCGGGTATTGAACGATCAGAAGATCAACGAGCAAGCCCGCTCACACTCCTGTGAATCCGACCAGTAACACTTACCGTACAGTCCGGTCTCGTCGTCTGATATGTCGCATATCTTGCCTAGGGGTGGTAAACGTCAGACCCCAATAGCTCGATAAGTCGTGTCGATATGAAATCTATAACAGTTCGAGAAACTACTGGTAACACTTACCAGTAAATCTCAGCAACCCTGGCTAGGGATTTCCGGTTATAGCCAATCGAACACAGCGCAACATCAACTCCCTATACCGGGAAAGACGAATCCCCTCCTATCGCTCATTGCCTCCATGTGATTCGGGACTGTACCCAAAAACCACCGTTTTGCACGCCCTCTTGGACATGGTAAGGTGGAAATCAAAGCACAGTGGGAATCACACAAGACTCTATGACGATCTCGGGTCCACAGACTAACCTGTACTAGTGTCACCAGAGAACTGCTATCTGACGTGAGGTATAATACCATCTGGGAGTTCTCGGCGAGTCCGTCCAGTGTACCCAGTCTCCACTAAGCACCCGTATATCATCTCTGTTGTCAAACACCAATGGATATGGGATCATCCACCGCCCATCTGTATGGCTCGAGAAGGTATACGCTAGTCTACTCTGGTATATCGATGCCCCGTCTCGATACACCCATGACTAGGGACCTTGAAGGTTGTACTTATGGACTACCATGTCCCCACTAGTATGATCCGCATCATAGTCCAGGTAGTCAAGTACACATCCTAAGGGCTTTACCAACATGTAACAGAGAGACGATCAGTGTACACGTTAAGGTAAAGAGGAACCAGATAGCATACTATCATGTCGAGCAAGAAAGTCCTCCGTATATATGTCTAAGCATCCACTACAATATACATCCTATGTATAGTAATGGCCTCTAGGGCATACATATAACTAACCGTTATAACTTTCTAGAACTCCTTCGTCTTCAACTCTTGCGGTGTACGAACCGGCCTCTCCTCGTCGTCTTCTCGCGCCGAAGACGGATCCACCCGAAAGCTTCTACCTTTGACTTCTTCTTCGAACTTTGAAGAAACTAGAACACTTGACTTGCTAGGCCTTGTGAAGTAGAATGAGTAGAGGATTTTTTTGTGTCTTTTTATCTCTAAGGCAATGAGTCTCAACACATGAGAATGGTTTGCCTTGAGCTAGAGAGAGCAAGAGGAAGAAGGAGAGAGCTTGGGAATGAGAGAGCTCAAGAGAGAGAAAGAAAATGAAAGAATGAGCCACTCTTTTCTCATCCAACCTCTCATAATCCAAAAGCATCATGAGCCATAATGATAATCAAGTATTATGTGATGGTTATCATCTCACAAAAGGCAAGATCATTTCATGCATTAAATGCAATGTGTGAACAAATAAGCAAGCCAAAAGTCTTTGCATGAAATGATAGCCATAGTAATGATGGTAGTCAACAAGTCCAACCTAGTCAACCGGTCAACAAAGTCAACAAGTCATCAAGGTCAACCTTTCAACCCAACCATGGCACAATAATACTTAATTACCATTAACCATATTTCTAATTCTCATTAGGGTTAAGCAAAATTCAACAGTCAATAACCCTAATGAGAATCTTGTGCCTCTGTCTCTCTCAACTGTGCATACACACCCGCATCCGCGTTCCGAGGAACACGAATGCAAACGAGATAAAATCAATCCCAAAACGTATACTAGGATCTGGCTTAAACCAAATCCCGGTAGTAATAACTGTCCGGTCACTAAACGTGCACAAGTGCGCGGATGTGACGGAACCCTGTCGCAAAACCATGCGACCTGTCGCAAAACCATGCGACCTCTACTCTTTTACCTAAAGGCGAATAGCTCTATGTGTGGGACTCTAAAGACTCGACACTACGCTGGCAGTGGGTTTAACCACAGACCGCAAGCGGCACTAGCTGTGCGTAACGGCCCCCATGTAGATGCCGATAAGAAGACGGACGAGGTGAAACCCATTTGAACTCTTACTGAGCCTGAATGTGACAGTCTCCGTACAGTCCGGTCTGTTCGTTTGATACATCGAATGGCGGGCCTAGGGGGTGGTGAACGTCAGTCCCCTAATAGCGGTACAAGTCGTGTCGGAGTGTAGCCCAGAACACCCTGAGATAACACTGGAAACCTACCAGTATATCTCGCTTGCCCTGGCCAGGGACTACTCGTGTAATGGCTCTCCTAGACACAGCGCGATGTCAACCCCCAATACCGGGAGAGACGAATCCTGTCTAACCGTCACTGCCTCCAAGTGCTTCGGGACTGCACCCAACTACTACCTATTTGCACGACTCCTTTGAGCCGTGGTAGGGTAGTAATCAAAGTACAGTGGGAACACACTCGAGGCGAAGTGACAGTGTCAAGTCAGCGGACTAAGCTGTACTCATGTCACCTGGGAACTGATAACAGACGATAGGTAAGTACCAACCAATCAGTTCCCGACGAGTCCTGTCCAATGTACTCGTAACCTAACGAGCACCCACATACTATCTCAAGTACGATGTACTGACGGCTGTGGGACAGACCGTCTCCCCTGCTGGGATGAGAAGCGCATACGCTAGTCTACTCCGGAGTATCGATGCCCTGTCTCGATAGTCTTACGACTAGGGACCTGTATAAGGATGTGCTTATGGATTACCCAACCCCCACGAGTGTGACTGCCATCACAACGCTGGTAATCAAGCAAAGATCCTAAGGGCTCTACTAATATGTATAAGCAATATGCTAAAAGAAACACATGCACATATTGAAGTAGAAACAAACCAAGTAGCATACTACCATTTTGAGCAAGATTGTCAATACAAGGTGAATATCCCAAGCTTCCATTAAGTAATATACAAACTAGTATGATACAGTAATGGCCTCTAAGGCATATACACTAACAATCTCCCACTTGCACTAAGGCCATGTACTGGCGTATCGCAGACCTATCATCTCGATCAGCCGCTCGAACTGAGTCTGGGGTAAGGCCTTCGTGAGTGGATCAGCATTGTTATCTTCTGAATTTACTCTCTTCACCTCGATCTCCCGGCGATCTATGATCTCCCTGATCAGGTGGTACCGCCTCAAAATGTGCCTGGACTTCTGATGGGACCTGGGTTCCTTCGCTAAAGCTATAGCACCGTTGTTGTCACAATACAGCGGTATTGGATCAACACTGGTAGGAACCACCTGAAGCTCTGTGAGGAACTTTTTCATCCAGACAGCTTCCTTTGCGGCATCGCAAGCAGCTATGTACTCCGCTTCCATAGTTGAGTCAGCAACGGTCTCCTGCTTGGAACTCTTCCAGCAAACCGCCCCTCCATTGAGGGTAAAGACATAACCCGACATGGATTTGGAGTCATCCTTGTCACTCTGGAAGCTGGAGTCAGCAAAGGCCTCGATCTGGAGGTCTTTTCCTCCATACACCAAGAACATCTCCTTAGTCCTTCTCAGGTACTTGAGAATGTTCTTTACCGCTATCCAGTGCTTCTCCTCTGGGTCTGACTGATACCGGCTTACAACGCTCAATGTGTATGCTTCATCTGGTCTGGTACACAACATCGCATACATAATAGAGCCTACCGCAGATGCGTGGGGTATTG
Organism: Agapanthus africanus; assembly: GCA_030015575.1. Classification (NCBI taxonomy): domain Eukaryota; kingdom Viridiplantae; phylum Streptophyta; class Magnoliopsida; order Asparagales; family Amaryllidaceae; genus Agapanthus; species Agapanthus africanus. Next base: position 185,607,769 of record CM057349.1, on the reverse strand, counting down.
ATGACATGCGAGCCCTTTCCAAATCAGTCTTGGGAGACATCTCTTTGGAGAGGGTGATCCCGTGACAAGACGGTAAATTACCGCGCTTGGAATCTTCCATACTGAATCTTTTCAGTATGGTGTCGATGTACCTTGACTGTGAAAGTCCCAACATCCTCTTAGATCTATCACGATAGATCTGGATCCCCAGAATGTAGTTGGCATCACCCAGGTCCTTCATGGAGAACCTCTGCGACAAGAATCCTTTGACTGACTGTAGCATAGGAATATCATTTCCTATTAGGAGAATGTCATCGACGTACAAGACGAGGAATACCACATTTCTCCCTACAATCTTACTGTAAATGAATGGTTCATCGGGGTTTTTGATAAAGTCGAATTCTTTGACAGTATCATCAAAGCAGATGTTCTAACTCCGCGATGCCTGCTTCTGTCCATAGATGGACTTGAGCAACTTGCACACTATACCGCTGCTCCCACTCTGATTGAATCCCTCTGGCTGATCCATATAGACGCACTCTTCCAAATTTCCATTTAGGAAAGCCGTCTTTACGTCCATCTGCCAGATCTCATAATCGTGGAAGGCAGCAATGGCAAGAAGGATCCGAATGGATTTAAGCATGGCTACCGGAGAAAAGGTCTCGTCATAGTCCAAACCAGGTCTTTGACGAAAACCCTTTGCAATAAGCCTAGCTTTATAGGTTTCAACCTGCCCATCTACACCAATCTTCTTTCTGAAGATCCATTTGCAGCCTATGGGTTTTACCCCTTCTGGAGCAAAGTCCAAAGTCCAAACATTGTTGGTGTACATGGACTCCATCTCGGTCCGCATTGCATCCAGCCATTTTACCGAGTCACCACTCTGAATAGCTTGCTGGAAGCTAGTAGGCTCATCATAATCAATGACACAATCCTCTCTATCCCCATCTATGAGAAAACCGTAGTATCTCTCGGGCGGATAAGACTGCCTACTACTCCTGCGGAGCGGCGCAGGAATGTCCGGTTCCCCTGAAACTTCTGGTTCTTCCAAGCTTTCAGTAATAGCTTGTGGTTCTGGAATTTCTTCTAGTTCTATTGCGCTCCTACTTATCTGATTTTCCAAAAATTCAGTTTCCAAGAAGTGGGCATGCGGAGAAAAAAAAACTTTTTGTTCTTCTGCGGAATAGAAAAGATACCCTCTGGAGTTCTTTGGGTATCCCACAAACTTACACAGTACTGAGCGTGCCTCGAGCTTGTCCGCATGCTGCTTTTTTATAAAAGCTGGACATCCCCATGTCTTAAGATACTTAAGATAGGGTTTCTTCCCACTCCACATCTGATATGGGGTGGTAGGCACAGTCTTGGTTGGAGCCTTGTTCAAGAGATATGCAGCTGTTTCTAGTGCATAACCCCAGAAAGATTGCGGTAATTCAGCCTTACTCATCATGGAACGAACCATATTCAATAGGGTTCGATTCCGTCTTTCAGATACACCGTTGTGTTGTGGTGTGTATGGAGGAGTACGCTGAGAGAGAATTCCATTCTCCTTTAAGTAGTCCAGAAACTCGGCACTCAAGTATTCACCACCTCGATCAGATCTCAGTGTCTTTATACTTTTGCCTGTTTGTTTTTCAACTTCATTCTTGTATTCCCAAAATTTCTCAAAGGCCTCGGATTTGTGCTTCATTAAGAAGACATGTCCATACCTAGAGAAATCATCTGTGAAAGTAATGAAATATGAATAACCACTTCGCGCATGTGTAGACATTGGACCACACACATCACTGTGTATGAGTTCCATGAGCTCGCTCGCTCTTACTCCGTGTCTAGTGAACGGAGTCTTTGTCATCTTTCCCATGAGACAAGATTCACAAGTGACATAAGACTGATACTCGAACGGATTCAAGTATCCCTCTTTATGTAACTTAGTTAATCGTGTCTCATTAATGTGACCCAGTCTACAATGCCATAAGAAAGCCTGATTTGTTTCCAGAGACTTTCTTTTAAGTGTGTTCTGGACACTGAAAATCTGAGCTTGATTCAATACGTATATCCCGTTATTTAATGTACCTGACCCAATCAGAACTTGATTTAGGTGGATGTGTACTACATCGCTTACAAAAGTAAATTCATATCCTTCCTTAGAAAGTAAGGATACAGATATGATATTACAAGTCGCACCTGGTACATACAAACAGTTACGCAAAATCAATGTCTGCCCAGTTGTCAGTCCAAGATGATATTCCCCTACAGATTCAGCATCCATGCTCATTCCGTTAGCAACCCTGAGAGTCATATCTGTTGGAGATAGTGCCCTCAAAGTCAATTATTAGGTCACAGGTACGTGATTGTAATGATTGAGGGAGGACCTATCCCGGTAGGACAGTCTTACTCGAGATGATAGTATGCTATCTGGTTTACCTTTATCATCGTGTACTGCTTTAGGTGACCTGACACGTCGCTATTACACGTTGATAGAGCCCCTAGGATTCTTGCTTGACCACCAGCAGTATGAGGGCGATCATATAAGTGGGAGCTGGGGGTCTACAAGCATATCCTTAAAAGGTCCCTAGTCGTGGGAGTTTCGAGACCGGGCATCGATACTCCATTAGTAGACTAGTGTATACAGTCGAGACCCCGACGAGGGGCGGTGGCCGGTCTCACAAGCCACTGGTGTCTGAGGGATCACCTAAGATGTATACAGGTGCTCATTGGGTTATGAGTACACCGGACAGGACTCGCCGGGAACATGCTAGTTGGTCATATACCAGACGTCAGATGGCAGTTCCCTGGTGACATGTGTGCAGGTTAGTTCATCGACCTGGGGATCGTCATTTGTCTCGTGTGAGTTCCCACTGTACTTTGATTACTACCCTACCACGGCTCAAAGGAGTCGTGCAAACAGGTTTTAGTTGGGTACAGTCCCGAGCCACATGGAGGCAGTGAGCGTATCTTCAGGGGTTCGTCTCTCCCGGTATTGGGGGTGAGGTCGTGCTGTGTCTAGGAGAGCCATTACACAAAGTCCTTGGCCAAGGCAAGGAAATTTACTGGTAGGTATTCCAGTAGTATCTCAGGGTGTTCTGGGCTACACTCCGACACGACTTGTACCGCTTTTGGGGGTCTGACTTTTACCAACCCCCTAGGCCCGCCATGCGATACTCATAGACGAACGGACCGGACTGCACGGATATTGTCACTGACAGGCTCAGTAGGGTGTCAGGATGAGTTCGCTCATCGACGTCCCTTTTAGTCAATAGCTGGTGGCCCGTCACGTATTGGCTTATACCTCTGACGTGCTAGTGGTTAAATCCACAGCCATTGTATTGACGAGTCTTTAGAGTCCGCCACACTTTCAGTTACTCAAGTTTCGGGCGAAACGCTGTAGAGGCCGTATGGAGATATGGCAGGGTCCGATCAGATACGTGCGGTATTGCACGGATCAGGATCGGACAGTTTTGTACTAGTAGCCGTATAGGTATATGGCAGGGTTCGATCAGATACGTGCGGTATTGCACGGATCAGGATCGAACGGATATTACTAGCCGGCTTTGGTTTAAGCCGGTCCTAGTTTAGTACAGTGTAGATTATGTCTCTTTGCATTTGTATCCGGACGGAATACAGATGCGGGTGTGTATGCACAGTATCGGGGTTTTCCCTGTAATTTATTACGGGACCAGTTTTCTGAAGTTGCCAGTTTGCATTCCGTTCCGGCCAGTTTTCCTTTGTTCTTTCCCGGCCGGACTTTTCCGATGGAGGGGGTTATTTGCAATTGTGCAAATAACACTTTGTGGAGGGTTTTATTGAATAATGATTGATTATGATAGCTTTCATTTCTTTGCACCATGACTTGCATTTTACTTGTGATTGGAAAGGGTATGGTTTGAAAAAAGGTAAAGCATGGTTGTATGTTTTCTTGTCTCTTGATGTGGTCACCATTCTTATGCTCCTACACTCACCTCCCTTCATGTTGGATATATTCATTCCTTCACATTATTCTTCTCACTTGAGATGATATGTTTTTCATGAGAGGAAGAAGAACACTTGAGAGAAAGAAAAAGAATGAGAGAGTTCATCTTGATTATGTGAGGAATTCTTCATCTCCTTCTTCTTCTTGTTTTGGAAAAATGAAAGCACCATTTTTCCTATCCCCAATCCTCCATCAAGGCAACAACAAACCCCAAAGTGAGACATCCACTCTACACTACACTTCCTACAGCATATCTTGAGCATGTCGAGTTGCCGGCTTCATGCGCGAGTTGCCTCGGTATTGAGGTGGGAGCCCGTAAAAGTACACGGCTTCGTGGTGCCCTTTCCGACGAGGAGGAGATGGACGGAGATCCCGCGAGGAGATCGGAGTGGAGATGAAGACCGGAGGACTTGGATCGTCGGTATACATCTCTTCCCTTTCTTATTAGTACCCTAGACTTGTTAATGGTTACGATCCGGAGTTTAGTGCGCGGTGGTGCCGGTTTGCAAAGTCCGCAAAATTTAAGTTTATCACCGTTTCCGCATTCCGGCGTCGGATTAATGGCCGGGGCGCCGCCGTGCACTTACACTGGTATCAGAGCCTCGCCATTAACTTCGTCTAGCTTTCGTTTAATGTGTTTGCGTTTCCGATCGAACAAAATCCCGAAAACACGTATTTCAAGCACATCAGTTTCTGTCGAATTTTTTTTGAGTCCAAAAATTTTTCAGGTTGTCTCAGAGTGATGTGCAGGGAATTCTAAGCATACTGTAAAAATTTGGTACCATGAACCCACCATCCCACCGCGGAAGGGCGGCCAAAACCCTACTTTGGCCGCGCTTCCGCCGCACGTTTCACTGTTCATGCTCCCAAAATTTTGCAGAATGTTCCTGAGTTGAAAATGTGCTTTCTGGAATATTAAAGTTGGGCCAATTTTTCCTGTGAGTGCTACAGTTTTCTTTGGGGCCCACTTGTTAATTGTTTGATCAATCGGAAATTTTTTAAAACACATTTTTCACAGTATTTACATTATATCTGCGACCGTGAATGTCACTCGATCGGTAAATCCGGTCTAACTGCTATAGCCCGGTTAGACGGATTTGCGAACGTGACTTTCACGTTGATGTTCTATGTTTTTGCTGTGATGTTGCGGATCGGTCGTGGGGGATAGCCTGGATGCAATGCTAGTACTGTGCTGTTGTATTATGTACATTTGATATTGCGGGGCGAGCGTCCGACATGTGGACTGCCGTCACTGCCTGTTTGTATTATTATTTTGGGGCACGACCTGGTTGCGGTCGATGTACCCGGTGTATGTATATTTTACTTTCTGTACTAGGATTGCCCCACGGAGGGGTGCACGGATAGCCGGGTTCTGGAGGGCAACAAGCCCGCATCTCATGGCATTGAGACGGAGGGGGCTTCGCTCTAGGATTGGCGGGCTATTCGCCGCACTCGTAGGGGGTACAGGTTGACCCAGGAGGGGTGCCCAAGTTACCGGATTCCGTGAAGTGCTGGGTGGTCCATTCACGGAGCTGAAGGGGGCTGCCTCGCTTCAGGTTTTGGCGGGTGACTTGCCGCGCCCGTAGGGGTCTAGGTTTTCATTGCACAGGCTATCCACACGACCAGGGGAACGTCGGGTTTCAGCGGCTCTGTGAAACCCGGGGATCCCAGATATCTGTATTGTTCTGTGATGCTGTACATTTCTGTGTTGTTGCATTTTATTCACGCCTTGAGCGAAATATAATATATTGGTATATATATTAGTAGATGTTGTATATGTTTTGCATCCGCGCTAGTCCAGTCCCCGCTCTGTCGTTAGTAAGCTAACCTAACGGGTAATGACGGGACCCAGTGGCGAATGCGGATGGCATATACGTACATCAGTATATTTTCGTTCTTTTTGGTGTGATCAATTGATGGGACTGCATTGATTCGGATCAATGCAAGTTAAACAAACCTAATCTGATGTTGTTGGAACACTTTTCAAAAAGCTGTTATTGCAAGGACGTTCACTTTTGTTTTGCATCGCGGTATTCATTTAGAATATCCTGCTCCTCAGTCGACGAGGCAAGGGCCGAGATCCCTTCACCGGGAGTGACCCCTTGGACAATAAGTTTGCGTCAGGGCATTAACTTCACTATAGCCGATTACTTTTGCTTTGCACCGTGGTATTCAGTTGGAATATCCTGCACCCCATTCTACGGGGAAAGAGCCGAGATCCCTTCACCGGGAGTGACCTCTTTAGCGGAAGTTGTCGTCACTATATTTCTAAAAAGCTATCCGTTCCTTCAACGATATCAAGTTCATTACGTTAAAGGTTTTCGCCAGAAACCATTCGTAGCCCTCCGTCGTTTCATATGGGTAGTCAATAGTATTCAAGCTGTGTTTGTTGGCCAAAGTCAAGGCACAGTGTTTGGTAGCTGTTGGTTATTCATATGCAGCATAGATAGATGCGTTGGTTTGGAACAGTCGTACTGCCTTGTTGGCCAAAGTCAAGGGTATGTACGGGTGGATTCAAATTAACCTGGAGAATGACGGGCAGAACTTGACATGTGACTTATGATTTGTTGGCCAAAGTCAAGGTCATAAGAGCATGGGGCAGAAATCACATCGGGAGTTTCAAAAGAACTGAAACTTGCCAGATATGCGCATACCTTCTGGAGTGTGATACAGTGAGCGGATTCCATCACGTTATCATGCGATGAGAGTTGGATCCCGATTCCCACTGATGAGTTGGTTTACTCCTCGGGTGACCCCGACTAATTCTTCTTTCAGGTTTGGAGGAGAGTTTGAGGTACAGTGGGAGGTTTCCAGATTAGATAAATTGGTAACCATTCTGATCTAGGATAGAGTGCACGCTGAGTGTTTCTTCTCTCTCTCTCTCTGGCAGCGACCATTGACCCGACCCTAAGACTTTGACTCAGTGACCAAGTTGACCGAACCTTCTTAACACTGGCTTTTGGATTGTCAGAGTTGCAGACCTCATTGCCACTCCTACTTTTACCCTTTTCTCCAGGACACCCCGTATTACTGCGAACGTCCACTTCCATTGGACAAAGCCATCGTATGGTTAGATACGAACTCGAAGGAATTCGAGGATGGTTTCCGATTCTGGAGAAAACGGATAGGATTATTCAGTTGTTTTTTCTTTTTACCCTCTCTCAGGTTACGAGTACTCCTTGGTTTAGGGGTAGTACACCTATTACGCAAATTGGATTGTCTTCTTCCAAACCTTAGGCTGGTGCCGACCGGTAGGGAATGAAGAAAACCAATTAGCATAACGATGGTGTGCAGAAGGTATTAAGTTAAGACAAAGCAAGGGATTAGTAAGAGGGCAAAGTAAATTGCAACAGATATTCACGACCAAACCAAATATTTCGTTACCACTCCCACATCACCTTTGTATTTTTCCAGGACACTCCGTATCACTACGAAGATCCACAGTTTATTTGGATACTCCATCGTATGGTTATATACGAACTCGAATGGAACTTGTTCCAGTTCGGGGATGGATTCTGGTTCAGGAGAAATAGGAATAAGGTTTATTCGGGTGTCTTTTATCTTCACCTTCTCTCGCATTGCGAGTGTGCCTAGGATTGGGACAGTACACCCATTATGCTTATTGGATAGTCTTCTTCCAAACCATAGGCTGGTGCCGAACGGTAGGGAAGGAAGAAAACCATTTGGCCTAAAGGGGTGTACAGAAGGTAAAAACTAAAGACATATGAAGGGATTTGGAGAGGTGGCAAAGAATTATACGGTTACAGTCGTGAATCTGGAAGAGGCATTACTAAGAATACCAGGATACCCCATCGAAACATTTCAATGTTTCAGTTTCACTGTGTACTGTTAAAAGAAAACTGATTTCCCGATTGGACACTTGCTCCAGGGTATGTATTTACCAAGTTTGATTCTCACATCTGTATAGTTTTACAGATGATGAGTGGGAGTAAGTTATTGGGAATTGGGTGATCATCCTCATTATATCGGGATTCGTTGTAATCGGTGATATTTGAGGAGATCATCTGGGCTGTTTGCCGGTCGGCAAATATTTGGTTTTGAATATCCGCTGTTATGCACCAATTTCAAATTGATATATCTGTACGTCTATTTCCATAGAGTGAGATATACCTTTTGATATTATGTCGATGACATTTACCTATATCAGTGGATGGTTAGGTAAGGAGCATTAAACAGCGGTGTAACTCTTCTTAACCATAAGTACAGTTTTCAACCTACGACACACAGTGAAAGAGTTGTCAGACTCAAGGGACTTATACAGAGTATTGTATGTTGTCTAGGGTCCATCAGGACAGAGGGGTTGGTCCTCGTACTACATTCAGTTTACTTATGACTTCTCTAGTTTTTAGACAGGTGTTTCGTGGAAACGCAGGGTCCGAATTTGGAGAAGTTACAGGTATTTGAATAGAGTAGAGAACCAGGTGTAGCAAGTATCGGGATTCTTCAAAGAGATCGAAGATGTAGATACTTGTAGTATTCAGTTGAAAGTGATGATTAAGAGAACTTGCTTCTCTTTCAGGTTACTCATAATTGGAAGTGTTCCTAAGTTGAGTAACGCTGATCCGCCTCCTTCCATTTAGTTGACATGCGCTGGGGACAGCTGCATGATTTGAATCTGGTTCAATTAAATCTGTGCCTCTGTTTCTATATTGGATATAGAACAGTTCATATCTTAACGATGTTAAGGTACGGGGAGTTGTCCGGTTTATGATTAAAACCAGACACTGGACAACTCAAGGCACGTTTCTGTAATGGCTGTTTGTGGGTTGACCCAGGCTATGACGAGGGTTGACTTTCTACCATCTGGATGAACAATAGCAATATTGTTCTAGACTCGCCACAGTTTTATTAAAAATGGATTTTTTTTCAGAAAACAGTAGTGGGAGTATGGTAGAACTGGAAGTGATTCCAGAACCACAAACGATTACTGAAGATTTGATAAGGAACCTAAAGATTCAATCTGGATTGACATTCCATTGGCCACTCCGCAGATAAGGTGGGTAACTTCAGGCACCCGAGAGGTACTCCGGTAGCCTCAAGGACGGTGACAGGGAAGTTCTTGTTTACCCAAAATTACCATTGCTGTTGTTCCAGGTTGCGAGACCCGGCGGGAGGATGAGTATAGCGTCGTTCTAAACTAGCTTTAGAAGTACGTGTATATGACTCTGCCAGAGGGTTGTCGTAGTCAGTGGGAGCAGCGGAAGCATTGGTGGACAGGTAGCTTATGTCTATTTATAGACTGGAGCACCAGTAGCGGAGATAGATCATCTATTTCTGACGTGACAGTCATGGGTTTGACTTCATCAGAAAAGGGGATGGATCTGTTGAGAAGGTAGTAGGGTGTGATGTCATGGTATCTGGATGACATACACAGAATAGGAAAAGAAACTCCTATACTACAATCGGTTATACTTTGGTCGTCACACATTGTTTTCTCCACAAAGGAAATGGATTTTATATCTGACATACTGGTTACTGGATCTGTGGTTTTAGATCTAGATTTAGGTGGTTTCCCAATCAGGGTACTTGACAGCATTCTAAGAGTATTTAGGATGGACGACTCCTGGCACGGTAGTGTACCTGCAGGTAATGGAGTCACCCTCTCCAAAGGTGTCTTACAGACTAAAGGGGAGAGGGACGTGCATGATTGGCAGATCACTTGCTTAGGCAATTGAGTCAATCATGAGATGTCAAGTACCACACCAGATGTTGTTCTTGCACTAGATGCAATAAGTTGACATCAATCCAATCCTGGAGAAACAGTCGGAAGCAGTTTTAGAACATAAGTGGATGTTCTAGGGATATGATAACGACAGCCTCATTCAGGAGACGGTTATCATTCCAGGCTTCCAAGGTGACATGGACGACAAGGAGGTTGTCAGAGTTATAGTTTTCCCTCTGACGAGGGGCAGTATTTTGGACAGGTGATCCAAGGCAATACTGAGGGAGGCATGGCGCGCAGGATACTGATTAAGTTCAGTTGACGATACAGTCTAAGAAGTTTGGATTTGGAGTTCATTTATGAGCTATGTCCCATCAAACATCCAGACACATTCTAAGACAGGTATTGCTCATTTCGGGAGATGGGTTTCTCCGCGAACATGAGATATAGAGAGACATAGAAAGAAACATCAAGGCGGATCCACTCACTAAGGCTATTCCTCGAACGCAATAGTTCCGCAAACGAGCTTTGTGAGACTGACTAGTAGAGGAGTTGGGTGTTCGGTATCACACGGGCTGTGAGTATGCGACATCGCAATAATTAGCCTTGAGTGCAAGTGGGAGATTGTTGGAGATAGTGCCCTCAAAGTCAATTATTAGGTCACAGGTACGTGATTGTAATGATTGAGGGAGGACCTATCCCGGTAGGACAGTCTTACTCGAGATGATAGTATGCTATCTGGTTTACCTTTATCATCGTGTACTGCTTTAGGTGACCTGACACGTCGCTATTACACGTTGATAGAGCCCCTAGGATTCTTGCTTGACCACCAGCAGTATGAGGGCGATCATATAAGTGGGAGCTGGGGGTCTACAAGCATATCCTTAAAAGGTCCCTAGTCGTGGGAGTTTCGAGACCGGGCATCGATACTCCATTAGTAGACTAGTGTATACAGTCGAGACCCCGACGAGGGGCGGTGGCCGGTCTCACAAGCCACTGGTGTCTGAGGGATCACCTAAGATGTATACAGGTGCTCATTGGGTTATGAGTACACCGGACAGGACTCGCCGGGAACATGCTAGTTGGTCATATACCAGACGTCAGATGGCAGTTCCCTGGTGACATGTGTGCAGGTTAGTTCATCGACCTGGGGATCGTCATTTGTCTCGTGTGAGTTCCCACTGTACTTTGATTACTACCCTACCACGGCTCAAAGGAGTCGTGCAAACAGGTTTTAGTTGGGTACAGTCCCGAGCCACATGGAGGCAGTGAGCGTATCTTCAGGGGTTCGTCTCTCCCGGTATTGGGGGTGAGGTCGTGCTGTGTCTAGGAGAGCCATTACATAAAGTCCTTGGCCAAGGCAAGGAGATTTACTGGTAGGTATTCCAGTAGTCTCTCAGGGTGTTCTGGGCTACACTCCGACACGACTTGTACCGCTTTTGGGGGTCTGACTTTTACCAACCCCCTAGGCCCGCCATGCGATACTCATAGACGAACGGACCGGACTGCACGGATATTGTCACTGACAGGCTCAGTAGGGTGTCAGGATGAGTTCGCTCATCGACATCCCTTTTAGTCAATAGCTGGTGGCCCGTCACGTATTGGCTTATACCTCTGACGTGCTAGTGGTTAAATCCACATCCATTGTATTGACGAGTCTTTAGAGTCCGCCACACTTTCAGTTACTCAAGTTTCGGGCGAAACGCTGTAGAGGCCGTATGGAGATATGGCAGGGTCCGATCAGATACGTGCGGTATTGCACGGATCAGGATCGGACAGTTTTGTACTAGTAGCCGTATAGGTATATTGCAGGGTTCGATCAGATACGTGCGGTATTGCACGGATCAGGATCGAACGGATATTACTAGCCGGCTTTGGTTTAAGCCGGTCCTAGTTTAGTACAGTGTAGATTTTGTCTCTTTGCATTTGTATCCGGACGGAATACAGATGCGGGTGTGTATGCACAGTATCGGGGTTTTCCCTGTAATTTATTACGGGACCAGTTTTCTGAAGTTGCCAGTTTGCATTCCGTTCCGGCCAGTTTTCCTTTGTTCTTTCCCGGCCGGACTTTTCCGATGGAGGGGGTTATTTGCAATTGTGCAAATAACACTTTGTGGAGGGTTTTATTGAATAATGATTGATTATGATAGCTTTCATTTCTTTGCACCATGACTTGCATTTTACTTGTGATTGGAAAGGGTATGGTTTGAAAAAAAGTAAAGCATGGTTGTATGTTTTCTTGTCTCTTGATGTGGTCACCATTCTTATGCTCCTACACTCACCTCCCTTCATGTTGATATATTCATTCCTTCACATTATTCTTCTCACTTGAGATGATAAGTTTTTCATGAGAGGAAGAAGAACACTTGAGAGAAAGAAAAAGAATGAGAGAGTTCATCTTGATTATGTGAGGAATTCTTCATCTCCTTCTTCTTCTTGTTTTGGAAAAATGAAAGCACCATTTTTCCTATCCCCAATCCTCCATCAAGGCAACAACAAACCCCAAAGTGAGACATCCACTCTACACTACACTTCCTACAGTATATCTTGAGCATGTCGAGTTGCCGGCTTCATGCGCGAGTTGCCTCGGTATTGAGGTGGGAGCCCGTAAAAGTACCCGGCTTCGTGGTGCCCTTTCCGACGAGGAGGAGATGGACGGAGATCCCGCGAGGAGATCGGAGTGGAGATGAAGACCGGAGGACTTGGATCGTCGGTATACATCTCTTCCCTTTCTTATTAGTACCCTAGACTTGTTAATGGTTACGATCCGGAGTTTAGTGCGCGGTGGTGCCGGTTTGCAAAGTCCGCAAAATTTAAGTTTATCACCGTTTCCGCATTCCGGCGTCGGATTGATGGCCGGGGCGCCGCCGTGCACTTACAATATCACCTTTCCTGATAACCCTACGATTTCTCAGAGCCTGTAATGAATTACAGATGTGAGATCCTGATCCGGTATCCAATACCCAGGAAGTAAGGTTAACTGACATACAGTTCTCTATTACAAACACACCCGAAGCCGAAACCACAACATGCTTCGAATTCTGGCTACTGGCTTTGCAAGCCCTGCAATCCTTCTGCCAATGTTCATTCCCGTTACAATAGGAACGTCCCTCTTTAACTACATCCAGTCCCGAAACTTTTGCCTTTCCTTTACCTTCTTCTTCCCTGGTTTCTTTTAGGGAATATGCAGAGGGCATGGACTGTAGAATCAAGTCAGTATTCAACCTGTTCTCCAACGTGGTCTTCAGGTCCGTGAGCTCAAAATAGCTGGTCTCTGTAAGGACGTTGCCCCCTACAGATGACCCGACAGCCAACCTCGCTTGAAACAATTCGTTCGAGGTCTCATATCTTGCGATACGAGATTGCTCTCCATATAAATCTTTGTTATGGAGGAAGATAGAAACTAAGTCCATCTTCTCGTGCTGCCTCTGGTTTGCACCATCAACTGAGGCTAACACGAGGCACTTGGCTTTCACACAGTCTTTTCCGATGTCTTACGGATATCACTATCCGTGACAGGGGAAACTGGTCCTGAGACGGCAGGGGTTTGATTAGTTAAGAGGTGTCCCAGCTTGTCATGGGTAATGGACATCTGGACATACCTTTGCCAATCATAACAGTCAGGTTCAATCATTTTATTATCTAGATGTAACCTATGTGTGGTCACTGGGTCGCTGCAATTAAGAGAGAGAGAAGAAAACACTCAGCATGATGCTCTTGCAAGTTTAGATTGGTTTTTAATTTATCTAAACAGGATGGCTCCCACTGTCTCTCGAATCCCTCCTCAAACCAAAAAGGAAGAATTAGTCAGGATCAATCTCACCATACAATATTTCTTAACCGTTCAGCCAGGCTAGTGTCGGTACTTCGAGGGAGGTTTTCCAACGCTTTCGCAAAGTTCCTTAATTAAATAACCTCTTTTCCCTGGGGGCGTAGCCCCGCTAACACCTTTCTAGACACCTACTTGGTTTATAGCATTGATCGTTAAGTGAGAAAGTTCCCGAGGAGTAGCACATACTCACAGTAGGATCGGGATCCAAATATCATCGCGTGACAAAACTGAAGGAATCCTACCAGAATCATCACACTCCAAATCGTATGTAGCGCTAGCAAGTTTCAGTTCTTTTGAAACTCCCGATGTGGATTTTTGCCCCATGCTCTTATGACCTTGACGAAGGTCAACAAATCATAAGTCACATGTCAAGTTCTACCCGTCATTGTCCAGGTTAATTTGAACCCACCCGTATATACCCTTGACGAAGGTCAACAAGGTAATACGACTGTCCCAAACCAACGCATCTATCTATGCTACATATGAACACCCAACAGCTACCAATCACTATGCCTTGACGAAGGTCAACAAACAAAGCTTAAATACTATTGAATATTCATATGAAACGACGGAGGGCTAAGAATGGTTTTGGCGAAACCGTGAACGTAGTGAACTTGATATAATCGATGGAACCTTGATAGCTTTTAAAAGGAGTGGCTCAAACTCCGCATTTAATAGTTAGTTTTTGAAAAGAACCGAGTGGTTTTGAATGTGTTCCAACGACTTTTACTTGGTTTATTTTTCTTGCATTAATTTTAATGTGTCCCATCATTTAATCCTACCATTGCAGAAAACAACCAAAATATGACGTACGCTTATGCCATCCGCATTCGCCACGGGGCCCCGTCATTACCCGTTAAGTTACTTAACTAACGACCGAGCAGGGGCTGGACTAGCGTGGATGCAAAACATAAGCAACGCCTAAATAATATCATATATAGATATATTGCAATGATAGCCATTTCAGATCACAGATGAACACATTGGATATACTAGGAATCCACAATTCGTACGAGCTTGTAACGAAAAGCGGATTACACGGTCGCAGTGAATAGCCAATACCCCACCTTAGACCCCTACGGGTGCGGCAAACTACCCGCTAAATATCCGAAGCGGAGCAACCTCCCTCAACGACGTGACTAGGCCACTCGGCACTTGGCGATACCCGGTAGTTTGTGCACCCCACCATGGGTCTATCCTAGGAGCAAAAACGGTAAAAAGAAATTATACAATGACGGCTACAACCCCGACCCGGTTGTGCATCCATACAAATAATATTACATCAATTTACATATTTTACATGAATTGAAAGAAAAGAAAACTCTCATCTCACAACCCCCGGCTATTCACCCGTGACAATCCAATGAGTTCATATACACATACCATGAACATTACAGATCACAGATTTGTATAACCCCCACTAGTCGACATATAGCGATTAGCAGACGTTCAATACAAATATCGCATCACAGATATAAACCGTTAGCCTTAGTCTTTAGAAGTTCGATAAAAATACGGATTTTCAAGCCCCAAAAAAAAAAATTTCTTTCTGAAAAACCTGGGCAGAAAAAACATATTGTAAAAATCCCAAAATACCCCCAGAAATACACTGCATGAAATTTGAGCCACTACCGACTCAACTCTGTTAGTTGTATGTATGCCCTAGAGGCCAGTATTGTATAGATGATGTATATTATATTGGATTCTTGGACATATATAGAGAGGACTTTCTTGCTCGTCATGATAGTATGTTATCTGGTTGCTCTTTACTTTAACATGTATACATGTCTCTTTATACTGTTTTACTGTTACATGTTGGTAAAGCCCTTAGGATGTGTACTTGACTACCTGGACTACGATGCGGATCATACTAGTGGGGACATGGTAGTCCATAAGTACATCCTTCAAGGTCCCTAGTCGTGGGTGTATCGAGACGGGGCATCGATATACCAGAGTAGACTAGCGTATACGCTTCTCGACCCATGAGATGGGCGATGGATGATCCCATATCCATTGGTGTTTGACATCAGAAATGGTATACGGGTGCTCAGTGGAGACTGGGTACACTGGACGGACTCGCCGAGAACTCCCAGATGGTATTATACCTCACGTCAGATGGCAGTTCTCTGGTGACACTTGTGCAGGTTAGTCTGTAGACCCGAGATCGTCATAGAGTCTTGTGTGATTCCCACTGTGCTTTGATTTCCACCTTACCACGTCCATGAGGGCATGCAAAACGGTGGTTTTTGGGTACAGTCCCGAGTCACATGGAGGCAATGAGCGATAGGAGGGGTTTCGTCTCTCCCGGTATTAGGGGTTGATGTTGCGCAGTGCTCGATTGGCCGTAACAGGGAAGTCCCTGGCCAGGGCTGTTCAGAGATTTACTTGTAAGTGTTACCAGTATTTTCTCGACCCGTTATGAGCCTCACATCGGCACGACTTATCGGTTATCGGGGTCTGACGTTTACCACCCCTAGACTTGATATGCGACATATCAGACGAGGAGACCGAACTGTACGGGAAGTGTTACCGGCTGGCTTTCACAGGAGTTGGAGCGGGCTTACTTGCTGATATTTTGATCACTCAATACCCAGGTAGCCGTTACGTCCAGCTAGTACCGCTGACGGCTTGTGGGTGCGTGATGTGATCATCACCTACTGCCGGCGTATTGACGAGTCTTTAGAGTCCTACACAGAGGTTTTACTGGCTCAGGCGAAACGAAATAGGAGCACGTATGTGATATGTACGAGACCGAGAATAAATGCGTGTATGTGATACCGTATTCTATTCTCGCGACTTTTTGTATCGGTCAGGTTATATATGATATGACCGGGTTATCGAATCAAGTGTTGATTCGATAAGTCGATACGATGGATGTTAACCGGTTATATGAGATATGACCAGATTATTAAGTCAAGTTTTGATTTAATAATTAAGTGTATAATTGTATATTAGATATACTAATTTACATTTGCTAACACTTGTTCACTTTAGGGTTTTTCTCACATGCACACTATTTTAACATGTATATGATATATGTTAAAATTTGTTATCATATTGTATCATGGTTGATGATGCACATGACTTGTGTGTATGAGACATACACCATTCTATAAATTATGATGGGTTAAGATTATTTAAGTTAATTACAAAATTAGTGGAGTTTTGGAATGAGCGTGAAGCTTGTAGAAGCTTAACTTGCTTTGACAAAGTCTACTAGGTTTGTCTTTACCTTAGATTCCTTTTAACCCAACCATAATCAATTAGCTATGGTTATGGCTCTACAAGGGTTAGTATATGATACTCACTCACCATGGTTACTCTTCTCACTTGATCATTATCCTCATTCCTTTCTTTTGTTCATCTTCTTCATTGAGCAAAAGAAATAGCTTGCTAGGGTTTTGAAAAAGAGTAAAACTTTGTGAGAATTAAAAATCCAAAGAGAACCCACTTCCTATTTCTCCATCCTCATCAAGACTAGCACTCTTGTATAGGGTGTTTCCTTCACTAATTCTCAAATTAGTGAAGTAGGAGCTTGAGTCGGAATTCCCTCGACGTAGATCATCTTCGGCCTCGGAGACTTCAAGCAAAGTCGCATCCCACGCGTCGTGAAGCCATCCAAGAGCCCGGAAGAACCTTGATCGCAGCGAAGGGACTTCATAAAGGAGCTTTAGAAGTGAAGGACCGATCTACAAAGGTTGTATTTCGTATTCCCTTTAGAGTAAAGATGTTTACTTGCTAATTGTTTCGCCTAGACTCTAGTTAACGATCTTGCTTAGTGTTATTCGGCACATAAAAATTTAATTTTGGTATGGTCGATGCCTTGAAGAACCTTGTTAGTGTGCCTAGTAACCCTACAGTAGTATCAGAGCCTAGCTAGAGTATTAGACAATGCGTTAACGAAGTTAAAACTCCGAACGAACCCAAATACGACAAAACGACCCCCTCTCTGGACAATTTTTAAAATCTGGGATTTTTGTGAATTAAAAATACTTAAAAAATACAGCAGGGATTTCTAAGAATTACGGCGCAAAAATTATGACGTAATATGTACGGACCGCCGCGGTTCCGCGGCAATACCCTGCTTGTGCCGCGGAACCGCAGTCGTACAGTGAGATGTTGGCTGTTTGTTTGCACAGTAATTCTTGTTTCTGATTGTGTTATTTTATGGGTATTTTTAAACTGACTCAAGTGTTAAGTATTCAGGGGTTCATTTTGTAACCATCGATTCGATCGGAGAATTTAATTTTGTTATGTTTTTCTGGATAATTTAGAAAGTACTAAAATGTTCGAACGGATATCATTAACTCAATTTTTCCCGGTACGAAAAAATATTCAAGTGTTGAATTTTTCTCGGGTTTAAATCTTTCGGAAAAACGTGCAAGAAATGTGACGGACCCTCTAGAAGACAACACACCTTAACTCGATTATGTGACCGTCTTGAACTTCCCTTTGAACCTTAGGGTTTGGGGCAGTACGGCATGCCACATGTGAGGTGTTGGCTTGACCCTTCTACGGCTGGACCGTTGCTACTGAGACGTATTCTGGAATTTTTGAACTCCGCTCAAGAGTTGAGCTATTAAGGAAATCTTGGGTATTTGATTATTCGATCGAAAAGTTTAATACTGTCTATTTATCTGGAATGTGATACAATATGTGGAATTCACACGGTTAGGCATGAAATGCGAAATATGTGATATTTCGGATTTACGATGTCTAAAGAGATTGTGGATTCCAAATATTGTTGTTTTACACTTTCATTTATGCGACCGTAAGTGTAATATGTGATATCGCCGGTTTCGTTGTTATATGTCAACGACAATTGAGATGTGCATATTTACTTACGTTGATGACATGTGATGTTATGTGTTGCTGGATATGTTATATTGGATCGTCGCATTTCTGAATAGCCGGGGGTTTTATGTGAGATGAGGGTTTTTATTTTCATTCATGTAAAATTAAATGTATGTAATATTCTTTTATTGGGGCACTTCCGGGTCGAGGTTGATGTCACCTTTTGTATATTATTTACTTTTCCGCACTAGGATAGACCGAAGGAGGGGAGCACAATTAACCGGGTTCTAGGGTCCAGTGGGAGACCAACTCGAGGAGTCGAGTCCGGGTCTCCTAACCCTAGAATTAGAAGGGTTGCTTGCCGCTCTTGTAGGGGTCTAAGGGTGTGGGTTTGGCTATTCATCGCGACCGTGGAATCCGTGTTTTATAGAGGCTCAAGATAAAACACGGACGTCCTAGTATATCCAACGTTTCATATATTTCTTCTACTGCGATATCTGTGATGTGATCATTTGATGTTCTGTGATAAATACTGTATATAGTATATATGATATATTATATAGACGTTACTTATGTTTTACACCCGCGCTAGCCCTGCCCTGCTCTGCCGTTAGTTACCTAACCTAACGGTGCACGAGGGGACATCGAGGTGAATGCAGATGGCATAAGTGTACGTCGTATTTATCTGTGATGTTTAGGTGACTTAAATGATGGGACTTCATTAATGTGATTAATAAAAGAAAAGAAACCTAAAAGATGTTGTAGAATCTAATTTTCAAATAAAAGGGTAGCTACAGTTTTGCTCTGCATAGCGGTATATATGATATACCCTGCACCTTATTCGATGGGGAATGAGCCGAGATCCCTTCACCGGGAGTGACCTCTTTAGCAAAACTGGCAGATGCTATAACACTCGGTTTGACTTTTGACTGCTTTTGGAGTTTTGCTTTGCATAGTGATGTATATGATATATCCTGCACCTTATTCCATAAGGAAAGAGCTGAGATCCCTTCACCAGGAGTGCCCTCTTTAGCAAAACAAATAAAAGCCTCAAAAATCACTCCATTTCAAAATTCACATGATTCTACGACGATATCAAGTTCATTACGCAATAGGTTTCAGAAAAACCTGTTGTAGCCCTCCTTCATTTCAGATAAGTCCTGCTTAGTATTCGTGCTACGTTTGTTGACCTCCGTCAAGGCGTAGTGTGCGGTACCTAACTAGTATTTATCTGCTTATGCATATGATACAGATTGGATTAGGGTAGTCGCACGACCTTGTTGACCTCCGTCAAGGGTCGTGCGGGTGGGTTTGATTCAATCTAGAAATGACGGGTTGAACTTGACTTGCACCCTATGGTTTGTTGACCTCCGTCAAGGTCATGGGATGCTTGGGGCAAAATATTATCGGGAATTTCAAGTGTTGAGATTTGCAATGAGATTGCATGCCTTCTATGAGATAGTTGGATCCCGATACCCACTGCGAGTAATTGTTACTCCTGAGAGAGTTTTACACAGGACAATTAGCCGATCAAGTAGGTATCTAGAAAGGTGTCAACGGGGTTACGCCTCTGGGAAAATGAGGTTTACTTTAATTAGGTCCGTGCGAAAGCACGGGGAACCTCCCTCAAAGTACCGACACTGGCCTGGCTGAAAGATCGGCGAAGTTGTAGGGTGTAATTAATCCCGGCTAGTCTTTCCTTTTAAGGTTTAAAGGAAGATTTGATAAAAACAGTGGGAGTCATCCTGATTAGATAAGATAATAACCAATCTGATCTTGCAAGAGCATACGCTAAAGTGTTTTCTTCTCTCTCTCTCTCCAGGTAGCGACCATATCATGCCTTAATAAAGATAATAATATGGATGTATTAACCGAACCCGCAAGTTATACTGTGCTGGGGAACGTTGGTTCCATTCTTTCGTATAAAAGTCATAAGACTGAATAGGATATAGGCGAATACCAGGATTCTCATATCACCCGAATGAAGAAAGTACATGTTGATGCATTTTCTTCGGGTGTGTTCGTTACGGAGAACTGTTTCTCCATTTCCTCTACGTCCTGGGTATTAGATACCGGGTTAGGATCCCATATATGTAATCAGTTACATGGGCTTAGGAAAGGTAGAGAACTTGGAGAAGGGGATAAAGACATAAGGGTTGGAAATGGTGTAATTGTTGCAGCTAAAACCGTCGGGGAATATCACCTTGTATTACCAACTGGTAATACATTGATTCTGAACGAATGCTATTACATGCCGAACCTGATATGCAACATTATATCGGTTTCTTTGTTGAGTGAAGAGAGATATAATTTTGTATTACAGGATAATGTTATGAACATTTTCCTAAACCAAAAGTTGGTCGGATCAGGCACGATGTGCAATGGCATTTATGTTCTAAATCAATCAACAGTTCTGAGCATAACAAACACACACAAGAGGAAGAGTTCAGAACTGAATGAATCCTTCTTGTGGCATTGTAGACTGGGTCACATCAATGCGACACGACTCGCTAAGTTGCATAAGGATGGATATTTGAATCCGTTTGAATTTTCATCTTATGACACTTGCCAGTCATGTCTCAAAGGCAAGATGACCAAAACTCCGTTTACGGGACACGGAGAAAGAGTTACCGAACTCTTGGGATTGATACATAGTGATGTATGCGGTCCCATGTCTACACATGCCAGGGATGGTTCTTCGTACTTCATTACATTCACTGACGATCTCTCTAGATTCGGATATGTGTTCCTGATGAAACACAAATCAGAACCTTTTGAGAAATTTAGAGAATATAAACAAGAAGTCGAGAACCAAACCGGGAAAAGTATTAAAATCCTTCGATCTGATCGAGGAGGTGAATACTTGAGCAATGAATTCCTGGACTTCCTAAAAGAGAATGGGATTCTCTCTCAGCTAACTCCTCCATATACACTACAGCACAACGGTGTATCGGAACGGAGGAAACGCACCCTATTAGATATGGTGCGCTCAATGATGAGTGTAGCTGAGTTACCTATTTCCTTCTGGGGATATGCACTGGAGACAGCAGCATACCTACTGAATAGGGTTCCTACCAAATCTGTGCCTACCACCCCATATGAGATATGGGAGGGGAAGAGACCATATCTTAATTTTATTAAGATATGGGGTTGCCCAGCCTATGTCATAAGACAAAACCCGGACAAACTCGAGGCAAGATCTGTTTTGTGTAAGTTTGTTGGATATCCCAAGCATTCACGAGGGTATATCTTCTACCACAGTGAGGAACAAAGAGTATTTGTTGCTCAACACGCCACCTTTTTAGAAAAGGAATTTCTTGCAAAAGAGATTAGTGGCTCTGAGGTAGAACTGGAAGAGGTTCCATCTGCACAAACCACAACAGAAGATTTGGTAGAACCAGAGGATTCGGTAGTTCCCGATGAACCCCAGCCACTCCGCCGATCTAGTAGGGTTCCTCACCCACCTGAGAGATACTATGGTTTTCTCATAGATGGTGGGAGCGAGGATTGCATCATGGTTGATGATGACCCAACTAGCTTCGAACAGGCCATCACGAGTGGGGACTCAGTGAAATGGCTGGATGCAATGCGGTCCGAGATGGAATCCATGTACACCAACAAAGTGTGGACTTTGGAAGTTGCTCCTGAAGGGGTAAAACCCATTGGGAGCAAGTGGATCTTCAACAAAAAACTTGGTGTAGATGGGAAAGTGGAGACTTTCAAAGCTAGACTTGTTGCAAAGGGTTTTCGTCAAAGACCAGGTGTGGACTATGACGAAACCTTTTCTCCAGTGGCTATGCTTAAATCCATCCGAATCATGCTTGCCATCGCTGCATATCATGACTACGAAATCTGGCAAATGGATGTTAAGACCGTCTTTCCAAACGGTGATTTAGAAGAGTGCGTGTACATGACTCAGCCAGAGGGATTCGTAGATAGTGGGAGCAGCGGGAAGGTGTGCAAGCTGCTTAAATCCATTTATGGATTGAAGCAAGCATCGCGGAGTTGGAACATCTGCTTTGACGTCGTTATCAAAGAGTTTGATTTCGTCAAAAACGTAGATGAACCTTGTATCTACAAGAAGGTAGCAGAGAGTAGGGTTGTCTTCCTCGTATTGTACGTAGACGACATACTCTTGATAGGAAATGACATTCCTATGCTGCAATCGGTGAAAATCTTCTTATCACAATGATTCTCAATGAAAGACCTTGGTGATGCCTCCTGCATATTGGGAATTAGGATCTATGGAGATGGATCTAAAAGGATACCTGGATTGTCCCAATCCAGGTACATTGACACCATACTAAAGAGGTTTAGTATGGAAGAGTCCAAACGTGGGTTTTTACCCACGATCTCAGGGCTCACTCTCTCTAAAGAGATGTCTCCCAAGACTGATTTGGAGAGAGCTCGCATGCAAGGGATACCCTATGCTTCGGCAGTAGGCTCTATCATGTACGCGATGCTATGTACCAGACCTGATGTAGCATACTCACTAAGTGTAGTGAGTAGGTATCAAGCTGTTCCTGGAGAGAGTCACTGGACAGCTGTGAAGAGCATTCTCAAGTACTTGCGAAGGACTAAAGAGATGCTCTTGGTGTATGGTAACGGAGAACTCCAAGTGGAGTCCTTTACCGATTCGAGCTTCCAGAGTGATATGGACGACTCTAAGTCGCAGTCGGGTTTTGTCTTTACCCTTTACGGAGGGGCGGTTAGCTGGAAGAGTTCCAAGAAGGAAACCGTGGCAGACTCGACAATGGAGGCTGAATACATCGCTGCCAACGATGCTGCCAAAGAGGCTGTCTGGATCAAGAAGTTCATTACTGAACTTGGAGTGGTTCCATCCATTGAGCATCCAATACCTTTGTATTGCGATAACAATGGAGCGGTGGCTTTAGCCAAGGAACCCAGGTCCCTTCAGTGATCCAGGCATATTCTGAGGCGGTATCACCTGATCCGGGAGATAGTTGATCGCCGGGAGATCGAGGTCAGGAGGGTTGACACGAAGAATAACACAGCGGATCCACTCACAAAGTCCATTCCCCAGATACAGTTTGAGAGACTCTTCGGGATGCTCGGTATGCGATACTACAGCAGCTGGCCATAGTGCAAGTGGGAGATTGTAAGTTGTATGTATGCCCTAGAGGCCAGTATTGTACAGATGATGTATATTATATTGGATGCTTGGACATATATAGAGAGGACTTTCTTGCTCGTCATGATAGTATGCTATCTGGTTGCTCTTTACTTTAACATGTATACATGTCTCTTTATACTATTTTATTGTTACATGTTGGTAAAGCCCTTAGGATGTGTACTTGACTACCTGGACAATGATGCGGATCATACTAGAGGGGACATGGTAGTCCATAAGTACATCCTTCAAGGTCCCTAGTCGTGGGTGTATCGAGACGGGGCATCGATATACCAGAGTAGACTAGCGTATACGCTTCTCGACCCATGAGATGGGCGATGGATGATCCCATATCCAATGGTGTTTGACATCAGAGATGGTATACGGGTGCTCAGTGGAGACTGGGTACACTGGACGGACTCGCCGAGAACTCCCAGATGGTATTATACCTCACGTCAGATGGCAGTTCTCTGGTGACACTTGTGCAGGTTAGTCTGTAGACCCGAGATCGTCATAGAGTCTTGTGTGATTCCCACTGTGCTTTGATTTCCACCTTACAACGTCCATGAGGGCGTGCAAAACGGTGGTTTTTGGGTACATTCCCGAGTCACATGGAGGCAATGAGCGATAGGAGGGGTTTCGTCTCTCCCGGT
The DNA here is from genome assembly GCA_030015575.1 of Agapanthus africanus. Taxonomy (NCBI): domain Eukaryota; kingdom Viridiplantae; phylum Streptophyta; class Magnoliopsida; order Asparagales; family Amaryllidaceae; genus Agapanthus; species Agapanthus africanus. The sequence goes on along the minus strand of CM057349.1, from coordinate 185,583,730 downwards.
ATTGGGGGTTGATGTTGCGCAGTGCTCGATTGGCCGTAATAGGGAAGTCCCTGGCCAGGGCTATTCAGAGATTTACTGGTAAGTGTTACCGGTAGTTTCTCAACCCGTTATGAGCCTCACATCGGCACGACTTATCGGTTATTGTGGTCTGACGTTTACCACCCCTAGACTTGATATGCGATATATCAGACGAGGAAACCGGACTGTACGGGAAGTGTTATCGGCTGGCTTTCATAGGAGTTGGAGCGGGCTTGGTTGCTGATCTTCTGATCGCTCAATACCCGGGTAGCCGTTACGTCCAGCTAGTACCGCTGACTGCTTGTGGGTGCGTGATGTAATCATCACCTACTGCCGGCGTATTGATGAGTCTTTAGAGTCCTATACAGAGGTTTTGCTGGCTCAGGCGAAACGAAATAGGAGCACGTATGTGATATGTGCGAGACCGAGAATAAATGCGTGTATGTGATACCGTATCTATTCTCGCGACTTTTTGTATCGGTCGGGTTATATATGATATGACCGGGTTATCGAATCAAGTGTTGATTCGATAAGTCGATACGATGGATGTTAGCCGGTTATATGAGATATGACCGGATTATTAAGTCAAGTGTTGATTTAATAATTAAGTGTAGAATTGTATATTATATATACTAATTTACATTTGCTAACACTTGTTCACTTTAGGGTTTTTCTCACATGCACACTATTTTAACATGTATATGATATATGTTAAAATGTGTTATCATATTGTATCATGGTTGATGATACACATGACTTGTGTGTATGAGACATACACCATTCTATGAATTATGATGGGTTAAGATTATTTAAGATAATTACAAAATTAGTGGAGTTTTGGAATGAGCATGAAGCTTGTAGAAGCTTAACTTGCTTTGACAAAGTCTACAAGGTTTGTCTTTACCTTAGATTCCTTTTAACCCAACCATAATCAATTAGCTATGGTTATGGCTCTACAAGGGTTAGTATATGATACTCACTCACCATGGTTACTCTTCTCACTTGATCATTATCCTCATTCCTTTCTTTTGTTCATCTTCTTCATTGAGCAAAAGAAATAGCTTGCTAGGGTTTTGAAAAAGAGTGAAATTTTGTGAGAATTAAAAATCCAAAGAGAACCCACTTCCTATTTTTCTATCCTCATCAAGACTAGCACTCTTGTATAGGGTGTTTCCTTCACTAATTCTCAAATTAGTGAAGTAGGAGCTTGAGTCGGAATTCCCTCGATGTAGATCATCTTCGGCCTCGGAGACTTCAAGCAAAGTCGCATCCCACGCGTCGTGAAGCCATGCAAGTGCCCGGAAGAACCTTGATCGCAGCGAAGGGACTTCATCAAGGAGCTTTAAAAGCGAAGGACCGATCTACAAAGGTTGTATTTCGTATTCCCTTTAGAGTAAAGACGTTTACTTACTAATTGTTTCGCCTAAACTCTAGTTAACGATCTTGCTTAGTGTTACTCGGCACATAAAAATTTAATTTTGGCATGGTCGATGCCTTGTAGAGCCTCGTTAGTGTGCTTAGTAACCCTATAAACTCGGTCGCGGATCCGCGGCAGGAGCGTGCTCCCGCCGCGGTTCCGCGGCGCTTTGAACGGTTCTCTGGACCAAATTTCTTGAGTGTCTTTTAAAAAGCCTGAGTCGATTTTTGGAGTATGATTTATCAATTTTTGAACAGAATATAGAATCGACAGAAACTTGATTTTCCGGGTGTTTTTCGTGACTTTTTCTCCGATCGAACTTCTACTTACTTTGCTAACATGTTAGATAGTGTTTAACTGGGCTCTGATACCACTGTAAGTCCATGCTACCTCTCTCGGTACTTACGGGCTTGCGGAAGTGGTGAAAAACGATTTTTCAAGAGGCGGTAAAATGGACTATAAATACGGATCTTTGATAAACAATCTACCTAACAACCTAACTAGGAGTTTTACCTACTCTGTTAGGGGGTTATACCTTTCTTGAACTCCTTCGTCTTCAACTCTTGTGGTGTACGGACCGGCCTCTCCTCGTCGTCTTCTCACGCCGAAGACGGATCCACCAGAAAGCTTCTACCTTTGGCTTCTTCTTCGAACTTTGAAGAAACTAGAACACTTGACTTGCTAGGCCTTGTGAACTAGAATGAGTAGAGAATTGTTTTGGTGTCTTTTTATCTTTAAGGAAATGAGTCTCAACACATGAGAATGGTTTGCCTTGAGCTAGAGAGAGAGCAAGAGGATGAAGGAGAGGACTTGAGAATGAGAGAGCTCAAGAGAGAGAAAGCAAATAAAAGAATGAGCCACTCTTTTCTCATCCAACCTCTCATAATCCAAAAGCATCATGAGCCATAATGATAATCAAGTATTATGTGATGGTTATCATCTCACAAAAGGCAAGATCATTTCATGCATTAAATGCAATGTGTGAACAAATAAGCAAGCCAAAAGTCTTTGGTTGAAATGATAGCCATAGTAATGATGGTGGTCAACAAGTCCAACCTAGTCAACCGGTCAACAAAGTCAACAAGTCAACAAGGACAACCTTTCAACCCAACCATGGCACAATAATACTTAATTACCATTAACCATATTTCTAATTATCATTAGGGTTAAGCAAAGGTCAACAGTCAATAACCCTAATGAGAATCTTCTGCCTCTGTCTCTGTCAACGGTGCATATACACCCGCATCCGCGTTCCGAGGAACACGAATGCAAACGAGATAAAATCAATCCCAAAACGTATACTAGGATCTGGCTTAAACCAAAGCTGTAAGTATACGGTAGCACCCCGACCGTCTTTCAGACGCCAAAATGCGGAACAAAAACTTTTATAACTGGCGCTATCGCATACTATAACCCGGATCTGCCATTAACGCTAAACTAACAATCTACAAAGAGGGAAGAAAGGTTATACCGAACGATCCGAGTCCTTCGTTCTTTAACCATCATCCCACGCTCCGTTGCGGCTGCTCCGATCTCGTTGATCTCCGATCTCCTCGTCCAGGTGGCCCCACGTCATCGGATCATTAAACGGGCTCCCGCCTCTGACTCGAGGCAACTCGGTCATCAAGTTTGCTATAAGAGATAACCAAGACTGATGTAGAGAATGAGTAGAAGACTTTGTCTTGCTTCGTCTAAAGCCATGGACGAACGGTTAATCAAGTTGCCATTGGAATCGGGTGATGGAATGAAATGAGCTGTGAAATTCTATACACCGAAACTATCATAATCTTTTAACCAACAACCATTTCTTTTTCTACCAAGTGTGTGAATGAGAGAGGAGGGGGGCCGGCCACATATATGGAGGTGGAGGGTAAGTGTAGGAGAGGGAGAGGTGACAATAAGAAAAATATTAAGTGTGAACACAAAGTGTGAACACAATTAATGAAAATGATGAATCACTAACCAAGTCATCATGCATTAATGGAATCATTAAATGCAACCATGACTCACTAAACACCTCACCACTTCTAGAACCTTCTAGAAGCTTCCACACTCATCTCAAGAAAAGATAAATCCGTATTTAACCAAATGTTAAATACGGCTAATAGAAAACTGGAAACTGGCAACTTCCAAAAGTGATCCTGAAACGAATTTCAGGATAACCCCATAACTGTATAAATATACCCGCATTTGTATTACGACCGAATACAAATGAAACTGAGACAAAGATATTATATCTACTCTGTATAATACATGGATCCGGCTAAAACCAATGCCCACCAGTATTATCTGCCCGAAATATGACACGTGTGTAAACACACGTGCATTTTCCGAACCCTTCCATAAAACCATACGGCCTCTACAATGTTTCGCCCGAACTTGGGAAACTATCTGTGGGGGACTCTAATGACTCGTCAGTACCCTGGCAGTGGGTTTAACCACAAGCCGTCAGCGGCACTAGCTGTGCGTAACGGCTGCCCATGGACTGACCTCAAGGGAGGCCAATGAGCGAACTCATCCGGAAACCCTACTGAGCCTAACAGTGACAATGTATATATAGTCCGGTCCGTTCGTCTATGAGTATCATGTTGGAGATAGTGCCCTCAGAGTCAATTATTGGATCACAGGTACATGATTGCAATGATTGAGGGAGGACCTATCCCGGTAGGACAGTCTTACTCGAGATGATAGTATGCTATCTGGTTTACCTTTATCATCGTGTACTGTTTTAAGTGACCTGACACGTCGCTATTACACGTTGATAGAGCCCCTAGGATTCTTGCTTGACCACCAGCAGTATGAGGGCGATCATATAAGTGGGAGCTGGGGGTCTATAAGCATATCCTTAAAAGGTCCCTAGTCGTGAGAGTTTCGAGACAGGGCATCGATTCTCCATAGTAGACTAGTGTATACAGTCGAGACCCCGACGAGGGGCGGTGGCCGGTCTCACAAGCCACTGGTGTCAGTTGGATCACCTAAGATGTGTACAGGTGCTCATTGGGTTATGAGTACACCGGACAGGACTCGCCGGGAACATGCTAGTTGGTCATATACCAGACGTCAGATGGCAGTTCCCTGGTGACATGTGTGCAGGTTAGTTCATCGACCTGGGGATCGTCATTTGTCTCGTGTGAGTTCCCACTGTACTTTGATTACTACCCAACCACGGCTCAAAGGAGTCGTGCAAACAGGTTTTAGTTGGGTACAGTCCCGAGCCACATGGAGGCAGTGAGCGTATCTTCAGGGGTTCGTCTCTCCCGGTATTGGGGGTGAGGTCGCGCTGTGTCTAGGAGAGCCATTACACGAAGCCCTCAGCCGAGGCAAGGAGATTTACTGGTAGGTATTCCAGTAGTATCTCAGGGTGTTCTGGGCTACACTCCGACACGACTTGTACCGCTTTTGGGGGTCTGACTTTTACCAACCCCCTAGGCCCGCCATGCGATGCTCATAGACGAACGGACCGGACTGTACGGATATTGTCACTGACAGGCTCAGTAGGGTGTCAGGCTGAGTTCGCTCACAGACGTCCCTTTTGGTCAATACCTGGTGGCCCGTTATGTATTGGCTTATACCTCTAACGTGCTAGTGGTTAAATCCATAACCAAGGTGTTGATGAGTCTTTAGAGTCCCCCACATTTCAGTTACTCAGCTTTCGGGCGAAAGGTTGTAGAGGCCGTATGGAGATATGGCAGGGTCCGATCAGATACGTGCGGTATTGCACGGATCAGGATCGGACAGTTTGTACTATAGGCCGTATGGTTATATGGCAGGGTTCGATCAGATACGTGCGGTATTGCACGGATCAGGATCGAACAGATTTTACTAGCCGGCTTTGGTTTAAGCCGGATCCTAGTATAGTACAGTGTAGACTTTGTCTCATTGCATTTGTATTTCGGTCGGAATATAAATGCGGGTGTGTATGCACAGTATCGGGGTTTTCCTGTAATTCATTACGGGACCAGTTTTCTGGAGTTGCCAGTTTGCTTTCCGTTTCGGCCGATTTCCATTGTTCCGTTCATTGGCCGAAGATTGGTGGAGGAAGGCTTATTTGCATTGTTGCAAATAGGCATTTGTGGAGGGGGTTCTTTGCATCTTGTTGCATCATGATGGCTTTCATGATGTGCACCATCCCTTGACTTTGCTTCATGATGGTGTCATGATGGCTTGACCTTTGTTGTGATGATGAGGTTGGTGGAGTATGGCTTTGTTGATAATCATTTCTTTTGCATGATATTTTTCCTCTCTCTCTTTTTTGGATGAGATGAGAATGGCTCCCATGTTTTTTGGTTCACTCTCCCACTCACTCCATTCTCTCCTCTCTACCATTGTGGCCGGCCAAGCAAGGGAGGGGGCTGTCCCAATTTTGTGGAGTGGGGTTTTTGCTCATTTCATGTTCCAAAATCCCCAAAGTCCCTCCACATAGTTCTTGTATCATTCCTCCATCAAAATGGCACCTCCTACAACCCCAAAATGAGACTTCTTCACTACACATTCTACAGCAAATCTTGGACACGTCGAGTAGCCGGCTTCGTGCCCGAGTTGCCTCGGCATTGAGGTGGGAGCCCGTAAAAGAAGTAGGCGATGTGGCGCACTTCCGGCGACGAGGAGGAGACGGGACATTCCGCAAGAGATCGGGACGATGACGAGAAGACCGGAGGACTTGGATCGTCGGTATATCTCTTTCCCATCTTATTGTTAGCTAGGACTAGTTAGTGGTTCGATCCGGGTATTAGTGCGCGGCGGTTTGCCAGTTCAGTAAAAAAGTAAAGTTATTCACCGCTTCCGCATCTGGCCGTCGGATTGACGGCCGGGGCGCCGCCGTGCACTTACATATCACATATCCGGCCTAGGGGGCTAGTAACGTCAGACCCCCAATAGCTGTATAAGACGTGTCAGAGACAAGCCCTGAACACCCTGAGATACTACTGGAGTACCTACCAGTAAATCTCACCTGCCTTGGCCAAGGACTTGGTGTAATGGCTTTTCTAGACACAGCACGACCTCCACCCCCAATACCGGGAGAGACGAATCCCCTGTCGATCCGCTCACGTGCCTCCATGTGGCTCGGGACTGTACCCAAAAACTACCTGACTCCTTTGAGCCGTGGTAGGGTAGAAATCAAAGCACAATGGGAACTCACACGAGACAAATGACGACCTTTTAGGGTTCCTAGGCACACTCAAGAAGTTCCACAAGGCATCAACCATGCCAAAATCAAAAATTTCATGTGCCGAGAAACCCTAAACTAGATCGATAACTAGAGGTAAAGGCGAAACTGCAACAAGTTAACAACTTAACTACTAAGTGAATGGAAATACAACCTTTGTAGATCCGGTCCACCACTTCTTTAGCTCCTTGATGACATCCCTTCGCTGCGATCACCGGGATCCCGGACTCTAGCGATGGTTTCGTTGGGGAAATGAGAGGGCTAGGTTGTTGACTTCTATGCCGAAGATGATCTACGTCGAGGCAACTCTAACTCAAGCTCCATCTTCACTAGGTCATGAAACTTGTGAAGAAAACACCCAATACAACATGGCAAGTAGTAGAGGATGAAGAAATAGGAAGTGGGTTCACTTTGGATTTGGATTTTTCACTTGATTTCAACATTTGAAATTTTCTAGCAAGGTTTTCTTTTCTTTATCAAGAAGAAGAAGAAGAAGAAGAAAAGAATATGAATTATCCTTGAAAATAATAAATCAAGTGAATACTTATCATAATCCAACCATGGATGAAGTAACATATGTAGAGAATAAACTAGGGTTTAGGTTTAATGGTTAGGTTAAGGCAAAAGACAAAATGGCTAGACTTTTCAAAGCTTCATGAAGCTTCAAGTAAAAACCAAAGAAAGTCACCATTTTTCTTTCTTGCCAAAAATAAATGAATAAGATAAATAAAACAAATAAAACCTAACCATTAACCTAAACATGGTTAAAGTGATACACACACCCAAGTTTGCATGTATCATCAAACATGATACAAACTAGTGCACAAAAATATATCAAATATACAATGTGCACAATCTAGTGAGAAAAATAATCTTAAGTGAACCAATACTAGTTAATGTAAAGTAATATATCAAATATATAATTATACATTAAATCATTAAATCAACACTTGATTTGATGATCCGGTCATATTCATATAACCGACTAATATCAATAGTAACAACTTATCGAATCAACACTTGATCCGATAACCCGGATATATCGTATATAACCGATCAATGTCACAAATCGCGAGAATTGAATACAGTATCACATACTGGTATTATTCTCAGTCCCGCACATATCTCATATGCGCTCCTATTTCGTTTCGCTTGAGCCAGGAAACCTCTGTGTAGGACTCTAAAGACTCGTCAATACACCGGCAGCAGGTGATGATCATATCAAACACCCAAAAGCCGCAAGCGGTCTGCTAAACGTAACGGCCACCCGGGTATTGAGCGATCAGAAGATCAACAAGCAAGCCTGCTTAGACTCCTGTGAATCCAACCATTAACACATACCGTACAGTCCGGTCTCGTCGTCTGATATGTCGCATATCTTGCCTAGGGGTGGTAAACGTCAGACCCCAATAGCTCGATAAGTCATGTCGATATGAGGACTATAACAGTTCGAGAAACTACTGGTAACACTTACCAGTAAATCTCAGCAACCCTGGCCAGGGATTTCCGGTTATAGCCAATCGAACACAGCAATTCATCAACTCCCTATACCGGGGGAGACGAATCCCCTCCTATCGCTCATTGCCTCCATGTGATTCGGGACTGTACCCAAAAACCACCATTTTGCATGCCCTCTTGGACGTGGTAAGGTGGAAATGAAAGCATAGTAGGAATCACACAAGACTCTATGATGATCTCGGGTCTACAGACCAACCTGTACCAGTGTCACCAGAGAACTGCCATCTGACGTAAGGTACAATACCATCTGGGAGTTCTCGGCGAGTCCGTCCAGTGTACCCTGTCTCCACTGAGCACCCGTATATCATCTCTGATGTCAAACACCAATGGATATGGGATCATCCATCGCCCATCTATATGAGCTGAGAAGGTATACACTAGTCTACTCTGGTATATCGATCCCCCGTCTCGATACACCGACGACTAGGGACCTTGAAGGATGTACTTATGGACTACTATGTCCCCACTAGTATGATCCGCATCATTGTCCAGGTAGTCAAGTACACATCCTAAGGGCTTTACCAACATGTAACAGAGAGACAATCAGTGTACACGTTAAGGTAAAGAGCAACCAGATAACATACTATCATGTCGAGCAAGAAAGTCTTCCCTATATATGTCCAAGCATCCACTACAATATATATCCAATGTACAGTAATGGCCTCTAGGGCATACATATAACTAACAATCTCCCACTTGCACTAGGGCCATCCGATAGCAGTGGTTGTAGTATCTCATACTCAACCATCCCATAAAAGTCTCTCTGTGGGAAAAGGCCTTTGTGAGTGGATCCGCCGTGTTGTCCTCTGAGTCTACTCTCCTAACCTCGATCTCCTTGGAGATCAACCATCTCCATGATCAGGTGATACTGCCTTAGAATATGTCTGGATCACTGATGGGACGGGCGTTCCTTGGCATAAACCACAACTCCATTGTCATACAATGGGAGGAACTAAGTTCATCTCATGAACTAATATACACCCAGGCAGCGTCTTTGGTAGCATCTTAGGTAGCGATGTATCCAGCCTTTATTGTCTAGTAAGCCACGGCATCTAGCTTGGAACTCTTCCAACATACCGTCCCTCCACTGAAGGTAAAGACAATGCCTGTGACAGACATTCAGTCGTCCTTATCACCCTGGAACCCTTCCAGTGATTCTCCCCAGGATCAATTGATACCATCTCACTACAACTATTGAGTATCCTAACATCCAATTAGATCTATCTCATAGATCCAAAACCCAGGATTTAGTAGGTATCACTTTGATCCTATATGGAGAATCATTGTGATAAGCGGAGATTGACCGAGCGTAGCATAGGAAACACTTTCCCTATCAAGAGTATGTCATCCACGTACTCTACGAGGATCATCACCATACTCCCTACTACCTTTTTGTATATACAAGGTTCATCTACCATTTTGATGAAGTCAAACTCTTTGACTACCACAAAACAGACGTTCCAACTCCGCGATGCCTGCTTTATCATATAAAACATCTTGCACACGTTTCCGCTGCTCCTACTGTCTACGAAGCCCTCTGGCTGTGTACTTATAGATGCTCTCTTCTAAATAATCATTTTGAAAAGCAGTCATGACACCCAACCACCAGATATCGTAGTCATGGTATATAGCCGTGGCAAGTAGGATCTGGATGGACTTAAGCATAGCTACTTAGAAATGGGTTCATCATAATCCATACCTGGTTAATGATGCAAAGGTTTAACAAGTCTAGCTTTGAAAGTCTCAACTTTTCCATGTACACCAAGTAATCTTCTCAAGATATACTTGCTTCTCATGGGGATTTAACCCTTCAGATATAGCATCCAAAGTCCATACTTTGTTGGTGTTCATAGATTCCATCTCAGATCGCTAAGCATCCAGCCATTCTTACAGAGTCCCACTCCTGATGGCCAGCTCGAAACTAGTTGGGTCATCATCTCATGATGCAATCCTCGCTCCCACTGTCATAGAGAAACCGAAGTATCTCTCAGGTGGGTGAGGAACCCTGCTAGATCGGCGGAGAGGCTGAGGTTCGTTGGTTACTATTGAATCCTTTGTGTAAGTGGACGGCGTCGCCCCGGCCATCAATCCGACGCCGGAATGCGGAAGCGGTGATTTACTTTAATTTTTCAAACCGGCACCACCGCGCACTAAAACCCGGATCGTGCCATTAACTAGTCCTAGCTAACTACAAGATGGGGAAGAGAGATATACCAAGCGATCCGTGTCCTCCGGTCTTCTCGCCGTCGTCCCGATCTCCCGCGGAATAACCGGTCTCCACCCCCTCACCGGAAGGGCACCACGTCGCCTGCTTCTTTTACGGGCTCCCACCTCTATACCGAGGCAACTCGGGCACGAAGTTGGCGAGTCGACGTGCCCAAGGTTTGCTGTAGAATCTTATAGAGAACTATGTGTCTCATGGGGTTCATGGAGGTTGCCTTATGGTAGAGGAAATGAAGTATATATTTTTGTGGAGGAACTTGGGGATTTTTGCAAGCATGAGAGAGCAAAAATCCGCCATCAAAAACATGGACAGCCCCTAACCCTTCATGGCCGGCCATGGTGAATGGGGAGAGTGAGAATGAGAGTGATTTGAATGCATCATGGAGCCACACTCATAATGCAAGAGATAAAAGGTCATGATAAAAAGCAAAGATCATCAACAAAGATCCTCACTCAACTAACACTAATCACAAAACAAAGTCCAACCATCATGAACCATCATGAAGTCAAGAAGTCAAGCAAAGTCAAAAGATGGTGCACCATCATGATCCAACAAAATACAAAGAACACCCTCCACAAATACTTATTTGCACAGATGCAAATAAGCCCTCCTCCACCAATCTTCGGCCATTGAAAGATACAAATGAAATATGGCCGAAACGGAAAGCAAACTGGCAACTCCAGAAAACTGGTCCTGTAATAAATTACAGGAAAACCCCGCTACTGTGTATACGCACCCGCATTTGTATTCCGACCGAAATACAAATGCAATGAGACAAAATCTACACTGTACTATACTAGGATCCAGCTTAAACCAAAGCCGGCTAGTATTATCCGTCCGATCCTGATCCGTGCAATACCGCACGTATCTGATCGAACCCTGCCATATCTCCATACGGCCTCTATAGCGTTTCGCCCGAAACTTGAGTAACTGTATGTGTGGTGGACTCTAAAGACTCGTCAATACTATGGCTGTGGATTTAACCACTAGCACGTCAGAGGTATTAGCCATACGTGACGGGCAACCAGCTATTGACCAAAAGGGACTTCGATGAGCGAACTCATCCTGACACCCTACTGAGCCTGTCAGTGACAATATCCGTACAGTCCGGTCCGTTCGTCTATGAGCATCGCATGGCGGGCGTAGGGGGTTGGTAAAGTCAGACCCCCAAAAGCGGTACAAGTCGTGTCGGAGTGTAGCCCAGAACACCCTGAGATACTACTGGAATACCTACCAGTAAATCTCCGGCCTCGGCCGAGGGCTTCGTGTAATGGCTCTCCCAGACACCGCGCGACCTCACCCCCAATACCGGGAGAGACGAACCCCTGAAGATCCGCTCACTGCCTCCATATGGCTCGGGACTGTACCCAACTAAAACCTATTTGCACGTCTCCTTTGAGAGTGGTAGGGTAGTAATCAAAGTACAGTGGGACCTCACACGAGACAAATGACGATATTCAGGTCGATGAACTAACCTGTATACATGTCACCAGGGAACTGCCATCTGACTTCAGGTATAAGACCAACTAGCATATTCCCGGCGAGTCATGTCCGGTATACTCATAACACAAGGAGCACCTGTATACATCTTAGGTGAACCTACTGACACCAGTGGCTTGTTAGACCGGCCACCGCCCCTCGTCGGGGTCTCGACTATATACACTAGTCTACTCTGGAGAATCGATGCCCTGTTTCGAAACTCTCACGACTAGGGACCTTTTAAGGATGTGCTTATAGACTACCAGCTCCCACGTATATGATCGCCCTCATACTGCTGGTGGTCAAGAAAGAATCCTAGGGGCTCTATCAACGTGTAATAGCGACATGTCAGGTCACCTAAAGCAGTACACGATGATAAAGATAAACCAGATAGCATACTATCATCTCGATTAAGACTGTCCTACTGGGACAGGTCCTTCCTCAATCATTGCAATCACGTGCCTGTGATCCAATAATTGACTCTGAGGGCACTATCTCCAACAATCTCCCACTTGCACTCAAGGCTAATTATTGCGATGTCGCATACTCACAGCCCGTGTGATACCGAACACCCAACTCCTCTACTAGTCAGTCTCACAAAGCCCGTTTGCAAAACTATTGCGTTCGAGGAATAGCCTCAGTGAGTGGATCAACTTTGATGTTTCTTTCTATGTCTCTCTATATCTCATGTTCGCGGAGAAAGCCATCTCCCGAAATGAGCAATACCTGTTTCAGAATATGTCTGGATGTCTGATGGGACCTAGCTCATAAATGAACTCCAAATTCAAACTTCATAGACTGTATCGTCAACCGAACTTAATCAGTATCCTGCGCCATGCCTCCCTCAGTATTGCCTTGGACCACCCGTCCAAAATACTGCCCCTCGTCAGAAGGAAAACTATAACTCTGACAACCTCCTTGTCGTCCATGTCACCTTGGAAGCCTGGAATTATAACTGTCTCCCGAATGAGGCTGTCGTTATCATATCCCTAGAACATCCACTTATGTTCTAAAACTGCTCCCGACTGTTTCTCTAGGATAGGATCAATGTCAGCTTATTGCATGTAGTGCAAGAACAACATCTGGTGTGGTACTTGACATTTCATGATTGACTCAATTGCCTAAGCAAGTGATCTGCCAATCATGCACATCCCTCTCCCCTTTAGTCTGTAAGACACCTTCAGAGAGGGTGACTCCATCACCTGCAGGTACACTACCGTGCTAGGAGTCGTCCATTCTAAATACTCTTAGAATGCTGCCTAAGTACCCTTAATTGGGAAACCACCCAAATCTAGATCTAAAACCATAGATCTAGTAACCAGTATGTTTGATATAATGTCCAAGTCCCATGTGGAGAAACCACTGTGTGACGACCAAAGTGTAACCGATCGTAGTATAGGAGTTTCTTTTCCTACTCTGTGTATGTCATCCAAATACCAGGACATCATACCCTACTACCTTCTCAACAGATCCATCCCCTATTCTGATAAAGTCAAACCTATGACTGTCACATCAGAAATTTATGATCTATCTCTGCCACATCTGCTTTAGTCTATAAATAGACATAAGCCATCTGTTCACCAATGCTTCCGCTGCTCCCACTGACTACGACAACCCTCTGGCAAAGTCATATAAACGTACACTTCTAAAGCAAGTTTAGAACGACGCTATACTCATCCTCCTGCCGGGTCTCACAGTCTGGAACAACAACAATGGCAAGTGTGGGTAAACAAGAACCTCCCTGTCACCTTCCTTGAGGCTACCGTAGTACCTCTCGGGTGCTTGAGGTTACCCACCTTATCTGCGGAGTGGCCAATGGAATGTCAAACCAGATTGAATTTTTAGGTTCCTATCAAATCTTCAGTAATCGTTTGTGGCTCTGGAATCACTTCCAGTTCTACCATACTCCCACTACTGTTTTCTGAAAAAATATCCATTTTTATTAAAACTGTGGCGAGTTTAGAACAATATCACTATTGATCTTCCAGATGGTAGAAAGTCAACCCTCGTCATAGCCTGGGTCAACCCACAAACAACCATTACAGAAACGTGCCTTGAGTTGTCTAGTGTCTGGTTTTAATTATAAGCCGGAAAACTCCCCGTACCTTAACATCGTTAAGATATGAACTGTTCTACATCCAATATAGAACCAGAGGCACTGATTTAATTGAACCAGATTCAAATCATGCAGCTATCTCCAGTGCATGTCAACTAAATGGAAGAAGGCCTATCAGCGTTACTCAACTTAGGAAGGCTTCCAATTATGAGTAATCTGAAAGAGAAGCAAGTTCTCTTTATCATTACTATCAACTGAATACCATACTCAAGTATCTACATCTTCGATCACTTTGAAGAATCCCGATACTTGCAACACCTGGTTCTCTACTTTATTCAAATACCTATAACTTCTCAAAATTCGGACCCTGTGTTTCCACGAAACACCTGTCCAAAAACTAGAGAAGTCATAAGTAAACCGAATATAGTACGACGACCAACCCCTCTGTCCTGATGGACCCTGGACAAAATACAATACTCTGTATAAGTCCCTTGAGTCTGATAACTCATTCACTGTGTGTCGTAGGTTGAAAACTGTACTATAGTTATGAAGAATTACACCGTTGTTTAATGCTCCTTACCTAATCATCCACTGATATAGGTAAATGTCATAGACATAATTTCAAAATGGTATATCTCACTCTATGAAAATAGACATACAGGTATATCAATTTGAAATTGGTGCATAACAGCGGATATTCAAAACTAAATATTTGCCATCTGGCAAACAACCCAAGTGACTTCCTCAAATATCACCGATTACAACGAATCCCGATATAATGAGGATGATCACCCAATTCCCAATAACTACTCCCACTCATCATCTGTAAAACCATACAGATGTGAGAATCATACCTGGTAAATACATACCCTGGAGTAAGTATCTAATCGGGAAATCAGTTTTCCTTTAACAGTACACATTGAAACTGAAACATTGAAATGTTTTGATGGGGTATCCCGGTATTCCTAGTAATGCATTTTCCATTATCCAGATTCACAACTGTGACCGTGTAATTCTTTGCCATCTTTCCAAATCCCTTTCCATGTCTTTAGTCATTACCTTCTGTACACCCCTTTAGGCCAAATGGTTTTCTGCTTTCCCTACCGTTCGGCACTAGCCTATGGTTTGGAAGAAGACTAACCAATAAGCATAAGGGGTGTACTGTCCTAATCCCAGAAGCACTCACAATGCGAGAGAAGGTGAAGATAAAAGACAACCGAATAAACTTTATTCCTATTTCTCCTGAAGCAGAATCCATCCCCGAACTGGAACAAGTTCCTTTCGAGTTCGTATATAACCATACGATGGAGTATCCAATAAACTGTGGATCTTCGTAGTGATATGGAGTGTTCTAGAGAAATACAAAGGTGATTTAGGATTGGCGAAGAAATACTTGGTTTGGTCGTGAATAGCGGTCGCAATTTACTTTGCCCTCTTACTAATCCCTTGCTTTGTCTTAACTCAATACCTTCTGCACACCATCGTTATGCTAATTGGTTTTCTTTATTCCCCTCCGTTCGGCACCAGCCTAAGGTTTGGAAGAAGACTATCCAATTTGCGTAATAGGTGTACTACTCCTAAACCAAGGAGTACTCGCAACCTGAGAGAAGGTAAAAGGAAAAGACAAATGAATAGTCCTATCCGTTTTCTCCAGAACCGAAAACCGTCCTCGAATAAATTCCTTCGAGTTCGTATCTAACCATACGATGGTTTTGTCCAATGGAAGTGGACATTCGTAATAATACGCGGTGTCCTGGAGAAAAGGGTAAAAGTAGGAGTGGCAATGAGGATTGCAACTCTGACAATCCAAAAGTCAGTGTTTAAGAAGGTTCGGTCAACTTGGTCACTGAGTCATAGTCTTAGGGTCGGGTCAATGGTCGCTGCCAAAGAGAGAGAGAAAATAAACACTCGGCGTGCACTCTAACCTAGATCAGAATGGTTACCAATTTATCTAATCTGGAAACCTCCCACTGTACCATCAAATTCTCCTCCAAACCTGAAAGAAGAATTAGTCGGGATCACCCGAGGAGTAAACCAACTCATCAGTGGGAATCGGGATCCAACTATCATCGCATGATAACGTGACGGAATCCGCTCACGGTATCACACTCCAGAAGGTATGCTCATATCTGGCAAGTTTCAGTTCTTTTGAAACCCCCGATGTGGATTTTTGCCCCATGCTCTTATGACCTTGATGAAGGCCAACAAATCATAAATCACATGTCAAGTTCTACCCGTCATTGTCCAGGTTAATTTGAGCCCACCCGCACAAGCCCTTGACTTTGGCCAACAAGGCTATACGACTGCCCCAAACCAACGCATCAATCTATGCAGCAGAAAGGCAACAAGCAGCTACCATACACTATGCCTTGACGAAGGCCAACAAACATAGCATGAATACTACGTGCTACCCTTCTAAAACGACGGAGGGCTACGAATGGTTTCTTGCGAAAACCTTTAATGTAAAGAACTTGATATCGTTGAAGGAACTGGATAGCTTTTTGAAAATATAGTGACGAAAACCATTGCTAAAGAGGTCACTCCCGGTGAAGGGATCTCGGCTCTTTCCCCGTCGAATGAGGTGCAGGATATTCCAACTGAATACCACTGTGCAAACCAAAAGTAATCGGCTATAGAGAAGTTATTGCCCTGACGCAAACTTTTTGTCCAAGGGGTCACTCCCGGTGAAGGGATCTCGGCCCTTGCCTCGTCGACTGAGGAGCAGGATATTCCAACTGAATACCACGATGCAAAACAAAAGAGAACGCCCTTGCAATAACAGCTTTTTGAAAAGTGTTCTAACAACATCAGATAAGGTTTGTTTTAAACTTGCATTGATCCGAATCAACGCGGTCCCATCAATTGATCACACCACAAAGAACGAAAATATACTGATGTACGTATATGCCTTCCGCATTCGCCACTAGGTCCCGTCATTACCCGTTAGGTTAGCTAACTAACGACAGAGCGGGGACTGGACTAGCGCGGATGCAAAACATATACAACATCTACTAATATATATACCAATATATAATTTTCTCTCAAGGCATGATAAAATGCAACATCGCAGAAAATGTACAGCATCACAGAACAATACAGATATCTGGGATCCCCGGGTTTCACAGAGCCACTACTGAAACCCGACGTTCCCCTAGTCGTGTGGATAGCCTGTGCAATGAAATCCTAGACCCCTACGGGCGCGGCAAGTTACCCGCCAAAACCTGAAGCGAGGCAGCCCCCTTCAGCAACGTGAATGGACCACCCAGCACTTCACGGAATTCGGTAACTTGGGCACCCCTCCTGGGTCAACCTGTACCCCCTACGAGTGCGGCGTATAGCCCACCAATTCTAGAGTGAAGCCCCCTCCGTCTCAATGCCATGAGATGCGGGCCCGTTGCCCTCTAGAACCCGGCTATCCGTGCACCTCTCCTTGGGGTAATCCTAGTACAGAAAGTAAAATATACATACAACGGATACATCGACCGCAACCTGGTCGTGCCCCAAAATAATAATACAAACAGGCAGTGACGGCAGTCCACATGTCGGACGCCGCAATATCAAATGTACATAATACAATAAAACTGTACTACCACTGCAACCAGGCTATCCCCTACGACCGATCCTCAACATCACAGCAATACACAGAACATCAACGTGAATGTCACATTCGCAAATCCGTCTAACCGGGCTATAGCAGTTATACTGGATTTACCGATCAAGTGACATTCACGGTCACAGATATAATGTAAATACTGTGAAATAATGTGTTTAAAATATCTGATCGATCAAATTTACCAAGTGGACCCCAAAGTACTACTGTAGCACATCAAGAAATTCTGGGCCCAAAATTAATATTCCAAAACCCCTATTTTCATCATAGAAGCTCTCTGTAAAAATTTGGAACACTGATCTGCAAATACTGCGGCGGAACCGCGGCCCAAGCATGGGTTTGCCCGCAGTTCCGCGGTCATATAGAGCGATCACGTGATCAAATTTCTACAGAATTCATATAATTCCCTGCACATCATTCTGCAACACCCTGAAAAAATTTTCGAGACAAAAAAAATTCGACAGAAACTGATATGCATGAAAACACGGGTTTTGGGATTTTGTTTGATCGGAAATGTAAAACACATTAGACAAAGCTAGACTATGTTAATGGCGAGGCTCTGATACCACTGTAAGTGCACGGTGGCGCCCCGGCCGTCAATCCGACACCGGAATGCGGAAGCGGTGATTTAATTTAATTTTTCAAACCGGCACCACCGCGCACTAAAACCCGGATCGTGCCATTAACTAGTCCTAGCTAACTACAAGATGGGGAAGAGAGATATACCGAGCGATCCGTGTCCTCCGGTCTTCTCGCCGTCGTCCCGATCTCCCGCGGAATGTTCGGTCTCCACCTCCTCGCCGGAAGGGCACCACGACTCCTGCTTCTTTTACGGGCTCCCACCTCTATACCGAGGCAACTCGGGCACGAAATTGGCGAGTCGACGTGCCCAAGGTTTGCTGTAGAATCGTATAGAGAACTATGTGTCCCATGGGGTTCATGGAAGTTGCCTTTTGGTAGAGGAAATGAAGTATATATTTTTGTGGAGGAACTTGGGGATTTTTGCAAGCATGAGAGAGAAAAAATCCCCCATCAAAAACATGGACAGCTTCTAACCCTTCATGGCCGGCCATGGTGAATGGGGAGAGTGAGAATGAGAGTGAGTTCAATGTATCATGGAGCCACACTCATAATGCAAGAGATAAAAGGTCATGATAAAAAGCAATGATCATCAACAAAGATCCTCACTCAACTAACACTCATCATAAAACAAAGTCCAACCATCATGAACCATCCTGAAGTCAAGAAGTCAAGCAAGGTCAAAGGATGGTGCACCATCATGATCCAACAAAATACAAAGAAAACCCTCCACAAATACTTATTTGCACAAATGAAAATAAGCCCTCCTCCACCAATCTTCAGCCATTGAAAGATACAAATGAAATATGGCCGAAACGGAAAGCAAACTGGCAACTCTAGAAAACTGGTCCCGTAATAAATTACAGGAAAACCCCGCTACTGTGTATACGCACCCGCATTTGTATTCCGACCGAAATACAAATGCAATGAGACAAAATCTACACTATACTATACTAGGATCCGGCTTAAACCAAAGCCGGCCAGTATTATCCGTCCGATCCTGATCCGTGCAATACCGCACGTATCTGATCGAACCCTGCCATATCTCCATACGGCCTCTACAGCGTTTCGCCCGAAACTTGAGTAACTGTATGTGTGGTGGACTCTAAAGACTCGTCAATACTATGGCTGTGGATTTAACCACTAGCACGTCAGAGGTATTAGCCATACGTGACGGGCAACCAGCTATTGACCAAAAGGGACTTCGATGAGCGAACTCATCCTGACACCCTACTGAGCCTGTCAGTGACAATATCCGTACAGTCCGGTCAGTTCGTCTATGAGCATCGCCTGGCGGGCGTAGGGGGTTGGTAAAGTCAGACCCCCAAAAGCAGTACAAGTCGTGTTGGAGTGTAGCCCAGAACACCCTGAGATACTACTCGAATACCTACCAGTAAATCTCCTGCCACGGCCGATGGCTTCATGTAATGGCTCTCCTAGACACAGCGCGACCTCACCCCCAATACCGAGAGAGACGAACCCCTGAAGATCCGCTCACTGCCTCCATGTGGCTCGGGACTGTACCCAACTAAAACCTGTTTGCACGTCTCCTTTGAGCATGGTAGGGTAGTAATCAAAGTACAGTGGGAACTCACACGAGACAAATGACGATCCTCAGGTCGATGAACTAACCTGTACACATGTCACCAAGGAACTGCCATCTGACGTCAGGTATAAGACCAACTAGCATGTTCCCGGCAAGTCCTGTCCGGTGTACTCATAACCCAATGGGCACCTGTATACATCTTAGGTGAACCTACTGACACCAGTGGCTTATGAAACCGGCCATCGTCCCTCGTCGAGGTCTGGACTATATACACTAGTCTACTCTGGAGAATCGATGCCCTGTCTCAAAACACCCACGACTAGGGACCTTTTAAGGATGTGCTTATAGACTACCAGCTCCCACGTATATGATCGCCCTCATACTGCTGGTGGTCAAGCATGAATCCTAGGGGCTCTATCAACGTGTAATAGCGACATGTCAGGTCATCTAAAGCAGTACACGATGATAAAGATAAACCAGATAGCATACTATCATCTCGAGTAAGACTGTCCTACTGGGACAGGTCCTCCCTCAATCATTGCAATCACGTGCCTGTGATCCAATAATTGACTCTGAGGGCACTATCTCCAACACTTCGGTTCTACCAAATCATCTGCTGTAGTTTGTATAGCTGGGACCTTTCCAGTTCTACATAACAGACCTTGCATCGAGCTTGTCCGGATTTTGCTTTTAGACATAGCCCGGACAACCCCAAATTTTAACCAACTTATGATATGGGCTCTTCCCTTTCCATATCACATATGAAGTGGTAGGCAACTGATTTGATTTGAACCCTATTAAATAGGTATGCAGCTTCTCAAGTGCTTAACTCCCAAAAGGAAAATAGGAAACTCAGTAGTACTCATCATGGAGCACACCATATCACATAGGGTGCTATTGCTCCGCCCCGATATACCATCGTGCTATGGTGTATACGGAGGAGTAATGTTGAGAGAGAATCTCATTCTCCTTTAGAATAGTCCAGGAATTCCGTGCTCAAGTATTCTCCTCCCTGATCTCATCATAGAACATAATACTTATACCCGTATTTTGGTTCTCTACTTCTAACTTATATTCTGTGAATATCTCAAAAGCTTCGGACTTGTGTTTCAACAAGAACATATGTCTGAATCTTGAGAGATTATCAGAGAATGTAATGAAGTAAAAAGAACCGGTCTTGGTATGTATAGACACGGGACCTTCATACATCAGCATGTATCAATCCCAAGAGTTCACTAACTCTTTCTCTGTTTCAAATAAATAGAGCTGTGGTCAACGTATCTTTGTGACATGACAGGCAAGTTTCACAAGATGTAAATTCAAATTAATTTAAATAAGCATATAAATGTAACTTCAGCCAGTCGGGTCGCATTGATATGACCTAGTCTACAATGCCTCAAGAAGGATTCGTTCATTTCTGAACTCTTCCTCTTGTGTGTATTCCGTATACTAAGAACTGTAGTTTGATTTAGAACATCAATGCTTTTAGATAACGTGCCTGAACCGATCAACTCTTGATATAGGAAATGTTCAAAACATTATCCAATCAATACAAAATTATATCCTTCTTTACTAATAAAGAGACTGATATGATTTTGTATATCAGGTTCGGTATCTAATGACATTTGTTTAGAATCAATGTATTCAGGTAATACAGGGTGACAGTGACCAACAGACCTGGCTGCAACACTTGCACCGTTTTCTGTCTCATGAAACTTATCACCCGTTCTCAGTTCTCTACCTTTCTTTAGCCCTATGTAACAGATTACATATCTGGGATCCTGATCCGGTATCAAATCTCCAGGATGTACAGGATACAGAGAAACAGTTCTTTGTAATGAACACACCCGAAGGAGATGCATCATATGCACTTTCTTTGTTTGGGCGGTATGGGAATCCTGGTATTCCCCTATTTCCTGCTCTGTCTTATAACAATTATAAGTTGGAGCAGGACCAACGTTCCCCAGCTCAGTATAACAAGCGGGTTCAGTCAATACATCCGTATTATTATCTTGATTAAGGCGTGACATGGTCGCTACCTGGAGAGAGAGAGAAGAAAACACTCTGCGTGCGCTCTTGCATGATCAGATTGGTTATAATTTTATCTAATCAGGATGGCTCCCACTGTTTTTATCAAATCTTCCTTCAAACCTTAAAAGGAAAGACTAGCCGGGATTAATTACACGCTACAAGTTCGCCAATCTTTCAGCCAGGCCAGTGTCGGTACTTTGAGGGAGGTTCCTCGTGCTTTCGCACGGACCTAATTACAGTAAACCTCGTTTTCCCAGAGGCGTAACCCCGTTGACACCTTTCTAGACACCTACTAGATCGGCTAATTGTAATGTGTAAAACTCTCCCAGGAGTAACAATTACTCGCAGCGGGTATCGGGATCTAACTATCTCATAGAAGGTATGCAATCTCATTGCAAATTTCAACACTTGAAATTCCCGATAATTTTGCCCCTAGCACCCTATGATCTTGACGGAGGTCAACAAACCATAGGCTACTAGTCAAGTTCAACCCGTCATTTCTTGATTGAATCAAACCCACCCGCACAACCCTTGACGAAGGTCAACAAACGTAGCACGAATACTATGTAGGACTTATCTGAAATGACGGAGGGCTACGACAGGTTTTTCTGAAAACCTATTACGTAATGAACTTGATATCGTTGTAGAATCAAATGATTTTAAATTGGAGTGTTTTTTAGGCTTTTCTAGTTTTGCTAAAGGGGTCACTCCCGGTGAAGGGATCGTCGGCCCTTTCCTCATCGAATAAGGTGCAGGATATATCATATATGCCGCTGTGCAAAGAAAGAACTATAGGAGCAATCAAAAGACAAACCGAGGGGTGTAGCATCTGCCAGTTATTGCTAAAGGAGTCACTCCAGGTGAAGGGATCTCGGTCCTTTCCTTATCGAATAAGGTGCAGGATGTTCTACAAGGAACACCGCGATGCAAAGCAAGAACCGTAGCTACCTGTTTTTGAAAATTTGATTCCACAACATCTTAGGTTTCTTTTCTTTCATTAATCACATTAATCAAGTCCCATCATTTAAGTCCACCTAAACGTCACAAATAAATACGACGTACACTTATTCCATCCGTGTTCGCCTCGATGTCCCCTCGTGCACCGTTAGGTTAGGTGACTAACGGCAGATCGGGGCAGGGCTAGCGCGGGTGTAAAACATAAGTAACGTCTATATAATATATCATATATACTATATACAGTATCCATCATAGAACATCAAATGATCACATCACAGATATCGCAGCAGAAGATATCATATGAAATATTGGATATACTAGGATGTCCGTGTTTTCAATACGAGCCAGTATAAAACACGGATTCCACAGTCGCGATGAATAGCCAAACCCACACCCCTAGACCCCTACGAGAGCGGCAAGCAACCCTACCAATTCTAGAGTTAGGAGACCCGGACTCGACTCCTCGAGTTGGTCTCCTACTGGACTCCAGAACCCGGTTACTTGTGCCCTCCTCCTTGGGTCTATCCTAGTGCGGAAAAGTAAATAATATACAATGGTGACATCTTCCGCAACCTGGAAGTGCCCCAATAAAAGAATATTACATACAAGTTTTTACATGAATGAAAATAAAAAACACTCATCTCACATAAAACCCCCCGGCTATTCAAACACGACGATCCAATATAACATATCCAGCAACACATAACATCACATGTCATCAACGTAAGTAAACATGCGTATCCCAATTGTCGTTGACATATAGCAACGAAACCGGCGATATCACATATTACACTTACGGTCGCAGAAAAGAAAGTGTAAAACTACAATAGTTGGAATCCGCAAACTCTTTAGACATCATATGCCTAACCAAATGAATTCCTTAGACATCGCATGCCTAACAATTATAAACCCCGCATTTTAGTCTCAATATCGAAAACACTTTTCAATATCAAGTCGGGCAATTCAACAAGATTCCCGACATTTTGATCGAATGCTCGTCGCAAACTTTAGTAGGCGGCCGCACCGCCGATGCCGTCGACGAAGTGCACCAAGGCGGAACACCGCTGCCGCGAGCACCCGAACGGATGCTTTCGGCGATGGGGTTCTCCTACAGTAACTTGGTCGGGGCAATGGGGTGTAGCTGTCTATTAAGTTTACCCGGCGAGTATCCGCATACGCTACGTGATTGCGACGGACTTTTGATCGCATCAAGATTGCGACGGACTTTTGATCGCATCAAAATTCCGTGGCAACCGATCAAGTGAGACTAAACTGCTATGTCTATAACATTCAAATGTTGTTGATTCCAATTATTGTATCACATTCCAGATAAATAGAAAATGTTAAACTTTCCGATCGAACAATCAAACACCCAAGTTTTCCCGAAAATCTCAACACATGAAATAAGTTTAAAAACATCCACTTCATGCCACAGTACCAACGGTCCAGCCGTAGAAGGGTCAAGCCAACGCCTCACATGTGGCACGCCGTACTGCCCCAAACCCGAAGGTTCAAAGGGCAATTCAAGATGGTTACATAATCGAGTTAAGGTTTGTTGTCTTCCAGAGGGTCCATCGCGTTACTTGCACTACTTAGACGTTCTTAAACTACGGGAAAAAATCCAACACATGGAAATTTTCCGGCAGGGGAAAAAATGGGTATTTTTATCCGGTCGAACTTTTTAACAGTTTCTAAAATATCCGGAATAACATAAATGAAGTTAAATTATCCGATCGAATTAACGAGTCACCAATAAAACCCTAGAAAACTTAACACTTGAGTGGAATTAAAATATTCCCAGAAAAAAATGACAAGAAAGGACCTAAGAATAAATAAGTGAAGTTTGAGGGACTAATTCACAATTTTGGCCGCGGAACCGCCGCCAAACGCTTGTTTTGGCAGCGGTTCCGCGGTCAAATTTTTGAGTTAGAGCTCCGTACTTCACAGTAATTCTTAGATTTTCCTGCTTAATATTCTGAGCATTTGTAATTCAGAAAAATCCACATTTTTAAAAAATGTACAGAGAAGGGTTTTGATCGGGTTTTTTGGGTTCGTTCAGATCTCTAACTTCGTCTACACTTCGTCTAAAGCTCTAGTTAGGCTTTGATACCACTGTAGGGTTCTTAGGCACACTCAAAAGGTTCCACAAGGCATCAACCAAGCCAAAATCAAAAATTTCATGTGCCGGGAAACCCTAAACTAGATCGATAACTAGAGGTAAAGGCGAAACTACAACAAATTAACAACTTAACTACTAAATGAATGGAAATACAACCTTTGTAGATCCGGTCCACCACTTCTTTAGCTCCATGATGACGTCCCTTCACTGCGATCACCGGGATCCCGGACTCTAGCGATGGTTTCGTCGGGGAAATGAGCGGGGTAGGTCGTTGACTTCGATGCCGAAAATGATCTACGTCGAGGCAACTCTAACTCAAGCTTCATCTTCACTAGGTCATGAAACTTGTGAAGAAAACACCCAATACAACATGGCAAGTGGTAGAGGATGAAGAAATAGGAAGTGGGTTCACTTTGGATTTGGATTTCTCACTTGATTTCAACACGTGAAATTTTCTAGCAAAGTTTTCTTTTCTTTATCAAGAAGAAGAAGAAGAAGAAAGGAATATGAATTATCCTTGAAAATAATAAATCAAGTGAATACTTATCATAATCCAACCATGGGTGAAGTAATACTGTAGAGAATAAACTAGGGTTTAGGTTTAATGGTTCTGTTAAGGCAAAAGACAAAATGGCTAGACTTTTCAAAGCTTCATGAAGCTTCAAGTAAAAACCAAAGAAAGCCACCATTTCTCTTTCTTGCCAAAAATAAATGAATAAGATAAATAAAACAAATAAAACCTAACCATTAACCTAAACATGGTTAAAGTGATACACACACCCAAGTTTGCATGTATCACCACTGTAGGGTTACTAGGCACACTAACGAGGCTCTACAAGGCATCGACCATGCCAAAATTAAATTTTTATGTGCCGAATAACACTAAGCAAGATCCTTAACTAGAGTTTAGGCGAAACAATTAGCAAGTAAACATCTTTACTCTAAAGGGAATATGAATACAACCTTTGTAGATCGGTCCTTCGCTTCTAAAGCTCCTTGATGAAGTCCCTTCGCTGCGATCAAGGTTTTTCCGGGCTCTTGCATGGCTTCACGACGCGTGGGATGCGACTTTGCTTGAAGTCTCCGAGGCTGAAGATGATCTACGTCGAGAGAATTCCGACTCAAGCTCCTACTTCACTAATTTGAGAATTAGTGAAGGAAACACCCTATACAAGAGTGCTAGTCTTGATGAGGATGGAGAAATAGGAAGTGGGATCTCTTTGGATTTTTAATTCTTACAAAGTTTCACTCTTTTTCAAAACCTTAGCATGCTATTTCTTTTGCTCAATGAAGAAGATGAACAAAAGAAAGGAATGAGGATAATGATCAAGTGAGAAGAGTAACCATGGTGAGTGAGTATCATTTACTAACCCTTGTAGAGCCATAACTATAGCTAATTGATTATGGTTGGGTTAAAAGGAATCTAAGGAAAAGACAAACCTAGTAGACTTTGTCAAAGCAAGTTAAGCTTCTACAAGCTTCATGCTCATTCCAAAACTCCACTAATTTTGTAATTATCTTAAATAATCTTAACCCATCATAATTCATAGAATGGTGTATGTCTCATACACACAAGTCATGTGTATCATCAACCATGATACAATATGATAACACATTTTAACATATATCATATACATGTTAAAATAGTGTGCATATGAGAAAACCCCTAAAGTGAACAAGTGTTAGCAAATGTAAATTAGTATATCTAATATACAATTATACACTTAATTATTAAATCAACACTTGACTTAATAATCCGGTCATATCTCATATAACCGGCTAACATCTATCGTATCAACTTATCGAATCAACACTTGATTCGATAACTCGGTCATATCATATAAAACCTGAACGATACAAAAAGTCGCGAGAATAGAATACGGTATCACATACACGCATTTATTCTCGGTCTCGCACATATCACATACGTGCTCCTATTTCGTTTGCCTGAGCCAGTAAAACCTCTGTGTAGGACTCTAAAGACTCGTCAATATACCGGCAGTATGTGATGATCACATCACGCACTCACAAGCCGTCAGCGGTACTAGCTGGACGTAACGGCTACCCGGGTATTGAGCGATCAGAAGATCAGCAAGCAAGCCCGCTCCAACTCCTATGAAAGCCAGCCCGTAACACTTCCCGTACAGTCCGGTCCCCTCGTCTGATATGTCGCATATCAAGTCTAGGGGTGGTAAACGTCAGACCCCAATAAATGATAAGTCGTGCCGATGTGAGGCTCATAACGGGCCGAGAAACTACTGGTAACACATACCAGTAAATCTCTGAACAGCCCTGGCCAGGGACTTCCTTGTTACGGCCAATCGAGCACTGTGCAACATCAACCCCCAATACCGGGAGAGATGAAAACCCTCCTATCGCTCATTGCCTCCATGTGACTCGGGACTGTACCCAAAAACCATCGTTTTGCACGCCATCATGGGCGTGGTAAGGTGGAAATCAAAGCACAGTGGGAATCACACAAGACTCTATGACGATCTCGGGTCTACAGACTAACCTGCACAAGTGTCACCAGAGAACTGCCATCTGACGTGAGGTATAATACCATCTGAGAGTTCTCGGCGAGTCCGTCCAGTGTACCCAGTCTCCACTGAGCACCCATATACCATCTCTGATGTCAAACACCAATGGATATGGGATCATCCATCGCCCATCTCATGGGTCGAGAAGCGTATATGCTAGTCTACTCTGGTATATCGATGCCCCGTCTCGATACACCCACGACTAGGGACCTTGAAGGATGTACTTATGGACTACCATGTCCCCACTAGTATGATCCGCATCATAGTCCAGGTAGTCAAGTACACATCCTAAGGGCTTTACCAACATGTAACAATAAAACAGTATAAAGAGATATGTATACATGTTAAAGTAAAGAGCAACCAGATAGCATACTATCATGACGAGCAAAAAAGTCCTCTCTATATATGTCCAAGCATCCAATATAATATACATCATTTGTATAATACTGGCCTCTAGGGCATACATACAACTAACAATCTCCCACTTGCACTAGGGCCAGCTGCTGTAGTATCGCATACCGAGCATCCCGAAGAGTCTCTCAAACTGTATCTGAGGAATGGCCTTCGTGAGTGGATCCGCTGTGTTATTCTTCGTGTCAACCCTCCTGACCTCGATCTCCCGGCAATCAACTATCTCCCGGATCAGGTGATACCGCCTCAGAATATGCCCGGATCGCTGATGGGACCTGGGTACCTTGGCTAAAGCCACCGCTCCATTGTTATCGCAATACAAAGGTATTGGATGCTCGATGGATGGAACCACTCCAAGTTCAGTAATGAACTTCTTGATCCAGACAGCCTCTTTTGCAGCATCGTTGGCAGCGATCTATTGAGCCTCCATTGTCGAGTCTGCCGCGGTTTCCTGCTTGGAACTCTTCCAGCTAACCGCCCCTCCGTAAAGGGTAAAGTCAAAACCCGACTGCGACTTAGAGTCGTCCTTATCACTCTGGAAGCTCGAATCGGTAAAGGACTCCACTTGGAGTTCTCCGTTACCATACACCAAGAGCATCTCTTTAGTCCTTCGCAAGTACTTGAGAATGCTCTTCACAGCTGTCCAGTGACTCTCTCCAGGATCAGCTTGATACCTACTCACTACACTTAGTGAGTATGCTACATCAGGTCTGGTACATAGCATCGCGTACATGATAGAGCCTACTGCCGAAGCATAGGGTATCCCTTGCATGCGAGCTCTCTCCAAATCAGTCTTGGGAGACATCTCTTTGGAGAGAGTGAGCCCTGAGATCGTGGGTAAAAACCCACGTTTGGACTCTTCCATACTAAACCACTTTAGTATGGTGTCAATGTACCTGGATTGGGACAATCCCAATATCCTTTTAGATCAATCTCTATAGATCCTAATTCCTAATATGCAGGAGGCATCACCAAGATCTTTCATTGAGAATCTTTGTGATAAGAAGAGTTTCACCGATTGCAGCATAGGAATGTCATTTTCTATCAAGAGTATGTCGTCTACGTACAATACGAGGAAGACAACCCTACTCTCTGCTACATTCTTGTAGATACAAGGTTCATCTACGTTTTTGAAGAAATCAAACTCTTTGATAACGACGTCAAAGCATATGTTCCAACTCCGCGATGCTTGCTTCAATCCATAAATGGATTTAAGCAGCTTCCACACCTTCCCGCTACTCCCACTATCTATGAATCCCTCTGGCTGAGTCATGTACACGCACTCTTCTAAATCACCATTTAGAAAGGCGGTCTTAACATCCATTTGCCAGATTTCGTAGTCATGATATGCAGCGATGGCAAGCATGATCTGGATGGATTTAAGCATAGCCACTGGAGAAAAGGTTTCGTCATAGTCCACACCTGGTCTTTGACGAAAACCCTTTGTAACAAGTCTAGCTTTGAAAGTCTCCACTTTCCCATCTTCACCAAGTTTTTTCTTGAAGATCCAATTGCTCCCAATGGGTTTTACCCCTTCAGGAGCAACTTCCAAAGTCCACACTTTGTTGGTGTACATGGACATCTCGGACCGCATTGCATCCAGCCATTTCACTGAGTCCCCACTCGTGATGGCCTGTTCGAAGCTAGTTGGGTCATCATCAACCATGATGCAATCCTCGCTCCCATCATCTTTGAGAAAACCATAGTATCTCTCAGGTGGGTGAGGAATCCTACTAGATCGGCGGAGTGGCTGGGGTTCATCGGGAACTACCGAATCCTCTGGTTCTACCAAATCTTCTGTTGTGGTTTGTACAGCTGGAACCTCTTCCAGTTCTACCTCAGAGCCACTAATCTCTTTTGCATGAAATTCCTTTTCTAAAAAGGTGGCGTGTTGAGCAACAAATACTCTTTGTTCCTCACTGTGGTAGAAGATATACCCTCGCGAATGCTTGGGATATCCAACAAACTTACACAAAACAGATCTTGCCTCGAGTTTGTCCGGGTTTTGTCTTTTAACATAGGCCGGGCAACCCCATATCTTAATAAAATTAAGATATGGTCTCTTCCCCTCCCATATCTCACATAGGATGGTAGGCACAGATTTGGTAGGAACCCTATTCAGTAGGTATGCTGCTGTCTCCAGTGCATATCCCCAGAAGGAAATAGGTAACTCAGCTACACTCATCATTGAGCGCACCATATCTAATAGGGTGAGGTTCCTCCGTTCCGATACACCGTTGTGCTGTAGTGTATATGGAGGAGTTAGCTGAGAGAGAATCCTATTCTCTTTTAGGAAGTCCAGGAATTCATTACTTAAGTATTCACCTTCTCGATCAGATCGAAGGATTTTAATACTTTTCCCGGTTTGGTTCTCGACTTCTTGTTCATATTCTCTAAATTTCTCAAAAGCTTCTGATTTGTGTTTCATCAGGAACACATATCCGAATCTAGAGAGATCGTCAGTGAATTTAATGAAGTATGAAGAACCATCCCTGGCATGTGTAGACATGGGACCGCATACATCACTATGTATCAGTCCCAAGAGTTCAGTAACTCTTTCTCCGTGTCCCGTAAATGGAGATTTGGTCATCTTGCCTTTGAGACATGACTGGCAAGTGTCATAAGATGAAAATTCAAACGGATTCAAATATCCATCCTTATGCAACTTAGCGATTCGTGTCGCATTGATGTGACCCAGTCTACAATGCCACAAGAAGGATTCGTTCAGTTCTGAACTCTTCCTCTTGTGTGTGTTTTTTATGCTCAGAACTGTTGATTGATTTAGAACATAAATGCCATTGCACATCGTGCCTGATCCGACCAACTTTTGGTTTAGGAAAATGTTCATAACATTATCCTGCAATACAAAATTATATCCCTCTTTACTCAACAAAGAAACCGATATAATGCTGCATATCAGGTTCGGCATCTAATAGCATTCGTTCAGAATCAATATATTACCAGTTGTCAATACAAGGTGATATTCCCCGACGGTTTTAGCTGCAACAATTGCACCATTTCCAACCCTTATGTCTTTATCACCTTCTCTAAGTTCTCTATAAGCCCATGTAACTGATTACATATATGGGATCCTGACCCGGTATCTAATACCCAAGACGTAGAGGAAATGGAGAAACAGTTCTCCGTAACGAACACACCCGAAGAAAATGCATCAACATGTACTTTCTTCATTCGGGTGATATGAGAATCCTGGTATTTCCCTATATCCTGTTCAGTCTTATAACTCTTATAAGAAAGAACGGAACCAACGTTCCCCAGCACAGTATAACATGCGGGTTCGGTTAATACATCCATATTATTATCTTTATTAAGGCATGATATGGTCGCTACCTGGAGAGAGAGAGAGAAGAAAACACTTTAGTGTATGCTCTTGCAAGATCAGATTGGTTATTATCTTATCTAATCAGGATGGCTCCCACTTTTTTTATCAAATCTTCCTTTAAACCCTAAAAGGAAAGACTAGCCGGGATTAATTACACCCTACAACTTCGCCGATATTTCAGCCAGGCCAGTGTCGGTACTTTGAGGGAGGTTCCCCGTGCTTTCGCACGGACCTAATTAAAGTAAACCTCGTTTTCCCAGAGGCGTAACCCCGTTGACACCTTTCTAGACACCTACTTGATCGGCTAATTGTCCTGTGTAAAACTCTCCCAGGAGTAACAATTACTCGCAGTGGGTATCGGGATCCAACTATCTTATAGAAGGCATGCAATCTCATTGCAAATCTCAACACTTGAAATTCCCGATAATATTTTGCCCCAAGCATCCCATGACCTTGACGGAGGTCAACAAACCATAGGGTGCAAGTCAAGTCAACCCGTCATTTCTAGATTGAATCAAACCCACCCGCACGACCCTTGACGGAGGTCAACAAGGACGTACGACTACCCTAATCCAATCTGCATCATATGCATAAGCAGATAAATACTAGTTAGCTACCGCACACTACGCCTTGACGGAGGTCAACAAACGTAGCACGAATACTAAGCAGGACTTATCTGAAATGACGGAGGGCCATGACAGGTTTTTCTGAAAACCTATTGCGTAATGAACTTGATATCGTCGTAGAATCATGTGAATTTTGAAATGGAGTGATTTTTGAGGCTTTTATTTGTTTTGCTAAAGAGGTCACTCCCGGTGAAGGGATCTCGGCTCTTTCCTTATGGAATAAGGTGCAGGATATATCATATACATCACTATGCAAAGCAAAACTCCAAAAGCAGTCAAAAGTCAAACTGAGTGTTGTAGCATCTGCCAGTTTTGCTAAAGAGGTCACTCCCGGTGAAGGGATCTCGGCTCTTTCCCCATCGAATAAGGTGCAGGGTATATCATATATACCGCTATGCAAAGCAAAACTGTAGCTACCCTTTTATTTGAAAATTTGATTCTACAACATCTTTTAGGTTCCTTTTCTTTCATTAATCACATTAATGAAGTCCCATCATTTAAGTCACCTAAACATCACAGATAAATACGACGTACACTTATGCCATCCGCATTCGCCTCGATGTCCCCTCGTGCACCGTTAGGTTAGGTAACTAACGGCAGAGCAGGGCAGGGCTAGCGCGGGTGTAAAACATAAATAACGTCTATATAATATATCATATATACTATATACAGTATTTATCACAGAACATCAAATGATCACATCACAGATATCGCAGCAGAAGAAATATATGAAACATTGGATATACTAGGACGTCCGTATTTTATCTTGAGCCTCTATAAAACACGGATTCCACGGTCGTGATGAATAGCCAAACCCACACCCCTAGACCCCTACGAGAGCGGCAAGCAACCCATCCAATTCTAGGGTTAGGAGACCCGGACTCGACTCCTCGAGTTGGTCTCCTACTGGACCCTAGAACCCGGTTACTTGTGCTCCCCTCCTTTGGTCTATCCTGGTGCGGAAAAGTAAATAATATACAAAAGGTGACATCAACCTCGACCCGGAAGTGCCCCAAGAAAAGAATATTACATACATTTAAATTTTACATGAATGAAAATAAAAACTATCATCTCACATAAAAAAACCCTGGCTATTAAGAACGCGACGATCCAATATAACATATCCAGCAACACATAACATCACATGTCATAGTAAATGTGTGCATCCCAATTGTCGTTGACATATAGCAAAAAAACCGGCGATATCACATATTACACTTACGGTCGCAGAAAAGAAAGTGTAAAACTACAACATTTGGAATCCACAATCACTTTAGACATCGTAAATCCGAAATATCATATATTTCGCATTCAATGCCTAACCATATGAATTCCACATATTGTATCACATTCCAGATAAATAGACTGTATTAAACTTTTCGATCGAATAATCAAATACCCAAGATTTCCTTAATAGCTCAACTCTTGAGCGGAGTTCAAAAATTCCAGAATACGTCACAGTAGCAACGGTCCAGCCGTAGAAGGGTCAAGCCAACGCCTCACATGTGGCACGACGTACTGCCCCAAACCCTAAGGTTCAAAGGGCAGTTGAAGACGGTCACATAATCGAGTTAAGGTTTGTTTTCTTCTAGAGGGTCCATCACATTTTTTGCACGTTTTTCCGAAAGATTTAAACCCGAGAAAAATTCAACACTTGAATATTTTTTCGTACCGGGAAAAATTGAGTTAATGATATCCGTTCGAACATTTTAGTACTTTCTAAATTATCCGGAAAAACATAACAAAATTAAATTCTCCGATCGAATCGATGGTTACAAAATGAACCCCTGAATACTCAACACTTGAGTTAGTTTTAAAATACCCATAAAATAACACAATCAGAAACAAGAATTGCTGTGCAAACAAACAGCCAACATCTCACTGTACGGCCGCGGTTCCGCGGCACAAGTAGGGTATTGCCGCGGAACCGCGGCGGTCCGTAGAGATTACGTCATAATTTTTGCGCCGTAATTCTTAGAAATCCCTGCTGTATTTTTTAAGTATTTTTAATTCACAAAAATCCCAGATTTTAAAAATTGTCAAGAGAGGGGGTCGTTTTGTCGTATTCGGGTTCATTCGGAGTTTTAACTTCGTTAACGCATCGTCTAATGCCCTAGCTAGGCTCTGATACCACTGTTGGTTAGGCAGCCACCCCTTCCAATGGGGTCGCCGTGGCACCAACGGATCCCTCAGTAGCTACTTTTTACGCATGCCCCCTCGCGAGGACTACAACCCGCCGGAACACCTTCCAGTCTCGGGACACCCTGGGGTAAGAGCCTATGCTTTGCCACACTGTCACACAGTGAGAACCCCCCATAGGTCGACATCCAATGCCTAGTAGTTCTGATACCACTGTGTTTTTGGGCACAGTGGGAATCACACAAGACTCTATGACGATCTCGGGTCTACAGACTAACCTGTACCAGTGTCACCAGAGAACTGCCATCTGACGTAAGGTATAATACCATCTGGGAGTTCTCGACGAGTCCGTCCAGTGTACCCAGTCTCCACTGAGCACCCGTATATCATCTCTGATGTCAAACACCAATGGATATGGGATCATCCATCGCCCATCTGTATGGGTCGAGAAGGTATACGCTAGTCTACTCTGGTATATCGATGCCCCGTCTCGATACACCCACGACTAGGGACCTTGAAGGATGTACTTATGGACTACTATGTCCCTACTAGTATGATCCGCATCATAGTCCAGGTAGTCAAGTACACATCCTAAGGGCTTTACCAACATGTAACAGAGAGACAATCAGTGTACACGTTAAGGTAAAGAGCAACCAGATAGCATACTATCATGTCGAGAAAGAAAGTCCTCCCTATATATGTCCAAGCATCCACTACAATATACATCCAATGTACAGTAATGGCCTCTAGGGCATACATATAACTAACAGACCGCAGGTCGATGAACTAACCTGTACACATGTCACCAGGAAACTGCTATCTGACGATATGTATAATACCAACTAGCAGGTTCCCCGCGAGTCCTGTCCGGTGTACTCATAACCCAATGAGCACCTGTATACATCTTAGGTGATCCAACTGACACCAGTGGCTTGTGAGACCATCCACCGCCCCTCGTCGGGGTCTCGACTGTATACACTAGTCTACTCCAGAGTATCGATGCCCTGTCTCGAAACTCCCACGACTAGGGACCACTATTAAGGATATGCTTATAGACTACCCAACTATCACTTATATGATCGCCCCCATACTATTGGTAGTCAAGCAAGATCCTAAGGGCTCTATCAACGTGTAATCGTGATCAGTCACCTGAACCTATACACGACTGATAAAGGCAAACCAGATAGCATACTATTATCTCGAGTAAGACTGTCCTACCGGCATAGGTCCTCCTCAATCATTGTAATCACGTACCTGCGATCCAATAATTGACTTTGAGGGCACTATATCCAACAATCTCCCATTTGCACTTAAGGCTAATTATTGCGATGTCGCGTACTCACAGCCCGTGTGAAACCAACACCCAACTCCTCTACTAATCAGTTTCACAAAGCCCGTTTGTAAAACTATTGTGTCCGAGAAATAGCCTCAGTGAGTGGATCCGCCCTGATGTTTCTTTCTATGTCTCTCTTAATCTCAAGTTCGCGGAGAAAACCATCTCCCGAATTGAGTAATACCTGTCTTAGAATATGTTTGGATATCTGATGGGACCTAGTTCATAAATGAACTCAAAATCCAAACTTCTTAGACTGTATCGATAACTAAACCTAATCAGTATCCTGCACCATTCCTCCCACAGTATCCTCTTGGACCACCTGTCCATAATACTGTCCCTCTTCGTCAGAGGGAAAACTATAACTCTGACAATCACTCTGTCATCCATGTCACCTTTGAAGCCTGGAATGATAACCGTCTCCCGAAGGCGGCTGCCGTCATCAAATCCGTAGAACATCCACTTATGTTCTAAAACTGCTTCCTTATGTTTCTCTAGGATTGGATTAATACAAACTTATCGCATCTAGTGCAAAAACAACATCTGGTGTGGTACTTGACATCTCACGATTGACTCAATTGCCTAAGCAAGTGATATGCCAATCATGCACATCCCTCTCCCCTTTAGTCTGTAAGACACCTTTAGATAGGGTGACTCCATCACCTGCAGGTACACCACCATGCCAGGAGTCATCTATTCTAAAAATCATTAGAATACTGTCAAAGTACCTACATTGGGAAACTACCCAAATCCAGATCCAAAACCGTAGATCTAGAAACCAGAATGTCAGATAATATATCCATATCCTGTCTGGAGAAACAACTGTGTGACGAGCACAGTACAACCGATCGTAGTATAGGAATTTTACTTCCTACTCTGTGTATGTCATCCAAATACCAGGACATCACACACCCTACTACCTTCTCAACAGATCCATCCCCTATTCTGATGAAGTCAAACCCATGACTGTCACATCAAAATTAGATGATCAATCTCCGCTATAACTGCCCAAGTCTATAAATAGACATAAGCTACTTGCCCACTATGCTTCCGCTACTCCTACTGACTACAACAACCCTCCTACCGGGTCTCTTAGCCTGGAACAAC